>CM046957.1:1440669-2868839 GCA_025698475.1 Gossypium anomalum | reverse complement strand
TTAAGCTTGTTGAGGAAGGTGGAACTTGTTTCGGGTCAATAAAATATTAGATTTGAGGTATCTGTGCTTGATTTTATCCCTCAATTTTGTTTCCAAACTCTATCGAGAGGTCGAGGAAGCGACTCTCGATAGGTGAAGCAGCTCTCTATCTGTGAACCCCAAGACTCTTAATGAAGGCAGAACATAAAATTTGGAACAATAATAGTTCACAAACTTTTCCTAGAGCGAGAAAATGTACATACCATTGGTTACATCCTTCCAAAATCTCCCCAAATGATCCATACATCCCTCTTTTCACTTCTCTATAGTACTGTCATCATCATCCATAAAGTTATTAATTAATATAATAATGTCAGAAAAAGGTTTTCCAACATATACTTACATCAATGGCTTCTTGCAAGTCAGGGACGCCTTTAGTTATATTTTCTTTGATTTTCTGGTATCCTCTGTAGCATTCAAAAGCACTATTATGGAATTTAACTTGCAAGTCAATTTTAGCAGACACTAATGGAATAAATTAAAAACCTGTAACCAGTGTTGGGAGTCATTTTGATTTTGAGTTTTTCATTCAAAGGAAGATGGAAAAATTTGTGGGTCACGTCTTTAACTTCGTTCATAAGTGACTGTGGAACACCATGACCTTTCTGCAAATATATTCATCACCATATATACAAATTTACACTAAAAAGAATATTTATAAAAAAACAAGGGCATTAATGAATTAATTAGTATACCACGTAGAAGAACCCAGTTTCTCTGCATGCTTGATCCAATTGCTTGATAACTTCACGTACGCTTGGATCTTGTCCCATTTTGAGATCATCTCCTTTGGCTACTAACGGACCAACATCTGTTTGGCAGAAAAGAAAATGCTGAGAAAATGGTAATCCTAAAACCTGGGTGAATGATGAATGAATGAAAATTACTGGAAATACCAATGATGGGGATGGATTTGAAGTCAGTGGTCATTTTGGTGTATTATTATTATTATTTTTTTAAGCAACGGCTATATAGCTAAGTTGATGCTGCAAAAATGGAGTTCAAAACAGTGCATTATATAGAGATAGAAGGATGCTATTTTTTTTTAAGTATAGTCGAGCCGCCCCTTCACGTGACACGTGAATTTTATTTTTTTTTATACGAATGGAGACTAATGTGACTATATTTATTTTAGATTTATGTTTGGATATAAAAATAATTATATTTATTTAATATGAAATAAATAAAAAGTATTTAGTTAAAGTTTTATTTTTAAATTATTTATTTTTGAAAATTTTGATGCGAATAATTACATTGGATTAAAGTTTATGTATTAAATTTAAGATTTAATCGGTAAAAGAACTTCTCCAATTTCTCTCAGTTTCAAATTTGAGAAAATTAATCCCTCTAAGAAAATTAGAGCAATTTAATCATTGTTAATTTCGAAAGTGAGCAAATAAGGACAATAATAACGTGCTAATGTCTTCCATCAATTGTACATAAATTTGAGTGGTATAATAACAAATTTAGCCTTCAATATTTATATATTTTTCATTTTGGCCTTAATTTTTTAAAAAATCAACAAATTCAACCTCAACATTTACACAAATGTTATGGGATAAATTTGTTAAATTAGGACTAAATCGATAGAATATGTAAACTTTGTAGGCTAAATTTGATATTATACTAATTAAAATTATGTATAATTTATGAAAAAGATTAATGTCATGATTAATTATCCTTATTTAATTACTTTTAAAATTAATAGACATTAAATTACTCTAATTTTTTAAAAGAAACACTCATTTATTTAATTTTCGAAATTGAAAGAGACTAAATAAGTTTTTTTACAGATTTACCCTTCATACAAAAAGTACATGTTGGTCATCTATCGGAATAGAATGCCAGCACATTGCTGAAAAGAAATAATCTTAAATATTTATTTAAAGGTTAAAATATATTGTTAGTACATATATTTTAACAAAAGTTGAGATTTAGTCTTTATATTTAAAAAGTTAAAAATTAAGTCCTTTTCCTTTTTTATTTAAAAATTTTAGTCCAATCAATATTGTTAGTATTCTAGTCAATTTTTAAATTAAAAAAGTAAGAGGATTGAACTTTAAAATTTTAAAATATAAGGACTAAGTCTAAAATTCTATAGAAGTATATGGGGTGATAGCATATTTTAACCATATTTAAATTGTAAAAGGGTTAGACGCAAAATTAGCCTCTGTTGTATATCTCTTATCCTATTTTGATATTATTTTTTTTTATTTTCCTACTTAGCTACCACTTCAACATTGTTATGTCATTATTAAGTAAAACAAAAAGGGATAAATGTCAAACTGGTCCATGAATTTTGGCCTAATGTATAATTTAATACGTGAATTTTGATTTGGTATAATTATACACATAAATCTTGAATTGTGGTTTATATGTATATATAAAACTTTGATTTTGATTCAATTGCATATATTTGAAGAATATTTAAATAAATATGCACATTTATTTTCACATTAAATTAATATAACTGTTTGCATATGCTATATTTCAATGTAAAGTGGTGGTGGTGTCAGCGATTTGTTAAAATTGAATCAAATCAGAATTTCATGTATAAAATCACACAAAATCAAAGCCCGTGCGTGATATTGCATATTAAATCAAAGTTCATATATTGTTTTGATATTTGTACGCTAAATGAAGAGATAATATTATTAGAGAAGAGATTATCATAATGTATATATTTATATATTTGTAAAAAGGAATATATTTGATGCACTGTTAGTAGAGTTTTTAGACTCTACAAATAGAGTTAAGGGAGTTAACAAGTATCTTACAGGGGTATAATAAAATATTAAAAATTATATATTTTAGAAAATGAAACACGTAACAATTTTTTAAAACTGCTTGTAAAGTAAAAATAATAAAAATATTGTATTAAAAAAATGTGATACTAAATTATCCAATTAAGGCTTTCTAATATATATTCTCCATTAGCCAACTAAAGTGTCCTACTTTGTTTTGGCTATTTAGTCAAATTTATATATTTGCTTTCAAAAAAGAAGATCAATTTGGACTTTGACTACTAGATTCTCCGTTATTATTATTAGGAAACAACAAAAAACTTAAAAGAGCCAATCGAGTAGTTTTAAGTATTATATTAAAAAGAGCAAATATAATCAGAACTTATAATGAAATTATTCAAAAATTTAAAATAACACGTACTTGCTGTCTACACTTTACTACTTGTTCTGAGTCAAGGAAGGAAGCTACTTACTTTCAAAATCCAAAAGCTGTGGTTTTAGTTAGCATTAATCTCTAGTGAAATTCGATACGATTTAATTATATTAAACATATTCAAATTACAGTTAAAATGCTAAATTGATCTTCAAATTTCAAAACAACATTTTTAAAATATCAGTATCGTATCAATTAAGTTTTTTTTATCAATTTAGTTATTAATTTGGATATTAAATATCAACTCAGATCTTACGCAAGGTATACTCAAAACATGTTGATCAAATTTTTAACATGTGTATCTATCGTATAAATAACTTGGATCAAATATATGTTAAACAGAGAAATAATCTCCGAAATTTTAACAATATTCTCTTTTTCTAATGCATCATATTCAAGTTGTTTATATAACAAGTACACAAATACTTAAATTTTGATCCGTGTATTATAAATATACTCCGCATCGTGTCTATATTGATATTTTGAAATTGATAACTAAACTAACGGAAGGATTCAATTAATATAATAATAACACATTTTATATTTTGACATTTTAAAAACACCCCAACCAAAAAAAAAAAAAAGAAGCAATGGTCAAAGTTCAAGTTTCCAGAGAAAGTCTAATATGGAGAATGGCTGCTAAAGAAGTTAGAATAAACCTTCATCCTTAGCATTATCTCGGTAGGTAAATGTTAGTGATGTTGAGGACGAAATTAGAAATTTATTTTATGAAATTTAAATTTGAATTATAAATTTTTAAAGAAGTAAATGTGTAATTTTATCATCATATTAATTTATTGTTTTGGATTTTTTGTAGGGATTAAACTAGAATTTTATCATTTTATAAGGACCAAAATATAATTTTATCATTATATTAACTCACAATTACAAAAAATGAAAGACTAAAACAAACTTTTACTATTGCAAATCAATAATTAATTAAGATCAGCCAAATCTAATTGTCTTAGTTTTGCTTTTATAACTAAAATTTTGTAAATTTATTCATAAATTAGATTACATACATGTTTAATTCGAATTAGATTAACCATAGATTAGGTCAATTATCCATTAAAATATTATAAATGACCATAATTTCCTTTTCTTTTTCTATAATTATATATTTTTTTCGTTTTCCGATAGTTTAAGGATGTAAAAAGTCCTCAAAATTTTTTAAAAAAAGTAATTAAGCCTCTATTTTTTTTATTTTTTATTTTTGCAATAAATTAGATAGTTAAACTTTTAAAATGCATCAAAAATACCCTTAAATTAAAAAAAATTAAGCCCTTATTTTTTTTCACTCAATTGAATACTTAAACTATCAAAATGTATAAAAAAACCCTCAAACTTAAAAAAAAAAAAAAAAAAAAAAACAATTATGTAACATCTCAAAAACATTAAGTTTTGATTTATTAATTTTCATCATTATTAAGTGTTTGTTTGGGTGGTTTAGTGCGTCAATGGGGGTTGGAGTTCTTGGTTATGAGTTAAGGGCATTTTGCTTGTGGTGTATTTTTGTTTTTTCTTTTAGTGATTGGGGTTAATTGGGATAGTTGAGAAGTGGTTTATGTGGGGTAGGATTTTGTGGTGATTGGGGTAGTTATGATTTTCTTTTTCTTTTTCATTCTTTCTATTTTAAATTTTTCTTTTGCTTTTTCTTTCCTTTCTTTTCTGCAGTAAGTCCCTATTGCCCACGTTTTCCATAGTCCATACTTTGTTAGATTATATTTTTGTTTCCAGAAAAAGAATTGAAAATTTGTTCTTTGGAGTTCTTTCTTTCTTTCTTTTTTCATTTTACTACTCAAATCTCTTTGGCTTCGTGGTTGTGGTCTGTTGCGGTTCTCAATTTTGGGTGGTGATCGTGGTTAATTCGTTTGCTACTCCGTTTGTGTAAGTAACGTTTTTCATTCTTTCATTTTCTGCACTTTTGTCGAAGGTTGTGGATTGGTGTTTGGGGGTTTTAAGTTATAAGAATGTACTGTTAATTTTGGGTTGTGTGATAATTAAATTAAATCTAATACATTATAGGAGAAGATCGAGAATTACTGAGTTTTCCTCCAGCGACTTAATTCGTGTGTGTGATTGTTGTTTGTTCTGTGGTAGGGTTTTATTACGTTCTTGAATTTTAAGTTGTTCGTTTCGTATTGTTTTTAGGAAGTAATCGAGAGTTTGTATTGTTAATTCACTCGTGTACATCATTGATTTGGGTTCAAATGGATACGTAATGGTTTGGAAAGTCTTGTGGGTGTTTTCGCATCAGAATCAGTCAAGGTATGTAACGAGACATTCGAAAGTCAGCGAATGGCGAAAGCCGAAAAACAACACTGTCGACACCACACAGCTATGTGCCAGGCCGTGTGCTGGACCGTGTGTGACACACGGTCTAGGCCTTTTGGGCCGTGTGGGCCCAAAATTTAGAACTTTTTCCTAGGGCCATACACGTCGTCTCGATCGACCGTGGGTCTTTCGTAGGGTCGGTATGTGATTAAATATACTAAAAAATATGAGATTTGGCCATCTGTTAGTATAATTTTTGTTATTTGTAAGTATATTTGGGATGTCATATGATAAATAAAATCGAGAACAATGTTCTATACGTGATTTGTATCTGAAATGTTATGTATGATATCTGCTCTAATTATATCTGATTTTGGGATGAGATATATATTACGTGGAGGAAGTGTTTCTGTGAGAGGCGACATCTCGCCCACTATACTGGCAGCACAGTTGTAAATATCTTGTAAGTGTCTTAACGACACTAAGTGGTGTGTAGGGTTGGATGGGTGTTTTAAACCTTATTTGGTGTGTTGGGATGGTCAGAGATTGTGTATAATGATTAGGGGTAGGAAATATATATATTCTGTATTTGAACTACTCTGTTAAGATTCTGTACTATTAAATTGTCTGTTAATAATTATCTGTTTGAGTTGCCTATTACACAGAGTTTTGAAAACTCATATTCTGTTTAACTGCTATTTTCAGGTAATCCTCAGCTTTAGATAGATTGGTGCAATCGAGAGCTCGGTTAATATCGTATTTTTCTTAAATTTGACTTATTGAAAATTTTGTTTTGAGAGTTTTGTAAAATTTAGACTCTCTGGACATTTGAGGCTATTTTGGGTTTTGGACTTTATTTTCTGTTTATGTATAATATTGTTCAAACGTTTTATCAACAACGATTATTTTCTGCAAAAACAACGGGTTTCAATTAACAAGTTTTGTTTTCAAAAATACATCTTTCTAAGGGTTTCAAATGCAAAACCATAAGTTTTAGAAAATATAATCAAACATCGCTTTCAAATAAATAGATAGATACAAATATGTTTTTAATCCAAGATTTTAAAAGTTTGCGACGAGTTTCAAGATACACGAAAACCAAATTTTCATTCATTTAACATCAGATTTGGCCATAATATTTAGGCTGAGTTTGGAGTGTTACAAATTAAACCTTTACCCTTTTTTTGCACTCAATTGTCAAAATACATCAAAAAGGCCCTTTAATCGTTAACTTTAATGGTTAATCGTTAAAGCTAATTGTCCCTACTTTCTTTTTCAGTTAAAGTCACCACGTGTAATAACCATGGTGTGACATTTGGTAAAAAATGATAAAAAATAATAAAATTTACTAAATTTATTAAATTTTAATAAAAATATAAGAAATATTTAATTTTTATTAAAAGTTAGAAAAAGATTATAAAAATTGTAATAAAATATAAAAAAGTTATAAAATTTTATAAAAATCGTAAAAAAAAAGTATACAATATATAGAAATATAGAAAAAAATATATATAATTTTATAAAGTCGTAAGAAAATGATAAAAATATAAAGAAATATAAAATACGTAAAAGAGATTTTTATAACTTATTTTTATTTTTTATCATTTTTCGCCACATGTCACACTGTGTTGCGGCATGATGATCGTTAATTTTAACGGTCAATAGTTAAAGTTAATGGTTAAAGAATCTTTTTTATACTTTTTATAATTTTTTATGATTTTTTTTTATGATTTTTATATTTTTCTATTATTAGTAAAATTTAAATATTACTTTTTTAAAAAAATTTAAGAACTTAAGCCTTTTATAATTTAAGATTAATCTCTCTTTTATTTTCTCAAAATTTCATTTTATTTTTTAATCAAAGGTCAAATTTCCAGCCTAATATGAAGAGAGAGAGAGGGGGAGAGGGGGGGGGGGGGGGGAGGGAGGGTTGCTAAAGAAATTAGAATAAACCTTCATCCTTAACATTATCTCCGTAGGTAAATGTTAGTGATGTTGAGGGAAGAAAATAGAAATTTATTTTATGAAATTTAAATTATAAATTTTTGAAGAGGTTAATGTATAATTTTATCATTACATTAATTATTATTTAAGAATTTGTGAAGGGATTAAACTAAAATTTTATTTTCTTATAAGGATCAAAATGTAATTTTATCATTACATCAACTTATAATTAAAAAAATTGAAGGATTAAAAGAAACTTTTACTATTGCAAATTGCAAATCACTAATTAACTAAGATCAGCCAAATCCAATTGTCTTACTTTTGCTTTTGTAATTAAAAAAATTATTAATTTATTCATAAATTAGGTTACTTGTCTGATTTGACACGTTTAATTCCAATTGGATTAGATCAATTACCCATTAAAATATTATAAATTGTCATAACTTCATTTTGTTTGTATAATCAAAAGTCTTGTTATTCGGATTAAGTTAATTTTCTTTAAGTATAGGTTATTCTTTTTTATATAATATCTAAATTTATTTATAGTTTATCTCTAATCCTTAAATAAGAGGCTAATGCGTTTTAGTGTACACGAACCTATGTATTCCTGTATTGACAACAACGCCGATGTCAATCGAGCTAAAACTCAATCGCTAATATTTGTTGCTTTTAAAATAAACGTACGAATTTTCTTTCGAATTTATTATAATTAGTTAATTAGAGTTAAATTAACTAAATAAATTAATTCTAACATAAACCCTAAACTCGATTTTATCATAAAAAATTTATAATTCGAATATGAAACGATCTAAATGCAAAGTTAATTAAAATAAAGTGACTCAAAATTAGTTGAGACTTCAAGAGATAAGGAGCCGCAAACCAGAATTGATCTAGTCTAGATTGATTTGATCTAAGGACTGGGATTGCCTGGGTGAATCATTCAAAGGCCTTGAGGTCCATCTCCCATTGGCCCATTGATCAATGTCACATCCCAATCCACTTCACAAACATAGTTCATGATAATTGTGCTGAAAATTTTGTGGAGACTAAAGAAGTTAGTTTTAATTAGATAATATTATTAAATTTTGTCATTAAATTTTTATTTGAAAATTAACAATTCAACAATTTATGTGTAAAAGATTAATAAAAATCAACATATATGAAATAAAATAGACAGAAATCGACAATTAAAGTTTATGACCAGTAATTGGATTAGTTTCTTGTTGTGTAATTTTATCTCGTCTCTCATCAACAGGAGTATTCGGGTATTTATACTATCACAACTCGCGGTCTGATCCTACTATTTTGTTTTAACTCCATCGTTTCTAGGATTGACATTCTGAGCGGGCTTTAGGCCTATTGGACACGTGTTTCACTCTGGGTCACCTACAGAACATGTGATCTCCCTTTTGCGAGCACCTTGAGCATATAAGAATTAGGGCCGCGATCCTCACTCGGTTCTTGCAAGCTAGATCTGCTAGCTAGATCAGTGAACTCCCCTGCTGTCCTCTCATAGTTCACCTCGCACTCAATCATTCAGTGGGACTTATTCGAGTCACAAGTAGCTAAACCAGGTCCTATCTAGAACTTGGATTGGCTATCACTAATGTCTAACACTTCTTAAAATTTTATAAAGTGTAAAGATAAATTTTGAAAAATTAAAAAGATAAATCGCTTGTTTTCTATAAAATAAAATGATAAAATTTAGAATTAACCCCAAAAAAATGATTGTAGGGAGGGTGGTAGGAAAGATAGATTGAAGTACTATAGTGACTCAATAGCTAAAATACAAGCCAAAAGTCGTTTTTGCTTCACCAATTGTTGTGGTTTAGTTCTAAGGTAACCTGCTCCAGATTACCATTTGTAGAAACATTATGGAGTTAGGGTTATGTCAAATTTGCATGATTACAAACAAAATTAATTTGATTTTTAGATTGATTCTGCCCTCAACAAACAATAATCATTATTTCTTTTTTTTTTATATTCCTTTATATTATAGATTATGAATTTGTCGTTATATAGATAAAGTCGGTCCATAATTGACACTTATTTATAACACAAATAAAAATATTGCCTATGAAAAAATAATCGTTTAGCTATAAGAAAAACTTGGTCATTATAGATAGTTACTTTTATCGGATTAAAGATGCCTACTCGATCAATCACATGAAAATAGTAATTTGGCTCTCTAGTATTGTTAGACAAACAACAACTTAATTGTAAGGGAGAGTATTTGGTTTTTTTTGTCAGTCCGGTTGATTTTTTTTTAAATTGACTTATTTGACTGAATTAGAGCTTGAATACCGGAATACGCGAATTGATTTTAGGTCGATCAATTCAGTAGGTTAACCGACTTTAATTATTGGGTTTGAATAATATATTTATTTTATACAATATAAATTAAAAATATTTTAAATTAAATTAAATTTTTAATTAAATCAATATGAAAATTCAAAAATCAATAAACCGAAATAACCTATAATAAAACAATATTGATATGACATTTTGGATTGGTCAACTAGGGCATCAAAATATTTCCTCATCGAAATTGAGGCAAATGTTGAAATATTATTAAAAGAAATGCAAAAGTTTTTTCCTTTAAAAAAAGAAACAAAGAAAAAGAAGAGCACATGTCTCAAGTGCATTTTAGCTTAGAAAGATGGGGTCAGATGGCATGGGATTTTCAAAAAAGGTTGAGAGGGGAATATCCTATGAATCATGAATTAGAATGGCTACCCATGTTAGTGGAAATATAACTGAGAGAATATAGTTTTTTATTAAAAAATTTATATATGTATTTAAAAATTAAAAACATTTTATATTTTTTATTAAAGTAAATGTAATTTGAAATATGATTATATATTTGATTAAAAATCATGCAATTGATATTAATAAATTTATTAGGTTGTAAATTACATTTTTAAATATACACTATGGAAATTAAAATAAATAAATAATAGAATATATAGTTTGAATAATAATATATAATAAGTGATATGCCTCGTATTTTTCAGTTTTTTTCTCTCAGTTAAACTCTATTTTTAGTTTCCCACCTCTATTATACATTTAGGTATTCACTTTTACAAGCTTTCAGAGAATTTTGTGTTTATGTTTTGAGGTTCTTATTTCGGGTTTCGGTGTTTAATTTTATCTTCATCTTTTGTGCTTTTTGTTTTTGTCGTTTTAGTGAAATTATCTTTACCCGTGGTTTTTTACTTTCTTCGGAAGGATTTTTTCACGTAAAATATTTATATTTGATCTTTTCAATTTATTTATTATTTTACTTATTCACTGTTTAAACCGGATTTATCCTCAACATTAGTTTAAATTAGAAATTGAAAGAAATAATATATCTGATCAAAAATATTAAATATAGTTTAATTACTTTTTAAGCCGTTCTTCTATAAAAATTAAAAAATATATTATATAATTTCAAAAGTAAATATATTTTATAGTTTTTAATTAAAATTAATGTTATTTGAATGACAATATAGTTGATATACTTTATAATTATACAAATAAATTTTTTTTTAAAAGGCATTGTAAGTAGTGATTCACCACCCAACTTAGTAGTGGAAAGTGGAGACAAGATGGAGGTTAAATAAACATAAAATAATTTTTTTATTTTTCCAAAAAATTTATTATTATAATTAACAAAAATTTAAAGTGGGTTTGGTGCGGTGTAATACGTTTAGCTTACTTTTTGTTTTAAGTTATAATATTGTTATAATATCTAATCTCACCGTCATCACTATTTTTATACTAACTGTAGCTAAACGCACCGCTCGTCTAAACTCACCTTTAGAAGAAAAGAGTTGGGTTCTGATATTATATGTTATAAGTTTTATAATAATAGTATTATTAATATTATTTTACTTCACAATTAAAAAAAAAAATTCTAATTAGTGGGCACCATGCTATCATCAAGTATGATTGAAGACCAAGAAAATTTTAGATCTACGATGCAAGTCTTCACCCTTTTAGGAAGTGGGTTCTCCTATAGCCAGTTGAATTTTAGATATAATATGAGAATATAAACATATATTTAATCACTAATATACATATTGCATTTATTTTTTAAATTTAACATATTTAATAACTTATATTATACTTATAAGGACCTAATAGAATACAAAGCAATTTATAATGTGTAATTTGCATGCTCTTTCAAAGGCTTCTTTCAGGTACAAATATGGTACAACTTCATCTGCATAACTTATTATACACATTTCCATATTTTTTATATAATTAATATTTTAATCAAGAAAAATACTTAGTTTACAGATATGATAAATCTAACTTAACTTAACATTCGTTGTAACGACGATTGAAATGAAAAAAGGTAGCGTAAAAAATAAGACCAGAAAAAAATAAATACAATTGGCTTAAGCTCAATCTACCCTTACACAAAGAAATAGTTATAGCTCTACTACTGACCCCAATTGTTACAAATCACTCACCCAAATACCTCATAATACAATCAAGAAACATTTACAAATAAACACGGTCTTCACTTTAAACTTCCCAATATGAAGAGTTCTAGAAACACTCCCTTAAATAAATATGATATTTATCTCTAAAAATAATAATTTAATTACCAATAGATAATAAGACTTTCATATCTATCCAATCACCTTAAGCAATTTAATTGGGACTTTTTAAAATTCTAATCCAACTATGCTTCGTGTTTTGTCAAATATGCCACACTCAAGTTTGGACCAAACTCAACACAAACAAAACATATTTAAAAGCTCAATTCGATGGCCTAAGTAGAGAAACAATTTTGTTACAACACGACATGAAACGAGCAATAGCATCTTTCCCAACATTCATCAATACAATCGCACTTATCATGCGTATAAAAATTTAAATCGATCTAATATCTTTATCATATCAATCAAACTTACAATCTTTATTAATATTAACTTGATTTTATTTTATTAAAAATTTAAAATTAATTGTTCCTTAAAAAAATATTCAAATTAACATATTTATTTTCCATCCAAGACCATCAAAAATAATATAGAATATTATATTAATAAGATTAATATTAAAAAATAAATAATCTTTTAAAAGTTAATATTTATTTTTATCAATATTTATATTTAATAATTTACCAATTGAAGAAATTTGAAGTCTTTAAAATGAAGCAATCAACCTTTTTATCTTTCAACAATAATTCCATATTGCGAAACAGCTCATAGAAATCATGCCACACTACCAAACAAATCTTAAGTTTGGAAACGAAAATATATTAAAATATTAATAATTTCTCCCCCTAAACATGATTACAAATTAACATCTATCGAATGTGTCTTAATTCGATTAATATGAGTGTTCTTGTCAATCTAGGAAGACGTAAGTTTAAGTGCGTTGAAACGTGTTATCCTCCTATTATTAGTTGAGAAGGAATTATAAGTAATTCTAAATATTGTATATATATATAATCAAGACTTATAATGAAATTGTTTATACTTAGATCAATTTGTTTAACGAGGGCTTCGATAATTTATATTATAAGACAAAAGTCTTATTCGATAACCTATTTATAAATCAACTAAAAATTAATGTTTTTAATAATTTAATTTTTAAATAGTTTGGTAATTCATAATAAAAATTACACAAATAATATTTTCTATAAAAAATAAAAAATAATAAGTAGATAAAGAATATTTATCGCATACGAATAATATTTTTAATTAATTTTATCTTATTTTACTTCTTTTAACAATATATTATCCTTAAAAGATGTTGCATTTAAAATTCAATTTTTTTAAAAATAATGTGAAATATTTTTAAAAAAATAAGAATATAAAATAAAAATTTATAATTTGGAATTTACATTTATTAAATATTAATTAATATATTAACCAGATTTTGATTTTCTAATTTTAATTCAATTATTAATTTAATATTTAAATATATGAAGCTAATCAACCGTTTGCTTGACTAACGTTTGACTTCATTTGTGACTCAATTAAAAGACTCAAATCTTTGTCTTTGCGTCCTTTAATTTATTTTATTACATTTTATGCAATCAGCTTATGAATACGCGCTCTCATTGGCGCGTGACTGATACTATTATTTCCTTAACTAATTTTGGTGGCTATTTGGTAGGTAAACTAACGATAGAGGTCCTGTAACAGAAGTTGGATTGCATTTTGCCCCTCTACTAAAAAATGAGCAAATCAATCATTATACTTTAGATCAAATAACAATTTGGCCATTTTGTTAAAAATTTCATCCAATTTTTCTACTAAAAGCTGGCCTTTATAAGACAATATAAGATACATATGGCACGCCATGTGTAATTGTTTAATTATTCCGTCAACCGTTCTAGTTTTTAATAGTATAAATAGATGAAATTTTTAACAGAAATGAGCAATTTACTTTTTGATTTAATTTACTTATTTTTTGAGTGAAAGAGGCAAAATAAAATCTGACTCCTAATACAGAAATCTTCATTATACTTTTACCCTATTTGGTATCTTATAGTGATAATATTTTCTTCTTTTATTTATGGGACTATTTATTTTGTGGATCAAACATAAAATTAAGTACATATTAGGCAGTCTAACTGGGTTTTTTTTTTTTCATTCATTCAATGATATAAAATAAGACTAATTCAACAAATTGACATGAAATTGCCTACAAGTAGAGATATTTATCAGCCGAGTTAAATCGGGTTTTGATTGGGTTTATTTACAATATTAGTACATTTATGTTTGCTCAAGCTCATTTTCATCCTGAAAAAAGAGACTCAAATTTTGTCCAATTCTGTTCATATAACAAAATAACTTTTGGGACTAACAAAACAACTTCAAGTGCCTATTTGTTAACCAAAATATAATTTAGGGGTCATTTCACTAATAAAGTATATATCCAAAAAATAATTTAATATGGTTAAAATACATAGGAGGTCCCTGTATTATAAGCACTAGATCAAATTAGCCCCTTTATTATTAATTTGATTAATTTAGTCATTATACCATTAAAAAGAATCAAATAATTTCAAATCTTAACAAATTTAACATTTATGGTATAAAAAATGTTTTGCAAAATTATTTTTGAATTGCAATTCAATTCCAAATAAAAGATGTCATTTCCAGAACCATAAAAAAAAACTTTAAAAATATCAATGTTTACTAAAAGCTATTTTTTAAAAATTAAATGTTAAAACTGTTCCGGTTTGACATTATTAGATTCTTTTTAATAGCACAAGGACTGGATTGATCCATTTAATTGTAAAAGGACTAATTTGATCAGGTTCCTATAATAGAGGGACCTCTCGGGAATAGTCTCCAATTTAGTACTGAGAGGGAAAAAAATGAAGTGAAGCAGTCACGCGCTGTTGAGTGGGGTAGCTAAAGAATGATGTTTTGTCTGAGTCACGTGACTCTTTCTTTCTCCATCTCTCACAATCAATTAAAACAAAATGCAGACTATAAAAATAATAATCAAAAGCTTCAAACTTTCAAAAAAAAAAAAAAAAGTTCAAATTTTTTTACCAAAAAAATGCCAAAAACAAAGTTCAAACCTGTACTTCATCTCTTCTTCTTCTTCATCTGGGTTTCAATACCCTGTTTTTCGAGGCCTGTTATAACTTACCCTCCACAAACCAGTTTACTCTTCTCCTCCGACGCCGTTTCGATCCTCTCTTTCAAGTCCAAAGCTGACCTCGATAACAAGTTGCTTTACGCTCTCAATGAGCGCTTCGATTATTGTCAATGGCGTGGCGTTAAATGTGCCCAAGGCCGTGTTGTCCGTTACATCCTCCAAAACGCCGCCCTACGCGGTGTCTTTCCCGCCAACTCACTCTCAAAGCTCGACCAGCTTCGGGTCCTTAGCTTACGAAACAACTCACTTTCAGGTCCTATCCCTGACTTGTCCTCTCTTTACAACCTTAAATCCTTGTTTTTGGGTCGTAATAATTTTTCCGGTACTTTCCCACCGTCGATCTTGTTACTTCATAGGATAACTTCTCTTGATCTTTCTTATAATGAGTTAACCGGTCCGATTCCGGCTAATTTAACTGATTTGGAACGGTTGAATGTCCTTCGGCTTGAATGGAACCGATTTGACGGGCCAGTCCCGGCATTGAACCAATCTTTTCTACTCATTTTCAATGTTTCCGGCAACAATCTGACCGGGAAAATACCAGTGACGCCTACTTTATCGAAGTTCAATACGACGGCGTTTTCATTGAACCCTGATTTATGTGGGGAGATTATCAATAAAGCTTGTGCTTCACGTGCTCCTTTTTTCGGTTCTCCTTCAGCATCCGGTCCGTTAGGTCAGAGTGCGGAGGCCCAAAGCGGCGGCGGCGGTGGGGTTATGGTTCTTTCACCGCCTTCTTCGCCGAAGAAGAGTCACCGGAGAACTGGGGTGGTCCTTGGGTTTACCATCGGCATTGCTTTAATCTTATTTTCATTATTGTTAGCTTTAGCTGTGGTTAAAAAACAAAGAGTGGACTCGAAAGGGACAAAGCCGACAACGATAGCTTCACCGGAAGTAACAAACTCAAATGCCGGAAACTCGAGAACCCATATCGGAGAACCACCGGAGAGGAAGACAATGATGCCGGAAATTCAAAGGCTGAAAAAGAGTGGGAATTTAGTGTTCGTCGGTGGTGAAGTTGAAGGTTATAGTTTAGAACAGTTAATGAGAGCTTCAGCCGAGTTATTAGGGAGAGGTACAATGGCAACTACGTATAAGGCAGTGGTTGATCGGCAATTGATTTTGACTGTGAAGAGATTGGACGCTGGCAGAACAGCGGTGACCGGCGGTGAAGCTTTTGAACAACATATGGAGGCTGTTGGTGGATTGGTACATCCCAATTTAGTGCCCCTTAGAGCTTATTTTCAAGCCAAAGGCGAAAGACTTGTGATCTATGATTATCAACCCAATGGAAGTGTTTTCAATCTTGTTCATGGTAAGATTTTATTTCACTGTTTTTCTTTTTTGTTTGTAAGTTTTAGGACTTCGGGTTTACTCAGTGAGTTATGGCCGAGTTTCCCATTGAGTTAATGTTGATGGTGTAGGGTTTTCTATTGGGGGGGTTAATATGTGAAAGATAATCAAAATGGGGCCTTTGTTTACACGTTGATGTTTTGATTAATGGTGGGGTAATGTTATGGACTTATACACATTGGATTCTGAATGAATTGAGGAAAAAGTAGTGGAAATATTGAGAAAAAAACTAGGCAGCTTTTAGAACATTATTGTCCTCAAACTAGACATCTCAATTGGGCAAATCTTGTTGGATTAATTTGGATAGCATCAATTTAAATACTAAAACTTTTAAGTTATTTTTGTTTGATCCAATTTCAAGTTTGGGTTGAGTGATTCAGGTTTTAGAGTTATATGATTTCAAATTTTTATCTCAAGTTAGGGTCAATTCAGGTCGTTTATTGAAGTTATTTTGGGTTTGAATAATTTTGAATTCAAGTTAGGTTAAGTTTGGGCTGACTCTAGTTTGAGTTTTCAATTTTTTATGATCAAATTTAGTTTAGACAATTAAGTCTAACTCGTTTTTTAATTTGATCATAGAAAGTCGACAATTCAACTTTGAGTTAGACCTGAATCCACTCTAAACCCTATGCTCTGAATGACTCAAATTTGCTTACTTACTACGTTGAATTATTAGAAAGTTCGAAAGTTGAAGTTGAGATTAACAAGTGTTGGATACAATGGAAATGCACATTGTACTTTTAGTAAGAGAATTTGAGTTCGAACGTTAGAGATAATATTGTTAGGAGGAGTTACGTGCACTTGAAAGAATTAATCTCCATGGACGGACATGAAGGATACTTTAGTTCCGAAAAGAAAAGTTGAATTTGGGATTATTGGATGCTATTAACCTACTTTCATTGCTTATAACTGATGTGAGATTATAATATGAACAGGTTCAAGATCCACAAGGGCAAAGCCACTTCATTGGACATCATGTTTAAAGATAGCTGAAGATGTAGCACAAGGCCTTGCTTACATCCACCAAGCATCAAGGCTCGTCCACGGTAACTTGAAATCCACCAACGTGCTCCTCGGGACCGATTTCGAAGCCTGCCTTACCGACTATTGCCTCGCTGTCCTTGCAGACTCTTCTTCAACCGAAGATCCCAATTCTTTAGCCTATAAAGCTCCCGAGATTCGAAAATCCAACCGCAAGCTCACTCCCAAATCCGACGTTTACGCTTTCGGCGTCTTCTTACTCGAGCTATTGACAGGTAAACATCCCTCGCAACATCCCGTGCTCATGCCCCATGACTTGTTGGAATGGGTTAGAACGATACGAGAAGATGATGTAGGGGAATATCGTCGGCTTGGGATGTTGACTGAAGTTGCTAGTGTTTGTAGCTTAACGTCGCCGGAGCAGAGGCCAGCGATGTGGCAAGCGTTGAAGATGATACAAGAGATAAAAGAGAGTGCAATGATGGAGGATAGGGCATCTTTTGGACATTCATAGCAAATGCATAAAAGATTATGCATGTTTCAAAGAAGGGAAGCAAATTGGGATTTTATTATGTGGTTGGTATTCAAGGTTTTTGTATATGACGATCCAATGTTATCTATTATTATACGTGAGGTAAGATTATACCATGTTTACGAAAGGCTTTACTAGCAATTTTTCATATCTATACTAGGGTTAATTCAGTTAATTTCATCTCAATTTAATTATTAATTACTAATTTTTTTATTTTACAAAATAAGAAATGTTATTTTAAGAGTATTTATATGTTTTTGCCTTTTATAAATTCAAAAAAATAAGTGAACTTAAATTAGCATTAATTTGTGAAGAATAAGAGTTTGAATTTAATTTTAAACCATCCCCTGATTATATAAAAGGAAATACCTTTTTACGCCTTTGCCTTAAAAAAGAAAAAAATCAAATTGTTATTATACTAATCAAATTTACATAGGTTGTCACAGTCATTTTTTGTTTCTATAAATTTATTTGATTAATTTTTTTACTTCCATCATAAACATGTCATAATCTAATTTTTTTTTAAATACAATTTTATGTCAATTTTTTTATAAATTTATTATATTTTTTTAAGTACGACTTTTTTTTTTTTTGTAGTTGAACAAACCAATCAAACAAGTTACCATCAAAATAGTAATCTAGATAAAGCTAATAGACCGATTGAATTGAGAATCGATACCGATGACTTGACTAATTTAATTTCTAATCCAATTTTGAAAATCTTGGGTAAAAATACTTGATTGGACTAATTTCTTTTATTATCGTAAGCTAGCAATTTAGTTGCAAATAAATAAATTAAACGGTAATAAGATTTATATGCTAAAAAAAGATGTCATTAATAAGGTGCTTTGTAATCCAGAATTACTGAAATCAGCAACAATCTGGTTCTTTGATCTAATAACACTTAGATACAACACAATTACACGACATTTGAAAAACAACTAAACACTGAAAAAAGAATACTAAGTAGACACAAATAATCGTACATGTCAAAGTGTTAAACTTCTATAAACCTTTTAACACTTGGGCACATAATAAAAATGCTGTAACTATTATACACAGAAAAAATAAAAATTCGATCAATCGTACAAAAAAGACATTCCATTTTCATGATAAAGAATAAACAAATAAAGCAGAGAAAACTACAAACAATGGAAAAATATATGAATGAAATCACAAAAGTCCTTTACCATCACACTACGGTTGCATAAGCAATTGTTTAGACACATCCAGGAAGACCAGCCTCTTCCCTATTTACAACATGCCTGCATTGATGGAAGATCAAAGAATTATATACGAAATCCGAAAATTTTCAATTGCATGGTTTTGTTGAGTGTTTACACTCGGTGGTCGGAAAAGCAACGAAAATTTTCGATGTTTATTATTATGTGAACAGAGAATTAAACAACAAAAGGGGATTACCTGGGTTTATTTTCTTGGTAAGCCGTGGAGATCCATTATGCCAGTCAAGATGTATATATACATGACGAAGAAGGTGGTGAATGTAAGCTTTTATCATATCCGGTCAGTTAGAGCAAGTGCACGAGGCTTTGATCTCATGATGGTTTCGTCGCTGTGTTTGATCCATTCTGATAGTTTCCATGGTTTCTGCCATTTCCATCTAAATTGAAGAAGCCATTGGTGATGACTTCTCTTCCACCTCCAGAGTTTTCCGGTTTGTCCCTTGGTTGTCAATTTCATCATTGATAAATGTCCAACTGGTACCATCTGTATGGATAATATTTTTAATTTCATGATCAAGCAGAAAGACAATAATCTCGAGACTGAATCGAGCAGAGATAATTTACCTTTCGTGTTTGATCTAGAAATGCTGCTGAATCTCTAAC
This sequence comes from Gossypium anomalum, assembly GCA_025698475.1. Taxonomy (NCBI): domain Eukaryota; kingdom Viridiplantae; phylum Streptophyta; class Magnoliopsida; order Malvales; family Malvaceae; genus Gossypium; species Gossypium anomalum. The sequence continues at coordinate 2,849,075 of CM046957.1, read as the reverse complement.
AGATACATTAACAAACCCAGGTGTAAATTTTAGTTGCTTAGGGGCTGGCAGTGACACTGGTGAAAGTGGACCACTCAAATCATCGGCAAAGTGTTTAGACGAACTGCGAGAGTTCCCCTGTGGAAATCCGTTAATTAAAAAATGGGAATAGAATATAAAAATGCATTAAACATAAAAAAAGAGGGTGACAGCAGAGATGATAATCTCACCGAAGCTGATGTAGCTAAGGCAATAGCAACAGCTTGCTCCCTCATCATTTGCTCCTTCACAAGCTCTTTTTTCTGTGCCTCACTTTGCCATAATAGAGCTGTGAGATCCTTTAATTGCTGTTTGAGGTCCTTAATTTCCAAATCTTTCTCCCGCAAGTGGCACCTATTCATACAGTTTATCACGGAAATTAACATTCAAACTTGACATAATCTTCATGACCTTTAAAATAGAAAACACAATTTTATGTTTCTCGCAGCGACCTCAACCAGAAAAATGAAATGGAAAAGATTTGGGACTTCACTAAGTGCACCTTGATTCTGCAGTAGTGTTAAACAAGTATTGAAGCAAGTTCTTTGCATCATTTATTGAGCGTACTTGATTCCACCGCCCACGACCAACCGACCCACGTTCCCTTTCTTCTGCCTCCGAGAGTTGTGAAGCCATTGCCGTGAGTGCATTTGAAGACATGCTGAGCATGTTCTCAAGGGAGGCTATTCTTTCCTTTCTCGCATTTGGTGACATAGATAACAATCTACTTTTTGGAAACCATAATTAGCTCATCGTAGTTACCGATTACACTATACTTGCGGAAAATATTTTGAAAGAATAACAGAATAAGTTACCTAGAATGTCCTTTGTTTACTCTGTGAGGAATTTCACCATTTGAAGACAACTGATCCACTTGTTTCAATAAGGTTAACTCCTCTGTCAGAGCAGTTTGCCTAAATAATGATTTAAATATCAGACTGTCAGAAAGGTTATAATGGATAAGTGAACGTAAGAGAAGCAAACCGATAGATACTTACACTTGGATCTGTTTCTCATACGCAAAACGAACTTCACGTACATTCACCATTACTTCTAGCTCATGATCAAGCCACTTTTGCATAGATTTTTCATTGCTCTAAAGATACAAAAATCGAAATGAAAAGCAGCCAATATTAGCTATGAAACTAAAGTAACTCAAAATCAACCCTAGCTCAAGGATAACTTAAAAAAGCCCGTTCCTTTTGTGATCAGATGCAAAATAAAATACAAACTAACCACTAAGCATAATCTTAATTTATTTAATCTTTAAAACCAAAATATCTTTTTAAACGACGGTTTGAACTCCTGTCACTTTAAATCAGGATTATAAACATGCTACTAGATTTCATCAGGTATTATTGACCCAGATTAACAAACTTGCTTACAAAATGCTTAATCATACATCATTTACCTGTCCATTTGGTGTATGTCCATTGTGATTAACTGAAAGGGGTAACAAACAATTAGCATATCACATAAAGAATTAATAATAGATTAATTTCACAAAGTAAATTTACCTGAGTTGTCACGTATAGAATATTTCCGTGCCTCTAACAACTCTTTCAGCCTTTTGGTAGCCATTGCCGCCTCTTCTGTTTTCCTTTGAAGAACCTGGAATAGGAAGTTTGATGGTTGGTCACTGAACAGATAAAACCTTGACAACTAAGTGGTGTGTAAGTAGCCTAAAAAGAATATCACAATGTTTCACATATAGGGGGGAAATCCCTTGGGAACTTGACTGATCACATCTCAGAATTCCAACATTTTTAAACACCGAGGAAATAATAAAACATCAAACATTAATCATGTCTGTCATGATCCTTTACCTGTTTTTGGCGTTGATTCAGGGCTTCGAGCTTATGCCTTTCATACTCATTCCTCCTTCCCTCTTTTTTAAGCTGTTCAAGAAAAGTAAAATGTCAAAATAAAACATAGGATACAAAACGCAAGCATGACTGGCAAGAAGTTACCTTCCAAAGTTTTGAGAGCATTGGAAGGAAAAGTTTACCAACAAAAATAGTTCTTAGTGTCTATTACAATGCAAGAATAGATAAGCAGGAAATATTTGTGGACAAGAAAGATTCTAATAAGATGTCCCTACTGAAGGTCCTAATAATGAGAAACATAATGATTTGAAGTGGAGGATGTTAACTTTGTTACAGTTGTGCAACATTTTATTGGAATTGGAAGGAAGCACAATTGATACTACTGTACCCTGTTCACCATAAACTTCAATAAAATCTAGATAATAAAAGTCAAATTAATGCATGCTCAGTTGCTTTCTAACTCAAGTTTTTAATTCACCATATTTCATAATGAAACACATCTGTTTTTGAGGTATGAACCCTTCTGCATTTAAGATACATGAAAAGAAAGGAGAAAGGAAGCTGGAACTAGAATATTTTGTTCATGAAAAGTGAATCACCTGCAACAACTCTTTTTCACGATAGACCTTCCATTGTCGAAATTGTTCTGCCTCTTGTTTTATCTTGTGCTGTAACTGAACCTGCAAAAAAGAGGAGGCATGTTTCAAAAAATAATAAGATATTTTATTCTACAATGCATGGATGTACACAGAGAAATATCACTCAGGTAAAAACGAACTTTTTGAGCCTTAATGTACTGTATTTCAGCTTGCAACCGTTTGGCTGCTTCATCACTTCTCTGTTTCTGCTTTAAGAGCTCAACCTGGTTTTCCTGTTTCTTCTTGAGATCAGAAATCTGAAATTGGAAAGAGGAAAAAAAACAAAAAAGTAACAGAATAAAATGTTAGAAGTTAAAAACAATATTTTCTCATAGAAGTACACTGATTGGATATCATAATGTCACCTGTGCCTCAAGCGCTTTTAGTTTCTGCACATTGATCTCTTGGGCCTTTTGAATTTGTGAGTCAGAATTAGCAGCACGGTTCTCGACTGCAGCTAACAAACGATCTCTTTCTTGCTGGGGTTGTGTCATATAAAATTAAGCATTGGAGCAGAAGGCATATAAAACTACAGAAACTGAAGGTCGTATTACCTGCACAATTCTTTTTTCCTCCTCAAGTTCCGTGATTTTCTTCTGAAAGTGCTGCTTTAGTGCTTCAGTATCAGTTCCTCCAACAAGTTTCATCTCAGACTGCACAGGAAGTAATGCACTGAATTAGTTCACGAGAAGATCAAAGTAGTTCCTGCCAGTTATCTACCAGAAACATATAAGTCTATTTAGAAGATAGGAAAATGTTTGTTAGAAATGCATGCTAGTGCCTTTCCAAAGCTTTTTGAGCAGGACAAATGCTTCTTAAAAAATTATTCAAAAGACAGAATATGAAGATCTCTTTTGAACTCTTGCACGAGGCCTAGAGCATGAAAAAAGAAATATACCTAGGAGATATCAACATTTATTTCCTTGTCAAACATGAATCTCAATTGGAATAATAAACATGCTCTTTCAAGACTACAGTCCATTTATTGGTAATTTATATGTCTGCAAGAAAAAACAAGAAGCATAAAGGAAACCTCTTTCTGCTCCAAGCGCTTGTTCAACTCATTCAATTCTCTATCCATGTTATTTCTTCGAAGTGCGTGCTCCAATTCTTTAGCTACTTCATCAATTTCTCCAGGATTGTCATCTGCAGAAATCAGCAATTACCCATTAGTAACATTGCACCTGTATTTTTTGAAGCAAAGGATCCAGAGGAATTTTTCATGTTATAGAGTAATATAGTCTAGTGCATCAGCACTAACACAAGATGAGATTGAAAATGAAAAGTTCATGTGAAAGGACAATTCCTTTTAGTTCCAACACTATGCAATTCAACCAAATAAGTGAATAAGTGCCTACCTGAAAGAACTTCATCCATTTGATAATCAGGTAAGTCCATACTTTGAATGGCCCTCTTATGTCCATCAATTTTTACAAAACATGAACGGCTTTCCTGAGATGTAGAATGAAAGTATGGTTATATAACAACCAAGCTAGAATTCTGATGTAAGAATGTTAGTTTAGTATGAAACAAATATGAATTAACATATTCAATTATTATCAAGAAATATGATCCAGTTAAAAGCATACTCTAACCAATTTGCAAAGAACGAGAAAAACAAAAGGGAGATAGAAAGCAACTACATATTCATCAACATACTTGAGCACCGGTTTCACAACACTCTGCAACAGCACGTAAGCTGCGGTATTCATGAAGTTCTCGACGAAGATCCTCATTAGTAGCCTCCAGCCAAGTAATCCTTTCTTTGAGAGTCTGTTTAAGAGATATTTTATGCAGTCATTGTAAAATCTCCGCAGGGAAAAAATTGATTAAGAATCCAGTACTTTCATAGGTAACGGTAATACCTGTATGTCTGAAGTAGGCCCTCCTCGAGCACAAAGTTCTGCTTGTAAGAACTGTAGCTGCTGACGCATTTTTTGCATCTCATTGGATACTAAATCTCTATTCACCTGTACAATAAAAATGCAAACCTGTCGGGTTACCTAAGCTGATCGTCTATGATCTAACAAAAATGATACGATCCAAAACCTTAATGAAAAGGTAAAGGGAGAAGGGGCAATAATACTTTTCATATCAGAATATACAGAACTCAAAACCTGAACAATTTTCTGAAGTAGCACATATAGGATAGAATTACAACAAAAGTAGTCAGAAGAAACAGCCTAGAAAACTTACAACAGGCTTATTCTGGATATTGCGAGCACGATTAGCATATTTCAGAGTATTAAGACTTTCCTCTGCATTGATGTCTGCAGGACTAACACAAGCTGGAAAAGAAATAAAAAATTTACAATGATAATAAAAAATTTACAATGATACATAGTCGGAGAATAAAAGAATATAAGCAACCAAAATCAAGATTTTGAGGAATAATCACTAACATGTTACCAAAAGCAAGACACAGAATAGAGAGATCAAGAATTAAAAAAAATGATAAAAGGCATCCTGAAGCAGAATAGAAACATACAGGTTTTTCAAGAGTATATAATCAACACAATGGAAGGGAAAAGATTCATAACCCATAAAATATATGAATATGATCATTGCATTTTAGATTTTAATAGCGGTAGTAAGGTTGACAAATAGTAAACAATGATAATTGGCCTAACAAGCAAGCAGACAAGGCAATCTTAAGTAAGAAATAGCATGATCAAGATGTGCACAGGACTTCATATATGTAAATCCATACAGAATATCTTCTAAAAACATGGTTATATAGTATGCTTTAGGTTTAGGGATTTACCTATCATAGCCGTTTTGCTGTTTCCACCAAGTGAATCCTGAAAAAGAAATAAAAATGAGAAAGAAGTTAAATATAACTTTTATAGTTCATTTAACATTCCTAATTTAATATCATGGACCAAAAGCCAAGATACTTCTGTATCAACTCACAGGAATAAATTTCCTCAAAAAAAAAAAAAAATCACAGGAATAAATATTCAGCCACAATTTAATAAATATAGTTGCAAAAGGAAAATAAGATGATTGGATAGCATAGCTCTAAAGCTTTGCAAAAAAAAATGTTACAATATGATGTACACTGTCCACCGAGAACAATGTCATATGAGTTACAAAAAAAAAAAAAGCATCTGACGTACTAAATTCTTTATGGCAGAATGATTGTGTTGGGAACTGTTCTTAGTTTAGGACGTCCTCGTAAAAGTAAGAGATAATTGAGACAGTAGATATTACCATAAAATTAACTTTGAAATTTGGCCACTTTTTGGTTATCTAAATGTCACTCGTTCAAACTACTGCTGCATGAATCAACCCAAAATAAATCTTACCTGCAAGAGTCGAGTCAGTTTACTGTCTCGGTAAGGAACGTGCACACCTTCTTTACGCTTTTTCTCATCCCCAAGGGCACTGATTACATTGCCAAGTGCAAGAAGTCCTCTGTTAATATGGATACCTGTTCATGAAAATAAAAATGAACATTTACAATCAGCATCACACTCGGGAAGCATGTATTTAAGTTTATAATATATTTACAAACCTTCTTTCAACCGAAGACCATCAGAACCTGTTCTTTTAGCTCGTTCAGATCCAGCAAGGTCCACCAAATGGAGCTTTGCGCATAAATACTCTTCCCCCATATCTTCATCCGAAGTGTCATTAACAGCAGAAACTGATTGGATTTTGTGCATTTGTTCTAACGTGATTGTGAAGATGGCATGGGACCGACTATTAAAATCATGCAGAATAGAAGCCCATGAAATTACATTATGAACATTTGCAGATAGGTTACGTAATGAATAATTCTACTCGAGTGACTAGGGTATGTCACTCAACCACTTTATCTTAAAAATTTTGGGAAAAGAACAATAATTTTTTTCGCAACTAAAAGTTGTTATAGAAATCTAAAGGAAAATACACACACAGAACCATATAACTATTCAGGAATCAGAAATTATAATTTAATTATCAGAAGAATACTCTGTAAATGTCAAATTTGTAAGGATACCAGTACTTCCTTTACTAGTTACTTAGTATTTTAACTAAATTGTACAGCCCATTTGATTAATGCCTGCAAGGACAATCTTGTTTTATTCTAGTATGATTGCTTAGAAATTTGGAAGAAGTGTAATTATTATGCATTATAGTGTAGGTACAAATTGCACAAAGGTACCATCCTCAGCGCTACCCATAGTTTCTTTGAACTCGTCAATGACATAAAACTCACTATTAGGTAACATCCTCACAAATATATAACGGCTCAATAGTGGGGAAAAAACAAAATGCTTCAAGTTTCTTATAACAACTTTGATCAATAAAAATAAAAGATTCCTTTTGAGAGTGATGGGGGGAAAAATCAGGTAGAGGTTTACCTGGACTGGTTATTCATATTTGTGCTCCCGGTTGCCCTATTTATTGATCCTTGTTCCAGGCAAGTAGCCATTTCTTGCAGTGTACTGACTGCAACTTCAGTGGATCCAGCTAGTGTTATAACTCCATTTGATGATTCACGAATTTGTATGGGTGGCCTTCCTGGAACTGTAACTTTCGCGGCATTTCCATTAGGAGTTACAGGTTTGCTTACAGGTTCAGAATCCAGCAAATCCCTCACTTCTTCTTTCAGGATCTTCATATTCAAACCATCAACAAATTAAGTTAATCCTCGGAAATGATGTGCAATATGTAGAAATGAAACCAATAGCCCAACTATATTTTCGATTCATTAAAGATATTCTAGAGTGACTCCAGAAATATTCCAATCGAATTCTCAAGCTGGTAAGAAATATTTTTACCTCTATGAAGGAAACATGTAGCTGGAATTCTGTTTGATGCTTCAGTGTTTCAATTTTCTTGAACAGTGCATTCATAACCTGAGGAATCAATCCTGTCTCAGAACCATCTTTGATGGCTGTCCCCATGGTATATGTTTTCCCAGATCCTGTCTGCAAAATTTGCATAAATCAATCATGAACATTAATACGAAGGCATACAAAAAGCTTATTTAACTTAAAGTAGGTCTCATATATCAATTGAACAAATTATTACCTGGCCATAAGCAAGTACAGTAGCATTGTATCCTTGGAACAAACCATCAACAAGAGGAGCAACGCATTCTTCGAACATGGAACTCGATGGAGAAGCACCATGTCCATAAACATGATCAAATGTAAAGGAATGCGTCCCGATTTGCACCTACAGCCAGAGCCAAAAATAATAAATTATTCTTTGCTTCTCAAAATCAATTATCTTTCATCAAATCTAAGGACATTAGAAAAATCATTCCAGGTAATAAGTAATAAACTAAAAAATAATTAAATCATAAATCCATTAAGCATTACCACCTTTAACTTTTGCCGTGTTTTTCCAGCTGCTTTTTTTTTTAATTAAATACAGTGGAGCCAACTATACATAAAGATATAACACTACTCAATAAACCTGTACTTCACCAAAGCCTTTTACACTTAAATAACTACAGTTTCATGATATGTTTTAGTAATCAGACAAATTTCATCGATCAATCTTCACTTACGTCGGTATCCAAAAAAAATTCTAAAGAAATTTTATTCAAGCTCTGCATGCAAATATGAAGAAAACAGCATCCTAAACAAAAATCGTTGAAATAAAAAAAAATGTTATAATTAAAGAAAAGTAATCACCAAAGCCGAAAACTAGAAAAAAAGAAAAAGAAAAAGAAATAATGCTCCAAATTAACTAAAAAACAGAGTACCTGAGGCTTTCCTTTAGTGACAGTAACACATTCTTTACAACCTTGAGTTCGTTCATCTGCGATTAACGGCCTTATATGAACGGCAACTTTCACCGAACAATTCTCCGTTACTTCCATTTATGAAAACAACAACAACAAAAAAGAATCCGAAGCAAAAACGCAGAAACTGAATATCAAAGCCTCAGATTCCTCTTTTTTTTTTGAAAAATAATCTCTCTGAAAACAGAGTGATCTCAACCGTAAGCTTAATAAGCTCAGATTACGATTTTGAAAAAAGAAAAAAAAAGAAAGTGGCGGGGACGGTGGTGGAAGTGGCGGTGGTTGGAGTGGTGGCGAAGGTTATAACGAATTTGGTATATATAAAAAGGGAAAGAGTAAAGAAAAGGAAGAGGTTATATGAAAGATATAGACAGTAACAACCGCTGAATGGATCTTTTCTTCTTCTTCACTGCTTCTAAACTTTTTTCCCACCGGTGAGTGTTCGTTCGCTCGTTTGGTTTAATTTAAATTTAACGAAATGTTTTTTTTTTCTTTGTTACCAAATTGGCCTTTCGACCCCAGCATGCTCTTGTTCCCTTTTTATACCGCGAAAAAGCGAAAAATACCAAAATACAGTTTTTTTTTTTTTTCCCCTTTTGGGGTTTTTTTTGGTAATTAGCCTCTTACAATTCTTTATTATAAAGAATAATTATACACGAGAAACTTTAATTGTGTTTCAAATGAATAATTAAAATTTTAATTTTAATTTAATTATACACATTTAAAAAATAAATAATATTAGATAAATATAATTATTTATTTATACAATATATAAACATAAAATGATATCATATCAATAATTATGTTAATAATTTACAAGAATTTGATCAAATCAAAATTTTATGTATAGTTGTAGGATTTATCCCCTTTTTTTTTCTTACAAATTCTTACCATTTAAATTTTATATGAATAAAACCGATTGAGTCTTAACTCGATTGATATGGGCATTGTTGTTAATGTAGAAGGACGTGGATTCGAGTGTGCTGAAGCACATTATCCTTTTATCTATAGGTAGTTCTAGGCATTATGTCACAAAAAGTATAATCAGAATTTATAATAATATTGTTCAAAAAATTTATATGAATAAAATGAGAATTAATGATTAAAGAAATTACATTTAAAGATAATAAACACCTAAGTACGTTGATTAATTGGGTCTCTAAACTTAAAAGATGCCATGTGATGTGTTTTTATGGATAATAAGTATGAAACTCTAATAATTAATAATGTCCAAATTTAGCTATAATTTTTTTTCTATTCTCAATATTTATTTATCCTATTTTGGTTAAATGATAATGTAATGTTGATATACAATTATTATATTTATTAATTAATGCAAAAGGTAGCTTTAGTAACTAACTAACTAAAATTAATTCCTAAAAATTACGTGTGAATTATTTTCAATCACAAAAAATATTATTTTTATTTAAATAAATTTATTGAAGTTGCATTAATTAATAAGTGCAAAGAAGGATTGCACCTCGATCACATACACAATAGATTGCTTACATTTGTGAGTATATGACATTGGTGAGGCTCATTTACTTGGATCAAAATTGAAGCATCTACAATACTAAAGCTAAGGCTTGATTATTATTATATGTAAGTAATAATAGGCTTAATCATAAATTTCGCCATTAATGTTTGTATGTTTTTTAAAATAATTTTAATTGTATTTTTGAGTATTTTTTGCCATTAATTTTTGTTCTTTTTTTTACTCTGCTTTTTCTAACAAAACATGCAAATGTTAGTTGCGAAATTTGTCATTAAGCCTTAATAATATACTCGATTCTATTAATAAGTGTCGAAACAGTAAGGTGGAAGAGAAGGCATAAAGGTGAAGTCAGAAAATTTTTTAGGGGCGATGACCTAATGTAATTTCACTGTTGTATTAATTAATAATTTTATAATTTTTAAATGATTAAATTAAAATTTTCTCATTTTCGATGAGCCAATGTACAAATTTATCATTACTAATTTTATACATTTTAAAGGATAAAAGAAATTTCTACCTACCCATCCCGCCGCTCTTGCCACGAACTCTGAATAAATTAATATTCACAAATTATAAAATAGAAATGAAGAATGCATTAATTATACTAAGAAATATTCTCAGAAATTATCGGTAGAATGCTGAACTTTTATTTTTAGTGACAAATCCTCACCACATAAAAAAAATCATAATATTTACATCATATAAATTAAAATTTACATTTAATGCTTTTTAAAAAAATATTGAAATCAATAACAATTTTATTAATGTGATAATAATGTCTAAGAAGATTATTTATTTAAGGTGGGTTTAGATGGGCGATAGAGTACGGTACGATGTGTTTGGCTTATTTTTTGTCTCACATTACAATATCATTATAATATCTAATCTTATCACATTAACCGCAAGTAAACACAGCACCCATCTAAAGTTATCTTTAAAATAGTGTTGTTTGATGAATTACTAAAAAGAAAAAACTGGATGAAATATACAAAATAAATAAATTTTATTCAAAGAAATCAAACAATTAGTTGGTAGTTCTAAGATTAATGAAACTAGGACATCATTTAATTGGGTTTCTAGCCTTAAAAGATGTCATGTGATGTAATTTTATGGAGAAATTAATGAAGCACTAATAAATATTGTCCAATCTTTGCTATTAGATTTTTAAATTATATCCCCAAAGTTTAAAATTAGACAATAAATTTTTGATTCAATCGATTAAATCATCAATAAATAATTTATAAATTAGTCCAAACAATTGAACTATTAGTTTAAATTTCAATCGTTCAATTTAATCCTTACATCAAAGGTTTATTGCTACATGCCATTTCTAACTTTGAATTATCGGTCATGTATAAATCTATACATTGTTAATAAATCATATTCAAACACATCACCTATAATTTAATAAATAACTTTTAAAATTATTAATAAATAATTTATCTTTTTAATATATGATGTCTTGTGGTATAAAAGATAAATCCATAATTTCATTTGATTTTTCAAAAGTTTATTTAGGCTTTTTTAAAAGTAAAATTTCAATTGAACTCCAACAATTGGTTAAATTCTGCTATTAGTTCTTGTACTTTGTGACAGTCGTAAATTTAATTTCTTTACTCTTGTTTGATCAAATTTAGTTGCTATGTTTTTTGAGCTGGTCAATTTTAGTTTTTGTACTTTTCAAATTTTGAAATTTAGTCCTGATCCAAACAGTAATAGTTAAATTTAATTACTAGTATATAAGTTGTAGATTTAACCCATATTCTTCAATTGGATCAATCTAAATCTTTATGTCTTAACACAAAATGACATACGTTAATATGAAGAAATAATAAGCTGACATGACAGCACGCATATGATAATATGTTTGACGTATTAGATTTCGAAAATAACAAAATTTTACTTAATGAATTTAACAATTATTATTTGGTGAGAATTAAAATTTTAAAATTTTTAAGATACAGAAATTAAAAGTGATAAAATAAAAATATAAGGATTAAATTCAACTAAAACATTTTATATTAACAGATCTTAGGTTGAAATTTGGACCTAACTTTTTCTTTTAATTATTTTATAGATTATTGAGCTGGTTAATCAAAGAGATGCCAACTAGGAAAAAGGCTAAAGGTGGGGGGGGGGTAATTATAAAATTTACAAAAAGAATTAAAAAAATAAAAAAGAATGGCGGAAAGCGTGGACGGTAAAAGAAGTTGGCGGGAGTAGTAGAAAGAAAAAGGAGCGAAAACGATGTCCCAAATAAAACATAATTAAATTAAATTAATAATAATAATAATAATAATATCAGCATTAAGCAATGAGCAGCTTTTTCGGCTCCCTTCGGGCCCCTCCCTCACATGCTATTTTATTTATTTATTTTTAGATGGGTCCACAAAGATTACTTTTTTTATTTTTTATTTTCTAAAAATAATAAATCTTCTCTATTTTTTATGTAATAATAAATTAATAAATAAATTGTAACTTATTTCTAAGAGTTTCTCTTTTATGTTTGTTAGGTAACACTTTGCGAAGGAAAATTATCCATTGAAATGTTAAAATATGGGAAATTATTTTATAGACCCTTCTCGTCACATTATTTATAGTCATTTTTAATAATTTAATGATATTTTAACAATTTTTTGATATCATTAACATATAATTTTAGTAATTTTTTTTTCAAATCTTGAATCAAAACCCTAGATCTTGAACCATAAACTCCAAACCCTAAATTCTTTGAGTTCCAAGCTCGGACTCAGAGTTCAAGGTAAAAAATTACCAAAAGTACTTGTCAATGACATAAAAAAAATTACTGAAATGTCATTAAATAATTGAAAAAAACCATGAATAATGTGGTGAGAATAGGGGCGAAACCAACGATTTTTTTTAGGAGGGGCCGAAATTAAATTGTAATTTTTAATAGCTTATATCTTTATAATTTTTAAAGGATTAAATTAAATTTTTATCATTTTTAGGGGAAAAGGTGCAATTTTACCTTTATTAATTTAAAATTTTAAAATTTCTAAAGGGCCAAAATGAAAAATTTTCCATTTAGACCTTTTAATTTTTAAAAATTTTAAATTAATAAATGTAAAATTGCATATTTGTCTCCTTTAAAATAATAAAAATTCGATTTAATTCTTTAAAAATTATAAAGCAAATGATGAAATTGTTTTTTTTTCATCGTAAAAATTAAAATTTAATTTCGACCTCCCTAAATAAATTTTCTACCTTCACCTCTGCACACACCTAAAAAGAAAATACTTGGATTATATTAAATATTATTCTAAAATTTTAATATATTTGACCCAAAGAAATGAGTAATTTTTTTTAAATAAATAAAGAAAGAAAAATCCCAACCTCAAAGTTTTCCCTTTCTAACACCTAACCTATTATTCATTGGATTTCCCCTAATTATAATAAAATTCAACCGTTAAGCTTGAATGTTCTCCAAGTAACCTAGAAAATCCATGCCCTTTCACCCAATCAATTTCCTTTCACATTTGTTAGTTTTATTGATTTGATGGATGATGACATTAAACAATAAACATTAATCTAAGTGGGTTTGTTCTAAGAAAATCATGATTAATTTTTTTTCAAGATGAAATCATAAGAACTATAAGAAAAAAAAAAAAACTTGTAATTTTCATGAAAGTTGAGAAGTCATTAGCTAAATGACAAGTGTTGGATAGTGGGCAAATAAAAAAAATGGGCTATAGGGTTTTAATTTAGGTAAAGCTTAAACATCATAGTATTGGGTTTTAGATAATTAACTCTTAGTATATATTAAAATTTTAATGATATAATTAATAATTAATTTGAAGAAGTGAAAGTAATTTTTTTTTTCCTAGGCATTTAGATCAATTTAGACTAAGTTCATGGTTTAGAATCAATATTGTTGAAAGGGTTTTATTTAAATACCGTCTTTGACTCGAACATGATTACACTCAAACCGTAAAACGAATAAGAACATCTGTTCAATGATAATTGTTGATTCATTATTAATATCCAAAAACAAAGTTTTTAGGGTTTTGTAGATAATGATTCATCAAATTGAAGAAAATGCTTTTTTTTTATTAAATTTTATAGAATGTGATTTAGTCTTTTAATTATAATTTGATCGTTTTTAGTTTTTAATTTTTAATTTTTGATTGAGTATTTTTAGTTTTGAGTTCAATTTTTCTCCATTAGTTTTGCCAAATAATTTGATGTTTCTTAACTTTTATCATGTGATAACATAACATATTAAAAATAATAAAAAGTATAATATTTGTCAAATTATTAAAAAAAAACAAAAAATACACCATATCATCGCATGGATTTTTTTAAAAATGTAAAATTATTTGAAAAAATTAAAGGAAAAAAATAACTTTAAGACTGGAATTATGCTTTAAAAAGATATTTAGTGATATAAAGAAACTAAATTTAAAAAAAAAAAGTATTGGGATGAACCTGATTAAGTAATGAGTAAGTAAAAATAGTGGAAGAAATTGAGAATTTGAACACACAGTGAAAAAAATCCCTCTAAAAAGAATAAAAAATTACGGGTAAATATAATTTTATTATAATGGCAAAAGAACGAATAGTACAAAAAATAGAGATAAAAACTAGACACCGAAACCCGAAAACAAAGAACCCTCAAAACGAAAACACAAAATTCTTCAAAAGTATTATGAGTTCTAATATTTGTGAAAGAGCCTAAGTTCGATTGAAACAAATAAACAAAACTTAGCTGGAAGATTATCTCTTAAATTTAATTGAAATATAAGTCATACTAAAAAAACATAGTAAAGGGATATCCCATAGAATTTGACAATTTTTTTTTAAATGAAGAAATTATTGATTTTGAAGCAAAAGCCTCGGAGTACTCAACGTGAAAATTGAAATAATGATGGGGAACCAATGTAAATCATTGCCCTGAAAAATAAAAACAAAATTCTAGATTTTACCATTTAGCTACACAGCATTTTAGAAGAAAAGTTAAAAAAAATCAATATATTTTGTCAGTTTATGATAAATATATATATATATAGTGAACCAAGAAAAAGGGAGAATATATATTATATATGTTCCAATTTGATTAGACTTGAAATGATATAAAATGGCTTTTACTGGAATAATTGGTCAAATATAATAAGACAGGGCTTTAATTAAAAACTTGGTAATTACTAATTAGGTAGCTGGATAAGTTTTATTGCACTATTTTTGTTTTTATTAGGCTCAAACTTTTTGAAGTAAAAAATAAACAAAAGTGGTTTAAGCAACCAAGGGGTTTTTTTGAATGCCTTTACTACAAGTTAAACCCAATTTGATTTGATATTTTTGCAATTACTTGAAAGTTAATGTTAAGAGGCTAATCACCTTTTGGTTCTAATGCATATCCCACTGATAGATGTTTTAGATGGTAGATGAAATTGGGTTTTTATTGTGTTTGTTGGGATTGAAATTGTAATTCTTAAAGTAATAGTTGTGTTCAAGTCCTTGTGAATACAGGTTATACGTGGACGAAGAGTTATGCAGAGACGAATTTGAGATTGATCTTGTCTGAGGAGGAATTAAATAAAGCTTAATATGGATGGGGGCAGTGCCACATGATGGACTTCATGCGTCCATTGGAGGTGTAATTTGAGACTCAAATATTGAATGGTTGTGTGGTTATTCGATATCATTGGGTAAAGTATCCGTCTTCAAAGTCGAGGCTAGAGTGATGGTGGAAGGCTTTTTTATAGCTTGGGAAAAGGGGTTAAGGAGGATTGAGGTGGAATGTGATAATGCTTTGTAGGTAGAATTATTGTTAACAGATGGTGGAGTTCAGGCTTTTGCATCAACTCCTGCGTAGGAGGTGGAATGTAAGAGTGTGCCACATCCCAAGGGAGCATAATGGGGTTACAGATCATATGACTAAATATGTTGTAGTTGGTAATTCAATTTTACATCTGTTTGAAAAACTTTCGATTTTGGTACAAGATTTATTGCTTGTTGATCATATTATGTCATTGCCTTCTTAATGTTAATAGGTTGATGTAATCATATTATGCTGTTTCCTTTTACTGAAAAAAGTATAAATACATATCTGAACAACTACAGCACAGAATTAAATAAGTTTAAATTACACTAAACAAAGGACTAGGCAAATTATATACATTGGCACACATTGCAATTATGCACGATAAGACTTGAATCTGGGTACTTAAAGATCAACGACTTTGTCATTTTATAACAATATAAAAGTATAAAAAATTAAATCTTAAAATTCAGCAAAATAGAGGTATTAAAACTAGAATTAAACCAATTTTATTTCGGTACTTCTAATGGATTTTCAGTAAACTTTGTCATTCATTATTCCTTTTTTTTTTTCTCATGAATTTTATTGATTCGCTTTAAATTTCATTTAATTTCTGCTTTAATCCCTGGCAATTGTGGGCCTTTTCTCACATGCACACACACCTTTTGATCTGATTATTCATCAGCCATTTTTTTTTTCTGTCTCTTCTTGTTTGACTAATTCTCCACCAACATTAAAATAGAAAAAAAAATCATTTTAGTACCTCAAGCTTTGATTAATCATCCATCATCCTCCTCCTCGTCGTATCTCTAAAACTATGATATGCGTTTTGGGTTAAAATTAATGGTTAGCCTCAACTTGGAGATTAAGTTTATTTTTGTATTTAATTTTTTTTCATATTAACTTTGAAATTTAATAGTTTTATTTAATTTAGTTTTTAAACTTAATTTTTTATTAAGGTGTGATAATAAATATTCTAATATTATGCTACTCCATCATTTTAAAATTTTAAAAATTATTAAAGGGAGATCAGTCTTGGACTTTCAAACAGTGGAAGTACTGTGTCTAAAGTGTATATACTCGATTTTATCCCCGAGTGTTGTAGTGTTCTTACCCATTAATGTCATGTAACGTCATGAGTTTGAACCCCTACCAAGGCCAAATACTCACATTTCTTTGATGGCAAGACGATCTTTAAACTCTATGAACTCAATGGGACCGTCATTAGAAGTGAAAAAAAAAATTAATGACATAAACACCCCAAACACAATACCTCCATTATTTGAGGGTTCAAGACCGACCTCCCCTTAACAAAAATAATTTTTATATTAATGTGATATAATCTTAAAATTTCACCTCATCTCATTTAACAAAATCCTTTAACAAAATCTAAATTCATGAGTCAATTTGAAAAAAGAGGGATTCCCCATTTTCCCATAGGACAATCATAGCTGAGAGTGCTCCTCTGAATACACACATAATATCATCATATTCATCTCCTCTCGAAAACCCACAATTATTGAAAAATGTTTTTAACCTTAAAAGTTGCTCTTCCCATTCACCATGCAACATGTGTCTTTGTCTCGAACTCATTAACTATTTACAAAGCTCAAAACATTTATCATACCTTTACAGCTCGATCATTCAATATTTGGACAGCACAAAAACATGTGCACCCCAAAGTTATAATCATCCCCTTCATAACACCGAGCAAAATTTCTTTTAATATATTCTATCTCGTAGTGGCTAAGTGATCATATAGATACCAAATCCACTTGCTTCGATGTAAATATACTTAAAAAGAAAGTTGCACCAGCTAGTTATATCGTTTGGAGAATTTGTATGCCCTAAAAGAGAAAAAGGGAAATAGATGCATTGAGGCATCTATTGAGAAATATGCTTGGAACAAGGAAACTCAAAGTAAAACAGAGAGAGAGAAAGAAAAAAAAAAGTTGGTTCCACCAGCTCAAACTCAATCTTTTTTCTTTTTCTTTTGGTTGTTAATAAAGTTTAAAAGTATGTATAAACTGTCGATTGAGTTTTAACTCGATTGGCATGAATATTATTCTTAATACAGGAGAACTCGGGTTTAAGTATGCTGAAGCGTATTATCCTCCTATTTATGGGTTAAAAAGGGGTTATAGGTAGTTTTAAACATTGTGTCAAAAAAAGTAAATATGATCAGAACCTATAATGAGATTATTCAAAAAAAATGTATGAACTAGTATATGGTTAATGGGGCATTACTTAAATTACACATAACCATTTGGGTTTGGTTTCATTGTTTTATGAGATTGAGAAAAAGATACATGGTGAACACGGGAATTGAACCCGCGTCTTCTCCTTGAAAAAGGAAAGAGAAATTTTACCATTCAACTATATCCGTATTTTCATTCTTGATTCTTGATAGAAAAGAATATTTGATTAGAGTTAGGACAGATACTTTCTTTAGTCCAGGGCAATTTTATCAAATTCCACTACTAAACTACTAAACCAATTAACAATCGAAATTATATAACAATTCAAATGCTTAGCAATTAATCAAATTACAAGTTATTATCAACTAATATTAAGTAATTAATAATATTTATATTTATATTAATTTTGACTTATAATGTTATATATAAACTTTGATTTTGTATAATTTTATATATAAAATTTCGATTTGGTTCAATTTTTATAAATCGTCAACACCTTTGTCACTGTAACATTGTTTTACGTTTATATAGTGCATATACAAATAATTGTATTGTTCAATGTAAAAATAAATTGATATATTGATTCTTTAGATATATATAATTGAATTAAAATTAAAATTAAAATTTTATGTGTACATCTAAATCACAATTAATATTTTATGCTTATAATTATACTAAATCAAAATTGATTTTATTATTCAATGCAAAGTATTAAAAGTGAAATTAAAATAACCAGTGGAAAACATGTGGTCAGTCTTTTAATGCTTTGAATAAAGATCCATCTTTTAAAATCCCAACAATCTAATCAAATTTGGTAGGGACATTAACATTTGCTATGTTGTTAGGAAGATTAGCAATGAAAGGGCCAATAAGCCATGACCCATTTTTTCTTTAAGCAAAAGATTTTCAATAATAATAATAAATAAATAAAATCCAATTGGGAAAAAAATGGAAAATAAAAAAGAAAAGAGGACTAAAATATAATGTATTTGGGCATGTTCAATTGGCCATCACATCATTATTGTGAAAGAGATTATCCTTACAAATCATAGCTCTTATCTTTGCCTCATTGACTCTATATATTTTTACTTTTATGTATATATTACTTGTTTATTATAAGATCATTGATTTGATTTTGAAGTTTTTCATCCATGTAGACCCTTAATTCAAACCTTATCTTTTGATTATTATGTCTTATAATTTATTAATGAAAAGTATTTTAAATTTAATCAACAGGTTTAAGTTTCATTACATAAAAATTATGCATATATTGTCGATTGAGTCTTAGCTCAATTGACATCAATATTGTTGTCAGTATAGGAGGACGTGGATTTGAATGTGTTGAAACGCATTATCATCCTATTTAAGGGTTGAAGATAGACTATGGGTAATTTTAAATATTGTATAAAAAACATTATGCGTATATTAGTTTGTTGAATTAAATAAATTAAAAAAGTGCTTTTAAATTTTAGATAAAAATTAAGGACAAATCTATCAATATTATTATTATTAATTTTGGATAATAATAATAATAATAAATGGGTATGAAGTCTTGGTTTAACGGTAAGGTTGATATTTTGAGATATTTGTGACTTAGTTTTAAGTTTTATATTGTGTAAATTATGTGTAAATTTTTAGTTCAAATTTATTTTAGTTTAAGTTGCACCGTGTGTAGACTGTTCCCTGAATTATTATGGCATAGATAAAGATACATTCCGGTTATTAATCTGATTATTATAGTTTAATTCTAGGTATATTCTGATTATCAGTTCGATATAATATTTGTAATTACAATTTTATTAACTTAAAAATAATATGAAGAACATAAGCAAAGCTGAAATTGGACTCTTAAAGATTGAAAATAGCATGGGCTTTAGTTGGCCCAAATTCTTGCCAGGACCCCTTTTTTGGGTTACTTGGGATTTTGCCATTCCCTAGACTCCATTGAAATTAAATTATTTTTATGTATTAACTTTATTCTTATAATTACTACTTAGGGTTTAAATATAAATATTCAATATTCAATTTCACCAAAATACAAGGATGGTAATTTTCTTTCTAATTGAAGGCTTAATATATGATTTGATACTTGAGTTTGACACTTTTTTCTAATGTGGTATTTTTATTTTTTTTGTCCAATGTGATATATGGATTTCGCAAAAGTTATACATTTTGGTACTTGAAGGTAACAACCTTAACTTTTGAGTTTTTAATTTGGGCTTTAGAGTTGATCTGATTAAAATTCATAATTAACTAATAATATTAGCAATTAACTTTCACTAAATCTACACTAAACATGGATTAAATCACATCCATCGTATTGTAATTGTCACGGAGTTAAAACTTTAGTCTTATAATCCATGCGGCTTTAGGCAAGTTCTTGGGTTCAAATCCACTTAAGTTAGTCTAACTCTTGCAAAGTGAGAATTCCCGATAGAAATTTAAAAATAAAGTGAAAGAAACTCAAAATGAAAGAGTAACGAAAAACAGAAAAATGACACAAGAAAGTAACGCACACAAGGTGTTTGAGTAAATACTCTTAAAGTATCTCTATTACTTTGAAAGATTACAATTGAGGATCTTAGGATGATTATAAATGAGGGGAAAAGTCTCTATTTATAGTTGAGTTCCCCCAAAACTAACAGTACAGATTGAGTTACATCAACGGTCGAGAGAAATTAACATTAATCAAATTAGCTCTAAAACTTGAATTAAACATTAAAAAGTCAACATTATTATCTTTAGGTACCAAAACATATAACTTTTATCAAGTACATATCTAGACTAGGTAAAAAAACAACAAAAACATCACATTAAAAAATATCAAATTTAAATATCAAATGATATATTGAGCTTTAAATGAAAGTTTTATTTGGGCCGAAAGTTGAATCAATTATAAAAGAAAAGAAAAGAACCTAAAATATGTGGGTTCATTACTTATTTGCAGTTGTTTTTGGGCCCAACTTTGCAAATAATGGGTGATAAAATCATGGGGTCCGATCTGCTTAAGTTAAGCATGTTTTTATAATGAACTTGTTATTTAACTTTTAGTCAAGGCTATGGGATTTTTTTATATATATAATTGCAGTGTTTTCATCCATTTTATGGTTTAAGGCGAGCTTTGTTCGAGTTGATATAGTATTCAGATAAAATCTTTTCAACTATGATAAAATTCGAATTTAGTTTAAATACCTGAAAAAGAAATTTACTTCTACTCCGCTCAACTATTTGTTGATGAGGCTCTAAGATCTTAACCGGAACCAAAAAAAAAAAAAAAAAACATAATTTAATTATATTACAAGCTACTCTAATAAAAATTGAGCCGCTTAATTAGCACTTCATCGGGTCCATTAGAAGGAAACTAATTTTTCAAAGCAAAGTAGTCATTCACAATTGCACCAAATTTATATTTTATATTGTTTTTGCATATATTAAAAATATTTTGTTAAATTCAAGTTCATTACAACGTTATTTTTTAGTTACATGACTATTAAGTGAGCATTTTTTATTTAAAAATGTGACATCAACAAAATTGATAAAAAAATTTTAACAATGTCAACAATTGGACTTGATTTTCAAATCTAAAAAGTAGAGGGACTAAATTCTCGAAAATAAAAGTATAGAGACTAAATTATAAATTTGCGAAGAGTACATAGATCGATAACATATTTTAACATTTATACTATAAAATATTTATTTTTAGTATATTTATAATTGTAATAAATATTTTTTATTAAAATATTAATATGGAATATTTTTAATAATATGTGAAGAATATTATTTAAAATTAATGTTTTTAAAATTTATTATTAAAATAAAATTTAAATATTAAATAATTTATTAAATTAATAATTTATATTAATAATTTATTATATGACTAAATACAAATAATTAAATATGTATGTTTAATAATATTAAAATATTAAAATTTTAATTTAATATTTTGAAAAATAAAAATAAAAATTATTATTAATATAATAATATTAAGTTTGATTTAAGTTAATTTTTATATAAAAATAAAATTATCTTTAGAGGAACTATTTTTTAGAAAATGACTTACGCTTTTTAAAAGGTCAAGTCATTTTACAGGAAAAATGACTTATTTTACTTTGACTTGTAAGTCATTTTCTGTTGACCAAGCTATTTTTGTGAAATAAACACAGGAAAATTTAGAAAATATTTACCATAAAACCTTTTACATGTAAACAAACGGACCATTGACTTTCAAATAAATTTAAGTCCAAACTTTTTAGGGTTAATATTTGATGCACTTGCATTATACTTTAGTTTTAAAAAATTGACACATGTATTTTTTTTAATATTTATTATATTCTTATAGGACATTTGTTAACTTCAAACCTTACTTGTAGAATCTAAAAACTTCACTGATAGCGTACCAAATATTTTCTATATATATTTAATACAATGTCTAAAACTACTCATAGTCCCTCTTCAACACTTAAATAAGAGGATAATGCGCTTCAGCGCACTCGAATCCACATCCTGCCCAAAGCAATTTGGTTATAATTCAATTCGTGATGGTCGTATGTAGAAAGTTCATATTCTTCAGTCATTGATAAACAATTTGTTGGACAATACTCAACACAGTTACCACAAAATATACAAATTCTGAAACCAATACTATAATTAAGCAATTGCTTTTTTGAATATCCATTTCAAATTTCTAATCAACAACGGGTAGATCTATAGGGCATACACGAACATATACTTCACAAGCAATGCATTTATTAAATTCAAAATAGATTCGTCTGCGGAAACGCTCTGATGTGATTAATTTTTCATAAGAAAATTGAATAGTTACGGGTAAACGATTTGCGTGAGATAAAGTAATTGTGAAACATTGACCAATGTACCTTACTGCTCGGACTGTTTGGTGGCCATAATTCATGAACCTAGTTATCAAAGGGAACATATCGTGAATATCTATGAATAATTTTATATCCGTTTCTTTCTCTTGTTTAAACCAAGCCATAAATCTCATATTCTTGACAACAATATCAATACTAATTGAACTAAAACTAAATCGACTTTATATTTTTTAAATAAATGAATCTAAAACTTTATTATTATTTTTCCTCCTCGAATTTCCCATTAGATCAAAGGATAATACAAATTTTTAAAAAATTAAGTATCCATTATTGACTTGTTTAAATGAATGTATTTTTTAGTCCAAAAAAAATGAATGTATTCATTTTCTTTCACATGTATATTTCCATAAAATGAAATATCGTAGGAGATCAAAATTATGACTAACGTAACACATATGAAAAGGGAAATTTTGTTAAGAGATAACATTATTAAAATTTTAACATTTTAATTAATTTTAATTCAATATACAATTTGATATATAAACTTTGATTTGGCATAATTATACACGTGAAACTTTGATTGTGATTCAAATATATACATGAAACTTTCATTTTCATTTAATTATATACATTTAAATAAATAAATACATCGAGTTGTTTTTATATTGGATAAATATCATTTTTTGTTATACGATATAAACATAAAATGATACTATATCAATAATTGTGCTAATATCGTGTGAGAATTGGATCAGATCAAAATTTATTTTATAGACTTACACATCATAACAAAGTTTATTTATAGTTTTGAGATTTACCCCTAAAGAAACGTTAGATAGATTAATTTATTCGGATAAAAAAACCATTAATTTATCTATGATGAATTTCACTTCGACAGTTTATTTTTTAAAAAAGGCTTTGATTAATTAGATTAATATAAGTTGGGTTATTATCCAAATCACCCAATTAAATACTTCTAATATTTATAAATTTTAAATTTTTTTATTTACTTCCTTTTATATGAGTGTAGCATCACGACAATGCACTTAAAACTCACATTTTCCTACACTAACAATAATACCGATACTAGAGTAATATAAATAATTATTATATAATAAAGCAACAATTACATAGCCGGTGGTGTGGTGTCAAACTAGTTGAATTGCCAACTTTCCTAATTGCTTTCCTTCACCTAAATTCTTGACTTTTCTTAATTCAATAATTGGATTTGGAGGTCCAATTATTATTTGTAAAAACCAACATAATTTATTTCTCAAACTTAATATTTATATATTATTTTTATGACGTTTCATGGCAATTAAGAATATTTATATAAATTTGAGGAATTAATAATACGTCATGGAAAATAACACAACATAAATATATGTTGTGAAGTAATAGAGATAAAAAAAATATTAAATTTAGGGTGGAATCGGATGGGTGATGGGGTGTAGTGCAGTGTATTTAGTTTACTTTTTGTCTCACGCTACAATATTATTACAATATCTAATATCACCCCATTGTTATTTTTACACTGACCGCAGATAAACACACCGCCCATTCATACACACCCTTAATTTGATTGATTTTATTTTTAGTTTTGACTTAGATTTTGAATCGGTCACATGACCAGATACCATTAATCCAAAGAAGAAGAAGAAATTACATGCAATGTATTTTGAATGAAGTTTTTCTTTATGAAATTTCAAAGTCAAATTTGCCTATCAAACAAATATCTTAGTGAATGGCTTAGCTACCTCTGCCCTTCACTCTAGTTTCTTACTTTTTGCAAGCTAGTTTTTTATACTTGTTAAAGTCAAGAGATAAAATCCTGATCAAGATAATATTTATTTGTTAAAAGATTTTTCAACTCGAAACGAATATTAATTAAAAGATTTTTTTTGAATAAGTTGACGTCCCTTGAATTATCAAAGCATGAGTATTGTAGCAATTAGGTTATCATATCAACACGTGTATTAAATATTAGTTCAAATACTACATGAAATATATTTAGAATATGAAGATTAAATTTCAAATACGCGTGAACTTATTGCATGAATAATTTAGGTTTAATATGCTAAAAATGCCTCTCATAAACTTTGATGGTACTGACTTTTCTTAAAATGTTAGGTTTAAGTTGTTTATACAATTAATATGTCCACACATGCTTTAGATAAGTTTCATGTGAGAACTAAGTTAGCGTTTAAAATCTAAGTTGATCACTGAGTTGACAAGAGGATCTTATTGATATGATATTAATATTTTGAAGACTCGGTTAAAACATTATGAAATTCAAAGACCAATTTAAATTTTAAATAATAATTTAAAGACGTTTGAGGCAACTAGCATAATATAATAATTAATTATCTATATCTAGGGTGAAGCCAGAAAATTGCTTTGGAGGGAATGAATAATAAAATTTTGAGGCTAAAGTGTAATTTTACCATTATATTAATTTGTAATTTCGTAAAGTATAAAGGGCTATAAGTTAATTTACCTTTTTTAGGGGGGCAAGGCCACTTCCTGTTTGCGTCTATACGATTGAGTTGATGTCATGTAGATGCCATGTCAGTAAAGCTAACAAACGTTAATTTTTTCTTTCATTTTAGATTGGTTTGACAAACAGCATAAGCTCAACGGCTAAAAGAGACGAAAAATTAAATGAAGAGCTAATATATATTTTTTTTAATTAGAAGTTCGAATAAATAATTATAGTTAAAATTTTTGAATGATCCATCCCTTTTGGTCTTGCAAAAGTAATAGATGCTTGTTTTTCTTTTTCTAATTTTAGCTAAACAATTAGTATAACTTGTAAATTTTCAGTATATTCATTAACATAGTTGGTTAAGAGTAAAGTCTATTTATTAATTATAAAGATTATATTATGTATAATAATGATAATTATTTTAAATATATATATATAAAAGAGGCTATTGGAAAGTACCTTAACCTCATAATAAAAGCCATCGACAATAAAACATGACAAGACTGGCATGCATAATTTGACAAAATAACGTTTATGATATGCTAATTAATAGTTTGATTTAAAATTAGAGGTTAATCATTAATTTCATATTGGTATGATAGTTAGGGTGTTCATTGTTTTAGGTATGATTTGGATTCAAGCCGAGGTTAATCTCTAGCAATGCCCTTTTAAACTAGAGCTCTAATGAAATTTTCCAAAAAAAAAAATTGAGAATTAACTAATCTTTTTTAAAATTTTGAAAGAATTAATGAAATTTTTGAAAAAGTTTAAGAGACGTAACTAAAACTTTAAAAGCTTTAAAAAGCTTAATAAAAGGTTTTAAAATTTTAGAGGCACTTGTGTAACACCCCTATATCTGACCTGCTTGTTGAGTTCGAATACTGAAATATTACGTTCATTGCCGAAGTAACCTCAGTGAAAACTAATCTAAATTTTCTTCCTGATGAAGTTAACTGTACAAATTGTGGTTATTATAAAATTTCCAGTTCCTTTTAAGCTTCTATCGAGCCTTTGTTAGCTCTATTTAGCAATTATCGGTCAATCGAGCTTGTTTACAAATTTCTCAAAATATCAGCGGGGTCGTCGCGACGTCTGGACTTCCTCACATTTCAATATAATTCAATCAATAAAACACAATTCAAGCTTTTCATCTTATTTCAGTTTAGTCCTTATTCTCACTTCACCACCACTTCATCACAAGTAATTTACATTTTCTTTTCAACACTCAAAATCCACATAACATATCTGGCTAATTTTACAATTTAATCCTTTCACTACTACTTCAATATACCAAATTAATTTCATAACATAGTTGACATTTAAATCACTTATAAATTTTTCACTACTAAATTTCCTACTCAATAACAACATGTTCCTAATGAAAATAAATAATTTAACATAATCTATAACTAAACTAAAATTTAATGAAGAGTAATTCTTGAGTACTTGCAACCAAGGCTTGGATAGAAGATTTTTCTTCTTTATTTACTCTTCAATCACTCCTTCACCCTTCTTCTTTTTTTTTACAAAATCATAATCAAATATCATATTTATGCTATTTCGGTGAAACTAATATGAAATTCATGAATATACCCATCATCCTTATCTTTATTTCTTGATATCAAGTCTTATTTCTTATTCTCTCTCTCATCCGAGACAACTATGGATTCTCTTTTCATGAAACTAAGGTAACTACTAATCTTCTCTATTGATTTTACTAAGAAATTGGAGAAAGCAAGCTAGGAAAGGCTTAACAATGGTGGAAGGACCTAATTGTAATAAAAACAAAAGTTGAAATGGTGAAATAGTGAAAGTGGCGTGAAGATGGAGAGAAAATGGATAATTTCTCATCATCTTTCTACACTATTCTAACTAAATATCTATTTAATTTTTTATAATTAATTTAATAATTATCAATTTTACAACCAATCAAATATTTACAAATTAATCCTTGATTCATGATTACGTTTCATGAATATATTATTTGTTTATTTACCATTTTATCCTCCACCTTTTTCTACATTTCCATCCATAATTCATACTCTTTTTGGAAAAAGTTCACTTCTAGTCCCTCCTCCTTTTTTCCTCAATTTCTTGAAATTATTTATTATATATATATATATATTAAAATGTTTTCTAATTGTTCTACCGTCTCTATCTATTTCTTATACTATCACTTAGAAATTTATATTCATCCGTTTCTAAAATTCTCTAATATTTCCTAACCCGATTCGACACTGTTCCTAACTCAAAAATTTATCGAAGGTGTTATACATTGTCTCCTATCAGGATATAAATGAGACACTAGTATTCGTAAGCTACTTAAGTTCAAATTGAAAAAAAAAAATTTAAACTTGATTCGGTAATTGTCGAGCCAAACTTGAGCAGTTTGAACAACAGTTAAGCCGACTTTAAGCTTAATAATACTTAACTTAAACAGCTCACGCCCTTATCAATCATTTCATATTTTATATTATTAAATTACATCATTGCATTTAATATATATTATTATCCTTATACCCTAAAATTAAACAGCTAATATTCAACAGAATAATATCCCATTAAAAAAGCATTGAAATCTACAATAAAAATAGAACAACTTTTGTTTGTTTTAATTGAACCCTAAGCAATGCATCTTGGGTAGCACGTCATTGGCACAATTCCACATTACAATCGGACAATTAGGGATTTAGGAAGCAATAATTATAATTATAATTATAATTCCAATAAAAAGCTTTAAATTTTAAAAGATTTTTCTTTGGTACAACCTGTCTGTCTTATCTAAATGGTCTAATTTAACATAAAAGAAATAATAAATTAGACCTTCCTTTTCCATGAATTTCGCAATCTTAATCAACAAAAACAGGTTCTACTAAGAGTTTGTGTGTGGCCGAATGAATCTTACTTCGATTAGTATGGACATTGTTATCAATATAGGAGGAAGTGCATTATCCTTCTATTTATGGGTTGATGAGAGACTATAAGTAATTCTAAACATCGTATCAAAAAGAACATATATGATCAGAAATAAGGGCGAAACCAAATAACTTTTTTAAGGGGCTGAAATTAAATTGTAATTTTTATAATAGCAAAAATGTAATTTCATCGTTTTAATAGTTTATATATTTATAATTTTTAAAGGATTAAATCAAAATTTTATATTTTTAGGGGAATAAAGTGCAGTTTTACCTTTACTAATTTAAAATTTTAAAAATTTTAAAAGGCCTAAATAAAAAATTTTCAATTTTGTGAGGGGCGAAGCCACTACCAACCCGTATAAAAAGATTAACTTATAATTTTAAAATTATAAAAATACAATTTTATCATCGTATTAACTTATAAATTCAAAATTATAAAAAAAACATAATTTTATAATCGTATTAACTTATAATTTTAAAATTTTAAAAATAATTAAAATAAAATTTTGCGATTTTGAGGGACAAAGCCCTAATCCGCCCCCTTATGCTGTCCCTAAAGCCATGGGGAAGCAGGAGGGGCTTGACCTCACTCGGATAAATGGTACAATTTTATTTTTAACTTCTCTTAAATTTTAATAATTCAATTTAATCCTTTTGAATGAATAATAACAATTTTTGCCTCTTTCAAAAATTTAATAATTTAATTCTGTAAATAATTAAAATTGGAGGGGAAGATCTGCAAACCCTTAATTCCTAAATACTTGGAATTGTGAGGACTTAATTTTTTGTTGTTGTTGTATTGGATCTAAAGTCATAGTCTATAGGAGAAAAATTAGATATAGGATCTTAGCTATGTTAATTTATATTATTTTTCAAACCTACCCCTTTCTTTATTTTTCTTCATTTTCTTTGTCTCAAAATACTTGTTCATATTCATTTAATTCTTTCTTTCTTTCTCTTCTGAATGACATTTAATTCAATGTTGACATTAATTGCACATGCTCAATGTATCTAATCCATCAAAATATTTCATTTTCCCTTTTTCATTTTGTAATTTCAATTGGTAATGATATTTACGTTAATTTTGATTCAATGTGTACACGAATTTCGATTTTGTGCGATTTTACATATAAAATTTTAGTTTGATTCAATTTTACAAATTATTAACAACATTATCGAATTAGCATCATTTTACGTTGATATATTGCATGAACAATGAATTATATTAATCTGATATGAAAATAAATGTATGTAGTCATTTCTTTAAAAGTTATACAATTGAATCAAAATTAAAATTTCATTTAGACATATGAACCACAATTTAAATTTCATATGTATAATTGCATGAAATCAAAAATCATGTATAAATTGAATATTTATTCCTTATTAATATGATCACATCTTATTTAATCACATATCTTTTGTTAATTATAGTTTAAGTGTAGAAAAAGGAATTGAATTTTTTCTAAAGTAAAAAATAGATCATCTCACCTGCTGGAGTAATTAATCCTTTTGCTTTTAGCCTTTAGGATATTTTTGGTAGCTTATAAGGTATTGGTCTTGTAAGTTAGTATTATTATTTTGCTTTAGCCTTTAGGAGATTTTGGTAATTTATAAGGTATTAATCTTGTAAATTAGTATTAATTTATAAGCTCTTAGTCTTGTGATTTATAACTATCAGTTTGGTTATTAAAACCATTGAATATGACACTATGAGATTATATAACATTATTATTTTAAAAAAATATTTTTTCAAACTCAGAGTGTCACATCATCGAACTTTTATACTTTTCAAGTTCATGGAACAAAATAGACCTAATTTTTAAGTTCAAAATAGAACAAAAAAAAGTACAGGTACCAAAGTGAACCTAGTCGTTAAGTTTAAGGACCAACGTGGACTTACTTACCAAGTTCAAGGGCAAAAGTCACATTATCCCCTTTTTTTTTCATGGTCATTAACAAAATGAGCTTAAATGAATAACGATTTTCAAGTTCAAGGGTCAAAGTGGATTAAAAAGGAGTTCAAGGGCCAATTTAGACCTACTTGCCAAGTGCAGGGGCCAAAAGTTACATTATCCCATAACACAATCCAACTTACATTGTGCTTCATTGACAATTAATAGACTATGTATTGAAACTTGTCGAAGTGAGGTCGAACTTGTTTTGGGAAAAGTTTTCGAAGTGTCATCCATCGAGACCTAGTGAACCCTTCAATAGTGATCAGTATATCCCGAGCACATTACCAACCATCGTCGACACTTTAGAAATTTCTCCTAAAGCAATTTCGACCTCTCCTCAACAAAACTACTTTATGATTAAATTAATTTTTTTTAATATGGAAAAGTACCATTAATTTTTTTAATATGGAAAAGTACCATGGAAGTGATTGCATTTTGCCCCCTTAACTAAAATATGGACAAACTAGTCCTTGTACATTAGATTAAAGAGCAAATTGGTCATTTCCATTAAAAATTCCATCCATTTGTACTGTTAAAAACGAGCATGGTTGACGGAATAACTAGATAATAACATGTGATGTACCATGACGGACAGAAACCAAAAATTAACAACATAAATAGATGAAATTTCTAATAAAAGGACTAGTTTTCTCTTTGATCTAACATATAGGGACTAAATTACCCATCTTTTGAGTAAAGGAGTAAAATACAACTTAACTCTTAATACAAGATCTTCCATAATACTTTTACCTATTTGGGCACCACAAATTATTTGTCAAAATTTGTGAGACTTCAAAGAGTAATAAAATAAGAGATTATATCTAACAATTTATATAATGTAAGGATAAGACCTAGAAATATTATATTAGTATTACTCATGACTTGTTCCAATCAAATTGATGTAAGTATGACATGATTGGATATTTTCTATGAAATCTAATATAAACAATATTTGAAGAATTGATATAAAATTATATAATCTCGCAAATTAAACAGCTAATAAATAATTAAGCCGTCCATTAATAATAATTATGATAAGTAAATAAGAGGGAGGGGGGGTTGGTCCATTTCTTTTTTATTTAGTTGTTGGACCATTATTGAAAGTTTCCAATAGTGTCCTCAAATTTATCATAGGAAAATCATATTCGACAAGGATGAAAATGACCATCAATTCTTATTGTTATCGTGTTGTAGGGAAAAGTCAATTCCTAACGGTACCTGTCCACCGACCACCGACCTACCCTTTGCTTCACATATTAAATTTGTTTTATTTTTATTTTTTTGGAAAATAATAAGTTTTATTCGCCTCATATTACATTTTAGTCACTTATGTTTGGAATGTTATGTTTTAGTCACTTACATAATTAGGGTTTTATTACAAAGTGGTTACTCGCCGTTAAGTTTCGTTACCTCCCTAAAGGCAGTCTTACGTGGCAATCCAAATGAGTTTTTAATACCAATTTGGATGTCCAGCTGAGATGAGAATAGAATACAAAATTTTACCTTAAAACTCAGTTTTCTCCTATTTAAAAAGAAGCAATACGTGGATTTTGAAACAAGAAAGTAAATAGAGTTTCAGAGATAAAACACTAAATATTGAATCTTTTGGGGTTCTTTTTAAAGGTTTCTTGTTTTGCGAAGAAAATATAAAAAAGGAAGGCATATCAAGACAGATGGATGCAAAAGGAAGAAAATAACAAGGTTTTTACTTTAGGGTTGTCGTTAAACAATATGTTGTTTTAGAGTAAAATTACTTATTTAGTAAAAGAGAAAGCATATGCAAAGAAGATGTATTTGAACCCTCCATTGAATCCATCCTTTAAAAATTGGTATATTGACTTTATATTTAATGGCCGAGCTAAAAAGATTAGGCAGTGACTTTATCCCTCAAAATGGTATAATTATTTTATAATCCCTTTAAAAATTGTAAAATTAAAAAACACCCCCAAACATTTGCCCCCAATAGAAGTTTTTTATTTCACCCCTGCCTATAATCGAAAAGGCAAAAGCTTAAGGTAATGAAAAGATGAAGATCTATATTTAATACATGAACTTTCATCAAATCATGTGAAGTCATCTACTAATAAATTTAATTAACTGTTAAAATGTTTGATTATTAATATTTTTTTAAGGATTTTTTTTTAAGTTACATCAGTCATAGAGTATAAAATACAAACCTTATGTTTCATATGTTGACTTTAATATAATAAATAAGTTATTTTAAGGTAAAACATAATTAGTCACTCGACTATAAATTTTTATTTTAATCACTTACCTAAAAAAGTTATAATTTAGTTATTTACGTTTTTTAATTTACTTTTCTGGTTTCCGAACCGTTAAGTGACTAATGATGACACTTTTTTAGTTGATATAATAACAATTTTAGTCATCAGCTTTTATATATATTTTTTATCAATCTGACCTTGATTCTATATAAGACAAAAAAAAAATAAAATTCTTTTTTACAAATTTAGAAAAATTTATATAAAAATTCTAAGAAATTCTAAAAATACATAGAAAATTTAAAAATTAAATAAAATAGATGAAAATTTCAAAAATAGATAAAGTGAGAGAAAATGAGGTGGAAATGTTTTTATTATAAGAAAGGAAAAAAGGTTCAGAATATAATGTGTTTTTACAATTTGGGTTTTGAAAAATAATTTAAATGAATTAAAATTTTGAATTGAGTTTGAAAAAGAAAATTGTGCGGTATATTTTATATTTTTTGGCTAAAAAAGTTGACATCGGAGTCAATTTCACAAGTCAATTTTCGTTATTATATCTAAATATTGAACAATTTTAAACTTTATTGCAGCAGAATCTTGAGTTTTCTAGTATGAACATTTGTCTTTAATCGTACTAAGCTTTATACAAGTTGAATATCATGTTAAGAGATCGAAATTGATCTATTTTTTGTAATCCAATTTCATATTTTACGGCAATGCTAATGATTTGTTGTTGCAATAAATTGGCAATAAATTGAATTTTCTAATTGTTTTAAATAAATTTGAGTTTATTTTATATTTTTTTATTGAATTAAGGTTAATTTGATGAAAAGTAAAAATTTTAATATTAAAATTGTTATTATACCAATTAAAAAAAATACCATTAGATACTTAACAGTCATGTGACTAAAAAATAATTTCAAATTCATTAATTATTAAATTGTATTTTTTTAATTAAGTAACCAAAATAAAATTTTACCTATAATTAAATGACTAATAGTATAATTTATCTTTTTTTTAAAAAACAGTCACAAAAACAGACAAAGATAGAATCATCATAAAATTAAAATTTTAATTAATTAATTAATTAAAAACGCTTGAGAAAAACAAAACGACATTTATTTTTTCTTTACCTTTTGATTTCCACTTCACTTGGCCACAAAACGACAACCCCTCATCACCGCCTGCTAAATACATAATTAATTAAACATATACATACCTCTCGTATAATTTTTGATTGGTACAATTATATATATGAAACTTTAATTTGAATTTGATTATATATATTTAAAAAAATAAATACATACAGTTATTTCATATTGGATTAATGTAATTGTTTGTGTATATAATATATCAACGTAAAATCGTGTTAATTCGATAATATTGTAAATAATTTGTAAAAACTGAATCAAATCGAATTTTGAAGTATAAAATTATACAAAACTAAAATTCACGTATGATATTATAAATTGGATCAAAAATCGTATATACTTTCGATAGTTATCCCAATTAAATAATTTATTTCTTTAATTAATTATTAAACTATTTAAAGTATTAATCTAGTTGTACTAGCACCTTAATGGCACCTATTTAAACTATTACCGACAGTTGTATCATTTATTGATATAATATTCTCGCTTAAATTTCATAATTAAAAAATAAGTGTTTAATAGTTTCAAATATTTTAATTTTTCTTGTAATTATAACATATCTTAACAATTTCATTATACTGTAATTTTTGTTTTTTCACGTGATTAATTATAAAGTTCATAAATTTAATAAATTTAATTAATCAATATGAGTTACCAAT
Source organism: Gossypium anomalum (assembly GCA_025698475.1). Taxonomy (NCBI): domain Eukaryota; kingdom Viridiplantae; phylum Streptophyta; class Magnoliopsida; order Malvales; family Malvaceae; genus Gossypium; species Gossypium anomalum. The sequence continues at coordinate 2,815,153 of CM046957.1, read as the reverse complement.
TTATCATGAGTTATTAAATTTAAGTAATCAATTTATAAGTTTATGATGTTCCAAATTCAGAATATTAAATTTGGAAATTTAATATTTTATCGAACTGATATATTTAATTCAACTCATCAAATATTAATTTTAATTAAGATCATTTTCAATTAACAAATGATAATTAATAGGCCTGTTTATATGAAGTAACTATAATTTTACTTGAAAATTTAGACCATATATTGTTATCGAGGGTCAAAATAAAACATAAAAAACCGATTCTTCTAAAAACTTAACTGTCATAACGAAATGTTGTTATAGAGAAGATTGACTGTAAATATAAAATCTGATAAGATTTTGTAATTTTCAAGCATTCTCTTTTAGAATTAAATCAAAGTTTAAACCAAGATTGAATTTTTTTTTTTTGTTGAGAAATTAGATTGATTTTTAATTTTATAAATTAAGTGATGTAAAAAAAGTATTGATATAAATCCTATTAATATAAAATTAATTTCATAAGTGAGATAATCTATTTATTTTAATTGAATTAAATTTACTTACTTCTCTTGAGATATTCTAATTAAGGCCCAAACAAACCCCTAGATGCCAAGACAAAAGCATCTACATCTATGCCCTATATTTATTTATTTTTGGGTTATTTCTTCTAAAACAATAATATTTAAAGAAATGATAATAAGGACTAATTCTGGTTTTAATCCTTCTACTATAATGAATTTTAGCTTTAAATTCATTTATTTTAATTTAACATAATTTAATTCTATTTTATATTGTTATAAGTAAGACCAAATTTATAACACCTTCAAATTTGATCTACTTATTAAAAATTCACATAAAACTAATTGATTGTTTGGTTACAATAGTAAAATTAATTATTTATTATGCATGATGTTTGGGGTTTTAAATCTCATTATGATTGATTTTTTATTGATTTAATATATTAAAAAGTCAAAAATATCTTCATAAAATATAACTTAATTTGTATATAAAGGAATCTTTTAGTAATTTCATAACTGAGTTGATGCCCATTTGAGCTTAGCAAAAAACTCAATAAAATACTTAAAATAAGACATTATATCATTTGTTGCATATGTTATTTTTTGGTCCAACACGGTATTTGTATTTGAAAAAAGTTATATATTTTAGTACCCAAATATAACGATGTTAACTTTTTTGTGTGTGTATAATTTAGGTTTTACAGTTGATTTGCTGGGTGTGAATTTTTCATGATTTTGTTAATAGAATAAATTTAGTGTTGATTGTAAGTTTTTTAATTTATATTTAATTTATCAAATACAATCCGATAGATGTGATTTAATTTGGGTTTTAGGATTGATTTGATTAAAGTTAATAGCTAATTATGAATTTTTCATCACATCAACTCTTAAACATAAAAAGTTTAAACATTGTTACCTTTAGATACCATTAGAAAAAAAGTGTCAAACACAAGTACCAAATTTTCTATTAAGTTTATACAGTTAACTTAATTTGTATATATAGGGACCAACTTAAAACAAATTTGAAATAAAAATAAAAAGTTCGAATTTTCAGCATAATAGAGGGACTAAAGTGAGAATTAATCCTGATTATAATAATAACTCCCTTTCACACAGTTTCGTGTCGGTGAATTTGGATTTTCTGGAATTTTCAGCTTTCCTTTGTTTTCTCTCTTTTTTTTCATTTTAAAGTTCTTTCGCAACATAAAAACCTTCGTAATTTGTCTGCAAAAAAAAAAAAAAAAAAAAAAACCATTTTCAAACACAAACACACACAGAGAGACACAACAATCAAAACTGACATGCCTCAAAAACCCTTCCTTGCCCTGTCTTTAGTTTCATAGTTCTTCGTGCCCAATTTTAATACAGCAAAAAAAAAACAGACCCAGAGTTGAAAAACATTGGATTTATCGAAAAAAAAAGCAATGGAAAATGGAACAGGGGTTGTTGCTGGTTCAAGGAAGTCGTCTACGGAGAGGCCGTACAAAGGGATAAGGATGAGGAAATGGGGAAAATGGGTGGCGGAGATAAGGGAACCCAACAAGCGGTCGAGGATTTGGTTAGGGTCTTATTCAACACCTGTTGCGGCGGCTAGGGCTTACGACACGGCGGTTTTTTACTTGCGTGGGCCGTCTGCTAGGTTGAATTTCCCTGACCTTTTGACGGGAGAGAAAATCGGATGTGGCGGCGGCGGCGGTGATTTGTCGGCGGCTTCTATAAGGAAGAAAGCTATTGAAGTTGGTGCTAGAGTTGATGCTCTTGAAGCAGCAGCAGCCCATCATCATCATCATCATCATGGTCATAGCTATAATTGTGGTGACTATGGTGATGAGTTAAAGCCGAGTAATGGTGGGTTTTTAAATCGGGTTGATTTGAACAAGATGCCCGACCCGGAAGATTCGGATGGTGAATGGTTAAGGTGATTTGATTCAATCATGGCCCTCCAAATTGTTATGATTAAACTATAATTTTTTTCCGGGGGCCGTCGCTAATGGCGGCTGGGAGCTGATAAAAAAGGGAGGGAAAAAAAAAGTGCAGATGGTAGTTGCTAACATGCACCGTGGGGCAGTAGCTAACGTGCGCCGTACCGGGGGTAAGGTAAGTTCTATACAAGGGACGGCTGAAAAAAAAAAAAAAAAAAAAAAAACACTTTGTATTAATAATTTTTTTATCAGTGTAATGAAAAACCCTTTGGTTTTTCTACCTTTCGGTAATTTGGGGTTTCATGGTAACAAATTTTGGTCACTGTAAAAACAAAATTGGATAACTGTATATTATTATTATTTGGCACTAATTTCTATTTTCTACTCTCTTTTTTTAATAATTGTTTGTGTTATTAATTTAAGATATTGAGTTGGAAATAGATTGAATTTGATAAGGGACATTTTTGTTTTAAGAGAAGATTTTTAAAGTGTTGTCGATTAAGCAATTAATCATTTTTGAATAAGTATTGTGCTCGAGATCTCAATCTTCTTATTCCGAGTAGAATCCAAAGGGTCTTATGGAGTTTGGCTAGAGTACCTAAATTCTGTGAATCCCTTTAGGACAAAAATCCAAAACTTAAACCAAACATAAAACATTCCAAGGGCAATACCTTCGTTGTGGTCTATGTAAAAAAACGACACTTCAAATTTTTTTGATAAGAGAGTTGTCCCCTCAAGAGAATTTAAATTTTTGAGCTCGGGTTTGAGTCGATTTAAATTTAAATTTTTTTAACTCGAGTCTGTTTAAAGAGAATGGAAGTGAGGGAACATGGTAGTGGCCTACACGTCCCAGCAGTTGGTGCAAAATGGCCATAGTAGCCACTACAGCTATAACTGCTAAAGTGATAAGATTTTTTGAGTTAGGTATTCTTTTAACTCAGGATTGTAGTAGTTTTTTTTTTTTTTTTTTTTAATTTTGGTATTTGAATTATTATTTATTTAAAAATTATTCGCATTCAATAAAAATGTGTTAAGTGTTTTATTTTTTAAAGTAAATTAAAACGAAATAATTGTTTAATAAAAAATTTTAAGTACTAAATAACAAAAATAAATATAATTTAAGGGTCAAATTGTAACATAATTTCTTTTCATTGGCTTCCCCGCTGTGTCGATGAATGTGGGTCAACCATTCATCAAAAGTCAGGAAAAAAAATAAAGCATAGGGACTGCCGTCCAGGGAGTGGATGATGATGTTTGGTCCAATCCAACATGAGTGTGGTGAGGGGTGTTCTCTTTTTGGTAACTTAGAATTATAAATGGTATTAATTATCTGTTTTGGGTTTATATGGATCAAGATTTTTAAAATCGGATCAGTGGTCGAATTGGTTAAACTACTAATTCGATGAAATAAATTATAAAAATATTAAAAATTTGATTCAATCAATTCAACTGATCCAATTCAAACAATATTGATATGAATAGAATATTTTAAAATATTTAGGAATTGAGGTTGTCCATAATTTTATACAATAAAACGAACATATTAATAGTGTATGTCAATATGGTGATTTTTTTTTACCATTGCTAATATTTTAAATTAACAAGTTATTTTTTAAATTTTAATTAAGTTTTTAAAGTATCAGTATTTCATTAAATAAGTTCTTTTGTTTCCTTAGATTTAAATTTAGTTATTAAATATTAACATGAACATATTTAATACACGCGAATCAAATTGTAAACATGTATAATTTTATTGTACGGATAACTTATACATGATGTGTAAAAGGCACAACAAAGTATGATTCCACCTTCGACCTTGGGCAATAATTGGGTTCACTTAAGATCTGATAGTGTCGTTAATGAGGGAACCGGTTTTGTTGCAGCCGGGGGTGTTCTACGAGGCTATAATGGAAGATGGATTCTAGGCTATAACATATATTTGGGCTTTTGCTTTGTTATGAAAGTTGAATTGTGGGGCATCTTAGATGGATTAATGCTTCTTTTGGAACATAAATACGATAGCGTGTATGATTCAAACTAATAGCATAGAGGCAGTCCCTAGCAATTCAAAACCAAGCTCATAATGACCTAAACTCTACTCTGATCAGGAGAATTCACCAAAATTTATCCAGAGTAAGACATTGAGGCATTCAACATGTCTCTAGGAAAGATAATAGAAAAGCTGATGGAATCACAAAACAAGTTAAAGAGAGGAGAGAAGGTCTTCAAAATTTTGAAGTTTCCCCGTTGGGACCTAGTTCTATTTTATTATAACCTTTTCATTTTCATTTTTATTTCTTTTATTTTTCACCTCAAAAAAAGGTAACAAAGAGTGATTAAATCGTCTATGCAATAAGTACATTGTACTTGCAATTTGATTTATGTATTCTAAATATTCTAAGTCAGATTTTAGTTAACATTCAATAACCAAACTAATGACTAAATAATGTAATGATCTAATTGATATAATATTGATACTTAAAAATTTAATTAAAATATTTTAAAAATTAAAAACTAAATTAAAAATTTAAATCATAATTTAAGGATGTTGGTTGAAATAATAATAATAATAAATAATAATAAATAATTATTTTACCTTTAAATTTAAGCAAGGAGAGACTACCCTAATCTAAGAACAGGGCATGCCATCAACATCATATTGGACTAAAAAGGGTACTTTAATATCATCTATCAAATAAAACTGTTAATAAGATTTCAACCCTAACATTTAAGAATATTCAAGCTCAAATATCGGTATTTGTTTGGAGTTTGATGAGACATTTATTTTTAGATTTGAATTCAACTCGAGATCAACGATAAAATTAGAGGGGTTAGTTGGGGTTTCGATTCCCCTTAGATAATTTTTTTTTCATACTTTTGTCCCTTAAAAATATAAAAATTTAATTTAATCTTTTAAAAATTATAAAGATATAAGTTATTAAAATAGTGAAATTGTATTTTTTCTATTGTAAAAATTACAATTTAATTTCGGCCCTTAAAACTTTTTTCTAGTTTCGCCCCTACTCGAGATATAATCAAATTATTGAAGCTCGAACTCAATTAAGCTTGTTTATCAATTTTTATATTCAAGCTTGAATTCGAGCTCAATTCGATAATTAAGCTTAAGATTAATAATATATATTAAAAGTAATAGCATAATTTAATAATATAAAATATGAATAACTCGATAAAGCTTGCAAACTGTTCAAATAAAGTATTACTAAACTTACATTTAATTCAATTGATAGTTCAAACTTAAGCTCCACTCGATAAGTATCGAATCAAATTTAAATTTTTTTTCAAATTATATTTAAATAGCTTGCGAGCAACTGTCTCGTTTACCTCTAAACCGAAGCATAAATATCTTGTTTCTCTTATTCGGTGTTGTTAGTTGACTACTTGCGTACCCTGGCCATTTGCCCAACATTTAAGTTTTCAAAAGAAGACAGGACAGGGCACAACTCTTGACAGTAGCGGCCCCCAATCAGCGGGAGAAAGAAAAAATAAGATTATTGTTTGGTTAGGTGAAATTTACATGGAGGTCCTTGAAGTAAAAGTTAGACTATATTTGACTCCTTTATTAAAAAAATAAAAAGTAAATTAGTCTCTATATATTATATCAAATAGCAACCCAGTCCTTTCTATTAAAAATTCTATCTATTTCTATTATTAAAAACTGATATGACTGGCAAAACAATTAGACAGTTATACGTGATGTGCCTCATGTATCTCATGCCGATATACATGAACTAGTTTTTAACAATACAAATAGATAAAATTTTTAACTGGATGATTAGTTTACTATTTAATTTGACATACAGAGACTAATTTACCCATTTTCTAAGTGGAGTTAAAATACAATTTAAATCTTAATAAAAGGTCATCCACGGTAGTTTTACCTTTGTTTTAACACTTAAAACTTAAGTAAAGTCTGTACCCCAAAATTGGTCCCCTTTCTCATGTGAATCCAATTACTAATTTAGAAATTTAGCCAGCCTAGCCTTACCCATCTATTACCATCAAAACGTGGACAAGGACAACAGATATTTTACCTTAACAAAAATTCCAAACCAATACATATTCACACTTTTGTTTCCTTGTAATCTCCGGTTCGTTTTCCAATTTTTTAAATTCATGGGAAACCAAAATAAGAAACGAAGGCCTGTTGTTGGATGGGTAGTTAAAATGTCCAATCACATTAAAAAAAAAAGAGAGAAAAAAACCAATGAAAGCATGAAGAATAAGAAAGGATGCAAAAACAGACATTACCCACATAGTAAGGAAGAGACAGCTTCAGCCCGTAATTTAGGTTCAAACAACCCCACCATTGGAGAATTCGTTTATGTTCTAAAACCTACGAGCATTAGCTAATGAGTCCCGTCATTTATTTTGTTGAGTAATTTTGTCTCGTATTTTATTAAGAGGAGCATTCGGGTATTTATATTATCATAGCTTACGGCTTGATCCTATTGTGTCTAGGATTGATATTCTGAGCGAACTCTAGGTCTGCTAGACACGTGTCTCACTTCAATTGTCTGCAGTGCACGCGATCCTCTCTGTACCTGGGACACGTGTTTCACTTTAGGTTGCCTGCAGAGATTGTGATCCCCCTCCTGCAAGCACCTTGGGTAGATGCAGACTGAGACTGTGACCCTCACCTGGTTCATGCGAGTTGGATCCGCAGACTCACCTTGCAAATCTGCAAACTCCCCTCGTTGTCGTGTCATAGTTCGCCTCACACTCAATCTTCTGGTGGGACCTATCTGGGTCACGGGTAGGTGACCCAAGTCCTATCTAGGATTTGGGTTGGTGATCACTGATGTATAACATGAAAAATTCACTTAAAAAATAATAGGATTTGGACAAAATAGGAGGCTCGAAAAATAAGCTTGAGTAAAATTTAAAACACATTTTCTATATGGGTCAAGCCTTGAGCAAATTTTTTTGACATGAGCCCAATCCAACTTGGCCCGAATATATTATGTTATAAAAATATTATATTGATTATATATGTTAAATAATAATTATATATTTATATTAAATCACAAACTCAATAACAATTAAACCGATTACTCAAAACCTAAAAAGAAATTACCCAAACCTAACCCAAAATATAAAATTTTAAAAATTATTTTTAATATAATAAAACATTTAATATATTTATAATAATGTTTTTAAATCTAAATACTATTTAATGTATTTTTATGTGTTAGAAAACTTTTATTTTAGCATTTTTAGTGCATTTAGTATATTATATTTTTTTAAAATCTTATCTTTAAACAAAAACCAATCTAAAAAATCAAATATGGATGGATTGGGTCGAATCTAAGTTTACCTTTCTTAAATTGAGTTGAGCTTCGACAAAAAAAGAGAGCCCGTTTTTCATGTCGGGCCGAGCTTGAAAATTTGATCTAGATAACTTGTATGGGTCTAACTTGAACTCGATCCGACCCATAAACACTTTTGGTCTTAATCTACAATATATGTTTTCGTAAGTGTATATGGTACCCTAGGACTAACCTAAAAACTAAATCCGATAAATTAGAATTCAAATCAGTTCCAATACAATTTGATCATATAAACTCAGTAACTTAAATAAGTCAAACTCAAACCCGAAATTATTTGAGCACGAAATGGACCCAAACTCAAAATGACTTAAACCTAAAGTATCACTTAAACCTAAAGTATCGGGATTCAAAATGAACTGAAAAAAAAAAATCAAAACTTTGCCAACTCAAAAATTGACAAAAACACAAAATAACCTAAACTTGAAATGGTACAAACCTAAAATTGATCAAAATCCCAAAAGAAATAAATATAAAAAATATACATAAATTTTAATATAATGTGCAATATCGCATATGTACTTTGATTTCATAGGACTTTATACATAAAATTTTGATTTGATTAAATTCTCACAAATTACTAATATTATCTAATTACTACAATTTTATGTTGATATATTGTATAATAAACTATTATATCATTCTAATATGAAAATAAATATATATTCATTCCTTTAAATGTATAAATCAAATATCAGATTAAATTTGATAGTTTCCAAACTTAAAAATACCAAGATCAAAATGACTTAGAAAACTTTAAAACCTGAAGTGACATAAACAACTTCAACCCAAAACCAACGAACGACCCAAACTTGAAACTTAAGTATCAAAATTCCAAAATGATCCAAAAGGAAAAAGAAACTAGAAACTACCCAAAACCTAAAACAATTTGAATACAAAGCAATCCAAACTCAAAACAACTTAAACTTGAATGACAAGAACCCAAAATAACCCAAACTCAAAATAGCTTTTAAGCCCAACTTGACATGATCCACGTTAACCCAAAATCAACTTGACATACTAAATGGACAACTTCGGTTGCCCCAAGTCAAATATTACAAATATATATGTGTAATGTTGTCCTTGAAAAATCATGCCTCTACTTGTTTTTGAATATGTCGAATAAAAACACTGAATTTAAGAAGAAAGTCTAAAGCAACATAGATTGAAAACATTGACAAGAATTTGTACTAAACTTCTGCCCTCCCAATGTGTCAATCCTGGTAAATAGTTGTGTGACTATAACAGTGTTAATAATGTAAATGATATATGTAATATTATACAAAAGCAGGGCAAGACTGACCATATAAAAAGCACGTAATCACACCTTTCTCCGAACTTTTCTTTGATAAATGGAGAAAGGAAAAAACTTCATTGCTGCACTGCCCTATCCAACGCCCTGAATATCCTTCAATGATAAAGCCTCTCAAGTCTCGAGTGTTTAAGCTTTTCCTTCAATTTCACGCTTTATTTGAAGGGCGGCTCTAACGACATTTCCTCTTGTGATGATACCCACCTTTAGGAAAGGGATAGAGAGCTTAGCAAACGCTGGAAGAAAACATAATAGATGAAAAAGGGGTATAAATCAGAGGGGAAATTTTTTATGATGCTTTTTGACTTACCAGCTTGCCCTCTACATCAACAACCGGAAGTCTGCGGTATTTTGTCTCGAGCAATAATCTGAAATTTTCCGATAAACCAATTAGAAATGTTTGATAGTTCCCTCAACCCATTTTACAATGCTAGGATAATACAAGTTCAGGTGACGAGTTTAGATGCTTTCCTCTTGTGCCGAAAAATGAAAAGACAGAGGAACCGTATATTGTGGAAGTAGGTAATCAACATATGGAATAGCAAAGGTAAGATAAGTTTGACAGACCTAGCAGCATCCTCGAGATTAGTTGTTTCACGTACAACTAATGGAGCTGGTGTCATTAAATCACCAACCACCTGGCCATTCGTCTTGTTGAGTAACTTCTGTACCTCGTTGAAAGTCTGCAAAATTGAGGACTGCATTAGTTGCAAAAGGTGAAAAATTATATGATAAACAAAAATATGAGTTCTTCCGGAGCCAATTGCAGTGAACTCAAATACATACAAGTTATGCAACCTTTGAAGCTTACTATCCAGTTTGTTAAAAATTAGTACTGTCAAAACAGAAAAGGTCTAGTTTGCTCCACCACATTGTTATGCATCATTAAAAGGATAAAAAGCATTCGACTAAGTTTCCACTATGAAGGTTCATTTTCTTCCATAAAAATAGCGTCATTTGCAAATATATATTGTATTATTTTCTCAAAGTACCATCACTAGCATTAGAAAACAAATACATTAAATAAGCAGATTAGAAATGCCCATTTGTAGCAAGTGAATCTCCGTGCTCGAAAATGATATAGGATATAATTGACTAGAGTAGGATATTTTAGAAGTGCTGGAATCAATAATATAACTCTCCGCGAAAGACAATGGTTTCTGCAAAAGAAAGATGCATCTACATCAAGAAGAGAGACAATTCTTGCTTACTTTCCAAGTGCTATCAACTTCAGGAAACAGGTCATTCTCAGTCCGCCGCCCTAATTGAAAAAACAGTACATAAGAAATTACTATCATCACGTGAAGAAACTTTCTTGACAGCAATAAAAATGCATTCTCTGCTTTCTATTAGCCTATAATAGCTGCCATAAAGAAACTAGCATCCCAGGTTAATACAAACTGGTCCACACTAAAACCTCTAGAAGGGGAAGCGATAAAAATTCAATGCGCAAACTAAACTGCAGTTATTGCCAATATAAAGATTTATTAAAAAAAAAAACAAAAACAAAAATAAGGATCAAAAGGAAAGGGTCTGCTTCTAGGAAAACGGTACATAACGAAATCACAACTAAAAGAAATATAAAAGCCACAGTAAAATTCATCAGATATCCTTAATTTACCGGATATGGAGTCCAATGCTAGCAAGTCATAATCAGAAACAAGTCCAACCTGAAGCAGAAAAGAACATGATCCCATTATTCCAAAAGTAAAAGCTAATGTTTACCAGGTCAAAAAGGATAAAGCAGTTACACAAACCAAACAAACAAAATTGAAATTGACTGCTTGAAAGCATGGTGGAAAACTTAGGAAAAAGAAGGCATCTCAATGGTAGAAAACTTGTAACAATGTCTCTCTTTTCTTTTTCTTTTTGGATAATTGAACTTATATTCAAAATCCAAATGAAAGCAGAAAATCTGCTACAATGTAATCATGGTATAAGCATAAATTTTCAATTTTGGCTTATACCAAACATCTTACAATGAGAATTATTTACATCACTATGTAGAATATTTACATTACAGAATCAAGTTCACACAGTTGCAACAATCAAATGAAATGGAATGAAGCAGTAATAATGAATTGATCTATAATGGAGATGTGAACAGGCCTAAAAAGTCATCATATGGCCAGAACAACCTTTCCTTCACCCACCTCAACTTAAAGTCTTAAGAATGGAGAAAGAATCGTATTGCGTATACCTACAGTCCCAATTAGCCACTGTTTCACCAATATATTAGCTTAAACTTAATGAATCATGACTATTAATTCGAGTCTAGAAGAGTAGCATTCTATTTCAACCTTTCATGGGCAAGGCCCAATATCCAATCCAACACTCACTTTTGGGACATTGCCTAGTTGGACAATGCAAATACTAGGATTCCACCTTTGTGGAAATGTCAAGGAATCATGAGTGTATAAAGAGCTTTGAGGTTTCGTACTAAAAGTTAGCAAATGAATTGCCAAAAACTCATGAAAAGAAAAAATTAAGGGAAAGATAACATACCAATTTCCAATCATCATCGATAACAGGAAAACCGGTGATTCTGTGTTCAACAAGAGCTTCCAGTGCTATTGGTGTTGGCACAAGATCAATAAATTAGAACCTTCCTTTTTAAATATGCATATTTACGCACACACACACAAAAACACAGACAACATATTATAAGATATAAGCTAAGCAAACAAGTACCTTCATCAACAGTTGTTGTTGGCTTTACAACATGCAAATCCTCTTTTCCTGTCATGAAATCGCCAACTGTATATACTCCTCCTCTTGGCTGCATACACTCAAAATAAAGAAATGTTCATACAAATAACATGAGTAAAGTTCGAAAAAAAAAATATAACTATCTTCCAACATTGACAATGCTACAGCATTTTTCCTCCTAAATCAAGTACGGTTGAGTAAGAATAATACAGAGAGAATATAATTTTTTTAATCTAATTATATTAAGCTGAAGCATTTGAATGTTTTTTTTTTTTTTTGGCTAAAAGCTTTAGCAATTGATTTAGCACTACAATCAATATTCGGATAAAAATAAAACAAATGAAAAAGATGCTTGCAGAGCTTATTTACTGCCTCTGCATCCTAAATCACTGAAACTTACAACTTATTACAGTAAATCAGAAAGGCTAACGCATAAACAAGCCAGAAATTTTCAAATAAAATCGAATTTAAACAGCTAAAATTCCATGCATGTGAAAGAAAACTCTCTCTAACATATTCAGACTCTAAATCAATTCGAAACTTAGTATTAATTTCAGCAAAAATAAACATCCAATAATTAAGAAGAAAAAAGAACGAACGGATAAGGTAACAAACCGAAACGGAATTGGCGGTGAGAGTGCCGCTAGCGGCGACAACAAAAGCGGATGACCTGCGAGAACTGGAGCCAGCGTTGACGGTGGATAAAGGAAAGGAGAGGCGGTGGAAAGGACGGAAGATAAGCTGGCAAGGCATATGGTGAATGGAAGCGGTGGAATTCGAAGTGGCGAGTAAGCGAGTGAGAGATAGAGGTTCAGTATGGAGAATTGTGTCCATTTTTTATTTAAACGGCTCTTTCCTCTTCGGCGGCGGTGGACGGTGGTCGTTGTTTGGATATTTTTTGGTGAGGAAAGTGAGGGATAATTCGAAGAGGGCCAAAAAGGGGAGTAACAGAATTGATTGGAGGTGGGAGATATAGTGATTAGCGAAGCTTAAACAAGTAACTGCTGATGCCTTTGATTTGGACTCGCGATTTTGGGCCAAATTCCCTAGATTTTCTTAGGCGCGTGCTGATTACGACTTCAAAACGGTTAAAATCCTAAGACGGCCTTGCGGGAAATTTTTATATGGTTAAAATTAAAGGTTTATTATTATTATTATATATTTTATTAATATTTTTATGGTATAATAATAACTTTAACCCATTTATTTTTTTTCTTAACTTCAAATTTATTTTTTAATTAAATTTGAATATTTAATTATTTTTTATAAATTCAAATAATTTTTTAATAAAAATGCTGATCAAAATATTAATTTTTTGACGATGTTGGTGTGGCAACCCATATAATATTTCATGTTAACATGCTACTATTTTTTTTATATGCTATATCAACAAATAAAAATAAATTCAAAAACATAAAAAATAGTATGAAATACGTGAATTACTATGCAGGTTTTCATGTTTAAAAAGTTAACATTTTAGTCGATATTATCAATTAAAAGAAAATGTTAAGTGTTGAATTTATAATCATGTCTTTATAAATCCAATCAATGGATTTTATGTTTATTCGTCTACATAATGCATCTCAAGTTTGTCGTAATTTTTTTATGTAAAAATCTTTTCAATCGTTAAATAGATATTGAATGGATTCAAAATTTTATTTACACGACAAATATAATTATATTGACAAATTGATTGAATTATTAATTTTTGTCAAAGCTAAAAATGTAAAATTTTCATTATTTAGAAATCTTAAAAAGGCTTAGTTGAATAAATAATTATCTAAAATGGCTAACATTATAATTACCCCATTTAATCAAGTAGAGGTGTTCATTAGCTGAGCTGAATTAGGTTCGGATCGAGCATAAGTATGATATTAACATACTTTATATTTGCCCAAGTTTGGTCTATCTCGAAATATGAGCTAAAAATTTTGTCCAAGTCTGCCCATATTTGTAAATGATTAATCTAAACATATTTTAAGTCTGTCCATATTATTTATAAATTTTTGAAAAAAAATTATATTATTTTTAATTTAATATTTATTAATTTTACATATTTTCATTTATTAAAAAAATTATATATAAACATATTAACTGTTTAAAAAAATATATAAACATCTTAACTTTTGTTAACGTGGCATCCACGTGGAAGTCCACGTGTAGGCCACATCAACAATTAAATTTTAAAAATTTTAAAAATATTTTTTATAATCTTTATAATTTTTAATAGTTTTATACTTTTTTATTTTTTTGAATTTTTTATATTTAAAAGATTAATTAATTGCTAACGAGGCATCCATGTGGCAATCCACGTATGTGCCATGTCAACAAAATTAATATCTGTGAACTTTTCTATCTATTTTAAGGTGATTTGATAAACAATATGAATTCAAGAGCCAAAAAGAGACAAAAAATTAAATGAAGAGCTAAAATAATTTTTTTTATAAAGTTAAAAGGACCAAATAAATCATTATGTATTTTTTAATGGGTGCTGAGGCTACGGTGTCTTGGATGCCATGGTCAAGTCATTCTCAACACAATCATGGGTTAATTATTTTGCTTATTTGTTATAGGCTCATGAATTGTAGAACTATGAAATCAGATTGAACATTCGTGGTATCAAAAAATTCAGGAAGACCATAAGCAAATAACGTACCAAAATGGTCATAGGCATACAAGCTATGAAACATAAGCACCAAAATTAACCAAATGCTTGCAAACTAGGCATCAAGCCCGTCTAGTCTTTCCCCGATCCATGGAGGCAATGGTTAAAGTCAAACAAAAGGAGTGAGCAGTAAAAGTATTATATAATTCTTTGTATTAAGAGTTAGATTTTATTTTGTCTTATTTACTTAAAAAATAGGCAAATTAGTTTATGTGCGTTAGATCAAAGAGTATACAAATCCTTCTTTTAAAAAATTTATACATTTTTACTATTAAAAACTGGTTTCTATATATTAGCATGAGGTACATGTGGGATGAAACCATGTAGCTGTCTAATTATTCCGTCAGCCATGCAAATTTTTAACAATAGAAATAGATGAATTTTTAACATTAATGACCAATTTGTTCTTTAATCTAACGCACAATGACTAATTTATCCTTTTTTTTATAGTAAAAACAACAGAATGCAATTTGACTAGCAAGGGTCTTCATGATACTTTTACTAAATATGAGAATAAGAAAAGAAAAAAAAAGAAGGTTAAGCCCTTTACATCAGGCATATGCTATGATATTCAAAAACCTCATTTCGACGAATGAAGTGATGCTCTTCTTAGCAAACCGTCAGATTCCAATATAAGCAATCAATACCATTGAAATAGGAGGAAAAAAACAAAGATTCAAAAGAAACTCTCCTCTCAGAGTGAGAAAATGGATCTACTAAACCAAAGTTGAGAGAGAAAATGACAATGATCTTCTCTTGAACTGATTAAGTCCGAGAAAAACTTGTTATTATGTCGGAAAAAGAAGGGAAAGCTTTAACTTTTGCGATCTTTCAAGTATTAGATTTGTTTCATTTACAAGCTTCTAAAATATATCTATCAATCTTAATCTAATTTTTGAGGCAATGCCCCAAAATTATTCAAGCCCATTAGCCACCTCCATTTGCTCTAAGGGCATAAAACCCAGCTTATTTTTCATAAAGCATAGAATATCTCAAATAATAAACATTAGGATTGTCAAAAGGATTCATCATTTAAAGCAAAGACCTTAATGATAAACACTGAGGTTGAAACATATTGTATTACAATGGCATCATTTGGGGATCACATAATCTATCAGTATCTGTTGTGTAATGACATTTTAACCCTTTAATCAAATTTTATCTAATGAGAGATGGAAGGGGGGCCATTTCATTGTTGTTAAGCCAGCTCAACCCTGCAATGATAGAGAGGGAGACAAGGGTTCAGTTTAGCAATAGATACTACAATCATAAAGAATCTCTCTTCTCCATTCTACACCCACTTGGATCCCATGTATATGCTAATTTTAGAAGTCAACTTCAATGGTGCTAAGTGCTAACTTTTGTTTCATGGTAAGTCAAAATCCTAAAAGTAATGATTCCACAATTTGAAACCTACTATTATGTTGGGCATATGAATCTAAAAACTTGATTGAATTAATTTGAATCTAACCTTAATTTGTTTACAAAAGTTAATAATTTGAATTCATCCCATTCAAACTCAAAATTACACAAACTAAAATGAACAGAATACGAAATTACTTGAACTAAAAATAACTTGAATGAGTAATTTGAAATGAAATGAATTCGATATGACCCTATCCCAAAAACTCAACTTACAAACCCAAATGATCCGAATCTAAATGACCTGAACTGGAGACAACCCAAATTCTAAAATGACATGAACTCGAAATTGACTCGAACTTGATCCAAAAATTTTAGAACCTATTGCCCCACCTCAAATTCGACCAAACCTGACCAACTAACAAATTTATTTTAATTTCATCAATTCGGTTAATAATAAAAATCATTGTTTATTCATTCTAAGTGAAAATTGTATATTTTATAAATAACATGTAAAATACAAAAAGAAAAAACAAACTCTTTATCTTTTGTCAAAATTTGTCAACTTAGCATGTTGTTTAAACTGTTCTTATATGATGTTGCATATGATTGACAAATCTTGACGGGAATTAGCAACAACGATAATAATTAGACTAAAATTTTTAAATTAAAAAAGTAAGAGGATTGAATATTTAACTTTTAAATTACATGAACTCAATATCAAATTATGAATAAGTGTAGGGACTAATAACATGTTTTAACCTTTAAGAAGTAATAAGTTATTGTTTTATACTGTTGAAGGGTCGGCAGAGATTTTTCTTTTTCTTTTAAAGAAATAGTCCTAACAGCTAGTAATAGAAATTGCCGACCTTTTTTTAATTAATTTTCCAATTTAAAAAATAATTTCTTTAAGAAAAAGAAAAAATAATTTAATCATAATCCATAACTCTTAGAAATTACCGTCATTCTAATATTAGATTTTTAATAATCATCTTTTTC
The DNA here is from genome assembly GCA_025698475.1 of Gossypium anomalum. NCBI lineage: Eukaryota > Viridiplantae > Streptophyta > Magnoliopsida > Malvales > Malvaceae > Gossypium > Gossypium anomalum. Next base: position 2,798,345 of record CM046957.1, on the reverse strand, counting down.
TCTTATCTCATTGTCGTCACTGCATTTGAATTCAAATACACATCTACTGTTAATTTTAATCTCATTGTTACCATAATTGACCTCACGACCATTGCTATTTTCCATCTCATCATCTATTCAAGTTAAGCGTAGTCTCATCTAAGTATTAAGAGCTCATCTATTAACAACACAAAGTCACACGACAAAAGATGGATTCATTTTCTAATGAGAGAAGATTCTACACATCTAAGCAAATATGCATGACGAATTGAATGATAACGAATAGGAGATGCCACATCAGTTAATAGATCTACATAGCCTGAAAATCAACTATAAATACCAAGTTTTATTCTCACCTTAGAAACAACTTCTTACATATACTCATTTATTCCATTATCATCTTCAACCTTACTCGGTGAATAATCTTGAGATTAAATTTTGAGAAGTCTAATTAAAATTTTTAAATTTTTTGTGAGATTAATGAGAATTACCCAAAATATAATGTATAATAATAATTTTCAAAATTTTGGAGTGCCTATTTAAATAATTTTCCAAAAATTTTGAGAGGACACAAACTCTACTTAAATATTAACTTAAGCAACACAAATACTAACTGTCATTCAATTTCTTTAAATAACTCAATCACACGTAGCCCTAAGTGTTAAATAGTTTGTAGTTTCCATGAATGCAACATTTCTAAAAATATTACACTTAATGATATAAGGCAATGATGAAATTAAACATAGAAAGTGAAATTTGTATAAAAGGAAGTTAATTTTTAGTCCTTGTTTCCTTATAGAGGAATGGTGTTGAATCTTATGCAATTTATAAGGCTTCAATATTTGCCATTTTGATTTTACAAGTGCCATTTACGAATTATCCATTTTAAGAATGTTTCTAAAACAAGTTTAGGCAATATCTCCAATTTCAACAAGTAAACACTTGAGTTAATATAATAAAAAAAATTTATATACTTCATTTATTATTTAATAAATCATTTCTTACTTGAGTTTAAGGCTTTTTTTTAATGTGTTGTGAAGTTTTTATATTTGATAAAAATTTATATTGATAAGTGCGTGATTTCTTAATCATTTATGATTTTTTTTCCTGTTGAATTATGCTATTTATGTTTTTAATTATATTATTTATTATATATATTATGTATTTAGGGAATAATTGGATAAAAAAGAGTTTCAAGTTTATTTTAACAAGTTTTTTGCGTATTGGACTATCAACACAATGCAATTTCGGTATTTTAGTCATAACTTGAGCTACAGAACTCTGTTTTGGGCCCATTATATAACGATTCAAAAGGGAATTGAAAGATCTAACTAAAGTTATTTCATGACTCAAGCCCAAAAAAGTTAGGAAGGCATCCAAAATGGCCTGAAAGTTTGACGTGAAAATGATCGAAAAGCCCGGATAAATTCTGCTTTATGTAATTAAGGGCACTTGTGTATTTTCTCCATTATATATTTTTTGTCTTATTAATAGACATTATTAGGTTAAGACTGGGGGAGACTTAGCCATAACCGCTCTTAGTTTTATTTTGTTTTCTTTATTTTATGGGTTACTAAACCTTCTTTTCTAGTCAAAGGTTAATCGAAGTTTGATTTAGTGAATTTGTGAGATTTAATTTGCGTTTTAATTCTTCTTTATTATTTATTATTCATGCATTTTCTGTTTTAATTACAATTGCTCAGGTTTATTGAATGTTTGACTAATATCCAATAACTTGGAATGGTTGTCGAATCAATTAGAATAATTGAATATGTAATTGTTTAATTCATTCTAATACTAGTGCCGCATAACTTGTTTATGTCGTAGTTTACAATTATATGGTGTGGATGTGTGATCTAGTTTAAATGAACCCCATTGTCATTAAGTTAAATTTGCATTGAGTTGTGAGGTTATTTATCTGTTAGGAAAATAATTTCAAATGATTTACTTCTTGGTTACTGAATAAGTAATGAGAGATTTATTGCCTCGCATTGAGTCAACAACTAGAACTAATTTATTAAAGGCATTGAAAACATATTTGCATCGATGTTCGAATCCACGAAGCAAACAAAGATATCATTTTTGGCAAGACCTTTTTCCCATTGATTTTTTAGAAAACTCTTAATTATTGTTTCATTCATTATAAGTTTTCAATTTAAATTTAATTTTCAAGTTAATTTTAACTTCTAATTTTATAAAATAAAATAAAAACCCTTGAATTTACTTTTCTTGTTATTGTTTAAAGAAATAAAGTTATTTCCAATGACAACCCTACTTGCCACTTCTACTAATTTATCTTTTTGAAGTAGTTTTATTTTTGTAGGTCTCGACAGCCTAACATATATATTTTGGTACTTGAATGTAAAGGTATTAACTTTTTAGTGTTGATTTGAGAAAAAAATATAATTAACTAATAATATTAGTAATTAACTTTCATCAAATCACCCCTAAAACATGAGAAAATTCATAGTCATCATATTGTATTTAATAAATTAAATACAAAATTAAACAAATCCACAATTAATGCAAAATTTATTCTACTAACAAAATCATGAAAAATCAAACCTAAGAATATTAGCAATTAACTTTTTGTCAAATCTACCCTAAAACTTGAAATTTACACTAAAAAGTTGAAATCGTTACTTTTTTGTACCAAAACGTATAACTTTTTTCCATATACAAGTGCTACATTGGAACAAAAAAAAAAAACATAAGTACCACTTTTTAAAACGTCAAACTTGAGTGCCAAATGATATATTAAGCCAAAAAATTATATAAAAAATATCATAATATAATATAATTTAAAATATATAAATACTTTTATATAAATTGGACCTATCAATTTGTACATATATGTTTGTGTTAATTTCATTAGGGTTGTAGTGACAAATTTCATATTAAAAGGACCAATATTGAATTATAAATTTTCAGAGATCAGAATATAAATTTAACATTTTATTAACAAAAGTAAGTATAATTAGTCGCTTTAATTCAAAAGTGGACGTGAAATAGAGTTACATTTCTTCATGACCTTAAGATCCCTCCAAATATATTTAAAGTTAAACTCTGATACCAAATGAAAAACACGACGACTTGTTATTATCAAACTTTTCAGTAATTTCTATGAAACTTATGTTGTAACAATGACATAAAATAATTAATGCTTTAACAACATTTACAAAAATTAAAAACCCAAAAAATCTATTTTTTTTATATTTTAATTGGTTTTTCGGTTACTAGTTTTTGACGTTTATCAATTTAAAATAGTTTTAACTATTTCTAATTATATGTTATCGGTTGAACCAATCAAACTTTCAATTCTTGATTCAACCGGTCCGTTCGTTTCTCTTTCGACAACATTGTCCTACCTACTCACCTCTACTTTAATTCAATATAGTTACATACAAAGTTTCCAATTTCAATAATTTATATTATATAGGTTAGTATTTGACACACTGACAGTGTAGTTTTTAATATTAAACTATACTCTTATAGGATACTTTTTAACTCCGATAATAATGTAATGAACATTATTTTAAAATTAACTGGTGTTGATAGTTTTAGATATAGTGTCAACTTCGTTATTTGAAATAAACATGTTCCCTTTAAGTGCAAATTAATCAAACACACTTGACTTGAAGAAGGAACTTGCTAATTGCAATGAGGCAATTGTGAAATTAATTCCCACCAAATTGTCTAATTTTTTATGTTTTAATCACAATTTCTTCTTTATAATTTTTCATTATTTGGGAAAAAATCTAATTAAGTTTTGATTTAACACATCATCGCTTAACACCACTATTCCCACTTATATCTTTTGATTAAAAAATAGAAAAAAAAGTTAATTTTAAATAAATAAAACGTATATATTGGTCAACATTTTCTTTCAAAAAACTAAATAATTTTTTTTTTCGCAGCAGACACCTTTGCCCAATTTTCGAAAAAAAATTGTTACTAAAAACAAAATTAATATTTAAAGTTTATTGATTAATTATTGGAATGAAACCACGTAAAGAATAAAATGATAGGACAATGTGGGGACTTCAGATATAATATCCTAAAAGAAATCATATTTGATATAATCTGTTTTAGAAAATGTACTTACTTTTTTGGCATAATACCAAAAATAGTCCCTAATATTTGACTATTTAATCATTTTGACCCTTTATGTTTTTTTTATCACTTTGGCCCTTAACGTTTTTTTTTGTTAAATTAGTCTATTTAAAAAAAATAAAAAAACCCTATTTTTTTCTCCTCAACTATATGTTTCTTTCCTACATTTCCAATTTCCTACCACATTTCTAACCAAAAAAAAAAAAAACCCACCATCTTTCTTCTTCAATCAAAGATTAAAATAAAAATCCCACAAAATATTTTGAAAAAAAAAACCCATAATGGGAAGAAAAAACTAAACATTAATCACTTTTCTTTCATTTTTGAAGCGATTTTCTTGATTTCTTTTTTTGACATTTTATCAATAAAAAAGAAGAAGAACTTCATGGAATAAAATATGGGTTTTGTATATATATATATATATATTAGATATACACGTATTTACAATTTAATCTATAAATCTTAAACAATTATGATATTTTAGAAGTGGATGACTAATTTAAAATTGAAACAATAATGGGAGGACATCTACATAGTTGAAAAACCGAATAAAAATCAAAGCCACTCTTGATTGATGGATGGATGGGGGGATACTTGTAGGATCTTGAAACAACCTGTCCTCAATAAAAAGAATATTAAAATCCTATGAAACTATTTTTTTGGATAATTATACGTATATAAATATGTACAAAAATCCAGGGACCCCATTACCTCAAATCTCATAGGATTCCATGGGAAATCCCAAAACTTTGCTATAAAATACTCAATAATTAAAATATTAGTATTGGGATTTGATTGTTTCCCATTTATAGCAAGTAGACATGAAGGGCCAATTACATTAATTTTCTTAATTAAAGACAATTAAATTAAATTAACTATTACGATTATTATAATATAATAATATTTTTATCTTAATATAATATATTTACTGTTTCTCAAGTGCTACTTTATATTATTTAAATATTTTTGTTTAAGGTAAATTGTTGTGTAACGTGGAGGCCTAGTTCATCGTTAACTTTCTATTTATATATATATATATATATATATATATATCTAGAAATGCATGTGGATTTAATTTATTCTCTCTTTTTTTAATGTTAATTTCACTTTTTTATGTCTAGAATCTTGAGTATACTACATTTATTTATGTGGGTTTAATTTATTTGTTTTTTTTGTTATTATTTTATGTTCTAAATAAATAATAGAAAATAGAGAATAAGAGAACCCTATGTGTTGTCTCGATAATCAGAGTTTTTATCGTCCTAGTATGGCCTGAGTTCAAGTTACGCTAGTGATGTTACTGTAATTCAACCAAAAAAATAAAGAATAAAAAATTATAAATATAAATAATTTCATTTTAGATTTTGATTATTTTTTAAAAAATTATTTTCAGACATAATATTGCATATTAATATAGTTTAGTGAAGATTCTATTCTTGAAATAGTTTTGGTAAAATTTAAAATTTTGTTTAAAAAATATCCTAATAATTTGATTAAATTACGAGTAGAGTGACATATGTTATAAGTTCGATCTTTAAACAACATCGATTTCATTTTTTTCATTAATACTAAATTTTGGTAGACTTACTATGGGAGTAAAATAATAAAATCCTGTAAAATAAATATTTATAAAATATATATAAAAGATAACGAGGTTTTGCTTGAAATGGTAATGTAATAATGTTTATAATTACAATGTTTTAGGTTAAAATCTTATTATGTGTATATTGAGGGGCGAAACTAGAAATTCTTTTTGGAGAGATTGAATTTGAATTATAATTTTTTTATAGAGCTAAAAATGTAATTTCATTATTGTATTAACATAAAAATTTATAATTTTCAAGAGATTAAACTATAACTTTTTATTTTCGAAAAGCCTTAATTAAATTTTAAATTTTAGTAGGGGTTAAAATATAAATTTACCATTCAATTAACTTAAAACTGACTATAAAGATAATTTCCATTTGGGGGCTATCTGCACCCCTCTAACCCAATTAATACTTTAACTATTACCTAATTAAATTGATGTTCAATTTATTGGTAACACTAACCCAATCAATTAACTATATATATATATATCGTAAAAGAATGCTCACCCATTTGGCAAACAAAAAGTATATATTTATGATAAATCACTGTTTTACCAATAATTCCATTAAAGAAAGAAGATAACTCATTATGCAGATTTTGATTAGAGCATTATCATTAACATAATTCTAATTCCACCTTTTTTTAAATAAATAATAATAATTATTTCCAAATTTCAACCAAACAATGTGGTTTATTTTCTCAGATGTATTGTATTGAATAGAAAAGGTTAAAAGTGCCTAATAAGACAAATAATTTAAAATTTGGGTTTTTTTATCAAAATAATATAAAAAAAGTTTAATTATGTCATAGATTATTTACGAAAATAGGACTTTTTTTACAGTGTTTCTGGATGCCTCCAATGTGTCAGGCGGCACCATCTTTTAAACTCCACACACTCATCTGCCAATCATTATTAGAGGAAAAAAATATTTTTTAAGTGGTGCTGCCAATGTGATAGGAGACACCAAAAAATATATGAGTATTTTTCCTAAATACAAAATAAATACCATATAGGAATAAAAAAATAATTTTTTAAGGTGGTGCAACCAATATCTCAGGCGGCACCAATTTGAATTTTTTTTTTTAAATTACTATTATAAAAGAAAAAAAAAGGTTAGTCACTGTAGAAACCAAAGCTAGGCTTTCACCAATTCAACATGGTTATTGAGAACGTGCGCAAAGCTTCTTTTACCAAGCAATGGTGAAGGCAACTCAAGGCACATATAACAACACTTTAACTAAAGCTGAAATGTGTCTTTGGGAAGAGCAATGGCTTTTCTGTGCTAATCAACTTAGCCAGTGGGATGTGTTGGTGCATTTTTTTTTTAAAATTCAAATTAATGCTGCCTAACACATTGGTGATACCATTTTAAAAAATAACTTTTTTCTTCTTGTATAGTATTTATTTTGTATTTAAGGAAAATAATCATATATTTTTCGCTGTCATTAGGAACATGGTTTAGCACTTCCTCTTTTCTATATGTATGCTGCACTTTGACGTCCCAAGGTTATTGTAATCATAATAATAGCACGAAGAATCGTTGAGTGATGCTGAGCTAATGACCTATTCCAAATCAACTAAGTTGCAATTAAACTGTCTATTTCCAGAATAATATGACGTAGACCAATATCCCATGAAAGATTGAGCCCATCTAATGCATCCCATAGTTCTGCTTCTACAATAGAACATTGACCAATATTCCTGTAGAAACCCAATAGCCAACATCCTTGATGGTCTTGGATTTACCCTACCTGCTATAGCTGCAACATCATCACCTTTAGGTGCACCATCGGTGTTAACTTTGTACCACCCATTTTTCAATTTTTCCATTTAACAAACTTGCAACACCACTTCTCCTACTAGGACTAAGTTGATCTTTCATTTGTTGCATTGAATAATAAAAATATCACATTCTTACACTTTTTGCCAATATGCTTTCCTTTTCAATAAAGTCGACATCCAATAGGTGCTTGTTCCTTCTACTCCACAGGTCCCAACAAATGGTTCCGAAGAGAAAACTCCAATTTATAGCATCACATGCATAATATGATGGGTATGAATGATTAACCCGAATCCACTCTTTCATATCCAACTTCAAGAGTTTATGCATCATCTCCACTTTCACAACTTGTTCTCAAATTGCTTTAGCTGGTGTACAATGTCTCAAAACATGGCTAATACTTTCTATAGAATCCCCACAAAAATCACAACGTTCATACACAACTATATGCCATTGCACTCGGTGCTCATTTGTTAGCAACTTGTTTGACACTACCAGCCAGAGGAATATTTGAATCCTCTGTGACCCAAGAAAATACCAAATTAACTCCCAAGTCTTGTTAATTGTAGCATCAATCGTACGAGTAAAAAATGCATAGGCTGACTTCACTGAAAAATGCCTCATAGAATCAAACATCTAGCCTAGAAAATCCACTATATCATTAAGATCCAGAGGTTTATGAGTTGCAATACACAATATTGTACTTGGTAAGGTCAAATGCTCTAACTTTGTCCATATTCAATCTCCTTCTGATGTCACCATAGTTATAATTGACATGGTCACTAGGAACTTTTGATAACTGGGTACAATTATCAATCAAAGGTCCACAATCTTAAAGCTAATCATTACGCCAAGAATCCACCTTCGTGCCACTTCATACATTCTAAAGAATTCCACTCCTAAGCTCATCCTAGACTTCACACAACCCTCACCAAAGATGAAAAACATTAGAAGGATTCAAAGATGTTGGGATTACTCCTTGCCATTTATATTTTATCTTTAGCACTTGTACCCATAACTGGTCCGATTTATTAATCATATTAAATCCGATCTTCATGAGGAAGACATTATTTTAGAACTATCTTTTTAAAGCCAACACCTCATTATCTCGTATTTTTACACAAATCTACTCAACTTACAAAGTGTCTTCCTCTTCTTTCCTTAGCATTATTCCATACAAACCTCTATATAATTATCTCGATCTTATGGCGAACACCTTGAGGAATAACCATAGATTGCATTACATACACCAAAATTATCGTTAGTACTGTCTAAGCAAGGGTAATATAACCGGCTAGGGAGAGCATTTTCGCCTTCCAACCAGTCAGTTTTTGCCGCATGTTTTGAATAATTTATTGAAGAAGCAAAAGGACACCAATGTACTTTCCCAAATCTTCAACTTGTGAATACCCAAGGCCATAACTAATAGCCTCTCTCAGATGGTGAGCAATATTCTTAGAAAAAAATTATGTGTCTTTGCACACTCATTTGATGCCCTAAACTAGCATAAAACATATCTAATGCTCTCCTCAAAATTTCCACCTACTCAATTGATGCCTTCGAGAATAAGATAAGATCATATTTAAAGAACAAGTGAGAGATACTCAGCCCATTCCACACAAGCTTAAAAGCCTTCTAGTACTCATTCTTTATTTCTTTAGTAATCAATTGAGCTAGTCTCTTCATACAAGGAACAAACAGATAAGGAGAAAGAGGCTCTCATTGACGGATACCTCGAGCGAGTGTAAAAACTTCAGTTAGCTATCCATTCCAAATAACTTGCATAGTTAAAAAGGTAACACAGTGCATGATAACATGTATCAACCAAGTGGGAAGCCCAATATCTAACAAAGTGCCTTTAATGAATCCCCAATCAAGCCTGTCATAAGTTTTCTCTAAATCAATTTTAACAACCATCAACCCTTTTTTACTGGATTTTTTACACATAGAGTGAATAATTTCTTACGTTATAATAATATTGTTTGTTATACACCTGCTTGGTACGAAACTTGGTTGATTAGGGAGAACCCGCATTGGTATTAATGCCTTCAACCTATTAACTATAACCTTGTGACAATCTTATACAAAACTGTATAGAGATTGAATGGGCAAAATTGGAATAAAGATTTAAGATCTTTCACCTCCGAGATCAAAACAAGCAAACTATGGTTAAACTACTCACCAAGCTTTTCCCCATTAAAAACATTCCGAACAAAATCACACACATTATATTCCACCACATCCTAATTCCTCTGATAAAAAATTGTACGAATCTCATTTACACCAAGAGCTTTCAACGATGCCATCTCTAATACAACACCTTAGGCCTCCTCATTAATAACTAGAAGTCGTAATCTCTCTCAATTAGAGTCGGACAACATACTAAAAAAACCTCCTTATAACAAACCCTTCTTGAAAGAGCAGTCGTTTAGTTGGTTCTCCAAATCCATAAGAAAGTCACATGGTGAATTTTTAATTTTTTTTCCTCTATTCCTCTAATTCTTATTAGGAGTTTTCTTTTCTTTTGGCCAATATGACCAAAGACAGTTTTATTCCATTCAGACACTTTACATACAAGATTACCAACATTCTCTACTATGCTTTCATCTAGTCGTCAAGCATCCTTTAGGAACGCAACAAAATAGGGGTTATCTAACTATGCACTAATAATACAGAAGGGTAGCTTACCAACTTGTTTCCCCCGGGATCTTAATATAAAGTAATATTGATACATCAATAATAGATGTATTGACTAGATAAGGAGACCACTTCCACTTCAATATCACTATTCCAAAGTAACCATATCCCACCCGAGAAACCATATGCTTCCACTCGGAATGAATGGTTGAATGTTGTTTTTCGAATGATATCATATGCTTTGTGTCCACCCACTAACTATTGTTTCCATTAAAACAATAATATCTAGCTTATTAACCTACAAAACCCTTTTTAAAATAGTCACAAACTTGGAGCTTACATCTTATTGTCACTTCTAGCAAATAATATTAAACCGCATGTAAAAATAAAATAAACGGGAAATGGGACAAAAGTCAATCAACTTATTGGATATCTTTAAGCGAGCCCACAACACAATCAGTGATGGGTCCTGGGGATTTGATGTCTATGGAACTAACTAAAATTATGATGAAGGCAAATGCACCTATCAATTAATAATATACCTACGGTGAGCAAAGATATCATTCCCACGAAGATTAAAAGAACTAGTAATTACCGTCTTTCTATTATTTACCCAAATAATTCAATTAATTGATTAAAACTAAAATTAACTAAATTAATTAACTAACAAACAAGACAAAAAATAAATCAGGAAAATGATCGATTAACAACCAATAAGCAAAACAATACCTAGGAAAGATTTCACCTAAATTTCATCTATCACTATTAATCTAAATTACACAATTTCTTTGCTTAGTAACTTGATCTGTAGAAATCCATAAATTATGCAAATATCTCTTTTGAGCATAAGAGCAACTGACACTAGGTTGATTAATTGAAATTTCTTTCTAATTAAAACCCTTATTATCGCATTAACTCGTATTATGGTTTCCCTATTAGACTTGACTTTAATCTGGTAGATTTATGTCGTCCTACTTCTAGGATTGCAAGCAACTCCACTCAATTAAGCAATATCTACTCTTAAATAGGGTCTATTTAACCACCGATTTGAGCATATCAAATATTAATCAATAATCTAGATATATTAAACCTAGCATTAAGCACACATAATTAAGAACAAGAAACTAAGTATTTATTGCATAAATATAAATCAAACGACAGAATTCATCTCTCTAAGTATTTAGAAAATTAGTTCATACTTGAGAATAAAAACATCCAAGATATAGTATAACCAAAAGAAACAATGAAACTTATGATAACTTCCTAAGAAGTCAATTAAGAATCTTCAATCTTAACAGAAATCTAGTTCAAAATCGGCTTCAGTGGTATTTTTCGAGTTGTTTTCTTGAATATTCTCTGATGGCTCACTCTTATATTCTTATTTTTGTCAAATATACGTTTTAGAATGCTCGAAAAACCTAAAAATCGTGATTTTCCATAATTCGATGCATAATTTCGTGAAATTAACATAGTCCACCACACGCCCGTGTGGGTCACACGGATGTGTGGTATGGTTGTGTGGAATGGTTCAGCCCGTGTGGCTCATGCAGCTTGTTCCAACACTCCATTTTTCACTCATTTTTTGCTCATTTTGCTCTTAAGTGCTCTATTAAGCATTAAAACATGAAAAATGATTAGGAGCATAACATTCATAATCAACATCGAATAATCACCCAAAAATGCATTAAGAATGATGTTAAAACATGTTACTTTTAGCACTTATCAAGATTCAGTCCCACCATTCTGACTCTGAACCTCGATATCTGGTTCCCCAATCCAATCATCCAACCCGTCAAGATTACCCACTTGAAAATCACCTTGCGTAGCCGCTTAATCATTATGGCCTTGGCCAAGAGCCTCTGTCGGGTTAACCAACTCTCTTGACATCGATTCAACCCAATCAACTAAGACAAAGCTTGTTTAGAGTTTTTGATAGACCTATTTCCTAACCTTTAAACCTTTCTTTGTTAGTTCCTTCATCGATAGTGCTTTTGTTTTAACAATGTTCAAGCTCCCTTTATGTGTCCCATGATTCAAGGTGACAACTTTCTTTTCACTAGCATAGTCAATGACTTTTACCACCTTATGGAAAGGCCTTGGAAAGCTAGTGCTCTTCACATTAACACTTTGGCTAGAAGATCCCATACCCACTAGGCTGGCATTGCTTGGTCTAACATCCTTATCTTGCCCAACCATAATATCCCTAACCATATTAGTTTCATGGACTATCTTAGAGCTTATCCCTTTATTTTTTCTTATTGAATCCCTTTTGCTTTAACATCGTGCCACACCATTTTCTATGTACCCACATTTTTCTCTTGGATTTTAGTATCCCTATGATTCATTTCACCCAAAGTTTCCACTTCTTCCAAATCAACAAGGATATTAAATCTTATTTTTTTAATTGTTACCTTATCTGAAGCATGAGCCTTTTCTTTGTTGGGCTCTATCCCCATCTTTGTTGGCCATCATTTTCTCTCCGTGGCCTACATCCATGGTCCAAAGGCACTATTTCCCTCCACTAGAGCTTCTAATGATGGATGATTATGCTGGTTTATTTTTGTAGAATTCGTGTGCATCTCCCTTCTGATTAACTTGAGGATAGTTCTCATTGCTATGCCTATAACAGCTACAGTGACAAGAGATCAATGGTAACCCTCATATTCCACATACTGTGCAAAACCACCAATACTTATAAATGCTTGAAGCGGTTTGTTAAAATCTAAAACTATGGCAAACCTTGCAAACTTCCCTTGCCTCCCTTCTTTATAATTATAATCCACTTTGGCTACTCGACTAAGAACACACCCTTAACGACTTCTTGGTATAATAGCAACAAGGAGCCTTAGTAATCTTATTCAAACAATGATTTTTGAAAGGTGCTTCTCCTTCATAAAAAAATATGGCTCCATGGTTGGACAATCAAGTAATAGCCAAACACCATCCACGGACCTTCCATTAAAGTATTAATAATATTGGTTTTGTGAGAATTTTACCAAGAAATAATCATTTTCTATGTCAACAACTTGAAAGTCTCTACAGGGTTTCTAAAGGGCATGGGTTCTATTAACCAATGCTCTATACCCAATAGATCTCCCCAGCAAGCGCACCACAATAGTTTGTTCCATACTTTGATCCAATATTTCATGAATATGATCAGAGAAGAAAATATCAGGAAAAGGTCCATTTGAAGAGATCTTGACATCTTCCTCAAAGATCTCAAAATCATCATCATCCAATAGTATTCCCTTAGATCTCATTTTCTACTTCGTATTCACAATAAGTTTATCCTTGAACGACTCTTTATAAGATTTTTTATCCTCCATTACAACATCTCCAAAATCCCAACCATCAAGATCCTTATTTGGAACCTTCTTCGTTGTCCACTCAAGTTTCGATGAAATTAGAGGCTTAGGCTGTTCAAGTTGTTGTACGGAGAACAAAGTCATAGGCTCTAGATTTTATTTAATTCAATATTTGTAATGATTATTTTTGATTAAAACTGTTGATATAATTATAACTAAATAAAGATAGGAGAATGGTTTCACAAAAATCAGATCCTAAACAATATACTAACACTTGAATCCAAGTACAAGTTATCACTAAACCATATAATTAGTTATATTTTTAATTTACGTAAAGAACTTATTTGTATTAAAATTTAATTGGATGTTGAAAGACAATTAAAACACTTCCCCCTAGCTAAGTTGTCTTTAAGTAGAGTAGCTTAAAAGTCATGATTAAAACTATATTTTCCATTTTCTCACATGAACTGTCCAAATAGTAATAGAAATTTATTTTTATAAGGTTGCCTTTTATAATACATCAATGAAGTAGTAAACTTCCGAGTTGGTCTCCATAATTAGAGTACAATTAAATTTAATTTTCTCAATTTTTTTTTAAAAAGAAACCCATTTAGTTAGTATATATGATTATTATAATAGCAACTATTTAATTTCTTAGTGAAAAAGAAAATCATTTTTGTCATGTGAATTTCCAGCTCAATTCCCTTTGTTGGGTGAGTATCATTTTCTTTACAATTATTAGTTAAGAATATTAAAGATGAGATACAAGATTCCAAATACATGGGTACACAACAGAATTATTTGATGTATAGAAATCTTAAACATGGATATAATGACCTAATTCAGTAATTTGTCTTAGTTTATAAAATTTGAGTTTTTAAAATAGAGTTTTTCTATTTTAAGAGGTCAGGTCCTGCTTACTTCTTTCGTAAAGTATAAGATAAATATCATAATTAGATCGAATATAATATATATTTTTTGTTTGAATGGTTAGGGAAAAATGTTATCCAAAGCTTAAACCTGATTCTTAATAATGCAAGCAACACAAGTTATTTATCACCAGTATACCAATAAATAAACCCGTATTGTCCAACACATATACTACCTATCCACCATAAAATTTTGCCAAAAAACAAAAAATATATATTGGCTTGACTTTGCACTAACAACATTTGGCAAAAGAATAAGAAAGAAAATAGAGTAAGTACCCTAAAGGAAAAGGCAAAAACAAAGAGTTAGGTTTAGAAGCTGAGGCAAAAGGGTTAGAGATAATAAAGACAGGAGGCTTATTGGTAGACACCTCAATAATGAAAGTGGGCCTCTAAAAACCTTATATAATTCAATGGAGATGAATTATTACAAGTAAAAGAAAAAATAATAATGATAATAACCATAGCCTCGTCCCACTTCCATTATTGGAAGGTTTTTTTTGTTTGCTTATTGCTTACCATTTCACCCACTCAAACAAAAGAGAAATGATGGAGGATTTGAGAGATGGGATAGGGTTATATATATAAGCTAGGGTTCAAGTTTCGTGTATCGAGAAAATAAGGTTGATAGATTTATTTTTCTATTTAGAGGTTAGATTTAGTCTATTTTAAATTTAATTGAGATTTCATTTTATGACGCCTTTTGATTAAATGATCTAATTGTACTTTTTTAATCTTTCTTAAATTTTAATAGTAGAAAAAAATACATTTTTAACTCCTCTCAAATATTAACATTTTAATTTAAGTTATTTTAACATAACCCAACATTGGTAAATATATCATGGAGGCTCCTGTATTAGGAATCAGATTGCATTTTGCCCTATTTACTCGAAAAAATTAATAAGTTAGTTCTTGTATATTAGATTAAAGAGCAAAATGATTATTTTTATTAAAAATTTCATCTATTTTTACTATTAAAAACTAAAGGAGCCGATAGAATAATCAGATAGTCAGTTAAACATGGCATGCCACAAGTGCCAGATTCTAACATACAAAGACTAATTTTTAAATGTAGAAATGAATGATTTTTTAACAAAAAGATTAATTTACTCTTTAATTTAATGTATAGGGACTATTTTACCCATTTTTTTAGTAGAGGGGGTAAAATGCAATTTAACTCATAATATATGTGCATTTGCAGTACTTTTACCCAAAATTTTATAATTTTATACCAATACCCCTAGAATTTTGGGTTTCATTGGTTTGTTGGGAAATATGTCTAGGTGCATTATGATATGGCAATCTTTATTTTTATTACTTTTTTCCCCTTAACCCAATTGGCCCCTACTTTCATATGGATGATTGTCTGTTTCTTTCTGACAGCATCTCTTCCTCCTTAATTTTTTTTTAATTTTTTAATACCCCAAATTTATATGATTTTTCCTTTATTAAAAAAAAATTATGTTTAATAATAATGTTGGTGATGTCAAGCATGATCTTAAATCTACCGAATCCATCTCTCAATCTATTACAATATACACATATCTATACAATGCTTGAGTTGGCATTTATCATGTTCCTGTTGCATTTAGACCCAAGCTCTGACATAAGAGAGTGTTGCTACCTTCTTTCTCTTTTTGTTTAATTGCATTAGATATCCTAAAATAGCGTCTCAAATTTTAAATTGATATTCAAATTTCAAAACATTTGAGTATTTAAAGTAATTAATCGGGTTATTCCGTCATTTTAATTATAAGCTTAGGTGTTAAATTCAAATTTAGGTTTGATGTGAAAATATTCAAAACACGTGGATAAAAAATTAAGCACATGTACTTGTTGCGTAGTAACTTGTATAAAACATGTTTAACAAAAGTAGTAGCTCTTGTAGATTTTAATTATGCTGTTTTTTTTCTTTATAACTCATTAGATATAAATTTTCATGTAGTCAGTACATAATACACGCATGATTGAAGTTTAATTTACAAGTTTTATATATATTTCATGTTAGATTTGAGCAAGCATTTAACACTCAATAATTAGGTTCACAAAATGATTAAATTGACATGATATTACTGTTTTGAAAACACAATTAAAACATTTTGAAATTTGGAATCAATTTAAAATCTAAGACATAATTCGAAAACATCTTGCCTATTGTAAGCTTGGGATGAATTAAGAATCTTTTGTCATTCCTCACGTCTTACCAACATTTCTAGTTAACATTACAGGCTAAAATCGACCTCCGAGCTAAGAATATCTACAATGCCAAGATCTCACAAGCATACAACAAGGACAAAAATATTTGTCACTCGTACATCACATTTATCAATTATTCAGATACTTAAAAAGATATAACATTATTAGATGATATAAAATTAATATAAGGACGATATGCGACATATTGAGAATAGCCAAAAACACTACCAAAACCTAGAATATGAGTTGGGGGAGTGTACAAACTACACGCGAGCAAGAGAAGTGAGTGGGGGAATACAAGGTACAAGTTGTAAGTAGAAAATAAACAGGGCATTGGTCGATGTAAGAAACGAAAGAGGCAAAAAAAGCTGGCCCTTTACCGTACTCTTTGGATTGGACTTTTCTAGAAATGTTTCCTTTTCCTTGCATTATTCTCCTTTCCTTTTGTGATACTAAAAACCATTCCCTTCCATTACTTTGTTTTTTTTTTTTTTTTTCTACCATTTCCACAACCTCTTTAATCCCAATTTAGCTTCTTCTTTTAGCCCTTTTGCCCCCCACTTTTATGTTTTAACCCCTCCCTATCTAATTATTCTACAATTTTCCCCTATTGGGTAAAGGAAAACTTGTTCCATGTCAATAGCAGAAGAAAACAGTGGTTAAGATTCTTTATTTGTAATTCAAAAATTAGGGTTCAATTTCTATTGTTGTTGTTAACAAGTGGGAATCAAGCAATTTGTCCACTTGAACTAACCTTTTTCTTATGTAAAATATTGGTCTAATTTTGCGGCCATACTTTTAAAAGATTTGAAATTCTATAGTTGTTATCAATTTCGTTATTAAGAAAATTGGCCTCTTCAAAAAATCAGGGTAATTTAATTTTGTCCATTTCGAAAGTGAGCAATTAAGCATAATTAATCACAACGTTTTTTTTTCTTTAATTTTACATAAAATTGACTGATAAAATAATAGATTTAGCTCTCATAATTTATAAATTCTATCAATTTGGTCATGATTTAACAAATTTAGCCCATAATATTTTTGAAAATGTGTAATTGTTGGCGCAAAAATTGTTTTTTTTTTTAGGATCAAGACAAAATCAACAAAATATGTAAACATCAAGCTAACTTTGTTATTATATCAATCAAAATTATACATAATTTATGAAAGACATTAACACCATAATTAATTGTCATTAATTGCTCATTTTCAAAACTGATAGGGATTAAATTACTCTAAATTTTTTTAGAAGAACAATTTTGTTCAATTTCAAAATTGAGAGGGATTGAAGAGATCCTTTTTACCGTGGAAAATTTAATTGTTTTCTTTTTAATTTAAGGAATTAAATTTGGTAAAAAAATCAAAGTGTAATTAATAAATTAAATTTCAACGTGTGATACCAACAAATATTGAGTGCAATGGTAAAGCGCATTTCACTTTTAATGAAAGAATGTAGGTTATGGATTTTGAACACAAACCGTAAAATAATATTATCAATTAAATTTTATTTTTAAATTAGAAAGATTAAATTCGAGAATAAAAACTGTAAAAGATTAAAAGTTTAAAAGTTTATAAAGTATAGGGATTGAAAGTAGAGTTAGACCTAAAAAAATATAATATTATATCTAGTATAAATACAGAGAGAAGAAAAACTAAAAAAAAATGATGAACGAAAGTATATTATTGTGGATGCTGTAATGGTTTTTTTTTGTTCTTACAAAGATCTTCGAGCTTCGTTCTTTAATCTTCTTCTACCCTATACTTACTTTTTTTAGCTTAGCTGATTAACTCTCTCATAGGCTTTTCTTTTCTTTTTTTCTTTTTTTTTTCTTTCAGCTTTTCCTTGGAAAATCACTGGCTTTGATGTTCATTTTTTTATATTTAATTTCAGCTTTTATGATATTTTTTTTCTTCGTTTAAAGTAGATTATGATCATGTTTTTTTGAGAATTTTCTGCTTTGAAAATATATAGTATCTTCGTGATTTTTAGTAGCTGAAAAAGTTTGTGAAGTGAAAAAAAAAATGTGGGATCTTAACGATTCTCCTGATCGTTCAAGAGACGAGGAATCGGAAGGGTGTTCATCGCCGGTAGACGGCGAAGAAGGGAAGGGTAAACGGGTTGGATCCGTTTCGAATTCGAGTTCTTCCGCCGTGGTGATCGAGGATGGATCAGAGGAAGAAGATGCAGCAGCTTTAAAGAAACGAAACAGTAACATGATTTTTGGGTTCTCGGTGCCTGTCGAGACCGGTGGACCAGCTCCAGTGACTCGTCAGTTTTTTCCACTTGACCAAGACCCAGAAATGAGGGGAGTTCCCACCGGAACTGCACAAGGGTTCCCTATGGCTCACTGGGTCGGTGTCAAATTCCGGCAATCGGAATCACTCGCCGTTGCTAAATCCGTTGAAGCTACAAATCCCATGAAAAAAAGCAGAAGAGGACCAAGGTCAAGAAGCTCTCAATATAGAGGTGTTACCTTCTATAGAAGAACCGGCAGATGGGAATCTCATATTTGGTCAGATTTTTTTTTTCGAGAAACCTGTTTTACTATTTTCTCCCTAACCAATCAGAATTGAACCTTGGGTTTATATTTCTCATTACAGGGATTGTGGAAAACAAGTTTATTTAGGTGGATTTGACACAGCACATGCAGCAGCAAGGTAACCTTTCATGTCTTTACAATCATATCACTCTTTATATAATGGTAAATGTTTTACAAAGAACATTTCTTTAATATCTGTCAGAGCATACGATAGGGCAGCAATCAAATTCCGGGGAGTTGAAGCTGATATAAATTTCAGCATTGAAGATTATGAAGAAGATTTGAAACAAGTGAGAAACTAAGAACAAAGAACCCTTTTATTTTTTTTTTTTTCATCGTGTTGCTATGAAAAATCACTAAATTTTGTTTATGAAAAACAGATGAATAACTTAACCAAGGAAGAATTTGTGCATGTACTTCGTCGACAAAGCACTGGTTTCCCTAGAGGAAGTTCTAAATATAGAGGAGTAACCTTGCATAAATGTGGAAGATGGGAAGCTAGAATGGGTCAATTTTTAGGCAAAAAGTAACCCTTTTTTTTTTGCCCTTCAACCCTTTTCTTCATTGTTCATTTATTCAATGGGTTTCATTGTGGGTGTTTTTTTTTGTGATTACAGATATGTTTATTTAGGCTTGTTTGATACCGAGATTGAAGCTGCAAGGTGCAAAGTTTATATAATCTTTGGTTTGTTCTATATGATGAAAATTAGGCTCTCTTTTTTCTTTCTTTTTTCTGATAGGGTGTTTTGATTTTGTAGGGCTTATGATAAAGCTGCAATTAAGTGTAATGGGAAAGATGCTGTTACTAATTTTGATCCTAGTATATATGATAATGAGCTTCACAACGGTGGTAAGTAAGATTTACACTCATTAATCATTTTTGTACTTATGTTAAAAACTGATTTTTGTACATTAGAGGTATGTGTAACTATTTGGTTATTTTGTCAGTCATATCATCTTTTAATAGTATAAATTGATGAAATTTTTAACGAGAATGATCGGTTTGCTTTTTTATCTAACGTACAAAGATTGATTTATTCAATTTTAGATAAGGAGAACAAAATGCAATCTAACTCTAGTACATGATTTCCTTTTGAAAGTTCTAATTTTTATTTATTTTTATTTTTTGGTTTTAGAAACATCATCATGTAATGGTGGGGATCACAACCTTGATTTGAGCTTAGGGAATTCAACTTCAAAGCAAAATAATTTAGAATTTGGTGGTGTTGATAAGCAAAATGCAATGGTGGATCAACATAGTTGGGGCTATGGGTCTAAGGTTTGTTAATTTCATACTACGTCTAAAAATCATGAATGTTAAGGTATAGTAGTGATTCATTTTTCATTTTGGTGATTCTACCAGCGAAATCTGCAGGAGGGACCCTATGGAAATGATGATACAATGCAGCTTTTGAACCAACCACAGATTCAATTTTCTCAAGCTTCAATTAAGTCCACTGGACAACGGAACAGACCTACTGATAACCATATGTTCAACATTCATCCTCCACATTTTAATCAGTATCGGGTTCGTATTCGATAATTAGTACTTAAGTGCATGATTAGGAAAAAAGAGCTTCAACTAATATAAAAATCATTGTGATGTATGTATATATATAGATTCATTATCCAAGCAACAACAACAATGGAGTTCAAATAGGGAGTGATCTTTCATTGTCAACTAATGATCATCATCATCAACAATGGCAATCAACGGGACCTCACCAACTGTGTTTACAAATGGTGCAGCATCATCAGGATTCCCATGGCAGATTAGACCTTCCAAAGCTAAGAAAAATGGGTTCCACTCACTCATGAGAGAAGCACTATACACGCACCATATTTTATCATCCACCATTGTTGGTTAATCTCTATGTAAAGATCAATGCATTGAGTTACACTCCATTTTTTTTTTTTTACTTCAATTTTCTTAGTTAACCCATATGGAAAATTACAAAAATTATTCCCAAAAAAGAGAGAAAAAAAAAAAGCATTATTGGTCAAAAACACTAACAAAGCAACTAAAACAAATGATCTTTTCCATTGTCTTCAATACATTTGCTTTTCCTTCTTATGTATTACATTAGTGTATGTTATTTTCATTTATATGAAATATCGATTAAATTTGATAAAAGTATTGTGAAAATTTTTATATTAAGAGTCAGATTTTATTTTGATTTCTCTATTTTAAAAAATGAACAAATTAATTTTTGTTTATTAGATTAAAGAGTAAATTTATCATTCTATTGAGAATTTTATCTATTTATATTGTTAAAAATTAATTTATATATATATATATCAAAATGAGATACACAAAATATTTTTAATAGTATTTATACAAATATAATTTTCACTCATATACAAATTGGGAAATGGATTATATCCTGGAAATATGAGGGGACAGTGATGAATAGTCACCATCAATGGTGTCCTTTGAATCAGTTCTCTATAACCAAAAGCAATCAGACATGGTTATAAATGAAGAGAGGGACTCATCAATCATAACTTTTAAAACACCCCCTCCCCCCTACTATTGAAAAGGCATTGTAATTTGTAAGATAAAATGAAGGGTTTAATATTTTATGTCCTTAATTGCAATTATTAACGAATTTTGAGTCAATAATATTAAGAACATGTGGCAAGAGTGTACGAGGAAAAAGGGTGTGTGTCTTAGGTCTTAGAAGAATATGTCCTTTTTTAAGATTAAGATAGAGACAAGTGGTTAATTGAAAATATAAAATAAGGATTTCAATTTCGTCATCTGGGTCGTCATTGTTGAATATTTTATGGGGGAAATTGCATATTGGGAAGAGCAAAAGGGATTATTTTATTATAAAAAAAAAGGGAAATTTTTCTATAAGGAGAAAGGTCAAGGCCACCTTCTTCTGTCTTCATCATATTTAACAATTAATTTTCTTAAAAAATGTAGATTTTTTTATTTTAAAAAAAATTCTTATTGTCTATAAAGGGATTTCATTCATGCACATTTCATTAAAATGAACTTGCTTTGGAATTTTAAAAAAAATAATAACGAAATTCAATGTTTTTTTAAATAATATATTTTGGTTGAGAATAAAAATGATTTTATTTAAACATTATGACTGACAAAAGCAATTAAATAATATAAATAAGAACAGTTGGGTATCATTGTGGTTAGTACATTTTACAAATAAATAATATTAATTATAAGTGAAGTTTTTAGATTTATAAGTAGGGAATACTTGTATTTTATTTATTTATTATATAATTGCATATTATTCTTTTAATTTATTTGATAAATTTTTTTGGGTTGAAATTAGATTATTTCGAAGAATAAAACGGTTGATTGAGAAATATTTTTTTTTTATTAGCGAGGATTGAACCCTCGACCACATGATGAAGGGACAAGATGAACTAACACCTTTCATATCTGTTTTATGATTCGTATTCCAGATTCGTAATTACCTTTCTCAATAATACAATTTTTACAAACATGGATTAAACTCTAATTACATAAAGAATGAGATGAGATTCTAAGTTCATGAATGTCATGTAAAAACACATAAATAGTCAAACAAAATCCATAGGGAAATCTCGTATAGAGATATGAATCAATGATAGATGATAAAAGATGCATTATAAGTTATCTATTAATTTTAGGGTTGATGTCAGAATCTTTATCATATTTTGCATGTGATGCTCACTGCTGCATTTATACACACACACACACACATATATAATGGGTCCATTGACAAGCTCTCAAGCCTAGAATCATCCCCCCCATTAGCTCCTTAAATCATCACTTTCTCTTCTTCCGAATAAAGCACGATTATATATGTTGGAAAATCAATAATATCTAGTTTCATAGCTTTATTTTCTTAAACTATCATATATATTATCAGGATTAATTGTAGCAAACATTCCTAAATTTTAGTTTTGTTTGAAATTGAGTTATTAAAATATTAATATTATATCAATTAAGTCATTTTGTTAACTTAATTGTTAATTTAGACTTAATATTTAACGTCCAAATAATTACATGGATGAAAGAATTTAATTAATATGATATTAACATTTTAATTAATATTTTAAAGGCTCTTATTAAAATATTTTTAAGTTTAAAAACCAATTTAAAACTTAAAATTATAATTTAAGGATATATCGTGCAATTAACCCATTTTTCTATTATTAGCACATAAAGAAATTAAGGTAATATAAACCTAGAAATTAAATACAGATGAAGTGGATGAAAATGATAGCAAAAAAAACCCTAAAAACAGTATAAAAAAAAAAAAGAAAAAGAAAAAGAAGCAAAGGGTAATTAGTAAATTACTGTGTTGTTTTTACTTTATATCGGCTTTTATAGTTATAGGTGTGGCTTTCCATTTATGGGATTTCTTCAACGGCTCAACTTTCTTTCCACTGTCTCTCTTGCAAAAAAGTCATCAATAAAATTAAATGCTACTCCATTTTCATTATTAATATATTGGAGTATTTTTACATTAAATTTTAAGAAGTTTTATTAAATTTTTTAAAAAAAATTAAGGATTTAATGAGAGTTTAAAACAAATCGGGGGGTTGATTAAATTTTTCAAAAATATTAAGGGTATAAAGAGAATTTCTAAAAACTGAAAAACGTAATAATTTTTTTTTTAAATTTAGAGACCTAATTAAAATTTCAAAGAGAGTGATGAAAAATCCTCGAGAATTTTTAGCTTTTTTGGATTTGGTTACCATCTGTCTTTAGGGGTGAGTAAAACTTAATTTGATTCGAATTTTTTTTGAATTTTGAGTTAATTGAATTGAGTTATTTGAGTTAACTTGAATAAATAATTCGAGTTTCGAGTTCGAATCGATTTGAATTATACAATTCGAATAACTCGAAAATTCGAATAACAGATTGGCATAAATGCTCTTTTGGTCCCTATTAATTTTAAAAATGAGCAAATTGATCTCTCAACAGAGTTAAAAAAAATTTAAAATAATTTTTAAAATTATAAAATATTTATAAAAAATCAAAGATTTATATTTTTAAAAAATATAGAATAATTTAAAAAAATCCAAATAATATATAAAGAAAGTTAAAATTTTAAAAAATTTCTACAATAATAATTTTGAGGACTTAAATAAGTTAATTAATTATTTAAGTTTATCATATTAAAATATTTTTTTTATTTTGCTTTGAATTTTTTTTTAAATATATATGGTTTCAAATTTATGTACTCAAACATAAAATTAATTATATTATAACAATATTTTAATTTGATATATTTAATTTTTAAATTAACTTAAATAATTTTACTTAATATTTTTTAAAATAAAAATAAAAAATAGTAAAAAATTAGATTGGCAATGAATGTGACTGCGATAGAGACATGACAAAGCAGGCATTGGTCCCTCTCTCTTTATTAAAAAAATAAAAAAGACAATAATATTGGTGGCGTTAAGTGTTGGATCGCTTTCATCATTCATTCACTCAGACAAAACTTCTTCTTTAGGTTTTATTTTATTTTGCCAATTCACTCTCTCTTTCTCTTCTTTCAGACACTTTCTATTTCTGGAATTCTATTATTCGTTTGTTATTTTACACTTTACCTGTTTTTCCCACTTCCTCTACAATTATATATATATATATATTTATAACATTCTTTTCTTCATTTCATATCTCTTTCTCTCTTTGCTTCTTTTGTTTCCTTCTTTAGGTTCCAACTTCAGTCTTGTTTCAACCTATTTGGTCTTATTTTGACAAAACAAATGCCATAATTCTAAGTAAATTTATTAATTTTATTTATAAAACTTGGGTTTGATTTGAATTGTTTCGATTTCGATTTAAATTAAGAGTTTATTCTAGGTTTGAATCATTTATTTCATGTTTATCATATTTATAATTTTATGAGTTCAACTCGGAATGTTTTTGTTTTTAGTTTTAATTCATGTTTGGGTCTATTTTGAAATCGAATAAACGCATTTAAATTGGTGTTATGAGCCTCTTCAATTTTTCATACAAAAAAGTACATGTAATCTAGGAATCGGAAGTGCTTAAAAATTTATTTTTGATCATAAATTAATATATTTTAATTAATTTATTGGTGCTCCCTAACCTAAAGCAAAATGTATAGTTAAAAGATATATATATATATATACACTTTGATGTCACGAGTTAATCGAGTATCAACTCTGTTAGAAAATTACTAATAAACTATTTCATTAAATGATTAATATTATTATTTCGATGATCTTTTTGTCTTTTCATAGTTTTACATGGTTTTTAAATAAAAGAATAAAAATTAACATGTCTAGAAATTAAACTTGTATTTAATTGATTCATAAACAAATTTTTTATCGCTACATCAATAATAATCCTTGATTAAACTTGAAATAATTTAACTTTTAACATAAAATATTTTCTCTTACCGAATTTGTGTATTTATATCTGTACTTACTATTAATAAAACCCTTGACTGAGTTAGTGCCACGGGTTAATCGGATACCAACTTAATCAAGAAAGGACTAATATACCATTTTATTAGATGACTACCATTATTATTTTAATGGTCTTTTTATCTCCTCATACTTTTATATAGTTTTTAAATAAAAGAACTAAAATTAACATTTATCACATTATATTTGTATAGTATGATTTGAGATTTTGAAAATTATGGGATTAGATTCTTTTGGTTAAATATTGGTACAAGTTATTCTTATCTGATTTGGGTTCTTTTTTCTTCACCATTTTGGAACAAGGATGATGAAAATGTGGCTCACGACAAAGTAAGTTCTATGATTGTTGAGAGGGAATCCATGAAAAAAAAAAAGATAAAGAAAAAGGAACATTTAGTCCATAGATTTGGTAATTTTTAAAAAATTGTGCCTTAAATTTTTATATTCATATTGGTACTTGAAATTGGTAGATTTTCTTAATTTGTAATTGAATTTGGATTCATTAAGTTATAATAACATGGCAATATTAGATTGTGCTGTATCATCACTTGAAAAATTTTAATTTTAAAAAGATTATGCTTTTTAAGATTTTCTACAAAATTTTCTAAAATTTTAGATGATGGCATTGTTGAGGGGGGTCGATTCCTTTAGGAAAAGTTGTCAAAATGTCATTCGTCGGGTAGCCGACCTAGACCCCTAAGAATCGAAGGCATGGTCCCCGTGTCGGGATTTTGTCACCAGCCTCTGTAAAAAGTCATGTACAGTTCATGGAGGGAGCGCCTCAATTGCTGGTATAGGCGCCTTTTATTGTTGTGGGGGGATTGATTCCTTCTTGAGAAATCTTTGAAGTGTCATTCGTGGAACAACCAACTCGAACCCCCAATAACTGAATGTATTGTCCCTAGTTTCTGCAGAGAGCCATGTACAGTTCAAGGATCAAATTTAAGAAAAAGTTGTCAAATTCCGAAACTAATGTGAACAAAAAAATAAAAAACTTAAGGATCAAGTTGAAAAAATTACCGAATTTAAAGACTAAATTTTGTTTTATCCAAAAAAGCAGCCAATTATCAGTTTGATCAGAATCCAATTGCATGTTACTTGACACAAAGGAGAGAATCATGGGAACCTGTAGGGAAAATAGTTTCTCTCTCTCCAAACAAATTTTAAAAGATTCATTTTTCTTACATCATAGAATATCTTATTTCCAACTTTTCATCATGTCGTTATTCTCCTTTTTAACATGCAAAATTTTCAATGTCATTTCTATGAAGTTTCCCTTAATTGAATCCGTCCCAAATTTTCCTTTCTACAATGGAATCCATTCAAGGTCTTGCTTAAAACTTAAATGGAAAAAATAGTGAAAGTTTTATAAAGAGAAATCATGTTATAATATAGAATATAAAAATCGAATTAATCTAACTTGGTACAATGTAAGATCAATTTGTAAACCAACCAGTAAGAGAGTAGCTTTGGGGATTAAACATAAAGCTTAAGTATTAATCTCTTTACGGGTCTTCTTTTTTTATTTCATCTTGTATTTCGTACAACTATTTTCCTTACACAAAAGTCTTTGAATTGACTTAAGTATCGGAAGGTATTTCGAAACACAAATTCTGATACGTCTTAAATTATTTTTATTGTATAAGAATCTGAAAACATCTAAATTTTAATATATGCAATTAGACTCAATGGAATAAATTAAATGTGATAAGATATTAAATAAAACATCTAAATTTAAATAAAATCATATTAGTTATTCCTTCTCTTATTTTTCGAAAAGAAAATAAAAACTATACTCACATTTTTTTAGACCAATTTATAATGTCACATTTAATTTTTAATTAGTTTATTAAATAATATATTTTTAATTATTAAATTTAGTGCAACATTTATTATTCCAACATATCAACTAAATCTTAATAATTCAAATATTATAATAATAATTAAAATATTTGTATCATATTAACAAAAAAATATATAAGATAAATGAATGCCTTTTGCTCGATTCAGCTTAATTATTCAAAATTCAGAGTTCGATATTTGACTCAAGCTCGATTGAACATAAAATTTAATATTTTAGCTTAGCTTGAGACATAGTCAAGCTACTCAATCTCAAGCTTAATTAAGCTCAATTATTAGTTTTTATACTCAAACCTGATCTAGAACTTAATTAAACTTGTTCGTAATTAAGCTTTTTCTATATAATAAAGGTAAAATATATATAATTTCATATGGACGATTCAAATCAAGTATT
The DNA here is from genome assembly GCA_025698475.1 of Gossypium anomalum. Taxonomy (NCBI): domain Eukaryota; kingdom Viridiplantae; phylum Streptophyta; class Magnoliopsida; order Malvales; family Malvaceae; genus Gossypium; species Gossypium anomalum. Next base: position 2,770,601 of record CM046957.1, on the reverse strand, counting down.
ATAATACTAGAATTTGACTCGATAATTACTAGTACCTCATTTATATTCTAATTATAGGACCAACCGTTGATGTTAGAACGAGTCCAAGCCAGTCCTTATTGGGCCTTTAAGAGCCTACTAAATACTGATGGCATACATCCTTGGATTGTCAATATTATTGACAAAATAAAACAATTGATGTTTATTTAATAAGAAAGGAGCATTGCATGCTTTACATCGGAAACTCTACTACTTGACTCGCAAATCATCCACTTCCAAGAATTCTATAACGTGGTCCCTTAAGTTAGTTCTCTTTTATATATTTTTGCTGTATTACCAATTTTTTTTTTTAATAGTGCCCAAAAAGTGCAAAGTTTCATTTAATTGTATAATTATTTTTTACATGGATTATGTAATTTTTCTGTTTAGCCTAGGTGCCTGCCCAAGTGCCCATTCCGCTTGGTGTATTTCCCGTGGTACGAGCATCGAGTTGAGGGGATGCAAGTAGTTGACTTATAGTGAGCTCTTTATGCACGCGTTTGAATATGTCGTAAATCCGATGCGACTTGGTGAAGGTTCATGTACTATGCATGAAATGCTCTGCTGCTATTTGGATGGGATTAGGCACAACTTGTATGTTGGGTCTAATTCTTACTTGCATGAAAAGTTCTTCTAACAACAACCTTATAGGTTTAAAGGTATATCATATGAGTTAAATATTATTTTGGGTAAAGTTTTATTTTTCGACATAATTAAGAATCTTAATGAATTCATAAAATAAAAACGTTTCTTAATACTTGAAGCAAGTGTAAACCCATTGCCATTAGCCCCAAGCTAGCTAATTCAAGTCTCAAAATGCATAAACAAATGTTTTGATTTCTTGAAGATATCTGTTATATATATAGATGCTTTAGGCAATACTTTATTCATAAAGTGGGAGCATTTTATAAGTCATGGCATCTAGTCAAATCATGTGCAAATGCTTTAGTTTGTGCATGGTTTTGCATATTCATGCATTAAGAAGTGCTCTTGTTCCATTAACTCATCAGAATTCTAACCGCATGCAATGTGAAACTTATTAAAGGTGTGGGTCTTTAACCTATGAAAAGTAAAATCAAGAGACTTGCAACAAAAAGAGAGTCCAAAAGCCCCTTCATTTTGTAATCAAAACACATCAGTCCAAACTCCATTACCAAGAAGTTTGGTACTTCCTTTAACACCAATGGTGTAAAAAGCATCAACGTTCGCCTCTCGCTTATATGATCTGATCTCCGGGTGTGAGACATTTGCATTTCACAAAATCGAGCCAACCGACGGAAAGTGTAACCCAAGTACCACTCCGTCCCATGCACATCCATGACCTCCAGTAAGTTCGCCACTGGGTGACCTCATGGAATACAAGGCAAATGCTTCGTGTACTTAGTAAGCAATGCCAGTCTCTTCCCAACATCAGTTTTGCTCAGTTTTTTCACAAAGTAGGACGAACCCATCACCATTCTCGTCAAGCTTAGCTAATTCAAGTCTTAAAATGCTTTGATTTCTTGAAGAAATCTGTTATATGTATATATATATATATATATATATATATATATATATATGCTATTTGGAGGCTAGTGGCACTAGTCAAGTTTTAATTAAAAATGTAACAATATTAGTCATGCCTTCTTCATTTTGATTATGATATTACATATTCATGAACATAAAAACAATGACAATCTAGCAAAGCACGGATTATCTATACGTTTACAAGCAGTTACGTAAGGAATAAGGATTTTGTCACCTCTTACGAAATGAAATTCGGACTCACCTTTTTATGGTTAAAATATACTATATCTATATTCTTCACAAATTTAATCTAATTCTTTTATTTTCAAAAATTTCAATCTTTTTACTTTTTGGATTTCAAAATTTAGGTTCTATTGTTAATAATGTTAAAATTATTTTGCAAATTTCAAGTTCATTACAACATTATCTTTTTTAATTATATGCAGTGTTGTTTGAACTGGATTGGACTGACCAAGTAGATAGGAAATCGGTTGGGGTATCATTCTGAAGAATGGCTTTAAACCGATTAGACTATGAAATAGTTAAACTAGGTTTATTATTTTATTATTTTTAATAATTTTTAATAATTTTTAATAATTTTTAATTAGACTAGTTGGACCCATCATACCAATGAACCGGTGGCTTGACTAGTTTGATCATCAATTCAATTTAAAAAATATTGTTTACATGGCTACCAAGTAGGTTTTTTTTTTTTAAATTTTAAAATGTCACACTGATAATAACAAATTTAATAAAAAAAATCTAATGGCGATAACAAATGAACCTGAATTTTAAAATCTGAAAAATAACAAAACTAAATTCCTAAAAAATAAAAATATAAAGATTAAATTTTAAATTAATCATTAGTTAAGATAGAGTACACCAATCTTTGACGCTTTGTCAAATTAAGAGACTTCGTTAGTGTAGCACACATCATATGTCTCTTGCATATTCAGCATGTGGAGTTTCATCTTTCATACCCATGTGGTTCAAAAAGTTATGTCTACCTCTTACATAGACAATATGTGGATCTCCATCAAGCTTAATAACTAAACTCATTACGCTCAATCGCCGCCTAACTAAGGGTATACTCGTACGTCAAAGGCTACCTACTCCTAGGTGTGAATCCCAATTTTTTTTTTTTAGTCAAAGCTAGAATTAAATTATAAATTTTAAGAGGTTAAAATATAATTTTATCATTTATTAATTTATAATTTCATTATTTTTAAAGGAATTAAGTATATTTATTTCAATTTTTTAAAGGGCTAAAGTTTAATTTTACCATATATTAACTTAAAATTCTATTATTTAAGAAGAGATTAAATTAAATATTTTTCACTTTTAGGGACCAAAGCCCTCGTCTGCCATTTAAATTCACTTCTAAAGACTCTCATTCAATTCAATGAACGTGAAAAATTTCTCGTGATTAAATAATCTTTTGTGAAGCGTATAAATACCTTTTTTCTCGAGCAAGAAGTGCTACTCATGTCCAAACTTTGGAAAATTATCTCCAAAATCACGCAAGTACAACTTTTATCTAATTTTTTTAAAGTGAAACTTGAATAATTCTTGAACATCAATGATTCACTTACAAAAGAGAGAGCAAACCTTGGATGTTGGAACGAGTTCAACCTTGATTGAAATAAGGGTAACTCCAAAGTGTGGACTCAGTTTTTATGGGGCCTTTAAGAGCCTACTAAATTATAATAGCAATTGGGCTCTAATCCCTTACATCCTTGGATTGCCATTCACATGTTCTAACAAAACACAACAAAATAAGAAATTAAATTCTTTACTTTCAAAAAAAAGATAAGAAAATAAATTCGGGATAAAATAACATAATTGATGTTTATTTAATAAAATTGTATACACTATTTCAAATGAAATTTAAATCGTATTCAATTATATCAATTTTTATGGCAAAGGATGAGATACATAAATTATCCTTTTTAATTTGGCTAATATGAAAAATAAATACTTAATTTATGCAATTTTTTTATTTAAGTATCCAAAGTTTTTTTGTCAAAATAGTTAATTAAAATTTTATTCCATTATCGTTTTAGGTACCAACGTTAACTCGTGTTAAAAAAAAATTCTAAACCAATTAAATTATGACACATGAAATTTTACGAGGTTTTTGATTTGACACATAGTTATTAAAAACATCATGTGTTACAATTTGATCGGTTTAGAAATTTTGTTAAATGGTAGTTAATGAATTGGCACCTAAAATGGTAACAAAATAAAATTTTAAGTGCATATTTTGACTCAAAAAGACTTTAAATATGTAATATTGGTCATTGTATAATTAATTTATAAAAATAAATTTCTTATATAACACAAAATCAAATTTTCATATGTCATGCATTAACACGTTGTTGTTATATAATTTTAAAATTCATTCCTTCAAAAATATCAAAATTTCGAAGAAATGAGAAAATATAAAAGAATTTCATTCCAAAAGTAGTGTGGGGCAATTAACTTTGATTTTTAAAATTGTTGATACGAAGTTCGACATTTGGAGGAAGGAGTTTATTCACATGGTGATGCAGATTGATAGCATAAAGATTTTTAATTCTAACTTTATAGTTATAAAATTCTTTGGGATTATTTGAGATAACGGTTTAATTGAGTCTAGTCGAGTTTGAGTTTGAATACTATTAAGTTTGAGTTCAACTCGAAATTTGATATTTAATATTTAGTTTTAGCTTGATCGGACATTTATTCTTAAGCTCGAGCTCGGCTTGAGATATAATAATGCTACTCGAGTTCAATTAAGCTTGTTTACCAATTGTTGTACTCAAGCTCAAATTCAAACTCCAACTTGTCTCGATAATTAAGTTTAGGGTTAATAAAATATATTAAAGGCAATAATGTAATTTAATAATATAAAAATATGAAAAGCTCGATAAGGCTCACAATTGTCCGAGTCAAATATTACTAAGCTCAAATTAGGCTAGACCAATAGCTTGAGCTTGAGATTGACTAGATAATTATCGAATCGAGTTCAAATTTTTTCAAGTCAAACTCCAGTAGCTTGCAAGCACTAGTGTTTCATTTATACCCTTAGTTTTAGAGAATCCGACATAATGAAAGTGAATACTTTTGGTTTTTGCTTACACAGGTTCCATACAACTTTATATTGGCCACATAAGCAAGAAAAATAGCAACATAATCCGATTTAACTAAAGTCTTTTGACAGTTTTATCAATTATGAATAGAAAAAAATAGAACAACTAAAATTTGAAATTAAAAGTAAATGACTAAATTTAAAATATATGAAAAGTATAGGGACTAATAGAAAATTTAGACCTTTTGGATGCTATTATTATTTTTTAAAAGAAATAACTTCTACAAATATAAATATAATGTAAGCACAAGTAAGTAGATCAAATCATTACAATGCACATATGGATGGAAAACCGAAAAATGATCTAGAATAAAATTTATATATACGCAATTGCACATTATACAACTCAAAATTATTAATAGCTACTATTAAAATTGATAAATGTATTTATCAAGCTCCTTAGATTAAGTTAATCCTTTTACTATTAAATAGATAAATTTAACCCCGTACTATAAAAAGAATGAATTGACGTTGGAAAGGGTGCATTTTTAATGGACAGTCAACAAAGGGGGCTCTTGCACTTATTTCTTGATTTTTTTTTTTAGAAAAATCTGTAACCTATTTTCCACAATTTTGACTTTTTATGTTTTTTCCAACTATTTTTACGTTGACTATTGCTACTTTTGATTTTTCAAAGGAGAACTTGGTTTCCCTTTCGCTTTTGTTGCATTATTAGTACCATTCTTCAACTACTCCATTTTTTATGATCTTCTTCTACACCAAAAGCTTTCATGAATCTCAAACCACAACTTCCCTTAATTTGCCTCTTGGCCCTAATTGCCATCGTACGTGCAAATGATGATTGCGCCCCTTTGCGGTGCGGAAACCTTACCATCGGCTACCCATTTCGACTAAAGACTCAACCCCGCAACTGTGGTGATCCGAGGTTCGAATTGGACTGTGAGAACAGTACCGACCGCACAGTTTTGATCATCGAACAAGAGAAATTCTATGTCCAAAACATATCGTATTCCGATTACACGATACGATTTGTCGATCCGAGCTTGGTTGATACAAACAATTGCTCCATTCCTCTTAGTTCCTTTCCTTTATCTGGTTCTAGTTGTGATCAATACATGTTTGATCCAATTGATTATCAATTCATGTATATAGTGAACTGCATGACACCAATGGAATCTCGGGTTTATATCGATGCCTCTCGTTGCATCAACGGTAGCGGTTCATCTTCTAGCCAACAGAGTTACTTCTATTTTTTAGTCGGACGTACGCCGCCAAGCGAGTTCGATCCATCTTGCACGACCGTAGCCCGTGTTCCTGGTGATTTCCGAAACATCTCGGAGTTGCTGACATCGGACGTGTACGAAAAGCTATCGAAGGGGTTCGAAATGTCATGGAGGTATTACAATATAAGCTGCGAGGATGATCAGGGATTTTTCATCGTACATATGTAAGATTTTTTAATCCGCCTTTCAAATTATATTTGCTTTATGAGATTGGGGAATTAGTCAAAATAATAATAACAATAACTCCTTCGATAAATCTTAACAAAAAGTAATTTTTATTGAAAAAATTTCACTTCTTTTTAACTTGCAATAGTGGTTTAATTATGAATTTCATCCATAGTTTAGTTCTTCTACTTTAAATTGTCAAAATAATCTACTTACGGGTAAACACATAAACAGTTGATTTTTACTAATTTGTATCGTTGATTTCTTTTTTAATTCATTACATATAAAAGGTTAAATTTTGCTTCAAGTCCTTGCAGTATTTCTACAATTGGAATTTAGTCCCTCAATGATTTAAGCTTAACAATATTACTCAATAGAACTGTTTCTTAATTTTTATAAATTACAGTAATGAAATTTATAATTAAATGTGTAATAATTAGTTAATCAAAATGCTTGAACTGTATTAATGTTGTTTTATTAATATTTTTTGGTGAAGATATTTTATTTTATTGATTGGATTATGATATTTGTATATATTGGTTGAATATTGAAGGTTGTCATCGTTGCGGTATGGTGTGGTAATTTATTTGGAAAGCTTTATACACTACATTTTCAATGGCCCTCATTTAGCCTCCGACACTCAAAACACACCTCCATGTATGTGTTTTTTTAATTAATTAAAATTTAGGGTTTAAGGTTTATGTTTCATTTTTATGTACAAATCTTTTTTTTTTATTTTACGACAGCATCATACACTACCTCATTGATGGTAACAGGTACGTTTTAAGTTTCTAATTGAATGTTAAGTATCATTTAAAAATAATATATATATAGATTTTTTTTTGAAAAGGTGGAGTTCTGATACCAAGAACATTGTTGGGCATAATTTGCTTGATTGCATTGGTTACATATAAATGGCAAAGGAGGCATTTATCTGCAGATGATAAAATTGAAGAGTTTCTTCGAAGTCAGAATAATTTAGTGCCTATAAGGTATTCTTATAATGAGATAAAAAGAATTACTAAAGGTTTTAAAGATAAATTAGGTGAAGGAGGCTATGGTTCAGTGTTTAAGGGAAAACTTCGAAGCAATCATCTTGTGGCAGTGAAACTATTGGGCAAAGCTAAAACAAACGGGCAAGATTTCATTAGTGAAGTTGCTACAATAGGGAGGATTCATCATGTTAATGTAGCGAAACTTGTTGGGTTTTGCGTGGAAGGATCAAAACGAGCTCTTGTATATGACTTCATGCCAAATGGATCTCTTGATAAAATTATATTCAGTGGAGAAAATAAAATTACATTAAGTTGGCAGAAAACGTTTGAAATTGCAATTGGGGTGGCTCGAGGGATTGAATACTTACATCGAGGATGTGATACACAAATTCTACATTTCGATATCAAGCCGCACAACATTCTTCTAGATGAGAACTTTGTACCAAAAGTTTCGGATTTTGGTCTTGCAAAATTATATTCAGTAGATGACAGCATTGTATCTCTCACAGCAGCACGAGGTACAATAGGATATATTGCTCCTGAGCTGGTTTACAAAAACATCGGAGGCATCTCGTATAAAGCCGATGTGTATAGTTTCGGAATGTTATTAATGGAAATGGTAGGAAAGAGGAAAAATTTAAATGAATTCGTTGAACACTCGAGCCAAACATACTTTCCATCATGGGTTTATGATCAATTCAATCAAGGAGAGGATATAGAGTTGGGAGATGCTCCATTGACAAGTACCGAAAAGACAATTGTGACGAAGATGATAATAGCAGCCTTTTGGTGTATACAAATGAAACCGACCGATCGTCCTTCAATGAGCAGAGTACTAGAAATACTCGACACAGATATCAAATTTTTTGATATGCCTCCAAAACCATATCAACTTCTTCTTGAATCATCAAGCAGTGCTGAATATTATTTTACTAAATCCACCTTCGTTGATTATAATTAGCTTTAATATAGTTTAAACTTGGAAAAGTAAAAATAAAAATAAAATTGCTTCCCATGCAACACATATGTCTTATCCAATATTTATGCCACAGGATATTTTTTGGGCCAGTTTTTTTAAACTTAATTTAAATTATTTTAAAAAAATTAATTAATTAAATTTTATAAAATTATCTAATTGAAAGTTTTTAGAATATGTTTTATTCAAGTTTTTATTCATAATAAATTTTAAAAAATAAGAGATCAAAGTTAAAATTTTAATAACATTAAAACACAAAATGTGATTAATTTATTGGGATAAAGGGAGTATTATTAATTGCTAATTTGATGGGATTACCTTAATCAAAGTGGTTAACCTTGCATTAAGGCTTATAACAAGTTTAACCTAAATTCCTTATCTCGAAAAAAATGACAATTGACTACAAGTTAATTTGAGTGGTAAAGAGTTCAAATGCTTCTTAAGAAAAGTATTAGGTTTGAGTCTTATGAGCCGAGAAAATAACGTTGAGAGAGATTTATTTATTTAAGAGTTTGATATAATTTAACTCAAAATTTAGTAGGGAACAAATCAAAAGCAAATTGAATACAAAAAGATTATTGATCGTAATTTGATTTCAATTTTTTTATATTTAAATTTAAAATTAATTCAATTTAATACGATTTAATGATATATTTTTATTATTTATGTTATTCTGATATTATATGAAAGAAGTTCGAATCCATTTATTAAACTTTTATCGAAGTTCAAAGGAGTCTAGACTTCAACTGACATAAAATGACATGAGCTCGTGTTCTTTTAATTTATGAGTTCGAGAACATTTAAATATGTAATATCTTTCGATTTAATTAATTTAAAATTTATTATTTAAGAAAATGAGCATAGTAGGTACAAACAATGCCATAGGGAGCTCTCTTAAGTACAGTTATAGCGTTTACTTTTGAGGGTGATAGAGTGTGATGTAAGGATGTTTTGTTAATTAAACCATGATATTTCCTACCTGTTATGGTGGCTACCTATGGGATGCATTTAAGATGTCACTTATTTATTTATTTATTTTTTCTAAAATTATCTTTTAATATAAGGCTTAATTAAAAAATATCCCTAAATTATACTTGTGTTTTTAAAATGGTACTTAAAAAAAAAAATTTGGTCAAATGTGATACTCAAATTTAATTTCCGTTATCCATTTTATCCCAAAAGTTAACATTGTTAGGAGAAAAAATTAACCAATCAAAAACTACCATGTCAACAATATTTGACTTTTTTTTTAAAAAAATTGAAAGGGAAAAAAATAAAAATATTAAATGTTAATATTAAAAAATAAAAATAAAAATGGGTATGGTTTAGGGGATATTTTTTGAATTAAGCCTTAATATAATTAACAAGAATATATATATATATATGTTGTATTATTTTTGAAAAAAAAATTACAGTAACTCAAACCACAATTAATTTTTTAAAAAATAAATATTTTATTTCAAAAAAAGTAGATATTGAAAAAAAAATAAAGTATTAATAATTGAATATTTTGGCAATCATTTCCAATTATTTTACCAATTCCATTTTCATTATGTCCTTCACTTTAATCTTTAATAATTATAAAAAAGATGTTAAGTTTTTATAATTAAAATTAATAATAGAAATATTTATAATTAAAAATGACATAAACTTTTGAAAATAAAAATATTATGAATAGACTTAAAATATGTTTGAATTAATTATCTATAAATATAATTAGGTTTAGATAAAATTTGTATTTAGACTCGAATTCGAGTTTAATCTCGAGTTCAAACTCGACTCAATAATTAAGCTTAAGTTAATAATATATATATATATATAAATAAGAATAATAATGTAATTTAATAGTATAAAAATATTTAAAATATTTATTAAAAAAAAGATAAAACTTATAAATGGTTTTGACATATTATTATTCTACTCGAAACAATAAATTTGATTCAATAAATAACACAAATTAATTAATTTTAACTCGATAATTACTAAATTTAATTTAATTTTTTTCGAATTTAAGTCGGAAACCATAAAAACATCCTACCCGAACCCACACATGAAAAACTTTACTTTGGGCCAAAGGCAAATTTTTCCTTCATTTTCTGTCTTTCACACTTTTCCCACATTTTACTTTTCCACTTGACTAAACACATTCACTTTCTCTTTCTTCTTTATGCTTACATAGATTTCCTCATCTCCTTCTTCGTTCCACTCAACACTGTCGGTGGAAATCCCAACATCCCACGTTTTCGTTTTTAATAATTCACATTTCCCCCTGTTTTCTTCTCCAGGAGTTTTAAGATACTTAAAGAAAACTACACTACTCCACTCACCATTAAAGGTAAACACACATTGACCTTATCATTTTCTCAACATATTTCTTTTTGAGCATCTTCATTTTTATTTTTCCAATCTGTTGGCATCAACATCATGCATGTAACGAGTTTACATTGCACTAGCTTGTTGTGTTGAAGTACATTTTCCCAGAAAATGGACCAAAAAATCTGGCTATGGAGGAAAAAATCCACAGAGAAGATCATTCTTGGTACTGACAAACTAAACATTTCCCAGAAAGGCAATGAAGAGGAGGTAAAGTTAATGAAACGTTTGATTGTTTTCAATAAACTTTCTCCAGAAATTAATGGTGTTTGATGCTGTAATTTGGGTTTTTCTTCAAGTTGAACTTATTTGCCATAATTAGTGAATAATTTATACTTTGGGATAGTTTTGATTGCACTGAAATTTAACTGGTATTTTTCTCAGATACAGATTCTTGTTGCTGATAAAAAGGAATTAGAGACTGAGCTGAAAATATTAAATGAAAAGCTTGCCTCTGCTCTTTGTGACTGTAATTACAAAGATGAACTTGTGAAGGAACATGAAAATATGGCACTGCAAGCTATTGCAGGTACATATACATATACATATATGTATATGTTATATAGTTTTTTAGTAAATGGTGGGTATTCTTTTTTTTTTTTATGAACCAGGAAGGGAGAAGGCAGCATCGGAGGCAACTTCTTTAAAGGAAAAACTCGATGAAGCATTGCAGCGGAGAGTTGCGAGTGAAGAAAGGGTAACACATTTAGATGCGGCCCTCAAGGAATGCATGCGGCAACTCCGGTTCGTTCGAGAAGAACAGGAGCGAAGGATTCGCGATGCAGTGATGAGCGTTTCGAAGGAGTTTGAGAAATCGGGGAAGGGTTTAGAGGAGAAGTTGGCTGAGACTAGTAAAAGGGTTAATAAATTAGGTGTCGAGAATACTAATCTTAGTAAGGCTCTCTTGGCAAAGGAAAAAATGATTGATGATTTAAACAAGCAAAGGGCTTGGGTCGAGACCGATTTGAATGCACTAATGGCGAGATTACAATCCATGGAGAAGGATAATGCTGCTTTGAGCTACGAGGTTAGAGTGCTTGAGAAAGAAGTTGAGATCAGGAATGAAGAGAGAGAATTCAATCGTCGAACGGCGGAAGCAACGAGCAAGCAACGTTTAGAAAATGTGAAGAAAATTGCTAAGCTTGAATCGGAATGTCAACGGCTGCGTCTCTTAGTCCGAAAACGGTTGCCGGGTCCTGCTGCTTTGGCTAAGATGAAAGATGAAGCTGAAATGTTGGGAAAGGACTCTGTTGAAATGAGGAGGAGAAAATTGAATACTAGTCCTACCAGTCCGAGGCTTGACCCCATATTTGATTATTCAGAAAGCCCGAGCAAGAAGATTAACATCCTAACTGAGCAGTTACATGCCATGGAAGAAGAAAATAAGGCTCTCATGGAAGCCCTTAATAGCAAAACAAGCGAACTTCAATTGGCAAGAGCCATGTATGCACGCGCTGCTACCAAATTCTCAGATGTTGAGTCACAGTTTGAAGAATCCTCCAAAAGTCTGCCAAACGATGAGTCAACCAGGAACAGTTCACTGTTGGCATCAATGTCGGATGTTGGCATAGATGATAAAGCTAGCAGTGCGGAATCCGGGGCTTCAGCTTTGATTTCTGAACTCGAGCATTTAAGGAATGGACAATTAAGGAAGTCGTTGTCACGCCAAACTGTTGTGTCTTCAGAAATAAATCTGATGGATGACTTTGTTGAAATGGAAAAATTAGCTTTAGTCTCGGTTGATAAACTGTCTGGAAGTTCTCATGTTTCTTTGGATGAAGGTAATGGGAAGCTCAGACCATTACAAACTGAACCGAATGGGAAGGAGATAGTCCTTGTTCCTGACCGTCAGTGTGACCATAGCATGTTGAACAATGAAATGAAGCCCGAAAGTCGGTTGCTTAACAAAGTTCCCGGTAGGATAGAGGACATAACGAAAGTGATCTTTGAGCAAAGCCGTGCAACTCAAAGAAACCCGGTTGAAATACTTGAGGATATTCGAAAAGCTTTGGCCTGCATGACCTCTCCGAACACTGCTGAAAGTTTTGACGAAAAAGAGGGTTCAGACCATCCCGGTTCCTCTGATCCGTCTTGTATTAGTAGCTACGTGTCATGGAAATCGTCGAACGGTTCTTTGAAAGTGGATTCATGTAATGAGGATGCCGATGTTAATATCTGCTCAGAAGAGAATAGCAACCTGCAGTTTCATCCTGATTCTTGTAAATCAATTTGCAAGATAATTGAGCTAATTGAAGGAATCAACTTACCGTCAACGGATTATAATATCCCTGAGACCATGTCCGAGAAGAGTAGGGATTCTTTCTTGTACAAGCACTCCGAAACACCTTCAGGCTACGTTGTTCGAGTTTTCCAATGGAAAACTTTGGAACTCAGTGCTGTTTTAGAGCAATTTGTGCAAGCTTGTTATGATTTGTTGAATGGAAAAACAGACCTCAACAAATTTACCGAAGAATTAACTTCAGTTCTCGACTGGATCATTAATCATTGCTTTTCCCTTCAAGATGTTTCGAGCATGAGAGATGCAATTAAAAGCCATTTCGATTGGGATGAATCGCAAAGTGAAAGTGATTCAGAAGTTGGAATTGTTGATAAATTTCACCTCACCACTCCTTACAACAATGAGGACAAGAACTTCATTCAAAAGAAAGAGCCTAACGCGAGCAACTCTCTGTTAAATCAACTTGAGGAATCTGAAAAAACCATTGAGACATTGCAGGAGGAGTTGCATACATCGAGAAAAGCCGAGGAAATGACTGAAAGGCAAGTTGAAAAACCGAAGTGGAGGACAAACGAAATCTTCGATGAACCGCATACCTTAACCAAATACAAACGAAAAGAATGCCATGAAGAGTTGGTGACCACATGCCTTGACAGGTATTGCTTTTCAAACCTAATATCACGGTCATTGTTGTGGTCAATTTTGTGTGCGGTGTTGAGTCTTATGCAAATGATGTCTTCTTGCCTTCAGTGTGATGGAAAATGAAATACCAAGCTCCGAAGTCGAGCAGGATGGGAATCAGATTCGAACTGTAAGTTCATATCTTGTTGTTTATACTCTGTTCTTTATTTGTAAAATGAAAAATATGTTCACTCATGATCATTGGCAGAACTGTGAGATTCGAGCTGCTTCCGAAAAGTTAGCCGAGTGCCAAGAGACTATACTAAACTTGGGAAAGCAGTTAAAAGCATTGGCATCTCCAAAAAAAGCATCCCTGTTTGACAACGTTATCACCACTGGAACCGAAACTGTTTCTCCAACAACATCAACTACTATTCCAACTCCAACATGGACAAAGTTGAATAGCCGAAGATCCTCTCTATTAGATCAGATGATAAGTGAGGATAAAGCCAAAGGAAAAGGCAATCCCGGTTCTGCATTCGTCTCTAATGGGACGACACTGATAGTGCCTACAGAAAATACCCTCGTTTTAAATCAAAACAAACACCAGGAAGACAATAAAGCTGCAGCCAAATCTTTAGCTATTGTTCCTAAACAGAAACAAGGTGGAAGATTATGGAAAAAGCTTCTCCAAAGAAAGGGTTTTCGATGTTGAGGATTTCAAGTTTTTAAAGAATGATCGCATGAATCAACTGAATTATACGAAAGTGAAAATGTAGATCGAGTGATGCTTATACTACTTAAAAGCTAAAGGGCCGTTTATTATTTGTTTAAGTGAGATTTATTCTGGGTCGATCGTGCACGTAAGTGTTTCATTAATGGTATATTCTTTACTTTTTAGCTTCTTTCCTACAAACAAAAGCAAAGCTACCTTTCATTTACTTAAACAAGTCCCTAATAATGTTCAGCCGTCCAATGAATTTGAGTACGTTTAAGCACGTATTTAGAGCTTAATAAATTAAGCATTAATTCTAAATCCCAATTTCCTTTCAAGGGCCAAAAGATGAAAAACAAAAGCACCATATTTCAAACAAATGATAAGCTTAAATGAATGTTCCTCAATAGAGGTAACCTACCCCACCATGTGAAGGGCACTGCCAATATAACCTTCCAAAGTAGGGCAGTCCTCAATTTTTAAAAGGCAAAAAAGGAAAATAATAGACCAGTTATCAAACTTTTTAATCCTCAAAGAGTCCTACTATAAAATATAAAAAGATAACAATTTGATTTCATATAAAGCATCAAAATCTAAAATAATTCAAACGCGATCTAAACTCGAAATAATTTAAACTTAAAGATTATATTTTTTATCGAAATTAAAAATAATTCGAACTTAATTATAAAAAATAAAAAATAAAACAGGACAAAACAAAGAAAGAGGAAAGTGTAAGAATACCAAAGTATCATCATCACCTTAAAATAAGAGAAAAATTAAAGGTGAAAGCAGCAAAAAGCCCGCCTTAAGTGTCCAAAAACCTTTGTTGTCCTCCATTGTCACCTTCACATCCACAGTAAAAATGTTCTCTTTACCTTTTAATTTTTAATTTTTTTTTTTTTTGTTTATTAATCTCAGTATCGCTTCTTCGTTTTTATTTGCTTTTTTTTTTCTCGAGCTCTGCATAAGCAGAAACAGAACCGAAATTTACAACAATAATGTTGGCGTGTTTGACGGATTACCTTAGCTTATGCAGAGTCACAGCTGCAATTGGGTACTTGTTTTTGTTACTCTTCTCTTTCTTCATCACCGTTTACACTGCTTGTTTCAATGGAAATTGCCAGGTTTCTTTCTCCTTTATTGTTCCTTTTTTACCTTTTTTTATCTATGATCCGTACAGTTTTGAGCTTAATTTGGTCGGGATTTTTCATTTCATTTTATGGGTGCAGGTTCTTGATTCATGTTCCCAAGCTACAGATTGTGGTCCGGGTCTTTATTGTGGGAATTGCCCAGCTTTGGGCAAGAGTCAACCTTTTTGTACCAGAGGCCAAGCTATTATACCCACTTCCATTGTAAGGTTTTCTTTTTTGTGATAAAAAGCTCCTTGCTTTCAATTTCAATGTATGTTTTTGTGATGGGGTTTAAGCAAATTGTTGATGGGGTGTTTGTATTTTTAGCCATTATAGTGTAAATTAGCTTCCTTTTCGGTGAGAAAAGTTCAATGCTTTCAATTTAAGTGTATGTTTGGTGATGGGGTTTTAACAATTCATGTTTTTGGGGGACAGGTTGGTGGTTTGCCTTTCAACAAATATTCATGGTTGATGACCCACAATTCCTTCAGTATAGTGGATGCTCCATATTTACAAGGTGTTCAAAGATTGACATTTTACAATCAAGAAGACACTGTCACTAATCAATTGATGGTGTGTGTGCTTTTATATTCTGTTTCATTTACATGATCTGCTTGTCTCTTGTGTTCTTAAAGAAACAGATGAACTTATTTTCTATTTTGCATATTTGCTTTAGAATGGAGTGAGGGGGTTGATGTTGGACATGTACGATTTTAATGGCGATATTTGGCTCTGTCATTCGTTCCGGGGACAATGCTTCAACTTCACTGCCTTTGTAATATGCCTGCTGGTTTTTTTCTTCTTTTTAATTTTTTAATTTTCCAGTTTTTTCGAGACAATTTGTGATATGTTCATTTGGATCTTTTTCAGCAACCTGCAATTAACACCTTGAGGGAAGTGGAAACATTTTTGAGTCAGAATCCATCGGAGATTGTAACAATTGTAATTGAGGACTATGTGCATACGCCAAAAGGACTGAGTAACCTTTTTCTAAATGCCGGTTTGGATAAGTATTGGTTTCCCGTGTCGAAGATGCCAAAAAAGGGTGAAGATTGGCCTACTGTGAACGAAATGGTGCAAGCTAATCACAGGCTTTTGGTTTTCACCTCGGTTGCCTCGAAGGAAGCAGAGGAAGGGATTGCTTACCAGTGGAAGTACATATTAGAAAATGAAGGTAACGATTATATATATATGATACTTTTTCTAGCTTCATATTGTGTTGAAATAATGCCCTCATGGTATTTCGGGTTTCAGCTGGAGATCCAGGGGTAAAGCCAGGCTCATGCCCGAATAGAAAAGAATCACGGCCACTCAATTCAAAAAGCGCCTCTCTTTTCCTCATGAATTATTTCCCAAGTTACCCAGTCGAAACCGAAGCTTGCAAAGAGCATTCAGCACCACTAGCTGACATGATCGGCACCTGCTTCAAAGCAGCAGGGAGTATGATGCCAAACTTTTTATCAGTCAACTTTTACATGGTATTCGGTTGTTATTTTATAATATATATTTGTTGTAAAATATGCAAAGCACTAACACGAGATATGTCATGCAGAGGAGTGATGGAGGCGGTGTTTTCTATGATTTGGATAGCATGAATGGCCAAAGATTATGTGGATGTAATACAATTGCTGCTTGCCAGGTTTGTCATAAAACCGAATTTACTTGTTCGGAAAGCATTGACAACTTTAGTTCCGATTATCAGCTAAGTCATTTGAGGGCTTATGGTTCACCAATAATGATGGGATTTGGGTGGTTTAGTTCAAAAGCTAGCATTTCATCGAAAACAGGTCAATTTCTTATAATGGCATAATCCCATGTTCTAAACCTGTCTTGTTCTTATGTAGGCTGGAGCACCATTTGGATCTTGCAAGAACATTACAATGCCTTCTTCAAGTCCAATGACCAATACTGCCGGAAGCTTTTCTGGATCTGTTCAATTCTCGAAATCCGCTTCAACAATCTATTATCCTAATCAATTCGCTTTCGGGTTCTTTTCTATTCCATGGATGTTGTTTTTATTGTGACTAGAAATATAGATAGTTTTTCAGGATAGCATCTACACTTTTACTGAGGGCCTATAATATTTCTTAGTATGCTAATTTTTCGAGTTTAAGGCTTAGTATACAACACCCTGCCATATTTGGTAGAAGGTCAAGGAATGCTTGTTAGAATGAATACAATTTTATTATAAACAAAGATTCTTCTGTTAAGGCAAAATTAAATGGTTTGTATGTGAACCTGATTTAGGAAGTGGCCTAGACAGAGACTTGAAATGTACCAAATAGCAATTTCAGGTATGCAATTTGCTTCACTATAGTATATGATTTACCTAAACATCATAGTGGATATGTGCATTATTTTTCTTATCAAGTTTCCTTTATCAATATCACTACTACTTATATAATTTGGTGAACCTACATGGTAGGTCCCTCTACTGTAGGATCATATCAAATTAGCCCCTCTACTATTAAATGGATCAATTTAGCCCCTATAATATTAAAAAGAATCAAATAAGGTCAAATAGACTTGAACTTTGAAAGCTTTTTATGATTCTATGGATGAAATATTTTGTTTGGAGTTGAATTGTAATTAAAAAAAAATCTATGTCATTGTTTAAGCAATAAATTTTAATTCTGTTCCAATTTGACCTTATTTGATTCTTTTTAATAATACATGAACTAGTATGAGCTAAAAGTACCATGGAGGCCCTTGTATTAGGAGTCATATTGCATTTTGTCCCCTTTACTTAATAAATAGGCAAATTAGTCTTTGTATGTAAGATCAAAAAGTAAATTGGTCATTTTTGTTAAAAATTTCATTCATTTGTACTATTAAAAACTGACGTGGTTGACAGAATAATCAACAAGTGGCACATGGTGTGTTATGTGTATCTCATGCTGGCGTATAAGGATCAATTTTTACCAGCAGAAATGGATGGAATTATTAACAAAAGGACCAATATGTTCTTTGATCTAATTTACAGATACTAATTTGCATATTTTTTTAGTAGAATGGGCAAAATGCAATCTGACTCTAGTACAAGGGCTTTCATGATACTTTTACCATTAATTTGATTCAGTCCCTATAAAGGGACTTTGCAGGTATTTTCACCTATATAATTTAGAGGTCTCACGTACTTAAACATCATAGTGGATATATGCTTCTATTTCAGGCATTATTTTATGGAATGTAAGTAGAATCTATGCTGTTAGAATACAAACTTTTAATTTATGGAATCAACAAATTCATATAATATAATTTACTGAAAATCATAGAAGGTGATATTTACAGGCAATGTTCTTGTCAATGCAATGATTCACTAAAATGAACAGCTTATACGACAGGTAACATTACATTTAAGGGCAAACCTTGTGGTTTTATTTGAAGAGCTGGACGGATAGTAAGCAATCCAATCAAACAATCTAGAGGAACTCTTGTACCCCATACATTGATTGACTCTAGTTTCCGACATTTACTTACAAGTACAAACAGCCCTGTTTCTGTCACTTGACGACAACTCCATAGGACAATACTCTGTAGATTAGATAGTTATGACCAAACACATTCAGTATCTCGGATGATTTCTGATGAATAAATCGTTATGTTACTCACCTTTAATCGTGGACAGTTATCTGCAATGGCGGATAAGGATTCATCTGTAATGAATGTACCTCCAACGTTTAGATGTTGTAAGGAATTGGCTCTTGTTATCTGTTTCAAATAATTCCATTTGAGGCAAAAGTGTGAGCACGTCCAGATATGCGTTTAACGGGTAAAAGTATCATAGTCCCTTGTACTATAAGTATTGTATTTTGCTCTTTCTATTCAAAAAATGGGCAAATTAATCCGTAAATGTTAATAGTAAATTGATCATTTTATTAAAAAATTCATCCATTTTTACTGTTATGAGCTGGTCCTTGTACTCTAGAATAAATTACATGTGGCACATTATGTGTAATTGTTTGGTTATTCCATTAGTCAAACCAGTTTTTAATAGTAGAATGATAAAATTTTTAACAAAATGGACCAGTTTGCTTTTTGATGTAATGAATATGGACTAATTCATTCATTTTTCGAGTTAAAGGAGGCAAAATACAATCTGAATCTTAGTATAGAAGCCTTCATGATACTTTTATCTGTTTAACATGAATGTTGAGCATATGGAAAAAGAAGATTCGTCTCGTACCAATTGAACAACACCTTTATCAGTAATTCCTGTGATACCCCAAAGGGAAATAGATGTCAAGTTGCTAACACACTTTGCTAATGAAATTTGGCATAGTCCATTGTCAGTAATTTGGCAACCCCAACGACTCCTTGAACTGTCATGGAATGCATCAATTGATGCTAATTGAGAAACAATTCCAAATGAAGAAAAATCCATGGATTTTCACTACAAGTTCTAACAAGTCCATATAATGAATTGTGTGGTTAATGAATTTGGATGAATGAACATGATATATATTGAGAAAGATGATCAAGAAAGGGAAAAGATTGAGTACATATCGAGTTCTTTGAGGCTATAAGCATGATGAACAAGACGAGCAGTGGAATCATCATCCATTTTAAAACCTGCAAAACTCAGGGTTTGTCTTCTAGCAAGAGCCTGTTTCACCCCTTGTTTCCATTTCCTACAAACCCCACTTGCCCTATACCATAGCCCATAATTATTAACTATTTCAAGGTCATCATCATCAACAACAACAACAACAAAAAAACCCAGAAATTAAAAAAAAAAAACCCAGTAAAAGAAAAAAAAAAAAAGTAACTTACTGGGCTAAATCGGTGAAGGAAGTAATCATGAGGAATATATGAGCCAATAAGTCAATCGGCAAACGATCAATCTCTGCCTCTTGCTCCATATAATCAGAGGAAAAGAACAGAGAGTTTCCCTTTATTTTCCCTTTAGGTACGTTCAATATGAAACTATGAAATGGTCATTGAATGTTTTGAAAATACTTTTATATAAAAGGAAGAGAAGATGTGGCCATTATTTTCTCACCATTTTCTTCCATCTTCTAGCTTAAAATAAA
Source organism: Gossypium anomalum (assembly GCA_025698475.1). NCBI lineage: Eukaryota > Viridiplantae > Streptophyta > Magnoliopsida > Malvales > Malvaceae > Gossypium > Gossypium anomalum. The sequence continues at coordinate 2,750,456 of CM046957.1, read as the reverse complement.
GTATTATTTTAGTAATTAGATATTCAGAATCCATATTTAAATTTGGGGTAAGATTCTAAAAGATTAAATAATAATAAAAATAATAATATCTTTGGTTTAGGGTTAAGTTTTAAATTTATTTTTTATTAAAATTAAAATTAATTATATTTATTTCCTTTTTCCAAATATTAAACTTGGAAATTTTATATGGTTTAATTCAAAGAAATGGTCCCAGAATTAATATTCATCATCATCATCATCATCCTTCAAATTTCTCTTTCAAAATGTTGTCATTTATGTAGACAATTATCATAAAGCTTCCAATAATGATATCACCAATTATTTATTTATAGTGATAAAGACTATTTAATTTTTTTTTGTTTTTATTTTTTTTACATTAGCTTTTAAATTTGACAATTTTTTTTCAAAGTTGATCTGCAACGAGACATTTAATATTGTGCCACCTCATCACCTAACTTTTTATTAAAAATATTATAATTTGTTAGTTGATGATGTTGTGCAATTTCAAAGTATCGTGTTATCATATTGACCAAATTTAGAGATTAATGTAGATTAAATGCTGCTTTATCTCATCTATAATTAATGAGACCTTGGTTGAAATTGTAATACTAAGGTCACAAGACTTTGATCATCAAAGTTTGAGTAAATTATTTGTGAGTTTTGTTCAAATTTTAAATTTATTTTGATTTAACTTTCGTCATATAATCTTGTTTAAAGTTATTCTATTTTAAATTATGTTGGATTTATATTTTATAATGATTGGTTTATGGTATCATGTTTTTATTTCAATTCTTAATCAAACAAATAAATATAAAATGTAAGCAAAAATCCTTGATTTGTAATTATATATATAGAAATTGTAGGTTGAAATTATTATTTTGAGCATAATAAATTTAGAGTTAGAGGGTGGGCATAAGATAAATGTTGAGTAGTCCGTCAATTGATTTTGGTATAAATTAGTAATAAAACTTTCAAAATTGGCTAATTACCACATTCATTAACCATGAAAAGTTCAACTTTAGCTAACTGAAAAGATAGAAATTTTATGGAGTTAGAAAAATATAAATAGAGTTTTTAAATTTTCATATTGAACAAATTGGTCTTTATTAAAAATAAATTGAAATAATTTAATCTCTGTCAATTTTGAAATTGAATAACTAAGAACAATTAATTGTACATAATTTTGATTGATACCAATTAATAAATTTTGAGGGCTAAATTTGTTATTATACCAATCAAAACTATGTAAAATTGATAATAAAAAAAACATTAATGTTGTGATTAATTGTCCTTATTTGCTCACTTTCGAAATTGACAGAGATTAAATTGCTCTATTTCTTTTATTGTGATTAATTTGCTCAATATCAAAGGTCTTTTTAGTCACAAAAATATAACTTTTCTTTTTATAGGTGTGTATAATAAGAAAGATAATTAATTTTCTTTTCATTTATTGTCTGATAGAGCTGAAAAATGAGAGAAAAGAAAATTAAAAATTTGAAAAAAAAATACATATTTTGAACTAATATTCATTCCTCTTTTAGTTTTGGGTGTGCTTGGTTGTGTGGAGAATGAAAAAACAATTCAATGTGTTTGGTAGGAAAAAAATAATAAGAAGAAAAAAAAATAGAGATGAATATTTTTCAATGCATAAAAATAGATCATTCGAAATATGAACAATAAGAGAAAAGAAAATAAGAGATGAATATAAATTAGATCAAAATTATGTAATTTTTTTAAAGTTTCATTTTATTTCCTCATTTTTTCGACTCAATTGATGTCCATGGAACTAAATAAAAATTTGACTAAGGCAAGCGTACCTATTAATTAATAGTATAGTTACGGTAGGTAAAGCTATCATTCCCACAAAAACTAAAAGTACTAGCAATTACCGTCTTTCTATTATTTAACCGAATAATTCAAGTGATTGATTAAAACTAAAATTAACTAATGAGCACGACAAAGGATAAATCAAGAAAATAATTGATTAAAAACCAAGAAGCGAACCAATGTCCAGGAAAGAATTCACCTAGAGTTTATCTGTCACTATCAATCTAAATTACACAATTTATTTACTTAGTGACTTGATCCGTAGAAATTCTTAAATTATGCAAATATCTCTTTCGAGTATAAGAGCAACTGACTTTAGGTTGATTAATTAAATTTTCTTTCTAATTAAAACTCCTATTATCGCATTAAATCGTGTTATGGATTCCTTATTAGATTTGACTCTAATCTGATAGATTTATGTAGTCCTATTTCTAGAATTGCATGCAACTCTACTCTATTACGCAATATCTAATCTTAAATAAAATCTATTTAACCTTCTATTTAAACATATCTAACATAGATCAATACTCTAGAAATATCAAACCAAGAATTAAGCACACATAATGAGAACAAGAAACTAAATATTTATTGCGTAAAATGAAAATAAAACAACAGAATCCATCATAGGGTTCATCTTCTTAAGTATTTAGAAAATTAGTTCATACTTAAAAATAGAAACATTCAAGATACAGTATAACCAAAAGAAATAAATAATCTCCTAAGAAATCAAATGAGAATATTCAATTTTGACGGAAATTTGTTTCAAAGTCGGCTTCAATAGTATTTTTTGAGTTATTTTATTGAGTATTCTATGGCGGCTCACTCCTATCTTCTTATTTTTGTTACACATACGTTTTAGAATGCCCGAAAAGCATAAAAATCGTGATTTTCCAAAGTTGGGTGTGAAATCCCGTGAAATCGACACAGTCTACCACACACCCGTATGGGTCACACGGCCGTGTGGAATGGTCCAACCCGTGTAGCTCCTGTAGCTTGCTCTGACGTTCTAATTTTCACTTGTTTTTCGCTCCATTTACTCTCAAGTGCTCTATTAAACATTAAAATATGAATTTAAAGATAAGAAATATAAAATTTACAATTAACATCGAATAATTTAAAAAACGCATTAAGAATGAGGTTAAAACATGTTATTTTTAGCACTTATCAATCAAGGAATAAATAAAAAGAAAATTATTTTTTATTCCAATTTTTTCATCCTTCCTACAAAGCACACCAATAAAAAATTATATATTTTTTTCGTATTTGTATTTTTCTACTCTTTATTTTTTTTATGCTTCCATTCTACCCTCTCCTTTATTCATTTTAATTTGGAATAATCTATTTTTTTACAAATTATGAAGAAACAAGGCCCTCTCTCTCTCTCTCTTCTTCCCAACCTATTCAAAATTCATTTTCTATCCGTCAACTTTTCTAATCAATCGAGCACACTGAGCTAATCAGTCAAGTAAGAGCAAGGGCAATAGCAAGGAGAGAATAGTTTGCATAAACACCAATTTTCATGGTGCTCTTGACCTTTAAATTTATAACTTTACCTTGATCCCTTGCGACAAAATCTGTGATTTCATCATAGATTTCAAGAGCTCCTTTATGGTTGCAGGCTCTCTCGAATAAACATTTATATCAACTCCAAGTATATACTACTAGAAATTTGAAGAAATATAAATTCAAGGTTAGAAATCTTTATATGTAATAGGGTCAGTTTAGTTGGATTCAGTCGAGCTTTTTTGAATTTTTTTTAACAATCCGTGATAGTTTAATTCAATTAAATTTTTGAGTTTTTTATATGAATCTTGATTTTCAGTTTTTGGACATAATTTGACCAAATATGCTTTGTTTTATGGATTTTGGACATTAGACGTTAAAGTTTTCAAATTTTTTTTTTTCATAAATAATTTTAAAAAAGATTCTTTTTTTCAAGTAAATAAAAATAATCAATAAATCTTATATATATTTTTTTTCTAAACATATTTTTTATATAAAATTTTTAAGTTAATTTACTATTTTAAATATAAAATATTTACATCATATAAAAATAAATTAAACAAAAAAAGAATTCAATTCAATTCAAATAACTGAGATTTTGTAACGGCCCAAATTTCAGTGATACCAGAACAGTGATTTGAAATCACTAAATCCGACATGTGAGCTTAGATATTAGTAAGTAAATGTTAAGTGTGGTTTTAGAAATAATTTTGAATTAGTGAAATTATGTAGTGTAGGAAGTTGTAGATAAAACGGAATAAAAACGAGGTATCGAGACCTCGAATTCATAAATCGAGCCATAAATATTTTTAAAAATATTTATGGAGTGTAAATAAGTTAGTATTAAAGTTTCGTCAAGAAATTTTAAGGTTTCGGTAGTTAATTAGGTGAAAAGGACTAAATTGAACTAAGTGCAAAATTGAGAGATGTGATTAAATAGCTCTAGTAATAATTAAAAGAGGACTAAATAGGCAATTAGACACCTATTATTGGGCTGGACGGCATGTGTGTGCAGGAAAATTTAAAAATCAAGTGTGAACAAGGGGCAAAATTGGAAATAAGGTAATAATTTAATTGTAAAATATGATATAGTAGGTAAAATCTAGAGTTTTCTTCATTTTTCTTCATCTTCATCAGATAAAAACACCATTTGAGAGCTTTAAGAAGCTGGTTTTTATATCATACATCATGTAAGTTCAACTCTTGATTATTTCTTGTAATTTTTGTATTTTTGAGACTTTTACAACTAGGTCCATATGTTTAATTCATTAGTTTTTGATAATTTTGAAAGTTGCCATAAACAAGTGCTGAAATTATATGATGATTTATTATGGAATTGAGGTTTTAATTTTATTATATGATGATTTTGTGAAGAGATTTTTATAGAAATCATTATTTATGACCTAATTGTGAAAGTTGTGAAATTAGGGTTTTGTGATGAAACTTTGAATGTTAAAGGCTGTGAAATAGTTTATAATGTTTAAATAAAGTGTTATTTGAGAAGAATTAGTTCAATTGATGAATAAATTTAGTAGGGACTAAATTGTAAAAAAAATTGAAAAGTTTGGGGTAATAGTGTAATTTCAAAAATTTAAGGGCATAATTTGTGAAATAGAATAGAATTGTAATGGATGCTAATGAAGGAATGATTTTATAATTATAGATCAAGAAAACGAAGTGAATCATGGAAAGAAGAAAATTCAAGAATAGTCCCTGAATTTTTACGACTTTTGCAAATTAGCCCAGGTAAGTTCATGTGGCAAATTTAATGTTTTATTATGAAGATATTATGATTTTTAAGTATATTATTGTAGATGAATACTATCAATTTGTAATAAGTATGAAATAATAGTTAAATAAAAGTACACATTAGTTGGAACAATAGATTTGAGTGCTTTCATTCTGTAACCATGATGAATTGACGGAAAAGATATGATAAGTGCACCCGTTTAAGACCATAGCTGGGCTATGGCATCGGTGCAATGTGATATGTGTTCCCGTATAAGACCGTAGCTGGGCTATGGCATCGGTGAGATGTGATAATGTGATTCAGTATAAGACCATGTATGCGGGATATGGCTTGGTATGATATGTGAACCGTGTAAGACCATGGCAAGGCTATGGCTTCGGTGTGTGATGCGTAACAATGTGAAAGTCCATAGTTTACTATGGCAATGTGATAATGAAACACTCAATTCCCTTATTGTTCCCTAATTTGACAATGAAGTAAATGAGAAATGGGCCTAAGGGAGTTAAATTGTGAGTAGCCATATGGAAATTATTCAAATGAGTTATTAATGAAATTGTGATTTGGAGGATGAAATAATTAAACTAATAGATATATGATTGTGTACAATATTTGATAAGATTTGTGTTTTTATGCCTATGAGCTTACTAAGCTTCAATAAGCTTACTTGTGTGTGTTTGATATTTTTATGTAGATTGAATTAAAGTGAAGCTGGTAGATCGGATCAACACAACAAGGCACACTATCCAGATCAATTCCGGTAGCTTTTTTTTTATGTTTAAAGATTTATATGGCATGTATAGAGTTTAAAGGAATTGAAGTAAAGATGTTATAAACTAGTTAACAATATTTTGTACTAAAACCGTGTTTGGTTAGTAGCAATAGTTTGACTTTGAAAATTCACCATAAATTATGAAAATCTAATTAGAGGTTAAATGAAATATGAAATTAAAGCTTATTGAGTCTAGTCTCTTATAAAAGAAATTATGTAAGAAATGGAATTGTAAATCATGAGATATAATAACTTTTGTGAGACAAGGTCAGAGTGATTTCGAGCTCCCCTGTTCTGATTTGTAAAAAAAATTAAAAATTGTACAAAAATAATTAGGAGTCATACTGTATATGTATGGATTCCTTATTGAGTCTATTTTTAAGAGAAATAAACAGCATGGTTATTTGAATTCTGTACAGGGAGAAATTTGGTTTGTAGTGCACAGGGGTCAGAGTAGCTGAACCCTGAAACAGGGGAGACTTTAACTAATAAACTGTACTAATTAGCCCAACAAAAAATTCTAGAAAAAAATTAGTAAGTAGATATATGTGTCTAGATTCGGGGAAAATTTACGGATTTGGATTTCGAGTTTTTTAACTCGAGATATGATTTTTTTAGCGACTGTGATGCAGTTAGATAGCTTGTCTAAAAAGTATGATATAAATTGTCTGAATTCGGTTAAGTGCTCAAATAAGTTTAGTATTGCCTTTTGCTCGACTCCGGCGATGGTCTCAGGTAAGGGCGCGTTACAGATTTTGTAACCTTGTATCTCGTAAATTGTCCAAATACCTTGATCCACTTTCAATAGTGACGTATTCAAGTTGATTCTATGTATGGTCTTACTATTATCTATACCATTGTTTAATATTTTGATCGAGTTGGTATCACTCATAAACCATGTTCAAACTCAATTGTGAATTTACTAAAAATTCATTATTTATGTAAAACAATAAATATTATTTTAAGGTTTTTTTTCTTTTGATAATTTTATATAAAATCTAAAAATTACATGTACATGAAAGGGATTTGAACCCAAAGGCATTATGACATTTATTTTCTAATTTTACCATTTCAACCAAAATTATTCTTAATTTTCATATCGCTGTTTTATAAATTTATTACATATTTATTTTTACCCACAAAGTGGATGTACCATAATCTAATATATAGTTATTTAAATTTAATATTTTTATGGTTTTAAATATTTTCATATTTGTAAATGCATATTCTAGATTCATTAATATTCACTTATATTCTTTTTTCCTCTACTTTTTAAAATATTTTTTATTTTTATTAATTTTTTAAACATAAAAAATTAAAGTAAATTTATTATTTTATATTATTATATATAATTTTCATTTAGTACCAAAAACATATGTTGTTTGTCCCTGTATTATTAGAGAAATTGAGATTTAGTTTCTATATTTAAAAAGTTAAAAATTAAGTTTTTTTTTTTAAATTTAAAAATCTTAGTTCAATCATTAAAATCATAATTATCTTCCGTCAAAATTTGTTAATTTGACATGTTGATTAGATTGCCCTCTTATGTTGTAGCATATGATCATCAAAAAATAAACATGCTAACTTGACAAATTTTAATAAAAACTACCGATAACGATAATAGTTGGACTAGGATTTTTAAATTAAAAAAATTAATTTTTAATTTTTAAAATACAATCGCTAGATCTCAAATTCTATAAAAGTACATAAATTAATAGCATATTTTAACTTAATATAAAGTACATAATATGTATAAAAAAAAATGAAAACATTCTAAAATTAAAAATGGGCCAAGCAACTCTAATTGGGCTCATGCTTTGAATGTTAAACCCAATCTCTGTAAGGCCACCTTTCTCACAAGCCTATTATTGTAAGAATCAACTTATAAAGGGAATCTCCAATTAATCATGAGATTGCTCCCACATACTTTAAAATTTTTCCATTAAGATTTAACTAATCTTTTAGTTAAAAAAAAAGGCATATTTTTAGTATACAATATTTTTATCCAAACTTTTTTTTCATATTAAACCTAAGTTTGAATTTTCTTGAATAACACTTTATTACTGACAGAAAGGTTTTATTAATATAAATACTGTTACTTTGAAAATATATAAGTTAATGAATATAAAGTGAGCAACAAAAGTATCATGGAGGCTCCTATACTAGGATTCAAATTGCATTTTGTCCATTTTACTCAAAAAATGAGTAAATTAGTCCTTACACATCAGATCAAAAAGTAAAATGGCACTTTCTGTTAAAAATTTCATCTATTTTATTGTTAAAAGTTGGAGTGATTGATAGAATAACCAAAGAATTGCACGTGGCAAACTACGCGTATCTCATTCTGATGTACAAGGACCAGTTTCTAACACAAAAAATGGATGAAATTTTTAACAGAAGGACCAATTTACTCTTTAATCTAACATATATGGACTAATTTGTCTATTTTTTTAGTAGAGAGAGCAAAATGCAATTCAATTCTTTAGACAAAGACTTCGATAATACTTTTACCTAAAGTAAACTCTTTTAAGGGCTAACTCTTATATTTTTTACCAAAGACAAAGTCAGGGTAGGTAGGGACCTTGACGCTATGATCAAACGAGATTATCTTAATCAATAGCCCCTCAAGTATTGGGTTTTCATTTTAACTTTTACCATTCAAATAAATTAAAAATTTATAATTTTAACCCTTTTAAAAATTAATAATTTAATTTAATTGTTTTAAAAATAAATTTTTTCATCTATAAAATTTTAAAATTTTATCTCGATCTGAAACCAACCATTCCTTAAAATTGGTAGCTATTTGCTTCAAAGTTCAAAGTCATCATAGTAGCAAAGAAAAGATTAGTTAGGGGAGAGATTCATTATATTTTAATCATAATTAAAGTACAGAATTAACAAACTCTTAATTATTTCAAAATTAAAATATTATATATTTGCAATAATCAAAGTACACACAACAAACTAATGCACATCACTTGTAAAACAAGGAAAGCTAAGATGAAATCAATCATTTAAAAGCAACAACAAAAGAACGAAAAAAATTTTGCTAAAAATTAAATCTACAAATCATAATTAGGTAAAGAAATCTTAATAACAATTTTAATTTATGAACAAAAGTACATTAGGGTGTTATTATTTTATAACATATGAATCACATTTAACACGTTGATTTATTATATAATTACATTTTGGATGGCATGGGCATATTGGCTATGTCAATCATGTGCATGCCTTATGTCCACGTATTTATATAATGCATTAATTAATTAATATAAAATGTTCTGTTCTTTTTTATATAATATTTATAATTATTTATAATTTCTCCTTAACCCATAAATATGAAGATAATGAACTTCAGCATACTCGAACCTATACGTCCTTACATTGACAACAATATCCATACTAATCGAGTTAAGATTCAATCGGCAGATGATAAATCCTAATTAACATAAAAGAAAATAAAGGAGTTTGGTGAGAATAAAAAGAAAATAAAATACAATCCAAAAGTCTCCCACACAATCATTTTATCCTGCACCGACGGGCTTGTTTTACAGAGGTGTCGGCAGCCTCCCTATATTCTTTGCTTTCTTTTGGCCACTGAGAAAATCATTATTTTTTCGAATTTGTTTAATTCAATATAATCTTGTTTTATTAATTTAAATATTTAAATTTTTACTTCAATAATTATCAGAGTGGAAGTTTGAATTTTCTTAATCAAATGGGTAAATATCATTAGTATATTAATAATTTATTTTGACTCTTTTAATCATTCAAATAAATAGAATATTTATAATTTTAGTCTCTCTTTAAAATTAATTATGCAATCTGAACTTTTTAAAAAAATTTTAACTTCAATCAAATAATTTGATTCCACTCGATTCGATTCGATCCGATTCTAAATGAAAAAGGAAGTGGGGAATTTTAATGAATTGTCTATACATTATGTGGCCACTTTAGTAGCCAATCAGAAATTTTCAATCACAAAAAAGGTCAGTTGATCTATGGTTTTTCTTTATACTAATAATTTACAATAAAAAATAAAAAAAATCTATAATCACCAATTGCCAAGGAAAATCAATTGGATCAGAGCCGTCAGATTTGATGACGGCTGACTTTTTTTTCTTCTTTCTTTCTTCTACCTCAATGTGATCCAGCTCTCTGAAGCTAGCCAATTAGGTACTTCATCACAAACCAATTCACGCATCCGATCCAAACCCGATGAAACGTAACTCGAAACTGTTGACTCAGTTGAAACCCAGTCTGGGAAATCAAAGGGACATCTCGGTGAAGCTGAAAATTCTTCAAATGAACAAGATATTGATTCTTCTTCTTCTTGACATCGATTAAATGAAATAATCTCATCGCCGGCCATGAACGGATGATCAAGTAGCATCTCAGCCGTCCATCGGTTCTTCGGATCTTTAACGAAGCATTTTCCGAGAAAATCTTTTCCTTCCTCGGATAATTCTAGTGGAATCCCTGGTACTTCATCACTAACCCCGATTTCAATCAATAAACCCGCCATGTTTGTCCCTGGTTCGAAGTTCCAAGCTGGTTTTCCCGTAAACATTTCAACAACGGCACATCCAAATGCCCAAATATCCACCGGCGAATCATAAGAATTCTCATTAACAGACTCCGGTGCTAAATTCAACGGCGTGCCCCTAATTTCCATCCCCTGTTTTCCCCCATTCCTTTTCGCCAATCCAAAATCAGCTAATTTTACATCCCCATTACCAAACAAAAGAACATTGCGTAGCTTAACATCACAATGAACAAACCCTTTTGAATGAACAAATCGTAACCCTTTAAGTATCGATTTCCCATACCGTTTAACATCGGATTCCGGCAATTTTCCGCCGCTTTTTTTAACTTCATCAGCTAAACTTCCTTTACTAGCGTATTCCAAGAACAAATTATACAGCTTAACACCCTTTTCAACCGTGCAATTATCGCCAAAACAACGGACAATTTGTGGACAAGAACCGATTCGATCGAGCACTTCTTTTTCGTTCTTGAGTGAAACAGAGTCGATCACTTCACATGACTTGACCGCCGTTAATGGTGATTTTGAACACCCGTTTTTGGGTACCACCAAATTTACCGTGCCGAAACTTCCACTCCCAATCGTATCCCCTCGAACCCACTCCATTAAAGACTCCAACTTTGTGTTTTTGAAAGAAAAATGAATGCTTTTTTTTTTTTTTTTGGGTCTTTGTTTCAGAGAAAAAACAGAGGATTTCACATGGTGGTTATGGTGGCGCAAAGAGGTCCTCTTTATATATAGGAGAGGAGGGATTTTTTTTTTAAATTATTTAAATTTTAATTTAATGTGGCTTATTTTATTTTGGTATGCGTAGGGGGTTCAATTTTGTCGTAGGGATGAATTTTAAAAAAAATTGGTATAATTAATGCACGTGATAGGCAAGGATATTTTATTTGTTATTTTTGTTTGTTTTCATTTTTATTTAAATTTTCTAAATGTTGGTATGAAAATTACGGCTTACCACCCTCTCTATCTTGAAAAACGTGGTAGATATGAAGGGTCCGTTAAAGATTTTTTTTAACTTTATTATTCATATTAATTATAATTTATACTATATCACTACGTTTTTAATGTTTATTTAAAATAAGACATTCACTAACTTAATTTAATTCTACAATTCGTATGTTCGTTTTCATAGCATAAATCATGTGTAAAATTTTTCTAATGTTTTTTTAATTTATATTTCAATTATACTTGTAGAGGAGAGGAGAGGTTGACTATTCGCGAAAAATGTTTCAAATATTGCCTGATTGGAGGTAATAGATTCCTTAACGAGTGATTTTTTCTCTTAAATTTGACGAGAGTTTGAGTGTTTGAGGCTGCTTAAAAAGGCGATAAGTTTATAAAATCATCCATAAGTGATATATATATTGTAGGGAATAAACTCAAACTTTACCAAGAGCAATCCACTAAAATCGAACACGAAACTTTACTTAAATTACCTTAAATTCTTTACTACTTGGATTTTTTGGATTTAATTTAGGGTCATCCATGATACATGTGAGGGCATATAATATGACCCTTTGTACCTTTAACCACCTGACCAGCTCATAAAGTATCGGCAATGGCTTAAACTATATCAAAGGAAATTCAATTAATCAACATTATGTAAATAACAAATATACTAAAATTTAACAAATTGAATTGAATAAACAATCAATTAAAATTTATCTATATAAATATTTAACAAAATATATTAAATTAACAATCAACAGAAAAACATAAAATCAAATTAATTTACCCATAAAATTTTTGTAAGTTTTAATTAGACCAATAAAATTTTTAAAAGTTCCATTTAATCCCTAGTTATACTCCTTTAAAACTTAATCTCAAGATCCGTTGGCGGAACATTCTATCTATTTGTTTTTGAAGCATAAAAGAAACCTTTTATCAATAAATGTTGGGTGTAGTGGTAAGATACATTGTACTCCCAAAGGGAGAACGAAGACGACATTGTTAGGAGGAATAGCCACAAGCCTCAAACATAGACCATAAAACGAATATGAAAAGGAAAAATAAAAATATTTTTTTTATATTACATATAAAATAAAATAAAAAGGTAGGCAATGCAAAATATCTAGTGTATTTTAATAATATACATGCAAATGCAATGAGACAATTAATATATCCCATGAAGGCGGTGTAGGATTTTGAGATAACCCTCTCTATCCAACTAGCTAGCCACCCATATCAATTGCATATGGAATTTTATCAAAATCCTCAGTATCAATTTGGCCAACTTGTGTTTAAACCCTAAACCCTATATATGTATATATGTCTGCGTGCATTGCTCATCGAACCACTCGCATTAACTAGCTTGGAATCCAGTTCTCTTTGTAAAAAAATTTTAAAAAATAAGGGTCTGCAAGCAAACCTTAGCCATCACATGTTGGCATGTTCTAATACCCTGAAATTTGTTGGCCACCGTTTTTCTTTTCTTCTTCTTCCCTTTCTTAAGCACCCAATCATTTTTCAGCTTTTTTTCGGCCTTTGCTTACTTTACAATTCATTGTTTTTTTGGTTTACCCTATTTCTATATGTATTCCATACTTTGCTTTTTTAGGGTATTGTTTAATAGCATCAACATGTATTGGATGCTTTTAGTAGTTGAATTCCAAGAACCAAAAACCTTAGCTAATCTTATCATGTGCTCACTTTCTTGCCCAACTTTTTCTTTTTCAAGGAATTCCATTTATCGGTATATTTTAGGGGTTTTTTTTCAATGGATATGGGAAGAGTTTATGGTTTTTCTTTTGAGTTCAATTTATTTGTCAATTATTATAAAGCCAACGAGGATTTGGTTTAGTTTGGGTTCTTTTTATATTTATTATGAGACAAAGTTAGAAAATTATTTTAAGGGACCAAAAACGAATGATGAATTTTTGAGAGGTCAAAGTATAATTTTATCATCACACTAACTTGTAATTTCATAAATTTTGAAAAGGTTACAAGAAAATTCTACCTTTTTTTAAACCTTTAGATATATATATATCCTTGGATTTAAGTTTTATCATGTGTGAATCTATCTTAATTTAGTTTTGAACACATTTCAATTATCAATCCCATGAGACCTTATAATATATATATTGGTAAAATAAACAAATTTTATCCTCTTTATTAAAGTAGATTTTGATCCTTCGAATTTGTTGTTACTAAACGATTTCGAGATTATCTGATTGGATGATGACCTCATCATATCATTATTTTTGAAGTCAAAGTAAGTCATCTAATATATCTCAAAGCTCAACAACAACAACTGAACATTTCCCTAAGAAGCGATCATAGCCCAAAATCTAATTTTTTTTATATTTACACACGAAAGAAGTTATTAAAACGATATATTATGGTTAAATTCATGTTCCATAACTAATAATGTAATCATTTCGTACAAATTTATAAACTTTATAAAATAATTGATATAACTGAAGTTACCCCAAGTTGTGTACCAGAAAGTCCCACATCATAATTAGTGTCCAAAGTGAATGAATGGGGGGAATTGTGGGGTTGAAGCATTGCTTAAAATGTGTGAGTTCCAAGTTACTTAACTGACAATAAAGGGTAAAATCACGTCAACATGCATACATCAAAGCCTGCACTGAAAAAGAGAGCCGAAATTCTGGCCACTATTTATTATTTTTCCCAATTTTTCTTTTTTTAATAAAAAATTCATTTTTTTTGTGTACAATTCTTTGCATGAAAGTGGCAGAATGGATGTGATTTATTCATTAGATATAGGAGCTCACTTTTTTTTTTTTTTTCAGTTTGTTATTTTCTTTTATTAGGAAGAGTCCAAGTTACATGTAAGTGATAATATATAATATAGCCTTTATATATTAAAATATTGGGTATACTATGAGTAAATTACATTTTATCTTTCTACTTAAGAAGATTAAATTAAAGAGTAAATTAATTTTTCTGTTAAAAATTTCATTTATTTTTATTATTAAAAACTATATTATACATTGGTATGAGGTACACATGACATGTCACGTGTGACTATCTGGTTATTTCATCAGTCACACTAATTTTTAATAGTACAAATGAATAGAATTTTTAACAGAAAGAGATCAATTTACTATTTGATCTTATTTTTAAGTAGAAAGAATCAAATGCAATCTGATTAATACAGGATCTTTTGTGATACTTGTACAGTGAATCAGGTATATATAATTATAATTAATTAAAGATAAGTTAAAGTTAATGAAGATGGGCAAATTGTGTGATTGAGTTGCAGAGGTTATTAAAATTAACTTTATTGAAAAAAGTTTGGTGACATTCAAGTTGCTTACAATTTTTTAATCTATGGGATAAGCATGAAAACAGCCTTATAGCTTAGCTTACCCTACTTTTTTACATTACTTTAGGCAAACATTAAATTCATGGGAACATGTATTGAACGGCTCAACGTAGATTTTTATCAAAGGAATAGTCTCACAATTGCTTTAAAAATAATTAATATATCATTTATAACGGTATCAAATTTAACTATCAATTCTTTCATAAATAGTTGGATTGTTGTTTTTTTAATGAAAATACTAATTAAAACGTTAAAATTTTAAATATGATAACTTATATGATAATTTACGTGTAATTTATATATTTTTATAATAAATAATATCGTGTCTGTATGAAGTATAGATTAACTATCCTACGGATTGTCATGTTGGCAAAATAGTGTAATTTCATGATTTGTTTGTTGAATTAATCAAATAAAAATAATTATTATGTACCAAAGATCTATTGTGTACCAGAAAATATCTGCCACTTGCAGTCAAAAGGTCTATTTTCCTAGGAGAAACAGAAAATAAATTATATTATATTATATAAAATTGAATTAGTGGGATTTTGTCAGTTAATGGATTAGGCAACGACTCACGTGACGTGAGTCAAGATACATCGAACCGTAATTAAAGCCGACGACGGCTTGACGGTCGCCTAATCCAATTTATTTACGTATCACATCGTCAAAACCATGAAACGGCCGACGGACGATGGTCCATAAACAAAGCATTTATAGCCACCACCCAAATAACTAACTAAAGCAACTTGATTCATGTAATGAACCGAATTTATGTGTATATATCCATAAATTTGAGATTAAGTTATTTAGATCATTTAAAAATATTGATAAATTTAAAAGAAATACGTCGAAATTGGATTAATGTAACAAATCAATTTAAATTTAACTAAAATAAATTTTTTTATTTTGAATTGTGTTTATTCAAGTTGAATTTAAATTATATATAATAAGTTTTTTGTTGGCAACGTAATTAACATATTTTAAACTCTGCTGGTGTTTGTACTTTCTTTTTGAAATCAATTATGTAAAAAACATATCAATTAATAATTTTTGTCACTGATCGTTAAAGTGTTGACATAGCTATTAAAGATTGTTGACTCAGTTGTTGTGATGGTGATGTGGTGGTCCACATAAAAATAATTAAAAAAATAAAAATTATAAAAGATATAAATATCAAATATATAAATATTTTTTTAATATATAATCAATGTAATGGAATTGTCAAACTAAACTAAACAGAATGGAAATTAAAGTTGAACATAAAAAGTTTTAAAACCAAATCACAATGTGATAGGTGGAGTTAAAATGCACCAACTTGAGTCAATATCCACGCACAAAATGCAGCCTCATGTTGTGGGGGGACTCCTATCAAATGAGATCATGCATATGCAACCACCTTTCACAGGTTCATGGAATCTAAGATACATTAGCCATGGTCATGGGGGCCAGCCCCTTTGATTATGACCCTTTTCGGCTTTAGCCACCGGTAGTTTTTGCTCAATTTGTAAAGTCCCAAATTTATTTAAGCTTTCGGCTACACTACCATTGGTGGGGTTTTATTGTTATTTTCCCTTTTCTCTCTCTCTCTCTCTCTTTTTTTTTTTTGAGTTAAATCTTTTGGTTAATTGTATCCATATTGATCTTAATCTTGTTTGTATCAGGTTTTTGGACCTACATAAGTGATCCACATATCATGGGAGATTCTATTATAAGATCTTTTATTTTTGGTTACCCCTCCTTTTAAAATGCTATCAACTTGGCTTTAAATTATTGCTTAGATTTGAACTTTGCAAATAGATTTTAGCCGCAATTTAAAGGTTAAAAAGAAGAAAAATAAATGTTTGAAATTTTACTTTTTAGAATCTAGAAAATATCATTTTATGAAAAGAACTCTCGAATAAAAATTGTTGACGTTTAGGGAAAATATACTTGGCACAATTCAAAATTCCCCACGTTTATACAAATAGTCTCTCTACCATGTTGACGTGTGATTGGATCCATTTACTTTAAAATTTAGTATAATTTCATCTTTATGCATATATAATGTTATCGATGGGTTTAAATTTATAGTGTTGTTAATTGTTGTTCTTAAAATGATAGCTCGAATAACTTCTTAATAGTAAAAACCCGTGCTATCATTTTAGTAGAATTTGAATCTACTAATAATATTATAATTTAGAGAAACTAGAGTATGCCAAATTTTAATAGGAGGATTAAAATAAAATTAAACCAAAAAAGTACATGTATATGTTAGGCTTTGGTCAAAATCTCGAGTTGCTGAGCCGCTGAACTTGGAAGAGAAAAATTAGATAACAATTTAAATTACTTTGGTTGATTGAAAACTTTGATAGTGGAATCAAATTTGTACTAACTCCCATTCAAACTTACTTCATACCCAAAGTTGAATGCTTTTATTTTTCTCATTATCAAAGCTGCAAATGAGGCTTTCATTTAATGATGAGATTGATATCATAAAAATTTAAATTTTATGTTCGAGTATCATTTTTTTTTTTTGTAAATATGCGAATTTTCTCTCAAATTTATTTTAGTTAGTTAGTTAAGTTGTTTAAATTGAGTTAGTTGTTAGTATTTAATATTGGAACTATTGTAATCTAAATTTGATGTGGCGCTATTTGAATGAAAAACAATTATATCGCTCTTGCCACTTTTGTAAATAAGAGATTTAAGATTTTTTAGAAGGAAGTTTGCTTTCGTCTTTTTTGAGTATTTTATGTATTGAATATTCTCTTTAGAATGAACTTTGCTTTCGTCTTTTTTGAATATTTTATGTGTTGAGTATTCTTTTTATCGAGTTTGCTCTCTCTGCTCTCAAAGCTTGTCATATTTTTCATTCTTTTGGTAAGTTTTTACTTCATTCTATGTTATTCTTTGAATCATCTCTATTAGCCATTTCTCTTTTTGTGCTTCCTTTATATTTATGGTGGGTTCATCTATAAAATCGAGAATGAAATAATATCCTACTGTAAATGATGTACGATGAGTCTTGTACTTAAGAGAACTCGAAAACCCCTATTATTATTTTTATTTCTCAAGATATGGAACTCAATAACTAATAAAACGCATTATAACATAATTGAAATTTACATATATTGAAAAAGTCAAATGTTAATATAAAAAGGGTTAATTAGTGGATATGTGCACAAATATTATAATCAAGAGAGGTCTTTATGTAATCTTGATGTCAGCAACTACATGTGCAAGCAATCATAGAAGGGCACCAAATTTAGTTAGAATTGGTTAGGTAGAATTATAGAGTTTGCCAATTTGATACCAATCCACTCACCTGTGCTGCCCTTCTCTTTCAATTGAAAGGCCACTTTATTTTGGATTAGCTAATTATCAATACAAGGTCGGGTTCAAGGCATGATTGTTGACAACAATTTTGGTTGAAAGACAATCCATCAAGACTGCAATATTGCCCAAACTTTGAGTCCCAATTCACCAATTGATTAACAATTGAGACACATTTTTTTTTTAACGTTTGTGATTTGTTTTAAAATTTGAATCCAAGTTAAATTAATTATCAGATGAATATTTGAATTCGTAAAATACCTAAATTTAGTAAGTTACAAAAATTTAATAAAAATGAAAAAAATTGTAAGTAAAATGAATTCGGATATCCAAATTTGTTACCTGCAACAAACAAAGCGGATTAAGATAGTGGGGGATATTTGAAACTCTTATATGCAAAAGTAAAGTGGATTCAAATAATATATACCATAGGGTTAATATCAATATTTACTTCCAATATGCTATGATAGTAATTTGATTATTTAAATCCAAATATTATTTCAATCTGCAATATCTAAATTTAGAATATTTATAAGGTAAATTATAAAAATAGTTACTTTTGTTTGTCTCAAATTACATTTTAGTCACTTATATTTGAAATGTTACATTTTAGTCACTTACGTTATCGTTTTGTTACGAAGTAGTCACTCTACCTTTAAGCTCCCTAACGGCAATCCTATGTGGTAGTCCAAATGGGTTTTAAAAGCTAAGTTGGATGCCCAACTATTATCGTCCCAGTTAGGCATCCAAGTTAGCATTTAAAACCCATTTGGATTGCCACGTAGGATTGCCGTTAGGGAGGTAATGAGGTTTAACGACAAAGTGACAATTTTGTAACAAAACGATAACGTAAATATCTAAAATGTAACATTTTAAACATAAATAACTAAAATATAATATGAAACAAACAAAATTAACTATTTTTATAGTTTATCCTATTTATAAATACCAAAATCATCACTATTCATTACTACCCATGATCAACTCTCAATCATTTTATTCATTCCTGTATAAGACTACTAAATACTTAAGCTTAAATTTAGACAGGATAAATCTCTGAATCCACACTTGATTTTAAATCAACTCTAAATCATTCTGATAAGAAGTCACTAAATAATTAACCTTCAATTAAGACTGGAATCTGTTTGATTACGTGTATAGAATATTGGAAGAGAGATTTTACACTGTTGTTCCACCAATAACAAATCTAGACTGATAAGACAAGCGAAAGTGCAATATAAATTAAGTGTATCTGCGCCAATTTGGCATCCAAAGCTTAAATTACTATTGGGTAAATGACAAGTGCAAAGTTTAAATGATGATGACTTCTTCATATCTACAAAGAAATGACACATTAGTCTATGTTATGTCAGGCAGATTCGGAATTTTCACAACTGGGAATTTTTGACACACATTTCATATCTTAATGAGGTTTGCATGGTTGGTTCCCACTGCACAAATTTGTGAATTAACCCATGCTTTGCTCCAATTTCCTCTAATTGCTGCATTAATTTCGCCGCTGTTTTATTTAGCAATCTCTATAACTATGATGATTCGTGTCGACAATGCTAATTTGATGCTTTTGAGCCAAAAAGTTTGAGAAAACTGGGTATAAAATTTAGGTTTGCAGAATTTGTGATAATATTCGATGTTTCTTGAGTTAATCATTTGTAAATATTGATATAAATTTGACACCATCACTTGAAAATGATGATTTGACAAAAGGGTAATAATATATAATTAAAAGCAAAATATTTCTATTTGTTTCCTAATGATTGTGCATGCAAAAAGAAATTTGTATTTTCTTTTATAAACTGAACTGTACCAATTGAATGAATTGGTTAGACTGAAAATCAATTAGGGTATTGGTTTAAAGAATAAATTTGAATCGATTAAATTCGGAATTAGTATAGACTGATTGAATCGATTAAAAAATTGGTTAAACTAGATTTTTTAAAAAATTTTAATATATATTTTAAATTTTTAATGATTTTTTAATTGAATCGATGACCTATCTAGTTTAATCATCGATCTAATTCTAAAAACATTGTTTGTATTGTATAACTCTATGTCTGTTATAAAATCAATAACATCTAAATTTAATATCATCCAATTCTAAATGATGCACACATAGTGCTTTATTTGTAACAAGCCTGCTTAAAGGTGGGGTTACTCCTCTAATTTTGAATGTTTGTTTGACATTTCTGAGTGTTAAAAGAAAAATTAAATTCGAAAAATGAGTTTTAATAAAAAGTTAAGCTTATGTAAGATGAAACTTCGGCT
Organism: Gossypium anomalum; assembly: GCA_025698475.1. NCBI lineage: Eukaryota > Viridiplantae > Streptophyta > Magnoliopsida > Malvales > Malvaceae > Gossypium > Gossypium anomalum. Next base: position 2,730,163 of record CM046957.1, on the reverse strand, counting down.
TAAATTCTAGTATTTAATATTAAAACTTGAAGCCAACCTAAATAATTATACATCACATTAATACTTGTATTAATCTATTTAACTTGATTTATCGGAACCTCTTATTTGTAAACCCTAAACTTGTTGAGAAGTAATGAAGCCACTGTCATTGGGCTACAATATATAGATGTGGTTCATGAATGATCTATTTAAGGCCTGCCTTGGGGACTTCTTGGACTTGTCATAGTGAATTATGGGTCAAATCCCAAAGTTACTAAATGGAGTGGGGCTATTGCTAAAACTAATAGGACATCTCATTCCATATCAAATTTGATTCAAGTTCTAAAAATATTAAATCTTTGATAATCGAGGTTTATTAGAAGGATTTATGTACTATAGAAAGAAATATGTACATGAGATTCATATCAATCATACCACAAATTATGAGCTTTTGTTTTGGTTTTCCTTTGGTTGTTGTTGGGTTGGCTGACTCGATTATAGGCCTAATCCGTAGGTCTGTTGTATGATCCGTTTTTGTGGCCTTTTGTGTTTAATGAAATCCAAATGGTTGCCAAAATTAAAAATTATGGCAAATTGGTGCCATAGACTCCATCATTTCATAATATGACTCTCTCGTTATTTGTTTTACGGTTAATGGAGATTAATCTTTTCAAGGTTTATGACTACTCCTCTTAATAATATCATCTTTAAGGTTTAAACATGAGTTTTCTCTTTATAAGTGCAATGTGCTTTACTATTATACCAACACTGATTGGCGATATCCTACTAACCGAACAATGTTAGTGTTTGAACTTTTATTTAATTGACGTCTAAACTTCAAAACGTTACTATTGAAATTTAAAAGTATTAATATTATATCAAGTTGATCTTTTTGTAAGCTTAGCCATTATTTTAGATGGTAATTGCCAATATGGATTTCATATATGGATTTCATATGAAGCATATTCAAAATACATCCATACTTATCATATGGACAACATGGATGACAATATCATTAAAATTTAAGAGGTTCTTTTTAACATGTTAAACCCAAATTATCCATCTAATATTTACGCATATGTTTATAATTTTATTTGTGTTTTGGATATATTCCATATCACCTTTGAGCTAACATTTAATACTTAAACTAATGACTAAACTAAAAGAAGGATACCATTACGTATACTTTCAAAGATCCAATTAGAACGTAAAAGTATTATGGAGGCTCTTGTATTAGGAATAAAATTGCATTTTTGCTCTTTTTACTCAAAAAATGGATAAATTAGTCTCTGAACTTTTGTTAAAAACTAATTTAGCTGACGGAATAGTCAGGCAATAACATGTGGCATGCCATGTGTACCTCATGTTGACGTACAAAGACTAGTTTTTAACAAAAGAAATGGATGAAATTTGTAATAGAATGATCAATCAGCTCTTTAATCTAATATATAAAAACTAATTTTCTCATTTTTTAAATAAAGAAAATAAAATACAATCTCATTTAGCCTCCATAATATTTTGAAAGACCAGATTAAAAGGGTTTAAAATCTAGAAATCAATTAAAGACTTAAAAAATCCAGTACATTTAGCCTGAATTGGTACATTAGCAGAATGTTGAACGGACCCCATTTGATGAAAGATGAATCATTGTTCCTCTAATCGTTATAAGAGAATCACTGACAACAGCTCCATCAATGAAAATGAGTATAAACATAAAAACAGGCCACCTTATTTTCTCTTATCAACTTTCAAATTTCAAACTTCTCTTTTTGTCTCCTTTGTTTCTATGAAAGAAAATTAAGGAAAAAGGGTTTTTCTTTATTTGAATCCCATAGGGTTCTTCTCTCACTTCTCTGCAATGTAAAACGATAAATTCGAAGGGTTTAAGTTCCCATTGCGGCTTTTGTTTTTGTTTCATTTGGGAAACCTGTATATAAAAGAACAGATCCAATCTTTGCTGATGATAGAAACAGTATCAGTGAAAAAGGAGAGTTAAAAAACAGGGAAAGATTCCAAGGTTGGGACCATTTTCTCAGCTTTGTAATTTATCTGCACTGTTAGTTTTCTTGAATATATAAATATTTGTATATTTCGATTTTTTTTTAAAAGGGGTTCTTTGGTCACTTTTGATTTTGAGAAAAAAAAATCAAAACAGTTTGTTGACATCGATATCGTAATCTGAATAGAAGAATATGTGTTCTAATTCTCTTATTTAAAAGTTGAGAGAAGATTATTGATAAATCTAATTATTGTATAAAAAGTTATTTATTATTAAATTTTAAATATTTTTTCTCGTGCAAAATTATTTAAATATTGTATTTTGAGTTGAATTTCATACCCCCATGTGCACTTCAAATGTACCAGTCATGGTCTTTGCTATCAAATTCTATTTAATTTATTGAAATACATGTATCGTATTGAATATGCAGTGAGTTGAACTTTACAAGAAATCTTGTTATACTTAATTATTATTATTATTTTCACGTCATTAATTTCTGAGACAGATCCTTTTCAATTCAATATGATTGTCCTATATTACACAAATTGATGAAGACTGAAAAAAATGGCAGCTTCACGAATGGAAGGTGTCAGTTAAGCAACAAAAGAAGAACAACAAAACATAATAAAGTAAAAAAGATAAAAAATTCAGCAGCCGAAGCCACCATTTGTAAACTTGGAGTTGCAGTGGAAGAGGGTCACTGGCTCTCTGCAATTGCTGCACCACCGTCACCCCTTCTTCTATCCACGTTGAAAAGTGTGCCAAAGGTAAAGCAATAATGAGAGAGACCGCACTGTACTTATATAGTTTGTTATTAAGTTGTAAAAGTATCATAAAAATACTCGTATTAAGTGTTAAAAGTGTATTTTATATTATTTATTTATTTTTTTTTTAAAAAATAAATATAATTTAACTCTTAATATAAAAATTTTCATAACTGTAACATATATACTATGTGTGTCTCCCAAAGTTACTGGAATCTTTATCAAGCTAAAGGATTGCTTGCTGTTCTGACAATGGAGTAATATGTGGGGTTTCATGGTAAAAAAACAAACAAAAAAAGGACAAGATATTTTTTTTAAGGCAAAAGCATGCAAAGCAAGTACTCAATGGCACAATCCAATAAAAAACAAAGTGGTTCATGCACCTTCTTTGAACAATTATTCTTAAATCCAAGCCATCTAATTTGTGGGCCTAAATTGGATGAATCAATCTGATCTTCAACTTTGAGAGTTGGTGTTAAATAGATCGGAGGGTTGATAGGGTGAGTGAATTGAGTTTGGCCCGCATGATGGGCTGTCACTATCAGAGATCACATATTCAATCATAAATGAGTTTTTGGGGTCAATTTTCTGGTTCTTAGTCCTTCTAATATTTTTGATTTTAGTATTTAGTCCTTATTTTTCTTTTGGCATACTCTCGATGGAAGTAAATCATTGTCAATTCATACGGGATTGCTCTTATGATTCGAATCCAAGAAATAAGTTTTTAGTGAACACCCAATGTTGCTAAGTCAAAAGCTGAGGTTCATAAGGGATTCATAGGATTTGAACATAAGACATCATACTTTTTTTTTTTAAGGCGTAAGGCATCATATTTTCCGTTATCTTAATTGTATCATTTCAATTAAAGTTATATTTCTTTTCTTTTCAAATTTACTTAATTTGATCTCTTTCTTTTTATAAGATCATTAGATGGCGTATAATATTGTTGATTATTCCGGTTAAAATTCTAACCTAGAGTTAGGAGTGAATGCAGAGGGAGGCAAATAAGGGCGCTAGCCCCAGAAATATAAAATTACATTTTAACCCCTTTAAAAATTATTAAATTGTAAATTTATATGTGATAAAATTGTATTTTGGTCCTCAAAATGAAAAAAAAAACAATTTGTTTAGTCCTTTAAAAAAATGAAAACATGATTTTTTTATAATTATAAAATAATACATGATAATATTATATTTTGACCTTTCAAAAGTTTATGATTCAATCCGATCCCTCTTAAAAAAAATTCTAGCTTCGCCCCTGCGTGGATTTTTTTGTAAAAAGCATATCATGGGATGAGTTAGAATGAGTACTTTAAAGAAAAATCTACATCAATATTTTAACTGTAATAACTATTTGAATTACCTGATGACATCATAAAAATAAAAATACCAAATTGTGACAAAGTAAAAAGACTAAAACCCAAGTAAGAGGAAAGTAAAAGGACCAAAACTGGAATTTAGCCTTTTCTGGGAGAGGGAACTTTCCTGCAAGCTTTGCATGAATTTAAAAAATATATATATTGGTCACAAGTTGCTATATAAAGCCCTTTCTACTTCTTTCTTTGATATTAGTAGTACTTTTTAAATCAATTTTTTCAGTTTTCTCCATATCTCTCCTTATCTTTATCTCTGCACACATTTGATTTTATAAAAAAAAGAAAAGAAAAGAAAACCCTAATTCTATCACAGCTATCATCACCTTCCTCGGTCAGTTCCTCTCCATCCCTCTGCCATTCAATCTTTCAGCCCATCTCTCTTTTCTTCACTCAAATCACACCCTCAAAGTAGCAGATAATACAGATATATTTGAGTGAGATTCAATGGATGTTGACATGATCAAATCTTCATCAACCGAAGATGATCATCACATGGACATGATGACAATGATGATGCAAATGGAGAAGCTTCCTGAATTCTTTGAGCCACCGCCTGAAAGCTCCACCACTGTGTTGCCTATTTACCCTAACCCTATTCATGACCCTTTCATGGCCTTACCATTTCCAGTTCAAGAATCCATGACTGCTCCAACACCACCTTTTCAACCCAACAAGTTCAAGTACCCATCCTATCCTGATAAGAAAAACTCCATGGCAGCAATGAGGGAGATGATTTTTCGTATAGCAGCAATGCAACCTATTCATATAGACCCTGAATCCATTAAGCCACCCAAAAGAAGGAACGTTAAGATCTCTAAAGATCCACAAAGTGTAGCCGCTAGGCATAGAAGGGAAAGGATAAGTGAACGGATAAGGATACTGCAAAGACTTGTACCAGGAGGGACTAAAATGGATACTGCTTCAATGTTAGACGAAGCTATACATTACGTTAAGTTCTTGAAGAAACAAGTGCAGTCTTTGGAACAAGCTGCTGTTAATAGACCAATGGGGATTGGGTTTCCAAGTGGAGCAACAATGGCTAATGTGGGTTATTCTTCATTGATGAAAGCTTGTCAGCCACCATCTCATCATCATCAAGGTGTGGGCAATATGCAGATGCTTAGATAAGGGGAAAGGGAATTTAGAATTTTAGATTTGATTTGTGTAATGGGTTAAAGGTGTTGGGTTTTTTTTTTTTTTCAGTTGTTATTAGTGCAACAAAGAATTTTCATAATTGTATGCTTTCATTATCTATGGATTAATGCTTTTTATTATCAGCAAAACATGCCAATAACTTCAAGAATCATATGGAGTTTAATACTGATAATATATATATATATAAATTATTAACAAATGTTGGTGCTTAAGGAGAATAATTAATAAGAGATATTTCCTTCTTCCATGCATGAAAATTCCTTTTCATTTTGAGAGTTACCTCTCATAGCGCAAAGCTTATATATATATATATATATATATATATATATATAAATCTGACGTGATCATAAGAAAATTGACAGAGAGAGCAATGGCTGTTTCTTTTTTCTTTGCAGTTCCTTTTCATTCTCAAAAGTTTTCAACTTTCTTTTCCACTCAAAAGAATTTCTCTAACAAAATATTGCTTTGTTTCTCTCTCTTAAAGTTATATGAATTCTCTCTAGAAAATTGAAAGATCCTAACCATGGGTATCTCACAAAATCAAAATCTGAAGCAACTAATGATAGCTTTTCATTAAAATGACAAATCATAAATCATATCTTTTGTTTGCATAATATATATTTTTAGTTACTATATCGTTAAATTTAGTTCACGCGCCATAATATTTAACATCACTTAAGATAGATTATTAAAAACATAAAGTTCAGTCGCCCAACATCTAACCCGTTTAGTCATTGCATCAATAATCATATTTGTCGTTCTTAGTACTTGTCTTATTTCTGCCTTTCAGTTTCTCTTTTAGTCTCAGTTTCGATAACCCTACCCTCTTTGGTCCAAGTATTAAATCTACCGCTACTTTACAATCACACTCGGTCAGCAGCCGACGCACCCCTTTATTCCAACCTATTTTATTTTATAGGTAGATTTTATTAATGGGTTAATATTTAATGTGGTAGTGTTTGATTCTATACTTTAAGATGATGATCTATCCTTTCAATATAAAATCAAATGAATTTATTTTTAATAATTTTGGATAATATATTATCATTTAATTCTACTTTGAATTATTTATATAATTTTTAAAAGGCGAGTATTTGGTATATTAATAGTGTAATTATTTTTATTTCATAAGCAATCTTAAAAAATTGGCATATGTTACACTTTTTTAAATATTTATTTTATTAATATTTTGTCATGCCTTAATAGGATACTTAACAATCCCCTACTCTTGTTTGTGAAGTCTAAAAGCTTCACTCATAATTTACGAAATAGTTTCCCTTTATAAAAAAATAAATATTATAAATTATATTTTATTTATACTGTATAAAATATGTTAAAAAAATTAAATTAAGTGGTTATTGCAATTTATTTAGTCATCGATTTTAAAAATTGATAATAAATTAAGATGATCAAATAAAACTAAATATAAAAAAAATATGATAATTGAATTTTTGTGTAATTATAAGTAATTATATATAGAGAGAGGTATATATGTAATATATATATGTGTGCGTGTGTGTGTGTGTGCACGGGCGTATAGATGTGTTCATATGTTGAGCACGGTTTAATTTTTTTAAAAAGAATTCAAACTTAGACCTGAGCTGGTCTAACTTGGCCATTCTAAATAACTCATTTCATTATTTAAATATAATAAAATATTCATGTTGTATAATTTTATATTAATACATATATTTATAATTAAGGTTAAATAAAATTATATTTAAAAATATTTAATTTAAATTTAGGTCGAGTTGAGTTGGGCCTAAGAAAAAACATCATTATCCAAGCTCGCCTTGAGTCGACCAGTCAATGAATAAGTCTACACATATGTGGCATGTTTGATAATCATTGTAATAAATGGATCCTATTGAATTAAAATGCCCTGTTACACTTAAAGGTATGTATGGGTCGGGCTGGGCTCAACTAAAAATTTAGGCCCATTTGCTAGGTCAGCCTGGCCCTGCCTGAAAAATGGGCCTAAAATTTTGTCCAAGCCCGACCCGAATAAAAATGTTAAAACTCGGGTCCGGCCCGCCCATATTAATTTTATTATTATTTTTATATAATTTTAAAATATATATAATATCTCAAAAATACGCATCAAAATAAATATTTTCCAACAAATTGAAAATAAAATTTAAAAAATATGTATAGTTAAATAACACTAAGATAGATACAACTTAACAAGCAAATGCCTCTAAAATAATAACAAAATTAACAATAAAATAAATTTTATACAATATCCAAACAATAACAACAAAATAGTAGTAATATAATAGTAAAATGTTAGCAAAATAGGGAGAAAACAATAAGAAAATAATATTTAAAAAAAGGATTTTTTTGTCATTTAGTGAATTCGGGCTGGGCCTGGGCCAAAAATACATTACCCGAGGCTCAGCCCTTTTTTAAATAGGTCCTATTTTTTTGTCCAAACCCATTTTTCGGACCTATATTTTTACTCAAATCCTCCGATATTTCGGGTGGGCTTTCAGGTCAAGCCGGGTGGCCCGACCTATGAACATGTCTAGTTACACTCTAATTTTTTGTACTTATGATGAGATTGAAAATTGAAAAAATTATATCTTTGATTTATTATAGATTTTTCTTTCTTTTTTAAAATGTAATTAAATTTTACATTACAAACAAATCTACCTTTATTATCGTATACCAATGTAATTAACTAAATTAATGGCCACTTTAAAATGGAAGTGGTAATGCAAATCTCATCAGCATGAGGTGGTATTATGATCAGCAAACTAATTCCTTCGCTCGCATCTTCAATAAAAAAAACATCCAAAAAAGAAAACACATTTTTTATTTTTTCTATTTTGGTTAGGTCTCAATATTATTAAATGAAGTGGACGTGGGAGGTAGGTTGCCTCCCAAGGCAGGGTCGACTAGTTTTAGTGTTCATGTCTCAAGGATCATACCTCACTTAATCAATTCCATAACAACACATTTTTTTTTGAATAAATTTATTAAAGATGGAAATGGTCAAACCTAATCTCATCAAAATAGATCCATGTGAGATATCCCACTAAGGTCCCAACATCCCCACACAAAGGGCTTTTGATTATTGGAGAAGGGTAAGTATATATATATATATATATATATATATATATATATATATATATATATATATAAATATTTTTCCTACAAGGCAATGTTCATTGCACCCTTCTCTCTTTCTGACACATTCTATCTTTTGTTTTAACTTTTCATATAAATCCATTTTATCCATCTACTTTCTTCTTTCCCTTCCTTTTAAGATAAGTTCTCATGTTCTTTGTGACAGGATAAATGGGTATATATTCATGGAAGTTTCAATTTCTATAGTTGGTCTTACTTGCAATATTTTAATATTTAATCTCTAACTATTTTCCTTATAGGGTGAAAATAGAAAAAGTTTAGAGCATTAAAATTAAATTATAAATTTTCAGAAGAGTTAAAAAGTAATATTATTACTATATTGATTTATAATTTTATATATATTTAAATATTTTAGAAGTATTTTTTATTATTTTGGGAGACCAAGGTGTCAACCTGCCACATATATTCACTCTTAACTATATACTAGCACTTACAATTTAGATCAATGATGTACTCTTATATTTGACACTTTTTGCTTGTTAATTCCTTTGTCTTATGAATTTTTCACTACTTAATTGGTTGTATTTGATTTATTTCTTGTGTAGTGAACCCAATACTGGAAATGGCAACAAAAAAACGTAATCTGCAGTTTTTATCCTGTCACGGTTGGAGTCGTGGGCACGACGCTTATTCTGTCAGGGTTGGAGTCGTGGGCACGATTATTTTGGGCGCGACGCAGCGGATCCGACGTGGCAAAACAAAAGTCAACACGGGGAATATTCTGGAATACTTATCTTGATCTATTGACGTGATTTGGGGGATACTTATCTTGATCTATTGACGTGATTTGGGGGATTTTGGATTTCATTTTCATAATTTTATAGATATTATCTTCTTTTTTTTTTTGATTAGTTTTCCTTGTTGATTTGGGAATTTGAAGCCTATAAATACCCACCTTTGGGTAAGGCTAAGTATCTCTTGTCTTTCGTTCTTATTGCTACTTTGTTTTCATTTTTAATAAAACTTTCTTCTTTGTTTTATTTCTACTTTACTTTATTTTATTTTCAACTCAAAACATTACCTTTAGGGAGCTTGCCGCCGCCCCCGCCGTACAACAACCGCTCTGCATTACCTTTCCTCAAGGCACTACCCCATTTCAACTCAAAACAGGGTTACTTCATCTCCTCCCTACATTCAACGGTCTTCCTAGCGAAAGCCCACATAAACATCTCGCCGAATTCCACATGGTGTGCAGTAGCATGAAGTCGCAAGGAGTCTCAGAAGACCAAATCAAACTAAGGGCATTTCCTTTTTCTTTAGCTGGAATGGCTAAGGAATGGTTATTTTACCTTCCGCCTAACTTAATAACCACATGGGCTGAACTATCTCGTGTTTTCCTTGATAGGTATTTTCCAGCTGCAAAGGTGAGCGAGCTTAGGCGAAGCATTTTGGGAATCCAGCAAAGGAACAATGAATCTCTCTACGACTACTGGGAGAGGTTCAAAAAGTTATGCGCAAGTTGCCCGCAACATGGCCTATCCGAGCAGACCCTCATTCAGTATCTTTATGAAAGAATGCTTCCGATGGACAAAAAGATGGTGGATGCTGCAAGTGGTGGCGCACTCGTCAATATGACGCCAAAAAATGCGAGAACTCTAATCTCTACTATAGCTGCAAACTCGCAACAATTCGGCTCTTCAAGCCGACGGGTTCACGAAGTAAGTACCGTTTCTTTGGAAAATAAAATAGAGAAATTGACTGATATTGTCAACTCTCTTGTCACAGGTAAGATAGGAGCCGCGAAGGTTTGTGGAATCTGCACGATGCCGAACCACCCAACCGATTCATGTCCAATGCTACAAGATGAGACGGGCGCCCAAGTCAATGCCATAAATAATTTCCCAGGACCTCCTCAAAGGCCATACAATCCCTACAGTAACACTTTTAATTCCGGTTGGAGAGATCATCCAAATTTGAGCTATGGAAACAAAAACCAAAATTACCAACCGAGACCACCTCCTTTTCCAAATCAATCACCACAAAAAACCTCTCTTGAGACCATTGTTGAAAAGTTGGCCATTTCACAAGAGAAATTCCAAACCCAAACACAATCTCATCTCCAAGAAATTGACAAACAAATAAGCCAACTAGCCCAAACCGTTGGTCGCCTAGAATCTCAAGGACGATTGCCCTCTCAAACCGAAACAAATCCGAGGGAAAATATGAGCGCAATTACTTTACGAAGTGGTACCATAATTTCACCAGTGCCGACAAAGGAGCCCGAGAAAATCGAGAAAGACAAAGAAGACACTTCTTTGAAGAGTCAAGAAGAAAAATTCTCGCCTACCTCAGGTAAAGTCATTCCTAGTCCTTCTTTTTCTACTTACGAGACTCTTCCTCTCTTTCCAGGAAGGCTTGCAAGGCGTAACAAAAAGGAAGAGGAGAAGGAAATTTTGGATATATTTAAAAAAGTGGAAATCAATATTCCACTCCTTGATGTCATTCGGAAGGTGCCAAAATATGCGAACTTTTTAAAAGACTTATGCACAAATTGGAGGCGGTGATCTGGCAATGAAAGAGTTAACCTCAATGAGAATATTTCAGCTGTTTTTCAAAGGCGCCTACCACCAAAATACAAAGACCAAGGGATGTTTGCAATTCCGTGCAAAATAGGAAAAGTTGGAATAAAAAGGGCAATGTGCGATCTAGGCGCATCTATTAATGTCATGCCGCTAAGCGTCTACAACAAAATTTCAACAGAACCATTAAAAGAGACGCGAGTGACGGTTCAATTAGCTAATCGGTCAGTTATCTACCCTGAAGGGGTACTAGAAAACGTGTTGGTAAAGGTAAATGATCTCATTTTCCCCGCTGATTTTTACATTATTGACATGGAAAATGACCGCAGCAACAATAGATCAGAAATCCTACTTGGACGCCCTTTCTTGTCAACAGCGCATACAAAAATCGATGTCCGTAACGGCATCTTAACCATGGAATTTGATGGGGAAGTGGTTAAATTCGATGTGTACAAAGCTATGAAGTATCCTGATTCCATCGCAAGTTTAAATTTTGTTAATATTATAGATCCGTTAGCCGATGATTTTATCGAAATTGATTTGTTTTATGATTTTTGTAGGGAATTGGAGGATCTCGATGATGAAAGCGAAATCATTTCAACTCTTTCCTCCATTTCTGATTCTCAATTAATTCCATCTAAACCCCTTCCTTCAATTTTGTAGGCGCCACAACTAGAATTGAAGCAACTTTCATCGCATCTCAAATACGAATTTTTGGGCGATAACCGAACCTTTCCAATTATCATTTCAAGTGAATTATCACGACAATAAGAGGAAGAATTGATTGCTGTTTTGCGCACCTATAAAAAGGCAATTGGATGGACATTAGCTGATATCCAAGGCTTAAGTCCATCCACTTGCATGCATAAAATTAAAACAGAGGAGAACGCGAAACCAACGAGAGAAGGCCAACGACGTTTAAACCCGCCAATGATGGAGGTTGTGAAGGAGGAGATTTAAAAGTTGCTAGATGCTGACATTATCTACCCCATTTCTGATAGCAAGTGGGTAAGTCCGGTCCATGTGGTGCCAAAGAAGACTGGAATTACAGTGGTCGAAAATGCCGAAGGAGAAATGATTCCGAAGAGAGTACAAAATGGTTGGAGAATGTGTATCGATTATAGGAAACTCAACTCACAAACCCGAAAAGACCATTTTTCTTTACCATTTATCGATCAAATGATCGAAAGACTTGCTGGAAAAACACATTATTATTGTCTTGATGGATTTTTCGGATTTTTTGAGTTCGGTGGCTTTGAAGACCAAGAAAAAAATAACATTCACTTGCCCTTTCGGAACTTTCGCCTATAGAAGAATGCCTTTCGGTCTTTGCAACGCCCGAAGGCCACGTTCCAACGATGCATGTTAAGCATTTTCTCCGATCACATCGGCGAGGAATAGAGGTGTTTATGGATGATTTTATCATTTCACGGTAATTCATTCTCTCAATGTCTTTCCAATCTTTCTTATGTTCTTAATCGATGTATTGAATTTAAATTGGTTTTAAACTACGAGAAATGCCATTTTATGGTAAGTAAAGGATTGGTACTCGGTCATGTGGTTTCGGCCCAAGGAATTACCGTTGATAAGGGAAAGATTGATGTAATTCGCTCACTTCCATACCCCAGCCGGTGAGGAAATTCATAGTTTTCTTGGCCATGCGGAGTTTCTACCGACGGTTCATAAAGGACTTCTCTAAGTTGGCGCAACCTCTTTGCCGATTACTACAAAAGGACGTGAATTTTGTTTTTGATCAATCTTCCAAAGATTCGTTCGATGATCTTAAGGGAAGGCTTATATCCGCACCAATTGTACAACCACCAAATTGGACTTTACCATTTGAGATTATGTGTGACGTATCTGACCTTAGTGTGGGAGCCGTTCTCGGCCAAAGGAGTAAAGAAGGACCACATGTGATAGCCTATGCCTCTAGGACTCTCGACTCGGCTCAACGCAACTACTCGACAACAGAAAAAGAGCTTTTTACTGTCATTTTTGCATTAGAAAAATTTCGTTCTTATTTATTAGGAACTAAAATTTTTGTTTTTTCCGATCATGCAGCGCTGAAATATTTGATGAAAAAAAAGAAGCAAAGCCAAGGTTGATACGATAGATTCTCTTACTGCAGGAGTTCGATCTTGAAATCAAGGATAAAAAGGGAAGCGAAAACTTAGTAGCTGACCACCTAAGTCGTTTGCCTACTTCACCAGTCGAACCTCCCCTACGAGAACAATTTCCAGACGAAACATTGATGGAAGCACACGTATCGTTCCCATGGTTCGCCGATTTGGCGAATTTTCTAGCTACGGGTAAATTTCCGAACAATCTATCTCAATCTGAGATCAAACGCATAAAAAGAGAGTCTCGATACTACATTTGGGATGATCCATATTTATGGAAAAATTGCTCGGATCAAGTCGTACGACGATGCATAAGTAACAGTGAGGTAAAATCCATACTTGAGTTTTGCCATTCCTACGCTTGCGGTGGACATTTCGGCCCTAAACAAACTCACACAAAATTCTTGAGTGCGGATTTTATTGGCCAACATTGTTTAAAGACACTTACAACTTTTGCAAAGCATGTGACAGGTGCCAAAGAGTCAGAAATCTAAGTCGAAGGAGTGAGATGCCATTAAATCCTATACACATCTGTGAAATTTTCGATGTGTGGGGGCTCGATTATATGGGGCCATTTACCTCATCATTTGGAAATTTATACATTATTTTGGCCGTTGATTACGTTTCGAAATGGGTAGAGGCGAAAGCCACCCGAGAAAATGATGCAAAAACCACAACTAATTTTTTACGTGATTTTATTTTCAAAAGATTTGGAACTCCGAGAGCGATCATTTGCGACAGAGGAACACATTTCATTAACCGAGTTGCCGAAGCTTTGATGAAGAAATATGGTGTAACTTAGCGGATAGCGACAGCTTATCATCCGCAAACCAACGGACAAGCAGAAGTTTCAAATCGAGAAATCAAGTCAATCCTAGAGAAGACTGTTAAACCAAACCGGAAAGATTGGAGCTTAAAATTAGTTGATGCGTTGTGGGCATATCGCACGGCCTACAAAGGACCTATCGAGATGTCACCTTACCGACTTATTTTTGCAAACCTTGCCACTTGCCTGTCGAACTCGAGCATAAGGCATTTTGGGCGGTGAAGGAATGTAATATGGAGATGAATGCTGTTGGCGAAGCACGGAAACTTCATATCCAAGAGCTTGAGAGATTCGCATAACGCTTTACGATAGCGCACAAAATTATAAAGAGCGAACAAAAGCATTTCATGACAAGCACATTTCATTTAAATCATTTTCCGTTGGGCAGAAAGTTCTCCTATTTAACTCAAAATTAAAAATTTTTGCAGGAAAACTTAAGTCCAAGTGGAGCGGACCATTTACCGTAATCAATGTTTTTCCTCATGGAGCCGTGGAAATTGAGGATAGCTCAGGTGCAAGGTTTAAAGTTAATGGACAACGGCTAAAACCTTTCTTCGAGAGCGCACCAATCGGACTGATTGAAGAAATCGGGTTGGAAGAGCAAAAAATCTGACAGGAAAATGTCGAGCTTAACGACGTTAAACAAAGCGCTAAATGGGAGGCAACGCATTTGTTTACTTTTTATCAATTTTAAACTTTTTTTTATTTTTATTTGTCGTTTGTTCAAGACCCCTCCAGACCCTAGAAGAGAACATCACGGAAATACTCTCCTTCCTTTACCTCAGCCGTGGTTGCCGTCGTCATTGATCACGGGGAGTATCCTTTACCTTTCTTTGTTCTTAAATATACTTTACATTTATTTTTCCGTATTGGGACAATACGATTAAGTGAGGGGGAGGGTAAAGGATGACTTTAATTTCGCATTGCTTGTCATATTTGTTTGATGATATGTTTGTTTAAATTGATTAGAAGAACAACTCCTTTGCCGTTGCTTGCCGCTAAGCATGTTATGATTATTTTAGTTCACAAAGATACTTGAATTAGCATGCTTGATAATCGAATAATATGAGTAAGTCCAATTTGACAACCCTTACAATTTGTCTTGATGTTGTTAGTTGAATTTCTCACCTAGCTTAATTAATTAGCCCATTTTGTGAGAACTTGAGCCTTTAGCATGTATGATTATATTTTCATGCTCTTTTTTTCTTGCCTAAGAGTGTCAATTTGGACTTTGGAATCTAGAACTTGTGGCTTGTATGCATTTTGAGACTACATTGGAATTTGATGCATTAATATGATTTAGGCATTAGGATTCACCCTTTCTTTTCCCTTAATGAACCAAGTTGAAGCCTAATCCTATTTTTTTTGTTTTCACCAAGATTTTAAACCCGAGCCTTTTCATTTATTCCTCTCTTCCACCCTTGACAAGACAAAGAGCATAAGTTTAAGGTTGTGAGATAATGTTTAAAAAAAAAAACAAAAAACACAAAAAAAAAAGTTTGATGATTTGTTCATTATAGCTACCTTTGTTTAGTTTGCTTACTCTTGTTGCCTATGTTTTCTAAGGTTGTGGACATAATATAGTTACTTGTTGGGAAACTCTTGTCTTGATTTTCTTAGCCTCATTTTAGCCTTATTCCTCACGTTTACCTAAGCCCCATTACACCCTTTATTAAAAGTCCTAATGATTTTTGCATCTCATTTATTTAAAGTAGTGGAGAATTGATCTTGCCACAAGCCTATGGAGACCCTTATTCAAATTTTGACTTTGAGTGAATTTGATTTCTACACCCAAAACACTTTGAGTGATTTGAGTGCATCTTGGTAAGCATTAAGCTTAGGTTAGAATTTGATTGATAATTGATAGACAATGGTAAGGTTGAATGATTGTTCTTGCTTGCACCTATTCGTTTTGATTCATGTTTTATTCATGTCATTTTTTGTGCACTTGAACTCTCATAACTTTGTTTAAGACTTGCAACGGTTTAGGAGAAAGATGATGAAGCTTTTGATTAATTTATTTCAAACATACTTGAGGGCAAGTATGAGACAAGTGAGGGGGAATTTGATGTACTCTTATATTTGACACTTTTTGCTTGTTAATTCATTTGTCTTATGAATTTTTCACTACTTAATTGGTTGTATTTGATTTATTTCTTGTGTAGTGAACCCAATACTGGAAATGGCAACAAAAAAACGTAATCTGCAGTTTTTATTCTGTCACGGTTGGAGTCGTGAGCACGACGCTTATTCATCGCAGTGGGTCGAGTCGTGGGCACGACGATGGGCACGACGTGGATCTGACGTGGCAAAACAAAAGTCAACACGGGGAATATTCTGGGATACTTATCTTGATCTATTGACGTGATTTAGGGGATACTTATCTTGATCTATTGAGGTGATTTGGGGGATTTTGGATTTCATTTTCATAATTTTATAGATATTATCTTTTTTTTTTTTATTAGTTTTCCTTGTTGATTTGGGAATTTGAAGCCTATAAATACCCACCTTTGGGTAAGGCTAAGTATCTCTTGTCTTTTGTTCTTATTGCTACTTTGTTTTCATTTTTAATAAAACTTTCTTCTTTGTTTTATTTCTACTTTACTTTATTTTATTTTATGTTTTTACATTATCAAAACATGTTAAGCATGATAATCAATATCATGCTTGGCTAATTTTTCTCAAGCCAAGAGCTAGTACGAATCAATTCCTCACGTGAGAATTGAATATTGCTTAAATCCCTTCGGGATACATTTTCGTCTTTCTGCTTAGATAGTTTGGCAATCGGCCTTACTAAAATTTTTAAACGTTTTTCAAATAAAAAAGGATCCGTTGGTCTGGAATCGTTTAATTTTACAGTTGGGAGGAAGGATCGGCCTGTGGCATTTCGACTTCCTATGAACACTCTTAGCGGCGGTCCGCTAAGGAAAGACGAGATCGGAAATGATTCTTGATAAGACAACATCCGAGTTGGGCTTTTCCTGTTTTAAAAACTAAGTATTTTAATGGCGATAGACGTGGTTGATTTACTTAAGAATCGACTTTCAAAGATAGACTTGGGAAGATCGGTTACATGAGAGAAAAGCAAGTTACGACGGGTTGGGCCTCGTGAGATCAGAATCGACATGAATCCCGAAGCAAAAATCTATTTTCGATGATCGTGGGAATTGACGAAACTAGCTCGAGGCGATTCTTATATTTGTGTTTATTCAACTTAATCTTTCATCTTCTTTATTTTATTGCATTTATTTTAATACATCTTTCTTTGCACTTTTACTTGTTTATTTTCTTGTTACTTTTCAAATCATCTTTTTTTTATTTTCCATTTCAGCTCCTAGGTCGAGAACAAGAAAATTTAATCAAAAAATTCCATTAAACTCCCTGTGGATCGACCCTCTTCCACTATTCTACCTTTTTATTTTATTTTCGAAGAGGTTTATTTTATTTTGATAGGCAAAACGACGCTTGTCAATCAATTAGTATACTTATAACATTGAATAATTAGTTGAACTCTTACCAATGTTCTTTAAATCGGATTGGAGGTCAAATCGATAAGATCACCGGCTTACTGGTTCAATCGGTTCAATTGATTCGATTAAAAAATTATTAAAAATTTTAAAAAATTCAAAAACCCCGATTCAATCAGTTTGTACCGTTTCTCGATCTAAGTGATTCAAAACCACCTTCCAAATTGATCTCGAACTAATTCTCAATTGGTTGATCCGATTCGATTCAAACAACATTGACTCAAACCATCCAATAATCTTGAATAAACTTATCTAAAACCTTAAAATACCCATGAGATTTTTCCTTTTATCATTAAGTTCATTTGAGACTCTAGAATTTAAATATTTTTATAAATTGTGAATGGTTTGATAAGTTATTATTTTATTTTTTATGATGTTCATAGGAAGAGAAAATTAGATGATGAGCAATAAAATTTTGGGAGGTGGTGAGGCTATAAATGAAGAAATTGGAGTGAGAAACCTCCAAATGCAAGACATATATTATATTAATAGATGAAGAAAAGACAATAAAAGGGTTGGTTGGTTTGGTTGGTTTGGTATTGGCTTTAAAGGGAGGAAGGTGTGGAGGTTTTTGGATCTAATGTTTTTTGGACCGAAATTCTTCTTCTATTCCATGTCGCTTATGCAAGGTGAAATGCATGAAGATGTTGTAAGATCTCTGACAACACATATTTGGATAACTTTTGCTCATGTCTTCTTTTATATTGTTTTCCCTCAAGTTCTTCATTATTTAATTTCTTGCATATTTTAAAGAAGAATTAAAATCTTATTGTGGATTTCATTGAAGCCGAAAGCCATTCATTGTTTGTTCAATTTCCTTGTGACCATAATGGGCTTTTAAGTTATGAATAAAGAAGGTTTAGTTTCAGTCCTACTTAAAAGCCCCCAACTAACCATGTCTTGACAGGAACATGGGGCTCTGGGTTTTGCTACATTTTTTAGTTTCAGCCCAAATCTTACATAATTGGTCAAGTTTTACAATTAATCAAAGTTGACACATAGTTTTTGGGAAAAAAATTTTCTTATTTTCCCAATTAATTTATGAAGAGTGAATATGGGACCAACCAACTTTAACTTAAGTTATGAGCAGCAAGATCATCTTTATTTGTGTTAAATTTCCTGTATGTGCAGCCATGAAGGGAACAGATCCACAATATCTCCAAACATTGCTACAAAAGGGTAGATTTTTTCAGCCAAAAATTACATGAACCTGTTTTTATATATATAGATCTGTACAGCATTTATTTACATTGGTGTAGTCAATGAAATCTGTTACATTTTGTGTGGAATTAATAATTTGAGAGTATTATACAAGAAATGTCATATTCTTCTGCTTTGCCTTTTCTGCTCTGTGCAGAGCAATTGTAGTACATGTCCAACTTATATTAAGATATCATTCATTGAAAATTATCGTATACCTTCTTGTATTAAGAGTCAGATTATATTTTATCATTTCTATTTAAAGAAAGGGTAATTTAATTTCTATACGTCAAATGAAAGAGCAAATTGATCATTTCTGTTGAAAAATTCATTTCTTTATACTATTAAAAACTGATGTGACTGATGGAATAATCAAACAATAACACGTGGCATGTCACGTGCACCTAATGTTAACGTACAAAGACTAGTTTTTAATAGTAGAATGGATGTAATTTAATAGAACAACCAGTTTATTCTTTGATCTAATTTATGCGGATTGTTTTGCCCATTGTATGAGTAGAAGGGACAAATGTAATTTGACTTATAGTATAGGAGCCTCTATGATACTTTTACTCATTTAAGCCATTTAGCAAGGTTCCTTGGTAAAAATACCATGGAGGCCCCTATACTAGGTGTCAAATTACATTTTACCCCCTATACTCAAAAAATAGGCAAATTAGTCCTTGAACATTAGATCAAAGAGTAAGTTGATTCTTTTTGTTAATTTTTTTTTCATTTCTGTGGTTAAAAATTGGCATAGCTAACAAAATAACCAAACAATGACACGTGATATGCTACGTATGTCTCATGCTGGCATACATGGATTAGTTTTTAGTAGTAAAAATGAATAAAATTTTTTATAATAAAACTAATTTACTTTTTAATCTAATCTACATAAACTAATTCACTAATTTTTTAATAGAAAGTAAATTACGTTTTTACTCATATAAAAACTCCATGAATCATTTACTGGTTATGATAAATATGTAAAACAACTTGTTATCCTAAGTTAAGAACCCGAATTTGAAAAAAAAAAAAAAAACCCCAAAAAATTGACTTCTTGCTGTTCAATTTTGGCAGACATCTTTATTTTAAATAAGTTGAAATTGTATGGGACTTTTTTCATGTACTAAAACTAAAGGGATAGTTTAGTCAATTTATACACATTGAGAAAACATGGAAACAGTTTTATGAAATGTGAGGCAAGGAGAAAATGGAAACACAGTCTACGAGGGACCAAACAACAAACTGTAAAGACACATGGGAGCCATTGACAAATTAACAAAAGCTGTCCTTTACAATAATTATTAACCCAACGAATTGACTAAATAAGCAGCAATCACTTTCATGTCAACGTAAGGTCAGTATTAAAAAGGTTTTTAACAAATCTCAATCCCCCAATCACCGTCCATGTTTATGTCTAGTATCACCGTTGATATAACGGTCGAAATATGTTGTTTTTTTTAAACGATGATCCACTTTCTACCTCATAAGTAAAAGATAAGGTGAGCAATTATAACAAATTAAAGTTTATATATTAAATTAAAATTTATTTCTCATTTTTAAATTCGTTCCTTAAATGAGCTCTTACTCGAAATCCTATGATTAGACCTTCATTTAGCAGATAATCTTACTCATCTATGAACTTTTTCAATGTTAGACCCAACATGGAATCAAATTAGATTTCTTTTAGAGTAATGATAAAAGGCTGTCACGAGAGGTGCAGCCATATGAAGAGGGGGGAAGCGGGAGGGGAGGCTAAAGTCCATTTTCTCTTTAATAAAATCTCACGTAAATATATGTGCCACCTCCACTTGTATGATGTCTTTGCATATATATATATATATATATATATATAAATGCATGCACTGTGCACATGTTGTCGTTCAGCACATGAAAGAGGTGAATGGCGGTGGAGATATTGGCACGTGACACCGTACCAACGGTCGGTTATGGTGGTGGACGGTGGCGTTGCAACCACCGTTGCTGCATTTAAATGTCTGTCTCAGTTCACTACACTTGGTATAGTATTTATATATTACTGTAGTACTTTCCGCTGGTTATAGTCGTTGGGTGTTATTAAATCTACCACTGTTTAATAGTTTATATATTTTGTCTCGTTACTCGCTTTACTCAAATATAAAAGTATAATTTTGAAAATCGTTATTATCTTTATGACTTATCGCTCTGCTTCAGTTAAACTTTTTTTCTATTTATTTTTATAATTTTCAAACATTTTAAATGTATATGAAATTTTTTTGTAACATATTCTTATATTTTTACCTTTTAATAATTATATATAAAATAAAATAAAATAGTAATTTTAAGGTGGGGCAAGACAAACAATTATCAAACAGTTTTATACCCATTGGTCACAAAGCATCCACTCTGCCTTTCAAAATTTATGGACGGTTTAGATTTACTATTCCTTTAAAAAGTATTATTCAAATAAAATCCTTGATTTTAGGATTCTACCACAATTTAAAATAAGTAGCATTTTCTTCTGTTAAAAGATTTCCTTTATTGGTTTGGGCTTTTAAGTGTTATTATTTACGTTTTCAGTGATCTAATTATAGTCAGCAAAACATATGTTTTAAAGTCGCATCCAAATATCAACCTAAATACTTATTTGGTAAATTACATAGTTATTTAATTATAATTTTTTATTTTAAATATTTAAAATAAAAATTTTGTAATTTAAGTAACTATATTACATAGTTCGGTTACTCTTATTAAAATCACAAACGGCAAGATAAAGTTAAAAAATTCAGTATAATAACAACTTTAGACCTCAATTTTTATATTTTATATCGATTTAATCATAAGAAAAGTAACCCTCAAAATTTGCAAAATGTTATCAATTTGATCTAAATTCTAAAAAAATTGAAAGAAATATGTAACAATAGATAAATATTTTAAAAAAATGCATAATAAATTTCAACAATAAATTTAACTTTTATATTAATATTAAATAAAATAAAAATCCCTTCAACCCATAACTACGTAACGTGGGTGCTTAAATTGTAATTATTTTATTTTGAATACCTAAAATGAAAAATTTTATAGTTAGATGACTATAAGTATAGTTTACCCTTTTTTTTATTATTCAACTATGGTACTTGAGTTTAATATCCTTTTAAAATTTATAATTGTATTTTTGAGGTCTAATGCTGTATCTATATTTAACAAAAGTAATACATTTCAATATTTCAAGATAAATGTTAAAATTTTAGTGTTTGATTCGAGTTTTAAGATTATTTCAAAAAAAATTAATTGCTAATATTATTATATTTGAATTTTCATGATTTTGTTAATCGAATAAATTTAGTGTTAATTATGAATTTGTTTAATTTATTAAATACAATATGATGTGCGTTATTTTTTTTCGAGTTTTAGGTTTGATTTAGTGAAATGTTAATTGCTAATATCATTAGTTAATTATGAATTTTCATCAAATAAATCCTAAAACTTGAATAAAATATTAATAATTTATACTGTTATCTTTTGATAACAAAAAATTATACTATTAACCGAGAAAAAATCAATTACACCGTTATTTTTGGGTCACAAAACATATAACTTTGCCAGATTCAAACATTATACCGCAAAAAAACAAATTTCACATTAAAGAGATTGTGAAACTGAGAGCAGTTAGTTAATCTCACAAGACATAAACTTATTGTATTTGCAAATTTGCCCTTCAACTTTCATTAAAATTCAATTCACTGACGAAATTTAAAATTTAATCTGATATGGGATTTTGTTTTGGGATTTCTTTTTCTAGCCACAGCTTTGTTGGGGGTTGAAAACACACAGACATCCTCGTTGTTTTCGTCTCTTTAAAAGCTAAACGGTGAGAAGGATTCGGTGTCAGGTTTCAGTGTGAAAATGGGGAAGCTCCCATTAACTTTTTTTTTTTTTTTTTTTCTTACCTCAAGTTCCGAGAGGATTGAATGATAAAATATTAATAAAATTCTAAAGTACATAAAAGATAAATAAGGTTAAATTTTATTATTAGTCCTTGTACTATAATAAGTTCAATTTTACCTTAATGTATTATTCTAATTTTAAGTGTTGATGGTCCGAAATAAAAACATACAAGCTCTTAAATGCGATATAAATGTATGGGCTCAAATTTTATCAAACTCAAATGCCTAAATTTACTTGATAGGTAACTTTTGCATCACAAATGATTCAATTCAACGAGATAATAACTTTCTACGATTTTTAGTGAAATTGAGAAATAAAATCCCGACTTGGGATAATATTGGATTTATTGAAGAATTTGTTAGCTCTTGACAAACAATACATTAAAAATTTCTCTCGAAAGAGTTGAAAGTCATCAACAAAATTGTAGCAACTAAATTGTTAGGTCAAATTCTCTATTAATCTCGTATTATGTATAAGTTTTAGATTATAATTTGTTCTCCAATTTGAACTTTTTAGTCTTGTAATTTTTAAAATTTGAAATTTAAGTCCGAAATATTTAAATCTAGTAGCTAAAATAATGTGTTTTTTGTGAGTATTATGTAGAAATAATAAGTTGACATAACATTATACACGTAATAATATATTTATTACATAAATTTTAGAAATAATATTTTAATTAATAAATTCAACGTCTAAAGCCGATTGAATCTTAACTCGATTGGCATGAATATTATTGCCAATACAGGAAGATGTGAGCTTAAGTGTACTGAATCACATTATCCTCCTATTTGTGAATTGAGAAGAGACTATAAGTAATTCTAAATATTGTCTAAAAAATAACAGGTATGATCAGAATCTATAATTAAATTATTAAAAAAATTATATTACTAAATAACCCAAGTATAATATAAAAACTGTTTGAGCAAAGATAAAAAGAAAGAGAAAAGAAATTTCATAAAATATGTAAAGCTGTAAACAACAAAAATAACCATATTTTTCATTAATTGTTTATATTAAATTATGAACAACAATTTGAATTTTACATTTTTTTTTTCTCTTTTTCATAGTACAATGTGTTACTTACCCTATATTTTATTTTAATAATTCTTTTTACCCAACCCCCAAAAATTTTTAAAAAGACAAGAAAAAAGAAAAAAAAAATTGAACCAATCTCATTACCGGATAACTGATTCACCAAGTTTCCCAATTTTTAGTACGAGCTCAGGGGATAATTTCTTAGCCGGTTTCTTTTCCTTTTCCGGTCGATAATCAAAACCTAGTGTTTCCGAAACTTCTTCGGAGCTCCATCCAGCTTTTCGTAGCGAATCCGAGAACCGATCCATTTTCAGAAGAAGTGCATCGAGAACCGCTTGATTATCCAATAAAACCATCTCTTCTTCGAAAAACCCAGATGCTGACACGTGTACGATCTCTGCAATATCGGACTCGCTCCACCCGCTTTTTCTAAGAACCGACCCGATTTGCTCGATGTAATCCTCGACCCATTTCGGAATTCCGGTTCTCGGCAGATCGAAATACGTCTCGGGCGATGAATCCGAGAGTGAAGACGATGAGTTTCTCCGGCGCCGATCAACCGCCGCGTCGCTCCAGAACTCTACCCATCTAGGGGTTCGAGTGCCGGTAAGGAAACCGGCATCCATACTACGCCTGGATACGTCGGGGGACGACCCGGCTAATTTTTCGCTAACCGATCTCTGTTTCTTCAACGATTCCGGGTCGGATTCGGAGGTCCGGAAAAAGGATTCCCTGTCGAAAAAGCTGGATATATCAAATCCGCAACAGAAAATCCGGGTTTCGTCGATGAAGAAAATCGGGTTACCGGCTAAAGATGGGTTACATGGAATATAGCAGTGACTAAAAATGGGGATTAAAAGGGGAGCTCTTTTAAGTGCATTCCTTGCCACCCGTAAAGCTTTTTCTGGGTTTGAAGGTCTTGGACCCCAAGATTTGGACCATAAAGTGTTACGGGCTATCTGAAAAGAAATTGCAACGATGGGAAGATCAAGGGAAGCCCGAAGATAAGGTCGGGCTCCATTGGATCTCCAATCGGGAAAACCAGGACCCACCGGTAAACCGGCTGATAATATAGCCCGGAGGTCAGGGGGGAAAACAAAACCAAACTCAGCTTCCGCCCGAGCGAACTCAGCGTCGGATAAACCCGGTTGTACTTTGAAACCCGAATCACGTAAATGGCTTATAACTTTATCCGCTAAAGAAGAGAAAGATTGAAGACCGTTGCGAACAGGGTGGGAAGTCGCCGTTGAAGGAGCGGAAGCCCGAGCTGAGAGACGGCGTAAGCCGGCTATATGGGCCGGATTTAGACCGGACATCCTCCGATCTACGTCGACCATTATTGGTTTAATAACCAGTTCCCGTGGAGACGCTGCCGTTTGAAAAAAGGGACTTTTTGGAACCTTATTTTACAGAGAAAAGTGAAGTGAAGAAGGGGAGTTAGGGGCTTAAACTAAGAGAAATGGAGGAGGGATGGTTTATATATAGCTGCTTTCAATGATGGGCCTACCTTTGAGATTCTGCTACTGTTTTCTTTACCAATATCTTAGAAAATGATATTTTTTTAATTCTTTAAATCGAAATTATTTATACGATAGTTACACATATATCGAATATTTATAAGGGTAAATATTTAATGCACTGTTAATGAATGAATCTCATATACAGTTAATCAACAACAATATAATATTTTGCTACTGGTAAAATAAAAAATAGAGTAAAAAATTAATAATAAATATTAATAATTTTATTTAAACATAAACTAAAAACTTGAAATTTGAAAACCGATGATATAAACTCTAAACTCCAACTCTAAATTTGGAACTTGAGAAAAATAATAATTATAATTAATATTTAAATAAAATTAACAATATTTATTTATAAGTGATGAGGTGTCGTGTTATTCAATAATTGTCTATAAAGTTCATTCGTTAATAACACATTAATTATTATTTTGATTTATAAATATGATTTATTTCATAAGTTACATTATTTAAAAATCAATTAGGTTTAATACATAATTGGGTACCTGAGTTTGGCAATTTTTTCTAACGTTATACTTGTGTTAATTTTTTTGTTTAATCTAGTACATGTATTTGACAAATACTATATATTTTGGTGCCCAAATGTAATAATATTAATTTTTTAGTATTTAATTCGGGTTTAAATGTTGATTTGATGAAAATTTATAATTAGCTAATAATATTAGAAATTAACTTTTACCAAATCAACTTTAAAACGCGAATTAAATCACATCCATTGGATGTATTTAACAAATTAAAAATAAAATTAAATAAATTCACAATTAGTATTAAATTTATTATATCAACAAAATCATGAAAAATTAAACATAATAATATTAGCAATTAACTTCCATCAGATCAAATCCTAAATTCGAGTTAGACACTAAAAATTTAATATCGTTACCTTTGAAAATATTATTTAATTATTTGGTAAAATATGGTTCATGTGTTGGATAAAATCTACTATTTTAAAAAAAGAAATAAGATTTGATATCCTTAACCATCAATTAACCTTTATACGATTCCTTAATTTAATCCCTTTAATTAAATTAATAAAAAGAAAGAAAGGTTTGTGTTTTGTTTAAGTTATTGTTAAATGCAAACCTTTTGCTTGGTTGGGTCAATTTGGGGTCGTATTTGCAATCATGAATTAGCTTCACATTCATAATCACACACTCTTCTTCTCTAACGTTTACATTTTTTTACTTCATTTTTAATCTTGGTTGGGTGCTCCTAAATAGTATTACAATTTTTTAGGTAAATTTACTTAAAAATTAAGTAAATTAATTATTATACGTTAAATCAAAAAATAAATTAGTCATTTCAATTAAAATTTTTATCTATTTCTACTGTTAAAAATTAGTGTGGCTTACGAAATAATATGACAGTTACACATAGTGTACCATGTGTACCTCATGTTGACGTATATGGACTAGTTTTTAATAATATAAATTGATAAAATTTTTAATAGAATGACTGATTTACTCTTCAATCTAATGTACTAGGATTAATTTACTTATTTTTTAAATAGGGAGAAAATAAAATTCGACTTTTAATGCAAGTCTCCAATTACTGAATTTACTACGAATTATCATGAAATTTATGTACGAATACATGTATTTCTCTCAATTTGAGTTGGGCGCTTTCAATGAAAGAAAGACTTTGGGGTTTAGACCCGTGGGATACCAATCTGCAAGGACCAAATTATAGCAACAACAAAGGTTTGAGATTAGATTTGTAGGGCTTTAAAAGGGGAGGGAGGATGGACCAAATGGCCGGCAATATGGTCACCAAGTATTAAAATCATAAGCTAAAAAAAAAAAAAAAAAGTCTAGGAGACCGGTCATGAAATGTTGTGTGAATGTGGAACCATAGGGGCAATTAGCTGCCACTGTCCTATATATGAAGCTAGTGGGGGTCCGAGGACTGAAAAGTAGTGGTCATGAAGGATTGCTTATTTGTCTTCCTCATTAGGGTTTTCATATATGTTCCCTTTGAACATCAATAAGTCAAACCATCCTCCTTCTACCATGGTCTATTAACGTTCACACAATAAACGAATTTGACAAAGGATGACATCATCGAGCATTATTGTTGGTAGGAATAAATGTTGAATTGAATCTAGTGAAAAAATTTTAAATTAATTAGTCTTATTATTATAAATATTTTGGATTTCATTTTTGTAATTTTTTGTTGAGAGAGACCAATTTGTTTATTTTCAAAACTAACAAGGACCAAAGGGGTATTTACACCATTTTATCATTCGAATTGTAAAATTTAACTCGACTCGAACTCTAAACTCGAATTACTTATTCGAGTTGACTTGAAAAAAATCAAATAATTCGATACGATTAACTTGAAATTTGATTTTTTCGAATCGAATCGAGTTTTGCTCATTCCTCATTGTTGGCATAAGAGTGAATATATGAGCTAGAAATGTCCGATGGTCAAGCCGAATCCATGTATGGTATTAACATACTATTTATTTAAGCGTTTTATTGAATTTGTGTCATTCTTAACTAGGCTGCAAATTCAATTATGAAATTACAAAAAAAAAATTCTTTTAAATTACAATTAATATTATTACGACGACACTTTTGTCTTATCATACTTTTATATCATCTTTAAATAAAATAATTAGCAATTAAAAATCCAAGGATTGAACATGTGTTCAATTGTACTAAAACATAAGTTCATTACCGCTCGACCTATATTTATTATTGAATAAATTTTAATATTTTCTTTCACTCACATCGTGAGTGTGACAATCAAATAATCGTTTAAGTTTATTTCAACTTGAAATATAAATCTTAAATTTTGTTCAATCTAACCCATAATTATAAATCTTTAATTCAAGCTTGCTTGGGTCTTAAAAAATATTTTTATTTAATATATAGTAATCTTGTATATTTTGTGTTTTGTTTAATTAAAATATTTTTAATATTTACATTATATTATTATATATTTAATTTTTTATATGATAAAAATTACATCGTATATAAAAAAAAAAGTAGAATAAAAGGGCTCGGCTTGGAATTGAGCCTTGAATGTAAAAATTCAAGTACAATTCATATTTAATTTTTTTATCCAATCTTATATTTCGAGCCTAATAGTTTTATCTAGACTTTTTCAAATATTATCTGAATTTTTAGACTTAATAAATAATCGGACATTTTGAGCCAGATGAACAAAAATTAGGGTTGTACAAGGTTGATATTTCGTTTTGGATGTGCTCTAATTTTCATAATAAAATTCAGTTGGTTTTTGTTTGTTTCTTGGGAAACTGACGGATTTAAATGATCTTTGAGTTTGAGATTCTGAAAGGAACAAAGCAATCACTACATTGGTGCGAAATAAGTGACCAAAATGGTCCGCAAGAATGATTCCGGCTAGTAGCTATGGCCCTTCTGTAGGTCTCTTAGCTATAGTGGAATTTGCATTGTCACTATTAGAGAACCCACTTGCCCATATAAGGACACATATATCACGGTTAGGCCTGTCCGTGTACCGTGTGATCTGACTTAATTCGAAAGTTCGTTCGAAAAGTAAATTTTTTTTTGTAAAAATATAAGTTTGAAAAATAAATTTAGACAAAAAATAAGGCCTATTTGGAAAATAAGTTGGGCCTCGTATAAGACCTTCTAACCCGAGCCCAGCCCAAATATGTAAAAAAAAAAATTA
The DNA here is from genome assembly GCA_025698475.1 of Gossypium anomalum. Taxonomy (NCBI): domain Eukaryota; kingdom Viridiplantae; phylum Streptophyta; class Magnoliopsida; order Malvales; family Malvaceae; genus Gossypium; species Gossypium anomalum. The sequence goes on along the minus strand of CM046957.1, from coordinate 2,701,382 downwards.
CAGTTTTTTTTAAATTATTTTGTTACTATTATTTTGTTGTTTCTTTCACTATTTTGCTACAATTTTACAATTATTTTGCTACTTCTTTGTTGTTATTATTTGGATATTGTACAACTCTTGTTTTATTGTTAAATTTGTTACTATTTTGGAGGCATTTGCTTGTTAAGTTACAAATATCTTAGTGTTATTTAAGCATATATATTTTTTTAAAATTTATTTTTAATTTATTGGGAAATATTTATTTTAATGTTTTAGTATTTTGGGTGTATTATATATATTTTAAAAATTATATAAAAAAATTAATACGGGTAGGCCAGGACTGAGTTTTAGCATTTTTATTTGAGTCGAGCTTGGACAATTTTAGGCCTATTTTTCAGGTCGAGCCTAGCAAATGGGCCTAAAATTTTAGTTGAGCCCAACCCAGTCCGACCCATGGACACCTCTAATCACTGCCTACAAAATTGTACGTTGACAGAGTTAAAGTCTCGATTTTTTATTATATATCTCTTTTGAGAAATATTAAACAATATTGTAATATCTAATAATATCATCAAAGTTATTTGATAAATTGATAGTGACATTTATAGATTGAGTTAATTGCATTAGATATCTTCAAGTTATAGTTAAGATTTTAAATTGATTTCTAAAATTTCAAAATATTTTAACCGAATACTTAACGTAACAATACGTGTGTACTTATCACATGAGCAAAAATTTCAAAATAAATAACCTTTCTAAATCTAATAACGGTGTGTTTTTTTCCCAAACAAATCAAGTCTAAATTGTTCATGTGATAGGTACACTTGTTTACAAGTTAATCTACGGATTTAAAAAATATTCCGCATTAGACCCAAATTAGTGTTTAACAATTGATGGTTAGGTTGACAAAAGATTTGATTAATACAATACTATACTTTGAAGACTGAATTAGAACATTTTGAAATTTAAAGACCCATTTAAAATCATGGGAATAGTTTGAGGACGTTAAGTGGAATTAAACCTTACTTACAAATTTAATAAGATCATAAGAGATGACATCATGTTTGATGCGAGAAGAAGATAGAAAAAAAGATCATCACATTTTAACCCCTAAAAGATGAAAGAAGGATTAATAAAAAAATTAGCAAAGAAATATAGATGCTTTGGAGAATCTTTAATCAAATTGTAGAGCAAGATCTAAGCTATGGACTAATAATTTTATTTATAGAAAGATTAGTGGGTAATTTAGCAAATTAAATTAATCATAGATATATACATCCCCCCATGTGCTTCCTCCATAATTTGTAATCAAGCAAATTAATTAATTGAGTTGATAACTAGGGTTTGCTAGGAATAATTTAGCCGATAAAGTCAAGTTCAAGTGGTTGATTTAACAAATTCATAAATTGGGATTCTTTGGGTCATTGTTTAATTAATTAAATCTTAATAAAGCTAAATTCAAATGTTAAAAGTCTCCTCAAGAAGGTACTTGATTATCAAGGCTCCTTCTATAAAGAATGGTTTTAGTGAAAAGAAAGCAATATTATATGATTAATCTTTACCAAGCACATTTGAAACAATGCTTTGGGTTTAAGTTCCTTCAATTTATATCGAAATGTATTGCTCCATATTTATGATTAATAAATATTAACCATTTCATATTTAATAATATTAGTTACAAATGTAGGCCGAGTATCTGTTTCGGAGTGTCTATACTCCATTTTAGTTTCAGGTTTTTGTCTCTCTATTTCGAGGAGATCTCAAAGAGGTTCATGGAGTTTTGATGGGAACGCTTAGGTCCATCAAGAAAATGTTGTATCATTTAGACTTTTTAAGAGTAAGGGTTCAAACCCTATCGATGCCAAATGATAAACATTTCTTTGGTGGACTTAGGCACTCCCACCAAAACTCTATAAATTCCTTTTGACTCTCCTCAAAATAAAGAGACAAAAATTGAATATAAACACTCTAGAAACGGTACTTCTATTGTTAAGGAAGTGAGACGCTTTAAAATAACACTCCCCTCAATACTATATTTTTTTAAAAATAAAGTAACATAATCTATGATTACAAGATAGGCAACACTAGGAGTCTTACCTAAAACTAAAAAAAAGTTACCAACATCACATGTAATAATTTTTATGAAAATCCATATGGGATGAAAGTGGGTGATTAAAGTAAGTGTCCCCCTCGTGTGGTGGTGGGATCATTGTCCATTAATTTGATGAATGATGATCTATTTTTTTTTAAAAATTTATTTTTTGGGTTGCTTTTTATGATCAACTATGAACCAATAGGTAGCTAGAAGATAGGCAGGGTAACTAAAAGGGGGAGGGGGGGTTTCTCAATATTTATTTGTGGTTAAAGTTTTAAGAGAGAAGCCCCATGCTTTTCTATTACTGAATGTAGAGACTCGAGCATGCGTGCGTGCATACATTTGACAATATGGAATAAAGGGTGGATTCGATTTTATTTATCTAAATATCTTTATTAATATTAATTCTTCTATTGAGTTAAGTGTTACGAGTCAATCAAATATTAATTTAATTAGATAATAATAAAAATATTTCTGTTAATATTAAATTTTTTATTAAATTTAGTGTCATTCATCAATCTAGCATTAACTCAGTTGGATAATGATAAAAATATCTTTATCTTACACAAAGTAAATTATGTTATTCTGAGGGCATTTTTATCATTTAATATCTTATATATAATATGATTTAGGCTAAACTATAAAAATAGCCACTTTTGTTTGCCTCGGATTATATTTTAGTCACTTATGTTTGAATGTTACGTTTTAGTCACTTACGTTAATCGTTTTGTTATGAAGTGGTCATTCTACCGTTAAACTCCGTTAGCTCCCTAATGACAGTCCTACGTGGCTGTCCAAATGGGTTTTAAATGCTAATTTGGATATCCAGTTGCTGGGATGAAAAAATATTTTTAATTAAATAAATTTAATTTGAACTGCCACATAGGGCAATCAAGTTAGCATTTAAAACCCATTTAGATTGTCATGTAGGACCGCCATTAGGGAGGTAACAGAGCTTAACGGTAAAGTGACCACTTCTAACAAAACGATAGCGTAAGTGACTAAAACGTAACATTTCAAACACAAGTGACTAATATGTAATTTGAGGCAAACAAAAGCGACTATTTTTATAGTCTATCCTATAATTTAAACCTAAGCCTTTATAATTTTTAACAATTATACCTCACCACTCAACCAAAACCTCATTTATTATTTATACAAAATTTTTTTAAATATATCTATTACATAAATCTGGTTTTCGCCCACATTATAAATATATCATAATCTAGTATTATAAAATTTTATTCATCGTTAATGTATCGTCATTTAATCCATTGATTATCGCATAAATTTATAGCTTTAGTGCATCAAATATAGTATATTTTATCTAGATGATGATAGAAACAACTTTTCTTCATAATTAATTTTTTGAATTGCAAATATATTAGTGTTTTTTTTTTTACTTGATTGGTGGGGTTTAGACAAATATCAAGAACAGAAAAAGCTTGGTTCATATTATGAGATTTAAGCAAGGAAGTTGTCAGACATATGACTGAATTATTCCACAATTTCCCACTCTTTGAGTCATATATCAAAGGGGAGCCTTTATTGCCACTAAAATTATCCTAAATCATTCATAACTCAACACATGTTTTTTTTCATTGTCCCAAGTCATGTCATGTTAGCCAAACATTAGTGCTATCAATATCAGATTAGAAAGTTTAAATTGAAAGGATAAATTTTGTATACTAATTATGTTTTGGTGTTGTCATTATTCAATTTTAATTATGAAAAGTGAAAACATATTATTGAATAATGTGATAGATTTGGACTATGCATCATCTAAATTAGAAATTCAACAGTCTCTTCCTATCTTGAGGTGATAGAGTTTACCCAATATGTCATGATAACTTTATAAGCACAATCTTAAAAATCTTTTATTAATGGTTGAAATTAGACATGAAGTCTACACTAAATTCATTTCTCATTAGTTGTAATCACTTAATGGAGGTACATCAATTAATCTACAATCACTTTAAGAATTTAGTTACTATTTCATATAATGATAACCAGTGGCGGAGCAAAGGGTTAGTAGAGCTTTGGCCCCTAAAAAGGAAAAATTTTCATTTAAGTTTTTTATAGTTTATAAAATTTAAAATTAGTAATTGTAAAATTACACATTGGTTCTTAAAATGATAAAAATTGATTTAATTCTTTAAAATTTATAAATATATAGACTATTAAAATAGTGATATTGCATTTTTTACTATCATAAATATATACAATTTAAATCCAAAAAAAATTTCTAGCCCTGCCATTGGTGATAATAATCTTATAATTAAAGTTAAAATATTATATATTTATCTTCTTTCTTCAAAATTTAATATTTTTGATTTTTTACTATATTATAAAGAGGCATGTATCATCATTCTAATTTTCAGTTATACTTATGGAATTTTTTCAATACGTGACTGTTGCTTCATCATAGGGAAAGTGAAAGCTAAGAGTTTTTGGCCTCCACCTTTCCACCAAGGTTGTAGTTAATAACAACCGCATTGGTGTACAAGGTACTTCATTAACTTTAAAAAATAAAACCCGCTATACCTAAATGTTCTGTAAGTTGACCATACTCTTTATTCAACATCGAATAATGTATGTTTCGTCGGATTTAGAGTTTTTGTTCAACAACCTAGTAAGTAAACGAAAACAAAAATAAGTGAATGTTTTATTTTCAATATAATAAAAAAATTAACACTAAAATTAAATATTAACATATGATACTTGCTTAACTAATAAGTTAATAAAAAATTAGAGTAATATGATTCTCTTCCCTCAATAAAGCCACAGTAGGGTTAAAAAAAATCGATTTCAAGATAAATAAATTAGGATATGAAAATATTTTTGCCTTAAGAAGCCGACAGTTATGGGAGATAATTTTTGTTTGTCTGAACAAAAAATGAGAAGAAGAGGTATTTATAGGCATAGTAAAAAAAATATTAAATTAGTAGACTGAGTGTTATGAGGGTTAGATTTATAGTAAATGGTGAAAATTTAAATAAAATTAAACTTGTCACCTATAAGGGTTGAGTTCCTTTAAAGATATTTATTAGGATTAAGTTTATGGTAAACGGTGAAAATTTAAATTAAAAATAATTTGATACTAGGTGTGTCGAGCTTCATTAAACACATTTAATAGGGTTAGGTTTTTCAAATGGATAAAATAATAATTAAAATGCAACTCCAACAATGAAAAAAAAAAACTATATCCAAGTAGAAAAATCCTTCATGTATACATGTATAAAAGCTCCATCAATATCTCCATTTTGAGGTTTAGGGTATATAGCTTTATTACATCTAACAAAATGACAGAACCCCAATATTTCGAATGGCAATCAAAAGGAATTTACTTGGATTTTGCAGGATGCTTAAAAATATTTCCTCAATCAATTCAATATAGGTTTTGATACTGGTCCAACTAGAATGGGCATCATGAAGTAGAGTGGTGAGTGAGAGTGATGAGTATCCACCACCTCAAAGATGAGTTTGGATGTGACTCCTACACACTTAGAACCGGCATGTGGGGAGCCCTCTGTACTCCAACTACGAAACATCCACCCCCCTTTTTCGACATACATCCTATGTATTTCTATACTAAGATAACATCACTCCAATTGAGGCCCAGGTTTTAGAAGCTTTAGGCCTCAACTCAATCACCATTATAATAATAATAATTATTTAGCTTATGTATGATAGATTAAAAAATTAAGTGTTAAAAAACTAAGTGTTAAAAATAAGTATTAAAAAATTAAGTATTGAATTTAACTTATAAAATATGTTTTTTATTTTATTTAAAATTAAATACTGAATATAATTAGATTATTTGGTAAAAAATAATATAATATAAAATGAAATAGAATAAAATAAAATAAAAATCCATTAAATTTATTCTCTATTATCTATTTATCATGTTGTAATTTTTTTAGAAAAAAATTCTGTCTAATAGTTTTCTTTTAAGTTATCAAATATATTTAAAAAATAAATTTATTGAATGACTTTATCTAATTATAATTCCATTTAGTATCCTAAATACTGTAGGAGTCATTTTTAAATCTTACATTTGTGTTGAAACATGGCAAAATTATTATAAATATTTCAATAGTTAGAAGTGAAATATTATTATTAATAATAAAATTATATTTAGTGGATTAAAGGTGATTAAAATAGTTTTAACTATTTAAATATATATTTATTAATTCTTCAAAAAAGTATATATTTATTAAATAAATAAATTTATTTTTAAAATACGTAACCATCCAAATAGATACCTAAGAGATTTTAGTTATGTTTTTATTAAGCTACATAAAAACTCTTATAAATAGGAATTACATTTATTTATAAGATAAACTAAAAATTCAAATATAAAAATTTCTCTCCATCTATGATTCTTAACTGATATTCTTATCGTCGTTTAACTTCAATTTATCCTCGAGATTCATTTGACCCAAATATACAACAAGGGCAAATGAAACTTTAAAAAATTTGATATAAACCTTGGAACATTATCCCATTGATTGGTTTTTCCTATTCAAGCATTATTTGTGTTCCATTTGTGTTTGAGACTTCCTCGTCAATAATTCAAACATGTCAAATTGAACAAAAAAACATAAGATATCGGTCTGATTCTTTGGATGCTACTACGTGTGATTTGACTATAAAAAATGGATAAATTTATAATAATAAAAAATAATTCCGATAAATAAATATATTTAAAGAATTTTTTTAAGATTAAAAAATCTTATTTATAAAAGTATTAATGCATTATATTTGAATAACATGTAAAACTAATCCCAATACCCATATTCTTATCGAACCCTGCATAACATAGATATCAAATACCCTGCTTGCTTGCCAGCAATATTTGCAGCAATCTCCTTCTAATTCAGTACCTTGAATGGCTTCTTACCCTGCATTTTTTATGCCAACATTAAATCAGCCTCCAAGCATCATTCAGAGAAAAGTCTTCACTGCCAAGCATTTTACCTGGGTGAGCGGGACTTTGAACAAGAATGCGAGCGAGAGTAAGAGCGGGACCTAGATCGTGAACGTGAGCGAGAAACATATCTTCGACTACGACTCCTACTAGAACTTCTACTTCGTCGATGTCTTCTGCAGTTAACAAATTATTCACCTCATAAATAGGATACATTATATGAGAGCACCGAGAAAATTCTCTGTCTTCAACAATATGGAGTGAGCACAAAAATATATTCCAGGATATATACCTTGGAGGAGAACGACTATTGCTCCTACTGCGACAGCGGCTTCGGTACCTTTGACGACTTAATCGGCTTGTTTCTTCAAGTTTTTCCAGTCTTTGGCGCTCCTGCTCTCGTTTCTTAGCCATTTCCGCAGCAGTGTCCTTCTTAACTATAGAGGCACTCAGCTCATCAAATCATAAATAAAACACAAGAAACAATGTGATAGGACAAGCAGAAACCCAATTGTACAAATTAAAAACTGCCTCTTTTTATCTCAACAGTAGGAAAAAAAGAAAGAAAGTAAATTCCTTTATAACTCCAATGGAGCATGACAGGATATCATTGAACCAACAGCTGCATAAAATAAATATCATTTATATCATACTTTGCTTGTTTAACTGTTTGTTCATAATCCTTTTTAGTCGCTCCTGTGGAGTTTCTTTCTTTTCAACCTGCCCCTGTTTTGAGGGCCCTCCAGAGGCACTTGCTTTTGTCAACTTGGCTAATGCTGATGTTCCACTAACAGAAAAGAAATAAAATTGTCAAATTCAATGCAACTCAAAAACTATTAACTAAACCTCTGTGGAAAAATGTAATGATAGAAGCAAAAATTTCCGTGATACCTCAATGCTGGTTTTAACACTTCACCACTCTTTTCTTTGTCAAGAGATACACCAGATGCAGGATCACCATGAAGTGCCTCGAGTATATGACCAGATGATGGTCTGCAGGAGAGGAAAAGCATTAGTTATGGCCATCCTTACGGTTTCATTCAACTGGGAAGCATTCACATAGATTCCATTTCAGGAAAAAATATGATCTTCAGAAGGGAAGCTTTCTTCCTATTCCCTCTTTCCAGTTATGCTGATAAACCTAGGGAAGATCTATTTTAAACCGGAAAAGATTGCCTCAGGCAACAAAATGGGGATAAGCTGCAGCAGAGTAAAGACTGCCAATCTATCTTTGCAAGAATGAAAGGTCGAGTGCTCCGACCGGTTTAAAATGTCAGCCTGAGATGGAGGAGATGATGGTGGAGAAACTCCATCAAGCTTTGGTCCATTTCCGTCACCAGAACCCCCAAACTCTGTAATATACTCTATTTTTGGAGCCTTTGGTTTTCTTCTATGAGAATCATCAGAATAACCTCCACGGGCATGGTGCCTTGAGTATGATGGAGAATATGAACGCGATCTAGATCTTGACCTGAATAGGAAAATCCATATTTAAATTCATTTTATGTGTCTCAAATAATAGCTCCAAGAAAAGCCTAGAACAGGGTATACCTCCTACGTGGATAAGCATCATAGGTTGGACTACGCCTAGATTCCCTGCTTTGGCAAAAGAAAGCATTGAAACTTCTATGCATGATGTCAAACCCAATTCTAAAAGTATGTATCAGAGATCTAACAAACTTGGTACCGGTAGGGATCAGTACGGAGTACTCGTGTTCCTGTTATCCGTGCAGCTTCTTTTTCTCTCTCCCTCTCTATTTGAGAAGCTTTTCTCCTTTCTTTGCGACTCAGTTTCCTCTAAAAGATTTCACATTTGTTATCAACATACTTTAAACAATAAAATTCAACTACAACCAATGCGTCTTTTCCAACTTACAATTGCAGGATCGCCTTTGATTACTTCTTTCTGTCTTTTTTCCTCCTCTTTTGCTTTTTTATCCATATAAACAAGCCAACCGTACCTTTTCACTCCAAATCCTTTCGCTATTATTTCCATTCCTTCATCATTACTATCATCACTGTCGAATTCATCATCATCTTCTTCATCCTCCTCTTCTTCACCAGCATCTGAAAAGTAAGCTTCCTCTTTCCCACCATCATAAGAAAATCCAACTTGTGAATAAGAACTTTTATTAGCTGGTTGCGCTGGTTGTGATCTGCCAACATAACAAAAGAGAAAAGAGAAAGAAGTCACATAACAACATACAGCAGTCAGATATATCAAAATAAGTAAAAAGTGGCAAACTTTCCTAAAGGCGGAAATTATAACCCTGAAAACCAATAGACAGTAATATATGCATCAAAATCATCCCAAAAAATTATGTATTTCTCCTGCATAGCAATCAATCAACTATGTATACCAAAGAATAAGCCCCCTAAAGACGACTCCCAAAAATCATATGAAGAATAAGTTTATAACTTTCGTCTTCAATAAAGCTAACCAATCTCACATTTGTTTCTGAATAGCATGACACTAAAAGATTTATCCCAACCATAAACATAATTTCATGTCTAAAATTACCCACATCAAAAGTAATTGCAAAGAACCAGAGTTCTCTTTAAACTTAAATAAAAGTCGAACTTTCAAATTTCAAATTTATATGAAATATATTAACTCTACCACTATCATATGCATTACCTGTCTGATTGAAATGGCATGAGAACTTTCGCCTCCATTTCTAGATTCACATGTTGTAAACCTTCCTCATCTGTAACTGTCGAAAGATACAAACTTCAGCTCATAAAGCACATTCTGAAACTAAACTTTATTCTTATAACAGACTTTCATCCTTATTATATCTTATTTAACAAGGGTAACAATAATGCATTCAACATAAACAAAGAAAACTAAAAAAATAAATATCATCAATTCAGGGAATTAAAAAAGAAGTACCGACATCCTCTACGCCGATGCTTAATTAAATCCCGATAACGCTCAAAATTAACAATTTCTTCTAATTCTTCCTCTTCTTCAGACTTTTCTAGATTCCTAAAATTCCGTGTTCTTGGCTCCCGAATAAAATCAAGTAGAGCTCGGCCATCAAATCTATAATGTAAATAAATGCATTAGTTTCCATAAATTAAAAAAAAAAGATCTAATAAATGTAACAAAAAAGGAAAAAGAAAAAGAGAAATCAAACTACCTATCAATCAAAACGTCTTGTTTTCCATTCCAAGGAATCCTGTAAATATATGGAGTAAAAAATTTGAAATATTTAAGAAATATTAGTAAGATTATTAATAGGGAATTTGATTAAATTACTTACAGGCCTTGCTGGTCTTGAGTGGCGTGATAGAGAGCATCGTCGCGGTAGATACGGCAGCGAGAGCCGATGAGTTGAATGGATTGTTGAGGATCGCCACGTCTTTTGGCTAAGAAAATGGCTCGTCTTTGAGCTCTCTTTCGAGCCGCGTCCATCATGTCGTGGACTTTCCTCTCTGATCGCCGAGCTTCGTGCCACATCTTTGAGGAACAGAATCGGGAGTATCTAAACCCTAAATGAAAGCAAATCGAAGATTATGAGAAATGGAGTGAAATGGAAAAATTAGCGACGATTCTCAAAAATAAATCACGGCTTTGTTTGGTTTCGCGGAAAATTTAGTTTGGTAGAAAACTGGGTTAATAACTGAAAAACCCATGTTTTTGCTTGCTTTAATGGATAAATGGTGTTTTTTTTTATTTAAATAAAAAAGGCCCAGATGTTTTAGAAATGAATGGGCTGATAGGCCTCTTCTTTATATTTAGGATAATTACAATTTTTTATTTAAATAAATCGATAATTCTCAAAATTACACTTGAATTTTATTCCAATATAATACATTAATTTTGATTTTTTGAAATTATAAATTTGATATTCTGATTTAATTTAATTTTTACAAATCTCTAACATCATTTTATATTTATATAATATATATACAAAATAATTATACTTATCTAATATAAAAATAAATTGATATATATATATGTAATTATATATATTTTTTAAAATGTGTCCAATTGAATCAAAATCAAAATTATAATTGTACAAAATCAAAATTTATATAGGAGAATGAATCAAATTAGTAAATAAACACTTTGACGGTTCTAATTTGTTGTTTTAATTACTATTCATAGGAGGAACGAAACAATTATATGGAATACAAAAAATGTAAAAGATAAACCATATGAATGATGACTCAATTATTAGATTTTTTTTATTAAATCATTCAAGTTTAAAAAATTATAAAATATCATCTGACTTCTCTTTTTATTCGTATTTTAAATAAAAAATAGTTAAATACTTAACAGTTGGTTAACTTAGTGTAGCTATTAAGTAAATTCTTTTTACATTTATTTTTAATACGCATCATTTATGTAATTTACCCAAATATAAAATACTTTGACTATAACAGGAGAACTCTATTAAACCGAACAGTCAAATTACTAACAAATTCCATTAGTTAGGTGTTCAATTTTCCAAACAACACAATATAATCCAAACACAATTAAGCCTTATTGTACATTACGTTTAGGGTTCCTAAGGTGCTTTTACACCAGGAAGGGTAACTGATTTTTGCGGTCAAAATTACGGTGAAAAATTGTTTTACACCGAGAAGGATAACTGATTTTTGGGGTCAAAACTACGGTGAAAAATTGTTTTTCTACTTAAATGCAAAAATTGGGATATAAGCACTTTTACCTTTTGAGTTTGGAAGTAATATCATTATTTATATTAAATTATTTAAAAAGTAGATAAAAATGGATTAATTTATATTTTGTACCGTTATATTAAATTATTTAAATATAATTTATCATTGAATTAAATTATTTAATATAATTTATTATTATATTTAAGTTTTTAAAATATTTTATCTATCATTATTTTTATAAATACTTTATATTAATTACTTAAAAGGTGTTCAAAAATTATACTTAATGTACCATTATATTAACATATTAAAATATCATATAATTTAATTAATTTTTAATTTTTTATGGGTTGAGTCTTAACTTGGTTGACATGGGTATTATTATCAATGTAGGAATACATTGTTCAAGTACAGTGAAGCGTACTATCCTCCTATTTATGAGTTATGATAGTCCGGCATTTTCAAAAGCATTAAAAAAACACTTTCAAATACCACTTTTAACCACAACAATTGATAAATAGCACTTAATAAGAGGTTACTTAGAAGTGGTTGGTAAAGATAATTTGCGGTGGACATTGACATGAGAACAGGCCAGGAAAGTCCTGGAAGTAGTTCCTAAACATAATTTGTGGTGGACATTGGTATGAGAACATGCCAGGAAAGTCCTAGAGTTGACCCGAAATGAGTAATTTTAGCTTACCCTTTTCTGCAAATCAAACGAATGGGAGATTCAGTTTCCATTTTCAAGGAGAAATACAAAGATTTTCTAGTCATTAGAGGCATGTCTGCTAAATTTTTTGCTTTTGTTTTGCTATTAATACTGTCATCAAAGTGTAGTGGGATAAGAGATGGAGATGATTAGAAAGATACAGAGGATGATTCATGTTTGATAAGGTGTAACACAGCCTCAGATGCACACCATATCCAGTTAAAATTCAACCATTTGCCTGGGAATGTTACACCCATAGATCTATATGGTAAAATGTTTTATAATATTTGTTTATGAATTATGATCGAAATTTAATTATGTTAGAATTGATGTATGAATCTGACAAGGAGAAATGTGTTGTGTTGTTGATAATAATGCAGATGATTATCAAAATTATGTTGCCATAAAAAAATTGAATTTACACAGGTTACCGATTTTATGTACCGTCACAAGTTATGAAACTGCTTTCTCTGCGGAAATCAATGCGTTTACCAGGAGAGCCAAGGCAAACGTACTTTGTGCGCTGCCTGTAATAGATAAAACAACAATGGGAAATGAATCATCGACGAGTTACATGTCTCGTCATATGTACGAAATTGCTCAACAGATTGCCAGACTAATCGGCAACTACCTATGGTTGAAGCCTGGGACGACTGTTTACGAGAAATATGATAGTATTAGTAATTTAGACATAGTCACTTTCAACTTGAACAGCCGTAATACAATGCCGAATATAGGTGGGATCATTCAAATGGCTGCAACTTTATCGTTTTTGACATCCAAGCCAGTTCACTATTATACAGAGATAAGCATTGTCGTACCCGTAAGATCGATTCCCATGCAGTTTCTTAACATAAGCCAGGACGAGAAGAACCATAATGAAGCACAAATAACAGGGTTTTGGATTGATCTTTTTAAAGAAGCTATTGCAGTGATGCCAAGAAATACCACTTATAAACTGGTTCCTTTCTACGGTTCTGATGATCAATTGTTTAAGGCACTTGCTCGCAATGTTAGTTTGTGACTTTGTTCCTTATATTTTCTACAAATTATCAAGCATCAGTTGACTGACTGAAATTTCCAAATCTTTTTTTATGTATTGAAGACTTTTGAAGCAGCCATTGGCTTAACAGTAATGACCGGAAAAGGGTCCGAGCTCTTAGAATTCTCAAATCCATATTTCGAAGTAGGCCCGATACTAGTGATGAAGGAAAAGCCTGAACTGAACCAAGTTTTTTCATTCATGATGCCTTTCACCAACGAGATGTGGTGTACTTTAGCAGCTATGACGGTGTTCAATGCTTTTGTTATTTGGTTAGTTGAGTCTAGAACTGGTCATGAATCTGTTGGAGTTATCTTTTGGTTCCCTTTGGCGACCCTCTTCTATGGAGGGCATGGTAAGATTCATGTTAACTTCAAGCATTTCACCTTGTTATTGAGCATGTTCTGTATGGACTACATGAACTTTTTTTATAATGCAGGGGAATCACCGAGGAGCAATTTAACATATTTTGTGTTGGCCCCATGTTTGGTCCTGATCCTGGTTGTTTCTTCAACCTATACACAAAGCTTTACTTCCATGATAACAACACACTCAGACACCGAGTCATCATCTTGCTTAGAAATAGAAGATCTCAAGAAAACAAATGCTATTGTGGGTTGTGATATGGAAGATTCAATTATGTTGCAGCATTTAGTGGAGTGCATTGGGTTCCAAAGAAAGAACATCAAGCACATTGCTCAATCTTCAATCGATGATTATGCTAAAGCTCTATCAACTGGAAAAATAAAGGCTGCATTCTTTTGGGCGCCCTATTCGTGTCTTTTCCTTGCAAAATACTGTAAAAGTTTCAGATCTTGGGGCCCCAACCGTAATTTACGTGGTTCTTCAGTTGTAATAAAAACCATACTCTTCAATTTTAACTCTATTAAGCTATTGTTCAAGGTTTGAGGGATGTCATATGTTCATTTCTACAGATTTTTCCAAGGGGTTCTCTTTTTGCTTCATCTATGTCAGAGGCCATGCTGCGATTATGTGGGTCTGGAAAAATCAAGCGAATGATGGATGATTTACTATCATTTCCAGAGTGTTCTAGTTCAACAATTGATGTCACCATGGAACGAGGAATAGGACCTGGACCCTTCTCAAGTTTGTTTATTTTATCAGGCACGGCATCTGCAGTTGCATTGTTGATCACCGTTATTCGACGGATGAGACGACGCTGGGAGAGGTTGGTTCAAGGAATGTTGATGGGTAGAGGACTTTGGGTATGGCTGACTACTCAGTTTTCTCGAGACCAAAGGGGAAATCAACTCCAAGTTCAACTAGCAAGGATTAGTTTCACGTCCCAAACACAACTTACCAGCTTCTAGCATCATAGGTGTAAATGGAGGTCGAAGATGTATTTAGTTTCTTATATTTATCATGCCGATGAAAACAATTGTGTTAGAAACCTATAAGGAACGATCATAGAAAAATCAAAATATGTTTGAAATGGTAAAATTTAGCTTGAGTTCAAATATATAAAAATATAAAAAAAAATATTTTACTTCATAGCTGAGTTTAAAAATATTTAGCTTGAGTTCAATATTGCCGGGCATTTTCAAAATCATTAAAAAAACACTTTTAAAAACCACTTTTAACCACAACAATTGATAACTAGCACTTAATAAGAGGTTACTTTAGAAGTAGTTGGTAAAGATAATTTGTGGTGGACATTGACATGAGAACAGGCCAGGAAAGTCCTGGAAGTAGTTCTTAAACATAATTTGTGGTGGAAATTGATATGAGAACATGCCAGGAAAGTCCTAGAGTTGACCCAAAATGAGTAATTTTAACTTACCCTTTTCTGTAAATCAAACGAATGGGAGATTCAGTTTCCATTTTCAAGGAGAAATACAAAGATTTTCTAGTCATTAGAGGCATGTCTGCTAAGTTTTTTGCTTTTGTTTTGCTATTAATACTGTCATCAAAGTGTAGTGGGATAAGAGATGGAGATGATCAGAAAGATACAGAGGATGATTCATGTTTGATGAGTTGTAACACAGCCTCAGATGCACACCATATCCAGTTAAAATTCAACCATTCTCCTGGGAATGTTACACCCATAGATCTATATGGTAAAATGTTTTATAATATTTGTTTATGAATTATGATCGAACTTTAATTATGTTAGAATTGATGTATGAATCTGACAAGGAGAAATGTGTTGTGTTGTTGATAATACTGCAGATGATTATCAAAATTATGTTGCCATAAAAAATTTGACTTCACACAGGTTACCGATTCTATGTACCGTCACAAGTTATGAAACTGCTTTCTCTGCGGAAATCAATGCGTTTACCAGGAGAGCTGTGAAAAAAATAAAATAAAATAAAAAATAAAGAACACAAAATTTTACGTGGAAACCCTTTCGGAAAAAACCAGGCAGGAGGAGAGAAGAAAATTCACTATGTCGAAAATTTGAATCAATACAAAAGGAATAGACTATGTCTATTTATAGGCTTGTAAAGCCATATTCTAGTAGGATTGAAACACCTTATCCTAGTAAATATAAAATAGATGGAGTTTAATAAGGTTTAAAAAACCTTATTCTAAAATAAAATAAAAGAAATCTAGTTCTATATGGATTTTACTTTTATTTTATTTTCCATCGTATTTTATTTAAATAAGAATTAGGGTCACTTAATTCTAACAATCTCCTCCTTGACACAAATTCTCAATGAACAAGTTCTTAATCTTGAACAAGTTCTCCACCTCTTCCATAAAACCCCTTAAGGGTTTAACTTCAACAATGAACACCAACCAAGTCTAAGCAATAATATCACGAACAAAATGATACCGAACATCAATGTGTTTTGTTCTCTCATGAAACATTTGATCTTTTGTAAGAAAGATGGCACTGATTGTCACAAAATATCGTCTTTGATTTGAAGGTCTTCATTTAGTTCACTAAAGAGTCCCTTCAACCAAATAGCTTCTTTACAAGCCTCGATAATCGCCATGTACTCGGCTTGGTGGTAGACAAAGCGATCGTAGTTTGCAAAGTGGCTTTCCAACTTATTGCACAACCTCCGATTGTAAAGACGTAACTTTGTGAGAGATCTTCTTCTATCAAGGTCTCCAGCAAAATCAGCATCAACATACCCAATAACTCCATCTTCGCTTCTTCCAAAGCGTAAGCAAACATCGATAGTACCTCGTAAGTATCTTAAAATCCATTGAATCGCTTTCCGGTGTTCTTTTAGGGATTCGCCATATATCGCGCTAGCTGCAGATTGATATGATATGATGCGGACGTGAACAAACCATAGCATACATGAGAGATCCCATCGCACTAGAGTATGGAACATGTGACATGTACTCAATCTCATCATCGATTGTGGAGACAAAGCCGATGAAAGTCTAAAATGAAATCGCTAAAGGAGTACTAATGAGCTTAGCACTCGCATATTGAACTTGCAAAGAAGTTTCTCAATGTACCCCTTCCGACTTAGGTACAATTTACTTGTTTTTCTATCTCTAAGAATCTCCATACCAAGTATCTTCTTTGTTGGTCCCAAATCTTTCATCTCAAATTCTTCACTTAGTTGGGCTTTGACCTTTCTTATCTCTCCTTTGTCTTTTCTTTGCTATCAACATGTCATCAACGTAAAGAAGTAGATACACAAAAGAACCATTATTGTTTTTCTTAAAGTAAACACAATTTGTCAAAACTACTTCTTTTGAAATCGTGAGAAGTCATAAAGGAATCAAACCTCTTGTACCCTTCGCCTTGGTGATTGTTTTCAAACCGTAAAGGGACTTTTTAAACAAGCAAACATAATCCTCTTTTTCTCGAGACTGTAAAACCCTCTGGTTGTTGCATGTAAATATCTTCCTCAAGTTCTCCATGCAAAAATGCAGTTTACATCTAAGCGCTCAAGCTCTAAATCATGCATGGCCACAATACCAAGCAAAGCTCGAATCGAACTATGCTTCACAATGGGAGAACACATCTGTGAAGTCCACTCTTGGAACTTGATCTGTAACCCTTTGCAACAAGCCTTGCTTTATATTTAGGTTCTTCAACTCCTGGAGTTCCTTCTTTCTTTTTAAACACCCATTTACAACGAGCAGTCTTCTTACCTTTAGGAAGTTTCACAAGATCCCATGTTTTGTTTTTGTGGAGTGATTCCATCTCCTCTTGCATAGCAAACATCCATTTTTACGAGTCTTCTCTGACTAATCGCCTCGAGAATAATTTGATGGCTCTTGATTCAGTATCTATATCTTCACCACATTTAAAGCATAAGCAACTAGATCACCTCAAAGATACTTCTTTGGAGGTTTAATTTCTCTTTTAGTTCTGTTTTTGGCGATAGAGTATTGAGGCGAAGAAGCAACTCTATTCTCAAATTTTGTATCGACTTGAGGAGTCGACTCTGTATTAATCGATGCTCCACCTACTTTTGATTTTCTTTATTGGAAGAGTCTTTAAGAGATAAGTTAGGAAGCATAGCAGTTTCATCAAAAACAACATCTCTGCTAATCACAACTTTCCTATTTTCAGGACACCATAACTTATACCCTTTTACACCGACTTTATAACCAAGAAAAACACATTTAATGGATCTCGGTTCCAATTTTCCATTATTAACATGAACATACGCGGGACACCCAAAGATCTTTAAATCGGAATAATTAGCAGGATTACGGACCATACCTCTTGTGGAGTCTTTTTCTCAATGGCAGCGGATGGAGATCGGTTGATCAAAAACATGCGATGAGAGGTCGCATACGCCCAAAATGACTTGGTAAGTTGGCATTTGACAACATACATCGAACCTTCTCCATGATCGTTCTGTTCATTCGTTCGCAACGCCGCTTGTTTCGTGGAGTATGACGAATCGTCAAGTGTCTCACGATCCGCCGACTTGCACAATCTATTAAACTCATCGACGAACTCTAAGCCATTATGCATGCGGAGGTATTTTATCTATTTTCCGTCTGTTTTTCAATCATAATTTTCCAAGACTTAAATACGGAAAACACATCGCTTTTACGCTTCGTCAGAAGAACGCCCAAACTTTTCTAGAAAAATCATCAATAAAGGTTAGCATATAATTAGCTCCACCTCTCGAAGGCACTCTGGATGGTCCCCATGGATCGAATGAATATACTCCAACGTTTTATTCGTGTTATGGATTCCTCTAGTGAATCGAACTCTCTTTGCTTCCCCAAAACACAGTGCTCAGAAATTCGGTTTGCAAATTCCTTGCCCATCAAGAAGTCCTCTTTTGCTCAATTCTACCATGCCATTCTCACTCATATGCCCTAGGCGCATATGCCAAAGTTTAGTAATATCATCATCGACAAGGAAGAGAGGCGGCATTTGCATCACCGATATGATAGAACCTCGCAAAACATATAACTTGTCGGTTTTTCTTTGCCCTTTCATCACAACAAGGGACCCTTTGGAAATCTTTAAAACCCCACTTTCAATTTGTGTATATATGCACCCTTTTGAATCAAGAGTACTCAATGAAATTAAATTTCTTTTCAATTCTGGAACATACCGCACGTCACTTAGTGTTTCGACAACTCCATCAAACATCTTAACTTTAATTGTTCCAACACTGCGATCTTACACGAAGCATTATTTCCCATCAAAACAACACCTTCGGATAACTGTTTTCGTAAGTTGTAAACCAATCCCGATTGGGACTCATATGGAAGGTGCAACTGAATCAAGTATCCACTCCTCACTTACTTTAGAATCATTGTGAGCGACTAGAAGTTCACCATCGCCGTAGTCTTCTACAACATCGCCTTCACCGAATTTTTCGGTTGTTTTCCTTTGATTCGCATGACCTCCCTTTTAATCTTATTTTGTAGCTTATAGCACTCAGATTTAATGTGCCCTTTCTTCTTCTGAAGTTACAAGTTTTACCTCTATTTAAAGACTTTGATCTACCCTTAGATTTACCACGATGATTTCTTTCCTGTGTCCTACCACGATCATCATCGTGTATTCGATCTTGTCTCCCACGAACAATGAGACCCTCTCCCGAGAGTCGAGTTTAACCACAAGATGTTTCATCTTATCATACGAGGTTAAAGAATCATAAACCTCATCAACTGTGAGAGAGACTCGCGGCTATATAAAATCGTGTCTCTAAAGGTTGAATAAGACGGAGGCAACGAACAAAGTAGAATCAACCCTAGATCTTCCTTATCATACTGAACCTCCATGGCCTCCAAGTTTGAGAGAATTTCTTTAAACACTTTGTTAAGTGTTCGTGTCTGCACGCACCTTCCTCCAAACGATGAGCATAAAGACGACGCTTCATATGCAACTTGCTTGTTAGAGTTTTCGACATACATATTTGTTCTAGCCTCTTCCATAATGCAATGGCGATCTTATCTATCATCACATCCTCGCAAAATTTCATTGGACAAATGCAGATGCAATTGTGTTAATGCCTTTCGATCCTTACGCTTCTTCTTTTCATCAAGTTAATGTCGAAGGCATCCGATCTATCCCTAGCAGGGCATCCTCCGAGATCCATCACGTGCAAGAACCGCTTGCATCTTAATCGCCACAACGCAAATCGGTGTTGCGATCCAACAACGAAATTTCATATTTCAAAGACGCCATTACCGTGATCGAGATGAACAAACGGAAGCTCGATACCAATTGTGAAAAAATAAAATAAAATAAAAAATAAAGAACACAAAATTTTACGTGGAAACCTTTTCGGGAAAAAACCACTAGCGAGAGGAGAAGAAAATTCACTATGTCGAAAATTTGAATCAATACAAAAGGAATAGACTATGTCTATTTATAGGCTTGTAAAGCCATATTCTAGTAGGATTGAAACACCTTATCCTAGTAAATATAAAATAGATGGAGTTTAATAAGGTTTAAAAAACCTTATTCTAAAATAAAATAAAAGAAGTCTAGTTCTATATGGATTTTACTTTTATTTTATTTTCCATCGTATTTTATTTAAATAAGAATTAGGGTAACTTAATTCTAACAAGAGCCAAGGCAAACGTACTTTGTGCGCTGCCTGCAATAGATAAAGCAACAATGAGAAACGAATCATCGACGAGTTACATGTCTCGTCATATGTACGAAATTGCTCAACAGATTGCCAGACTAATCGGCAACTACCTATGGTTGAAGCCTGGGACGACTGTTTACGAGAAATCTGATAGAATTAGTGATTTAGACATAGTCACTTTCAACTTGAACAGCCGTAATCCAACGCCGAATACAGGTGGGATCATTCAAATGGCTGCAACTTTATCGTTTTTGACATCCAAGCCAGTTCACTATTATACGGAGATAAGTATTACCGTACCAGTAAGATCGATTCCCATGCAGTTTTTTAACATAAGCCAGGACGAGAAGAACCATAATGAAGCACAAATAACAGGGTTTTAGATTGATCTTTTTAAAGAAGCTATTGCAGTGATGCCAAGCAATACCACTTATAAACTGGTTCCTTTCTACGGTTCTGATGATCAATTTTTTGAGTCACTTGCTCGTAAGGTTAGTTTGTGACTTTGTTCCTTATATTTCCTACAAATTATCAAACATCAGTTGACTGACTGAAATTTCCAAATCTTTTTTATGTATTGAAGACTTTTGATGCAGCCATTGGCTTAACAGTAATGACCAGAAAAGTGTCCGATCTCACAGAATTCTCGTATCCATATTTCGAAGTAGGCCCGGTGCTAGTGATGAAGAAAAAACCTGAACTGAACCAATTTTTTTCATTCATGATGTCTTTCACCAACGGGATGTGGTGTACTTTGGCAGCTATGACGGTGTTCAATGCTTTTGTTGTAACACCCCCTAACCCCAAACCGTTACCGGAACGAGGTTATGAGGCATTACCGGACGTATCAGACAACTTACGAATAATTTACAATTAATATAACTTTCATAGTATAATATAATAATTAAGTCCCTATCTTGAACTCTTGAAGTTCAAACATGTATTAAAAGTAGAACGGGACTTGTTCGAGTATCCCAAATTTATTTTTTTAAAATTTTGTGACATTTACGCTTATTTTTACCTAAACCTCTGTAAATTTCAAACCAAAACAACCAACACCAATATTTCACATTCATATACTAATATTTATATTATTAATAAAATTTTAATTTAATAACTATCATAGCATCATTCAAATTGATTAAAAACTTCATTCATTTAACAACTTAATGTTCATGTATCAAAATATCATGTACTTTCCTTATCATTTCATTTAACCATCTAAATTTTATCATTCATCCTTCACTACCCAAAGTAATATACATATTCAAGTGACTAAATAACACCTATGTACATGCCACCTTTACCCAAAAGAAAAATATACATCACCAAATTTGTGTTGGAGTCGGGATTGTTTCGGATCTTTGAGCCGGGACACTTGACTTCTACTAACTCGCGCACGGAAACAATCGTGCGCTGAGTATGGATATACTCAAAGGTGGTATTACTATAAAGCAAGACTTATTTAACATTAATAAATTACAAACATCAACCATAATTTTATAATTATTTAAACTACTTTTATATAAAATTATTTTACTTCATAAATCTTAAATTCATAATTTATTTTTCTCATACTAACTCAATTCATAATTTAGTTCATACATTCTTTCTCGTGTACTTTTCAATAGTGCTAAAACAAATAATCTCATTTTCAAAATTTCATTTCAATTATTTACCCTATTAACAAAGCTCGGACTATGACAGATACACTGATTTCCACCCAAACACACCAGAATATCCAACCCAAACACACCAGAATATCCAACCCAAACACACCGGAATATTGTAAATCCTCCATAACACACGGTATAATATATCCTCCCAACACACCAATAAGGCATTAAATGCCTATTCGGATAAACCAAGTATATAATAACATGAAACATCTTCTCGGCCGAACTACAATCTCTTCATCATATCACAAATCCAATGGCATGCCATTTGTATCGAATCTAGTCCGACGAGTTAATAGGGTATTATTTTACTTTTTCTAATTTCAATTTCACATACTTACCTCAAGTCTTATTTACCATACATAACAATTAAAATTTCAGCAATCAAGAATAATTAAAAATTCAAATTATAGTAATACACACCGTAATTCTCCCGTTTTAGTCCTCGATGACTTTCTCCTTTCCTTTCGATGCTGATGCTTTAGGTTCTTTGTTGGCTACGAAAATAATAATTTATAATCATCAATACAACATGATTCAATTTAATTCATGAGCCTAAACATGTAAATTTAACCATTTTTAATGTATATATATAATTTCACCATTAAGCTATCTACTTGAGTTATTGTTACTAAATTATTTATATCTTGAGCTACGAAACTCTAAATTAATATCCGTAAATTTTCCTTAAAACTAGACTCATATATCTTCTAACCATAAAATAAATTATCTCATTGTACAGAACTCGAATAAGGTTCTTGTTTATTTATTTTGAAACTAGATTCATTAAGGAGTTCACATATATAAATTACACTCCATAATAATTTTTGTACAATTTTTAATGATTTTTCAAAGTTAAAACAGAGTGTCTCGAAATCACCCTGAACCAGTCTTACAAAATTTCAAATATCTTTTGATTCATAAATTCATTGCTTACATTGTTTCCACTATAAGAAACTAGACCCAATAAGCTTTAATTTCATATCTTATTCATCCTCTAATTCAATTCCTACAATTTTTAGTGAATTTTCAAAATCAGACCATTGCTACTTCCCAAAACAGTTTTGATGTAAAATGTTAATAACCAAATTTATAACACCAATTCACACCTTATTCCTATTCAAATTTCATTTAAACTCAAATTTAACTATTAAATTTTCAACATATTTTCTTAATTCCGAATTTTCCTCAATTTAGTCCCTAAAACATAAAACTTATAGCCTAGTTTACAATTTAATCCCTTAATCAATTCTAACTTAGAATTCATTCAATTAAATCCCTAATTCCATAATTTTTCCAACATGAACCCTACTTGGAAACACATGAACTCTTAAACTATTAACTTAATTTCATCAAAATCTTGTTTCAAAGCTCCTAAAACATCAAAATTAAGAGAAAAGGACTTAATTGACTTACCTTTTAAAGCTTCAAACCTTAAAACCTTAGTTTTTTCTTTCCCTTTTCTTTCTTTCTTTTTCTTTCCCTGTTTCGAAATGCTTCTGTTCTGCTTCTTCTTTTTTTTCTTTTGTCTTTCTCTTTATTCTTTTATTATTTCATTTATTTTACTTATTTATTTTATCATTTAACTAATATATATTATTATTAATTTAATAACAATATAATTAACACATTTGTGCACATGTATCTTTGTACATTTGTACACTATTATTACCATCCATTTGTCTTTCTTTTATTTATTTAACAAATAAAAATCTTATAATATTAATATTTAATTAATAAATATCTTTAACTTAAAATTTAAGTAAATACATAATTATAATACAAATGTATATATTCATATTATTACAAATGTCATTATTTGATTTGTTTTTCATACCAAAAATCTCATAATTTAATTATTTAATTGACAAATATCTTTATACTTAAATTATAAGTAATTAAATATTTAAATTACAAATGTACCCATACAATTCTTACACATGTATATTTTATTACCATACAATTATCTTCTATTTAATTTATTTATAATATATTATCAATTAAGTAATCATAATAATTTAATATAAAACTATAATAATAATCATTATAATATATATATGTATATAATTTAATATATAAAACCTAAATAAAATCTTTGATTTTATTTCAATATGCCGCCTCAATTTATGTAAATGGCTTAATTGCCATTTTGATCCTTTTTATTTTCTATTACTTTAGAAGTAAACTTTTACCCCTTTTTCAATTTAGTTCTTTTTGCTAATTATTCTAAATTAAGCTAATTTCACCTAATTAAATCCTAATTAGACAACTACTAGGTTGATAAATATTTTTAATAATTATTTTCGAACTTATTTCACTAAGACGGAGGCCCTATAACTCACTTTTCCGGTGCCCGTGAATTTCAGGTCATTACATTTGTTATTTGGTTAGTTGAGTCTAGAAGTGGTCATGAATCTGTTGGAGCTATCTTCTGGTTCCCTTTGGCGACCCTATTCTATGGAGGGCATAGTAAGATTTATGTTAACTTCAAGCATTTCAGCTTGTTATTGAGCATGTTCTATATGGACTAGATGAATTTATTTTGTAATGCAGGGGAATCACCTAGGAGAAACTTAACATATTTTATGTTGGCCCCATGGTTGGTCCTGATCCTGGTTGTTTCTTCAACCTATACACAAAGCTTTACTTCCATGATAACGACAAGCTCAAACACCAAGTCATCATCTTGCTTAGATATAGAAGATCTCAAGAAAACAAATGCTATTTTGGGTTGTGATATGGAAGATTCACTTATGTTGCAGAATTTAGTGGAGTACATTGGGTTCCAAAGAAAGAACATCAAGCACATTCCTCAATCTTCAATCGATGATTATGCTAAAGCTCTATCAACTGGAAAAATAAAGGCTGCATTCTTTTAGGGGCATTATGCGGATCTTTTCCTTGCAAAATACTGTAAAAGTTTCAGAACATGGGTCCCCAACCGTAATCTATGTGGTTCTTCACTTGTAATAAAAACCATACTCTTCAATTTTAACTCTATTAATCTATTGTTCAAGCTTTGAGGAATGTCTTATGTTCATTTCTACAGATTTTTCCAAGGGGTTCTCCTTTTGCTTCAGCTATGTCAGAGGCTATGCTGCGATTATGTGGGTTTGGAAAAATCAAGCGAATGATGGATGATTTACTATCATTTCCAGAGTGTTCTAGTTCAACAATTGATGTCACCATGGAACGAGGAATAGGACTTGGACCCTTCTTAGGTTTGTTTATTTTATCAGGCACGGCATCTGCAGTTGCATTGTTGATCACTGTTATTCGACGGATGAGACGACGCTGGGAGAGGTTGGTTCAAGGAATGTTGATGGGTAGAGGACTTTGGGTATGGCTGTCTACTTTGTTTTCTCAAGACCAAAGGGAAAATCAGCTCCAAGTTCAACTAGGAAGGATTAGTTTGACGTCCTAAACACAACTTACCAGCTCCTAGCATAGCGGTGGGATCTTTCAGACAAGGGTAAAGGTCTAGAGCAGGCCAGAAGGTGGGACTCTTTCTTTTTCTTTCCTCAAATAAAAGCTAGATTCATTTTAAGTCGGTTCAGGTCCAAAAAATTTCCTGCACTTACCAGCTCCTAACATCAAGGGTGTAAATGGAGGTCGAAGATGTATTTAGTTTCTTATATATATCATGCCGATGAAAATAATTATGTTAGAAACCTATAAGGAACAATCATAGAAAAATCAAAATATGTTTGAAATGGTAAAATTTAGCTTATATATAAAAATATAAAAAAAATATTTTACTTCATAGTTGAGTATAAAAATATAAGGAACGATGGGTGCCTTCGATCGCCTTGTCCAGGCATTGAAGGCCCTGTTTTTGTACATCAGCTCATCAGATCTGATCGACGGGTATGGAACTCCGCCCTCTTGGATTGTCACGAGTTATGAAATTGCATTCGTTGCGAAAATCAATACGTTTACCAGGAGAGCCAAGGCCAATGTACTTTGTGCTCTGCCTGCAAATGATAAAACAACAATGGGAAATGAATCTTCGACAAGTTACATGTCTCGTCAAATGTACGAAATTGCTAGCCTAATCGATAACTATCTGTGGTTGAAGCCTGGGACGTCTGTCTACGAGGAATCTGACAGAATTAGTAGTGATTTAGACATAGTCACTTTCAACTTGAACAGCCACAATCCAACCTCAAAAACAAGAGGAATCATTCAAATGGCTGCAACTTTGTCATTTTCGACATCCAAGCCGCTTCACTATTATACAGAGTTAAGCATTGCTGTACCAGTAAGATCGATTCCCAGCCAGTTTCTTAATATAAGCCATGACGACCAGAGCCATAATGAAACACAAATAACAGGGTTTTGGATTGATCTGTTTAAAAAAGCTATTGCAGTGATGCCAATCAATACCACTTATAAACTGGTTCCTTTCTACGGTTCTGATGATCAATTGTTTGAGACACTAGCTCGCAGGGTTAGTTTGTGACTTTTGTTCCTTATATTTCCTACAAATTATCAAGCATCAGTTGACTGACTGAAATTTCCAAATCCTTTTTTATGTATTGAAGACTTTTACTGCAGCCATTGGCCCATGATTGGTCCTGATCCTGGTTGTTTATTCAACCTATACACAAAGCTTTATTTCCATGATAACAACAAGCTCAGACTCCGAGTCATCATCTTGCTTGGATATAGAAAATCTTAAGAAAGCAAATGCTATTGTAGGTTGTGATATGGAAGATTCAATTATGTTGCAGCATTTAGTAGAGGTCATTGGGTTCCGAAGGAACAATAATCCATTGATGATTATGCAAAGGCTCTATCAACTGGAAATATAAATGCTGCCTTCTTTTGGTCGCCTTATTTGAGTCTTTTCCTTGCAAAATACTACAAAGGCTTCAGATCTTGGTGCACCAACCATACTAATCCCTGTATTTTGTAGTCCTATTACAGGTAAACGCTGGCCACGAATTTTAAAACTGCTTCATACTTAAGGTGAGGATCGGACTCTCAATCACTGTTTAAGATAAGAGCATTGGCGGAGCCGGGGGCTGGGAGGGGCTTGATCCTCCTAAAATGAAAATTTTTTTATTTAGACCCTTTATAATTTATAAACTTTTAAATTAGTAATGGTAAAATTGTATTTTGGCCTCCTAAATAATAAGAATTTAATTTAATCTTTTAAAAATTATAAAGATATAGACTATTAAAATAGTGAAATTACATTTTTTTGTAAAAATATACAATTTAATTTCGGTACCCCTAAAATAATTTTTTGGCTCAACCACTGGATAGAAGAGATTCTACCATCTCAGTGGTTCAAGTTTATTTATTCTATCAGGCACGACATTTGCAATTGCAATGTTGATGACTGTTATTCGACCAATGAGAAGACATTGGGAGAGGATGATTCAAGGAATGTTGATGGGCAGAGGACTTTGGGTAGGGTTGACTACTATGTTTTCTTGAAACCGGAGGGGAAACCATATTCAACTTCAACTAGCAAGCATTAATTCCACTTCCCAAACATAAGTTATCGGCTCTTATCATTACTGATGTAAATGACGGTCATAGATGCAAAAATAGGATTAATATTTATTACATGTTATACATTAACATATACTTTATAAAGTATTGTTTTTGCATGTATAAAATTCATGTACTCTTCATCTATAATTGTTTAATAGATTTTAATTTTTGTGATGAATAATACGATTGAGTAGAAGCTACGTATGTAATTTATGTTATGTGGACATGCAATCTAATCTAAGTGAGCCTCATTTGTGTATGTTTATTAGTTATTATTAGGTCTCTTTCGTTCTTAATCTGATGAGTGAATTTATAATTTTTTTGAAGGAAAAAGTTATAAGATTGTTTATTGATAAGAGGAATAATTTCAACAAGCTTTCTTTTGATAATGAAATTATTTTTGCATTGATGATCAAACTAATGAATTAAAACCGATAAATTACTATTGAGACTCTCATTATATTAAATTTTTAAAATTTTATTTTGTGATATCTTTTTACATAATTATATATTTAATTTTAATTTTAAAACTCCTTTTTTGTTTTATTAAAAAAATAGAATTATCATACATGCATTTAAAAAATATAGAATTATAATACTTGGATTTAACCCTACTTGAGTAGGAATTTATTTTTGTCTTGACAACCATAGAGTTGTATTTAAATGAAAACCATACATGCATTTTTTTTTATTATATAGTGTTTATTGTGATTAAAGACCTAATGGATACTAGTCAGTACTTACCGCGATGAGTAAACGTAACAATTTTGTTTTTTTATGTAGAACTAAGATAATCTGGTTTTATCATGGTTTTTTCATTGGTAGCAATGATACGAATGACGCTTCAGTCATGGCGTGCGGCCGGCTTAGCCATTATTAACTCCAATATTGGGTGCTGCTGACGTGAACATACTCATTTTTCCACACAATTTCTAGGAGGTTACCAAGTAATGCAAGTTCCCAAGGATAATTGATGGTGGACAGGGACATGAGAACACGCCTTGAAAGCCCTACCGTTGACCCGAAATGAGTACTTTTAGCTTACCTTTCCCTACAATTCAAACGAAAGGGGATTCAGTTTCAATTTTCTACTCATTAGGGGCATGCAGGGGGCAACCTTTACCAAGCTTTTTGCTATTGTCTTGCTATTATTATTGTCATCAAAGTGTAGTGGGAAAATAGATGGAGCTGATCAGGAAGATGTAAAAGCTGATGTATGTATACATTGTGTCGCCGCCAGAGATACACACCGAATCCAATTACAATTCAACCATTTACGTGGGGAAGTTAAACCCATAGATCTCAATGGTAACGTGATGTAATCTCCTTGTTTCACGATTGATCAATTGATCGATCTATAATTAAGTTGGAATAGATGTATGAATCTGACAAAAAGTAACTGTTATTAATTTTGTAGATCATTATCAAAACTGTGTGGCCATAAAAAACCTGACTACGCACAGACACAGGTTACCAATTCTTTGTACTGTCACAAAATTTGAAACTGCATTTTCGATGGAAGTAAATGAGTTTGCCAAGAGAACCAAGGCGACTGTACTTTGTGCTCTACCCGCAAGAGCTGAAGCAACAATGATAAATGTATCATCAACGAGTTACATGTCTCATCTTATGTTTGAAATTGTTCGCGATATTGCTAGAGTAATCGACGACTTCCTGTGGATGAAGTTAAAACCTGGATTGCAACTTTATCATTTTTGGCATCCAAGCCGGTTCACTGTTATAAAGAGTTAAGCATTGGTGTACCAGTAAGATCGATTCCCAGGTAGTTTATTAACATAAGCCATGACAAGAAGAACTACAAGGAAACACAAATAACAGGGTTTTGGATAGATATTTTTAAAGAAGCTACTTCAATGATGTCAGTCGATAGACCTTATAATCTGGTTCATTTCTACGGGTCTGATGATCAGCTGTTTAAGGAACTTGCTCGTAGGGTTAGTTTGTGACTTTGTTCTTTATATTTCTTACAAATCAAACATCAGTTAGACTGACCGAAATAATTTCCATATCTTTTTATGTATGATAAGACTTTTGATGCAGCCATTGGCTTAGCAGTAATGACCAAGGAACGATCCCAGGTTGTAGAATTCTCATATCCATATATTGAAGTAGGCCGGTGGTAGTGATTAAGGAGAACCTTGAAATGAATCAATTTTTTTCATTCATGATCCATTTCACCAACAAGATGTGGTTTACTTTGGCTGCTATCACGGTGTTCAATGCTTTTGTTATTCGATTAGTTGAATCTAGAACTGGCCATGAATCTGTTGGAGCTATCTTCTGGATCCCTTTGGCAACCATCTTCTATGGAGGGCATAGTTAGATTTATTTTAAAATCACGCATTTCACTTTATTCTTGAGCAGCATGTTCTATATGGATACCAGTTGCAATTACCACACTACATGATAGGATATACAAGCATCTTCAAGTAACCTTTGTACTGATAATTGGTCATATTGTAATGCAGAAGAATCATCGAGGAACAGCTTAACTAATTTTGTGCTGGCCCCATGGTTTATCCTGATCCTGGTTGTTTCTTCAACGTATACAGCAAGCTTTACTTCCATGATAACAAGCTCAGATACCGGGTCATCATCTTACTTAGATATAGAAATTCTCAAGAAAACAAATGCAACTGTGGGTTGTGGTACGGAAGATTCAATTATGTTGCAGCATTTAGTGGAGGTCATTAGGTTCCAAAGAAAGAATATCAAGCACATTGCTTAATCTTCATTTGATAATTATGCAAAGGCTCTATGAACTGGAAATATAAAGGCTGCATTCTTTTGGACGCCGTATACCGAAGTTTTCCTTGTAAAATAATGCAAAGGTTTCAGAGCTTGGAGCCCAAGCCATGACCTACGCAGTTCTTTAATTGTAATATAAACGATGCTCGTTTTCCTAATTTTTTGTTCAAGCTTCGAGGAACATATTAGACAATTTTTTTTCTTGTATTACAGATCGTTCCGCAGAGTTCTTCTTTCGGTTCACATATGTCAGAGGCCATGGAGCTATTAATACAAAGTGGGAAATTCAAGCAAATGAAGGAAGATATGATATCTCTTTCATATTGTTCGAGTCTAACTAATGATGGTACCATGAAACGAGGAATAGGACCTGGACCCTTCTCGGGTTTTTTTATTTTATCAGGTTCGGCGTCTGCAATTGCATTGGTGATCACGGTCATTCAACTATTGAGAAGATGTTGGGAGAGGCTGGTTCAAGAAATGTTGATGGGTAGAGAGCTTTGGGTGTGGCTGACTACTCTGTTTTCTCTAAACCAGAGGGGAAATAAGCTTCAGGTTCAACTAGCAAGGATTAGTTGAAAATGTTGGAAGTGTCGGAGATGATCAACAGTTGATGAACAACAAGCTAGACCAGTATTGTATCTAAATGATAAGTATCTTGAAAGGTTGGTTCAAGGAATGTTGATGGGTAGAGGACTTTGGGTATGGTTGACTACTCTGTTTTCTCGAAACTAAAGGGGATATCAGCTCCAATTTCAACTAGCAAGGATTAGTTTCACTTCCTAAGCAGAACTTACCAGCTCCTAGTATCATGGTGTAAGTGGAGGTCGAAGATGTATTCAGTTTCTTATATATATCATGCCGATGAAAACAATTATGTTAGAAATTTATAAGGAACGATCCTAAGGAAAATATATATATCTTTTCCATAATCTAAAATTTATATATATCGCCCCCCTTCATGTTGACGATTCCTTGGTTTGGATCCATAATCTAAATGGAAGGAATCTATTCGGTTCGATCTGGATATTATGTTCTCGTCACTTAAAAAAGACCGTCAAGTTGCATCATCTAGTGATGAAAGCTTTTCAATTTGGGATTGGAAGTAACCCAATTTGCCTGGCCCGGATTACAAACAAACAAAAGGCCTAAATAGAATCATATAAACAAAACCAAACAAATAAACAGTCCAACTACAAGTCCATTTACAGGGCCCGAATACACTTGAATACACTATGGCCCAAAAAAAATTAACCCTAACCCAAATACAAGCCCAATGGCCCAAAATGATTAGATATTTTCGATAAAACGAAACCCTAGAGGCTCCTATGTGCGCCGCTCCTCCTCGAGTGCACCGACTGCCCCTCGACCCGAGGTCCATCTGCAACCTTGCACTGAAGTGGAAGAATTTCTTTGCCGTTGACTCTCCAAAGACCTGCAAACAAGGACGGCAGAAACAAAGAAACAATAGAAGAAATAAAAAAGCAAACAGTAGCATAAAAATATTCTGTAATCGACTATAAAGCCAAAGAACCCATTGTATTTTACACACTCAGAATATTAATCAAAAGAATTCAAAGTAAGAAAAAAAAGGTGATTTGTTTTTTCTATTACATATTTTTTTTTTTTTTTGTAAATAAATCATAAAACAAGAAAGGGGTTTGAAATTTACCTTTTTTCTCCTCACCTCACCACCATCGAGGCTCTTCCTCTTCAAAAGCCATGAAACCCCTTTCGGGTTTCAGTTCGGGCTTCGTTCCAAAGTAATATAAGGTGTCATGAGGCGAAAAGGGGAGGGGGCGATGGTTACAATTTTCTTTTCTTTTTATATTATCGCCTCTAGATTCAAAATCTAGAATGGAAAAGACGGAAAAAGAGCCTTTCTTAGAACTCCGACCACCAGAGGCGAAGGTCATCGTTGCCGATGACTGGTGGCCATGACGGACTGATGGCCGGATTTATGGCCTGAGAGGGGAGAGTGAGAGAAGCCTTGAGAGAGTAACCGGAAAATTTTAAGAAAATGTAGGGAGTGTTCATTTTTTTCTGATTTTTTTTTATTTATATGTGGGTCTATACGGCGCTGGTTTGGACCCAGGTTTCAATTGCCAAAATGACGCCGTTTGGCATATGACCCGAAATACAGCCCGAATATCCCCTAGGATCCGAGTGTTTTCGCACGGAGGGGAAATTTTCCATTTTGGTCCCTCCGCTTTCTAAAGGATATTCAATCCGATCCCATTTTCATTTTTTGTTTTTAAATTTATCCACTTAATTTTATTATTTTTTATTTTGGTCCTCCGACCATTTGACCTCTTGAAGCGGTGCATTTAGGGGAGGTGTCTGGGTATAATTTCTCGTTTAATCCCTGTCCTTTTTCGCACGTTCAGTTTTAGTCCTTTATTCTCTTTTATTTATTTTGCAATTTATTCCCTTAAATCTCATTTCAATTTCGATTCAGTCCTTACCTATTTATTTGTTTATTGTGATTTAGACTCGCAGATTTCTTTTTAATTCGAATTTAATCCCTTATTCAATTAATTTTAGCCTTCTCGTGGGATTTTTCTTTATTTTATTGTTATTTACTTATTTATTTACCTATTTATTATTGCGATTTTAGCTTTTCATGAATCTTTTCCTTTTATTATTATTATTTATTTATTTATTCATTTATTTATTATCATCTCGTTTTTTTATCTTAAAATTTATATTGTTCATATTTATATTTTTGCTCTATTGCTATTATTATTTCAATTTATTTTATTTATTTGTTTATTTTTGTTTTTATTTTTGTTATATTATTGTTTTCATTATTTTTGTATTTCCATTACTTATTTTTTATCATTATCTTGCATTTTTCATTTTCCTTCATTTTTAAGATTGCCTTGTTTATTATTATTATTTTTAAAAAAAAATTACGAATTGATCATTAATATTATTGTTATTATTATTATAACTACATTTGTATTATTATAGTATTCCTCTACTTGTTTATTTCTATCATCTTACTCATATAACTATTATATATTATTTCATGTATCACCACTATACATTAAGTTAGATATGTCCCTCAATTAATGTATTGTATCTAAAAAATACACATCGTTTAAATATTACACTTGTTATTATTTGAAATTTTCAAATAAGGCAATGTTTTGTATTTAGAAACTCGAGAAAAGTCGTGCCCTAACTTACAGGGTTTCGATTTTTCTCGTTGGGTCTAAATAACCTAATATCCTTTTAAAATTAAAAGACATAAGATTTCGGATAAAAAATAAAGGCTAGCTTATTCTCAAACGGTTTAAGGTGTCGCGTCCTAACTTACGGGATGTAACATCTTGTTACCTCGAGACGAGAAGGTCTTTATCATTTTTTTTTCAATCTATTCGAGTAGTTTTTAAGTAAAAATAGCATAATACAAAGAGAGATCGTATTTTAAATTCTTTTCGAGTTCTCAACTTTCGACATTAATTAATCGATTAGGTACTAATTTTGGGTGTTACGAGGGTGCTAATCCTTCATCGTACATAACCGACTCCCAAACCCATTTTTTCAAATTTCGTAGACCAAAAATCATTGTTTTAGTAAATCAAATCCTTTATTAAAACAAGCAAATTACGAGGTGACCAGATCACACTTCACAAAAATGATTGGTGGCGACTCCTATTTTTTTTCGTTTTTAAACAAAAAGTCAACCTTCTAAAAAAAATAGTTAAAAAATTTCTATGGAGATCTTGCCACAACTCCAATCCTTCCGTCCAAAATCTCACTAAAAGACGATATGTGGTATCGTCTCTATGCCAGAGATGTGGTGAAGAGATCGAATCGATGGAACATGTTCTATTTTTCTGCCCATTTTGTATGACAGTTTGGAAACTTTCTTCCTTTAGTTACTGTCCAAGGAAGGAAGGTTTCAGAGGGATGTTTAAATGGTGGACCGATATAGGCAGTTGGCTTATGACTAAAGGAGTAAAAGAACAAGTGGGACTAGTCGCCAATATTTGTTGGAACATATAGACGACCAGAAATCGATTGATCTTCGAAGGTATCAAGGACAATCCTCTTGGTATTTGACACAAAGCTAATCCTCTTGGTATTCGAAAGTATCAAGGACAATCCTCTTATACTTCCAGATAGAAACATTAACCAAGTGAGAAATAATTTTCTGCATCAAGCTAATTCTTTTATAAAAAAATTCACAAGGGATGCTCGTCGACTAAATATAACAAATTTTTTTTAAGGTTAAAATATGACATAATTCTCTATATTTTTTGAAAATTTAGAATTTAATCATTATACTTTTAATTTTAGATTTCAAAATTTAAGTCTAATTACTAACATTTAAAAAAAAAATCTTAAATTCAGGCTAATTGCAATATTATTTTTTAAATATGTGGGTATCAAGTGAGTTTTTTTTTATTATTTCAAAATGTCACATCAATAAATTTAACGATTAAACTTGAGTTGGGATTTAAATTTCAAGTTTTTGAAAAATTCAGGGATTTATAACCTATTTTGATCAATATATTCTGTTGTTATTGTGTTGTCGCTAGCATTGAATATTGGAAAATGAAGTTTACAGCCGACTTAGCCATTTATTAATTCCAATAATTGGGTGCTGCTGATGTGATTACGTGCCCATTTTTCCACACTACATGGTCCTAACACAAACAATTACTAGGAGGTTTCCGAATAACGCAAGTATTTCCTACGGGTAATTTGTGGACAGTGACATGCCAGGAAAGCCCTACCATTGACCCAAAATGAGAAATTTTATCTTGCCCTTCCCTGCTGCTCAAACCAACGGAGACTATTCAGTTTCAATTTTCAAAGAGGAACAGAAGGATTTTCTAGTTATTAGAAGCATGTCTGTTAAGCTTTTGGCTTTTGTTTTGCTATTAATACTGTCATCAAATTGTAGTGGAATAAGAGACGGAAAAGATCAGAAAGATACGAAGGATGATTCATGTATGATACGCTGTAACACAACCACAGATGCACACCAAATCCAATTACAATTCCACCATTCGCCTGGGAATGTTACACCCATAGATCTCGAGGGTAAAGTGTTATATAATATTTGCTTATGATCGAACTTTAATTATGTTAGAACTGATGATGTATGAATCTGACAAGAAAGTATTAAGGAATAAAAGAAAGTGTTATAGTTACTGGTAGTTAATAGTTACGTAGTGGTTAGCTATAAGCAGTTAATTAGTTGTTAGCAGCTGCTATCGTTACAGTTTATTGTTCAAATCTGTATAAATACAGCAGCTGGTTGTTCTGCTATGATATACAAAAAATCAATCTTCTTCTCTTCTTCTTGAATTGTGTTTCTCATTATGGTATCTGAGCCATAATAATATTTTTTTTTCTCTTTCTCATGGCAACTGAAGATGTTTCGGGTAATGATGATGAGAATCGGCAGTCGTTTAATACTGCTGCTTATGCCGATGGTTCTTCACATGATCTTGGCAATGCTTCTATGATGAGGATTCAGCAGTTTCCTAAGCATGATACGGTGAAACTTGGTGAACATAACTTTCTTTTGTGGAAGCAGCAAGTCTTGTTGATTCTTGAAGGATATGGCTTGCATGAGTTCGTTCTTGGAACTGTTAGTGTTCCCCCACTATCAGTTGTTGATAAAGACGGTAATCTTGGTCCCAATCCTGAATTCTTGTTTCATAAACAACAGGATAAGTTGTTAGACTCTTGGCTGCTAACTACCATAGGTGATGAGATCTTGGTTCATCTCACTACTGCTCGATCTACTTTTGATGTTTGGAATACTGTTGTTCGTCGTTTTGCCTCAAAATCTGCTTTGACAGTCTCCACCTTACGACACTCTTTGTATTCTCAAAAAAAGGGCCAATTAACTGTGAAAGAATACTTGGCAAAGATCAAGAGCTTGTGTGATAATCTGACCGCTGCAGGAAATACTATTTCTGAACAAGAGCAGATTAGTATTATTCTTGCTGGTCTGCCTGTGGAGTTTGAGTCGATTAGAATTGTGGCTTCTGCAATGCGGGTTCCTCTTGATCTTCTTACAGAAATGCTCGCTGATTGTGAAGCTCGCCAACAAGAATTAGTTTCCAACGTGTCTGTTCAGGCTAACTTTGTTCAGCACCGTAGTAGCACTGATGACACCATCAGTAAAAGTGATAGAGGGTCTCGACCGCCTTACAGAGGTAATGGAAGATTTTCTCGATGTAGAGGTCGAGGAAGAAAGTTCAGTAATTCTAAACCTCAATGTCAGTTGTATGGCCGTGTTGGTCATACTGTCCAAAAATGGTATTATCGTTTTGATGAGAATTTTGAGGGGATTTCTAACCAGCCTATGCAGGCTCATTGTCATCAGTTTCAGGGAACTTCAACTTCTTGTGCCGGACATCACTGCTGCTCTCATAAGACTGCTCCAACTGACTCTGCTGCAAATTTCAATCACGTTTCATGTTCTTCGAATCCTGTGAACCCGACGGTATGGTACCCCAATTCAGGCGCATCCAATCATGTTACTAATGATTTGGATAACTTGCAGGGTGCAGCTCTCTATACAGGTAACCAGAAACTTTACATGGGAATGGGGTTTCTGTACCTGTAGCTCATGTTGGCTCAGGTCTTCTTCAGACTGCTAGTAGAGTTTTTCGTTTGCACACTATCTTGCATGTTCCTCGTATTTGTAAAAATTTGTTGTCTACAGCTCAATTTGCAAGAGATAATCAGGTTTATTTTGAGTTTCATCCTGTTCATTGCTTTGTGAAGGATGTCAAGAAAGGGAGTGTCTTATTGGTGGATCACATTCATAATGGTCTGTACAGATTTGACATGTCAGCTTTCCAAGAATCCAAAGCTGTTGTTCCGTCTCCAGCGACTGCTCATGTTACTAACCTGGAGCCTCCTGCTTCTAGTAGTCTTGTTTTTGATTTGTGGCACAAAAGACTTGGCCACCCGTGTGATAAGACTATTGCTACAGTACTTCGAAAATGTAATATAATTGCAAACAAGTCTCAGTTGAACTCAGTTTGTTCAGCTTATCAACTTGGAAAATTTCATAAGCTTTCGTTTTCTCTTTCTTCTACTGTGTATTCGGCTCCTTTTGAACTTGTTGTTCCTGATATTTGGGGGCCAGCTTCTGTATCTTCTGAAAGACATTCTTACTATATTTCATTTGTTGATGCTTACTCCAGATTTACTTGGCTTTATCTTATTAAACATAAGTCTGAAGCTCTGGCAAAGTTTCTCCATCTTCAAAAATTTATTGAAGTTCAATTTGGCTATAAGGTAAAGGTGCTTCAAACTGACTGGGGGGGAGAGTTTCGGCCTTTTCCTCAAGCACTTTCTCAATTGGGAATACATCATCGCCTTTCTTGCCCGCACACCTCGGAGCAGAATGGTTTGGTCGAAAGGAAACATATGCATATAGTTGATGTTGGCCTGACGTTATTGGGTCAAGCGAATGTTCCTATGCATCTATGGGCTCATGCCTTTATCACTGCCGTCCACCTTATTAATAGGCTCCCAACACCTGTTCTTAATGGAAAGTCCCCATATGAGCTGTTGTACAAGTCTGTGCCTACTTACATGCATCTTAAAGTTTTTGGTTGCCGATTTTACCCTTATCTCAGGCCTTTCAACTCTAATAAGTTGCAATATCATTCCAGACCATGTGTCTTTCTTGGTTATAGTCCCGTTCACAAGGGGTACAATTGCCTTGATGATAATGGTAAGATGTTTATTTCCCGACATGTGAAGTTTGATGAAACTTGTTTTCCTATTTCTGCCCGCTCGGATAGTGGTTTTCCTCTCCATGGGATTCGCCCTCAGTTTTTGCACCAGCAAACTCATCAGTAATGGTGCCTGCTGATCGGCCTACAAGTCTAGTTGCCTCTACTCCATCTGTTACTTGTAATTCTCCAGCCTTGCCGCCTGGATTCACTAGTGCTTCTATTTCAACTGATGAAGCTAGTTGCAGTCGTTCTGCCTCTTTATCTACACCACATTCTTCTTCAGTTGATGCATGTTCTACTTCTCATTCAGCTCCTGGTAATACTCAGATTGATTCTTCTCCAGCTGCTGCATGTTTTGATTCTCATTCAGCTCCTGGAAATACTCAGATTGTTGAGGAGGTGGCTGCTCCTCTTGTCAATATGCATCCCATGCAAACCAGGGCCAAAAGTGGCATTTTCAAACCCCGTATTTTTCAATTTGAAATTTGCATGATCTGAACTCGTCACAATTCTTTGAGGCTTTTTCTTCCAAAGAGTGGACTCTCGCTGCCCAACAGGAATATGATGTTTTGATGAAAAACAATACCTAGGATTTGGTTCCTCTCCCTGCCAATAGGAGAGCTGTGGGGTATAAGTGGATATTCAAGCTTAATCTTCGTTCGGATGGGTCTATTGCTCGGTATAAAGGTCATTTAATGGTCAAAGGTTATCTTCAGGAAGCTGGAATCGACTTCCATGAAACTTTTAGCCCCGTTGTTAAACCAGCCACAATTCGTGTTGTTCTAGCTTTAGCAGTGAAGTTTGGCAGGTCATTACGACAAATTAACATCAATAATGCCTTCCTTAACGGTAACTTGACTGAAGAGATCTACATAGTTCAACCCCCTAGCTTTGAGCAGTGTCATGGTAGTCAGAACTTGGTGTGTCGATTAAAGAATGCACTATATGACCTTAAACAGGCACCACGTGCTTGGTTTTCCAAACTTAGAGACTTCTTACTTACTTCTCGGTTTGTGCTAGCAAAGTTAGATGGCTCTTTGTTTATTCGAAAAACTGGAGGTATGTTGCTCTATGTGCTGGTCTATGTTGATGACATCATTGTCACGGGTAATCATCAAGGCAGCATTGATGAATTTGTCACAGCCTTGGATACACAATTTTCTTTGAAGGACGTGGGGCCTCTTAATTATTTCTTGGGTATTGAAGTATTGCCTACTACTAATGGGTTGTTCTTGACTCAACGCAAATATATTCTTGACCTTTTAAAGAGAACTCAAATGGAGTGTGTAAAGGGTTCTCCTACTCCCATGACTACTTCGACCCCTTTATCTCAACATGATGGTAGTGCTATTGAAAATGAGTCTGAGTATAGGAGCATTGTGGGTGCCCTTCAGTATGTTCTTATCACTCGGCCTGACATTACATTTGCTGTTAATAAAGTCTGTCAATTTATGCATCAGCCTCTTGATCAGCATTTTAAGGCTGTAAAATAAATTCTTCGATACCTTCAGCATACTGTGGAGTATGGTCTTCATTTTACTGCTACTACCCACTTGGATCTAGCCGGTTTTTCTTATGCGAACTGGGGCACTGATATTGACGATAGGTGGTCCACTACAGGTTTCTGTTGTAACGCCCCTACGCCTGATACCAATAGCGAAATCGAGCTTGAGGTGTTACCGAACATAATTTATCAATTTAAGTACTTCGAATCATTTGTTTATACATTCACAGCTTTCTAGCTATCTGCATCACAGTTTCAAGAAAAATCATATCTTGAGTTACGAAACTCAAAATCAAGATCTGTAAATTTTTCCTAAATCTAGACTCATATATCTATTTACTAATTTTTTTCTAGAATTTTTGGTTGGGCCAATTAGTACAGTTTATTAGTTAAAGTCTCCCCTGTTCCAGGGTTCGACTACTCTGACCTCTGTGTATTACAAATCAGATATCTCTCTATACAAAATTTAAATGACCATGAGGTTTGTTTCTATTAAAACTAGACTTAATAAGGAATCTGTAAATGTAAATAAAAACTTATAATTATTTTTTTAAAATTTATTATAAATTTTTAAAGTCAGAATAGGGGATCCAGAAATCATTCTAGCCCTGTTTCACAAAAGTTTAAATATTTCATAAAATATAATTTATATGCCTGTTTTGTTCAATCCACATGAAAATAGACTCATTAAGCTTCAATTTCATAACTTAATCATCATTTAGTTCCACTTATACTATTTTTAGTGATTTTTCAAATTCATATCATTGCTGTGTGATGATTCTGTTTTTAAGGCAAGTTTCATCTTTCCATGAATTTTTTTATGAACTAGAGAACCTATTAAACTTCCATGATATCAAACATGATCTAATTAGCCATCACCATGACTTATCAATATCAAACATTTTATCAACCAAACATGGCCATATCATAAAATTATTTACACAAAATAGGTACATTGCTATACATGCCATACTTAAGTTTAACAAGCCATTTACCAATAGAAATCCTTCGGATAGTGTGATCGAAACTTCGACTTGTCCCGATTCCCAAGCTGACTTGTTCAAAACTACAATGAATGAAAATGAGGGAGTAAGCATAAATGCTTAGTAAGTTCATATGCAAATAACAAGTAACATAACAATACAATTATACCAAACAACCTTAGCATGGCATCACCAAAACATATATCACATTTCTAAACATCATTCATCATCTTACCACTTGATCGTTGTTGTATCTATTTTCAACCGAGGGTTAAGTACATACCTGTAGAAAGTGCCCATTTCACAACACTTACCAAAACATCACTTGCATCTTAAGTGTTCTTCCATTTCATAGAAATTTTTACCCGTTGAACACATCGGAATATAACTCGGATACACAGATAATTTGCACATAAGTGCCACATATGTAATCAAGCAATCATGTAACCCACCCATAAGTGAACTCGGACTCAACTCAACGAGTTCGGATGCCTAGTTACATCTCACGAACTCGGACTCAACTCAACGAGTTCGAATATTCGCATCCATAAGTGAACTCGGACTCAACTCAACGAGTTCGGACGCTCAACCATCCTAGTGACATGTCACTTGTATCCTAATCTATTCCTAAGGTTCAAACGGGCTTTTTCCCTCGATCTGACATTAGCCGTCTTCTACGGAATATCAGAACCGATACTCGGTAGCAATTCATATTTATCAAGTAGTAAACATAATTGGCATATTACTCAATATTAACCACAAAGCATAATATTTCACGATAAAAAATCAGCATATCATGTAATTAACATCAATAACTTAAAAATAACAATTATGCTACATTATTTACACATGAACTTATCTTGGTACCAATATTAACCACACTCGATCGCGACTTGATTCCCGTTTCTCTTGATCTATAATACCGAATTAATCTTATTTAATACATGCATTCATCAAAACAGCATTTAATACGAACTTTGGAAAATTACACTTTTGCCCCTAAACTTTTGCATAATTACACTTTTGCCCCTAGGCTCGGGAATTAAACTTTATCCCTTATTCTTATGTTTTATGATATTCTGATCATTTTTCCCTTCTATGACAATATCAAATTCACACTCTAACAAGTACTTATGACTATTAGGTATTTTTACCGATTAAGCCCTTTCACTCGTTTTCACTCAAAACCGAGTAGCACAAGTTGTCTAACATAATTTAAAAACTCATATTCTATCATAAAACATCAAAATACACAAATTTCACCTATGGGTATTTTTCCAAATATAAACCCTAGGTTGAATTATTGCTAGCATAAGCTTAATCGAGCTTCTGGGATTCCAAAAACGTAAAGAACATTAAAAACGGGGCTTGGAATCACTTACTATGGAGCTTGGAAGCTTGAAACAAACCCTAGCTATGGAGAACTCTTTAAATTTCGGCCTAATGAAGAAGATGGACAAAAATTGGCTTTTAATTTTGTTTTTAATTCATTTTAATAACTAAATGACCAAAATGCCCTTACGACTAAACTTTCCAAAAATTCCATCCATGTCCAATTTTTGTCCATAGACTTGGAAATTGTTCAAATTTCTATTTAAGACCTCCTAATTAATATTTCAATGCAATTTCATACTAAAAACTTCTAGAATGCAAATTTTGCAACTTATTCGATTTAGTCCCTACTTTCAATTTAAACACTTTAGGTATAGAATTTCATCACAAAATTTTCACACAATCATGCAATCATATCATAATCATCAAAATAATTATAAAATAATTATTTCTATCTTGGATTTGTGGTCACGAAACCACTATTCCGATTAAGCCCTAATTCAGGATATTACAACTCTCCCCCCCTTTTAAGGATTTTCGTCCTCGAAAATCTTACCGGTAAACAGGTGTGGGTATTGGTTTCTCATAGTTTCTTCAGGTTCCCATGTAGTCTCTTTTACCCCATGCTTTTGCCACAATACTTTCACGAGAGCGACACTTTTATTTCTTAGTTTCTTGACCTCTCGAGCTAAGATCTTAATCTGTTCTTCTTCGTAAGTCATATCCGGTCGTAGTTCAATTTCTGTCGGTGAAATTATATGTGAAGGATCCGAACGATACCGACGTAGCATAGACACGTGGAACACATCATGAATCCTTTCTAATTCAGGTGGTAATGCTAGCCGATATGCTACTGGTCTAACTTTTTCAATTATTTCATACGGCCCAATAAAACGCGGACTTAACTTGCCCTTCCGTCCAAATCTATGGACTTTCTTCCATGGAGACACTTTCAACAATACCTTATCACCAACTTGAAACTCGATTTCTTTTCGTTTCAAATCTGCATAAGATTTCTGTCTATCTGAAGCAGCTTTCAAACAATCTCGAATCACTTTCACCTTTTCTTTGGTTTCTTTTATTAGATCAACTCCATAAATCTGATTTTCCTTGAGTTCAGTCCAATACAAAGGCGTTCGATACTTACGACCATATAATGCTTCATAAGGTGCCATTTTCAAACTCGTCTGATAACTATTATTATAAGCAAATTCTACCAACGGTATGTACCTTTCCTAACTACCTTGAAATTCCAATACGCAACATCTGAGCATATCTTCAAGAATCTGAATTACTCTCTCTGATTGCCCATCAGTTTGTGGATGAAAAAGCGATCTTTGAAATTTAACTTTGTACCTAATGCCTCTTGCAACTTTTGCCAAAACCGTGAAGTAAATCTCGGATCTCTATCCGAAATGATTGACAAAGGTACTCCAAGAAGTCCAACAATCTCACGGATATACAATTCAGCCAACTTATTAAGAGAGTAATCCGTACGTACTGGAAT
The DNA here is from genome assembly GCA_025698475.1 of Gossypium anomalum. Classification (NCBI taxonomy): domain Eukaryota; kingdom Viridiplantae; phylum Streptophyta; class Magnoliopsida; order Malvales; family Malvaceae; genus Gossypium; species Gossypium anomalum. The sequence goes on along the minus strand of CM046957.1, from coordinate 2,657,991 downwards.
AAAATGAGCCGATTTAGTCAGTCTGTCAACTATTACCCAGATGGCATCTTTCTTTCCTGGAGTCAATGGCAACCCTAAAACAAAATCCATAGTAATCCGATCCTATTTCCATTCAGGAACCATAATAGGCTGAAGAAATCCTAAAGGCACTTGGTGTTCAGCTTTCACCTGTTGACAAATTAAGCACTTTGATACAAACTCGGAAATATCTCTTTTCATTCCCCTCCACCAATACATTTTCTTCAAGTCATTATACATTTTCGTACTGCCCGGATGAACCGCCAAACAGCCATTATGTGCTTCATGCAAAATCTTTTGAATCAACTCATCATTTTTCAGTACAGAAATCCAATTTTTAAACATCAAGCTACCATTAGAACCGATTCTGAAATCTGATCCCGTATCAGCTTCACACTGTCTTCTCTTGGCTAGCAAATCTTGATCATTTTTCTGAGCTTCAGAAATCTCTTGTAAAAACATCGGTCTAGCTCTTATCTCTGCTAGAATTGAACTATCATCTGACATTTTCAACTGAGTGTTCATAACTCTCAAAGCAAACAACAACTTTCTGCTTAAAGCATCGGCAACCACATTCGCTTTTCTCGGATGATAATCAATAACAAGCTCATAATCTTTCAATAACTCCAACCATCTACGCTGTCTCAAATTTAAGTCTTTTTGTGACATCAAGTATTTAAGACTTTTGTGATCAGTATATACTCGGCACTTTTCACCATATAAATAATGTCGTCAAATCTTCAAAGCAAATACCACCGCAGCCAATTCCAAATCGTGAGCAGGATAATTCCTCTCATGAGGTTTTAACTGCCTCGAAGCATAAGCCACCACTTTTCCTTCTTGCATGAGTACACACCCCAAGCCATTTAGAGAAGCATCACTATACACTACAAATTCTTTACCTGATTCGGGTTGTACTAACACTGCTTGGTGCTTGATTAATAACTTTTTCAATTCTTGAAACTTTGTTGACATTCTTCCGTCCATTCAAATTTAACATCCTTTCTGAGTAGTCTAGTCATAGGGAGCAGCAATTATAGAAAATCCATTTACAAACCATGATAATACCCAGCTAGCCCCAAGAAACTTCTAACTTGATTCGTTTTTGGTGGTTTCCAATCAATAATGGCTGAAATTTTACTAGGATCAACCCGTATACCATCACTGAAACAATATGACCCAAAAATCTAACTTCTGAGCCAAAATTCACTTTTACTAAACTTAGCATACAAGCTGTTTATCTCTCAAAGTTTGTAAAACTATCCTCAAATGCTCAAGCATGCTCTGTCTCATCTTTTGAATAAATTAAAATATCATCTATAAACACCACAACAAATCTGTCCAAGTATATAATTTGAAATATGCGATTCATTAAATCCATAAAACACAATGAGGAGCATTTGTCAACCCGAATGACATAACTAAAAATTCATAATGACCGTATCTTGTTCTAAAAGCAGTTTTAGGCACATCTGACTCTTTTACTCGCAGCTGATAATACCCAGATCTCAAGTCAATCTTTGAAAACCATGTCGCTCCTTTTAGCTGATCAAACAAATCATCAATTCTCGGCAATGGATACTTGTTTTTGATTGTCACCTTGTTTAACTGCCGATAATCAACACATAATCTCATAGAACTATCCTTCTTTTTCACAAATAACATAGGAGCACCCCAAGGTGAAAAACTCGGTCTTACAAAGCCTTTATCAGTCAACTCTTGCAACTGTGACTTTAATTCTTTCAACTCTGTTGGTTCCATTCTATATGGAACAATCGAGATCGGAGCTGTTCCCGGTATCAAATCAATACCAAATTCTACTTCCCTGACTGGAGGCAAACCCGGCAATTCTTCTGGAAATACATCCGCAAATTCATACACAACCGGCACTGATTCAACTTTTTTTTCAACTTCTTTTGTATTAATTACATATGCCAAATAAGCTTCACAACCCTTTCTCAAATATCTCTGAGCCGACATCAAAGAAATCACGCTAGACAATGCCTCTGATTTATCTGATTCAACCCGTAGAGTTTCACCGTTTTCATACTTTAATTCTATAACCTTTTCTTTGCAATTTACTATAGCATCATGCAATGTCAACCAATCCATACCCAAAATAACATCAAATTCATCAAACGGAAACAACATCAAGTCGGCCGGAAAGTAATGACCCTGAATCATTAAAGGACATTTCTTGCATACTTTATCAACTATCACACATTTGCCTAACGGATTCGACACTCTAACCATAAACTCTGTGTTCTCAATAGGTATATTCATACTAAACACCAGCTTCATGCATACATATGAATGAGTAGAACCGGGATCAATCAAAGCAATAACATTAATATCATAAAGAAAAAATGTACCGGTAATCACATCGGGTGAGAAAGCATCTTCACGCACTTTAATAGCATAAGTTCTTGCCGGAGCTCTTCCTTCAGATCTAACTGCTGCATCTTTGGCTACATTCTTACTGCTTGTTTCACTTCTAGCTTTTCTCGGATACCTTCCCCTCAAGTCTGCACCACTAGCTTTTACATTCTAAAATTTTTCTTTCTCAGCTCTCTCTGGGAAGTCTCTAATAAAATGATTCGAAGAACCACATCAAAAACATTCATTTGCTCTGCACGGACCAAAATGATTTCTACCACACTGCTGGCACTGGGGTTTAACAAATCTTGAGTTCCCTACATTGGCTGTAGAAGTATTCTGAGATTTAGGACCCACATTCTGCTTCTTAAAATTTCCATATGATTGCCCAGCTGAAACTTGGGAACGAGGATTCATATTTCTTGACTTTCCGGGTTGCTGTGAAGGTGCCTTACTCATTGGCCTTTTCTTCCAATTTCGTGTCTCAACCTCTACCTTTCTCTTCTCTTTAAGTAGTTCTTCAGCCTTGCAAGCTCGATCAACCAGTACTACCATTTCTTTCAGTTCAAGGATCCCGACAAATACCTTAATGTCTTCGTTGAGCCCGTCTTCAAATCGTCGGCACATCTTGGCTTCTGTAGGAACATATTCCCTGGCATACTTACTCAATCGAACAAACTCTCTTTCATATTCTGAGACTGTCATATTACCTTGCTTCAGCTCAAGAAACTCTTTACATTTCTGATCAATAAATCTTTCACTAATATATTTCTTCCGAAACTCCTCTTGAAAGAATTCCCAGGTTACCCTCTCTTTCGGTACTACCGAAATTAAAGTCTTCCACCAATTATAGGCTGGATCTCTCAACAAAGATGTAGCACATTTCAAACATTCTTCAGGTGTACAAGATAATTCATCAAATACCCGGATAGAATTTTCAAGCCAGAACTCTGCTTTCTCTGCATCATCATCAATATTTGCTCTAAATTCTTCAGCCCCTTGTTTATGAATTCTATCAACAGGGTTTCTGTGAAATTTTATCATATCCACTCCTTGAAGCATCGGAGGCATAGGTTGAGGAATTGGAGGAGGTAGGGGAGGTCGTACATTTGGGTTCATACGAACGAACTCAGTGTACCATGCACTCATCATTTGGAGAAAGGCTTCTCGATCCCTTTCTCCTCCTCACTGACCAACAGTAGGAGGTGGGTTTTCAGTCGGTGCTCCCCTTCAGCCGGAGCTGGCGCATTACTCTCTACTTCATCTGTCACAGCTGGATCGGGATCCATTTACTATATAAAAATCATTTAAAAAGGTCAGAAGTCGTTACACTATCACAATTTATACATATGGCATGTATAGCAAAAATCCGTACTTACAACACGTAGTCCGAGAACCGACTAAACCTGGCTCTGATACCAACCACCAAATGTAACGTCCCCACGTTCGAGACCAACGCCAGAATCGAGCTTGAGGTGTTACCGAACATAATTTATCAATTTAAGTACTTCGAATCATTTGTTTATACATTCACAGCTTTCTAGCTATCTGCATCACAGTTACAAGAAAAATCATATCTCGAGTTACCAAACTCAAAATCAAGATCCGTAAATTTTCCCTAAATCTATACTCATATATCTATTTACTAATTTTTTTCTAGAATTTTTGGTTGGGCCAATTAGTACAGTTTATTAGTTAAATTCTCCCCTGTTTTAGGGTTTGACTGCTCTGACCTCTGTGTATTACGAATCAGATAGCTCTCTATACAAAATTTCAATGACTATTAGGTTTGTTTCTCTTAAAACTGGACTCAATAAAGAATCTGTACATGTAAAGAAAAACTTATAATTATTTTTTTAAGATTTATTATAAATTTTTAAAGTCAGAACAGGGGATCTAGAAATCATTCTAGCCATGTTTCACAAAAGTTTAAATATTTCATAAAATATAATTTATATGCCTGTTTTGTTTATTCCACATGAAAATAGACTCATTAAGATTCAATTTAATAACTTACTCATCATTTAGTTCCACTTATACTATTTTTAGTGATTTTTCAAATTCATGTCATTGCTGCAGTAGTATTCTGTTTTAAGGCAAGTTTCATCTTTCCATGAATTTTTTTATGAACTAGATAACCTATTAAACTTCCATGATATCAAACATGATCTAATTAGCCATCACCATGACTTATCAATATCAAACATTTTATCAACCAAACATGGCCATATCATAAAATTATTTACACAAACTAGGTACATTGCTATACATGCCATACTTAAGTTTAACAAGCCATTTACCAATAGAAATCCTTCGGATAGTGTGATCGAAACTTCGAACTGTCCCGATTCCCAAGCTGACTTGTTCAAAACTACAATGAATGAAAATGAAGGAGTAAGCATAAATGCTTAGTAAGTTCATATGCAAATAACAAGTAACATAACAATACAATTATACCAAACAACCTTAGCATGGCATCACCAAAACATATATCACATTTCTAAACATCATTCATCATCTTACCACTTGATCGTTGTTGTATCTATTTTCAACCCGAGGGTTAAGTACATACCTGTCCAAAGTGCCCATTTCACAACACTTACCAAAGCGTCACTTGCATCTTAAGTGTTCTTCCATTTCATAGAAATTTTCACCCGTTGAACACATCGGAATATACCTCGGATACACGGATAATTTGCACATAAGTGCCACATATGTAATCAAGCAATCATGTAACCCGCCCATAAGTGAACTCGGACTCAACTCAACGAGCTCGGGCGTTCGCATCCATAAGTGAACTCAGACTCAACTCAACGAGTTCGGATGCCTAGTTACATCTCACGAACTCGGACTCAACTCAACGAGTTCGAACATTCGCATCCATAAGTGAACTCGGACTCAACTCAACGAGTTCAGATGCTCAACCATCCTAGTGACATGTCACTTGTATCCTAATCTATTCCTAAGGTTCAAACGGGCTTTTTCCCTCGATCTGACATTAGCTGTCTTCCACGAAATATCGGAACCGATACTCGGTAGCAATTCATATTTATCAAGTAGTAAACATAATTTGCATATTACTCAACATTAACCACAAAGCATAATATTTCACGATAAAAAATCAGCATATCATATAATTAACATCAATAACTTAAAAATGACAATTATGCTACATTATTTACACATGAACTGACCTTGGTACCAAAATATAAAGATTTTGTAATTTAGTCCACAATCTTTTCTTTTCCTCGATCGCGACTTGATTCCCGTTTCTCTTGATCTATAATACCAAATTAATCTTATTTAATACATACATTCATCAAAACAGCATTTAATACGAACTTTGGAAAATTACACTTTTGCCCCTAAACTTTTGCATAATTACACTTTTGCCCCTAGGCTCGGGAATTAAACTTTATCCCTTATTCTTATGTTTTATGACATGCTGATCATTTTTCCCTGCTATGACAATATCAAATTCACACTCTAACATGTACTTATGACTATTAGGTATTTTTACCGATTAAGCCCTTTTACTCGTTTTCACTCAAAACCGAGTAGCTTATATCATAAAACATCAAAATACACAAATTTCACCTAGGGGTATTTTTCCAAATATAAACCCTAGGTTGAATTATTGCTAGCATAAGCTTAATCGAGCTTCCGGGATTCCAAAAACGTAAAGAACATTAAAAACGGGGCTTGGAATCACTTACTATGGAGCTTGGAAGCTTGAAACAAACCTTAGCTATGGAGAACCCTTGAATTTCGGCCTAATGAAGAAGATGGACAAAAATTGGCTTTTAATTTTGTTTTTAATTCATTTTAATAACTAAATGACCAAAATGCCCTTACTACTAAACTTTCCAAAAATTCCATCCATGTCCAATTTTTGTCCATAGACTTAGAAATTGGTCAAATTGCTATTTAAAACCTCCTAATTAATATTTCAATGCAATTTCATACTAAAAACTTCTAGAATGCAAATTTTGTAACTTATTCGATTTAGTCCCTACTTTCAATTTAAACACTTTAGGTATAGAATTTCATCACGAAATTTTCACACAATCATGCAATCATATCATAATCATCAAAATAATTATAAAATAATTATTTCTATCTCAGATTTGTGGTCACGAAGCCACTATTCCGATTAAGCCCTAATTCAGGATATTACATCTGTGTTTTTTTTTTTTTTTTGTGGTAACCCTGTGGCCTGGGGATCCAAGAAGCAACTCGTTGTCTCCAGGTCCACAGTAGAGGCTGAGTATCGAGGACTTGCTCATACTGTTACTGAGATCGTGTGGCTTGAGTCTCTCTTGTCCGAGTTGCATATTGTTCCTTCCAAGAAAACTACCGTATGGTGTGATAATTCTGGGGCAGTTGCTGTGTCAGCCAATCCAGTGCTGCATTCCAAATTCAAACATGTGGAATTGGATTTATTTTTTTGAGGGAAAAGGTTGCTGCTGGACAGTTGGTTGTGGGGCATGTCCCAGCTCAGGATCAAGTAGCAGATATTTTCACTAAGCCCTTGTCTGCTCCTATGTTTACAAAGTTTCGCTCGTGTCTCAAAGTTCTTTCTAAACAAGAACCAACAGCAGAGGTCAAGTAGCTGGAGGTATATTAAGGAATAAAAGAAAGTGTTATAGTTCTTGGTAGTTAATAGTTAAGTAGTGGTTAGCTATCGCCAGATTAATTAGTTGTTAGCGATTGCTATATCATTCTGATTTATTGTTCAAATCTGTATAAATACAGCAGCTGTTGTTCTGCTATGATATACAAAAAATCAATCTTCTTCTCTTCTTCTTGAATTGTGTTTCTCATTAGAAAGAAGCTGTTGTTGATACTATTACAGATCATTATCAAAATTATGTGGCCAACAGAAATCTGACTTCACACAGGTTACCAATTATATGTACCGTCACAAGTTATGAAAATGCTTTCGTTGTGGAAATCAATACGTTTACCAGGAGAGCCAAGGCCATTGTACTTTGTGCCCTTCCTGCAAAAGATAAAGCAACAATGGGAAACGAATCTTCGACGAGTTACATGTCTCGTCATATGTACGAAATTGCTCCCGAAATTGCTAGTCTAATCGGCAATTACCTATGGATGAATCCTAAGGCATCTGTCTACGAGGAATATGACAGAATTAGTGATTTAGACATAGTCACTTTCAACTTGAACAGCCGCAATCCAACGTCGAATACAGGTGGGATCATTCAAATAGCTGTAACTTTATCTTTTTCGACATCCAAGCCAGTTCACTATTATACAGAGATAAGCATTGCCGTACCAGTAAGATCAATTCCCATGCAGTTTCTTAACATAAGCCAGGACGAGAAGAACCATAATGAAGCACACATAACAGGGTTTTGGATTGATCTTTTTAAACAAGCTATTGCAGTGATGCCAATCAATACCACTTATAAACTGGTTCCTTTCTAGGTTCTGATGATCAATTGTTTATGGCACTTGCTCGCAGGGTTAGTTTGTGACTTTGTTCCTTATATTTCCTACAAATTATCAAACATCAGTTGACTGACTGAAATTTCCAAATCTTCTTTATGTATTGAAGACTTTTGATGCAGCCATTGGCTTAGCAGTAATGACCAAAAAAGGGTCTGAGCTTATAGAATTCTCATATCCTTATTTCGAAGTAGGCCCAATGCTAGTGATGAAGGAAAAACCTGAACCGAACCAAGTTTTTTCATTCATGATGCCTTTCACCAATGAGATGTAGTGTACTTTGGCAGCTATGACGGTGTTCAATGCTTTTGTTATTTGGTTAGTTGAGTCTAGAACTGGTCATGAATCTGTTGGAGCTATCTTCTGGTTCCTTTTGGCAACCCTCTTCTATGGAGGGCATAGTAAGATTTATGTTAACTTCAAGCATTTCTCCTTATTGTTGAGCATGTTTTATGTCGACAACATGAATATTTTGTAATGTAGGGGAATCACCGAGGAACAACTTAACATATTTTGTGTTAGCCCCATGGTTGGTCTTGATCCTGGTTGTTTCTTCAACCTATACACAAAGCTTTACTTCCATGATAACAACAAGCTCAGACACCGAGTCAGCATCTCTATTAGATATAGAAGATCTCAAGAAAAGAAATGCTATTGTGGGTTGTGTTATGGAAGATTCAGTTATGTTGCAGTATTTAGTGGAGTGCATTGGGTTCCAAAGAAAGAACATCAAGCACACTGCTCAATCTTCAATCGATGATTATGCTAAAGCTCTATCAACTGGAAATATAAAGGCTGCATTCTTTTGGGTTCCTTATTCGAGTCTTTTTCTTGCAAAGTACTGCAAATGTTTCAGATCTTGGGGCCCCAACCGTAATCTACGTGGTTCTTCAGTTGTAATAAAAACCATACTCTTCAATTTTAACTCTATTAATATATTGTTCAAGCTTTGAGGAATGTCTTTTGTTTATTTCTACAGATTTTTTAATGGGGTTCTCCTATTGTTTCCGATATGTCAGAGGCCATCCTGCGATTATATGAGAATGGGAAATTCAAGCAAATGAAGGATGATTTGCTATCATTTCCAGAGTGTTCGAGTTCAACAATTGATGGCACCATGAAACGAGGAATAGGACCTGGCCCCTTCTCAGGTTTTTTTATTTTTTTGATTTCCCAATCTATCCACTAAACTTGCTCGTGGGCTGGCCACCCACCTAAGCCCAGTAAAATATGATGTTCGAAAAATGGATTTAGGTAAATTTTAAAGTTCATTTTTTTATATGAATTAAGTTTTGGGCAAGATTTTTTTACCTTGAGAATAAAATAATATTATATTAATTATATATGTTAAATAATAATTATATATTTATATTAAATAAATAATCTAATAACAATTAAATTCATTGTCCAAAACCTAAAAAAGTTTACCCAACTAAATAACCCAACCTAAAATATAAAATTGTAAAATTTATATTTAAGAAATAATTTTTTATTATATTTATTTGTGTTTTTAATATAATAAAACGTGTATTATATTTATGGTAGTATTTTTTTAATATAAATACTTTTTAATGTATTTTTAATGTGTTAGAAAAACTTTATTTTACCCTTTTTTAGTACATTTAGTGTATTATATATTTTTTAAAAATAATTTGAATAAAAAATAATCTAAAAAAATTAAATATGGGCGGGCTGGGTGGAGCACTAGTTTACTTTCCTTAAATTCGGTTGGGATTGGACAAAAAAATAAGCCATTTTTTGGACCGGGCCTGAGCTTGGAAAAGTGGTCTAAATACCTTGCATAGGCTCGACCCAACCCATGAGCACCTCTAGTATCCACTGAAATAAGTCTAGTGACTAATTCTCTGCATTCTGTAGGCCCATTAATGGGTAAATGCTGGCCATGGATTTTAAAGATGCTCCATACTTAGGGCTAGGATTGAACCTTCAACCATTGGTTAAGATAGAAGAGATTCTTTCCACCTCACCTAACTCTTGTGGTTCAGGTTTGTTTATTTTATCAGGCACGACTTCTGCAATTGTAATGTTGATAGTGGTTATTCGACAATTGAGAAAACGTTGGGAGAAGGTGATTCAAGGAATGTTGATGGGTAAAGAGCTTTGGGTAACACTGACTACTCTGTTTTCTCGAAACCGGAGGGGAAATCATATTCAACTTCAACTAGCAAGGATTGGTTCCACTTCCCAAACATATGTTACCGACTCCTAACATCATGAATGTAAATGGCGGTCATAGATGTAAAAATAGGACTAATATTTACTACATTTTATACGTGAATATATGAATAAATTAAGACTACTATTTAATTTTTATTGTTTTGATTTCTAAAAAAATCGATATAAATAAATTATTTATATTATAAATGCATTAAATATTAATGCTATTTTGAAATCTAAAATAAACAATGTGTATGTTGTTAATGCCGAGAAATACTTTTACTTTGATAGAATCATATTTAAAATAAATTTTAATATGTTGTCTTAATTAATATTATTAATAAAATTATTATTATTATAGTTTCAACATTATATTAATAATGTTTTGTAGTATTTTTCTACGAAAGAAACATGAAAGTAGACGATTAATTGCACACTTTAGATTACATACATTATACCTCTAACATCCATGATAATAAAAATATTGATCATGATTTATAAAAATACCTAATGTGTAAACTTGTTATCTATGCAAGTCCAAATGGTAGCACTCTTAAAATTTATGTACTCTTCATGCATAATTGTTTAATAAATTCTAATGTTTTTGATGAATAGCACAATTGGGTATAAGTTACTTATGGAATTCATGCATGTTATGTAGAGATGCGATTTAATCTAACTGAGCCTTACTTGTGTGTATTTATTGATTAGAATTAGGTCTTTTTTATCGATAAGTTAAATTCTATGCACGAATTTATAGGATTTTTTTTGAAGGAAGAAATTATAATATTTTTTATTCATAAAAGGAATAATTTCAGCAAGCTTCCTTTTAATTATTGATAATGTAAGAAGAAATCGGTTGTTAGGTGCGATATTGGTAACTATAACTAATTTATTAAAAAATAATGAAATTATTTTTGCATTGATGATCAAACTAATGAATCAAAACTGATAAATTACTTTTGAGACTCTCATTATATTGAATTTTTAAAATTTTATTTTTACATAATTATATATTTACTTTTAATTTTAAAATTCCCCTTATTTTTTGTTTTGTTAAAGAAATAGAATTATCACCAGTGTCTTGGATTTAATCGAACTTACTACCATCTACAAGTTTATTATTGAGTAAGAATTTACTTTTGTAGGCCTCGAACTATAGTTGTTTATGGGTTAGGCCCTAACAAAATTTTAGGCCCAATTGATAGGCCCGGTCCAAAAAATGGGCCCAGATTATATATGTTAAACTCGAAACAACCCGTATTAAAACTTAGAGTATCGATACAATGGAGAATGTATTGACACTTGCTATGAGGTATCGATACCTTGGGGACAGTATTAATACTCAGGCAATTTTTCTTTAATTTTCAAAACATCGAATCTTAAAACGGTATTGATATTGATACTAGGTAGGGTACCAATACTTTTGTGAAATGTATTGATGCTTTGTTAAGGGTGTTGATACTTTCGAGCCAAGCTTGGGCTAAAAGCCTCTTACCTGAAGCTTGACCTGTTTAGAAAATGGACCTCATTTTTTTTTGTCTAAACCCATTTTTAGGGTCTATATTTTTACTCAAACTCTCTCATTTTTCGAGCAAACTTTAGGACTTGGACGAGTGGCCTGACCCATGGACAATTCTATGTCCAACCATACAATTATATTTAAAGGGTTTCCATGTAAAATTCTGTATGTTCTTTTCTCTTTTTCTTTGCGATTCATTATCATTATCAACGTTTAATTTTCACAGAAAGCAATCATATAGTCTAGAAATTTCTCATGTTTTATCATTGCCACAACCATATTGAACTTTGTTTTGGTACTAACTGTAAGAGATTAGATATGATTATAGAGAATCATTTTGATCATGAATGACGAGAGAGAATGGAAATTTTGTTTTGGTTGCATTTTGTCTAATAGCAACAAAATTTTTGTATTATTATTTTCTGGGTATATCGACTTGTTTGATTTATGAAAAAATATTTGGTACATTGCCATTAGAGTTTTTAGACTCCTTAAGTAGGGCGAGGTGTTGACAAGTGTCCTATAGGGGTATAATAAAATATTTTAAAAACAAAGACCCATGACAATTTTATAAGGCTGCTTATGGAATAAAAAAAGTGCATTGATACTATACTAATTTGTAACACCCTCATACTCAGCTCGACCGTCAGGTCATGGTGCTAATGTATTACATTCATTGCCAAAGCAATTACTATTATATTCAATTCATTTCATCATTTTAATTGCACTACTAAGACCAAATAACTTTTACAACTCAATTTAAAAGCATTTCTAAATTCAATTCGAGCTTCCAAAAGTTTTTAAAATCCCGAGCCCTCATCGCAACGTTGGCGGTTCCTTGTTTTGACGTCACTCACTATTTTCGCTCGTCGCGACACGGTGAACCTTTTGTCGTGATGTCAATTCTGTGTCCAATTGATTTCCTTTTTATCATTTCTTATCACTTACAATCAAATTTATATACCATAATTCTACCAATTTCATATACATATCATTCCCATGTAACTATTTCCAATTTCAATGCCATATGTTTCTAAATCAAATTTATAAGATTAACACAACTATCAAAATTTTACAAATAAATTTATTAATACACCATATTACAATTAATCATTTAATCTCTTAACAATTCACTTAAACTATTGTTATTAGAAATTCTATGACTTATATTAATTTCTTAGCACCACACTCTTCTACTATTTTTCCTCCTCCTCCTCTCCATTCATCATCCTTATGTACATGTACTCATACAAGAATTTATGGCTTTTAGTATTTTATGTCTATATGCAATATTAATTTCAATTTTTACTAATTACATAATTTTAACAAAGTTATTCACTTAAGTAACAATCACTAAATTATTTATATCTTAGTCCACAGTGTTCCAAATTAAAATCTGCTTGTTATTTTTTAATCTAGACTCAATGACCTTTTTACCATAAAAAATTCAGAATTTTCACATAAGTCAATTAATACATTAAATTTTTTAAATTTTCCCCTGTTTTGTTGCTAGGTAGTTTCTACCCTTCTCCTCTAAAAAAATATTATCTTTTTTTTGTACAATTTTTAATAAAATTTCAAAGTCAAAACAGGGAACTCGAAATCATTCTAGCTTTGTCTCACAAAAAAATCATATATCTCATAATTTACAATTTCATTACTTATACCATTTCTTTTGTGCAAAACTAGACTCAATAAGATTTAATTAAATATTTAATTCAACCCCAAAATCGATTTTTATAATTTTTGGTGAATTTCTAAAGTTGAACTACTGCTACTGTCCAAAACTATTTTGTTGAATATATTCACTTATGTTGATTTGTATCACTTATACCAATAATTAACATCTATTTTACTTATCAACTATTAAATTTTTATTCAAGATCACTTAATTATGTATATCATCACACTTTCACTTTTTATTTTATCGCTATCTCATCTCATTTTATTTATGTTCTAATTTCAACATTCAATTCCACATAACTTATTTTGTTTACTTTTCATCACTACTACTTTAATTAAATTCACACACTATACATTCAATCATTATCATATATTAAATTAAATCTTTGAAATATAAATACTACTACTTTAATTAAATTCACACACTATACATTCAATCATTATCATATATTAAATTAAATCTTTGAAATATAAATAAGGATAGCATGAATACTCATCTTTTTCTCATAAGAGCTTCCTTGTCTTTGCTTCTCTTGTATTATTTTCTCACTTTCATGCCTTTTTTTTCAACTTTCATTAATTCTATTTTCTCATTTATTGCTTCTAAGATGGTCATCTAACTCTCTAATATGTCTACATCATTTCTCCTTTTGGGTAACTATGAAAAATTTTAAGGAATTTGTGAGAAAAGTGGGGTTTTATAGTAAGAGACTAAATTGTAAAGAAATAAAAGTCTCATAACAAATATCTTTCAATAAAATATTACAAAGAAAAGTGGAGTTTTATGATAATGGACCAAAATTTCAAGAAATTTGAGAGAAAAGTGGGGTTTTATGAAAAGTGGCTCATATATATAAGTGACGTTGGAAGCATGAGGACTTTTCTTTATGTTTCCATGCAAATATCTTTCAATAAAATAATACAATTTAATATAAAATATCTTATAATAAATTAATAATAAAATAATCTTTCAATCATATTTCAACACTTTTCTTCTTTAATTATTACACCATATAATTATCTATTTTGAGTAATGAACATTCACCCTTCATGTTTCTTCAAAATTTCATCCTTGAATCACTTCTCACTTTAGGTAAAATTGTAATTTAGTCCATTGCATTTTTCTACTTATTCAATTTGGTCTTGTATACCAATTCCTTATCATAATAAGCTGGGTTATTTTCTCTTTTGGTCCTTCAATTTTCTCATGTTTTTACTTCAATCCTTCAAATTTTGGATTATCATACTTGAATCCCAAAACTTTTCACATCTTTACGATTTAGTCCCTATCTCAAATTAATATATCACAACATTCTTCTTTTACTTTATTGAGAAATCAATTACACAATCTCAATTTATTACTACTGTCGAAACCATGTTTTATTTCGAAAAAAAAACAGTGGATCAACTTTTTGGAAACGAAAATGGAGTCGCCACCAATCTTTTTCGTATTTAGGTGTGATTGGATCACCTAGAAATTTGGCTGTTTTAATAAAACATTTTGGTTTACTAAAACTATGATTTTGGTCTACAAAATTTTGAGAAAATAGGTTCGGGAGTCAGTTACGCACGGGGAAGGGTTAGCACCCCCGCAACGCCCAAAATTGGTACCAAACCGATTAAATAACTGTCCTTGTGTCTAAGATTTGAAATGTTTTTGAAATAAGGTTCCTTTTTTTATTACATTTGAATAATCCGAATTGATTATCAAAATTTCTTGTTTCCGAAGAATGTAACACCACATCCAGCACAGTAGGATGTGATCCTTTATATCCTCGAAAACACGATGTATTTTGACTTTCAAAAGTTCATAGTTCGTAAATTATGAAAGGATGTTCGACTATTTAGTCCAACGAAAAAACCGAAACCCAGCACAGTAGGGCACGATTCCTCGAATTTCTAAATATTCGAACATTGCCTTGTTTTAGAAAACACGAGTAAAATTAAAAAGGGATATTCGATTATTTGGGACAAATGGGAGATCGCAACCCAACATGATAGGGTACTATTCCCGAGTTGCTAATCATCGAATATTTCCTTGGTTTTGAAAAGTTTTTAGAAAACATGAATGAAATTCTAGAGAGGTATTCGATTATTTAGAGCAAACGAGGAATTGCAACCCAGCACGGTAGGGCCCGATTCCTCGAATTGGTAAAAATCGAACCTCGCCTTTATTTTAAGAATTTCGACGAATAGTTATGAAAGCGACTTATAATATACTAATTCGGTTTGAAATAAAAATGGGACAATTGTTTTTAAAGGGTTATAAGTTATAAACAATATTTTGAAAATCGAAAAAGAAATAAAAACACGGGATAATATAAATATATAAGATGCTATGATGGATTGAAAGGAGATTAACATGATTCGTTTAATAAATTAACAAGATAGCAACCAAATTATCAATTTCCTAATCATGGACGAAGAAGGACTAATATGATGGCAATACAAAATGAAAATAATACACCACAATTATACATATAACCTAATACCACATTCAAATGTAAAAAATACAAAAAAAACAAAAGTGAAATTAAAGCAGAACATGTATATGTGATAAAATAAATTTTAAAGGATGAATACATACTATAAATTATGTGAATTATTAAACTAGAAACTTCTTACAAAATTTAAAATAGGAGTATGTATGTAATCATTAAAATATATTTTATAAAATGAACATTTAAATTGAATAATATACAAAGTATTATAGAGTATTGGTTTAAAATTGATAATTTACATATAAAGGACAATTCTGAAAAAAGTATACAAAGATAATTCAAGCATATAACAATTTTTAAGAACATATTAAATTTGCAAATCATAAAGATATATATTTATATGAAATCAAAATAAAAGGAATATATAGGTAAAATTAAGTTAGTGTTATCATGAGTTTTATAAGGCTTAGAAACATACTTGTATATACAAAGAGAACTATAAGTATAAAATATATGACTCTACAGGTTTAATATATATATATATATATACTAACATTTTTATAATAATTTGAAATGACATGTAATATTCATAATTACTTTTAGTTAACAAAGATAAATTTTTAAAATACATAAACAAAAAAATAACTATATATATATATGAAACAATATAGGGTGACAATCTATATAGAATAAGGTTAACTTTATTTTAAAGTATATAATAATGCGTAAAACACTTATATAAAATGATATACAAATTACGAAATTACATAAATAAGTGAATGATGTAAACGGCAATCAACACGAATAAACAAACACAAATTTAGAATGATAATAATATTAAAAATAATAATAATAATAATAAAACAATGTAATACTAATGTGATAATAATAATAGTTAATATGATGTTAAAATAATGCTAGGCATAATATGATAATTGTGATACAACATAAAATTATATTAATAATAATATTAAAAGAGGAGTAAATAATAAGTATAATTATATGAAAAAATAATAGTAATAATAATAATACCTATAATAATAAATCTTATAATAAAAGGGTGATATAATAATCATATTGATATTAAAAGTGATCTATTTAATACTAAATGCATGAAAAGAAACAAAAAGGACTAAAATCGCAACAAAAACAAAGTTCTAGTGCCAAATCAAAAGGTAAAAGTAAGAGGGAGGACCTGATTAAGACACAATTAAAACCAGTGGGCCGATTTATAAATAAAATAGTCAGGAGAGGATTAACACGTGATGCGCATCAACATATAAGGGCTAGAACTGGAAATAAACCAAATTCTAAAATACAAAGCAGAGACATGGACCAAAGTGCGAAACCGCGCAAATTACAGAGCGAATTTAAAAGGAAATACATAAACAAATAAGATGCGATTGAACATAAGCACAAAGGGGGAGGGACTTGGGGCGCAATTAGCCCTCAAAGGCCGAAACGCGCGGATCCCCTGGGTGTTGGGTCGGGTCGCACCATTGAGGCCCATACGGCACCGTTTTGGAGCCACTGGAACAGGCCCCGAACGGTGCCGTTTCATGTTTCAGGTTAAAAAACCCTAAAGCCTCTCATTTGGTTGCTTAAAACATATCAAAAAAAAGGTTTCTTTTTCATTTGCTTAGCCGAACCAGAGAAGATAGCCCCAACCCCTCCGTTCGTCCCCTTCAGCCTCTCCGTCTCGCCTTCCTCGGCCTATTTGGATGGTTCCCCTTCGAGAACGACAGCCCGCCATTAGGAACGGCGACCGGCGTTCGTAAACCATGGCACAACATTCTGTCGGCCTCGGATCTTTCCTCTTTTAGACTCCGATTTTAGCGGAGCAAAAAGGAGATCAATGGCCCAATCGCACGGTATGTTTTCTTTCCTTTCTTTTTTCTTGCATTTTATCATGCTATAGTATATATAAAACACGAAAAGGGAATAGATTCAGGAAAAAACGCAAGAATATTCACAAATCACCTTTTATATTTGACTGTGTTTCAGTGTTTGTATTTCTTTTGTGTGTTTACAATTGTCTCTGTTCTGCTTTTTTTTTTGTTGTGCTTCTTTTTGTTGTTTTTTTTTTTTGGTGTAACCCCCCCTAAATACATTTTCCAATATATAGCCGAATTCCTCCCCTCCTGTTTTCTTCTTGCTCTTGCATTTAATCCCCGTCTTTTCTTTGCAGGGTTGGTGGTGAAGCATGTGGGGATGTCGGGGCTAGGTTCGGCGCAGCATTGTCAATAGGGGTTAGGGGTTCTTTTTGTGTTCTCTGAAAATTGAGAATGGGCTAGGGTAATTGGGCTCATTTGCTATTAGATTTAGGGTTAGTGGGCTATTTCGGGCTAATGGGCCAGGTAAATTTGGAGTGTCTACAGCTGCCCCTCTTTGCCTATTATCGTGCAACGAGAATAGGGCAAAGACTATAGACAAAGCCAAATTTACCGGAACCTACCGAGTCTTGCCTACTCTTGGTGCTTCTTCTTTCGAATAGCTTCCTTCCAATCTCGTTGCTTTACTCTATTCCATTGGTTCACAGCAACTTCAAGGAAATAGGGTTTGTTTTGATCTGCTCTACTGCAACTTCAGAGAGATAAGATCTGTAATTTATAGCTTCAATCTGCTCCACTGCAACTTCAGGGAGAAAAGATTCGCCATCTTCAGTCTGCTCTACCGCAACTTCAGGGAGATAAGACTGCGATTTATAGTTTTAATCTGTTCCACTGCAACTTCAGGGAAATAAGATTTGCTATCTTTGGTCTGCTCCACTGCAACTTCAGGGAGATAAGACTTGTTTTGATCTGCTCTACTGCTTTTTCAGAGAGATGAGATCTGTGATCTATAGCTTCAATCTGCTCCACTGCAACTTCAGGGAGATAAGATTTGCTATCTTTGGTCTGCTCCACTGCAACTTCAGGGAGATAAGACTTGCTTTGATCTTCTTCGCTGAAATTTCAAGGAGATCTGTTGTGGCTTCTAGCCGCTCCATCGCCATTTCAGGGAGAAAGTTCGCTGAAACTTCAAGGAGATCTGTTGTGGCTTCTAGCCGCTCCATCGCCATTTCAGGGAGAAAGTTCACTGAAACTTCAAGGAGATCTGTTATGGCTTCTAGCCGCTCCATCGCCATTTCAGGGAGAATGATTGGTAATTCAGCCTATTACCCTACCGCCTAGGGGGTTAAGGCTTGTGAATTTACTGATTCTAGGGATATGACCTGTGGAATCAGTTCCATGTATTTATGCTTATGCCAAAGAATTAGGATGCTATGATCGAATTGAATCGATTGTTCCTAACTAGCTATGCTATGAATGTTCTATAAATGCATGAGTGCAGCATGTTGTGAGCATGAATTCCCTTTTAATGTTTAGGCTATCATTGCTCTTTGTTCATCGAGGTTCTTTCACTGAATCGGTACCCTGTCTTCTTATTAAACTTAGATCTTTGAACAGAAAACCCAAATTGGTGGCCCAAATTTAAACCCTTTCTTCTCAAGTGTTTCCAATCTTTAAGTTTGGGTTAGTTCTAAATAATGGCCCTGTTTCAGGTTCCTGTACTATTTAGAAACTTTTCAGAGTAATAAACAGAACTTCTTTTGTGAAAGTGTCATTAATCCATTAATCATCATTTCAATGCAAAATGCTTGAAAAAGATCACAATAATGACAGAACTGAAATTTGTCAGAAATAAAATTTGAAGGGAATAAATTAATCACAGACAACTAGCGTCATAAGAATGCAAAATGAATAAAAAGAAAATAGGTGCCTCAGATATCGCAGCGTGAGCTTCTCTGTACGAACTTCTAGAGGACTCCCTTTTTGCCTAACTTGTGCCTAGGGGATCTAGAGTACTCCTGTAGATGCCCCAGGGTGCAACATCCCTCCTCCTTGTTAATTTGGGTATCACATGCCCCAATTTTGATCAAAATTTGAATCGCCCTTTTGTGGGTTTTCAATTCAAAATCCCTTTGGTCTCAAGATGCTCTTTGTGAGTTTTCACCTTGGCCTCTCCCTTTTTTTTTTTTTTAGGCGAAGTATTTCTTGACCGAATCTGAGTTCACAGGATTAGGTAAAGTCTTGCCATCCATTTCGGTCAATATCAATGCTCCTTCAGAAAAGGCTTTCTTTACCACATAAGGTCCTTCCCAATTCGGCATCCATTTCCCCCGAAAATCCTTTTGTATGGGCAGGATCTTTTTCAATACTAGGTCTCCCTCGTGGAATTCTCTGGGACCAACCTTTTTGTTGTAAGCTCGTATCATCCGTTTCTGGTACATTTGGCCATGACGTATAGCCTTCAACCTCTTTTCCTCAATTAAATTCAACTGATCGTATCGGGATTGGATCCATTCTACTTCGTCCAACTTTACTTCTGTCAAAACTTTGAGGGAAGGAATCTCGACTTCGATGGGTAAAACTACCTCCATTCCATAGACCAATGAGAAAGGCGTTGCCCCGGTAGAAGTCCGGACGGATGTTCGATAAGCATAGAGGGCGAATGGTAGCTTCTCATGCCAATCTTTATAAGTTTCGGTCATCTTTCCTACAATCTTCTTGATGTTCTTGTTGGCTGCTTCAACTGCACCGTTCATTTTCGGGCGATATGGCGACGAGTTGTGGTGTCTGATCTTGAACTGACTGCAGACCTCTGCTATTGTACTGTTGTTCAAATTCAATGCATTGTCAGATATGATTCTTTCTGGCATTCCATATCGACAAATGATTTCCTTTTTTAGGAACTTGCTAACTGCCGATTTAGTCACATTGGCATATGAAGCGGCTTCCACCCACTTGGTGAAATAGTCGATGACCACAAAGATGAATCGATGCCCATTTGAAGCTTTTGGTGAGATTGGTCCGATCACATCCATGCTCCACATTGAAAAGGGCCAATGTGAAGTCATAACATGCAGAGGTGAAGGAGGCACGTTAATCTTGTCTCCATAGATTTGGCACTTATGACATCTTTTGGTGTAGTTAATATAGTCTCCTTCCATGGTGGACCAATAATAGCCAAACCTCATAATTTGCCTGGCCATTGTAAAACCATTAGCGTGTGTCCCGCAAATGCCCTCATGAACTTCCTCCAAGATTTTCTTAGCCTCAATGGCGTCTACACATCTTAGCAGCACTTGGTCCTTTCTTCTTTTGTATAGGATTTCTCCGTCCAAGACGTAGTCGCTAGCCAATCTTCTCAATGTTCTTTTGTCATTCTCAGTTGCTTGGTCGGGGTACTCACGATTCCTCACATATCGTAGGATATCGTGGTACCAAGGATGATCATCATTTTTCGCTTCTTCTTCAAGGTTGCAACAATGAGCGGGAGCCTCGTAAATACTCATTTGGATCGGTTTCACATCCTCTTGTTTGCTCACCTTGATCATGGAAGCTAAAGTTGCTAGGGCGTCAGCCATCTGATTTTCTTCTCGAGGGAGGTAGTAGAACATGATGTTGTCAAATTCTTCAATCAATTCGAGGACCAGATTTCTGTAATTGATCAATTTGGGATCTCTCGTCTCCCATTCGCCTTTGAGTTGATAAATCACTAGGGCAGAGTCTCCATATACTTCTAGTGTTTTAATCTTGCATTCTATGGCCGCACGGATGCCCATGATGCATGCTTCGTATTCCACCATATTATTCGTACAATCAAAATCCAATTTATTGGTGAAAGGATAATGATCTCTGTCTGGGGATACCAAGACTGCCCCGATTCCATTACCCACATCGTTTGATGCTCCGTCGAAGTTTAGCTTCCAAGGATGACCTTCTCGAGGGTCTTGTTCAGTAGTTGCCACATACATTAGATCTTCATTTGGGAAATCGAAGTTCAGAGGCTCATAGTCTTCTAGAGCTCTACTGGCTAGAAAGTCTACTATTGCACTCCCTTTACTGACTTTTTCGGTTCGTATACGATATCAAACTCAGAGAGTAAAATTTGCCATCGGGCCATTCTTCCATTCAAGGCAGTTGATTCCATCAAGTACTTCAGAGGATCCAATTTGGAAATGAGCCAAGTTGTGTGATACAACATGTATTGTCTCAGCCTTCGAGTTGTCCAGATTAAGGCACAGCACAATTTTTCAATTACCGAGTATCTCATCTCACAGTCAGTGAACTTCTTACTGAGGTAATATATCGCTCTTTCTTTCCTTCCTAATTCATCGTGTTGACCAAGCACACATCCCATAGAATTTTCAAACACTGTTAAATCTGATATCGGTGGCTTATTTGGACTAGGTGGTGTCGATCTTGGGGCATTAGACAAATATTGCTTAACCTTGTCGAAGGTCTTTCGGCACTCCTCGTCCCAAACACTGTGGTTATGTTTCTTAAGAAGACGAAATATGGGGTCACATTTCTCGGTTAGTTGTGAAATAAACCGAAGCGATGTAATTTAGTCTCCTAAGAATCCCGAACTTCCTTTTGAGTACGCTGGCGGAGGTAGCTCTTGTATGGCCTTAACTTTATCTGGGTCAATCTCAATCCCTTTTTTTCACGACTACGAATTCTATGACTTTCCGACTGCCCCGAAGGTACATTTTCTTTGGATTGAGTTTCAATGAAATTTTCTCAATCTCAAAATAATTTCTTCAAGACTTGCACATGCTCTTCTTCCGTCCGGGATTTAGCGATCATGTCGTCAACATAGACTTCGATTTCTTTGTGCATCATGTCATGGAACAGGGTTACCATAGCCCTCTGATATGTCACTCCCGCATTTTTCAATCCGAATGGCATTACCTTATAGCAAAAGGTTTCCCACAGGGTTACGAAAGTGGTCTTACTCATGTCTTCAGGATGCATCTTGATCTGATTGTACCCCGAGAAACCATCCATGAAGGAGAAGAGTGAGTAACCTGCCGTGTTGTCTACTAAGGTGTCAATGTGAGGCAATGGAAAATTATCCTTCGGGCTGGCTTTGTTCAGATCCCTGTAGTCTACGCACATCCGTACCTTTCCCTCTTTTTTTGGGACGGGGGACGATGTTGGCTACCCATTTCGAGTATTCAACTACTTGTAAGAAACCAAAGATCGAATTGTTTCTTGACCTCCTCTTTTATTTTCAATAAAACATCCGGTCTCATCTGTCGCAGCTTCTGTTGAACTGGCTTACATTCTTCCTTAATGGGGAGTCTGTGTATCACGGTGTCAGTGCTTAGCCCAGGCATATCTTGATATGACTATGCAAAGACGTCCTTGAACTCTTGGAGTAGCTTAATAAGGTTCTGCTTTGTCTCTGGAGTTATGTAAGCTCCGATCTTTACTTCTTTCTTTTCTAGTTCATCCCCCAAGTTCACAACTTCTATTGACTCTTTGTGAGGTAGGATCTGTTTCTCCTCTTGTTCTACCATTCTTAACAAATCAGGGGATAAGTTACAGTTTCTGTCATCTTCAAAGTCCTGTGATCCCTCTAGACACATATCTTGCTCAAAAGGAGACTCTGAATCAGTAGCAATGTTGCTCATATCATTGATATCCGGATACTTGTTATAGGTATGAAGGAAGATACAAAGAACAAAAGAATCTAAGAATGATGTGGATAGTATGGTTATGAATGAAAGAATAAAAGAACATTTGCACGAGATAAGACAAAAAGATGTATTTCATTGAAATAATGATTTTTGAACACAAGCCTATTTCACAAAAGGGCACTTGTTACTCCTAGGCTTAGAGTAATAGTGTATTTTGGGCATTACTCTGAATTAGTTCTAAAGACTACAGGAATCTCCTCCGCAGTCCAGTTATTCAGAACACTTCCCAGTTCAAAAGGCCGAATGCCCAATAAATTCTCTTCTCCAGTTTCATCTTCGTATGTGGCGTTAATGCTCAAGTTTCCCATCAGTTCTTCGGAAGATTCTTTCCTTGTCGCTCTTCCTTCGGAGTAAATGGTTCCTCCTGACACAAATATTTTGGAGATGTGAGGAAAGGTCATCGGCTTCTACTTAACCTCTTCCCCTCTTAAACGCGCTCTTCTCCGTTCTTGCTTCTTTTCTTGCTCTTTTCTCTTCTGTTTTGCATCTGGCTTGAATCCTAAGCCAAAGCGATCTCGTTTGTCCATGAGCATAGGTGCGTCGACCCTCCCTTGTAGACTTCTTCCAAGCCCTTTCCCTGGCAAAGCTCCTTTCCCAACCGTCAGTTGTAGGCCCATTCTCGTAGTCTTAGAGATTCTAGGTGTAGGGACCTTATTTCCTTCAACAACGAAGGTTGCATTTACAAACTCTAATGACCGAAAAGAACATTCTATGGCCTCTTCGTCTGTCCCTACATATGGTGCATTGCTGGTAACAGATGCGATGATATCCTCTTCTGCGTTCACGGTCACTAGTCGGCCTTCCGTTATAAACTTAAGCTTTTGATGTAATGATGACGGTACTGCCCCTGCCGAGTGAATCCACGGCCTTCCCAATAAGCAGTTGTAAGAGCGCTTGATGTCCATCACTAAGAAATCTATCTCATATGTACTTGGGCCGATTAAGAGGGGTATTTCAATCCTCCCCATTACCTTCCTTTCAGTGCTATCAAATGCCCTTACTACATTTTGGCACGTTTTCATATGGGAATTATCCACGGGCAACCTATTCAGTGTGGATAGGGGTAGGACATTTAGTGCTGACCCGTTATCAATTAATACTCCCGGCAATGTGAACCTCTTACAACGGGTGGTGATGTGTAGCGCTTTTATTGACCCTATTCCTCCCGACGGTATTTCATTATCATTGAAAAATATGAAATTATCGGCGCTTATATTATTGACAAGGCGATCTAGTTTATCGACAGAGATGTCATTCGCGACGTAGGTTTCGTTCAGCACCTTCAATAATGCATTCTGATGTGTCTCTGAGCTCATAAGTAAAGCTAGCACTGAGATACGAGCCGACTGTTTGTATAGCTGTTCTACAACGCTATACTCGCTGTGCTTCAGGAATTTTAAGAACTCTTTAGCCTCTTTTTTAGTTACGGGCTCGTTGACAGGTGATTCAGATCTAGGTGTCTCTTCTTTTCCTTATTCAGTAACTATGGATTTTCCTTTGGCTGGTTCTACTTTTGTGTTCGGGGTATAACGCCTTCCACTTCGTGTGTAGAAACCTTCATCTTGACCTTCTTCTAAAGTGCCAACTGGGTTCTCCTTTCCCCGTATTGTCACATTGCAATCATAGTTCCAAGGCACGCTCTTGCTATCTTTGTAAGAGAAAGCAACAGGTCTCTGGATTATGACCTTTGGCGTAATTGGTACTCCAGCTTTATCGTTTCTTGATCGCGAAATTATCACCACCGGATGATTCACTCTCTGCACCCCTTCTGCTTTTCCTTCTTCTGAGGCGTAAACCTCTCCTTCTTCTGTCCTTTCGATTTCTTCGTAAAATTCTATCTCTTTATTGTCCATCAGATTTTGCACCATGGACTTGAATTCACTGCACTCCTAGATATCATGAATTTCATCTTTATGAAACTCGCAGTATTTTCTTGCTTCTCGAGGCTTTTCCTTTGAATGTTGTGCGACCAATCCTCTACCAACCATTTGTTCCCAAACCCAACTCAATGGAGTTTTCACCTCCGCTAGGTCGACCTTGATTCTTTTGTTCCCACACTCGATTATCGCATTTACCCCTTTATGATCAGGTAACGGATTTCCTGCTACATTTGGGCCAGGTGAGTCATCAAACTTTATGACACCCATTTCGATGAGTTTTTCCACTAACTTTTTGAACGCGGTACAGTTCTCAATCGAGTGCCCCGTTACCCCCGCGTGGTACTCACATTGGGCGCTTGTGTCATACCATTTTGGGAACGGGGGCTGCAAAGGTTTCAGATAGAAAGGTGATACCACATGGGCATCAAACAAGCTTTGATATAATTCCTTATAGGACATCGGGATAGGCGTAAGCTGAAGCCTTTCTTTGTTGGGCCTTGGGTTAGAATCTTGTCTTGTAGAGCCCTGATGGCTGGTAGTTGCTGCCCTTGGTTGGTTCACAGTGACTGGCTTAGAATAGCTCTTCTCATACGAGCTCGTATTGTTCACCTCATTTTCCTTCCTTCTTGGGGCTGATTTCTTAGCATTTTCCCCTGCTTTAATCTTTCCGCATCTTTTCGCATTCTCTATCATCTCTCCAGACATCACTATGTCCGAGAAGCTCTTAGTGGCGCTTCTTAACATGTGGTTGATGAATGGAGCCTTCAGCGTATTGATAAAGAGCATGGTTGTTTCTTTCTCCAAAAGAGGTGGTTGGACTTGCGTTGCCATTTCTCTCCACCTTTGGGCATACTGTCTGAAGCTCTCACTTTGCTTCTTCTCCATATTTTGCAACGTAATCCTATCAGGGGCCATATCCATCACATGGCTGTACTGTTTCATAAAGGCTTGAGCTAGGTCTTTCCATGAGTTAATCTTAGTACGGCTCAATTGGTTATACCATTTGGACGCTGCCCCAACTAAACTATCCTGGAAGCAATAAATCAATAGCTGATCGTTGTTGACATACCCAGTCATTCGTCTGCAAAACATAGTAATATGAGCCTCAGGGCAGCTCATTCCATTGTATTTTTCAAATTCAGGCATTTTGAACTTAGGGGGAAGGACTAGGTCTGGGACTAAGCTCAAATCTTTAGCATCGACCCCACAGTGATAGTCAGCACTTTCCATTGCTTTGAACCTTTCCTCTAACCACTTGCATCGTTCTTCCAATTCCTTCGAAAGCGATGTCCTGACTCTCTCATTTTCTGCCATATTGTCCAAGTCAAGGATTGTAGGATTAACAGGGTTATCTCCTGGATTAGAGCCTAAGCCTGTTTGATAGTTGATTGGCATTGAAGTATCAGCCTGAAATTGCTAGGGCCTAATTGTTACGGACGGCCTTTGCGTGTGCAGCTCAGGTTGTGTTTGAGCATTCATCGGGGTAAAGCCAGGAGGGTAGGGAGGATCTTCAGTAATAGATGGCCTCTGTGTATGTGTCTCGTGCTGTGTTTGAGCATTTGCAGGAGCAAAACCAGGGGGGTAAAAGGAATCTTCATTATTATTCCCAATGTCAGCCATAGGGCCTTTTCCTTTGTCTGACCGACTAGTCAGTAATCGAGTCAGCTCTTCCATCATGTTTCTTTGCGATTCCAGCATTTGATCCCTCATTTCTAGCTGGATTTTAGCTAATTGTTCTTGTACTTGTGCTTGCATCTGCTCTTGCATTTCTTTCTGCATTTGCTCCAGTCTTTCTAGTTTTTTATCCATCGCTTTAGTTTTTGTGCCGTAAGGATGCGTACTCGAGAGATTCTCGTCGGTTTCCAGATTACTGAAATATTTTTTAATTAATTAGAATCCTTTTATGGTCTTTAATGCATATGATGTAATGTAATGCAAATGCATGAATGCAAAGGAGGCATCAATTTGATTCAATTCCTTTTAAGAAACTTCACTAGAAAACAAAGATCTTTACATAAAACTGAGTTATGAATAAGACTTTGCCCTAATGCTCAGAGCTTTAATTTTCATGAACAAAGAAGCTAGCTCCTGTCCCGATCTGACTCCAACTCGTACTTTACGCTCAGTATGTTTGCTTGTACCGCCAAGGTTTGTAAGTAATCGGCTACCTCGCGAATCTGGGTTATAGCTTCCTCCATAATATAGTCCATGTTTCTGACTTGGTCTTGCGCATGATGAAGCTGCTCCTTCCAGCGCTCCTCACCTGCTTCGAAGAACTGAATCCACATCTCACAGTTTTGTAGTGCTGCTTCTAACTCTTCTGTTCTTTCTTTCATTTCTTCTATTTTGCTCAAGCTTGCCCTCAACTCCATCATAGTATTACGGTTACGGTATTGGTGAAGAGACTTTTCGAGTTCTGCCACTCTAGCCCTTAATTTACCTTGTTCATTTCTGCTTTCCGACAAACTCTTCTCTAACTCTTCATTTTGTACCTGAGTTTCTCGAAATTTCTTTTCCCATTGATCGGCCTTAGTCTTTTCTTCTCGAACTTCATGGCGCCATTGTTCGGAAGTCTTTCCTAACCCCGCAGTCCTCATAGACAGGCGTAACTTCTTATAGTCAGTCTTCAAACTGTCTAGATCCTCCTCGGCCTTAGTTTTCCCTTTTTTCCATTTTTCAGCCTCTGATCTCTGGACATCAGCATCTAATCTTAGGTGCATCTTCTCTTCTTCCAATCGTTCAATCTTCTTCTCAAGCTCTGAACTCTTCTTTTCGAAGTCTTGTTTGATAATTTCCAATTCTGACGGGGCGACTCGTAGTTGTTCCTCTATAGGTCGAGTACTCTCTGAGCTTGGCCTAGGAACACTATCATTAACTCTCTTTTTAAACCATCCATCATACTCAGGCGTCACCACGGGACCGACAGCCAATCTCTTCATCTAGTGGGTTTGCTTCCAAGCATCGGCTAGCTCCCGTACTTTCTTCTTATAGTGGGCATCTTTAAAAGAGAATTTACATTGAGCAAGTCCATAAGTCGCGGGTATGAACTGCCTCAACTTATATTGCCTTAATGCTAGCAGTGGAGTGTACCCGATGGCTCCCCAAATTCCTAACAAAGGCACCCAATCAAAGTTCCCACATCGATACAGAATCTCATCAGGAACCATCCAAAATGCTCTTCATTCTATATCCTCCTCTTTGAGGTTTTGAAGAATCTCCATCCATTTCTCTTCTGAGATATCTTCTCTCCTTTGTATGGCTGCCTCCTCTTTTAACGGGGAATAAGTTTCAGAAAAGACTCGATAAGAAACCTTATCTACCTTCCAAAAGTGCTCGTGAAACCACACCATCAATAGCTGTGCACATCCAATAAACCGCCCATTACCTGACTTTCGACACATGCTCAAGGATCTGAACGTTTCAGCCAATATTGAGGGTACGAGCGTGATTCCTTTCTCAAGACGGTCAAATAAGTTGGTGACTGCCTCATCCACGTGTCTCAAAGCTTTAGGAAAAATCACCAATCCATAGATGCTTAGGGCGAAGATATCGATCCTCTTGCGTTTATCTGGATATGCTAAAACCAATTCTCCCAAATTCTCCCAAGGGATACATTTGCTGTCTCCCTTTTGTTGAATCCGAGCGGTGACCCAAGGCTCACTCATCCCTGAAATATTCATCAATTTCTTTGCGAAGGTTTGGCCATTAAGTACCTTGGCATAAGCCTTTTTAACTTGCACTTTTGGACACCTGAGCAATGCAGTATATTCTTCTACAGTAGGCACTAAATCCACTTCCCCAAAAGTGAAGCACTTGTAAGCAGCATTCCAAAATTGAACCATAGCTCGGAACAAGTGTTTGTCCACTTTAATATCTAGCAAGTAAGATATATCACCATAGCTTTGGTAGAACGACTGTTTGGCCTCTTCATCCCAACGAGCCCAAATATCTCTCAACTCTTGTAACTCATTCTGTGCTGTGTTGATGCGGGTGAATTCTTGCAACTCTGATACATATCCATCTGTCAAGCTATCCCCTTTTTCCGATTGTAACTTCTCTGACCATGCACGGACAGCCGCATTGTCTTCAACTTTATTAAGAAATTCATTCTCCATGTGAAACTTTCTAATTTAGTAGTCGAATACAAATCAACACCTCCTTTAATATGCAATGTTATGTAAAAAAAACAATCAAAACAAGATAAGTCAGTATCAAGTATTAACGATAGAACACAAGTAAAATCAAGATAATTAAAGCATATATGTATGGGTGACCACTATAATTTGACCTAGCTCCACCTAAAGAAGGTTCTTAGGGTTCTCTATATGTGGTTTAGTTCTAGAGTAAGGGTACCTGAACTAGCGAATTCCTCGATCCTCACCCATTATAGGCTCATACGGATTGAGTTCAGTTCAGGGGAATACATTTCCCTATGACCATGCGGAGATGAAAATCTTACGAAATCATAGGTACGGATGTATTCCGGAAGCAATCCACTAGCCCATGCGGAGGCGAAAACCTCACGAAGGCATAGTTTCTTGCTCCCACTTAGAAGGTGTGACCACAACGGTCATGCAATGCAATGCCAAATCATTATACAAAATCCGAACCATAACAATCATACAATTGAATGCGAATGAGGAAACCATGATTTTCAAAATAAATTTTCAATTTATTGACAAAAGGACAGCAAATAATCAATTTTATGGCTTGACTCTCTAAATTTCCCCAGTGGAGTCGCCAAGCTGTCGAAACCATGTTTTATTTCAAAAAAACAGTGGATCGACTTTTTGGAAACGAAAATGGAGTCGCCACCAATCTTTTTCGTATTTAGGTGTGATTGGATCACCTAGAAATTTGGCTGTTTTAATAAAACATTTTGGTTTACTAAAACTATGATTTTGGTCTACAAAATTTTGAGAAAATAGGTTCGGGAGTCGATTCATGCATGCGGGAAGGGTTAGCACCCATAGCGCCCAAAATTGGTACCAAACCGATTAAATAACTGTCCTTGTGTCTAAGATTTGAAATGTTTTTGAAATAAGGTTCCTTTTTTTATTACATTTGAATAATCCGAATTGATTATCAAAATTTCTTGTTTTCGAAGAATGTAACACCACATCCAGAGGATGTGATCCTTTATATCCTCGAAAACACGATGTATTTTGACTTTCAAAAGTTCATAGTTCGTAAATTATGAAAGGATGTTCGACTATTTAGTCCAACGAAAAAACCGAAACCCAGCACAGTAGGGCACGATTCCTCGAATTTCTAAATATTCGAACATTGCCTTGTTTTAGAAAACACGAGTAAAATTAAAAGGGATATTCGATTATTTGGGACAAATGGGAGATCGCAACCCAACACGATAGGGTACTATTCCGAGTTGCTAATCATCGAATATTTCCTTGGTTTTGAAAAGTTTTTAGAAAACATGAATGAAATTCTAGAGAGGTATTCGATTATTTAGAGCAAACGAGGAATTGCAACCCAAACGACAGTAGGGCCCGATTCTCGAATTGGTAAAAATCGAACCTCGCTTTATTTTAAGAATTTCGACGAATAGTTATGAAAGCGACTTATAATATACTAATTCGGTTTGAAATAAAAATGGGACAATTGTTTTTAAAGGGTTATAAGTTATAAACAATATTTTGAAAATCGAAAAAAGAAATAAAACACAGGATAATATAAATGTATAAGATGCTATGATGGATTGAAAGGAGATTAACATGATTCGTTTAATAAATTAACAAGATAGCAACCAAATTATCAATTTCCTAATCATGGACGAAGAAGGACTAATATGATGGCAATACAAAATGAAAATAATACACCACAATTATACATATAACCTAATACCACATTCAAATGTAAAAAATACAAAAAAAAAACAAAAGTGAAATTAAAGCAGAACATGTATATGTGATAAAATAAATTTTAAAGGATGAATACATATTATAAATTATGTGAATTATTAAACTAGAAACTTCTTACAAAATTTAAAATAGGAGTATGTATGTAATCATTAAAATATATTTTATAAAATGAACATTTAAATTGAATAATATACAAAGTATTATAGAGTATTGGTTTAAAATTGATAATTTACATATAAAGGACAATTCTGAAAAAAGTATACAAAGATAATTCAAGCATATAACAATTTTTAAGAACATATTAAATTTGCAAATCATAAAGATATATATTTATATGAATTCAAAATAGAAGGAATATATAGGTAAAATTAAGTTAGTGTTATCATGAGTTTTATAAGGCTTAGAAACATACTTGTATATACAAAGAGAACTATAAGTATAAAATATATGACTCTATAGGTTTAATATATATATATATATACTAACATTTTTATAATAATTTGAAATGACATGTAATATTCATAATTACTTTTAGTTAACAAAGATAAATTTTAAAATACATAAAACAAAAATAACTATATATATATGAAACAATATAGGGCTGACAATCTATATAGAATAAGGTTAACTTTATTTTAAAGTATATAATAATGCGTAAAACACTTATATAAAATGATATACAAATTACGAAATTACATAAATAAGTGAATGATGTAAACGGCAATCAACACGAATAAACAAACACAAATTTAGAATGATAATAATATTAAAAATAATAATAATAATAATAAAACAATGTAATAATAATGTGATAATAATAATAGTTAATATGATGTTAAAATAATGCTAGGCATAATATGATAATTGTGATACAACACAAAATTATATTAATAATAATATTAAAAGAGGAGTAAATAATAAGTATAATAATATGAAAAAATAATAGTAATAATAATAATACCTATAATAATAAATCTTATAATAAAAGGGTGATATAATAATCATATTGATATTAAAAGTGATCTATTTAATACTTAATGCATGAAAAGAAACAAAAAGGACTAAAATCGCAACAAAAACAAAGTTCTAGTGCCAAATCAAAAGGTAAAAGTAAGAGGGAGGACCTGATTAAGACACAATTAAAACCAGTGGGCCGATTTATAAATAAAATAGTCAGGAGAGGATTAACACGTGATGCGCATCAACATATAAGGGCTAGAACTGGAAATAAACCAAATTCTAAAATACAAAGCAGAGACACGGACCAAAGTGCGAAACCGCGCAAATTACAGAGCGAACTTAAAAGGAAATACATAAACAAATAAGATGCGATTGAACATAAGCACAAAGGGGGAGGGACTTGGGGCGCAATTAGCCCTCAAAGGCTGAAACGCGCGGATCCCCTGGGTGTTGGGTCGGGTCGCACCATTGAGGCCCATACGGCACCGTTTTGGAGCCACTGGAACAGGCCCCAAACGGTGTCGTTTCATGTTTCAGGTTAAAAAACCCTAAAGCCTCTCATTTGGTTGCTTAAAACATATCAAAAAAAAGGTTTCTTTTTCATTTGCTTAGCCGAACCAGAGAAGATAGCCCCAACCCCTCCGTTCGTCCCCTTCAGCCTCTCCGTCTCGCCTTCCTCGGCCTATTTAGATGGTTCCCCTTCGAGAACGACAGCCCGCCATTAGGATCGGCGACCGGCGTTCGCAAACCATGGCACAACATTCTGTCGGCCTCGGATCTTTCCTCTTTTAGACTCCGATTTTAGCGGAGCAAATAGGAGATCAATGGCCCAATCGCACGGTATGTTTTCTTTCCTTTCTTTTTTCTTGCATTTTATCATGCTATAGTATATATAAAACACGAAAAGGGAATAGATTCAGGAAAAAACGCAAGAATATTCACAAATCACCTTTTATATTTGACTGTGTTTCAGTGTTTGTATTTCTTTTGTGTGTTTACAATTGTCTCTGTTCTGCTTTTTTTTTTGTTGTGCTTCTTTTTGTTGTTTTTTTTTTTTGGTGTAACCCCCCCTAAATACATTTTCCAATATATAGCCGAATTCCTCCCCTCCTGTTTTCTTCTTGCTCTTGCATTTAATCCCCGTCTTTTCTTTGCAGGGTTGGTGGTGAAGCATGTGGGGATGTCGGGGCTAGGTTCGGCGCAGCATTGTCAATAGGGGTTAGGGGTTCTTTTTGTGTTTTCTGAAAATTGAGAATGGGCTAGGGAAATTGGGCTCATTTGCTATTAGGTTTAGGGTTAGTGGGCTATTTCGGGCTAATGGGCCGGGTAAATTTAGAGTGTCTACAACTACTTTCAAAATATAATAATTTTAAGGGTGTTACACATATACCAACCATTCCTTTATATGGTTGAAAAGTTATAGAATTCTTTCGCTTTAAGTGTTTCTCAGTTTCATGTTTTATAACTCGAGTTGTAATCTTTCGAAAGATATATTTTTTGTTCACTTTCATAATTGGTTTCTAAAAGCATTGTTTAAATTATGTTATATGAAGATAATCTTGGGCATGTTGAGTAACTTTTGGAGAAGAGTTAAAAGGCTATGAAAGGAAAGAGGTAAGTATAACCTTATTGTTTTATTGGATTAGTAATTTATATAGAAGTAATATAGACAAATGAGTTTAATGCTTCGTATTTGATTGACAAATGGAAGTTATCGTTGACCGTACTAATGGGTTATAGTAGTTAGTTTAGGCCCAACTAATGAGCTATAATGGTTAGCACATGTCCTACTAACAAGTGATAATAGTTAGCATAGGCCCCACTAATGGGTCATAATAGTTACCTCATAGTTTCACCATTGGGTTGAACTCTTATTTATATCCTTAATAGAAATATATATTGTTAGTGATATGTGTGGAAGGATAACTAAGTCTCCCTTTAATTTTGAGAGTATTTTCGACTCTGTCGTATTTCCCTTTATATCATCTTAAGACAATACTTAAACTGTTGAGTATTGTACTAACGCGATATGGCCGTGTTGTACTCCATCTTGTGGCGTAACAGAGGATGCAATCGAATGGGATAATTGGTGAGTTTTATGCCAAACATTGTGATTTGTTTAATCAAGTTTTTACCCTTAGAGATGAGTTCAAATCTTGTTAAAAAAATTCTTCAATTTTTGCATGAAAGATTTAATATCAAAATGTTCGGCAAACAGTTCAATTGAGTTTTTTAATCTGATTCGATCGAGTTATCAACCGGTCCAACATCTTATTTCAAATTAATACTGTCTTATTCTAACAACAATAGTAAAATGTTACATAACGTCAACTAAAGGCATCTCTAGAATGGTTATTATTGGATTCAAGTATATTTGTGATAGGAATTAGCATGATTTCTTTTAAAATATTAAGAATAATCACGCTACTGATTTGGCCATTAGCATTGATCTATCATAATTTGATATGTCAAGTTAGGCTCCTCGTTACACATACAGAGCTTATTATTGAGCAATTTCAAAGTCTTTTTCGTAGTTTTAGCTTAATTTTAGTTCTTGCATTCTAATCAGAGTTAATTTTTTTTTTTTTTGCTCATTTTGAGACCTAAATTGGTCAAATGTGTCATTTGGACCCTAACAATCGATTGAGTATTGTAGAAACTTGATGGTGGCACGAAATTGAGCGAAAACATCACCAAAGATAAGGGTATTGTGATATCGAAGCATGGGAATCGTGTAACGCCCCAAAAATCAAAATGTTTAATTGTGGAACTTGATAGTAATTTATTCTATGTATTTTTGACTATGTGCTCTATGTATGTGTTTGGGATCGGGGGTTCAAGTCGCATCTTTAGAAAGTCTTGCTATTTTGTTCTAAAGTAACCTCTATCCTAGAATTGTCGATTTAAGTTTAATTTTGTGCAAATCTATCAAGAATAAGTTTGTTGGTTGACTGTGTTCAATTTTTTAATTTCTTCGACTATTTTTTACTTATTCATTACTTAGTTGGGTCGATCCCCAACAATCATGCTTAAGGTGCACATTTTTCCCATACAACAGAGCCTTAACACAATTACTAGGAGCTTTCCAATGAAGAGGGTAAGACAATTACGGGTGGTCAACAATGTGAAAACATGCCAAGAAAAGTCTAACCGTTGATCCAAAATTAAAAATATTATCTTGTCCTTCCCTGCAAGCTCAAACCAATGGAGATTACTCAGATTCAATTTTCAAGGAGAAATAGGAACAACTATACTTATTAGAGGCATGTTGGAAGAAACGAGTAGCATCTTTGCCAAAGCTTTTTGCTTTTGCTTTGCTATTATTATTACTGTCATCAAAATGTAACACTGTTGGAGATGCACACCGAATCCAACTACAATTCAACCATTCGCATGGGAAAGTTAAACCCATAGATATCGAAGGTAAAGTGATTCAAAAACATTTGATGTAATCTCCTTGTTTCATGATCGATAATTAAGTAGCTGTTGTTTATAATATTGCAGATCATTATCAGAATTACGTGGCCATAAAAAATATAACATCACACAGGTTGCCAATTCTATGCACTGTCACAAATTATGAAACTACATTCTCTGCAGAAACCAATGTGTTTACGAGGAGAGTTAAGGCCAACGTACTTTGTGCGCTGCCTGCAAAAGGTAAAGCAACAACGGGAAACGAATCTTCAACCAGTTACATGTCTCGACATAAGTATGGAATTGCTAGCGAACTTGCTAGTCTAATCGGCGGCTACCTGTGGTTAAAGCCTGGAACGGTTGTCTATGGGCAGTGTGACAGAATTAGTGACTTAGACATTGTTGCTTTTGATTTGAACAGCCGCAATCCAACGCCAAATGCAGGAGGGATCATTGAAATGGCTGCAACTTTATCGTTTTCGACATCCAAGCCGGTTCACTATTATACAGAGTTAGGCATTTCTGCTCCAGTAAGATCGAATCTCAGCGAGTTTGTTAGCATAAGCCCTGACGAGAAGAACCACAAGAATACACAATTAACAGGGTTTTGGATTGATATTTTTAAGAAAGCTACCGCAATAATGGCAACAGACACCACAAGGAAAAATAAAATGATTCGATTTTGTGGTGCTTCTATTGATGAATCGCTGAATGAAGTTTCACGCAAGGTTAATCTTTGTTCCATATAATCTCTTCCCTTTGCTTTACAATTTTGAATATCTGAATCTTGAAACTTACAATAAAGCAAGTAGCTATTATAAAATATCTGTTGACTGGCTGAAATTTCAATTTTTTTTTTTTTTTTATGTATTGAAGGATTATGATGCAGCCATTGGCTTACCAGTAATTAGGGATTACCAAAGAATGGGGACAGACCAGTATGTAGAACTATCATCTCCATATTTTGAAAAAGGCTCAGACCAATTGAGGAAGGAAGACCTTGAACTGAACCAAGTTTTTTCATTCATGATGCCTTTCACCAACGCGATGTGGTTTACTTTGTCAGCTATGACGGTCTTCAATGTTTTTGTTATTTGGTTAGTTGAATCTACAACTATTCATGAATCTGGTAGTTTGCCTTTCGGACAAGTTGGAGCTATTTTGTGGCTCCCTATAGCAACTCTCTTCTATGGAGGGCATAGTAAGATAAATCTATATATGGTGGTTCCCCTAGTTTCTGAGCACGTTCTATAAGGATACCACTTACAGATAAACTATTTATATTGCAGGAGAATCACCGAGGAACAATTTAACATATTTCGTGTTGGCCCCGTGGTTCATACTGATCCTGGTTGTTTCCTCAACCTACACACAAAGCTTTACTTCCATGATAACAAGCTCAGACACCGAGACATCATCATGTTGGTTAGATATAAAAAATCTCAAGAAAACAAATGCCATTGTGGGTTGTGATATGAAACATTCAATTATGTTCCAGTATTAGTGAAGGTCATTGGGTTCCAAAAAAAGAATATCAAGCACATTGCTCAATCTTCATTTGATAATTATGCAAAGGCTCTATCAACTAGAAATATAAAGGCAGCATTCTTTTGGACGCCTGATGATCGCTTTTTTCTTGCAAAATACTGCAAAAGTTTCGGAAACCCAAACTGTAATCGACACGGTTCTTCCATTGTAATAAAATCATTCTCTTTCAGTTCTGGTTATGTTAATTTGTTGTTAAAGGTTTTAGGCTTGTCTTTTGACCATTTTTGGGTCTCTTATTTTACTTGCATTACAGGTATTTCAACGGGGTTATTCGTTTGTTAATGAGATACCAGAGGCTGTGCTGGGATTCAAGCAGATGAAGGAAGAAGATTTAGATATGCTATCTCTTTCAGATTGTTCGAGTTCAACTAGTGATGGCACCATGAAACGAGGCATAGGACCCGGACCTTTCTCAGGTTTGTTTATTTTATCAGGCTCGGCATCTACAATTGCATTGTTAATCACGGTCTTTCGACTGTTGAGACGTGGTTGGGAGAGGTTGGTTCAAGGAATGTTGATGGGTAGAGGAATTTGGGTTTGGCTGTCAACTTTGTTTTGTCGAAACCAGAGGGGAAATCAGCTCCAACTTCAGCTAGTAAGGACTTAAATAGATGAATTTTCGGTTTTTTTGTGATTATAGACTTTAATGGATACTCCTCGTTAATGCCACAAATACACAAGGCATTCAATCTATATTGTTATAGATACTTAAAATTTTCTTACAGATAATCAAACCTTAAAAATATAGTATGTTGTTAATAATTTGATATGATGAAACTCAGATAATATTTGTTAAATCTGTAATATACTAAGTCTATCAGAAACAATAAATTAATATGAAAATATATTTGAATCTATTAATTTATTAATAATTTTAAGTGTTATAATTTTCATCTTTTAAATCAATAGGAGGTAACTCATTTATTATGATGGATTAATAAAAAAGTTAGGTTAAGACTATAAGGACCAATCATCAATTAAAAATTGAATCATAATTTATTTGATAATTGAAGTTAGATAAACTTTAAAATCAATCCCTTTTAGTTTGAGATATTTCATCATGGTGGTCCGATGTGATGTCTAAATTCAACAGTCTTTTGACGTGATTAAGAGAAGAGAAACGATTCAAATATAATTATGTGAGATGCTCATTTTTCCACACAACATAGCCCTACGTAATTACTAGGAGGTTTCAAAGTAGTGGAAGTTCAAAGAGATAACTTGCGGTGGACTAAATTGTCCTACCATTAATGACCCAAAGCAAAAGAAGATTCAGTTTCAATTTTCAAGGAGAAATGGAAAGATTTTCTACTCATCAGAGAATGCAGATGCAGGAGGAAACCTTTCGGCAATGATATTGGAATTCAACCATCCGTATGGGAACGTTACACCCATATATGCAGTAGTGTATCTAGGGGACTGGCAGATATCGGTTCCTTAAATGAGAAACTTTTAAAATTTTAAATTAATAAAGATAAAATTATATTTTAACCTCTTAAAAATAATAAAAATTTAATTTAATCATTTAAAAATTATAAAAATAATAAATTATTAAAATTTAATTTTGGCCCCTAAAAGTATTTTCTAGCTTTGTCCTGTATCGAAGTTTAGTTATGTTAGAATTGATGTATGAATCTGACTGTTGTTGATAATACTGCAGATCATGAGGCCTTCAAGAATCTGAATTCACGCAGTTGCCAATTCTATGTACTGTCACAAGTTATGAAATTGTAGAAATTATTAGAAGTTGCGAACTGTTAGTCTGTTACAACTACTTCTGTTAGTCTGTTACATCATCTTGGTGTTCATTCAGGTCAAGGAATAATAATTTCAGTTTAAAATTCATTTCTGTTTCTATTTTCATAAGCATTCTTTCAGAAATACCAGGAGAGCCAAGGTGACCGTAATTTGTGCTCTGCCTGCAAGAGCTGAAGCAACAGCGGTAAATGAATCATCAACAAGTTGCATGTCTCGTCGTATGCATGAAATTGTTTACCAAATGATTAGTGTAATCGGCTATTATCGGGAGTTAGAGCCTGGAATGCTTGTCTACGAGAAGTCTGACAGAGTGTGGTTTTCAACTTGAAAAACCGCCCTCCAACGCAAAATGCAGGTGGGATCATTCAAATAGCTGCGACTTTATCGTTTTTAACTTCCAAGCTAGTTCACTATTATACAGAGTTAAGCATTGCTGCAGCAGTAAGATCGATTCCCAGGCAGTTTGCTTACATAAGCCATGACGACAGGAACCACGAGGAAACACAATGATGGCAACCGGTACCATTTATGACTTGGTTCCATTACAAGATTCTATTGATCTATCGCTGAAAGAAGTTTCTTGCAACGTTAGTTGTTCCTTATAATCCCTTTCTCTTCGCTTTACATTTAGAACTAACTCTACCATGATATACATAAGTTGTTCTTTATTCTGTTATGAGATTGAAGATTACAGTTTTGAAGATCTGAGTCTTGAAGCTTATAATAAGTAGCTATTATAAAATATCTGTTGACTGACTGAAATTTCCAAATCTTTTTTTATGTATTAAAGCATTCATATCCATCTTACGTCAGTGCACGGAAGAAGGAAGACCATGAGCCTGTTGGAACTAAGAACAAGGATGACTGAAGGTTTGACAGAACCTTGAGCTTGAAGGCTTGTTGCTTGGTGAACAAACAAAACAGAATTTGCTTGAAATGATAAAAAATGAAAGCAAAGAAAAGAGAGTTTTGTAATGTATTCTGATAAATTTCATTAACATTTGAATGAATGCACTAAGCCATTACATATACCAGTCCATATGCTGAAGCCATTACATATACCAGTCCATATGCTGGTCAAAATGAGACAAACATCACCTAATCATCACCTACTACCACTAATTACATTGAAACTTGCAAAACATTGCTTGCACACATAGCTATGCTGATTTATCAATCCATCAGCACCTAATTACTTCAAAATTATACCAACTAAGTTCATTTTGAACTAAGTAAATAAACTAATACTAACAAAACAAAACTGCAGCTTGATCTTCAACTGCAACTTCATGGCTCGGGCTGCATGGTCTGCTCCTTAGCTGCTTCATGTGCTGCATGCTGGCCAACTTCAACAGAGCTGAACCAATTTTTTTCATTCATGATGCCTTTCACCAACGAGATGAGGTTTTCTTTGTCAGCTATGACGGTCTTCGATTCTTTTTTTATTTGGTTAGTTGAATCTACAACTAGACATTTTGGACAAGTTGGAGCTATATTGTGGTTCCCTATAGCAACTCTCTTCTATGGAGGGCATAGTAAGATAAATCTATGGTAGTTCACCTAGTTTCTGAGCATGACCATTTACAGGTATACTCAAATTATTGATATTGCAGGACGATTACCCAGGAACAACTTGACTTATTTTGTGTTGGCCCCATGGTTGGTCCTAATCGTGGTTTTTTCTCAACCTATACACAAAGCTTTACTTCCATGATAACAACATGCTCGGAAATCGAGTCATCATCATGTTGGTTAGATATAAAATATCTCAAGAGAACAAATGCAATTTTGGGTTGTGATATGGAAGACTCAATGATGTTGCAACATTTAGTGGAGGACATTGGGTTCCAAAGAAAGAATATCAAGCACAGTACTCAATCTTCATTTGATGATTATGCCAAGGCACTATAAACTGGAGTTATAACGGCTGCCTTCTTTTGGACGCCTGATAATCACTTTTTGCTTGCAAAATACTGCAAAGTTTTGGAAACCCAAACTGTAATCCACACGGTTCTTCCATTGTAATATAAACCATGCCCTTTCAGTTTTGGTTATGTTAATTTGTTGTTCAAGCTTTCAGGGCTTTTCTTTATGACCATTTTGGGTTTTTTTTTTCTTGCATTACAGATTTTTCCACGGAGTTTTCCTTCTGTTAGTGAGATATCATGGCCGTGCTCGGATTCAAGCAGATTAAGGAAGAAGATTTAGATGTGCTATCTTTTTCAGATTGTTCGAGTTCAAATATTGATGACACCATGAAACGAGGAATAGGACGCAGACCCTTTTTAGGTTTGTTTATTTTATCAAGCACGGTGTCTGCAATTGCATTGTTTATCATGGTCATTCCACTGTCGGAAGAGATTGGTTCAAGGAATGTTAATAATGAGTAGAGGACTCAGGGTGTTGCTGACTACCCAGTTTTGTCGCAGCCAAAGGGGAAATCAGCTCCAACTTCAACGACCAAGGATTTAAACGGTGGTTATAGTGTTATAGAAGCATTTTCGATTATGATTGGACGTTGGTGACCACTTCAAAAGTGGAACAGTCGTAGTCTTGCATGTATTTACGTGAAGAGTGGTCATTGGTTACATTTAGTAATACAAGTATATTTAGCCTCTATTGCGTGCAAATCCCAATAGTTGCTCCATTGCAGTCACGGACTATGATACCAACACTGGCCTTCCCTTTCCTGTGGCGGCGGTTGTTACTACGCTTGTTGAAGCTGGCCTGGGTTGCTACCTATGTTAGAGATCATTTTTAGCTCCATAAGGTAATAAAAGCAAATGGCTCAATAACAGTAGTCTTAATATCTTCATATATCTCTCGACTCCTGTTGAACTATATGGATAACAAAGCAATGTTGGACTTCCCCATATCATGAAACCACATGCCCCCAATAAATTTAGGCTCACATAAAGTCGACCACTAAAATAAGTAAATTTACCAAAATTAACCTGTTGGCTCGAGAAATTTTCGTATTCCTGAATGATGGATCAAAACAGAGCACCACTTCTCATAGCCTCACCAAAGGCTATGTTGTCATCAGCAAATAAAATGTGCGTAAGACTAGGACTTCTACAACTCTTCTCAGTGCCTCTCAAACCTATTTAATTTACTGAGATATCTATTGTACATTATCTCTAATAGTATTTTTTTTAGAAATCTTCTTTTGGAAATATATATCAATACTTTTATATTGAAAGTTATAAATGAATAAATATTTTTATTTAATATCTTAAAATAATTATTAAAAATTATAAATATCTGCAAAGATAATATCTACTATAAAACTTTAATATAACCTCAAATTTTTATTTTTTTATATGTGGCTTATATTTTTTATATTTAAAAAATTTGAAGAATTTATATTGTGAAATTGTATGATGATAAACTGCCGACATAAACTCTTCTACCACATTCAAACATGACATGTAAAGCATCGGCGAGTGGAATATGCTGTGAAAATTTATTGATACAGTGGGGTATGCCCATGCCCCATGGGATGCCTTGTGGTTTAAGTCAAAAGCTTAGAAAGGCTTGTTCTGACCGGCAACCAATAACTTAACCAAAAATAAGGATTGGTTTTATGTAAATTATGTTAATGAAATTCATGAAAATAATTATGTAAATTATGAAAATAAAAATAATTTAATTTAATTACTTCATTCGATAGGTTGATGAGGGAATATATAAAGATATATCATCATGAATATTTTTGTATTAAGAATTAAATTGTGTTCTGAATTATTTATTTAAAAAAAAAAGTAAATTAGTTATTACATGTTAGATTAAAGAGTAAATTGGTCTATCAGTAAAAAATTTCATCTATTTCTACTATTAAAAATTGGTCATGATACGTTAGCATGATGTATGTGTGGCACACCACATACAACTGTCTGAATATTTCGTCAGTCATACTAGCATTTAATAGTGGAAATAATTAAAATTTTTAATAAAAGCAACCTCTTTTTTTATCTAATATATAAAAATTAAATTATCTAATTTTCAAATGGAAAACATAACTTCTAATACTTGTTTTACTTTTACATATACGACACTGGAATTATCACAGTGTTCAAACTGGATTATATCTTATAAAGGAAACTTCTTGGAGAAACTCAGCTAGAAATTTCAAGTGGCTGAAGCTGACCATATGCTATATATATTATTTAAAAAATTCAATAAATTCAATGAAAATTAATTAATTAATGTAAAGAGGATGAAAGAAAATTGGTTAAATTATGATATTAGTCTTTGTATTTTATGAAAGTTGTAGATTTAATTTCTATACTTTAATTTGATCAAAATTAATCTCCGTCTTTTTAAAATTTGAAAATTTAAAACTAACCCGAACTATAGCAATTAATTTTATTCGGTTAAATTCAATTGCTAATCTTATACAATGTATATAAATTGATATTTTAAAAATCAATATATCCACCGTAAATGAGAATGATTAAAAGATAATGACCACTACATCCCACGTCATTATTCAATTTTATAATTAATGGTGATATGCAAGTGATATAGAGCTAATTTCAAATTAAAATAGAAGTTCCTTAGACCTCGCCTTGATTGTATGCTGATTTCAACATTAATTTAAATTTTGTATAGATTAGAACCAAAAAAAATTTATAGATTGCTTAATATAATATCAGGAAACAAATAGTAGTATAATTTACGATTACCAATCTTCTAAGAAACATTTAAAACTTTATTTAAAAGCAAAATAAATAAGGGAAAAGAATAAAGATAGACCAACCAATCCCAAGTCTCCTCAGCGTCAACCCCTGACCCACCACCGCCACCGCCACCATATAACCCATCTCATCCTTCGCTTGTAAACCAATATCCCAAAATCAACACACCCGCCATTGAGCTCCCCACCCCGGCGGGAGAGGTTCCTCCGGACCTCCTCGGGGGAGCGGCTGTTTCCATGTCTAATTTTATTAACCCGCCACCACTTCCACCACAGCGAGCAAATAAGCTAGAATCAGAATCACCACAACAACCGCCGATGATGCCGCCTTTATCCCAGCTTTACAAGCAGCGATCGTGGTCGCCGGATATTAATCGTGACGAGGCATGGCTTAGAAGGAAAGGGAACATCGAGAAGAGGAGAAGCAAGAGCGTGACGGATGAAGACCTTGATGAACTCAAGGCTTGTATTGAGTTGGGGTTTGGGTTTGAGATCGATTCTACCGAGTTGGATCAGCGTTTGTCTAGTACTTTCCCGGCTTTGGGTCTTTACTACGCCGTTAACAAGAACTATAACGACGTCGTTTGCAAGTCTGTGTCGTCTCCTTCAGCTGCTTCCGATTGTGATAGTATCCCTTCCCCTGTTGGCAGTCCCCATGCCATCTTTGACCCTGGTAAGTAATAAATTTTCAATTCAATATTATCTTAAATCTGTTGGAATTATTTCATTTTCATTTTCGTTTTCTGATTTTATTGTTTGATGACCGGTGAAGCTG
The DNA here is from genome assembly GCA_025698475.1 of Gossypium anomalum. Classification (NCBI taxonomy): domain Eukaryota; kingdom Viridiplantae; phylum Streptophyta; class Magnoliopsida; order Malvales; family Malvaceae; genus Gossypium; species Gossypium anomalum. The sequence goes on along the minus strand of CM046957.1, from coordinate 2,613,857 downwards.
ATCCACCGCAGACGGTGAAGACAAGGCTGAAGCAATGGGCACAAGTGGTTGCTTGTTCAGTGAGGCAAAGCTCACGGTGATGATGATGGTCTTCAAATTAAAAGGACAGCCCAGATTTGCTATCAATGAAAATCGCTATGTTGTATTGAAAAAAAAGGGAGCTACTAATAGATTTGACTGCTCTTGCTTTAAGTAGGCAATTTTGCAAAGCTCTCATAGTTTTTTTTTTTTACCCAATTTGACATTTTTAATGTACTGTAGTTTCTGTCTGAACTCTGAACCATAATGTGTAAAAGGTCAAAAGATGTCGGCAGCTTTTTCACATATGTTTTTTTCAACTTTAAGGGCTTTAAACTCTTTGTCTTTGATAATGGAATCCATCCGTTGGACAGAAAGTGGATACAGCTTGCTTTCATTCATGGATGACAAATTAATCATTAAGAGAAAAGCATTTTGGGGTTTAAAGGAAAAGGGTTTTATGCTTTTTCCTTAATGCGAGTTCTTTTTAATTTTCTTTATCACCGAGTTGAGTAAAAAAATTGTAAATAGATATTCAATCAAGCTCGAATGAAAAAATTGATTTCTAAACTCAATTTAATTGCATTTCTATTTAAAAGTGTACTAATGTGACGACGAGGTGAAGATGGATTCATTCGTATCTACAATTAGCAACCGGCATTTCAGGCAACGCCAGCACTGGGTGCCAAAGATTTTAATTAATCATTAATTTGGTACGAGGTTGAATTTAAAAACAAAAACTCATAGAAAGCTATAATGAATTACTATTTTCCGTTGGAGTTTGATTAGCCTTTAAAATAATTAGAGAGATGCAATTTTGTGTGATTTTTATATTCAACATAATGATTTTCTGGTCTTTCAATTTATGAAAATAAATAATTTTAGTTGTTTAATTATTATTATTTTATTATTTTTAGTTTTTGAACTCATATTTTTTTGTCAAATCACTCTAAAATTGATAAAAAAATTAAAGTTTATTAACTTTACTAACATGATATACAATGTGAATAACATATTAGCATTTAATTAAAAATTAAAAATTTAATTTTTTTATAATTGGTATATTTTTTAAATAATTTTTAATTTTTAAAAGTACTTTTTTAAACTTTTAAAATTTAAAAACCAATTAAATTCTTACATGTTATCTACGTGATAATCCAATTGTATTCTGTGTCAATAAAGTAAAAAACATCAATTTTTTAATTTATTTTAATTTAATTAAAAATAAATTTAAACATCAAAAAAAGATATTGTTAAAATAAATTTTTTTTATAAAAGTGGAATGCGAAATAAATAGTTTTTGCATTTAAAATAAGTGGCTGACACTAAACTTGTTGCAGCCATGGTTCTAAACTTCCAATCGGATGCAAGAAAAGTTAGAATCCTTGTGACCATGGGAAGAAGATGGATCTGTCCCTCTTGGCTTAACGGAAGTTGGTTCACATAGAAGTGTATTCGATGTAAAAAAGTGTGTTCTAAATTATCTGACTAATGAAAGCGATATATATGATTTGATGCCTTAAGATAGCTGTCTTACTAAAAACAACAAAAAGTTGAGTCATGTTAGGCTTCACACATGTATTTGGACGTGATGTGTTGGTAGGCCTACTAGCATGTTTAGGTTTACAATTAACATCAATACCTAATAATTTCATTCTTTAGATTTATATATAACAATTTCAATGACAAATTTAATTTTATACTCCATCTAAGGCTAGAGATGTGATGAGATGAGTTATAGACGATATTCACCTTTTAGCTTCAAAAAGATCTTCACTCCCATGTTTGAAAGAAACTTGTTACGAGAGCTTAGTAAGTTTATCAAAAATTGAATGACACATTAATCTCCATCATTATGCACAAGTTTGTTTCAATGAAAACTACAATAAGATACCAATTCAAAAAAATACAAGCCACTTACCAATGCTACTTTAACGTTCACTTGCCTTTCAATTCAATTGCTCAATTGTAGACTTAATAGAACATTATAGGATATATGAAAATGTCGATGAGGTGCACAGAAGTGCCACTATTCTTCGCATGAACGTGCGGATGTCATTTTGCACAGAAGTGCCACCAACACTTGCACCGTACTGCTGCTCTCACTAGTGTGCATAGTCACTTTCCTAATGACATTTCATTTATATACTAGTTCTCATTTTGTCCACTTGAACATTCAAACTATACAATTTTATTACATTTTCTCACCAAAGAAATCCATTCAAAATTTACCATTTTTTACAATTTAGTCATTACCTAGTAGAATCAACCAATCATCTATTTCACTTGACATCTATTATGTCAACATTCAACATTTCACTAAATTAATCCATGTCAATATCTAATTCACCTATCTAACTTTTTCACTCTTTGCAAATGAGTCATTTTCTCTAATTTCACTACACATACACTTTCAATGCATTATATTAATACCGTTTTATGTTCAAATAATTTCCAAAAAACATTTTTTTAACAACAAAACATATTTCATGAATGTTACGTAACCAATTTATTATGTTTTTAAATAGGGTTTGTACTGACGTAAAAATTTCAACCTTCGGTCGCTAATTGTGGCAATTTAGTGAAAACTTGAAAACTGAAGTTTAATTTTGAAATAAAGAGGGAGTCGCCACCGATCTTTTCTAGGTGTGATCGGACACCTAATAAATCGTCTTTTTTGAAAAGAAAACTTATTCTTGAAAAAGTGAAGGCCGAACTTGGGGTCTACGTGAAAATCCAGAGAAAAATAGGGTTCGGGAGTCGATTACGTGCGAGGAAGGTATTAGCACCCTCGCGATGCCCAAAATTGGTATCTTGTTAAACACGTGTTGTCTTGATTTTCAAAAATACGAGTTCAATTGAACATTTAATCGTGATCCGATTGAAAAATGAGAATTTTTAGTTTTCGGTTTTTTAGAAGGATGTCCCGTTTTTAACACGAGCCGACGAATTTCACCCAACATAGCGATGAAATCGATGACTTGATATTAAATCGGTACATTGCCTTATGTATTGAAATTAATTAGAAAAACGAGAATAAGATTTTCGAACTAATGCAAAGCAAATTGATAAAAATAAATAAATGACAGAGCTAGAAATATATTGAAGCGAATATAAGTGTGACAAATATATTAAAAATAATAAAGATATATGCGATATTAAACGTAATACTAGAATTAAACATGAAATGGAAACAATGAATATATACAAAATAATGATATTAAGAGAATGTAAGTAAAAAAAAAATATATATATATATATATATATATATAGTAATAATGTTAGAAATATACTATATATAGTATTTGAAATATATACATAAGATAGTAAAAATATATAACTAGTAATGTTAAAATATATATAATATATACATATAAAATAAGTATTGAAAAAAATGTATGTACATGATAATATTAAAATAAAATAACAAGTGGTAATAATGAAAATAATAGGTATAATAAATAATATAATGATATATGAAAATAACATTACATAGTATTATTATATACACGTATAATAAAATATGTACTAATATTAATAATAGTAGGAATAAAATAAATGTAATAATAATATATACACAATATGGTATTAAAAATATAATATTAAAAACAGAAATGATATACATACATTTACGAAATAATAACAAAACTAATAATAGTTATAAGGATAATAGAAAATGATACATTAATGTGAATAATAGAATATGTTAGTAAAATAATAATGATATGTACGTGAAAATATATACATGTATATGTATACGTATGAATGTTAATAATGATAGTAATAATACTAGCAAAAATACTAAGATATAAAAAAAACAAATATAATATAATAATGTTAAAAATAGAGTAATAAATATTAATAGAGAAAATAACAAAGATAATAGTAATATAATAGTAAAAAAAATGTAACATTAAAAAATAATACTAAATATAACATAATGATACTATAAAATAATAATAATAATAATGGTAATAATATAAAGAATAGCAACATATAATAAAAAACTTAATCTAATAGAAAAGAAGTGAGAATAAACAACAACAAAAAAAAAGGATTAAAAATAGATTAACAACAGAATTCTGGGGCGGATTTGCAATAAAAAAAAAGAGAAAGGGCTTATTAGAACACGCATGAAAACAGTGGGGGCCAAAAGAGCAATTTTCCAAAGCCTTTAAAACGATGCGCATCATGAGGGATCAACTTGAGAATCATAACAAATTCCAGGGCCAATTTATAAATAAATATAAACTTGATTGCAAAACATGGAAATGCGGAAGGATCGATTGCGCAAATAGCCCCTAAGAGCAAAAACGCGCGGATCCACCTGACCCTACCCAGGACGTCGTTTTGTGCCCTGGGTTTTAAGGCCAAAACGGTGTCGTTTTCAATCCGTATAAATACTCTAAAAATCAGAAAAAAATTATTTGAAGCCCAAATCAGAAAAAAAAAAGAAGGAGAGAGGGAGAGCAGAGCGATTTCCGGTGGGGAGTCGGTCACCGGTCCGATCGTCAGACCACCGTCCGTCGCCGGCGCGGGACACCGTGTACAGTGGCTGGAAAGGTAAAATTTTTATATATTTTTATATATTTTTTTATTTTCGTGACTATATATATATATGCTGTTTTTTAATAACAAAAAGAGAAAATTGATGTATATGTATTCAAAAGGAAGAGAAAAGAAAAAAAATAAAATGGAAAGGTGAGACATTTACACAATATCTCTTTGTTTGCTTGCTATAGTTTTGAATCTCCCTCCTTTCTTTGTATTCGAATCGGAGAAAAGGAAAAAAAAAAAAAAGAAGAACCCTTTTTACATTCTATGTTTTTGCTTATATACTGCTCTTTTTTTGCTTGCTGTCTATTCTCCTTTAATGCTTACAGGTGCAAGTTGCTGATGGAGACGAGTGGGTGTGGCAGGTGCAAATGGGCTGCGTCAGCAGAGAGGCGATTATTTGAAAGTCAAGGGTTGGCGCCGCAAGCAAGCTAGAAGCGATGGCTGATTTCTCTTTTTCCTTTTTTGTTTTGGGCTTAGGGTTTGTAGTTGGGCTAGGAGTTAGTTGGGCTAGTGAGTATTGGGTTTAGTTGGGTTTTGATGTAATTGGGGTTTGTTGGTTTAGAATGGACAAAATTGGGCTATAACAGCTGCCCCTCTTTGCTCATTATCGTGTAACGAGAATAGAGCAAAGACACCAAGAAAGGCCAAATTTTGCCCAGTTTTGCCAAGTCTTGACTTTTTTGGTGCTCTTCTTGTTCAGGTAGTCTCCTTTCAGTCCACCACATCGTGTAGCTTTGGTTCGATCCACTGCATCTTCTGATATACACTTGTAGCTTCAATCTATTCCAATGTAACTTCAAGGATATGAAATTTGTGGCTTCAATCTAATTCACTGTAACTTCAGAAAGATGAGATCTACAACTTCAATCTGTTTTTTTATCGCTAAGGTTTGTGGTCTTTTCTTTCTGCGACCTCAGAAAGGCAAGATCTGATATCCTCGATCAGCTCCACTGCAACTTCAGGGAGACAAGATCTGGTGTCCTCAATCAGCTCCGATCTTTGTTCTTTACTCAACATGTGATCTTGAGCTCAACTCATTTCTCGCAATATGAATTGACTCATTAAATACAGAAATTGAAAATAACTCAGCACGTGCTCAACTCACCTCTCGCAATATGAGTTTGTTTATGAAACTTAATTTGAAAAGCAGATTTTGACAATACCTCGACATGTGACCCGAGGTTCAACTCACCTCTTGCAATATGAGTTGATTTTTTGAAAAATGTAAATTAAAATTAAAAAAAAAAACATAAATTAAAAATACCTCAGCGTGCCCTGAGGCTCAACTTACCTCTCGCAGTATGAGTTGATTTTTTTGAAAAACAGAAACTAAAAATACCTCAGCGTGCAACCCGAGGCTCAACTCACCTCTCGCAATATGAGTTGATTTTTTTTTCTTTTTTTGAAAACAGAAACTGAAAATACCTCAGAGTGTAACCCGAAGCTCAACTTAACTCTCACAATATAAGTTGATTTTTGAAAAACATTAAAAAACAGAAATTGAAAATACCTCATCGTGTCCTAAAGCTCAACTCACCTCTCGCAATATGAGTTGATTTTTTTGAAAGACAGAAATTGAAAATACCTCATCGTGTCCTAAAGCTCAACTCACCTCTCGCAATATGAGTTGATTTTTTTGAAAGACAGAAATTGAAAATACCTTAACGTGTCTTGAGGCTCAACTCACCTCTCGCAATATGAGTTGATTTTAAAAAAACAGACATTTAAAAACAGAAATTGAAAGTACCTCAGCGTGTCCTGAGGCTCAACTCACCTCTCGCAATATGAGTTGATTTTTGAAACATAAATTAAAATACCTCAACGTGTCTTGAGGCTCAACTCACCTCTTGCAATATGAGTTGATTTTTGAAACATAAATTGAAAATACCTCAACGTGTCTTGAGGCTCAACTCACCTCTCGCAATATGATTTGATTTTTTTAAAAGACAGAAATTGAAAATACCTCAACGTGTCTTGAGGCTCAACTCACCTCTCGCAATATGAGTTGATTTTAACAAAAACAGACATTTAAAAACAGAAATTGAAAGTACCTCAGCGTGTCCTGAGGCTCAACTCACCTCTCGCAATATGAGTTAATTTTTGAAACATAAATTGAAAATACCTCAACGTGTCTTGAGGCTCAACTCACCTCTCGCAATATGAGTTGATTTTTGAAACATAAATTGAAAATACCTCAACGTGTCTTGAGGCTCAACTCACCTCTCTCAATATGAGTTGATTTTTGAAAATAGAAATAAAAACATCAAAATACCAAAACCTGTCATCTGGTGGAACTCAGGTGTCTTTTCTTTTGATTCAGTACAGCTATCATCACATCCTCTTGCTCTATTGGAGTACCTGCATATGTCATGCATCATGATATGCACATGTTTGTCTTAAATGCATTTATTCCTACATGGTTATGCTATGCGCCTTAGGCATGTTTGTCGTATGTCCTTTTTTCGTCACGATTTTCGTGATGATCTGTATTAATTACTTCGGCTCTTCACTTTCTCTTTAGGCCCTGTACCCGTCCTCAAGCTTCACGAACAATATGTGTTTCTCAGATATCACTCTTTTTCCCCCTGATTGAACTTTGTCCGTGCTTTGAGACTCTTGTATTTATCAAATTCTTATCCGGGTAATGCTTAACATTTCTTTTGTTTAGAGTATGTCATTTCACTATTTATCATGTAAATAAACCACATAATGAGATGCATGAAAATGGTCAGGTAGGGACAAAAATGATACCTTACATTTATTTATTTCACATGTAGCAAACAAAGAAAGTCAACCAATGATAGTAGAAAATGTCATAAAGAGAGAAGGGATCGCATTCAACGGATACAAATGCTCTAGATATTCAACGCATGAACTCTTCCACGTTCTTCAATCAAGAATCTTTTCGAGCATGGGCTCTTGCATAAAAGATTTCGAGCTTTCAGAGATGATTCAAATACTATAGTCTCACTGTTCGACCCACCGTTCCAATCGCCTTGCTCTTTAAGCCTAGGTTTACTTTATTAGGACGCCCTCTCAGGTTTTCATCCTAATCTTTTGTGTTAATCAAGACGCCCTTTTTGGGTTTTCACCTTGTTCCTCTTTTTTTTTTTTTAGATGCCCTTTTCGGGTTTTCACCTTAATTTTCTTTTTTTTTTAAGCATAATATTTCTTCACAGCGTCTAAGTTCACTGGATTCGATAACTCCTTCCCATCCATCTCGGTGAGAATCAAAGCTCTGCCCGAGAAAGCCTTCTTTACGACGTATGGTCCCTCCCAATTTGGTGTCCATTTTCCTCGCAGGTCTTTTTGTATTGGGAGAATCTTTCTCAGCACGTGTTCTCCTTCATGGAATTCTCTTGGCCATACTTTCTTGTCATGGGCCGCGATCATTCTCTTCTGGTACATCTGTCCATGACAAATTGCCTTTTGAAATTTTTCGTCGATGAGGTTTAACTGGTCATATCGAGCTCAAACTCATTCTGCTTCCTTTAAATTCGACTCTATTAAGACTCGTAGAGAAGGGATCTCAACTTTGATAGTTAACACAGCTTCCATTCCATAAACTAGAGAGAAAGGAGTTGCTCCCGTAGATGCCCGCACAGATGTGCGATATGCACACAAAGCAAATGGTAGCTTCTCGTGCCAATCTTTATATGTCTCGGTCATTTTCCCAATGATCCTCTTAATATTTTTGTTGGCAGCTTCAACCGCTCCATTCATTTTTGGGCGATTGGGTGATGAGTTATGATGCTTTATTTAAAATTGTTCACACACTTCCTTCATCATCTTGTTGTTCAGATTCATGGCGTTATCTGAAATGATTCTTTCAGGCAAACCATATTGACAAATGATTTCCTTTTTCAAAAACCTACAAACTGCAGTCTTTGTCACATTGGCAAACGAAGCGGCTTCTATCCATTTTGTGAAGTAATCAATGACCACAAAAATGAATCGGTGTCCATTAGAAGCTTTTGGGGAAATTGGCCCTATAACATCCATGCCCCACATAGAAAAAGGTCACGGAGAAGTCATAACATGAAGGGGCGAAGGGGCTACATGAATTTTATCACCATAAATTTGACATTTGTGGCATTTTCGTGCAAAACTAATGCAGTCACTTTCCATCGTCAGCCAGTAATAACCGAGTCTCATAATCTTCATAGCTATAGTGAACCATTGGCATGTATCCCACAAATTCCCTCACGGATATCTTCAAGTATTTTCCTGGCTTCAACAGCATCTACACATCTCAAGAGCACTTGATCTTTTCCTTTTTTGTACAGAATGTCCCCATCAAGAACAAATCCAGCTGCCATTCTTTTGATGGTTCTTTTATCGTTTTCATTTGCTTGTTCGGGATACCTTTGATTCTTGACATATTCTAGGATATCATGGAACCATGACCGTCCGTCTGCCTCTTTCTCAATGCTACAACAGTATGCAGGGACCTCATATATGCTTAATTTGAGGGGCATTATTTCTGCTTCTCTACTTTTTTTGAACATTGAAGCCAAAGTGGCCAAGGCATCAGCCAATTGGTTTTCTTCTCGTAGGAAGTAATGAAAAGTTATTTCTTTGAATTCTTTGATCAATTCAGTCACTAGATCACTGTACTTAATTAATTTTGAATCTCTCACTTCCCAATCTTCACGGATTTGGTAAACCACTAGGACTGAATCCCCGTACACCTCTAAGATTTTGATGTTTCGTTTAATAGCTGCACGAAGTCCTATAATACAGGCCTCATATTCCGCTATGTTATTGGTACAGAAGAAGCTCAGTCTTGCAGTAAACGGATAATGATTCTCGTCTGGTGATACTAGGATTGCTCCAATTCCATGCCCAGGGTATTTGACGCACCATCAAAACTCATCTTCCATGACTTCTTTTTTGATGACTCGGATTCCTTTTCTGTGATGCACATTAAATCTTCATCTGGGAAATCGAATTTCAAGGGCTTATATTCCTCTGTCGTTCGAGTCACTAAGAAATTAGCTATTGCTCTCCCTTTTATCGACTTCTGACTTACATAGGCAATGCCGTATTCCGATAGGAGGATCTACCATCGTGCCATTCTTCCTGAGAGTGCCGGTGATTCCATCATGTATTTTATTGGGTCCAGCTTTGAAATTAACCATGTCGTATGATATAACATATATTGCCTGAGTCTCCAAGCTACCCAAACCAGAGCGCAACAGTATTTTTCAATGGACGAATACTTTCCCTCATATTCAGTGAACTTTTTGCTGAGGTATTAGATCGCCTTTTCTTTCTTTCCTGACTCGTCGTGTTGCCCCAGTACGCAACCCATTGAATGTTCGAACACAGTCAAATACAATATCAATGGTCTTTCCGGAGTTGGCGGTACTAGCACTGGAGGACTAGAAAAATATTGTTTTATCTTATCAAATGCCACCTAGCATTCCTCATTCCATTCTCCCGGGTTATGTTTTCGAAGAAGACAAAAAATTGGGTCGCATTGGTTGGTAAGTTGAGCGATGACTCGGGCGATGTAGTTTAACCTCCCTAAAAATCCTCTGACTTTCTTTTGCGTGCGCGGAGGTGGTAACTCTTGAATGAATTTTTTTTATTTGGATCAACCTCAATACCTCTTTCACTGACAATGAAGCCTAGCAACTTTCTCGAGGTAGCCCCAAACGTACATTTGGCTGGATTGAGCTTTAACTGAAACTTTCTCAGCCTTCCGAACAACTTTTTGAGGTTCACTACATGCTTTTCTTCCCCTCAGGATTTAGCAATCATATCGTCAATGTAGACCTCTATTTCTTTATGCATCATGTCATAGAATAACTTCACCATAGCCTTCTAATATGTTGCCCCAGCATTCTTTAACCCAAATGGCATCACTTTGTAGCAGAATGTTCCCCACATTGTTACGAAGGTAGTTTTCTCCATATCCTCATGGGCCATCTTGATCTGATTATACCCCGAGAATCCATCCATAAAAGAAAACAATGAATGTTTTGCTGTGTTATCCACCAACATATCAATGTGTGGTAAGGGAAAATTATCTTTAGGACTTACTCGATTCAGGTCACGATAATCCACGCACATTCGTACTTTGCCATCTTTTTTTGGTACCGGGACTATGTTAGCCACCTATTCTGGATATTTGGAGGCTTGTAGGAAGCCAGCATCAAATTACTTCTTGACTTCCTCTTTTATTTTCAACAAACATTTGGGTCTCATCCGTCTTAGCTTTTCTTTGAATGGGTTTGCATTCTGGCTTTAATGGGAGCTTATGGACCACTACATCTTCATCCAATCCTAGCATGTCCTGATATGACCATGCGAATACATCTTTGTACTCGCGGAGCAAGGCAATCAAATTATGCCTGGTGTCCCCTGAAATAGAGGTCCCAATCTTCACTTCTTGCTTCCTTTCTTCAGTTCCCAAATTTATTGTTTCAACGGATTCTTGATGAGGCAAAATCTATTTATCCTCTTGTTCCACCATTCTTAGCAAGTCAGGAGACGAGACATAGTCTTCAGCATTTTTTTCGGCCTCGAATTCTCCTAAACAAACAGCCTTCTCAAAATTAATTTCATGACTCGTAACGAGTTTATTCATGCTGTTGATATCTGAGCACCTGAAAGTTGAATGGAAAAGGAAACTATAGAGGAGTATCCAAGTATTGGAACCAACAAACAAAATGTTATGGCATGGCATAAGGCAAATGTAAGGATAGGCTATGAAATGAGAAAATGATTATGAAATTAGTGATAATGCAAAAGATCGTGACAAGATGCATCTTCATTGATATTCATTTAAATGATAAAGAACGAATGCAAGCTCTTACAAAAGAATTCTATTATATCTAAGGACACAATAAAGGGTTAACATTTGAGCATTACTCTGAAGACTTAAAAACTACAAGAAGGTCCTCGACAGTCCAATTGTTCAACATGAAACCAGGGGAACAAGGGCGTATCCTTGAGACGTCTTTACTTGCATCAGCCCCTTTGTCAGTGACATTTATACTGACATTCTGAAGACCCCTTTCAATTAATAACAGCATGCTTCGTGGATTATCTTGCCCGGGGTATATCATTCCTGCAGATGTAAATGTTTTTGACAAAGGAGGATACATTATGGGCTCCCACTCTAATTCTCGGCCTAAGGTTCTTGCAATCCTTCTCTCCTGATCCTTCTTCCACTGTTTTCTTCTTTGATGCGCATCTGGTTAGAACCCTAAACCATATCGAGCTTTGTGATGTACTGGCTTTAAATCCCTGACTATCCCTTGCTGATATTTCCTTAAACCTTTCTTCACTCAGGCTCATCTCTCCACAGTCAGCTTGATACCCATCTTGGTATTTCTCGACAACTTAGGCACGAGAATTCTATTTCCCTCGGGAACAAATGTGGCGTTGACTAATTCGAGAGATCAGAAGGAAAATTCCACTACTTCTTTGCTTACTTCAAGGTATGGCGCATCAGCAGGGATAGATGCGACAATGTCTTCTTCGCTCTCGACTGTGACCAAACAGCCATCCATGATAAATTTTATTTTTTGGTGGAGGGATGACGGGACTGCTCCAGCGGAATGGATCCAAGGTCTTCTCAAGAGGCAATTGTATGATGGTGTAATGTCCATGACTTGGAATTCAACATTGTATATATAAGGGCCTACTTCTAGAAGGATCTCAATCTTTCCCATGACTTCTCGTCTTGTCCCGTCGAATGCCCTTACTGTGGAATGACAAGGCATTAGATAGGAAAGATCCATAAGAATCCTGGAAAGAGTGGCCAAAGGCATGACGTTGAGTGCCGACCCATTATCGATGAGCACGTTCGGTATTATGTAGCCCTTGCAGTGAGTCGTAATATGCAATGCTTTCACTGAGCCTCTACCATTTGGCGGTATCTCATCATTACTAAGAGAGATAAAATTGTCCACGTTTAGATTATTCACCCACCTATCAAGCTTCTCAACAGATATGTTGTTTGCTACGTAAGCTTGATTTAATACCTTCAACAAAGCATTCCGGTGGGGTTCTGAATTCAACAGTAGAGATAGTACCGAGATTCGTGCTGGTTGCTTATTCAATTATTCCACCACATTGTATTCACTATGTTTGATAAATTTTAAGAACTCCTGTGCTTCCTCCTCATCCACAGGCTTTTTAGTTTCTTGCACGGGTGGAGTTTACTGCTGGACTTCAGTCTCGTACATCACTGCCTTTCCTTTTTGCTTCCAGTCACTGTTCTTCTTTATCGGCTCAATCTCTTTAGAATAACACCGCCTACTGCGGGTAAAATGGCCTACTTCCCCAACATCTCCAGTTATGGTTTCAGGCTTTTCACCTTCATGTGTGACGATGTTGACATCGTACTTCCATAGTACTGTTTTATTGTCCTTATAAGGGAAATGAGATGGTACTTTGATTATCACTTTTGGTTTCACCGGCTTCTTCTTCGCGTCGTAATAAATTATTAAAGGTCGGTCGGCGCTATACGGGAAACCTGATGATTGATTGTCAGAGGCACATATTTCTCCTCTATTGGTCTCTTCGCCTTTATAAAAAATCTCAATCTCCTTATTATCCATCATGTTTTGCAGTAATCTCCTGAACTCCTCGTAGGACTGAATGTCGTGCCCTTCAATACCATGGAATTCGCAAAAACTATGACCTTTTGCATTTCTTCCTTCGAATACTCTGTTAAGATGACAGAGCAACCCTTTTTCAACTAGTACCTCCCAGATTTTCTGCAGGTGTTCTTATTTCAGAAACCTATCTTTTACTTTGTCGTTTGTCTTCCTCCCCTACTGCTCTCACATTCCCTTCGGTGTGGTTTGGGAATGGATTTTCGGTCGTACTGCCAGTACTATCAAATCGCAAAATGCCCGTATCGATGAGTCCTTGAACTCTCTTTTTAGAGGCAAGGCAGTTTTTCGTAGAGTGCCTCTGGTTCCCGGCATGGTATGCACAACTAACGTTTGGATCATACCATTTCGGGTATGGAGGCTTAAGGGGTGCCATGTAATGGGGAGATATTAATTTCTTCTCCAAGAGTTTTGGGTACAGTTCCCCATACAATACGGGAATATGAGTAAATTATGGTTTCTCGGGATTGGGCCTTGCTGGTCTTGGTTCGTTTCTGGGTTGGTTTTGAATGGATACAGTATTTTGTGGGAATGTGGCAACGGGTCTTTGATTGTTCGTGGCGTATACGAGGTAGGAAGGAGGTGGTGTTTGGTAGTAAGGGGTTTGAGGAGGGTAATAAAAATTTAGAGGTGGATAATTTCGAGGTCGGGGTTGGTTTGGATACGGATTAGGGGCATAACAGCTTTCCATTCCCACCATATGGGCTTTTGGCTCTTTCTTCCTCATGGGTACTGCTTTTTTTGAACTTTCTGAACCTTCCATCCTCCCACTTTTGATGGTATTCTCAATAAGTTCTTCTGATATTACGATATCCGAAAAATCCTTCGTAGCACTTCCCACCAGCTTATCATAGAATGGTGCTCTTAGAGTATTGATGAAAAGAACCGTTATATCAGTCTTAGTCAGTGGAGGCTCCACTTGGGCTGAGATATCTCTCCACCTTTGAGCGTACTGCCTGAAGGTCTCCATTGGTTTCTTCTCCATCATTTGCAGAGTCATTCGGTTAGGCACCATATCGGATACGTATTTGTACTGTTCACAGAACGCTGACACTAAATCCTTCCATGATCGGGTTCTTTCTCTATTAAGCTGATTGTACCATCGAAGAGCTGATCCGACTAAACTATCCTGAAAGCAGTGTATGAGTAGCTTATCTTTATTCACATAGACGGTCATCTTCTGGCAAAACATGATGAGATGCGCTTTTGGGCATCTTGTCCCATCGTACTTTTCAAAGTCTGGTACCTTAAACTTTGGAGGCAAAACTAAATTGGGTACCAAACTGAGCTCTTTAGTGCTCTGACTTCAGTGCCTTCTATCGCCTTGAGCCTTTCTTCTAGGCTCCTATATTTCTCCTTTACATCGTGATCATCCAATTTCAACCTGGCTATCTCTGTTGGATCGTCCAAATCTGGAATGAGTGGATCAGCAGGACTAGTTCCCGGGTTTGATACAAACATTCCTTGCCCCAGATTAGCAGGTAGAGCAGGTCGTTGCTCTAGGCCTGTAGGTTCCCATTGAGCGTACCCTCTTTGTGTTGCATAGGCGTGCGGTGGAGTAAATCCTGAAAGATGGGGCGGATCCTAATCGAGGTTAACCCTTGACTGTGGTTCCATAATGTCAGGGTTCATAGGTCCTTTTCCTTTTACCAGAGCCGACATCATTTCTATCATCTTAGCCATTTGATCCTTCTGTTCAAGTGATTCCTCTCGAGATCTCACTATCAGATCCCTCGTTTCTTGCTGTGACTTAGCCAGTTGTTCTTGTAATTCCCTTTAAACTCTTTCCATTCTTTCGATTCTTTCATTGAATTCATCCTCCATTGCTCTAGCTTGTCGACGCGTTTTATACGAATGACGTGATTCTAGATTTGAAGTATTGCAACTGCGAATTATATGAGTCTGACCTTAGCGAATGATTATGGGATATGAAATGAATGAATGAATGAATGCATAAATGTCAAATGAATGTTAGTCATGAATGAATATGCAAGAATTTAGTGTTGATTTCAAGACGACCCCTATTTAGGCATTTCATTTATCAAAATAGTCCATTACAAAACATTTTGCCATTTTTGATTCAGCCATTACACAAACTTCCTAGCTATATCACCATATTTCTTGACTCGTGTTAAGAATTCTGATATTTTGATCTTCGACTTGGAGGGAATTGACAAATGAGAATTTCAGCTTCTTCTGATAGTTGTACCATGTGCATAGCTACCCCACGAATTTCATTGATCAAATAGTTAAGCTGTATTTTTTTTCTTGGAGGCCCTCTTCGTAAGCACGAACATCTCTATCATATTGACTATTCTTTTCTTCTAAAGCCTTTAAGAGAGTATCTAGCTGTTGTTGACGATCTTGCAGCATGTTTTTTAAATCCAGTATCCTCTCTTTTAGTTCTTGACATTTAGACTGACTAGTCATTACCTCGGCAGACACAGCTTCGTATTCGGCGTTCTTCTTCCTTAGCTCCATCATAGCCTGCGCGGCCTTTTCTTCTTCTTTCTTCACTTTCCCTTTCCAGAATTCCATCCCTCCTTTGATGTTGCTTAATTCTTCTTTCCATTCCGCTGATGACTTACCCAACCCACTGTTCTTTATTGTGCCTCTTAACTTTTTATTTTCCAGATGGAGGTCCCTTAAGTCATTTCTTACAACTTCAGCTTCTTTTTGCACTTTTTTGGTTTTGGATCTTTTAATCTGAACTTCGATCTTCAGTTGGTAGTTTTCCTCCTGAAGAGCACTAAGGTCTCGAGACATCCTGGCCTTTTCTCGTTCAAATTCTTGCCTTGCCATTTCTAGCTCAGATGGCACTTCTTCCGAGAAAGGATTCTGGACAGTGTAGTTTGTCGATGAGATTTGCTGACTGTTCACCCGTTACTTTCTCCATATGTCATAATCTTGGGTGAGGGTATCAGTATATAGCGCCAATTCCATCAGATGAATTTTCTTCCAAGACTTTGCAGTGTCTCGGACCCTTTTCATATAACCTTCACCCGCGAAAGTAAATTCGGACTGTGCTAATCCTCTGGTGACGGGTATAAATTATCGTGAAGAAAATTGCCTTTGGACCATTAACGGAGCATAACCAACTCCTCCCCATAGCCCAAGTAGTGGCACCCAATCTTGGTTTCCCACCTTGTATAATAGAACCGAAGGGCGTATCTACGGTGTTCTCCAGGTTACATCTTCAGCACGAAGATTCTGAAAAACTGAAACCCAATGCTGTTCGGTGACCTCCTTTGGCCATTCTTTCTTGAGATAAGCTTCTAACGGGGTGAATGTTTTAGAAAACATATGGAACGGTGTGCGCTCTACTTTCCAGAAGTGGCTCAAAATCTAAACATTAAGTAACTGCGCGCATCCGATAAAACGACCTTCCCCTTTCCTCCTACAGATGCTTAATGATCTGAAGGTTTCGGCCAGGATAGTTGGGACAGGGTTGATTCCTTATTTTAACCTTTCAAAGAAATCCACTACTGCCACTTCTATATGTCCAAGAACTTTTGGGAAAACGATCAGACCGTAAATGGCCAAAGCGAACAGATTTACCCTCTTCAACATGTCGAGGTAGTTAAGAACCAAATCTCACATGGAAAACCATGGAATACAGCTGGTTTCATTATTCTTCTTTATCTATTTTTTGGCCCATGTGTCGGTCATGTCTTTCAATCTCATTAACTTTTTCTTGAAGGTCATCGGCTTAGGCTCTTTCACATATATTTTGTAGAATTACACATTATCGATACGAAACAAAGCAGCGTATTCTTCTATAGTCGGGGTCATGTCTTCTTGATTGAAGGTGAAACACTGGTAAGCTGGATCCCAGAATTTGACCATGGCTTGAATCAGTCGTTCGTCAACGTTGATGGTAATCAGATTGGCTACATCCCCATTTTTTTAGTGAAGATTCCCCTAGTGTCCGAGTCCCACTGATTCCAGATTCGAACCAAGTCTTCCAGATTACTCTGAAGAACATTCACAGTTACGTGCTCGGGTAGATTAGAAACACATCCTTCCATTAAACTATCCTCTTTTTCTTTCTAGGTTTTCAAAGACCAATCCCGGACCACGGTATTTTTCTCAGTTGTTTGTATAATCAACTCTTCCATCAGAAACCCATTTTTTGGCAACCGATCTCTAGTCAACACTTTTCTAATATGATGCCTATAATGCATGATGAAAAATAAAGCAAAGACGAACAACCCTGGTTAGTAGTCAAATATAGGCAGAAAAATTATGGAAAATTTATCAAATTACGCTACCCGATCTAGTTTATTAAACCAATCCAATTCCCTTACATACAAAGTGAAAGTGCAAAAGGTAAGAAGTGTTTCTCCCGTGTACTTATTTGGTGACTACTAAACGAGCGGAGGTTCGGCATGGCTCTAGTTAGAGGGCTCGTACGGTTCACTATATGCGGTTTTGGTTCTAGGTGGGTACTTGAATTTTCTATACTGCCATCTACTAAGACTAGTACAGAGTCTCAGTCATGGCCCATCATAGGATTACGAGATCAATTCGAGGGATTACATTTACTTATGTCTATGCGGAGAGACAAGTTACTCACGAAAGCATAAGTCATATGTAACCCGAAAGTATTCACTAGCCTGTACGGAGGGACGAGTTAACTCACGAAGGCATAGCGTTTACTTTCACTTAAACGGACGGAGCCCGGGTATAGAGCTCATGTTATGCAAAGATGCACGTGCACGGTGTGTGGGGAGAAACTCACAAACCTTTCGTTTTATTTAAAAACTAAACTACAAAAACTAAAAACTTAGAGCTGAAAATCAGTAAGATAAAACAAGTTAGAAGAATATTTACAACATGATGCAAATGTATGATTTTTTTGAAAACACAATTTTGGGATTACGACTAAATATTAATTTGAACAAGGAAATTCAAAAATTTTGACAACACGGGTTTAATTCCAGACACGACTCTCAAAAAGGTCCCCAGTGGAGTCGCCAGCTGTACCGACGTAAAAATTTCAACCTTCAGTCGCTAATTGTGGCGATTTAGTGAAAACTTGAAAACTGAAGTTTAATTTTGAAATAAAGAGGGAGTCGCCACCGATCTTTTCTAGGTGTGATCGGACACCTAATAAATCGTCTTTTTTGAAAAGAAAACTTATTCTTGAAAAAGTGAAGGCCGAATTTGGGGTCTACGTGAAAATCCAGAGAAAAATAGGGTTCGATAGTCGGTTACGTGCGAGGAAGGTATTAGCACCCTCGCGACGCCCAAAATTGGTATCTTGTTAAACACGTGTTGTCTTAATTTTCAAAAATACGAGTTCAATTGAACATTTAATCGTGATCCGATTGAAAAATGAGAATTTTTAGTTTTTGGTTTTTTAGAAGGATGTCCCGTTTTTAACACGAGCCGACGAATTTCACCCAACATAGCAATGAAATCGATGACTTGATATTAAATCGGTACATTGCCTTATGTATTGAAATTAATTAGAAAAACGAGAATAAGATTTTCAAACTAATGCAAAGCAAATTGATAAAAATAAATAAATGATAGAGCTAGAAATATATTGAAGCGAATATAAGTGTGACAAATATATTAAAAATAATAAAGATATATGTGATATTAAACATAATACTAGAATTAAACATGAAATGGAAAAAATGAATATATACATAATAATGATATTAAGAGCATATGTACGTAAAATATATATATATATATATATATATATATATATATATATATATATAATAATAGTGTTAGAAATATACTATATATAGTATTTGAAATATATACATAAGATAGTAAAAATATATAACTAGTAATGTTAAAACATATATATAATATATACATATATACATATAAAATAAGTATTAAAAAAAATGTATGTACATGATAATATTAAAATAAAATAACAAGTGGTAATAATGAAAATAATAGGTATAATAAATAATATAATGATATATGAAAATAACATTACATAGTATTATTATATACACGTATAATAAAATATGTACTAATATTAATAATAGTAGGAATAAAATAAATGTAATAATAATATATACACAATATGGTATTAAAAATATAATATTAAAAACAGAAATGATATACATACATTTACGAAATAATAACAAAACTAATAATAGTTATAAGGATAACAGAAAATGATACATTAATGTGAATAATAGAATATGTTAGTAAAATAATAATGATATGTACGTGAAAATATATACATGTATATGTATACGTATGAATGTTAATAATGATAGTAATAATACTAGCAAAAATACTAAGATATAAAAAAAACAAATATAATATAATAATGTTAAAAATAGAGTAATAAATATTAATAGAGAAAATAACAAAGATAATAGTAATATAATAGTAAAAAAAATGTAACATTAAAAAATAATACTAAATATAACATAATGATACTATAAAATAATAATAATAATAATAATGGTAATAATATAAAGAATAGCAACATATAATAAAAAACTTAATCTAATAGAAAAGAAGTGAGAATAAACAACAACAAAAAAGGATTAAAAATAGATTAACAACAGAATTCTGGGGCGGATTTGCAATAAAAAAAAGAAAGGGCTTATTAGAACACGCATGAAAATAGTGGGGGCCAAAAGAGCAATTTTCCAAAGCCTTTAAAACGATGTGCATCATGAGGGATCAACTTGAGAATCATAACAAATTCCAGGGCCAATTTATAAATAAATATAAACTTGATTGCAAAACATGGAAATACGGAAGGATCAATTGCGCAAATAGACCCTAAGCGGATCCTGAGTGGGTAGGGTCGGGTCGACCTGACCCAGGATGTCGTTTTGTGCCCTGGGTTTTAAGGCCAAAACGGTGCTGTTTTCAGTCCGTATAAATAATCTAAAAATCAGAAAAAAATTTATTTGAAGCCCAAATCAAAAAAAAAAGGGGAGAGGGAGAGCAGAGCGATTTCCGGTGGGGAGTCGGTCACCGGTCCGATCGTCGGACCGCCGTCCGTCGCCAGTGCCGGCCACCGTGCACGGTGGCCGGAAAGGGTAAAATTTTTATATATTTTTTTATATTTTTTTATTTTCGTGACTATATATATATGCTGTTTTTTAATAATAAAAAGATAAAATTGATGTATATGTATTCGAAAGGAAGAGAAAAGAAAAAAAAAATGGAAAGGTGAGACCTTTACACAATATCTTTTTTGCTTGCTATAGTTTTGAATCTCCCTCATTTCTTTGTATTCGAATCGGAGAAAAGGAAAAAAAAAAGAAGAACCCCCTTTACATTCTATGTTTTTGCTTATATACTGCTCTTTTTTTGCTTGCTGTCTATTCTCCTTTAATGCTTGCAGGTGAAAGTTGCTGATGGAGACAGTGGCGGTGGCCGGTGCAACAGTGGCTGCGTTAGAGGATAGTTGGCTGAAAGTCAGGGGTTCGGCGCCGCAAGCTAGGGGGCAGTAGCTGATTTCTCTTTTTCCTTTTTTGTTTTGGGCTTAGGGTTTGTAGTTGGGCTAGGAGTTAATTGGGCTAGTGAGTATTGGGTTTAGTTGGGTTTTGATGTAATTGGGGTTTGTTGGTTTAGAATGGACAAAATTGGGCTATAACAAGGTTTAAATCAGGAAAAATAAATTCTTGAAATACTTACAATAAAAATTGCTTGAAATGAAGTACCCCTTATTTCTTTCTTCACTCATTTGCTATCTCCTTACCCTTGCCACTCACTTGATATTCACCTTTCTTCTCCTTCTCTCCATTACACAACACATATACAATATTCAATATCAAAACAAAAATCATATATTATTTCCATGCATTAAGATGAAACAAAAATGATGTTCTATGAGCCAATTTATGTTTCTTACCTTAAATCTCTAACTTTTCTTCATTTTTCTTTCTCCTCCTAAAATGGCTATTAACTAGCTTTGCAAGATGATAAGCTTACTATGGAGTTATACTCTTAATTTTGCTAACAATTAAGGAAGAAATGTTTAAGTTTGGGAAAGGGTTGAAAATGGAGGGACTAAAATGAAAAAAAAACTTGGTAAGATTAGGGAAAAAGAGACGTGGAAGTGAAGCTTGTGAAATGACGATGATATAACAAAGTGTGACTTTGTCTTTGTTTGTTTCTTGTTCTACGTGTTTCCAACAAAATATATTTCATCTTTTTAATTTTTTTAATTATTAAATTTCCAATCATCTCCATACCTCATGTATTATATTTATCTACTTCCAACATCATCCGCTCCTTTTTGCTTTTTTATCCAATTAATCCAAAAAAATAAATATCTTTAGAAATGATTTAACTTGAAAAATTATAGCTTAAATGATCAAAATTTATTGTCGGCACTCAAGTCAATCAAGGTATAATGATTGCTTGTTAATTGGGTTAGGATTTAAAAAATTCTTTTTTAGTGCTGGCACTGCAATGACTGACACCCGTATGTATTTTTGGTGTACCTTTTTAAAAAATAAAATATTGAACAATCACATTATTAACTATAATTCCTATTTATGTTTGTAAAATAAAATATTTGAAAATAGTAAATTTTGTATTTTGTGCGTTATTAAAAACTGAAATTAGCATTGATTTTGTTTTATTGACTATTGGATAATCAATTTAAATCAATTAAAAATATCAGATTTTCAATTGAAATTGCCAAATTTGACAACATGTTTTTCCTTGCCAAATATGCGTAAATAAAAAAAAAAGTGATAAATTATTCAGAAAATTTCAAATCATACCGTTTATGGTTCGAGAGATGACTAAAGAGCTTTGCAATTCTTATGCCAATGGGGATGGTGGGGATTAGCACTTGGAATATATATATATATATTAATTTGTATTTGATAAGGAATTTAACATATTTATGGTAACGTTTATATATATATGAATATTTGATTGCTGATTCTTAATGACAATCAATATGAATTGGAATTTTGCATCAATTTATATCATTATCATTCATTAATATGGAACATAAACATAAATTATGGTTAATATTTTATAATTTCTTTGCCTTGAAGCTATTAACATAATCAAGGATACCGATTTCAGAAACTTTAGTTTCATTTTAATAAAGATAATTCATATGGTTTTGAAGTTTTTTAGTCATTGAATATTCAGCATATTTCTGAATAGGAGAATAAACTTACAGACGAGATCACTAAGGTAGTAAGATATAGAAGAACTTGTTTATGATTGCTGGAGGAGTCCACGCATATCTCTTTCATTTAGTGTTTTATTTTTGAGTTGTATGTATTTCCACCAAAAAAATATTTTTATAATGTCTTTTAATCATATATAATATAACTGCATTATTATTTTTAAATGGTATGATTTAAAAATTTTTAAATAATGTATTATAAATTTTTTATTGAAGTTAAAACATTAAGAAATATTCTTTTAAGGCTATTAATTAATTTTTTTAAGGGGAAAAAAATTGTATATGGAGATTAAAAACTAATTAATGCCCTTTAAAAGGGTGATTTTTTTTTTCGTATACAACCTTTTTTACTGTTGAAATTATAAAATTGCATTACATTTTTTCTTGCCTTAGAAACCATAAAAAAATCATTAATTTAATTTATTAATGCAATTTCATATACAACTTTTTTTTTTCTGTTAAAATCATAAATGTCAAACTCTTCATTTTTTTTCATCTTCTTCGTCTTTTGATTTCTTGAGTGTTGAATTTTTTCCATCATCTTCCTCTCTTATTTTCTTTGCCTATTAAGTACTATAATAAGTAAATTAAACTTAAATATTTTTTTTCCATCTCAAATATTCAATACTTCTTTATTGATATTGTGTTATTTTCTTCAAATCTCTCTTCTCATGCAACTGAAGGCTTAAGAGTCACATTGCTCAAGGCTTGAAGAAGAACCAAATGATCAGTGGTCTCAGTAACCATAACACGTTGGGAAAAAAAAATTAAAAATCACATTGGTGATGGTGGAGAGAAGGCCAAAAAAAAAAAAAAATCCTGCCACGGGTGCCGACCACCACAGTGCCAACACAAAAAAATACCGAAAAAAATTTAAAATTTTTTTTGTGCCTGCTACCTAGACACTGACACCTAATAAAAACATATTTTTGAACCAGGAAATACCTATATTTTTCAAAAAAGTACACAAAAATTACATACAGATGCCGACTATTGCAGTGTCGGCATCAAAAATATATATTTTTTAAACCTCAACCCAATTAGCAGGCAATCATTACACCATGATTGACTTGAGTGCCGACCATTGGGATATCAACACCGCCCGACATTGTAGATTTTAGGTCATTTACGTCATAGTCTTTCAAGTTAGGTCATTTTCGTAAATATTTTTTTTTAGGTTAGTTGGGTAAAAAAGCCACTCCTTTTTGTACTTTAATGGATAAATTACACTCCAAGTTCTTGGTTTTTTTTTTCTTATTTCTAATTTTTACACTACAGCCCAACATTTCCCTCACTTTTATAATTTAGTTCATTCCTTAAATTAATTTCCCTAAATTCATAATTTTTTAATTTCTTATAATATTCTAATTATATTCCCCATTAATATTAATAATTCTATTTTATCTATTCTAGAGTGTCAACCTAAATTGACAATGATCACATCTCGAGGGATGTCAAGGATGTTACATGTAATATGCCCATCTTTTAAACAATGTATCAAATATAATTTTTTAAATATTTTATAAATACATTAATTACTATTTTAATTATTTTATTATTAAATTATTTTGTATATTTTAATTATCTTTTGATAATAATTACTTACATAAATTATATTAAATAAATATATTTTATTAAATAACAAAAAATTAAACACATGTTGCACGTTAACTTCTGGATTCTTGAACTTTAAAGTTTTGTTGGATGATTTGGAGGTGACCCTTTTATAACGTCATTCATTCAAATGAAAGAGTGTTCACCTGAAATATTTAAACTACTTTATTTATTATTTACTTCATATCAATATAATTAATAATAATATAATTATTTATTATTTATCTCTTAATTAACTAGTGAAAAATAATTATAATATAACAAATTCTAAATCAACCCAAATAAAATCAAACCCTAAAAATACATTATTTAAATTTAAAATGGCTACATATTCTTTTTAGAAAATTCCAAGCAAAATTCCAAGAAAAAGTATTCTTTTCCGTCTAAATCTAACCCTCTAAATACATTATTTAAAATTAAAATACGTATATATATTATAGAAAATTCAAAGCAAAAAACCAAACAATAGGAGAAAAAAACAACTTTATTTTTCTAAATCAACCCAAATAAAATCCTACCTTTTAAATACATAATTTAAATTTAAAATAATTATATAGTTTTAAAATAATTAAAGCAAAAGGAGAAAAAACAAAATTCAGATTTTATTATTTTTACTATTTTGATATAATAATAGGAGTTCTCTTCCCTTTTGTGGTTTGAATTTACTCTTATTTGGGTTGTGATGATATTCAACTAAAATTCTTCCTATAATAACAATTTCAAATTTAGAGTTTAGTCCAAATACCGGAAGAAGAAATTTATTTCCACTTCTTTCGATCATTTGTTTGTATTATTATTATTTTTTAATTTGTGGAACATGTAATACAATGGAGGCCGAACAGCCCTTCCTAAACTTAATTTTTTTAATGATCTGTTATCATTTTTAAGCTAAATACGTAAGACGAAGCTTAAATTTGTACAATACATTTCATCTTTCATGATTCGTACTATAGACGCAAAATGATTGAAACTTATTCTCCCTCGCTACTCCTATTCCTGTCCATGAACACATATCTTAATTAACCACAATGAACACCACGGGGTTACGGCTCTCAGTTTCTTATATAAGGGGGGAAGCATCCATCTCAACTTTCAAACAGATTCATTGAGTAGATTACAATGGCAATAGTAGTGTTTCTGGTCTTTCTTCTACCACTCTCATTGTTCCTGTTCATTCTCCTAAAACATGGCAATTCTAATCGTCTTCCCCCTAGCCCTCCTTCTCTTCCTTTGATTGGTCACTTACATATGCAGCTGTTTGATAACTCAGCCCCTCATATTTTTCTTTGGAAACTCTCTCAAAAGTATGGTTCTCTCGTGTACTTGCGATTTGGGTTGAAACCAATCCTTGTAGTTTCTTCAGCGAAAATGGCTAAAGAGGTTATGAAAACCCATGACCTTGACTTTTGCAGTTGACCTTATCGACGTTGTAGTCATAAATTATCTTATAATGCCTCGGATGTGGCTTTTTCACCATATAATGACTACTGGAGGGAGATGAGGAAAATTTGTGTTGTACATCTCTTTAGCCGAGTGCAACAGTATCGTCCCATCCGAGAAGATGAAGTTGATCGCTTGATTGAAAAAATATCCAAATTATCTGTTGATGCTAAACCTGTCAACTTGAGTGAAGCAATAATGTGCCTTTCCAGTACAATAATTTGTAGAATAGCCTTCGGCAAGAGGTATGACGAAGAAGGAGCCGAAAGAAGCAGGTTCCATGAGCTGCTTAATGAAAGTCAAGCCATAGTATCAAGCTTCAGTTTTTCTGACTACTTTTCTTACATGGGTTGGCTCGATAGATTCACTGGATTGCTTAGTCGTCTTGAAAAAACTTTCAAAGAACTTGATACTTTTTATCAACAACTCATTGATGAACATCTGGATCCTGATAGGCTAAAACCCCAACAAGAGGACATACTCGACGTGTTACTACAAACATGGAAGGATCACGACTTTTCATTTGATCTGACTATCGATCAGATAAAAGCTATTCTTATGGTCATTTCATCTTTACTCAACATTTATATCTTTAATTAACTTTTGAGCTTCACACTTTTTACATATATATAACCCATTGTTTTTCTTGCAGAACGTGTTTATAGCTGGAACAGACACATCCGCAGCCACAATAATATGGGTGATGAGCTTCTTAATGAAAAATCCAAAATGTTTGAAGAAAACTCAAGCAGAAGTAAGGAATTTGATTGGAAAAAAAGGTTTTGTAAATGAAGATGATACTCGAGATTTGACCTACTTAAAAGCTGTGATAAAAGAAACATTTAGATTGCAACCAATAGCTCCATTGTTAGTGCCACGAGAAACACTCCGAAAGTGCAACATAGGTGGGTACGATATACCTGCCAAAACCTTGGTTTATGTGAACGCGTGGGCAATAGGAAAAGACACTGAAACTTGGGAAAATCCAGAAGAGTTTTATCCTGAAAGGTTCATTGGTAGTGCCATTGACTACAAAGGGCAACACTTTGAGCTCATACCATTTGGTGCTGGTAGAAGGGTTTGTCCTGGAATGCATATGGGAGTTGCAGTAGTGGAACTTGCCCTTGCTAATCTTCTTTACAAGTTCGATTGGGAAATGCCGATTGCGATGACAAAAGAAGACATAGACTTTGATGCACTACCTGGTCTCGCTACACACAAAAAAAATGCTCTAATCCTTGTGGCTAGGAAGATTTATGATTAAACAATCCCTGCCTTTGTGATAGTTACTTGTTTACTGCGTGCTTATGAATGAGGTCTTCAGTAACACTGTGGCTTTGATATGCAATATGAAAATCACTTAAAAAAATAAGTTATGAATAAAACTCTCAATTCTATATATATATATATATATATGTGTATATATTCTCTTTTGCAGCAATAAGGGACAACAGGTGCCAATAATGAATTAGAGGTGTGGCCTCAATCAACACAAATGGTTGTTTAGGTTTCTATTCCAATATAATTTCTTTGATTGACTTTGGTGTTAGAATTTAATACAATTACCAATGCAGTATTATTTAAAATTCATCCTTTAGTGCCTCCAATAAAATTTACTTAAAAATCATACCGTTGATGCAAATTCATCAATTGAAGGCATAAATGGCAACATAGAACACTCATGACTACCCACATGAATTTACTATATACACCTAATATACAAAAAATCAACCACTCATTTATCATTTCATTTCATCAAAGCTAAGTTAACATTTAGTATATAAGAGCTGAACTTGCAATATTACCTTTTCTCTTAAATCACTTTTTTCGGTGAAAATAGAGAGTATCATCAAATTTTAAATCTATGTTTGAGAAAACCAATAAAACTTGCAGATAACTTATATGGTCACGTGATAAAAATAAAGAAACAAAGATATGCGTATAGTATAAACCTTTTCTAGGACATGCTGTATCCAATTAAGAATCCCAATCTTAACATATGAAATTCTAAATCCTAAGTCAAAATCTGCGACGATGCTTATTGTTTGCAAATTATTGTGTCCGATTGTCATCTTCAATTGGTTGGAGATTGAAATATATAACCAGGCAGGTTGTAATGTTATAAACTTTCACATTTGGTATATGTGATGTTGAGATTATTTTGCCACATTCGAGCTTACCCAAATTTTGAAAGATTGGACGTTCATTTTACAGATAGTTGCATAGATGATAACATTATAGTATTAGCTAGTAAACGACGTAAGTGGAAGATTACCAAATTCATTCGTTAAACCCAGGCACGCGTCCTTTTCTCTTTCCCACGTTTGATCTTGGAGAATATTCAACAAAATTATATCTAAAATTTAATTTGGATATTGGAAATATAGCACACAATTAACTATTAATAATTAACTAAATTTTTTAATATTATTTTTAATATAATCCCAGAGTTGTTCATTCATTTTACTATATGAGATTAATTTTATTTAGACTACAATGATATTTAAATTCAATTAATTCTTACCATTTTATAAATCAATTATTATTTTATAAATATTTTAAATTTAATACTTTAATCAATTTTTAATTTAATCAGTTTGATTGATTAGACAAATTCAATTATGAAAAACTTTAACACAAACAAAAATGAGTTAGAAGAATGTGGTAGTCATAACAATTATATATATATATATATATATATATATATATTCAAATAAACAATATATAAATTCATAAATTTGTATATAAATAATTGCATCTCTTTCTTAAGAAAAAAAGTTTATAACCGGGTGGAAATTTTTTGTTTTGGATAAAATGAAAATCCTATTAATTGACGTATATGAAAGAGAGGAAATTAGAGCGAAAAAGAAGAAAAGGAAATATTTATGTCATATTTTTATTATTTTTATATCATTATTGTTTTAATATGTTAATTTTCTTTATATATATTAGCATCACATCACATATATTAGACAGAAATATTATATATATTATTAATCGGGTGACATACTTAAAAATGTTAAATTTTTTTAAAAAAGTTATCGGATTAGGCCAAAATAAGAAAAGCACTTTCAGCTGGAAGCATTTTCAACTAATTTACAGGAAAACGCTTTGTAACACCCTAGGCAAATCCCACATCGGCAAAGCACGGGAGAGACCTGGGCTACATAAAGGGGGTAGCAACACTTAAGTGGTAAGAGACATTTTGGGGGTGTATGAGTGCTCCCAAATAACAAAACCGTGAGGGCCATGTGCGCCTAAAGTGGACAATATTTTACCAAGCTAGGTGTTGGCTATGACATTTACAAATGTAACACCCCTCACCCGGTTTGATCGTCAGACTCGTGTTATAGGATGCTACAACAACTATAGGAACTGCAACGGCTACCACTAACATCTAAAGATGAAATCATGAATAATCAAAATATAATGAACATCAGAAATAGAATTATTCAAGAAACAGGGACCGAACTAGAAATTTTCAAAATACAACGTAAGTATCTGTACAGCCCAATTTTGGGCCCAAACTAAATTAAACCCAAAAACCCAATTAAAAAAGAAACCCAACCAACAGAAGCCCAAAGCCCCATTAACCCAAATCTATTACAGCCCAAATAAACCCAACTAGCCCAATACATTAAAAAAAAAATCAGAAAAAGGAAAAACCCTAGCCCCCTCCTATGCTCAGTCGCCGCCCCTAGGGCCAACTACCCTCTGCCGCCGCCTGCAGCACTGCCCTTGTCACATCCATAGCCCCAAGTTGCCCCCTGCAAGCATTAAACGAGAATAGACAGAAAACAAGAAAAAGAGCAGTGTAAATGAATATATAAGCAAAAACATACAATGTAAGAAGGGGATTTTTGTTTTGGTTTTGAATACAAAAAGAAACAGATCCAAACAAAAAAATACAGCAAGCAAATCAGAGAAATCCATCGTGCAAAGGCCTTTCTGCTTATTTCTCTTTTCTTTTTCTTCTGAAGGCTCATACATATATTTCCTTTATTTTTTTATTTTTTTTGAAAATAACATATATATATACATAGTCACATACAAAAACAAAAAAAAAATATACCTTTTGGAATTCCGGCCACCGCGTGTGGTGGTGGTGTGACAACGGATGGCGGTGGTCCCATGACTGGGCACCTTTGGAGGAAAAGCTTAAGAGGATTTGGGGAAGAGGTTTCAATTTTTTTCTGGAAAGAATGAGGAAAATGAAAAATTTTAAAATTTTTTTAGCTTTTATAGCAGGGTAAAACGGCACCGTTTTGTGCCTAGGGTCTGAAAGCCAAAACGGCGTCGTTTCGTTGACTCGCGCGAGACCCGAGTCGTGAGCAGTAGGATCCGCGCGTTTCTGCTAAGGGGGATAATTCCTTGCGCGGTCCCTCCGCATTTCTGCTATGTTTTAATCCAGTCTTCTTTATTTCTTAATTATGACTGGTAATTTTAATCCCTTTTTAATTTGGCCCTCTGATTATTGGGGGGAGTAGATGTTGAGACGGCGTCGTTTGGGGATATGGTATAATAGCAGGATGGGTCCCCCATTTACTTCGCGTATTTTATTAAGCCTCCTCCATTTATTTTTTTCTAAATTGGCCCCAGAACTTCATCATTGCTTCGAATTTAGTCCTTTGTCCATATTTAATGTGTTTTTGTATTATTTTTACCCTTTTTTTGGTATTATTTATTATTCTATTCATTATTATTGTTATTGTTATTAGCATATTTTCACTATATTTTAGAATTTCTTTTTTTAATTTTAATTAATACTTATATATATATTTTATGTATATATTTATAGTTGTTTTTATTTTATTACTATTCCTAATATGTATATTTTATGTATATACATTTAAATACTATACTATATGCATATTTGTTATATCTATTTTTATACCTATTATGTTTGTTATTAATATTAGCGTATGTTTTCTTATATATGTATATATCTTTAATATATATATACATGTATATATCTATGTAGTATTATTAATTGTTGTTTTCAACATTATTTTATTTCTAATACATATATATATATTATGTAAACACTTTCAATACTACATTATGTATGTATATATATATATTTTTATTCATATATTGTTATCATTATTTTCCACTTTTCATTATACTATTTTCATTTTTGTACATACTCCTAATATCATTATTATGTATATATATATATATATATATATATGTGTGTGTGTGTGTATATTTTATGTAATATTTGTGTTTCAATATTATTATTCCTAGTATGTATATATTATGCATATATTTTTAATACTACGTATACATTTTTATTTCTATTATTACGTATATATTTAAATATATATATATATATATATATGTATATATATTTATATACCGTTATCATTAGTTACTTTTTTATAAATATTGTATATACATTTTTAATCTAGTCTTATATGTTGTACATATATATGTTCCCTACTACTTCATATTTACATTATTATTATCATGTTTAATATCATGTGTTATTATCGTTTCATACTATTATTATTTATGCTATTGCTATTATTATCGTTTTCGTTATCACTGTCATTTTTATTTTGCCATGATTTATTTATTTATTTTGTTTATTTATTTGCCTATGTATTCGATCATTCCATTTTCCTCATGCGTTTGTTTACTAGCCTTGCTATTATTTCACCTTTCATAATTGCTCGTATTATTATGTTTGACACTGTCGCGCTTATTATTACGTATTAGCGCCATAATTCGCTTTCATGTTTTACTATAAATCACATTATGTTTTTCACTTGATGCCTTAAAATAATTCTTCCATAAAAGTGATATTCTGTATTTGGTAATTCGAGACAATCGTGCCCTAACTTACTGGGTTTTTATTTTTCTCATTTAACCTAAATAACGGAATACTCTTTTAAAACGCAATACTAGTTTTGAAAAATACTTATTCTCGGAGATACGAAGTGTTGTGCCCTAACTTACCGGGTATGACATTTTGTCACCTCTAAATAAGAATTTGTTTTAAAATAAAGGCAATATTCGGTGTTTGAGAATTCGAGAAAACGTACCCTAACTTACTGAGTTTCGATTTCTCTCGTTTACTCTAAATAATCGAATACCCTTTTAATAAGTTAAAATACGCAAATTTTATATAAAAGGCAAGCTCACTCTCGAAAACTCAAGATGTCGTGTCCTAACTCACTGGATGTGACATTTCATATTTTGAGACGAGAAGGTCTTTAATACTTGAGCATTTTTATAAAGAAGGATCGTATTTTAAATTCTTTCAAGTTTCTAAATTTTCGATACTAAGACACTAATTAATCAATTAGGTACCAATTTTGGGCGTATCGAGGGTTCTAACCCTTCCTCGTACGTAACCGACTCTCGAACTCATTTTCTGATTTCCGTAGACCAAAAATTATCGTTTTAGTAAATCTTAACTTTTATTAAAATGATTAATTCAAGGTGATTCGATCACACCTCACCAAAAAGGATTGGTGGCGACTCCCCTTTTTCCTTTTCATTTTTCAAAATCTAAGTCAATTCCCGTCTTTCAAAAAAATGGTTACGACAGTATCGATATTGTTTTAGCTCTCTGCCAATTTGGTTAAAACATTTTATTGATACCTTGGTAGGGGTATTAATATTGTTATCACAAGTATCGATATTCGTGATTGGGTATACCAAATTGGGTTACTGTCAATTTTTGAAAATGTTTCATTCTTATGATAGTGATATTTTGGTCATGAGTATCAATGCTTTTACTTAGAATGCTAAAAATTTCATAAGTTAAAATGTTCTTCATGCTCAAAACAATATTCTTACTCAACATACAACTAATGTCTAATTTAATTGAACCTAATATCATCTTTTAATAATTTGTCATGCCATATCAATACATTTTCATCGAGAATACCTAACATGCATTATCAACCTCAATCTCAAACATCAAAATGTCCATAAGTGAAATCCAAAAGCATTTTCAACATTCTATCAATCTAATCCCAAAATAGTAATAAAAAAATAATGATAATAACTAAAACTAAAACTCTAACCCACATTGTATTTATTCAAAGTGTCAAAAAATTATAAAACCAAATACTCGAAAGTTATTACTTTGCTTAGATCACTTCCTTTGCTGCTCCACTCACACCGAAAGAGCTATTTATCTATAAAATTTTAACGTCGAGTGCATGAGCTTAAAATAAGATCAGTGAATGTTAGGAATTACCAAAAAACATACACAACATCATGAGTTAAGCAAGAGCATACTAAGGCATGTTCACAACCATATTTTCGCCAAGTCAAAATAACATTTCCATGTTTCATTAATTCATAAAACTAGCATATACTCTCACATGCACTTATGAATAACATAACTCATATATATAATTCATTTGATCGTAGTTTGGCAACTTAAGAATATGAAACATAAAAGTGGGCTCTATCACCACACATTGGATAAATGGACCTCCATCACACCAAAGACTCAAAGAGTCCAACATGTCCCATAAGTATAGCATAAAGTTAAACACTTTCCAACACATCAACATGTCCTGATAAATGGAGTTTAGCTCAAGATTCCCTTATCTCTCCAATTTGTCTCGAGGCCTCAATTCCCAAATAAAAAAACACAAATGTGAGTACTCATAATCCTATGGCATGCCAACTATATTCAATGGTTTCAAGAGATCATAAGGCCAAATTATCCACAATTATACATATTTAATTATTGTTTTAATGCACATAATCTCTGTTCATATTCCTTAATTTACATCACAAACTTGTACACAACACATGCCTATCAAATTCACATTTAATTACACTTCACGTGCCACAATAATGCTTGTTGAGCCAACATATATTACATCTCACATGTGTGTATTACAACTAGTACATCAAATATCACATACAAGTATTCACACACATTACCTGTCATAATAGCCTCACACTCCACAACTCGACACATATCAGGCATAATTTCACAACAAGCTAAAAAAATATATAGAAGGCTTACACTCAGAACATAAGATAGGGGTTTAGGTTAATCCTGAGCTCCCGATTAATGCTACGAATCATGCATACCAACAACGACTTTGGACACTCACCAATCATGCTTCCACTTATTAGTCAAAAGCTTGCCTTTTGACTTGCTTGAAAATGCTCCCACTTGATCTGAAACTTTGTACACGCAATAACCACATTGTAAATTCATTAAAAATAACCTTGACCACAACCAAAACAAAAAGAAAATACAATTCAAGCATCTCCTTTCTCACTACCGAAAACTAACTAGTTTTGTCGAAATTGAAGTTTTGACATCCTAATCTCGTTTCTAATCTTCCATTTCAATTTCGAACATCCTAAATAATATTTAATTTCACATCTAAGCCATTAATTTCACCTAAATCTGTGATCCTAAAATTTTCGAAAAATGGAAGCTTTCAAGAACATATAAAAAGGAAAATGCTTGATTCTTATAAATTCGGTTATGGACTATCAAATTGAAGTGAAATACCTTATAATTAGGTTAGAATGAATCAAAAATCACTTTGAAAGCACAATTTTACCCAAGATTTCGAGATTTACCATTTTTGAATCCAAGCTTCCTTTAAAAACATCAAATCTAAATATAATCATTTAAAATTCAATTTGAATTAACAATACTCTTTGTTTAATCCTAGAAAGTAAGAATATTACCTTAATTCAAAGAAAACGAAAATCTAGAGCTCTAATTCAGGATTTGAACTCAAGAAAAACAATGACGAATTTGGGAGAGAAAATGCGATTTTCGTTTGAAATTAGGAGTCATTTTGGTGTTTGGAAAGGTAATAATTCTGAAGAAATGAATTGATTTTGAAGAAACTCTCTGATTTTAGGTTTTGGGAAATTTTAAATGATTTGGGGGTTTTAAAAAGAAGGGGGAATACATGAGTGGTTGCAAGTAGGAAACCAATTAACAAAAATTGGGCAATTTGCCCTTTTGATCACTCCTAATTCTTTCTTTTTCCAATTAGGTCCTAAATTAATTAAAATTAATTTTTCCCAATTAGACCTTAAAATTAAATTTTGTTTTGAGCTAATTAATAAAATAAAAAAGTTGATTATGTTACTCACATACTTAATTTACTCATTTACGACCCTAGTTTCTAATATCTGACTAAACCCTTAGTTTAATGACTCGGTTCTACTAACCGAATTTTTGGAATGTGACACGTTTCCATCTGGAAGCATTTTCAGTGGATTGGCAGAAAATCGCTTCCAGTAGAAGCGTTTTCCACAACGGTTACCCCTCTCAACGGCTATTTAAATAGCCATTGAACCCCCTCCCCTAACTAACAACTATTTTTTCTATATAAACCCCCTAATTATTTTCTTTTTTATTTAGTTCAATCTCAACTCCTCTCTCTCACATTCTCAAATCTCTCTCAATTCCCTCTTAATTTCTCACTCAATATTTATTCCTTTCCTGTTAGTATTTTTATAAACAAACTAAATGAAAGAATTAAGAGAATTAAAGAGAATTTGATTGAAGTATATTTTTGTATTGTTAATATGTTTGAATGAGTATATGAGTGAGGTTTATATACACAAGAGAGATATGCTAACCTTTGCTAACAACCTATAACAAATTATTAGTTTTGATAACTGACTAACAACTTGCTTTTACATACTCTAACATTCATCAAGCTTCGGCAAGTGGTACAACTCGAAGAAGACAATGAAACCATGTAAAATTGGAGATAGACAGTGGTTTGGTGAGAATATCGGTAACCTGGTCACAAGCTGGTACTTTACCAACAACTAAAGACCCATTAACCACCTTTTCTCGAACAAAAAATAGATCAAGTTCGACATGTTTAAACTTAGAGTGTAAGACCGGATTAGCTGCAACAGCTACAGCACCAGAATTATCACACCAGATAGCAGGAGGATCAGCAGAACTAAGTTTCAACTCTGTCAATAAGGAAACCAACCAGGCAACATCACTGGTAGCAGCGGCTAAACTCCGATACTCGGCCTCTGTCGTAGATCAAGAAACAACTTGTTGTTTCTTAGAACACCACGAGACAATTGTATGCTCAAAGTAGACACAATATCCAGTAGTAGAATGATGATCATCAAAATTAAGACCTCAGTTGGCATCAACATACCCGACCAAAGAAAGTCTCTCAGGTCGTCGATAGACCAAACCATGATCAATGGTGTAAATACCTCAAGATATGTTTTAATGCTACCATATAAGCCGTAGTAGGGGCATGCATGAACTGACACAGATGATTTGCAGCATAAGCAATGTCTGGTCGAGTTAAGACCACATATTGAAGAGAACCAGCAAGGCTTCGATATTCAGTAGGATCTGCAAGCTGATCACCCTCATTTTTGGACAAACTAAAGGAACTGACCATAGGCGTATGAACACTCTTTGCATTAGCTAGAGAACTCCTGGCAAGTAGGTCCCTAATGTATTTGCACTGACATAAGTAAAGATTTCTAGAAGCAGATCAACTGACTTCAATCTCTAAAAAATATTAGAGATCACCCATATCCTTAGAGAAAACTCACTGTGTAGCTGATGAACAAAACAATTTATTTCATCAAACAAACTATCAGTAATAATAATATCGTCAACATAGACCAATACATAGATGCCGAACTTAGTCGAAACCTTAACAAATAATGAAGCATCTGACTTGGATAGCAAAAACCCAGTAGATAAAAGAAACTGCTTTAATTTTTCAAACCAGGCACGAGATGCTTGTCGTAATCTATACAATGCCTTTGTCAGACGACACACTAACTGTTCACCATTTGAACCATATTGAACATAACCTGGAGGTTGCTGCATGAATACTTCATCAGTCAGGTCCCCATTCAAAAAGGCATTGTTTACATCAACTTGGCGAAGTTGCCAACCATTATACACAACAATAGATAAAATGGTTCGGATGGTAGCAGGTTTGACCACCGGGCTAAATGTTTCGCTGAAGTCACACCCCAGTACTTATGAACATCCCTTTGCAACCAATCGTGCCTTTCGGCGATCAATTATCCCATTAAGATTTTTCTTGACCTTAAAAAGCCATTTGCTCCCAATTGCCTTTCGACCAAGAGGTAGAGGAACAAGTTCCCAGGTAGAGTTAGCAATTAGAGCATCAAACTCAGCTTGAACAGCTAATTTCCAATCCTTATGAGCAAGAGCTTCTTCAACAGAGCTTGATTCAAAATCTACAGCATCAACAGCAAACACCTTTGGTCTAAAAATTCTAGCTTTAGATCGAGTAACCATAGCATGAGTATTCTTTGGAGATACAGGAGGAGCAATGACAATTTCAGTAGATAATGAGATATCTTCAGTAGCAGGATACAGCTCCCTTAGACCAGACTCTGATGCAGCCGCCGAATCAACTGATGTGTTTGATAGTGGATTAGAAGTAGTAGGTGAGGCAATTAAACCAAATTGCATGGATTCATAGTTTTGACCATCCACAGGTACTGTAGATGAAGACACTAAGATTATGTTCGGCTTTGTACTAGGTCAAGAAGACAATTGCTGAACAATAGGAACATACATAGGAACACATGTAGGTGTCTGAACAATGTCCACAACCGGCAAGGAAAACAAGAATCGACGTTCATAAAAAATAACATGGCGAGAAATAATGACCTTACCATCCAGTGTAAGATGGTTATAGCCCTTATGTTGAGAACTATATCCCAGAAATGTAAATAGTTATGAGCGAAAGTCTAACTTATGTCGTACAAAAGGGCGTAAGTACAGAAAACAACAACAACCAAATACCCTGAGATGATCATACGCAGGGTCATGCCCATAGAGAATTTGATACGGAGACTGACCTTTCAGGACCGGAGTAGGTAGCTGATTAATAAGATACACAGTACTGCAGAATGCATAGCCCCAGTAGTCTATAGGAAGATTAGCCTGAGCCAAAAGAGTAAGACCAGTCTCTACAACGTGTTTGAGTTTACGCTCATCAACACCATTTTGCTCAGACGTGTGACAGTAGGTAAGACGATGAAGAATCCCGTGACTAGCGAGGACTGACACAAAAGCACGAAACTCACCGCCCCAATCACTTTGAAACTTCTTAATATTCTTCCCAAACTGAGTGAAAACCATTTTCTAGAATTGAAGAAAACATTCAACTACTTGAGATTTATGATTAATTAAATAAATCCAGGTAAACCGACTGCACATGTCAATGAATGAAATATAATACAAATTACCCCCCACATGCAACAGAAACAGGTTCTCACAAATCAGACACAACTAAGTCAAACAGCTCTATGTATACAGTAGTAGAATTTGAAAAATTCAGTTTATAGGACTTCCCTTTTTTACAAGCAACACAAACAGTATCAAGGCAATTTTTATTGGAAATAATGTTACACTTATTAAGAACACTTTTAACAATTGCAGAAGATGGATGACCAAGCCTTCTATGCCATAGTTGAAAAACATCATCATCTGAAGGACAATTATGAATCTTGGTGTTATGAATTGACGGATTTAAAGCAAGAGAAGCAATCGAGTCTACTGAAAACTAATATAAAACATCACGAACTCGACCTTGCAGTAAAATTTCCTATGTTTGGATGTCTTTAACAACACAATGAGCAGGGTGAAATTTAAAATATACATTGTTGTCAGTCACAAATTGAGAAACGGATATGAGATTTTTCCGAATGCTTGGTACACACAAGATATTAGACAGATGTAATAATTTCTTCGCGGTTGATAAAACAGTATTCCCAATGGACGAAATTTTAGTGGGAGCCCCATTGCCCATGAAAAGAGAGGAAGTACCTGTAAACGGAGTGGAGGCATTTAATCTAGATGCATTCTGACAAACATGATGAGTGGCCCCGAAGTCTGGATACCACGAAGATGTTCCTACTGGCACAGGAACATATGAGGTAGTGTTATCAAAGTTAGAATCATATTGCGTAGCATCTGAAAAATTTGACGCATGAAAATCAGGAATTCTAGGTAGCCCAACACACTAAGAGGAATTAAAATCAAAGACATGGGGTCATGGTTTGGTTTGCCACGGAACTTCAGAAGCATTATTTTGCATAGAACCTTTAACACAATTTGCTATAGGCCCAAATTTCTGACTAGCATTTTCTTGCCCACTGGACTGCCCAAAATTCTGGCCTGCATGTGGCCCACGAGATTGGCTTGTAATTGGCCCAGCAAACCGGCCACTTCTTTGGACAAGCGATAGGACTGCTGCACTTAACCTAGGCATCATAGTATTAGATGTCCCAGCACGGCCCACGTCACGCCCTGGCCCACGCGGCATTTCACGCCCAAACCATGGTCTAGTGTATGGACCATATCAATTTATTGGGCCACCACTAGACCCAAATAATCATTTGGGGCACTATCATATAGTCCCATACCATAACCTTCATTAGGGTAAAAATAATACCCAAAAGCATCACCTCTAGGTTACGGCTGGTAAGGCCGATTTTGAAAAGATGGCCAGCTGCCCCACGAGTAACCATCAGGTCTAGGGAGCCCTGCATATTGGCCATCAACCAAAGAAGAAAATTACGCCGATGTGGAGACATTCGGGCTGCCATAATCGCGGTTGAAGCAATAGTAGCAATGCTGCACCACATGTCCAAACTGACTATAGATTTGGCATTGAGTTAGTGGCCGAAATCCTTGTCCCCGCGAACATATCATTGATCGCTCACCATGCGCATCGCTCGAAGTGGAGTCGTTCACCGCAACAACCACCAGTGTTTCGACCAGATGTACTTGGATCGAAACTTCACGCGCTGCTCGGATCTACCTACTTTTAAATTTCAGAAGAACATCAACCAAATGTTGAAATGGCAAGGGCTCCGTCGAGAAAGAAGTCAATGTTAAAACTGCATCAAAATCGAATGAAAATCTAGTTAAAATGACTTCCACTTTTTCAGTCTCGATTACCTCCGATCCAGACGCTGCAAGTAAGTCATAAATAGTTTGTATGTTGGCGATATACTCCTTAACAGTTAAATTACCCTTCTTCATAGAGTGAAGTTCATGTTTGATCCTAGAGATTTTTGCACCAGTAGAGGCAGTGAAAAGTCAATTTGCTGTACTCCATATGTCACATGTAAATTTAGCAAAGGTAAAATATGACTAGAGGTGTGCATGGGCCGGGCCGGCCGGGGTTCGGGCCGGCCCACAAAAATTTTAGGCCCATTTTCTAGGCAGGGCCTGCCGCCCCAAATATGGGCCTAAAATTTGCTAAGCCTGGCCGAAATAAAATTGTTAAGCCTTGAGCCCAGCCCTAGCCCGACCCATATTAAATTTTTTTAACTTATTTTATTAAATAAAAATTTTAAAATATATTAAATAATCAAATACATTTAAAACAAATATTAAAACAAGAAACAAATAAAAATATATTAAAACAATTCTTAAAACAATACACAAATTGAAAAATATAATAAAAATTGATTATATTAAAATTTAAATTAAAATATAAATATAATTAAAAATAAAAAAAATATATTTATTATATAATTCGGGTAGTAGGGGCCAAAAAAATTTTGCCCGAGCCCGGCCCATTTTCTAAACGGGCCTCGTTTTTGTGCCCAAACCCATATTTCGGGCCTATATTTTTACCCAAACCCTCCTATTTTCCCAAGTGGGGCCTTGGGCCTGAGCAGTAGCCCTACCCATGCACACCTCTAAATATGACAGGAGAGAAGAACTGGTTGTAGAGAGGAGCTAAGAAGCTAACAACTTATCTTGTTGATTAAATGTAGAGGCCTCTAGATTTGGAGTGAGCGTACCTTCAGGAGACGCAATGAGCCGAGGCGGAGTGAAGATCGTACCTTCCAGGAACCCTTGCAGCTCATATCCCTCGATGATCAGTCGAATATGATGCTGACACTGAACAAAATTTCCCTTAGTAAGTTTGATGGTGTCATGACGAGGAAAAGAATTAATCAAACGAGCACTAGAGAAGGACTGATTCGTGAGATTGACAGAGGTAGAATCATCAGAAGGCGCCATGATACGGAAGCAGATACCAGGACTAGGCGATTGATACCATGTTAGTATCTCTATGAACAAACTAAATGAAAGAATTAAGAGAATTAAAGAGAATTTAATTGAAGTATATTTCTGTATTGTTAATATGTTTGAATGAGTACATGAGTGAAGTTCATATATACATGAGAGATATGCTAACCTCTGCTAACAACCTATAACAAATTATCAGTTTTGGTAACTGGCAACAACTTGTTTTTACATACTCTAACATCTCCCAACTATTTTTTTATTAAAATTGTATTAAGGTTTTTTAAAATTATTTTTATATTACAATTTATTTCATATTTTTCGAAATTAGTAATGGCAAAATCTTTGATACGTTTGGATGACAAGCACATTTTGGTCGATCAATTGCAAATGTAAGAATTTTTTTATTATATTTTATCCATTTTAATTGAAATATATTCTTTTGATACTGAAATTTAATATTTTGTATGTTTTTTTTATATATAGTCGGAAGATCGGATTTTAGAGATCTACCCGCTCCTCCATCGTCCTTAACCGAACCATACTTGAGAGATGCGAAATTTTTCACGTGACTTGTATGGGTAGAGGGTGTAAATTGGACTCCATACTTGTAAGCACGTTGGTGGAAAGATGGAGACCTGAGACGCACACATTCCATCTCCTAAAAATCGCAATTTTTCGCTGTTCAGAGTAAACCTAAGAATGAGATAAAAACATGAATTTCACGGATTTGCACTCTGAACTGCGAAAAATCGCGACTTTTAGGTTTTTCGGGCATTCTGAAATGTATATATGACAAAAATAAGAAGATAAGAGGGGGTTGTCATAGAATATTTAAGAAAACAACTCGAAATATACCATTGAAGTCGATTCTGAAGCAGATTTTCGTCAATATGGAAGATTCACATTTGATTTCTTAGGAGATTATCATGAGTTTCTTTATTTCTTTCGATTATAGTCTCTTGAATGTTTTCATTTTTAAGCATGAACTAATTTTCTAAATACTTAGGGAGATGAACTCTATGATGGATTATGTCTTTTGATTTTTATTTTATGCAATAAATTCTTAGTTTCTTGTTCTCAATTATGTGTGCTTAATTTTTGGTTTAATATTTCTAGATTATTGATTTATGTTTGACGTGCTTTAATCAGAGGAGGAATAAACCCTGTTTAAGAGTAGATCTTGCGTAATTGAGTGGAGTTGCATGCAATTCTAGAAATAGAACGACATAAATCTACCGAATTAGAGTAAGATATAATAAGGGAATCTATAGCACGAGTTAATACGATAATAAGAGTTTAATTAGA
Organism: Gossypium anomalum; assembly: GCA_025698475.1. Lineage (NCBI taxonomy): Eukaryota > Viridiplantae > Streptophyta > Magnoliopsida > Malvales > Malvaceae > Gossypium > Gossypium anomalum. The sequence continues at coordinate 2,572,102 of CM046957.1, read as the reverse complement.
AAGAAATTTTAATTAATCAACCTAGAGTTAGTTGCTCTTATTTTCGAAAAAGATATTACTATAATTTAGGGATTTCTATGGTTCAAGTTACTAAGTAAAGAAATTTCGTAATTTAGATTGATAGTGACAGATGAAATCTAGGTGAATTCTTTCTCGGGAATTGTTTGCTTCTTGGTTGTGAATCGTTTGTTTTTCTAATTTGTTCTTTGTTGTGTTCGTTAGCTAAATATTTTAGTTAATTTTAGTTTTTAAATCAATCACTCGAATTATTCGATTAAATGATAGAAAGACGGTAACTACAGGTACTTTTAGTCTTCGTGGCAACGGTATCTTTGCTCACCGTAACTATACTATTAATTAATAGATGCACTTGTGTTTTTCAAATTTTTAGTTAATTAATTCGCGACGCATCATCTTCGAATATGATTTTCAAAGGTTGATTCATCAACACCTTGAAAAATAAAGGATAACGCTTTCTTATCCTTTTTACGAGCTTATTTTAATACTCTTTTTTCTTCATTTCTCAAAGCCACTTGAACAACTGCATTTTCGAGCTCGACATATCCTTCTTCGACAATGTTCAACAATTTTGAAAATCAATCAAAATCTTCATTTGGATGCTTCAATTGTCATAATTTATTTTTGTTAATTTCGATATCTGCAATTGAATCATGTTTACCATTTTGCCGCGGACACGATCTTAACTCTAATACTACGTGTTGAAAACGTAATTGAGAATTAATAGCTGAAACAATAATTTTATTATACACTACTAATATTACACAATAGAAATACAAACTTTTCTTCTCTCTTATTTAACTGCAGCTAGTTTTCTATCTCTCACACAATTTTTTCACTTTCAGCACACACATTAATATACGAAATATACATATATAAACACAGTTTACCACATTAATGATTACTTATCCTTTAAATATATCATGAAACTTCCAGTAAGCATGTACTGATAATGTTTATTCTTTGAGTTGCAGGCCAATTTGTAAAGTTGCAGGCCACTTTGCAATCAATATCAAAGCCACGTTTTGTAAAGTTGCAGGCCAAATTGAAAAGAAACTCTTAGCTTCAATTTTATACCGACTTTGAAAGTCGGTTTGACTTCAACAGGGAGCATCCCTCCCAACTTTCTGACAGATTCATTGAGTAGATTAGAATGGCAATAGTAGTGTTTCTGGTCTTTCTTCTACCACTCTCCTTGTTCCTGTTCATTCTCCTAAAACATGGCAATTCTATTCGTCTTCCCCCTAGCCCTCCTTCTCTTCCTTTGATTGGTCACTTACATATGCAGTTGTTTGATAAATCAGCCCCTCATATTTTTCTTAGCAAACTCTCTCATAAGTATGGTTCTCTCTTGTACTTGCGATTTGGGTTTAAGCCAATCCTTGTAGTTTCTTCAGCAAAAATGGCTAAAGAGGTTATGAAAACCCATGACCTTGACTTCTGCAGTAGACCTCATCGACGTTGTAGTCATAAATTATCTTACAATTCCTCGGATTTGGCTTTTTCACCGTATAATGACTATTGGAGGGAGATGAGGAAAATATGTGCTGTACATCTCTTTAGTAAAGTGCAACAGTATCGTCCCATCCGAGAAGATGAAGTTGCTCGCTTGATTGAAAAAATATCCAAATTATCTGTTGATTCTAAACCTGTCAACTTGAGTGAAGCAATAACGTGCCTTTCCAGTACAATAATTTGTAGAATAGCCTTCAGCAAGAGGTATGACGAAGAAGGAGCAGAAAGTAGTAGATTCCATGAGCTGCTTAATGAAAGTCAAGTCTTATTCTCAAGCTTCAGTTTTTCTGACTTCTTTCCTTACATGGGTTGGCTCGATAGATTCACTGGATTGCATAGTCGTCTTGAAAAAACTTTCAAAGAACATGATACTTTTTATCAACAACTCATTGATGAACATCTTGATCCAAATAGGCTAAAACCGCAACAAGAGGACATACTCGACGTGTTACTACAAACATGGAAGGATCACGACTTTTCATTTGATCTGACTATCGGTCAGATAAAAGCTGTTCTTATGGTTATTTCATCTCTACTCAAAACTTTTTATCATTAATTAACTTTTGCGCTTCACACTTTGTACATATTTATAACCCATTGTTTTTCTTGCAGAACGTGTTTATAGCTGGAACGGACACAACCGCAGCCACTATAATATGGGTCATGAACTTTCTAATGAAAAATCCAAAGTGTTTGAAGAAAACTCAAGCAGAAGTGAGGAATTTGATCGGGAAAAGAGGTTTTGTAAATGAAGATGATACTCGAGATTTGACTTACTTAGAAGCTGTGGTAAAAGAAACCTTCAGATTGCAACCAATAGCTCCATTGTTAGTGCCACGAGAAACACTCCGAAAGTGCAACATAGGTGGGTACGATATACCTGCCAAAACCTTAGTTTATGTGAACGCATGGGCAATAGGAAAAGACCCTGAAACTTGGGAAAATCCGGAAGAGTTTTATCCTGAAAGGTTCATTGGTAGTCCCACTGACTACAAAGGACAACACTTTGAGCTCATACCATTTGGTGCTGGTAGAAGGGTTTGTCCTGGAATGCATATGGGAGTTGCAGTAGTGGAACTTGCCCTTGCTAATCTTCTATACAAGTTCGATTGGGAAATGCCGATTGCGATAACAAAAGAAGACATTGGCTTCGATGTTAAACCTGGTATCACTGCACGCAAAAAGTATCCTCTTATCCTTGTGGGTAGGAAGATTTATGATTAAACAATCTCTGCCTTGTGATAGTTACTTGTTTACTGCTTGTTTATGAAAAGGTTTTTAGTAACACGGTCCATGCATGTGGCTTTGATATTCGGTTAAAATAACAATTTATGAATAAAATTCTCAATTTACACACACATATATATATATATATATATATATATATATATTCTCTTTTGCAGCAATAAGGGACAACAGGTGCCAATAATCAGTTAGAGGTGTGGCCTCAATCAACACAAAGGGTTGTTTAGGTTTCGATTCTAATATAATTTCCTTAATCGACTTTGCTGTTAGTTGTGGAGTGAAACTAACTAACGAAAAACTAAAACACTTAAAAATAAAAAAAATTTAATTAAAACAATAATTTCATTGAATTAAAAAGCAATATATAAAGTTAGGTTTTTTAAAAAATTATCTTTCTCGCAATAAAATTATATATGAATTTTTATTTAGTATCTACTTAACATATAAATTTTAATTTAATTTAAATTTCATGAGTTACTAACATCATTATTGATATATTATTATTGTAAATTCATATACTGACATGCAAACAATTATATTTATCAAATATCATAATAACTCAAAATTAAAACTTTATATTAAATTAAATTAAATTAAAATCAAAATTTTTATGTATAATTTCACCATATCAAGTTTTAGGTATGACTGGAATGGTGGCTTGATGGAAGATGATGATGGTGGTGGAGGCTAGCTGCTGGGAACCAAGATTAATCTCTGTTTTTAATTGCTGTAAAAAAATGGCCAACCCCCTTTCTCTGTTTTCAGGTGATGACTATATATGAGCATCAAAAGGAGCATGAGCTCCTCATGGGACTGCTACAGCATGGGATTGGGGCCTAATCCTGCCAGCTGCTACCATGAGCCGAGAGTACCGTTGCCAGGGTGAGGCGTGGCAACTGTACCAGAGTAATGGTGCCCTTGTAGCTGCATTTAGGACAAAAATAGGACTCATTTGTAGTTGTTGTAAAATTTAAGCTCCAAATTCTCATTTATTAATCTAAACTCAACATTCATCAACTTAAGTTCAAAATAAATCTCAATTTAAAATTTGTAATATCATATCAAATTGCTTGATGGAAAGCAATTTTTGATTAAATTCACAAATTAAAAAAAAAAAAACTCATATTCTTTGTTACTAGACCTGATCATGGGTCGGGCCATCCGGCCAGGCCCGAAGATTCACATAGAATGTGGGAGGGTTTGGGTAAAAATATAGACCCAAAAATGGGCTTGGACAAAAAAAAAGGTCATTTAGAAACGGGTCAGGTCTCGGGTAAGGTATTTTTGGCCTGGGCTTGGCCCGGCCCAGCCCGGCCTAAATTCACTAAAAGATAAAAAAATCTGCTCTTTTTTCTATTTTTGAATGTTATTTTCTTATTGTTTTCTCTCTATTTTGCTACTATTTTATTATTATTGTTTGGATATTGTATAAAACTTATTTTATTGTTAATTTTGTTATTATTTTAAAGGCATTTGTTAATTTTGTTATTATTTTAGAGGCATTTGCTTGTTAAGTTGTATTTATCTTAGTGTTATTTAAGTCTACATATTTTTTAAAATTTATTTTCAATTTGTAGGGAAATATTTATTTTGATATTTTTAGTATTTTTTATGTATTATATATATTTAAAAATTATATAAAAATAATATAAAAATTAATACAGGCAGGCCGGGTCGAGCCCTGGTTTTAGCGTTTTTATCCGGGTCGAACTTGGGTAAAATTTTACGCCAATTTTTTGGGCCGGGCTAGGTCCGGGCCTAGTAAATGAGCCTAAATTTTTAATTGAGCCCGACCCATGAGCATCTCTATTTGTTACTAGGATCTCGTACAAAATTTGAAGTCTACAAAGTGTTCTCAACTTTGAAATAAGATGAGACATTTTCATAATGTACTCTCTACTAAAAGTGTGCATGGGTCGGGCCCGCCCGAAAAATGAGAGGGTTCAGGTAAAAATATAGGCCCAGAATATGGGTTGGGACAAAAAAGGCCCGTTTAGAAAACGGGTCGGGCCTCAGGTAAAACTTTTTTGGCCCAGCCCAACCCGAATTATATACTAAATATATATATATATATATATTATTTTTAATCATATTTACATTTTATTTTTAATTTTAATATAACTACTTTTTATTATATTTTCAATTTGTATATTGTTTTAAGAATTGTTTTAGTCTCATTTTTTATTTGTTTCTTGTTTTAATATTTGTTTTTATGTTTTTAAATGTATTTGATTTACTATATTTTGAAATTTTTATTTAATGAAATAAGTTAAAAAATTAATATGGGCCGGGCAGGGTCAAAGCCTAGAAAACAGGCCTAGAAATTTGTCTGGGCCCGGCCCGAACCCGGCCCAGCTCGGCCCATGCACACCTTTACTCTCTACTATTATTGTTCCTTTTATACATTATTAGATGTGAGTAAAATTTGATTTAACTCGAAAAAAAATTTAAATTTCGAATTAATCAAATCAATTCAATTTTTTTCTAAATTTCGAGTTTAAATCGAGTTTAACTCGAATAATTTAAATAAACTAGATATCAAGCATTTTTACTTCTCTTCCCCCAATTTCCCCAAATGATTTATTTCCTCCCAAACACTCGAAACTTTTTTCCTTTTATTTTCTCCGAGAACTTTTACTTCCTGCTAAAAAATCTTACTTCCCCTCAAGCTTTCAATTTTTTTTTCCTTTTTATTTTCTTTCTAAAACTTTTACTTCCCCCAAACCCCCTAGAACTTTTCCCAAAAACTTTTACTTCTCTCAAACCCCAAGTTTTTTTCAAATTTACATATGCTATTTATATTATTGAATTGTTTAATAATGTTAAATCTTTATTATCAATTTTACATTTTATCTTTAAAATAACATTTATTAAAAAATAATATTTTTTACATTTAAAAAATATTTTTTTAAATTTCAAAATATATGGTGACAAGAATCAGAAGATAATTAAAGTAACTAAGCAAGCAAAAAAACTAACTCGTAAATAGGGGTGAGCAAAACTCAATTTGATTAAAAAAATTAAATTTCTAGTTAATTTAATTGAGTTATTCGAGTAAACTCGAATAAGTAATTCAAGTTATGAGTTCAAATCGAGTTGAATTTTATAATTCGAATAACTCGAATAACAAATTGATATAAATACCTTTTTGGTTCCTATCATGTATGAAAATGAGTAAATTGGTCTCTCTCAACAAAAATTTCAAAATAATTCAAAATATATTTTAAAAATTATAAAAATTTCAAAACATATTATAGAAAATATATAAAGAAAATTTAAAAAAATTAAAAATTTTCTAGAATAATAATTTTGGGATCTAATAAGTTAATTAATAATTCAAGTTTATCATACTAAAGTATTTTATATGGTTTCAAATTTATGTGCTCTAAGATGAAATAACTACTGTAACAATATTTTAATTTGACATGTTTAATTTTTAATTTAACTAGAACAGTTTCATTCGATTCAATTCAACTCGACTTGAATTTCATTTCACTCTTTCTAATCAAGTTAGGATGATAAAATAGGACTAGTTAACTCGAAATTTTTTCACTCAATTCAATTCGGTCGAACACTACCCCTACTCGTATATAAAAGATTAATAAATAAATCATGAGGGGGTGAAAGTTAATATCAACTTTGATTATGGTGGGTGACAGTGGCTACAAGACCTAAAATCATTTTTTAAAATTTAACTCGAACAAATATATTTGATTCGAATTTCATCTCACTCGACTTGATTCGAGAAAACTTCAAATCGAGTTAGGATGATAAAATAGGATTCGTTAACTCGATTAACTCAAAAATTTTTCATTCGATTCGATCGAACGCTCAACCCTATATGTCCTCGAAACTAGATTTGTCAAGAGCATACTAATTTCAACTTTTTCATTCATGACAAACTATTTTTATCAATGTTAACCATGAATTCTTTAACTGTGGTAATCTTATCAAACATAATGTTCTTGAATGTTTCTATAATAGCCTTATTCATGACCATCACACACATGCTATTTGATCTCTTCTTTCTTTCATTAGAGGTACTCTCATCGGTAAATGTTGAATCCATGACTCTGAGAACAACCATAAAATTCTCTTGCCATGATTTAAAGTTGGTACCATTCAACATACGAATTGAGTTTGTAGACACTCAATTTTGCCCGGGCCCAGAAATAACTCCAAAAACAAAAATAATAAACCCAAAAAAAAAAAGTCCAAGTTCAGTCCAGAATTACAAATATAATTTGGCCCGATCGGAATGGCCCATTACTTGAAAAGATTTAAGGTCCATCTACAAGCTTGACTCATATGGAAATATAATCTTCAATGATATGCAATCTTAGATGTGATATGCAATCTTAGAAATGATACAATCTTAGATGTGATTGCAATCTTAGATATGATTGCAATCTTAGATATGATATACAATCTTAGAAGATATGATTTTGTAATATTAGAGATTTAATTTGTAGATATCCTTTAATCTTAACCGTTGATGTAATTGATCTGTACCGTTGGATTTGGGGAGGCTCAACTATAAATAGAGGCCCTCTCCCTTCATTGTAAACACACTTGAATTTTGGGAAGCAATAAGAATTCTTGAGAGCATTCACTCAAATTTCTCTCCCTCTTGCGTTCTTATTTTCTGTGATTTGTTCTTATTTTATTCTTCATCTATCTTAGTTTTTCAACCTTTTTTTTATTTTAATTTCTTCATTTTTCAAATATGTATATTTATTCCTATCTTTTATACATTTGATTATGTATTTTATATATTATAATATTTAACCTTTTTATATAGTTTATTTTCAAATATATATTTTCTATGCATGTATATATATTATATTATTATTTCATGTATTTTGAACTATTACATTATATTTTTATAATTTGCAAATGTTCTATTTATTCATTTTTTTAAAAGTATATGTCATTTATCTTATTTGTGCATAGTTTCATTTTTTTATATGCTATGCTTAATTATTTCTATTATATGCTATTTTATGATATATATTATTGTATAATTTTTGCATGTATTATGTTTTTCTTTTAGTTTACTCATGTTTTTATTTGTTTATTATCTTATATTTACCCTAGTATGATTTTTTTTCATTAAACGTATGTTCATGTTATTTAGTTTTGTCTTAATGATATTATTTATGTTTGTATGGAAATGTTAGAATATTTTGTACATCTATGCTTCATGATGCATTAATATGCCATCCTAAAACGTCATTTAAAATAATATTCCAAGATTTTTTTTTAAAAAAAATAAAAGGCAATGCTTGATGTTTGGAAACTTCGAGAAAGGTAGTGCCCTAACTTACTGGGTTGCGACTTTTCTCGTTGAATTCGAATAGTCAAGCACCCTTCTTAGTGATTTTGAGTTTTCAAAACTTAAACAATTATTTCAAGATTTCAAAACATAGTGTCCTAACTTCATGGATATGGCGTTTTGTTGTTTGAGATAGAAATTTTTGAAAGACGAGCTTAGTTTTCAAGGTTTTAAAATGTTGCGCCCTAACTACATGGATGTGATGTTTTGACTCGTTTGAAATAAGTGAGCCTTAATTTCTCAAATTAAAACACTCTAATTAAAAAAGAGGATTGTATCTTAAAACTTTTAAATTTCTGACATTAAAGATACTCGATAATCAATTAGTATCAATTTTTGGGCGTTACGAGGGTGCTAACCCTTCCTCGTACATAACCGAATCCCGAATCAGTTTTCTCGACTTTCGTAGACCAAAATTAATGTTTTAAAACAAAACATTTTATAAGGTGATCCAATCACACCTAAAAAGATTGGTGGCGACTCCCGTTTTTGTTTTTCTTAAAGTTTCCCATTTTCTAAAAACTCGATTTAAAAATGGTCTCGATAGCTTGGCGACTCCACTGGGGACTAATAAAAGAGTCAAGCTATGTAATTGATTATCTCTTGTCTTAATGTTGAAAATTAAAAATTTTAAAATTTAATCCTCTTTGCATTACATGTGCTTGTATTATTGCATGTGTTGCTATATTCTAATATGCATTGCATTTGCATGACCGTTGTGGTCACACCCTTAAGTGAGAGTGAGAAACTACGCCTTCGTGAGGTTTTCGCCTTCGTGCAGGATAGTGGATCACTTTGGGGATACATCCGTACCTATAGTTTCGTGAGATTTTTATCTCCGTGTAGCCATAGGGAAATGTATTCCCCTGAACTGAACTCGATTCAAATGAGCCTATAATGGGTGAGGATCGAGAATCTGTTTGGTTCAGTACCTAAAACTTTAGAACCAACTTCATATAGAAAAAACCGCAAGAGCCCAACTTAGTTAGAGTTAAACTTTAGATATTACCCTTATAAATTATTGTTGAGATTTATTGATATCATGTGATACTCGACTATTTCTTTTCTTTTGTTTGCATGACATTTTGCATTTACAAAGGTATCGATTCACTACTCGTTTCTAAGTTAAAGAGTTTTATTATGGAGAACAGACTTCTTGATAGAGTGGAGGGCAACGCTAACGTCCATATATGGTCAAGAGTAAACTCAGTTAGTAAAGGAAAATAGTCTAGCCATGGGATATGTGTCAAAGCTGTCGACTACATTCGTATCGCCACACGGGATAATCGCATGAGTTAAAGGAAATATGGGATCAATGGGGTATCAAAGCCAAGCAGTTGTTCTACAACAACCATGGGGACTCGCAGTATTTGCTACACTTGGGAATGGACGAGAATTTGTTTCGGGCCATCACTTAGTACTGGAATCTTGTATACAGTTGCTTTACGTTTGGAAAAGCCGATATGGTATCCGTGGTGGAGGAATATTCAGTTTTGTGGCGTTGTCCTATGATTCAAGTTTACTCAAAGGCTGATCGTATTCCAACTTTTATGAGGAAGTTGATTAACGTCATGGGGATAGGGAGTGAGCTAAAATGGAAAGAGCAGGAAAGAAAATGGGCAGTCTTAGAATTCATGCCTCTTCCGCCACTGGTGCGTCTTAATGTTGTTTCTAATCAAAGTAGAATTGGATACGAAGAAGATTGTTCGACACTCTATGGCAAGGCGTGATGCAGGGCAAAAGGTAATGTACTCACCAATCATTTTAAGGTGAACAAGAAGAGTATTGATGGACATTTCCACCATTACAACATTTCTCTTTCATAGGAAGATGGTCGATGGTAAGAGTGTTGGAAGGAAAGTGATTGACAGAATGCATGGACCTACAAAGGTGAGTTGGGTGGGAAGAATTGTTTCGATGATGGTAAAAGGTTTATTTATTATAGGAACAAACAACAAGCATGAGTTTACTATGTTGCACTTATCAGAGATAATGGAAATGCAAGTCCTAATGATCTGTCAAAATGGACGCAAAAGAATGAGATTAAAAAAGTCTATATCATTTAAAAGACATTTAAAGTAAAGATTAACTATGCTGAGAAGATACCCATGTAAGCATTTCAAAATACTTTGCGTGGATAGGAATCTGAAAGCTCTCAAGAAACACTAAAGGTGTTGGATATCATTTTAAGGTAGCATGTTAAGCAGGAATGCCCACTTGTTTTCCAATCATTCTTTCAAGATAATCAGAACAACTTCACAGACATTAGAAGAGGTGTCCATAGATGTAGGGATTATCTCATGGGTGAAGCCATAGCTCAAATTCGGGGTGGTAGTAGATCATTTACGAACCATGAAGGTACAAGCTGATACATTGAGCACGAAATACAAGCTACAGTCAGATCATTGTCAAGAGTTATCTTTGTTGAGTTAAAAGTTTGGGCCATAGGAAGAAGGCGTATTTGTAATCCATTCATATGTAAAGATATTCTTTTTCTAAATAAAGTTTTCTAAATGAGATTGAATCGAGATCGATACCTTTTGCATTTATGCATTTGCATCTCATAGCATTTTATTGCATCATTTGCATTCAAAATTATAAAAAAGACCCTAATTAGTTAAAGTTATTAAAAAGATAAAGAAAAAAAGAGAGAGAGAAGAGGGTCATGGCTAAGTGAAAAAGAAGTTGAATGGGAATTAACGACGTTCCCTTACATATCCCTGACTTTTGTGTCAAGAGGGATAGCTTACCCGGAGAAGGGGGTGTTTGGAAATGAAAATCATCCCATCAATGTCATACATGAGGAAGGGACTGAACAAAGAAACCTTGAGGGCATTCGCCCTTACGAACCGAGAAGTTCTTTAAACAATTGGACTGCAGAAGAACTTCCTGTGATCATTAGGAATTTTACGGAGTAATATTCAGAACACTCTTGTTGCTCTAAAGCCTAGGAGTAATGAGATTTCTTTTGATAAGTGGGCTCATGTTCAGGCATTTTTATTTTCAATAAAACATAATTTTATTATTTATCCGGGTAAATATTCTTTCATTCTAATTCTTTTGACCTTTGACATTCTTTATAAATTTTTATTTTATGTAAATAGTCATTCTTGAATTCATTTATTCCTTGTATATTCTTTTGTGTGCCTATCATAGATCCCTAGATATCAATGACACGGGCAACGATACTACAGATTCAGAGTTCCTTTTGAGTGCGATATGTGTTTAGAGGAATCTCAGTACTTTGAAGGTGACAGAAATTGTAACTTGTTTCTAAGTTTGTTGAAAATGGTTTTTACCCCATGAAGTGGTGGTAGGAAATATAGCTTTAGAGGAAGGAAAGATTGCGAAATTGGAATTAGCTGAGGAGACAAAACAAGACCTTATTGAGACTATTATGAGAATTCAAAAATATGATCCAAAGACGCATGCAGGAGGATTTGCAATTGCCAGGATAAACATGAGGTTTTGGGGCACTGTTGGTCCACCATAGAAAGGGATCACATCAGTTGTACAATGAATGCCAAATTTAAAGGAGTCAAGACTTATGGGGCATGTATGTTATGGGCCCGAGCTCGTCAAAAGTTTCAAGCTGATAATGACTTATCTTTGTAGACGTCAACTACTCCATTAAGAGGGGGAGGTAGCTTCATATGCCAATATTACAAAGTCAAAAGTCATCCATTTCAAAAAAAAAAAAAGATTATATATAACTGCACAATGCCAAAAGTTTGCAGTCTTTTCAAAGATAATGCGCCATACCACAGTACAACAAAGGTTGCCAAAGGAAAAGAAAAAGAAGAAAAAAATAAATTACAGAAGATGACTGAGACTGGTAAAAATTAGCATAAGAAACTACCGCCTACTCTCTATACTTACGCTGGGGCAAACACCTTCAATTTCAGTTATTTCAAAGGTTCCAACCATCATCCTTGGAATGGGTGCATTGTTTGGCTTTCTTCAGCAGTCTATTGTGCCATTAATAGCTGCGATGGTTAGCTCCAGGTGGTGGCCATTGATTTCCAACTATGGGGCATCAGGCCGTACACAGTCTCTGAAGCTTAAAATGATAGATTCTTTCTTCAAAACCAGTTTCTGACAAAGTGGATGACGATATCATGAAGAAAGCTCTCTTAGACTTCTATACAAGTTTAGGGAAGAGGAAACATGATCAACTCATTATTTTCAGGGATGGGGTTAGCGAGTCTCAATTCAATCAAGTTTTGATCAAGTTATTGAGGCTTGCAAGTTCCTTGGCGAGAAGTGGAACCCTAAAGATTATGGTTATTATTGTACGAAAAACCATCATACGAAGGTTTTTTTTTCAGCAGGGATCTCCTGACAATGTGCTACATGGTACTGTCATTGACAATAAAGTATGCCATCCAAAGAATAATGATTTTTACCCCGTACCCATCTTGGAATGATTGGAATCACGAGGCGGACTCCACTATCATGTTCTCTTAGACCAGTGAGTTTTGATCGATGATCCGCAAGAGTTTGTTCATTCTCTATCCTATATGTATCAAAGGAGCACCACAATCATATTTGTTGTGGCTCCTATTTGCTACGCTCATTTGGCAGCTTCACAGTTGGGGGCAATTTATGAAGATTAGGGATACTTCAGAAACATCATCGAGTCATGGTGGGATGTATGCTCCAGGAGTAATCTCTGTACCTCAGCTTTCCAGGTTGAAGGATAAAGTCAGCAACTTCATTCTTGTCTGCTGAGAATCATTGAACCATCTTTTTGTAGGGTTTGACAAACAACAGCCAGGACTGCTGCTGGGGCAATCCCTTTCTCATGGGTTTATGAATCAAGATTTTTCTTCCCAGCTTTAATGGAGTCAAGAATTGAATACCTCTAGTAAAATTAACTTGAAAGTATTCATCATAAGCAAATGTACCAAGAATGGATGACACAGACTTATGAAAAAGGAGGTTCGTCCAAAAGAATTTCATAAAGGAAACCTTGTGCTGAAAGAGATCCTTCTCATGCAAAAGGATGCCGAATTGGGAAGGGTCATATGTTGCGAATAGGGCTTTCTCTAGAGGTGCACTGATTTTGACAAGAAATTGATAGTAAGAATTTATTTGATCCAGTGAATTCGGACTCGGTCAAGGAGTACTTTGTTTGAAGGAGAAGGGAAGCCAAGGTGAAAACCCGCAAAGGGCACTTTGGGACTTCTATTTCAAAAAAAAGAAAAAAAGAAAAAAAAAAGAGAAAAAAATAAAAAGAAAAAAAGAAAAATGGAGAGGCCAAGGTGAAAACCCACAAAGGGGACCTTGAGACCAAAGGGGTTTTGAGTTGAAAACCCGAAAGGGCAGCTCAAATTTGGAAAGTCATACAGTGACCTTGCTATACCGGATTCGACGAGAAGTGAAGTATGTTACATATCGAGGCATCAACGAATTACTTTGAATCTTTTAAACACATGTTGAACTCAAGAAAGTCTTCATGGAGCTGGTGTATAGACGCTCAAGCGGCGATATCTGGGGCATCTGATTTTTTGTCCTGCTTACTATCTTTGGATTCTCTTTCTTCCCAAAGATAGATTCTTAGATTAACCTCCTTTGTTTTTTTTGATAAATCATTATCCTCAAGATCAATTTATTCGTCCTATTATTCATAAAGTGTGTTGCATAGAAATAATGATTGATGAACTAAATATCTTTACAAACGAAGTTTTGCATATTACTCTGGAAATTTCTAGATAATACAAGAAACTGAAACAAGACAATTGTTTAAAGAATTTCCATATTTGAGGGTCGGATGTACTCGGGGAAATTTTTTCGTCAGTCCAAAAGGTGGTTGGACATTTTAAGCAATATTGATCTTAAGAAAGGATCATTTCATAAACATCTCCAGCGGGTCACAACATTTGGAGAATGGCACAATAGGACTAAGTTGATTCAAAGCATACAAACAGAGTATGATTGATACATCAAGAAGTATAAAGATAAAACTTCGATGAGGGAATGAGTGATGACGTCCAAAATAGGGGTCATATTCATAACATTTTGCATTATAACATGTCTAATTAGGAGAATTTGACTCACTTCGATCATAGCATCCTAATTATTACGCATGAACTCATATGCATTCTACAGGTTATGTCTTTTATGGGACAATGTAGATCAAAGAAACAAGATTTGGCATCCCTGTGTTTATAGGGAACAGATCGAAGATAGCATGATCCGACATTCTCGTGCTACTGACCAAGCGGATCGAAAATTTCAAAGCATGGCATCCCTGTGTTTATAGGGAACAAGTTGAAGATAGCGATTTGGCATCCCCTGTGTTTATAGGGAACAGATCGAAGATAGCAGAGATCGACAATCCACGTGCTTACAAATGAAGCGCATCGAAGATTTCAGCATGGCATCCCTGTGTTTATAGGGAACAAGTTAAAGATAGCAGATTTGGCATCCTTATGTTTATAGGGAACAGATCGAAGATAGTAGATCTGACATTCCTGTGCTTACAGCGAAGCAGATCGAAGATTTCAGCATGGCATCCCTGTGTTTATAGGGAACAAGTTGAAGATAGCAGATTTGGCATCCCTGTGTTTATAGGGAACAGATCGAAGATAGCAGATCTGACACTCCTGTGCTTACAACGAAGCAGATCGAAGATTTCAGCATGGCATCCCTGTGTTTATAGGGAACAAGTTGAAGTTAGCAGATTTGGTATCCTTGTACTTACAAGGAACAAATTGAAGACATAGCTGATTTGGCTTTCACGTGTTTACGTTGAAGCAAGTCTAAGATGATTTGGCATCTCTGTATTGTCAGAGAACAAATCGAAGTTTGGCGTCTCCATATTCAACGGAGGGCAGACACATAGCAGATCTAACCTTCAGATGTTTATACTGAAGCAGATCCAAGATGATTTGGCATTCTTGTGTTTACAAGGAACAAATCGAGGACATAGCAGATTTGACTCTCAGATGTTCTCAAACAGATCCAAGATGATTTGGTATCCTTGTGCTTACAAGGAACAAATCGAAAACATAGCTGATTTGGCTTTCACGTGTTTACGTTGAAGCAAGTCTAAGATAATTTGGCATCTCTGTATTGTCAGAGAACAAATCGAAGTTTGGCGTCTCTATATTCGACGGAGGGCAGACACATAACAGATCTAACCTTCAGATGTTTATACTGAAGCAGATCTTGTGTTTACAAGGAACAAATCGAGGACATAGCAGATTTGACTCTCAGATGTTCTCAAACAAACCCAAGATGATTTGGTATCCTTGTGTTTATAAGGAACAAATCGAAACCATAGCTGATTTGGCTTTTACGTGTTTACGTTGAAGCAAGTCTAAGATGATTTGACATCTCTGTATTGTTAGTGAAAAAATCGAAGTTTGGCGTCTCCATATTCGACGGAGGGCAGACACATAGTAGATCTAACCTTCAGATGTTTATATTGAAGCAGATCCAAGATGATTTGGCATTCTTGTGTTTACAAGGAACAAATCGAAGACATAGCAGATTTGACTCTCAGATGTTCTCAAGCAGATCCAAGATGGTTTGGTATCCTTATGCTTATAAGGAACAAATCGAGGACATAGCAGATTTGACTCTTAGATGTTCTCAAGCAGATCCAAGATGGTTTGGTATCCTTGTGCTTACAAGGAGCAAATCGAAGACATAGCTGATTTGGCTTTCCCGTGTTTACGCTGAAGCAAATCTAAGATGATTTGGCATCTTTGTATTGTCAGGGAACAAATTGAAGAAGTAGATTTGGCGTCTCTGTGTTCGACAGAGAGCAGATCGAAGATATCAACATGACAGTCATGAGTTTGCAAGAAGTAGATTGAAGCCGTCAAGAGGCCATTTAAAGAAGATCAAGAACTCAGGACTCGGTTAGACCGGGCAAAATTGGTCTTTTTATAGTCTTTGCTCTATTCCTGTTACACAGTAATGAGTAAAGAGGGGCAGCTGTAGACACTCAATTTTGCCCGGGCCTAGAAATAAGTCCAAAAACAAAAAATAATAAACCCCTAAAAAAACGAAGTCCAAGTTCAGTCCAGAATTACAAATGTAATTTGGCCCGATCGGAATGGCCCATTACTTGAAATGATTTAAGGTCCATCTACAAGCTTGACTTATATGGAAATATAATCTTCAATGATATGCAATCTTAGATGTGATATGCAATCTTAGATATGATACAATCTTAGATGTGATTGCAATCTTAGATATGATACAATCTTAGATATGATTGCAATCTTAGATATGATACAATCTTAGAAGATATGATTTTGTAATCTTGGAGATTTAATTTGTAGATATCCTTTAATCTTAACCGTTGATGTAATTGATCTGTACCGTTGGATTTGGGGAGGCTCAACTATAAATAGAGGCCTCTCCCTTCATTGTAAACACACTTGAATTTTGGGAAGCAATAAGAATTCTTGAGAGCATTCACTCAAATTTCTCTCCCTCTTGCTTTCTTACTTTCTGTGGTTTGTTCTTATTTTATTCTTCATCTATCTTAGTTTTTCTACCTTTTTTTTATTTTAATTTCTTCATTTTTCAAATATGTATATTTATTCCTATCTTTTATACATTTGATTATGTATTTTATATATTATAATATTTAACCTTTTTATATAGTTTATTTTCAAATATATATTTTCTATGCATGTATATATATTATATTATTATTTCATGTATTTTGAATATTGGATTATATTTTTATAATTTGTAAATGTTCCATTTATGCATTTTTTTAAAAGTATATGTCATTTATCTTATTTGTGCATAGTTTTATTTTTTTTATATGCTATGTTTAATTATTTCTATTATATGCTATTTTATGATATATATATTATTGTATAATTTTTGCATGTATTATGTTTTTCTTTTAGTTTACTCATGTTTTTATTTGTTTATTATCTTATATTTACCCTAGCATGATTTTTTTTTTCATTAAACGTATGTTCATGTTATTTAGTTTTGTCTTAATGATATTATTTATGTTTGTATGGAAATGTTAGAATATTTTGTACATCTATGCTTCATGATGCATTAATATGTCATCCTAAAACGTCATTTAAAATAATATTCCAAGGTTTTTTTAAAAAAAAAATAAAAGGCAATGCTTGATGTTTAGAAACTTCGAGAAAGATAGTGCCCTAACTTACTGGGTTGCGACTTTTCTCGTTGAATTCGAATAGTCAAGCACCCTTCTTAGTGATTTTGAGTTTTCAAAACTTAAACAATTATTTCGAGATTTCAAAACATAGTGTCCTAACTTACTGGATATGGCGTTTTGTTGTTTCGAGATAGAAATTTTTTAAAGACGAGCTTAGTTTCAAGGTTTTAAAAATGTTGCGTCCTAACTTACTGGATGTGATGTTTTGACTCGTTTGAAATAAGTGAGCCTTAATTTCTTAAATTAAAACACTTTAATTAAAAAAGAGGATTGTATCTTAAAACTTTTAAATTTCTGACATTAAAGATACTCGATAATCAATTAGGTACCAATTTTTGGGCGCATGAGGGTGCTAACCCTTCCTCGCACGTAACCGACTCCCGAATCCGCTTTTTCGACTTTCAGAGACCAAAATTAATGTTTTAAAACAAAACATTTTATAAGGTGATCCAATCACACCTAAAAAGATTGGTGGCGACTCCCGTTTTTGTTTTTCTTAAAGTCGATTCCTATTTTCTAAATACTCGATTTAAAAATAGTTTCGACAAGAGTTAATGTTGACAGTAATGTGGGCAAGTGTAATAGTAGCTTAATCAAATAAAGCAGTCTCATATAAGGCTTTGAATATAAAGCAAAACAATAATAAATTCGAATAAAAGTAAATCACATCTCAAGATACTGAACACTTCATCAACATTTCATCTTTGGACAAAATATTAACTTGTAAGTGATATCTTGATATAGTAATTAAACATGGGCAATAAATATTCCTTTGAGCCGATTTATTGCTTAGAGGTAAAACTAAGTAATTGTCACGTATTTATTATTATAATTGTACATGTAATTTTGTTAAATATTAACATTTTTTTGCGCCGATTGATATTAACACAATTTAAATCGCATCCACATAATCTTTTATATTTTAAAACAAAAATATTTTCCACAACAGAGGTCACTTTAAGAATTTATTACTTTGATTAAATTATTTTAATATATATAAACATATTAATATTCAAACAGTCAAAATCAAAATTTCTGATTATGCTATAATTTTTTGAAATAACTTAAATAAAAATGTTTAAATAATGTAATAAAAAATTAAAAATCTTAATAAAGTATATTAAATATTAAAAACTAAATATAACATTCGAAACTTAAATTCAAAAAATTAGATGTAGACCACAATTCATAGCCATAATCGAATAAAATTATATCACAGAACTATATAAAATTCTGAGTAGAACGAAAAACAATCAAATCACATTCAATCCCTGACTTTTTAGTTACTTCCTTTCCCCATCCTTGGAAAATGTTAAGCATATTCAATGCATCAAATTATGTGTTTTGGCACATAATTAATCATTAACACACGCATGATAATATTTGTCAATAAACCAAGCAGGATTCACGATTAAAACCAAACTTTTGTATGGTTAGAAAGCTTGTCAATGGCTAAGTATAGCTTTAAGTTTCATATAAGATGGCTGGTTCAACTAGGTCGATGAAGACAAAGGAAATGCACATGCGAGTGAGTGACAACTTCTACATTTCGTAGTCAAAACCATCATAACAATAGATTTAAAAAATCTTAAAAATAAATAAACTTTTATATAATTATTTAAATAACCACATCCAAAGTTGATCCTGAATGTAATCTTTTAAATAATTATAAATATAAAAAATTAAAAAAAATTAAAATTTTTTAAGAATTATAAGTTATAAAAATTATTAAAAACAATGTCGAAAATGGATCTGGATAAATGATTGTTATTCCATTCTAAAGTGATTTCTTGAATAATTATAAAAATTCTATAAAATTATTTACAAATTATTAAGAATAGAATTCTTAATATTTTGCTCTTAGATTCTTAATAATTTTCCATAATTTTTAAATAATTATTAAAATTTTATTTAATTTTTAGGATTTTTAAAATTTTTAGATATTTGCAAGACATTTTGTCACATCAACATGATGTCCACATGACACACTATACCTCGTTGTTTGGTTGCTCTGTCAACCATGTCATCACTAAACAATAAAAATAGATGGAATTTTTTAATAGAAAGGTCATTTTGCTCTTTAATCTAATGTACAATGACTGATTTGTCCATTTTTTGAGTAAATGGGATAAAATGTAGTCGACGCCTAATATAGGGGTCTCCATGATACTTTTATCTAATCAAACTCATCTTTTAATTCTACGTCACATACATAAAAGTTTTTTTAAAAAAAAATCAAATCATCACTTAATAGCACAAATGGATGGAACATTTAATATAAGGACCAATTTGTATTTTCCTAACATATAGGGGCTAATTTTCTATTTTAAAGTAAATTACAATTTTGCATTAATAGTGTTTTAGATATTACTTTAATTGTTATTATATTGTTGTCATAATTTTTTTTTCAATCATGATTGTCTGAATTGGATTGAATCGGTCAATCAAATTGGTTGGATGAGTATCGATTTGGAGAGAGGCATCAGATCGATTGACCTGTGAACCAGTAAGGACAAATTGAACCAGACTAAAAAATTGGTTGAACCAATTTTTTTATTTTTAATATATATTTTTTATTTTTATGATTTTTTAATATTTTATTTAATTGAACCGTTAAATTAATAAAATAAAGACTTGACCAATTTAATTATCAATTCGGTTCTAATTTTTATTTAATTATATTTTAACTATTTGAAAGTTAATTTTTATATTTAATTTTTTTTACCATTTCATTTCATTTCGTTTTTTTTTTTTGTTTTAATAATTACTTTAATTAAAATTCTCAAACTTTGTTTTATTAATCTTAAAGCTGTAAGGATAAAAAAATAAAAATACTTTCCATTAATTTCTAACGCTATTTTTTATTTATTTTAATTTAATAAAATGCTACATCATATTTTTTATATGATTTAATAGAAAATAATATTATATATACAATATTTAATATCAAAATAAAAAATAAAAATGATGTCCTATAAGCAAACTTATCTTTCTTACCTTAACTTTTCCAAAATCTCTAACTTCTCTTCATTTTTCTTTCTCCTCCAAAATTGACTATCAATTAGCTTTGCAAAATGATAAGCTCACTATGCAGTTATCCTCTTAATTTTGCTAACAATCTATAAATAAATTTTTGAGTTTAAGTTTGGGAAAGGGTTGAAAATGGAGGAGGGACTAAAATGAAAGAAATGCAAAATTTGATAAGGTTAAGGAGAAAGAGACGAGTGTTGGAAAATATGGATATCACATATATAATAAGACTAATTATATGTTTTTATTTACTATCATAAAATGTTAGCCTAAATTAAAAGTGATTTAATTTGGTTAACGTAACACCCCAAACCCGACCTAGACGTTATGGCCGAATCTGGCGATGTCACATTGAAGTGTTTTTCGCAAAGACTGATTTCATTGAAAAACCCTTTCTACAATTACCACTGTTCTATGTCCTCAATGATGAAAACATGTCAGTTATCTTCCAAATACGAGTTGTTCGTCGAGAGTTATTCATATTAAAACGTCTTTAATTTCAAATCATTATTTCTGGCGGAAGCTTTTAAAACATGTTGCACGAAACGTGGTGTTTTGAAAATCATTTATCTTTTTGAAAACCCGCTTCTTATTACTATCAGATATAAATCCAAATAAATAAAATCCCAAATTAAAGCTTAAAATTTAAAAAGGCCTTATTACATTAAAAATGCCCAAAATCAAACTACTTGTAAAAATAAAGCCAATTTGATAGTAAATATGATTGTACGTGCGGTTGTGTGGCCACCTTTGAGTCCCTCGCAGCACCGATCTGCCTAAGGCTGGGGATTACCTATACAGTTAAACAGATGGGTGAGTTATGAAAACTCAGTGTGTAATCCCATATAAGTAAACAGTCAGAAAACAAGCACAGTTTGGGCCTAAGCCCTTTTTAGTAACAGTGACAATATCAGTTTGGGCTTAGCACATCTTAATACAGAAACAATCATTTGTTTGGGCCTTGGCCCATTACAGTAACAATAATCAATGTAAAAACAGTTTAAACAGTATATAAGTCTTACCCATCCAGCCGCTACACTCCGACTCTGTCCAACCCTACACTCCATTTGGGGATATAATCAACCCACCCATCCCTATACTCTAAATAGTACCGGTTGCGGCACTAAACAATATTTGCAGCAGAGCTGCCAGTAATTTAGGCTCGAAGCCTTTCAGTACACTTCCACCGATCAGTATAAACCCATCCCCATGCAATGCATCATACAATCATGTCATGTCATATCATAAATTCATACATGTATCCATTACAGTTTAAAGGGCATGCTAAAATATGGTCATACATGTACATATATATATCACATAAGGGCAAAATGGTCATCTTACTATATAGGGGCAAAACAGTCATGTTACACATAGGGGTTTTAAGTAATCTTACCGACCCAACAGTAGGTTCACAGTCATCTCGGGCGACCCGTGCAACCTTAACAGTCAAACAGTGAAATGGGCTCGAAGCCCATAATGCGGGCCCATATGGGCCTACACGCCCGTGTGGCCCACAAAGCCCAGATATGGCTTTGGCTATGTAGATTACACGGCCTGACCCAATATTCACCATACGTCCGTGTGGTTTACTCGAGTGGGGCCCACATGTTCGTGGGGCCCACACAGCCCATTTTAGCCCAATAAGGCCCAAAACGACCTCGGTACATGAAGTCGCTCATAGCCGGCCTCAACGATTATACACCCATGTTTAGGCATACGGACTACCGCACGAGCGAGCGCATGCCCGTGTAACATCTTCAGTCACTTATTTCGGCTTTTGTCGATTTACGATTAGGGTAGTGTTTATACACACCTGTCACAAATTCAATGTCGTGCTCTCCCTAAGCCCGATTACTTAACAATAGTCATTCAGAACCGATTAGCAATTTAATTCGCAAGTCACAACAATCACTAATAGCATTAGCTTGACCTACCTCCAAGAAGACCCTTCACTAATACCATTAAACCGAGAACCACGACTACTAAAAAACTTTCCTTCACATGCACCAACAAGGTTTTGCACACTTTGCGTGCCAATCAAAGGTCACTAGTCCGCTGGGTAACACCTACCAGCAACAAGACTCCTCTTAAACGATATTCCAAAACGAGAAAACAGATTTAGCATTTACCAAACTTATCGAACCAACAGAAAAAGAAGTTGAGCGCAAGAGAAAGAAAGAATCGACCAAAAGAGATGAAAAGGGAAAATAGACAGAGGATGAGGGTTCAACCAAAGAAAGAAAGAAGAGGACGCTTGTTAGAGGGGTAGAAGAGTAAGAGAAAATTGGTAAGCAATGGGGAAAGGAACGATTACCGTAGGGCAAAACAAAGTCAAACTAGAAGAAAAGAAAGAAGCTCTTAGAAACCCTTAGCAATATACAGTCTTCAAGAACAAAAGCCAGAATGAGGAGAAAACCAAACCTTAACCGAAAAGGAAAAGAAAAGGGACGACAGTAGAGAGCAGAGAAAACAATGGTCAAAAAGAAAAACCAAAATTGGAAAATGAGAGGAGCCAAATTTTGAAAAACAAACCCCATAATTAGATAACTTCCTCCCCCCTTCTTCTCTCCTAAAATTCAGCCACTAAGTCCCCACACTTCAAACTCTCCAACCCTAGCCGAAAATATTTGAGTAAGAGTTCAAAATCGGCACAACATTCCTATTTTTTTTCAAAATCCCAAATTTTCCTCCTCAAATCCCTCAAAACCGTCCACTCCTCCCTCAACCACCTAGTTCAAATTTCACAACACTCCCACGGCATAGTAGTAAAATAAAAAACTCCACTACACCCACCAGGACTCGAACCTCAGTCCTTAAACAACAACAACACGCCATCTATCCCTTAGACCAGCAGGCCTATTCTGTCATGCTTTACCCAAATTTATTTTAAAAGCCTACTGACTAGAGACAGAGGTTTATCCACTTA
The DNA here is from genome assembly GCA_025698475.1 of Gossypium anomalum. NCBI lineage: Eukaryota > Viridiplantae > Streptophyta > Magnoliopsida > Malvales > Malvaceae > Gossypium > Gossypium anomalum. The sequence goes on along the minus strand of CM046957.1, from coordinate 2,548,864 downwards.
AAAAAACTTTTGCACAAGCCAAGGCTTGAACCCAAGACTTCTCAGACACTCCCAGAACATATAACCACTGAAGCAGATACACAGTTATGTCACTTTCTTGCACGACTAAACATTTATGTACAGCCTCGTAACTATTCCCATGCTCAAGACATAATACTTTTAAGCCCAAAATTTGGGGCTTACAGTTAAGTTTTATTAGGCTTTAGTTAAGTATGAGCCAAATATGTGTAGATACTCTGGTAACTAATTTCTAATTGATGACAGCTAATTAGAAATTAAAGTTAATGTGTAAAATTATATATTAGGGTTATGGTCCCCAAATTACATATATGGTAACTTTTCTAATATCCCATCTTTAGAAAAGAGAGAGCTAGCTTCTCAAAATTACTTGTGTGCTAATTTGAAAGATCAAAACCATAAGATCAAAGATTTTAAGAAATCCATGGATTCAAGTACGCTTTCGTATCTAGTTTTGTTCTTAAGTTATTTTTTATGATTTGATATGACAAATCCTGATTTACAATTTTAAGTTTATATTAGATCTTTTTTTACTGCTCTAACAAGTGGTATCAGAGTCTCACCATGTTAAATAATTGAGAACGAATTGATTCTCTATTATTTTTGGATTGATTATATGTTTTTGTGATTCATGTGTTTATTAATTGACCCAATGGTAAGTTAATATTTGACAGAATTTCAATGACATCTGTGATGATAAATGTGTGACAATTATAAGGCACTTTATGTGAGTAATAAGTTGGTCCAAAGATTGATTAATTGTTTGACATAATTTATTGTCAATGTTTGATTACTACAACAAGAGTATCGTTTACTGTTAATATTACTGTCTAAAGACTTGATATTAATGTTGTATTTGGTATCTTGAGATGAGATTAGCCATTATCTTAAATTTATTGTTTACTTATGAATATTGATGTGAGGTTGTTTTTATTTATTTTGTTCTAAATTCAACTAGCTCATCTTCTGCTACCATAATATCTGGTAATATAAATTGTATACCGATACTTAATGGGACTAATTTCAAGGAATGGAAAAGACATTTACTTATAGTGCTTGGTTGTATGGACATAGACCTTGCACTAAGGGAAGAACAACCTGCATCTCCCATTATGGAAAACACTCTTGATGTTAAAAGGGAGCTTGAGAGGTAGAATCGTTTAAACTTTATGAGCCTAATTATCATGAAACATAACATTCTAGAAACCTTTAGGGGCATAGAATCTGAAGAGATTACTTAGGCCAATGTTTCCTTAATGAAATTAAGAAATGTTTTTCCAAAAACGATAAGATTGAGATAACATCACTTTTGACTTCTTTGATGTATATGAAGTATAGGGGTTAAGGAAACATAAATGGAGTATAATATGGAGATGTTTTATGTTGCTTTAAGACTTAAGACACCTAAGAACAAGTTTTTTAAGGAATTGCTTATCCTTATGGTTTTGGTATTACTTCCTGCACAATTTAACCAATTTTAAAATTAGTTGTAATTGTCAAAAGGAGAAATTGACTCTAAATGTGCCTATTTCTCATTGTGTGCAAGAGGAAAAAAGGTTAAAACATGATAAATCTAGAAGTGATCATTTGGCCAGTGCCTCTAAAGGCAAAAACTTACATTCTGAATAGAATACCCACTAAAGCAGCTGTAAAAACATCTTATGAGCTTTGGACAGGTCAAAAGCCTAGTCTAAAATACATTCACATTTGGGGATGTCCAGTTGAGGCAAAGCCTTATAGGCTACATGAAAAGAAATTAGACTCCAAAATAGTGAACAACTAATTTATTGGTTATTCTGAGTGATCTAGGGGCTATGAGTTTTATGATCCCACGATTAGAAATCTTTTTTAGATGGGAACTGCAACAATTTTTGAGGATGTTGAGTTTAGAGGGAGATATAAGGTTAAAGACAGTGCTTTTGAGGAGAAATTGGATTATAACTTAGTTATTACTATCACTTTTGACGATGTTTAGATTCTCATATCTATCATTGATTAAGAAGTGAATCTGAAACCTTAACAAGACAATGTTGGACAACTCCCTATTTAAAATGAGGTAATTATTCCAAAAGAACAAACTCAACAACCTCAAGAACGAATATCATTAAGAAAGTCTAATATAGAAAGGGTTATAATGACTTCAGTGGAATATTTTAACCTTAAGTTGCATCAGATTAATGTTAAATTAATGGTTTTTCAATGGTAACATCAATCATACATTTATATGGTGCAACTAGAAAACTTTGTGTTTGATGATGCAAAGTTAATGATTTGCAAATTAAAGAACATCTATGTGCTTAAGCAAACTTTTCGTCAATAGTATTACAAATTTTACCAAATGATTATCTCATTTGGTTTAGAGATGAATTTGGTTGATAATTGTATATAACACAAGTTCAGTGGGAGTCTAATGTATGCCCACATATGTACACGTCCAGACATTGCATTTATTATTGGGATGTTAGAAAAATATTTTAGCAACCCTAGTATGGACCATTGGATAACAGCCAATAAGGTTATGAGGTATCTTCAGAGAATAAAAAATTACATGCTCACATATCGGAGGTTTGATAAGTTAAAGATTATTAGGTATATTGACTCCAATTTTGATGGAATATTGAAGCAAAATTGTCACTAAGGTGCAAATTGTGACAATAAATGGTAGTCTTTTATTCCAAAAACAACAGGAGCACATCAAAATCAAAGCACATATACTTTAAGTTTCTGGTTGTTAAAGCAAAATTTTAGAGTGGTTAGGTGCCTATAAAGTATATTGGGACAAACTCCATGATTGTAGACCCGCTTACTAAGGGGCTACACCCAAGGTTTTTCATGAGCACATTGCTCATATGGGTGTAATTTCATTTAAGGATATTTGATTTTAGTGGGAGTTTGTACTTTTAAATGCTTTTATGTTATAGACACATTTTCAGCTATTTCAGTTTATGGATATTAAGTTTATTTTCTACAGAAATAAAGTTTATTTGGTTTATTCACACTTTGGTTTTGGTAGAGATTGATCTCACTAAGGTTAAGGAGGACCAATTAGAAATAGGCATATTTGGATCATGATCATATTGCATGTAATTTCTATGCTACACATTCATACTTGATCTATGTCATTTGGTTGTGTTAATAAATGTGATTAGGGATAGATTTAGTTACGATATATGTAATGAAAGTGGCCTCGGTTCTATGTTAACATAATTAATGGACAAGATTTTTCAAAATACCTTTTGGATATGATAGTAAGGTTTTGAGCTCATAAGGTTATATAATGACATGTAATTATAGAGTAATTAATATATACATGTGGTCCAAGTAGGAGATTGTTGGAAAATATGGGCATCACATATATAATAAGAGTAATTACATGTTATTATTTACTATCATAAAATGTTAGCTCAAATTAAAAGTGATGTAATTTGGTTAAGTTTTATTGGGCTTTAGTTATTAATAAAGTATGAGCCAAATATGTGTAGATACTCTAGTAACTAATTTTTGATTAATGATTGGTTGATTAGAAATTAGAGTTAATATGCAAAAGTTATATATTAAAGTTATGATCCCTAAATTACGTATAACGTAACTTTTCTAATATCCCATCTTTAGAAAAGAGAGAGTCACTTTCTCAAAATTACTTGTATGCTAATTTGGAAGATCAAAAGATTTCAAGAAATCCAAAGATTCAAGTATGCTTCATCATCTAGTTTTGTTCTTAATTTATTCTTGATGATTTGACATAAAAAATCTTGGCTTACAGTTTTAAGTTTATATTAGATCTTGTTTTTACGGTTCTAACAACATGGAAGAGAAGCTTGTGGAAAGATGATGATGACGACAAAGTGTTGACTTTGTCTTTTTTTTTTTCTTGAGATAATCCAAAAATTATACATAAACTATGGTTTAATGTGAAATTATATACATGAACTTTGATTTTGTGCAATTTTAGATATGAAATTTTAATTTAATCCAATTCTTGTAAATTATTAACATAATTATTGATAACATCATTTTATATTTATGTATTGAATACATAAATAATTATATTTATCCGATATAAAATAAATTGATGTATTGATTTCTTTAAATGTGCATGATTAAATCAAAATTAAAGTTCCAAGTATACATTTAAATCACGATTAAAGTTTTGTGTGTATAATTGCACCAAATTAAAATTCATGTATATAGTTACACATTAAATCAAAATTCATTTATAATGTAAGGGATGAGAGGATTAGGACACTCTCAGATGTCAGGTATGTACCTGATTTACAAAAGAATCTCATCTCCTTAAGTATTTTAGACTCGAAGGGTTGCAAAATCAACATTGAGTTGAGAAACATTAAGGTGTCTCGTGGAGCTCTTGTTTTATTAAAAGGTAAAAAGGTCGACAATCTTTATATTTTGGAAGGTTCTACAGTGACTGGTGAAATCGAACATCCATCATCCATTACGGAGTCAAAGTCAACGCATTTGGAACGGAGGCAAATTGGTCTTAGGAGGGAAAAATATATGATCGTTTCGTTGAAGGGAGGTTCTCTTTTGGATGTAGGTTTTGAAAAGTTAGGGCATTGTGTTTGTGAAAACCAAACCTGGGTTAGTTTTGATTTGGTAGTGCACAAGCCGAAGGCTAGAAGTCTTCTAGTTTCTAAGCACAGATTCGATTCAGTTAATTCATTATATTATTCAAGATAGGCCCGTGGCGGGCTTTGGCAAAGATGGCGTTGTGAGAATTTGTGTCAATATTGAGATTGTTAGAGTTGTGTGATCCAAATTCCTATTAAATAAAATAAGAGATTACTTATAAGTTAAGTTAAACAAAATACATTTTACTTCTAGAAGATTTAGTATTTATTAGTATAATATATTTAACATTTATTAGAATTAGGTTTCTTTTCAACCTATAAATAGATATGGTTGAAACTCTTCTTGTATCATTCGAATTTGATATTAGTGAATTTTCTTCTCCTCTCCTCGTGATTTTTTCCTGAAAGGATTTTCATGTAAAATTTGTGTGTTTTATTTTTTTTCTTTGCGATCTTTCTACATTACTATTATCGACGTTCAGTTTTTTAACATATAATTTTTTGATTTATCCAATTTTTTCTCCATATTTCCAATATTCTTCTTTCCATTTTTTTAATTAATAAAATTCCAATCATCTCCATGTCACATGTATGATGCCTATCTACTTCCAACATCATCTACTCCTTTTTGTACTTAAATGGACAAATTACACTTCAAGTCCTTGCTCTTTTTTCTCATTTATTTAATCTAGTCATTTTTTATTTTTTATTTTTAGACTACGACCCAAAACTTTTTACATTTTTACAATTTGTTTCATTCCTTAAATTAATTTTTCTAAATTCAAAAGTCTTTTTCATTTCTTATAATACTCCCATTACCTTATCCACTAATATTAATTATTCTATTTTATCTACTCCAGAAATTTTGAACATGTGTCAACCCGAATCAACATTGTTCACATCTCGAGGGATGTAATGGTGTTACATGTAACATGTCCATCATTTAAACAATGTATCAAATATAATTTTTTAAATATTTAATACTTACATTAATTACTATTTTAATCCTTTTATTATTAAATGTTTTCTATATTTTAATTATCTTTTGATAATAATTACTTACATAAATTATATTAAATAAATAAATTTTATTAAATAACAAAAATTGAACGCATGTTGCACTTGAACTTCTGGATTTTTTAACTTGTGAAGTTTTGTTGAATGGTTTAGAGGTGACCGCTTTTATAGTATCATTCATTCAAATGAAAGAGTGTTCATTCGGAATATAAACTCTTCATTTGAGTAATCCATAAATATTTAAACTACTTTATTTATTATTTACCTCTTATTAATTTAATTAAGGGTAAATTACACCAACAATCACTCAACTTTGGGGTAGTTGAAAAAACAATCACTTAGGTTTTAATTCATTCACTCAACTTTTGAAAAATTAAAAAGTAGTCCTTTTAACCATTTTCCGTTATAGATGTAGCGAAAAAGTGACATGGCATCCTACTGTGTAAACATCCCCAATTTAAAACCCTAACTAGGCTGGGCAGCAAAAGAAGAAGAAGAAAAAGAAAAAGAGGAAGATGAGGAGGAAAAGGAGGAGGAAGAAAAGAAGAAGAGAAAATTTCCAAAGCTCTACTCATCACCAATGACCTTCAAAGCTCCTTAAACCCACTTTCAAATCCCCAGAATCCATCAATCCAAAATCTCAATCGGGTTTCTCAAATTTTGATTTCGTCTATAGAGGAGAAGAATGCCCCACAGATGAGAAGTGGTGGCCAAAATTTCATCTATATCTGACAATGGAGATGGTAGATGGGGTATTTTAATTTTTTAAAATTTTGACATATTTTTTTCTCAAATAGATGGGTAAATTTTCAACATGTTTTTTGTTTTCTCAAATTTTGCAACAATGGCTTTGCTTTCGGATTCTTCCAAGCAATCCCTTCTCCCAACCCTCATTTACTCTTCCCCTAAATTTTTCTCTCTTGATCGATTCCACGATGCCAACACCTTTGCCTTTGCTACTTCGCACAAATCTCTTAATGCCAACAACCTGCTCAATCTTGAGTTCCCTTTCAGCAAGTTCAACCCAGTTGAATTTCTTCGTCACTTCCCATTCCTCAATTCTTCTTTTCTCTAGCAAGAACCATTTTTTCTTCAAGGCTTGAACAAGGTGAGCTCTTCTTAAGTGCTTTCCAAACATCTTTTGATCTAGATTGTTGATTGTTAAATGGATGATTGGATGATCAATATAAGGTGGTGGTGGTTTGGAGGTCAACAATGGTGATGCCAAAGATGGTTGTGGCGGAGACATCAACGGTAAGATCCTTGGGATGGAGAAGAAAAAGTATAAACATATTGGGCCATTTAAGTAAAAAGTAAAAAATATTAGGTCGTTTATTAAAAACGAAAAAAGAAGGACAAAAATATAGTAACTAACTTTGCCTTGTCCAACGTGGCAAGTTATCTAGCCACGTCAGCTAAGGGTGAGCAAAATCTGATCAAATTCGAAAAAATTGATAAAAAATTAAAATTTTGAATTAAATAGTTCGAGTTACTTGAGTTAATCAAGTTATTCGGATCAATTCGAATAAAAAATTAAGTTTTTCGGTTTAACTCGAATATGAATTACACAATTCGAGTTATTCGAAAATCCGAATAAGAAAAGACAAAACTACGTAGTTTTGATAAATTTTTACTTCATTAAAAGTTAAAATTCAAAATAATTAAGTTAAAAGGTAAAACTACGTCGTTTTGATAAATGTTTACTCATTAAGTTAAAAGGCTAAATCATTATATTGTTCATGTAGTTAAATAATCTTGTACTTCGTCTACTAGTTAAATAATCGGTCCATCTAAACGCAACATTAAGTATAAATAATAGGATTCGTTAACTCGACTCGATTTGACAAGAAATTTTTTGACTCGATTCGATTCGATTCAAAAAAAATTTCAAATTGAGTTCGGTTGCTAAAATAGGATTTCTCAACTCGACTAACTCGAAAATTTTTGACTCGATTCGACTCGACTCGATCGAATACTCAGCCCTAACGTCAGCTAATTAGTTGGCCACATCACCTGTCCCATTAGGTTTGTAACAGAACATGTTAATGAGTGACTAATTTTTCACTTTTCGATAACATTGGTGATTGTTTTGTTATTTTTTGAAAGTTGAGTAGCTGAATTGAAACCCGAGTGACTGTTTTGTCAGTTACCCCAAAATTGAGTGACTATTGGTGTAATTTACCCTTTAATTAATTAAAGATTAAATAATATTTAATATTATATGCTAATATATATTTTATTTATCTCTTAATTAATTAGTGAAAAATAATTATAACATAGTATATGATGTCATATTTTAATCCATGATAATTTCAGCCAAACATTTATACTTTGTGATTGGCCTGAAAATTTTTTCACTATATAAGTACTGCTAGAGTTGTGTGACCTAGATCCCGTTTAGTTTGGGCTAAAAAGTTCAAGGTGAAATCCATTTGTTAAAGAAATAAAATAATGGAGAGGCAAAAATAGGGGATATGTGGGGAGCTATACTTCTTTTATTAGACATTGATTATAACAGGGTTGTTTAACCCTTAAAATGTGTATAGTCGAAAATATCTTGTATTGTTGTTTTTCAATCTTAGTGAATTTCTCCTTCTCTGCCCATGATTTTTCTCGAAAAGAGTTTTCACGTAAAATCTAAGTGTTCTTATTTTTCTTTCTTATTGTTTTGCGATCATTCCTACTACCATTATTGACCTACAATAACACAAAAACAAATTCTAAATCAACCCAAAATAAAATCAAACCTTATAAATACATTATTTAAATTTAAATGGCTATATATTCCTTTAGAAAATTCAAAGCAAAAAACCTAGCAAAATGAGAGAAAAAATAACAGCTGTTTTTTCCCCTAAATATTTAACTTTAAATTTAACCCAAATAAAATCCAACCCTCTATATAAATAATTTAAATTTAAAACAATTATATATTCTTTCAAAAAATTCAAAGCAAAATGTACGGGCCCAAATTTCCCGGCCTGTCAAAAAACCCAAACACAATAATAATAATAATAAAAGTCCAAAAGTTTTAATAGTCCAAATTACAAAATAAATAGCAGGCCTAAAAACCCAATAGCCCAATTAAAACCCAATTACCAGCCCAAAACTTAAAAAACTAGCCCTAGCCCACTAACCCACAACATGTTCAGAAAACAAAAAACCCTAGGCCTCCCCTTGACTAGCGCCTCACGTCAGCAGGCCACCTCACGCGCTGCTTCTCCACGCACGCCCTCCTCCACACCTCTGATGCTTCTCTGACACCTGCGAGAGAATTAAATGAAATAGCAGAGAGGAGCACACAAGCATCAATAGCAAAACGACAAAAAAATAGAAGTAAACGGCCTTGTATTCGGCTATAAAGGCCATGATGATCGTTTTATGAACCACTAAACTAGACAACGATCTCGACTAAGGCAAGCGCACCTACCGAATGGTAGTATAGTCACGGTGAGTCCAGAGTATCGTATTTACAAAGACTAAAAGTACTAGTATTAACTTTCTTTCTATTATTTAACCTAAAATATAAGGGATTTATTTTAATCTAAAGTTAACTAACTAATTAACTATAAAACGAGACAGAGAGTGAAGAAAATAATCGAATAAACCAATATTAAAGTCAATACCCCAGGAAGAATCCACATAGACTTCACTTATTATTTCGATTCTGAATCTAACCGATTTATTCACTTGTCTTGATCCGTAGAAATCCCTAAATTATGTTAATATCTCTCTTGAGACTAAAAACAATTGACTCTACGTTGATTAATTGAAATCTCTTTCTAATTAAAACTCCTATTGTCGCATTAACTCGATCTATGGACTCCCTTATTAGATTTAATTCTAATCCGGCAGATTTATGTCGCCCTATTTCTAGGGTTGCATGCAACTCCACTTAATTATGTGAGATCTACTCTTAAACAGGGACTTTTGCTCCACTGAATAAGCACATCAATTTGAATTAATATCCTAAAAATATTAAAACAAGAATTAAGAAAACATAATTAAGAACAAGAACAAATATTTATCATTAAATTCAAAATATTAAACAATAAGATCTGTCTTAAGTTTCATCCTCCATAGGTATTTAGGGAGTTTAGTTCATGATGTAGTAGGAAAACATCTCAAAAATAGGAAAATAACAAAACATAAAGAAACCCAAAAACTTCAAGAGAAATTGAAGAGAGATCTTCAGTCTTGAAGGAGATCCTACTTTCAATCTGAATCCGTTGGCGTTCTTCGAGTAATTCCTATGTTCTACTCTCCGTGCCCCTTAGGTCTTCCTCTAGTATGTATTTATAGACTTTAGACTGCTCAAAAACCCTAAAATTTGACTTTTTTCGCATATTTGGGAAACCTGGAGCGATATCGACACGTGCTGCCACATGGGCATGTGGCCAGCCTGTGCTCCACCCGTGTGGATTTCGTCTTGGCCGTGTGGGCTCTTCAATCAGCCCGTTTTGTCTGTTTTTGGCCCGTTTTCTGCTCCTTTTGTTCCCCTATGCTCTCTTAAGTATAAAATATGAAATTAAAGGATTAAAAGCATCTAATTCACTTAATTATATAATAAATCATCCAAAAGTATGCTCAGTATGGGATTTGAAAGTGTTACTTTTATGGTTTATCAGGCCACAATCTTCTCTTTGTATTTTTTTACGCACATTAGTAAATAAAAAAAAAAAGCAGAATAGAAGCTTTAGAAGGTTGATTTCGATCTTTACCTTGTTTATCTTGGTTTTCTTGTTTCTTTTTATTTTATTATTTTAAAAATCTACTTTAAATATAAAAAAAAAAAGAGGAAGAAGTGAAAAACTTACCCGAATCACCCCGTGGTCGCGCCGCCGGAGTTCTCTCCGTCGCCGAAGACAAATCCAAAAAGGGGGGAAAGGGCCTTCTTCTCTCAATTTTTTTATGGCTGAAAAGGCATAGCCTTGAAATACGTTTTAACGGGGGCTTAAAAGCCCGTTTTGCGCCACTCTGACCACCGTCCACCGCGGAGGAGTGGCAAGTTAGCAACGACAATGATGGGTTTAAAACCCTAGCAGAGAAAAAGGAGAAAGTTTCTAAAATTTTTTTCCTAAAAATGGGCTGGAATGAAATTTTTTAAAAAAAAATCTAGGTTTATATAGCAGGCCGAAACGACACCGTTTCATTAGGCCCCCTATACGCCCAAAATGGTGTCGTTTTGAGGGGGCCAACCCTCGACCCTACCCGATTAGTGGTGGATCCGCGTGTTTTTATGGCCTAAATGGGGTATTTGCATTTTGATCCTTCCATTTTTCTTCTACGTTTCAATCTGATCCCATAGTAGTTTGATATGTTTGAGATTTATCCGCATAATTTATTCTTGATTACATTTGGGCCCTTTTTTAAAACGCCGCGCACAGGGGTTTGGGAATAATTACCCAGTTAACCCCTATTCCTTCGCGCGAGTTCTATTTTAAGCCCTGTTTCCATTTTTTGTGTTTTAGATTTGGCCCCTTTAATTTTATTTTAATTTCAATTCGATCCTGGGTTCATTTAATTTCAATTTTTTTTATAAACTGTTTTGTTTGTTATTTTATTATATTTTATTTGTTTAGTCCCTTTTTTTTAAACTAAATGTCTTATTAATTTATTTTATTTACTTAATATTTCCCTTATTTCGTTCTCACATCTTTTATTTATCGTTTTTATTTATTATTCCCTTTTATTATGGCTTTTTATTTTTTATTTATTTTGCTTATTCACTGTTTTCAACATATATTTCAAAATTTAGATTTCAATGTTATTATTATTATTATCATCATCCCATAAATTATCATTTGCATTATTATTCTTGTTATTGTTTATGCTTTGTTAACATCATGATTTGTCAATGTCAATGCCATGTGTTATTTTGTTTTATGCAATATTATGTCATTGTTGCTGTAAATGTATGTTGCACTATTATTATTGGCCAAGTACCATTTGCATTCATGATTTGTTAATGTCAATGCCATGTGTTATTTTGTTTTATGCAATATTATGTCATTGTTGCTGTAGATGTATGTTGCACTATTATTATTGGCCAAGTACGACCCATTTTACGTTTTTAAACGATTTCTTTTTAAACACAATCAAATAAACTAAACATGTATCATTTTAAATATTACATCAACCTTTACTCAAATGTATGAAAAAGGAATTTTCAATAGTAAGGTGATGTTTCGAATTTAGAAGATTCGAGAAAATCGTACCCTAACTTACGGGGTTTTAATTTTTTCTCGTTGAACCTAAATTGCTAAATATCCTTTTAAATTTTAAAATCTACGAATTTTAAATAAAAATAAAGGCAATATTCCGTGTTTAGAAACTCGAGAAGGTCGTGCCCTAACTTACGGGGTTTCGATTTTCCTCGATTGAGTCTAAACAACCAAATACCCTTTTAAAAATCAAAGTACGAATTTTGAAATAAAACAATTTAAAGGCAAGCTTATTTTCGAGGGTTCAAATATCATGTCCTAACTTACGGGATGTGACATTTTGTTATCTCGAGGCGAGAGGGCCTTTAATGCTCGTTTCAATTTAATTCAAGCATTTTTAAAATGAACATTAATAAAAAAAAGGGATTGTATTTTAAAATCTCTTCAAAATTTTAACTTTCAACATTAAGACATTAATCAATCAATTAGGTACTAATTTTGGGCGTTACGAGAATGCTAACCTTTCCTCGCACGTAACCGACTTCCGAACCAGTTTTCTCGAATTTCGTAGACCAAAATCATCATTTTAGGAAAATTAAATTTTTATTAAAATGATTAAATTACGAGGTGACCTGATCACACCTAAATAAAAAAGATTAAATTACGAGGTGACCTGATCACACCTAAATAAAAAGGATTGGTGGCGGCTCTAATTTTTCATTTTTAAAAGTCGACCTCGACCCTTTTCAAAAAAAGATGATTTCGACACAAAAAACCAAAGGAGAAAAAAAATTATTATTTTAGTATAATTACAAGTGTAGTTTTTCATTTTATGATTTGAATCTAATTGTATGAGATTATATTCAAGTAAAACTCTCCCCACAAAATTGATTTCAAGATTTGAGTTTTATCAAATGCTGGAAAAATAATCAACTTCCACTTTTCTTCAATCCTTAATGGTATTGTTTTTATTATTATTTTAATTTGTGAAACTTGTAATAGAATGAATGCTGAACAATCCTTGCTAGGCTAAATTTTTTTTAATCATCTGGTATCATTTTTAAGCTAAATACGTAATACGAAGCTTAAATTTCTACAATACATTGCATCTTTCATGATTCATACTATAGGCGCAAAGTTTATTGAAACTTATTCTGTAATAGCCTAATTTCAGTGGTGTCGGAACAATGTTTCGAGATAACTAAATCCGAAAAATGAGTAGGAAATATTATTAATTTAGTGAGTATAATTTAAATGTGAAGTTAGGAAAAATTTTGAAATAGTGAATAGTGTACAAAAATATATATATATATTAAAATAATTAGAATCAAAAACGAGGTATCGAGACCTCGGGAATTTTAAATCGAGCCATAAATGTTTTTATAAATATTTATGGAGTGTTAATAAGTTAGTATTAAAGTTTCGTCAAGAAATTTTAAAGTACTGATAGCTAATTAAATAAAAAGGACTAAATTGAAAAAGGTGTAAAAGTTGCTAAAATGATTAAATAGCTTAATTTTCAAATGAGGAAGGACCTAAAGTGCAAATAAGCCCAAAGGAGATATTTTGGGCGGCAATAGCTGAGAAAAATCAGAAAATGGGTGAAATAAGGACAAAATTGGAAAATTGCCAAAATTAACTAAATAAAAATGGGACTAAATTGGAATATCTAGAATTCTCTTCATTTCTCTTCATATTCATCAGCTGAAAAACAGTCATGGATAAGGGTTCAAGCTGGTTTTCATACTCTAGCTTCATGTAAGTTTAATTCTTGCTTTCTCCTTGAAATTTTTATGTTTTTGGACTTTTACAATTGGGTCCAACTTACTATTTCATTAGTTTTTGATTCCATGGCTAATTTTTGAAGTTTTTATGGATGAGTATTGGAAGAATATGATGAATAAACATAGAATTGAAGCTTTAATTTTGACATATGGTGATTTTATCAAGTAAAATTGATGAAAATTGGTTTAGGACCTAATTGTGAAAGAGTTTGGAATTAAGGTCTAGTGTTAAAGTTCTGGTTTTCAAGGGTTATGAATTAGTTTAAAATGATGGAACAAAGTATTAAATGAGAAAAATTATCTCAATTGAGGAGTTAATTGAACAAGGATTAAATTGTATGAACTATGAAATTTGGGGCTAAATGGAAATCAATATTTTTCACTAAAACTGTTTTGGGCAGCAGCAGTAGCCTAACTTTGAAAAATCACCAAAATTGTAGAAATCAAATTAGAAGATAAATAAAATATAAAATTAAAGCTATTTGAGTCTAGTTTCATATAAAAGAAATTATGTAAGCAATTGAATTGTAAATCATGAGCTACAATAACTTTTGTGAGACAAGGTCAGAATGATTTCGGGTTCCCCTGTTCTGAATTTGGAAAATCATCAAAAATTGGATAAAAATAATTAGGGGCTTAAATTTATATGTTTAGAATCCTTAATGAGTCTATTTTCAATAGAAATAAGCGGGAACATCATCCAAATCTCGTACGATGAGATAATTAATTCTTAGTGAAGAAGGGTCGGAACTGTCAGACAGCAGAACAGGGGTAACTTTAAAGAATAAACTGTACTTATTGGCTAAACCAAAAATTGTAAAAATTTTATGATAATAAGATATGTAAGTCTAGTTTCAGGGAAAATTAGCGGATCTTAATTTCGAGTTCTGTACCTTAAGATATAAATAATTTAGTAACTATGACGCAAATGGACAGTTTTGAATATACATATAAGTAAATAGTGAAATTATTGATAATGTTACTTGTTGCATGTTATATAAATAAAGGATGTGGAATGGAGAGGAGAAGGAGGAAAATATGTATGAATATTCAGCTAGCATGGCTAATTTGCATGTTTTAGGCTTATGGACTAAATTGAATAAAAGTAAAAATTTATGGGCAATTTTGTAAAAATGTTAGAAATGACCAAATTGATGAAATGAATTATTTTATTATTTAAAATTACAAAATTGAATGAAACTATTAATTTACCTCAAGATCAGGGAAAAACATGTTTTAAGGATTAAATTGAAAAGTGTTGAAATTATGGAAAATTCTGATATTTTATAGAATTCATGGGTCGTTATCAATTTGTTTGAGAATAACGGCTGGAAATAAGGATTAAATTGTAATAATTTTATTTTATTTTAACCTAAGGATGAAATCGTCATTAATTAAAAGTTTAAGGGTAAAATAGTAATTTTGTTTAGAGTATTAGTTGAATGTATTACAACATGAAATAAATGAAAACGACGATCAAATTTCTTTATAAAGATCCGGATACCTCGAATACGAGACTTGAACGTGGAAAAGAAAAAATATCGGATTAATGAAATTATAAACATGTATAAGTAACGAGATAAGTTAGTGTAACTTGAATTATATTTTTAAATGCATGAAATATCGATATAATGAATTCCCTAATTTTATGTTTATGAAGAAATGGCAAGAGAATGATATTTATCATGACATGTAAATAGGTGATTATTTTTGATACGTTGATACAAGAAAATTAATTAAATTGAGACGAGTAATAAATTCAAGTAAAACATATCGAGAAAAATAAGTATGTTAAGGGACAAAATGTTTGATTTTAATTGGTTCCAAATATGAATGTTAGATAAAATGAAATATCTAATAAATAAATCGGTAACTCTGGTAATGCTCCATAACTCTATTCCAGTGACGGATTCGGGTTAGGGGCGTTACATATTCTCCCTCGCTACTCCTGTGCATGAAGATATATCTTAATTAACCACAATGGTCAATGAGCACCACAGGGTTACGGCTCTCAGTTTCTTATATAAGGGGGGGAGCATCCCTCTCAACTTTCAAACTGATTCATTGAGTAGATTACAATGGCAATAGCAGTGTTTCTGGTCTTTCTTCTACCACTCTCCTTGTTCCTGTTCATTCTCCTAAAACATGGCAATTCTAATTGTCTTCCCCCTAGCCCTTCTTCTCTTCCTTTGATTGGTCACTTACATATGCAGTTGTTTGATAACTCAGCCCCTCATATTTTTCTTAGCAAACTCTCTCATAAGTATGGTTCTCTCGTGTACTTGCGATTTGGGTTTAAGCCAATCCTTGTAGTTTCTTCAGCAAAAATGGCTAATGAGGTTATGAAAACCCATGACCTTGACTTTTGCAGTAGACCTCATCAACGTTGTACTCATAAACTATCTTACAATGCCTCGGATTTGGCTTTTTCACCGTATAATGACTACTGGAGGGAGATGAGGAAAATATGTGCTGTACATCTCTTTAGTAGAGTGCAACAGTATCGTCCCATCCGAGAAGATGAAGTTGCTCGCTTGATTGAAAAACTATCCAAATTTTCTGTTGATTCTAAACCTGTCAACTTGAGTGACGCAGTGATGTGCCTTTCCTGTACAATAATTTGTAGAATAGCCTTCGGTAAGAGGTATGACGACGAAGGAGCCGAAAGAAGCAGATTCCATGAGCTGCTTAACGAAAGTCAAGCCATACTCTCAAGCTTCAGTTTTTCTGACTACTTTCCTTACATGGGTTGGCTCGATAGATTCACTGGATTGCTTAGTCGTCTTGAAAAATCTTTCAAAGAACTTGATACTTTTTATCAACAACTCATTGATGAACATTTGGATCCTAATAGGCTAAAACCGCAACAAGAGGACATACTCGACGTGTTACTACAAACATGGAAGGATCGCGACTTTTCATTTGATCTGACTACCGATCAGATAAAAGCTATTCTTATGGTCATTTCATCTCTAGTCAAAACTTTTTATCATTAATTAACTTTTGAGCCTCACACTTTGGATGTATATATAACCCTTTGTTTTCCATGCAGAATGTGTTTTTCGGTGGAACAGACACATCTTCAGCCACTGTGATATGGGTGATGAGCTTCCTAATGAAAAATCCAAAATGTTTGAAGAAAACTCAAGCAGAAGTAAGGAATTTGGCTGGGAAAAAGGGTTTTGTAAATGAAGATGATACTCGAGATTTGACTTACTTAAAAGCTGTGATAAAAGAAACCTTCAGATTGCAACCAGTAGCTCCATTGTTAGTGCCACGAGAAACACTCCGAAAGTGCAACATAGGTGGGTACGATATACCTGCCAAAACTTTAGTTTATGTGAACGCATGGGCAATAGGAAAAGACCCTGAAACTTGGGAAAATCCGGAAGAGTTTTATCCTGAAAGGTTCATTGGTAGTCCCATTGACTACAAAGGACAACACTTTGAGCTCATACCATTTGGTGCTGGTAGAAGGGTTTGTCCTGGAATGCATATGGGAGTTGCAGTAGTGGAACTTGCCCTTGCTAATCTTCTTTACAAGTTCGATTGGGAAATGCCGATTTCGATGACAAAAGAAGACATATACTTTGATGCACTACCTGGTCTCGCTACACACAAAAAAAATGCTCTTATCCTTGTGGCTAGGAAGATTTATGATTAAAAAATCCCTGCCTTTGTTACTTGTTGACTGCTTGCGTATGAATAAGGTCTTTAGTAACACCGTGGCTTTGATATGCAATATGAAAATCAGTTAAAATAATAAGTTATAAGTAAAACTCTCAATTTATACATATACATGAGTCATAATATCAGCTCATAATACATGCATATAAATATAAAATTAGAAAAATAAACCAATAAGATCAAGTAAAGAGAATCATAATTATTTTATTTATTAATATAGCGTAACAAAAATCACTCAATAATTTTAACATATACGCATGGGTTCTATCTTCGTAGTGGTTATAGAATTTTTTTTAATGTAGACAAAAAAAATCTAATATTGTGTTGGTAACATATTATTAAATAAATAATAAAGAGAATAACAACAAAAAAAATAAAAGAATAAAAGAAAAATACGTATTCTATTTATCAATATTTCTCCAAAATCTATACTTATAAAAGTTAAAATGTATAAATAAAATAAAATTCTACACCTATTAAACATTAAAATCTTAAAATAGTTACGCATTAAAAGGAATTTCTTTTAACATTGTTTGGTCACTAAACAAAAAAATATATATAGAGACAAATATATAATTTGACTTAAATTTTTTTCTTAAATTAATAATTTAACGTATCACGTTAGCAAGGATGAAATAAAAATTTTTACGATAACAAAAATATAATTTTATCATTTTAACATTACAATCAATATAGTACTATTTTAGATATTACGTTTTACATGTAAAAGAATTTATTCACCAAATATGATAGATTATTACTTTTCTAAATTTTTAGAATTGAATAAAAATAAAAATTATATATAATTAAAAAAATTAAAATTTTAATGTATAATTATATCAAATTAAAATTTAATTATCACATCACAAATAAATTAAAAATTAGAATATAAATTTGAGATTTAATTAAATCTCACCTTTTAGCAATGGACAATAAAAACAGTCAGTGGATGAGAAATAATTTGTGGTTAAATTGCAACGTCTGTGCTAACTGCTGTATCACGTTATTTCCACCGAATAAACATGGTCTTGGATGTAATAATTATTTTAATAAGAAGTTGTAATAGCTATTTAATGGTGATAACTGTTTTTAATTTTTTTTTTAATTTGATCGAGTCTATGAATAAAATATTAATTTTTAATGATATTAATATGTTAATTTGTATAATTGATTATGCATATTTCATGTTAAATATATAAAAGATATTATTAATTATTTGATTGAAGGTCTTAAATAATTAAGAATATTAAAATTATTTATTGATAAAAATATATACTTAGAAAGCTAACGAGTAATCTTATTTATTTTTGTTGAAAAAGCAAACGAAGTATGTAGAATGTAATCATGCAGTGGTTATTAACAGAGGGGCCAAAGCGTCAGTTGAGAAGATATAATAAACAATGTATATCAAATCTTAGTGGGGTTGGTGTCATTATTGTTAAACGCGATTAAATTTGTTCTAATCCCATTATCTTACTTATAAGAAAACTCTAGATGTTCATTGGATTAATTGTTGAGGTCCATTATCAATCTTCATTTAATTGGTGGAGGCAAATTCTAATCCAAATAATTCACACTTTAGCCTATTCATGAAGAGATGTCAATCAATCACCATGCTCAATGTGCACCACAAGCGTACGCGGTTCTCAGTTTTTTCTAATCTAGCTTCTTCCTCCTACACTTCCTTCCTTTGATTGGTCACTTATATATGCAGCTGCTTGATAACTCGGCCCCTCATATTTTTCATAGATAATTCTCTCAAAAGTATGATTCGTACTTGCGATTTGGATTTAGGCCAATCCTTGTAGTTTCTTCAGCGAAAATGGTTAAAGAGGTTATGAATACCCATGACTTTGACTTTTGCAGTAGTCCTTGTCCAAACTTTTTTTTTTTGAATGATAGACTTATATTTTGAAAACGGAAATGGAAGTCGCCACTAATCCTTTTTATAAAATGCGATAGGATTATCTCGTAATTTGATCGCTTTAATAAAAGATTTAATTTACTAAAACAATAATTTTTTTGGTCTACGAAATTTAGAAAATAGATTCAGGAGTCGAGCGCACGAAGAAGGATTAGTACCCTCGTTATGCCCAAAATTAGTATCTAATTTATTACTTGATGTCTTAATGTCGAAAATTGAAAATTTGGAGAGAATTTAAAATGTGATCCCTTAGTATGAAGATATTTTAATAGAATAGGCTTTATTCCGAGTTAATCGAGAAGAAGGATCTTGCCCCGTGAGTTAGGACATGACACCTTTAGTTTTCAAAAATAAAAATAATCGCCGTTTAAATCGTTACTTAAATCTTGCTTTTATATTTTTGAAATCGATATTCGACTATTTCGGTTTTAAAAAGAAGCCATATCCTGTAAGTTAGGGACACAACTTTTCTAATTCCGAAAATAATGAATATTGCCACGATTTAAAAATTTTACATTTTTTTTACGCATCGCGCCAAAAATAATAAAGGAATAATAAAATAACAAGAATAAAAATTAAAGATAAAAATAATAATGACAATAATAGTAAATGAACAAATAAATGCACAAATAAAAGGATATATACAATATGATTTTTTTAAAAAAATAAAAATAAAAATAAAAAAATAGATAAATAAATAAATTTGTAAAAAGGGTTGAAATTAAATAAGAAAAGGATAAAATAAAAATTTAAATGAAATATTAGGGTAAATTAGAATAAAATAAATAATAAAGGGGCTTGTAATAGGCCCATTTCGCCCAGGCCCGTTAAAATCCAAAAACTAGAAATTAAAAAACAAAAATAAACGAAATAAAAATAAAATAAGCTCCATTGTTCATTTACATTTATTAGCCTAGCAATAAATCCCTTCAAGCCCAATAGCAAAATATAGCCCAAAACAGAAATGAAACACTAGTCCAAAGCCAATTTACAAATGGCCTAAAGGGGCCCAAAAGTACGGAAATACCAGAAACCCTAGAGGTTTCTAGAATCTGCTAATGCCACAAGCCAGCCACTCCCACGAGTGGTTTCCCACGCCCATACTCACGAATGCTCCTTTCGAATGGCCATCTCCAATGGAACCTGCGAGAAGAGCAACAGAAATAATAATAGATGTCGTAACCATTTTTTTGAAAAAACGGGAATCGACTTGAATTTTGAAAACGAAAACGTATAGAGGAGTCGCCACCAATCTTTTTTGATGAGGTGTGATAGGGTCACCTCATAAAAGTGGTTGTTTTTAATAAATGGTTTGATTTATTTAAACAATGATTTTGGTCAACGCAAATCAAGAAAATAGGTTCGGGAGTCGATTACGCACGAGGAAGGATTAGCACCCTCGATACGCCCAAAATTGGTACCTAGTTGATTAATTAGTGTCTTAGTGTCGAAGATTTGAAAACTTGAAAGAATTTTGTAACACCCCAAACCCGGCCTGGACTTTATGGCCGAATCTGACGTGTCACACGCAGTTTAAAAATCCATGTTTCGTTTTATTATCTAAAAACCGACTATTGATGGGCTAACCAGAGTGAATGGAGGCTGGGCACCAGGTAGGTATCCGAAACAGAGGAGGTGAGCCAAGAAGGCTGCTTAAGTACTAAGCTCTTGTTTGGATCCAATCCTAGACATGCCCACAACCATTGCCACATTTTGGTAAACTGGTTGAAATTTCCTTAAAGGGGTTATCTTTGTTATACCAATTATATGCGTCGTTATGTTACTTTGAAAACAGGTATCACTTTGAAAACGCGTCCTAAGTCTAGCCCATTTTGATTATTATCAGAAAATATAAAGTTATTTTAAAGATAATCCCAAATAAAAAAGTTAAAATGGCCATATTACAACCCAAATATAAATAATATTAAAAGTGAAGATAAACTAAAATAAAAACTGTTTATTCGTTGGAAAGTCCAAACGTGATCATTATGGCCACCCCAAATCCCCTCTGGCTCCAAGTCCCCATATCAAGGCTCACCTGTAAAGATAAGAAAGAAAGGGGGGTAAGTTTGGAAAACTCAGTGTACAACAAGCCCCTTTCAGAGCCCAAGTCAATATCAGCTTACTGGGCCTAAACCCGAATTCAATTACCACATATACTGGGCCGAAGCCTTTAATTGTTCATATACTGGGCCGAAGCCTTTTCATTATTCATATCACTGGGCTGAAGCCTTTACTGTAAACGGTATGGCCCATAGGCCCATTTCAATATCACATGTAATATTAATGCATGAATGCAAGCCCATTTGAGGAGACTACTCGACCCACCATCCGCTACTCTCCACCCGTACCAACCAAGATCTCCATGTGGGGAATAACTCAACCCACCCAACCAAAACTCTCCACTGGCAGCATAGTTGCTTTATCATATAACTGGAGGCCTAGCCTCTTTTAATAACTGGGGCAAAAGCCCTTTCCGGTAAACTGGGGCATAAGCCCTTTTTGCACTTCCTCTATCCATATAAAAACCCAACCCAATGCATTTATGAATACATCATGTGCATATCATACCTATCATGTGCATTTCATATATATATCATGTGCATATCATACATATCATGTGCATATCATGTGCATATCATATCAATCATGTATATCAAAATCCCATGTATTAAATTCATATTTAACCCTAGGGGTATAATGGTCATTTTTACCTAGGGGCAAAACGATCATTTTCATATTATAAGGGTAATTCTGTAATTTTACCAAATATTAGGGTTTCTACGCTCATTATCAGTTACTAACTATTCATTTGTTTAAACAGCATTTTTGGCCCATTTTTAGCGAAACCGAGTTATTGGGCCTAAAACCTCTAATGGGCCCTACATAGCCGGTTTTGTCATCTAGGCCCATTTAGCCCATAATCCATAACGGTGTCAACAGTCTTAACACGCAATTTAACAGGTTTTCATTTTCTATCAAATTTACCCAATGGGCCTGAAAGCCCATTGGGCCCGATTTTAACCCATCGAGGCCCAACTTACCGTGAATGCCAAAAATCATGCTCTTACCTTTTCCAACATTCCCGATCATCAACTTAGAGGATCTAATTAACCAATGAGCGTTCGCTTGCTCACAAGTCCTCGAAATGCCAGAATTTCAGCATTTCGGCTTTTCGGCAAATATCGAGTTAAGCTACGAAAGAAGGTTCGTTACACACCTGTTTTGTGACGTTCGCTAACAAAGTCTCCCACGACAACCTACAATTAATCACCATCATTCTTAGTTTACAGTTCATGCTTAATCAAACCCAACATCCACCTTACCATAATCGGCCAAAGAACCCTTAATAGCCATAGATCACTTACCTTCACAGGGTCCGATGATTCGATCCAAGTTTATCCAAACCGATACTCCAAGCCTTGCTACTCCTCCAAAATTGTCTATATCACCAACATACATTCACAATCAAATCCGTAAACCACACAGTCCAAGTCAGTCACTTGCCCACAAGGGCAAAACAGTCATTTAACACCCTAAGGGCAAAATGGTAATTTTACCCACAAGGGTATCTCGGTAATTCTACCCTACAGGGGTATTTCGAGAATTCTAACCTAAAGGGGTATTTTGGTAATTTTACAAACCAGGGGTATTTTGGTAATTTTGTAAACCAAGGGTATTTTGGTAATTTTGTAAATCAAGGGTAAAACGGTAATTCTATAAATCGGGGGTACTTTGGTAATTTTACAAGTCGAGGGTATTTCAGTAATTTGGTGAACTAAAGTATTCTAAACAAGGATAACAATACGAATGGGACTAAAGCCCTCTTTCAGCCCAAATGGGCCCACATGCTCGTGTGGCCCTTTTAGCCCAAATCTAGCCATGATATGAGATTCACCTAGCCTAGTCCAATATTTACTTCACAATCAAACAACTTATCCAATTGGGCCGTGAGGCCTATTGGGCCCACATGGCCTTTTTCTACCATCGCGGTCAAGTAGCCATCCTCTGACTAGAGTAGTGAGAAATACACACCTAATAGGAGACTGGAGTTAATCTACGCTCGAGCACTCTTAGCCGACGCCAACCCAAACGAGCACGCCATAAAGCGAAAGGATCACCAAGAAAGGTACATTTACTCTCCTCATGGTTCTCTCTATTTAAAGCGACTTCACATCCACTCTTATGTTAGCTTCCCGATGTGGGATCCCTCCATCATCGAGTTTAAATTCAACACCAACTCTTGCCGCTTTGTTAGCAAAATAAATGCTCTTTGCTTGCCATGAGTTTCGAACCCTAGACCTTCTTGCCAACTCCATGACGCCACCTTCCTGCCTCTTATGTGGCGCTACTTTGCCATTAGACCACAAGACTTTTTGTGTCACAACTTCTCCAACAATATTCTTAAGGCCTACCTACTACACCCAGGGTTTGATTCACTTTAAACTAAAATTTTTGCTAGAGTCCAGGTTTGAACCCAAGACTTCTCTAACACTTCTCAGCACACTTAACCACTAAAACAAGCCTTCATTAACGAAATTTACATGCACAATAAAATATTATAAGCTACCTTCAACCGCTCCTATGCTTAAGGCCCAAAACTTCTAGGCCCAAATTCAGGGTGTTACCACTCTACCTCCCTTAATGAAATTTCGGCCTCGAAATTTCCGTCTAACAGGGTAGCCATGTAACATCTACCCCACTATGCTACCGCTGCGTACTCTGATCCTACTATCACTATCACACTTCAACTAGAACTTGAAACATCTCATACATACAACACTTATTCACTGAAGCAGTCACATATTTATCACACATATATACAATTTCTATATCCAAATATCACATCCATATAAAATAAATACCAAATTTAAATTCAGATCAATATCACACGGCGTAAAGAAAATATACTTACAGACTTGGTGCCAGGGATTCAGTGTGCCACTTCTTTATCAGTCTATTTAAGACTCAAAAACCATGTTTTTGATCACCGAAAATAGAAAAAAAAATTTGATTTGAAAACACCTTTATTTTGAAACTCTTAATTTTAACCCTGTTTAAAAATAGAAAAACTTGAACCATTTTAACATATATACCTTGTAAAACATCTTTGAAAAAACTTCCCAATACCATTTCCAAAAATACCCTTCTTGGGCCTAAGTTGTCGAAAAAAAATTTTAGACCCGATCTACAGCCGAGTTGTTGCAACTTGGCTCTGATACCACTAAATGTAACACCCCAAACCCGGCCTGGACGTTATGGCCGAATCTGACGTGTCACACACAGTTTAAAAATCCATGTTTAATTTTATTATCTAAAAACCGACTATTGATGGGCTAACCAGAGTGAATGGAGGCTGGACACCAGGTAGGTATCCGAAACAGAGGAGGTGAGCCAAGAAGGCTGCTTAAGTACCAAGCTCTTGTTTGGATCCAATCCTAGACATGCCTACAACCATTGCCACACTTTGGTAAAATGGTTGAAATTTCCTTAAAGGGGTTATCTTTGTTATACCAATTATGTGCGTCGTTGTGTTACTTTAAAAACAGGTATCACTTTGAAAACGCGTCCTAAGTCTAGCCCATTTTGATTATTATCAGAAAATATAAAGTTATTTTAAAGATAATCCCAAATAAAAAAGTTAAAATGGTCATATTACAACCCAAATATAAATAATATTAAAAGTGAAGATAAACTAAAATAAAAACCGTTTATTCGTTGGAAAGTCCAAACGTGATCATTATGGCCACCCCAAATCCCCTTCGGCTCCAAGTCCCCCATATCAAGGCTCACTGTAAAGATAAGAAAGAAAGGGGGTGAGTTTGGAAAACTCGGTGTGCAACAAGCCCTTCTTGAGCCCAAGTCAATATCACCATCTTGGGCCTAAGCCGAATTCAATTACCACATATCTACCGGGCCAAACCTTTAATTGTTCATATCTTTGGGCAAGCCTTTTCATTATTCATATCACTAGGCCGAAGCCTTTACTGTAAACGGTACGGCCCATAGGCCCATTTCAATATCACATGTAATATTAATGCATGAATGCAAGCCCATTTGGGGAGACTACTCGACCCACCATCCGCTACTCTCCACTCGTACCAACCAAGCTCTCCATGTGGGGAATAACTCAACCCACCCAACCAAAACTCTCCACTGGCAGCATAGCTGCTTTATCATATAACTGGAGGCCTAGCCTCTTTTAATAACTGGGGCAAAAGCCCTTTCCGGTAAACTGGGGCATAAGCCCTTTTTGCACTTCCTCCATCCATATAAAAACCCAACCCAATGCATTTATGAATACATCATGTGCATATCATACCTATCATGTGCATTTCATACACATCATGTGCATATCATACATATCATATGCATATCATATCAATTATGTATATCAAAATCCCATGTATTAAATTCATATTTAACCCTAGGGGTATAATGGTCATTTTTACTTAGGGGTAAAACGGTCATTTTCATATTATAAGGGTAATTCTGTAATTTTACCAAATATTAGGGTTTCTATACTCATTATCAGTTACTAACTATTCATTTGTTTGAACAGCGTTTCTGGCCCATTTTTAGCGAAACCGAGTTATTGGGCCTAAAACCTCTAATGGGCCCTACATAGCCGGTTTTGTCATCTAGGCCCATTTAGCCCATAATCCATAATGGTGTCAACAGTCTTAACACGCAATTTAACAGGTTTTCATTTTCTATCAAATTTACCCAAATGGGCCCGAAAGCCCATTGGGCCCGATTTTAACCCCTCGAGGCCCAACTTACCGTGAATGCCAAAAATCATGCTCTTACCTTTTCCAACGTTCCCGATCATCAACTTAGAGGATCTAATTAACCAATGAGCGTTCGCTTGCTCACAAGTCCTCGAAATGCCAGAATTTTAGCATTTCGGCTTTTCGGTAAATATCGAGTTAAGCTACGAAAGAAGGTTCGTTACACACCTGTTTTGTGACGTTCGCTAACAAAGTCTCCCACGACAACCTACAATTAATCACCATCATTCTTAGTTTACAGTTCATGCTTAATCAAACCTAACATCCACCTTACCATAATCGGCCAAAGAACCCTTAATAGCCATAGATCACTTACCTTCACAGGGTCCGATGATTCGATCCAAGTTTATCCAAACCGATACTCCAAGCCTTGCTACTCCTCCAAAATTTTCTATATCACCAACATACATTCACAATCAAATCCGTAAACCACACAGTCCAAGTCAGTCACTTGCCCACAAGGGCAAAACAGTCATTTAACACCCTAAGGGCAAAATGGTAATTTTACCCACAAGGGTATCTCGGTAATTCTACCCTACAGGGGTGTTTTGGGAATTCTAACCTACAGGGGTATTTTGGTAATTTTACAAACTAGGGGTATTTTGGTAATTTTGTAAACCAGGGGTATTTTGGTAATTTTGTAAATCGAGGGTAAAACGGTAATTCTATAAATCGGGGGTACTTTGGTAAGTTTACAAGTCGAGGGTATTTCAGTAATTTGGTGAACTAAAGTATTCTAAACAAGGATAACAATACGAATGGGACTAAAGCCCTCTTTTGGTCCAAATGGGCCCACATGCTCGTGTGGTCCTTTTAGCCCAAATCTAGCCACAGATACGAGATTCACCTAGCCTAGTCCAATATTTACTACACAATCAAACAACTTATCCAATTGGGCCCGTAGGCCCATTGGGCCCACATGGCCCCTTTCGGCCCATCGCGGCCTGAAGTAGCCATCCTACAGCTAGAGTAGTGAGAAATACACACCTGATAGGAGACTGGAGTTAATCTACGCTCCGAGCACTCTTAGCCGACGCCCAACCCAAACGAGCACGCCATAAAGCGAAAGGATCACCAAGAAAGGTACATTTACTCTCCTCATGGTTTCTCTCTATTTAAAGCCGACTTCACATCCACTCTTATGTTAGCTTCCCGATGTGGGATCCTCCATCATCGAGTTTAAATTCAACACCAACTCTTTGCCCCTGTTAGCAAAATAAATACTCTTTGCTTGCCATGAGTTTCGAACCCTGGACCTCCTTGCCAACTCCATGATGCCACCTTCCTGCCTCTTATGTGGCGCTACTTTGCCACTAGACCACAAGACTTTTTGTGTCACAACTTCTCCAACAATATTCTTAAGGCCTACCTACTACACCTAGGGTTTGATTCACCTTAAACCAAAATTTTTGCTAGAGTCCAGGTTTGAACCCAAGACTTCTCCAACACTTCTCAGCACACTTAACCACTAAAACAAGCCTTCATTAACGAAATTTACATGCACAACAAAATATTATCAGCTACCTTCAACCGCTCCTATGCTTAAGGCCCAAATTCAGGGTGTTACAAATTTAAACTACGATCCCTCTTTGTATTAATGCTAATTTAAAAATGATCGAATTGTGATTTAAAAGTATATTTCGTTATTTAGGTTAAATGAGAAAAATCGAAACCCAGTAAATTAGGGCACGATTGTCTCGAATTACCAAATACGAAATATTACTTTTATGAAAGAATTATTTTAATGTATTAAAAAAATAACATGATTTATAGTAAAACATAAAAGAAAATTATGGTATTAAAACGTATAATAACGTAATAATAGGTGCGACAGTGTCAATAACAATAATATGAGCAATTATAAAAGATGAAATAATAGCAATGCTAGTAATATGTAAATATGAACAAATGTATAAGAAAAATGAGATAAGCAAATACATAAAAACTATAAAACATAAAAAATAAAAATGACAATGATAATGAGAACGATAATAAGAATAATAAGAATATAAATAATACTAGTAGTAAAAAACTAATGATAATAATAATAGTCATAATAAGAATATTAATGTTAGTATTAATAATAATAATAATAATGGTAAATAGAAAATAAAAATAAAATAATATAATGATAGTAATAAAAGTAAAAAGTGGTGGTAATAATAATGGTAATAATAAATAGTAATAACAACGATAATACCAATAATAAATGATCTAAAGTTTGAAATTATTTACAAAGATATAAATAAATAAATGATGAAATGATAACAATAAGAGTAGTGATACATAAACAAAATAAGTGTGCTAAAAATATACATATATATACTAAATTAGTTGATATATAAAAAATAACATATAAGTAAATACAAAAAAAAAATAACAATAACAGTAATAATACAATAATAATAACGAAATATTAATAATAATGTGTTAAATGGTAAAAGAATAATAGTAACAATAATTTAAAAAAAAAGGATAATAGGAGCGAAGTAAGATAATAATAGTAATACAAATAAAAATAAGAATAAAAAGATAATAATAATAGTAATAATAATAGTAGTAGTAAAAGGAATAATAATAGTAGTAATAAGGGCGTTAATAATAGGAATAATATAAATAATAATATGTGTATGAAAAATAATAATTGTAACAAAAAATAATAATAGAAGTAGTAAATAGTAATGATATTAGAACAAAATAAATATAGATATAAGTATAATAATAATAGTAATAATATTTATAATATATGTATATAAAAAAAACAGTAGTAAAAGGATGTGTATATATATAATAATAATAATAATGGAAATAGTAATAAAATGACATTAAAATAAAATAAATATAAGTATAATGATAATAATAATAATAATGAGGAAATGATAAAACACTTAATTTTAATAATAAAACATCAAAATAAGGAAGAAGGATTAAATTGAATTTAAAACTGAAAGTTTGGGGGGAAATTCAAAATAAAAAGAAAGGGGAGGACCTATCTGAACACGTCCATAACATGGGGGGACCAAAAGGGAAATAATCCCCTTCCCCCAAAAACGCACAGTTTTAGTAGGAACCGAACTAAAATACAGGAAAAATTTGGGGCCAAAATTGAAAAAATCAAAAACCTTGATTACAAAATAATAGAAAGGAGGAAGGACCACACGCGCAAATTTCCCCTTTTCAAAAACAAGCGGATCCTGTCTACGGGTCAGGTCGAATCGGGTCGGTGCATGGGCAAAGGGATGAAACGATGTCGTTTTGGCACTGGGGGGTTAAATCCAAAACAACGCCGTTTCATGGGGTTTATAAAATCAAATTTTTTTTCTAAAAATTTCATTTTTTTCAAGTGTTCTAAAAAAAAGGGGTTTGAATGCTCTCCCCCTCCTGGGTAAACCAGCACTTGGCCGAGGAGTTGGTAGGCCCCGTCGTAGCCCGTGTCATGCTGCCACAGGCTCACTGCACATGATGTAGAAAATAAAAAGGTATGTTTTTTTATTATTTTTATTATTTTTATATATATTCTTGATATATGTATGTATAAACAGTAGAGAAAATATATGGATCTTTATATATATATAAGGTTACGAAAAGTAAATAAATGAAAATTAAAGATCGAAAATAACCTTTTATCTGAATCTAACTCCTCTATTTTAGTATTTTGCTATGGTCGAATGCTTCTGTTTGGTTGAATCTTTTTTTTTTTTTATTTCATGTCTGCCTAAAAAAAGGTTACATTTTTTGTTTGGCTATATATAGCCGAATACATGATATTATATTCTTTACTTCTGTTATCTACTTTTTACGTGTTGTTGTCTCCATTCATTTCCTTTTTCTTTGATCTGTTTGCAGACTAGGAGTCACCGGCGGTGACAGAGGAGTTGGTGGAGGCAGACGGTATGAGCGATGGGACAAGTGCGG
Organism: Gossypium anomalum; assembly: GCA_025698475.1. Classification (NCBI taxonomy): domain Eukaryota; kingdom Viridiplantae; phylum Streptophyta; class Magnoliopsida; order Malvales; family Malvaceae; genus Gossypium; species Gossypium anomalum. The sequence goes on along the minus strand of CM046957.1, from coordinate 2,518,978 downwards.
CTAGGGTTTTTCTTTTTCTTTTCTTTTTTGATTGTTGATTTGGGCTAGGGTTAGGTTTTAGATTGGGCTTTAGGTTTGGGTCTATTGGTAATTGGGTTTAATGGTTATAAAATGGGCCAGGCAAATTGGGCTTGTACAGCTACCCCTCTTTGCTCATTGTCGTGTAACGAGAATAGAGCAAATAATTTCAAGAAAGACCAATTTTGCCCGGTCGCCGAGTCTTGACTTCTTTGGTGCTCCTCTTCTTTAGGTAACTTCATTCCAGTCTACTACAGCTTTCTACTTTGATCTACTCCATCACAACTACTGCTTTTTTAGGTGTATAGAACTCGTCACTTTAACCCAATCCATTACAACTTCAGGGAGATAGGATCAGTGGTCGTAATCTGCTCCACTGCAACTTCAGAGAGATAGGGTTATGACTTCAATCTACTCCGCTGAAATTTTAAGGAGTTATGAATTGTGGATTTTAACCTACTCCACTATTGTTTAGGGAAGTAGGATGGTGGTTTTAATCTGCTCCACTACTGCTTAAGGAGACAAGATCTGCAAATTTAGCCTGTTACCCTACTGCTTAAGGGGTTAAAGCTCACCGTCTTCGATCTACTCCGCTACTACTTAGGGGGTTAAGATCTATAAATTTAGCCTATTACCCTACTACTTACGGGGTTAAAGCTCACCGTCTTCGATCTACTTTGTTACTGCTTAGGGGGTTAAGATCTATAAATTTAGCCTGTTACCCTACTACTTAGGGGTTTAAGGCCCATCACCTTCGATCTGTTTCCACTACTGCTTAAGGGTTAAGGCCCGTCGCCTTTGATCTGTTTCCCTACTGCTTAGGGTGATAAGATCTGTGAATTTAGCCTGTTACCCTACTGCTTAGGGGTTTAAGGCCCATCGCCTTCGATCTATTTCCCTACTACTTAGGGTGATAAGATCTGTAAATTCAGCCTGTTACCCTACTGCTTAGGGGTTTAAGGCTTGTGAATTTACCGATTCTAGGGACCTGACCTGTAGAACCAGTTCCATGTATCAATGCTTATGTCAAATGATCAGGATGCTACGATCGAAATGAATCGAATGCTCCTATGTGATATAAATGATCTATAAATGCATGAGTGCAACATGTTATGCGAATGATCTCTTTTTAATGCTTGGGTTTCCATTGCTCTTTGTTTATCAGGGTTCTATCACTGAAATAATATCATGTCTTCTTGTTCAGCTTAGATCTTGGATAGAAAATTCGAAGTGGTAGTCCCAACTTAAACTCTTCTTTCTCAAATGTTTCCAATCCTTAAGTTTGGTTAGTTCTAAATAACAGTCTTGTTTCAGGTTCCTGTACTATTTAGAAACTTTCAGAGTAATATGCAGAACTCCTTTTACAAAAGTGTCATTAGTCCATTAATCATCATTTCGATGCAAAATGCTTGAAAAAGATCACAACAATGACAGAACGAAAATTTGTTAGAAATAAAATTTGAAGGGAATAAATTAATCACAGACAATAAACATTGCTGGAATACAAAATGAAAAAAAGAAAATAGGTGCCCCAGGTATCGCAGTGTGAGCTTCTCTGTACGAACTTCTTGAGGACTCCCTTTTTGAGCTCAATATGTGTTTAGGGGATCTAGATGCCCCAAGATCTAATATCTCTCCTCCTTGTTAATTTGGGCATCGTAAGACTGCCGTATGCCCCACCTTCGATCAAAATTTGAATCGCCCTTTACGGGTTTTCAATTCAAAATCCCTTTGGTTTCAAGGTGCCCTTTGCTAGTTTCACCTTGGCCTCTCTTTTTTTTTTTTTTTTTAGGCAAATTATTTCTTAACCGAATCTGAATTCACAGGATTAGGTAAAGTCTTGCCATCCATTTTGGCCAATATCAATGCTCCTCCAGAAAAGGCCTTCTTTACTACATAAGGTCCTTCCCAATTCGGCATCCATTTTCCTCTAAAATCCTTTTGTATGGGTAGGATCTTTTTCAATACTAGGTCTCCCTCATGGAATTCTCTAGGACGAACCTTTTTGTTGTACGCTCGCATCATTCGCTTTTGGTACATCTGACCATGGCGGATAGCCCTTAGCCTCTTTTCTTCAATCAAATTCAACTGATCGTATCGGGACTGGATCCATTCTGCTTCATCCAACTTTACTTCTGATAAAACTCTGAGGGAAGGAATCTCGACCTCGATAGGTAAAACTGCCTCTATTCTATAGACCAATGAGAAAGGCGTTGCCCCGGTGGAAGTCCTGACAGACGTTCGATAAGCATAGAGGGCGAATGGCAACTTCTCATGCCAGTCTTTATAAGTCTCAGCCATTTTCCCCACAATCTTCTTAATGTTTTTATTGGCTGCTTCAACTGCACCGTTCATTTTTTGGCGATACGGTGACGAGTTGTGGTGTCTGATCTTGAACTAACTGCAGACCTCTGCTATTGTACTGTTGTTCAAATTCAATGCATTGTCAGATATGATCTTTTCTGGCATTCCATATCGACAGATAATTTCCTTTTTCAAGAACTTGCTAACTGCCGATTTTGTAACATTGGCATATGAAGCGGCCTCCACCCATTTGGTGAAATAATCGATGACCACAAAGATGAATCGATGCCCATTTGAAGCTTTTGGTGAAATTGGCCCAATCACATCCATGCCCCATATCGAGAAAGGCCATGGAGAAGTCATAACATGCAGAGTTGAATGAGGCACGTTAATCTTGTCTCCATAAATTTGGCACTTATGACATCTTTTGGCATAGTTAATACAGTCTCCTTCCATGGTGGACCAATAATAACCAAACCTCATAATTTGCCTGGCTATTGTAAAGCCATTAGCATGTGTCCCACAGACGCCCTCATGGACTTCTTCCAAGATTTTCTTAGCCTCAACAGCGTCTACACATCTTAACAGTACCTGATCCTTCCTTCTTTTGTATAGGATCTCCCCGTCCAAGACAGTCACTAGCCAGTCTTCTTAACGTTCTTTTGTCGTTTTTAGTAGCTTGGTCGGGGTACTCACGATTCTTCACATACTGCAGGATATCGTTATACCAAGGGTAGTCATCATTTTCTACTTCTTCTTCGAGGTTGTAACAATGAGCTGGAGCCTCGTAAATACTCATTTGGATTAGTTTCACATCCTCTTGTTTGTTTACCTTGATCATGAAAGCTAAAGTTGCTAGAGCGTCAGCCATCTGATTTTCTTCTTGAGGGAGGTAGCAAAAGACGATATTATCAAATTCTTTAATTAATTCAAGGACCAGACTTCAATAATTGATCAACTTGGGATCTCTCGTCTCCCATTCACCTTTAAGTTGATAAATCACTAGCGCAGAATCTCCATATACTTCTATTGATTTAATATTGCATTCTATGGCTGCACGGATGCCCATGATGCATGCTTCGTATTCTGCCATGTTGTTCGTGCAGTCAAAATCCAATTTACTAGTGAAGGGATAATGATCTCCGTCTGGGGATACCAAGACTGCCCCAATTCCATTACCCACAGCATTTGATGCTCCATCGAAGTTTAGCTTCCAAGGATGACCTTCTCGAGGGTTTTCTTCGCTGGTTGCCACGTACATCAATTTTTATTTGGGAAATCAAAGTTCAGAGGCTCGTAATCTTCTAGAGCTCTACTGGCTAGAAAATCTGCTATTGCACTCCTTTTTACAGCTTTCTAGTTTACATAGACGATATCAAATTCGGAGAGTAGAATTTGCCATCGGGAAATTCTTCCATTTAAAACGTTTGACTCCATCAAGTACTTTAGAGGATCTAGTTTAGAAATCAGCCAAGTTGTGTGATACAACATGTATTGTCTCAGTCTTCGGGTTGTCCAGATTAAGGTAGAACATAACTTTTCAATTGACGAGTATCTCTTTTCGTACTCAGTAAACTTCTTACTGAGGTAATATATCGCTCTTTCCTTCCTTCCTGACTCATCGTGCTGGCCATGCACACATCCCATAGAATTTTCAAACACCGTTAAATACAGTATCAATGGCTTATCTGGACTAGGTGGTGTCAATATTGGGGCATTGGACAAATATTGATTAACCTTGTCAAAAGTCTTCTGGCACTCTGCATCCCAAACACCAGGGTTATGTTTCTTAAGGAGACGGAATATGGGGTCACATTTCTCGGTTAGTTGTGAAATAAACCGAGCGATGTAATTTAACCTCCCTAAGAATCCTCGAATTTCCTTTTGAGTACGTGGCGGAGGTAACTCTTGTACGGCTTTGACTTTATCTGGGTCAATCTCAATCACTTTTTCGCTGACTACGAATCCTAGCAGTTTCCTAGACCTGGCCCCAAAGGTACATTTTGCTGGATTGAGTTTCAGTTGGAACTTCCTCAACCTCAAAAATAATTTCCTCAAGACTTGCACATGCTCTTCTTCTGTCCGGGATTTGGCGATCATGTCGTCGACATAGACTTCAATTTTTTTGTGCATCATATCATGAAACAGGGTTGCCATGGCTCTCTGATATGTTGCTCCCACATTTTTCAATCCAAACGGCATCACCTTATAGCAAAATGTTCTCCACATGGTCACAAATGTGGTTTTATTCATGTCTTCAGGATACATCTTGATCTAATTGTACCCTGAGAAACCATCCATGAAGGAGAACAGTGAATAACCTACCGTGTTGTCCACTAAGGTATCGATATAAGGCAATGGGAAATTATCCTTCGGGCTGGCTTTGTTCAAATCCCTGTAGTCTACACACATCCGTACTTTCCATCTTTTTTAGGGACGAGGACGATATTGGCTACCCATTCCGAGTACTTAACTACTTGTAAGAAACTAGCATCGAATTGCTTCTTGACCTCCTCTTTTATTTTCAACAAAACATCTGGCCTCATCCTTCAGAGTTTCTGTTGAACTGGCTTGCATTCTTCTTTAATGGGGAGCCTGTGTACCACAATATCAGTACTTAGCCCAGGCATATCTTGATACGACCATGTAAAGACATCCTTGAACTCTTGGAGTAACTCAATAAGGTCCCGCTTCGCTTCTGTGGTTATGCAAGCTCCGATCTTTACTTCTTTCTTTTCTAGTTCATCTCCTAAGTTCACGACTTCTACTGACTCTTTGTGAGGTAGAATCTGCTTCTCTTCTTATTCTACCATCCTTAACAAATCAGGAGATAAGTTACAGTTTCTATCATCTTCAAAGTTCTGGGATCCCTTTAGACATATATCCCGCTCAAAAGGAGACTCTGAGTTAGTAGCAACGTCGCTCATATCGTTGATATCTGGAGACCTATTGTAGGTGTGAAGGAAGATACAAAGAACAAAAGAATCTAAGAATAATGATATATATGGTATGATTATGAATGAAAGAATAAAAGAATATTTGTACGGAATAAGACAAAAGGATGCATTTCATTGAAATAACGATTTTGAACATAAGCCTATTTCACAAAAGGACACTTATTACTCCTAGGCCTAGAGTAATAAGTGTGTTTTAGACATTACTCTGTGTTAGTTCTAAAGACTACAGGAATCTCTTCCGCAGTCCAGTTATTCAGGACACTTTCCGGTTCATAAGGGCGAATGCCCGACAAATTCTCCATTCCAGTTCCTTCTTCATATGTGGCGTTAATGCTTAAGTTTTCCAACATTTCTTCAGCGAACCCTTTCTTTGTCGATCTTCTTTCGGTGTAAATAGTCCCTCCCAACACGAATGTTCTGGATATGTGAGGAAAGGTCATTGGCTCCCATTTAACCTCTTCACCATTTAAATGCGCTCTTCACTTTTCTTGTTTCTTCTCTTGCTCCCTTTTCTTTTGTCTCGCATCTGGCTTGAATCCTAAGCCAAAGCAGTCTCGTTTGTCCATGAGCATAGGTATCTTGACCCTTCCTTGTAGGCTTCTTCCAAGCCCTTTTCCCTGGCAAAGCTTCTTTCCCGACCATCAGTTGTAGGCCCATTCTTGTGGTTTTAAAAATTCTGGGTGTCGGGACTTTTTTCCCTTCGACAACAAATGTCACATTTACAAATTCTAACGACCGAAAAGAACATTCTATGGCTTCATCATCTGTCCCTTCAAATGGCGCGTTACTGGTAACGGATGCAATGATATCTTCTTCCGCGTTTATGGTCACCAATCGACCTTCCGTTATAAATTTGAGCTCTTGATGTAACGATAATGGCACTGCCCCCGCTAAGTGAATCCATGGCCTTCCTAATAAGCAATTGTAAGAGGGCTTGATGTCCATTACTAAGAAATCTACCTCATACGTGCTAGGGCCGATTAGAAGGGGTAATTCGATCCTCCTTATTACTTTCCTTTCGGTACCATCAAATGCCCTTACTACATTTTTGCATGTCTTCATATGGGAACTATCCATGGGCAACCTATTCAGTGTAGATAGGGGTAAGACGTTTAGTGCCGATCCATTATCAATCAATACCCCTGGCAATATGTATCCCTTGCAACGCGTGGTAATGTGCAGAGCCTTTGTGGACCCCATACCTCCCGGTGGTATTTCGTTATCATTAAAGAAAATAAAATTGTCGGCGCTAATGTTGTTGACCAGATGGTCCAGTTTGTGGACAGAGATATCATTCGCGACATAAGTCTCGTTTAGTACTTTTATTAACGCGTTTCGATGTATCTTCGAACTCATAAGTAAGGCTAGAACTGAGATACGAGCTGGCTACTTATGTAGCTGTTCTACAACGCTATATTCGCTGTGCTTTAATAACTTTAGAAATTCTTTAGCCTCTTTTTCAGTCACCGGCTCATTGACTAGTGATTCAGGTCTGATTGTCTTCTCCTTCCCTTACTCAACTGTTGGGGTCTTTTTTTTAACAGTTTCAGTTTTTGTATCCGCAGGATCATAACGTCTACCACTGCGTGTATAGAAACCTATATCTTAGTTCTTCTTTGAAGCACTAGCCGGGCTTTCTTCCCCTGAGATTGTCACATTGCAGCTATAATTCCAAGGTACCTTTCTGCTATCTTTATAAGGGAAAGCAGCGGGCTTCTAGATTACAACTTTTGGTGCAACTTGGGTCCCGGCATCATTAATTCTCAGACGTGATATGATAACCACTGGATGGTTGACTCTATAAGCATTCTTCTTCGACCCCTCTTCTAAGGCACACACGACTGTTCCTTCTGAGTTCCCGACATACTCGAAGAATTCTAACTCCTTATTATCTATCAATCCTTGTACTAGATCCCTGAATTTGCTGCATTGCTGAATCTCATGGTCCTCTTGATTATGGAACTCGCAATAATTCTTTGCTCCTCGGTGTCTATCCATTGAATTCTATGTTATCAACCCTCTTTCCACTATTTTCTTCCATACTTCTTTCAGTGGAGTATTCACTTCTGCGATGTTCATCTTAACTTCTTTCCCTGAACTTTCGATTATCGCATTTATCCCCTTATCCCCATGGTTAGGTAATGGATTCTCTGCACTAGATGTATCATCAAATTTCACGATACCCATGTTGATGAGTCTTTCGACCAGTTTCTTGAAAATGGTGCAGTTTTCTATCGAGTGTCCTATGGCTCTATCATGGTATTCGTATTGGGTATTTGCGTCATACCATTTGGGGTATGGGGGTTACATTGGCTTTAGATAGAAAGGAGACACGACATGTATATCAAATAAACTCTGGTATAACTCCTTGTACATCATTGGAATGGGCGTAAATTGAAGTTTCTCCCTATTTTACTTTGTGTTGGGCTCTTGTCTGGGTAGGCCCTGTTGACCAGTGGTTGTCGACCTTGGTTGGCTTACGGTGATCGATTTCGAGTATGTGCTCACATTATTTACCTCGTGCTCTTTCTTTCTCGGTGCTGACCTTTTGGCATTTTCTCCAGCCTCTATTTTCCCACACTTTATCGTATTTTCTATCATTTCTCCAGACATTACTATGTCCCAAAAACTCTTGGTTGCGCTACCTAACATGTGGTTAATGAAAGGTGCTTTCAAGGTATTAATGAAGAGCATAGTGGTTTCCTTTTCCAACAGAGGGGGTTAGACTTGTGTGGCCACCTCTCTCCATCGTTGGGCATATTGCCTAAAGCTTTCATTATGCTTTTTCTCCATATTCTGTAAAGTGATTTTATCAGGGGCTATGTCTGCTACATGACCATACTGCTTCATGAAAGCTTGTGCTAGATCTTTCCATAAACTGATCTGGGTGCGACTCAGTTGGTTGTACCATTTAGAAGCGGCCCCAACCAGACTTTCTTGGAAGCAGTGAATCAAGAGTTGATCATTATTGATATGGCCTGCCATTCGTCTGCAGAACATAGTGATATGAGCTTGGGGACAGCTAGTCCCATTGTACTTCTCAAATTCTGGAGTTTTGAACTTGAGAGGGAGTACCAACTCCGGAACCAAACTTAATTCCTTAGCATCGATTCCACCACGATAATCGGTGTTTTCCATTTCTTAAAAATTTTCTTCTAACCATCTACACCTTTCTTCGAGTTCTTTCGGGAGTTCTACCCTTGTCTTTTTTGTTTCTATCACTTCATCGAGATTGAGGACAACAAGGTTAGTCGGGTTATCCCCTGGATTGGAGCTCGAGCCAACCTGATAGTTCATCGGCACCGAAATACCGTCCTGAAATGGCTGGAGCCTAATTGTGACCGATGGCCTTCTTGGGTACGTATCAGGTTGTGTCTGAATGTTCGTTGGGGCAAATCCCGGAGGGTAGATAGGATGTTCATTATCATCTTCTACATTGATCATGGGGCTTTTCCCTTTTTCTAATCCGCCAGCCAATAGTCGCGTTAATTGATCCATCATACTTTTTTGGGACTCTAGCATCTGGTCCCTCACATCTTGCTGGATTTTGGCCAGCTGTTCCTGCATACGTGTTTGTAGTTGATCCTGCATCTCTTTTTGTATTTGTTCCAATCTCTCTAACCTTTGGTCCATTGCTTTTGTTTTTCCTCTTGTACCATAACGATGTTTCAGGGTAACTGTCACGATTTTTAGGGTTTTTTGTGAGTTTTAATGCATATGATGCAATACTGATGCATGAATGCAATGAATGCAACAAAAAGGCGTTGATTCTAATTCAATTTCATTAGAATAACTTTTCTAGAAAACAAGTTTCTTTACATAAAATAGATTACATATAAGGCTTGGCCCTGATACTTAAGGCTTTGACCTGCCTAAGAAGCCAAGCTAGCTCTCTACCTCGGTCCGATTCTGACTCATATTTTAAACTCAGCACATCAGCCTGTACTGCTAACGTTTGTAAGTGATCCGCCACTTCTCGCACTTGAGTCAAAGCTTCACCCATAATGTAATCCCTGCTCCTGACCTGGTCTTGAGATTGATGAAGTTTCTCCTTCAATTGCTCGTTATTTACCTCAAGGAGTTCAATTTGAAGTTCACGATTTTGTAGCGCTGTTTTAAGTTCTTCTATCTTTTCTTTTAATTCTTCGATTCTGCTCTGACTAGCTTTCAACTCGACTACAGAGTTACGCGTATGATACTGATACAAGGACCTTTCTAACCCTGATACCCAAATCTTTAACCCCTCCTTTTCGTTCTGGCTTTCTACCAAACTTCTTTTCAGAGCACCTTCTCGAGCTTGAGTATCCCGGAATTTTTCTTCCTATTGGTTGGCTTTGCTTTTCTCTTCTTTAACTTCCTATCACCACTGTTCAGATGTTTTTCCTAACCCAGTGGTTCTCATTGACTTTCGCAACTTCTTGTAGTCTATTTTGAAACTGTCCAATTCCTCTTTAGCCTTGTTTATTCCTTTTCTGAGTCTTTTAGCTTCTAGTTTCTGGACATCGACATCTAACCCTAGATGCATTTTTTCTTTCTCCAATTGCTCGATCCTTTTTTCTAGTTCTAGACTCTTTCTCTTGAAATCTTGCCTGATGATTTCTAGCTCAGATGGGATTACTTTCAAGTGTTCTTCCATTGACCAAGGATTTCCTTGATCTGACATAGGGATGTTGTCGTTAATCCTCTAATCCTACCATCGGTCGTACTCAGGGGTAGTCATGGGATTGGCAGCAAACTTTTTCCATTCTACGAGTCTAGTTTCAGGCATTTGATATCTCGCGAACTTTCTTTTTGTAATTATTCCCCATGAATACAAACTCGCACTGAGCTAACCCGTATGTTGGTGGTGTAAACTATCTAGATCTGTACTATCTTAATGCGAGCAAAAGAGCATACCCGACGGCTCCTCATATTCCTAACAAGGGAACCCAATCGAAACCTCCGCATCGATATAATATTTCATCAGGAACCATCCACGGGGCTCTCCATTTAGCGTCTTCCTCTTGCAAATTTTGAAGAACAGTCATCCAATTTTCTTCTGTAACATCATCTCGCCTCGGTGTAGCTACTAACTCTTTCAGTGGAGAGTAATTTTCAGAGAAGATACGATACGAGACTTTTTCCACTTTTCAAAAATGGTTGTGGAACCAAGATAGCAAGAGCTGTGCACATCCTATAAATCTCCCTTCACCTGCTATTCGACAAACATTCAATGGTCTGAAAGTTTCAGCCAAGATTACGGGTACAGGTGTGGTCCTTTTACCAAGTCTGACAAAAAGATCGGAAACCGCCTTGTCTACATGCCCCAAAGCTTTGGGGAAGATAACCAGTCCATAAATGCTCAGGGTGAAGACATCTACCCTTTTCTTCATATCGGGATGCGCTAAGATTAGATCCCTCAAGTTCCTCCAAGGAATGCACTTACAATCTCTTTTTTGTTTGATCAAGGTTGTAACCCACTGTTCGCTCATCCTCGTGATGTTCATAAGCCTTTTTGAAAATGCTGGGACGTTGGCAGCTCTGGAATAAATTCTGTCAACCTGAATCTTCGGGCAATGGAGCAAGGCCATGTATTCTTCTATAGTAGGTACCAAATCTACCTTCCCAAAAGTGAAGCAACTGTAAGCAGAATTCCAATATTGGGCGAGGGCTCGAAACAAGTGTTCGTCTACCTTGACATCGAGCAAATAAGGTAAATCGCCATAATGACAATAGAATAGCTGTTTGATCTCGTCATCCCACTGACCCCAAATTTTTTTCATCTCTTGGAGATTATTCTGAGTTACGCTGATCCGAGTAAAATCCCACAACTCCGACACGTACCTCTCGGTAAGACTATCACTTTTCTCTTGCTGTATTGTCTCAGCCCATATTCGGACAGCTGCATTGTCCTCTATTTTATCAAAAAACCCCTTTTCCATGATAAGCTATCTACTTAGCAACCGAATGTGAATCAACACCTTTTGTGATGAAAATGCCATGCAAATACAATCAAAGTAAAACAAAGCAAGTCAGTATTTCATATGCAGTTTAAAGAAAATAAGGAATAACAAATATAGCACTTGCTCAGGTAACCACTAGGGTTTCGGAGTGGCTCTACCTAGGGTGGGCTCTTAAGGCTCGCTACATGGGGTTTGGTTCTAGAGTAAAGGTACCTGAACCAGCAGATTCCTCGATCTTCACCCATTATAGGCTCATACAGACCGAGTTCAGTTCAGGGGAATACATTTCCTATGGTTGCACGAAGATGAAAATCTCACGAAGACATAGGTACGGATGTATCCCGAAAGCGATCCACTATCCTGCACGGAGGTGAAAATCTCACGAAGGAGTAGTTTCTCACTCCCACTTAAAAGGTTGTGACCACAACGGTCATGCAATGCAATATGCAAAACTATTTAAAGACTCGAACCAAACGCAGCAGGTATTATATCATAAACCACAAAGATAACAGATGAAATGAAATGAAAGGATCGTATTTCAAAACCAAATTTTCAGTTTTCGACAAAAGATAAAAGTTAATCAACTTGTGGCTTGACTCTCTTATTTGGGTCCCCAGTGGAGTCGCCAAGCTGTCGTAACCATTTTTTTGAAAAAAGGGGAATCGACTTGAATTTTGACAACGAAAACGAATAGAGGAGTCGCCACCAATCTTTTTTGATGAGGTGTGATCGGGTCACCTCGTAAAATTGGTTGTTTTTAATAAATGGTTTGATTTATTTAAACAACGATTTTGGTCAGCGCAAATCAAGAAAACGAGTTCGGGAGTCGGTTACGCACGAGGAAGGATTAGCACCCTCGATATGCCCAAAATTGGTACCTAGTTGATTAATTAGTGTCTTAGTGTCGAAGATTTGAAAACTTTAAAGAATTTAAACTACGATCCCTCTTTGTATTAATTATAATTTAAAAATGATCGAATAAATTAAAACAAATGTTAAGGACTCTCTCATCTCGAAGTAATAAAATGTCACGCCCAGTGACATCTCGAGCTTTAAGAATGAGCTTGCCTTTATTTAAAATTAATGTATTTTAATTTTTTAAAAGGATGTTCGGTTATTTAGGGTAAACGAGAAAAGTCGAAACCCAGTAAGTTAGGGCACGTTTTCTCGAATTTCTTAATACCGAATATTGCCTTTATTTGCAAAAGCTCTTATCTCGAGGTAACAAGATGCTATATTCAGTAAGTTAGGACACAACACCTCGCATCTTCAAGAGTAAGCATTTATTTCAAAACTCGTATTGTGATTTAAAAGAATATTCCGTTATTTAGGTTAAATGAGAAAAATCGAAACCCAGTAAGTTAGGGCACGATTGTCTCGAATTACCAAATACGAAATATTACTTTTATGAAAGAATTATTTTAATGTATTAAAAAAATAACGTGATTTATAGTAAAACATAAAAGTAAATTATGGTATTAATACGTATAATAACATAATAATAGGTGCGACAGTGTCAATAACAATAATATGAGCAATTATAAAAGATGAAATAATAGCAAGGCTAGTAATATGTAAATATAAACAAATGTATAAGAAAAATGAGATAAGCAAATACATAAAAACTATAAAACATAAAAAATAAAAATGACAATGATAATGATAATGAGAACGATAATAAGAATAATAATAATATAAATAATAATAGTAGTAAAAACTAATGATAATAATAATAGTCATAATAAGAATATTAATGTTAGTAATAATAATAATAATAATAATGGTAAATAGAAAATAAAAATAATATAATATAATGATAGTAATAAAAGTAAAAAGTGGTGGTAATAATAATGGTAATAATAAATAGTAATAACAATGATAATACCAATAATAAATGATCTAAAGTTTGAAATTATTTACAAAGATATAAATAAATAAATGATGAAATGATAACAATAAGAGTAGTGATACATAAACAAAATAAGTGTGCTAAAAATATACATATATACACTAAATTAGTTGATATATAAAAAATAACGTATATGTAAATACAAAATAATAATAATAATAATAACAATAACAGTAATAATACAATAATAATAATAATAACGAAATATTAATAATAATGTGTTCAATGGTAAAAGAATAATAGTAACAATAATTTTAAAAAAAAGGATAATAAGAGCGAAGCAAGATAATAATAGTAATACAAATAAAAATAAGAATAAAAAGATAATAATAATAATAGTAATAATAATACTAGTAGTAAAAGGAATAATAATAGCAGTAATAAGGGCGTTAATAATAAGAATAATATAAATAATAATATATGTGTATGAAAAATAATTGTCGAGACCATTTTTAAATTGAGTTTTTGAAAATGGGAATCGACTTTAAAAACAAAAAGGGAGTCGCCACCAATCTTTTTAGGTGTGATTGGATCACCTTATAAAATGTTTTGTTTTAAAACATTAATTTTGGTCTACTAAAGTCGAGAAAAGCGGATTCGGGAGTCGATTCATGCACTGAGGAGGGTTAGCACCCTCATAACGCCCAAAAATAGGTACCTAATTGATTATCGAGTGTCTTTAATGTCAGAAATTTAAAAGTTTTAAGATATAATCCTCTTTTTTAATTAGAGTGTTTTAATTTGAAAAATTAAGGCTCACTTATTTCAAACGAGTCAAAACATCACATCCAGTAAGTTAGGACGCAATATTTTAAAACCTTCGAAACTAAGCTCGTCTTTCGAAAATTTCTATCTCGAAACAACAAAACGCCATATCCAGTAAGTTAGGACACTATGTTTTGAAATCTTGAAATAATTGTTTAAGTTTTGAAAACTCAAAATCACTAAGAAGGGTGCTTGACTATTCGAATTCAACGAGAAAAGTCGCAACCCAGTAATTTCTCGAAGTTTCCAAACATCAAGCATTGCCTTTTATTTTTTATTTTTTAAAAAAACCTTGGAATATTATTTTAAATGACGTTTTAGGGTGACATATTAATGCATCATGAAGCATAGATGTACAAAATATTCTAACATTTCCATTCAAACATAAATAATATCATTAAGACAAAACTAAATAACATGAACATACGTTTAATGAAAAAAAATCATACTAGGGTAAATATAAGATAATAAACAAATAAAAACATGAGTAAACTAAAAGAAAAGCATAATACATGCAAAAATTATACAACAATATATATCATAAAATAGCACAATAAAGAAATAATTAAACATAGCATATAAAAAATGAAACTATGCACAAATAAGATAAATGACATATACTTTAAAAAAAATGAATAAATAGAACATTTACAAATTATAAAAATATAATGCAATAGTTCAAAATACATGAAATGATAATATAATATATATATACATGCATAGAAAATATATATTTGAAAATAAACTATATAAAAAGGTTAAATATTATAATATATAAAATACATAATCAAATGTATAAGAGATAGGAATAAATATACATATTTGAAAAATGAAGAAATTAAAATAAAAAAAGGTTGAAAAACTAAGATAGAGGAAGAATAAAATAAGAACAAACCACAGAGAGTAAGAACGTAAGAGGGAGAGAAATTTGAGTGAATGCTCTTAAAAATTCTTATTGCTTCCCAAAACTCAAGTGTGTTTTACAATGAAGGGAGAGGCCTCTATTTATAGTTGAGCCTCCCCAAATCCAACGGTACAGATCAATTACATCAACGGTTAAGATTAAAGGATATCTACAAATTAAATCTCCAAGATTACAAAATCATATCTTCTAAGATTGTATATCATATCTAAGATTGCAATCATATCTAAGATTGTATCATATCTAAGATTGCAATCATATCTAAGATTGTATCATATCTAAGATTGCATATCATATCTAAGATTGCATATCATTGAAGATTATATTTCCATATGAGTCAAGCTTGTAGATGGACCTTAAATCTTTTCAAGTAATGAGCCATTCCGATCAGGCCAAATTATATTTGTAATTCTGGACTGAACTTTGGACTTCGTTTTTTTTTTGGGGTTTATTATTTTTGTTTTTGGACTTATTTCTGGGCCCGGGCAAAATTGAGTGTCTACAATAATAATTGTAACAAAAAATAATAATAGAAGTAGTAAATAGTAATGATATTAGAACAAAATAAATATATATATATAAGTATAATAATAATTGTAATAATATTTATAATATATGTATATAAAAAAAACAGTAGTAAAAGGATGTGTATATATATAATAATAATAATGGAAATAGTAATAAAATGGCATTAAAATAAAATAAATATAAGTATAATGATAATAATAATAATAAGGAAATGATAAAACACTTAATTTTAATAATAAAACATCAAAATAAGGAAGAAGGATTAAATTGAATTTAAAACCGAAAGTTTGGGGGGAAATTCAAAATAAAAAGAAAGGGGAGGACCTATCCAAACACGCGCATAACATGGGGGGACCAAAAGGGAAATAATTCCCTTCCCCCCAAAAAGCACGGTTTTAGTAGGGACCGAACTAAAATACAGGAAAAATTTGGGGCCAAAATTGAAAAAAATCAAAAAACTTGATTACAAAATAATAGAAAGGAGGAAGGACCACACGCGCAAATTTCCCCTTTTCAAAAACATGCGGATCCTGCCGGCGGGTCGGGTCGAATCGGGTCGGTGCATGGGCAAAGGGATGAAACGACGTCGTTTTGGCACTGGGGGGTTAAATCCAAAACGGTGCCATTTCATGGGGTTTATAAAATCAATTTTTTTTTAAAAAATTTCATTTTTTTTAAGTGTTCTAAAAAAAATGGGTTTGAATGCTCTCCCCCTCCAGGTAAACCTGCACTCGGCCAGGAGTTGGTCGCCCCTCAGTCATAGCCTGTTGTTGCCGCATGCCACAAACAAGACTGTGTGGTGAAAAATAAAAAGGTACTTTTTTTTTTTTTTTTTTGATATATATTCTTGATATATGTATGTATAAACAGTAAAGAAAATATATGGATCTTTATATATATATAAGGTTACGAAAAGTAAATAAATGAAAATGAAAGATCGAAAATAACCTTTTATCTGAATCTAACTCCTCTATTTTAGTATTTTGCTATGGTCGAATGCTTCTGTTTGCTTGAATCTCTTTTTTTTTTATTTCATATCTGCCTAAAAAAAGGTTACATTTTTTGCTTGGCTATATATAGCCGAATACATGATATTATATTTTTTGCTTCTGTTATCTGCTTTTTGCGTGTTGTTGTCTCCATTCTTTTCCTTTTTCTTTGATCTGTTTGCAGACTAGGAGTCAACGGCGGTGACAGAGGAGTTGGTGGAGGCAGACGGTATGGGCAATGGGTCAAGTGCGGCTAGGGTTTTTCTTTTTCTTTTCTTTTTTGATTGTTGATTTGGGCTAGGGTTAGGTTTTAGATTGGTCTTTAGGTTTGGGTATATTTTTAATTAGGTTTAGGGGTTATAAAATGGGCCAGGCAAATTGGGCTTGTACAACAAAAAAATAGACCAGTAAATGATAGCAAGAAAATACAATTTTTATTTTATTTATGATGTAAATCGGCTATAAAAAGCCAGAAAAATGATGTAAATGGGATTCATTTTTTTCCACAGAAATACACACGGATTCTGAAAAAAATCAAGTTGAAATTAGTTTTAAGGTGATTTTAGATCGTATTCTTCCTTGATTTTCGTTTCTATTTCATCATTCTTTATCTATTGCATGAAAAAAATAAATCTGTAAGGGGAAAAGGAGACTTATCTGTTGTTGAAGGAGCCTTTGAATCCTTGTTTGCTTCGTTGAAATCGAAGCTTTGATCGGGATTAGGGGATCTGATTTGATGATATGGAGGCGAAGGGGTGGTTGAGTGATGCCTCTGGTTCAGCCGAATGAATAAGGATAGGTTTTGGTTTTTTTCTTTCTTTTGATTTTGTTACAGTAACTGAGTGTTTGACTTTAGGTTTTTTTAGCTTGATTTTGTGTTGAATTTGAAACGGTGATGTATGGATCACTTTGGCACTTCGAATGGTCAAATTCGCGACTAGTCCTTCGCCTTCGCGCAGACCTTTAAATTGATCCTTATTTACATTTTATTTCATTTCAAATTTGTCATAGAATTTGCGTGTCTTTGCAATTTAGTCCGTGCCTAAACGCCAAGTTTTGGGATCTAGAATATTTTCAGTTTTGATCCCTGGACATTCGCGCGTATTGCGCTTAGTCATTATTTCAATTTCAATAGTTTTTTAATTATCTCTTCTAATTTGATTTTATTTCAATTAAGTTTTACTTCAATTTGTATATTTCATTTTTTTTTTAAATTCATTTTAGCATTCATCTTTTAGATTTTTTGTATATACATTTTGAATTACCTTGATAAGTTTACTTTGTTTTTTTTATTTTTCAAAATTATTATTTTTAAATTCCTTTTTATATCATATCATTTTAACACTTTGTATAATATTTTATATAAAAGTTCTTATACATTATTATATATATATAATTCATGATAAAGTTAGTTTTATTCTATGTATATTATTAATCTTATGTTATTTTATACATATAATTTCTTTTAAATCTATTCACATAATTTATTATATATCTTTGTTGTTTATAGAAAATCCCACATATTTATCATTTAAATTATTATTATACATATACACATACATTGGAACATATATTTGATTTATATACATCACTAAATCTATGTACTTTATACATATAGTTTTTCTTTGTATACATAATTATGTTTTTAAAATCTGTTACATATATAATTTATGATAAAATTAATTTATTTTTTAATGCATTATTAATTTCATGCTATTTTTTACAAATAATTATTCCTAAATATATTTATATATATATGTTTGATAAATCTATTATGTGTATATCTTATCATGTATTTTTACTATTCTTTCATATTTTATATATTATTTAAGTTATTGTGTATATTGTCGTTTTTTAAAATGAATCTATGTTGAAAGTATTTCGCATACTATTTGATTCAAATGATTTATTCTATAATATTTATTTCAATGATTATATATATCCTTAGTTTTTTTACCTAAACTATTTCAAATTCATCAATTCATCCACTCACATATCATATATATTATGTGTTCATTCATCTATTTTGAAATTGTCTTATACCACATTGACTTCTAAATTCCATTTTGTTTTGTATATGATTTGTTGATTGATTTATATTGTGCCATATTTATTGTTGTTGTATATTATTTATTCATTTTTTTATTTGTTATATTAATTATTTTCCATCCATGCTTAAAAATTTGATCATATTGTTCGTAGAATAGTTGTATTTAATTGTTGGTTCTATTAACTGTGGTTTATTGTATTTTAGGTGTGCATGTTATCTCATGTTTATTAACCCTTTTTTTTATACAAATGTTTCTTTGTAATACATTAAATATTCCCTCTTATTTTAAAATAAATAAATGTGTTTTGAGCTAATTTCCAATTTTCCTTATTACTCAAAGATTTTAAAATAAGGCAATATCCGATATTTAGAAATCCGGGAAGTCGTGCCCTACTGTGCTGGGTATGATTTTTCTTCGGACTAGGTATTTGGATATCCTTTTATAATTTTTGGCATATGAGCTCTAAAAAGTCAAAAATCAATCGTGTTTTTTTGAAGGTATAAAGGATCGTGTCCAATTGTACTGGATATGATGCTGCATACCTTTGAAACAAGAGAATTTTAACGACCAGTTTGAATTACTCCAATGTTTTAAAAAGAAGTCATATTTCAAAATTTAGTTTTTTTTCCTAGACATAAGGACAACACTTAATCAATCTGGTACCAATTTTTGGGCGTAGTGAGGGTGCTAACCCTTCCTCATACGCAACCTGCTCCTGGACCCATTTTTGAACTTGCGTATACCAAAATTGATTTAAATGTTTTATTAGGTAACCAATCACACCTAAACAAAAAGATTGGTGGTGACTCCACATTTAATTTTAAAAGTCGATCCCTGTTTTTTCCAAAATAAAAAAATGGTTTCGACAGGGCTAACTTGTAATAAAATAAATAAGAACTAGATCGAAATTTAAATAAATTATAGGGCGTAAATTGTAAAAAAAAGAATAGGGGATCAAAATGAAACACGCTAAAATAAATAGGGACCAAATGGGAAATTATCCCAAAGTTCCTGGACATGTGTCCCTCCCCATGGGGGCAGCAATTGGGGGACCAAATTGCACAAAAAACAAAATAAAAGAGCTAAATTAAAAGAAATAATAAATAGCAGTAGGACGAGATTGAGAAATAGTGAAAAAGCGGAAGGACCGAAAGAGTAAATAGACCCTCAGTTCAAAAATGCGTGGATCCTAGAGGTGGATCGGGTCGGGCCACAAGTCGCACCAAAACGACGCCGTTTTGGCGTCTGTGACTTAAGTCTAAAATGACATCGTTGTAAAGGGCTACATAAGTCAAAAATTAGGGGAAAAAATCATTTTGCCCACTGTTTTAAGAAAAAAATTATTTTCTCTTTTTTTTTCTCTTAATTGTTCTTAGGGCCGGCCAAGGGAGTCACTGTGCTCCGCCGACAGCCACCGGTCGCTGGAGACGGGCTACGCCGTACCCAGTGGGTGAAAAATGCAAAAACCCACCTTTTTTATCCCCTTTTTCTTAGGAACTCCGTTTTGGGGTTAAAATTGCCGAAAAGGCGACGAAAACAGATCAAAGGTCAAGAAACGGTTCAGTTTCCCTCTTCTCCAACTACCAACAAAGGTAAAAGGAAACCCTTTTTATTTTACTATTATTTATTTTTGAAAAAGATAAAATTTAATAATAAAAAAAGATCACCTTTGAAATTTTTTCATTTATGTTTTGATTGCTTTTTCGTATTCAAATTTTCTTTAAAAAAAAAGAGTCCCAAATACAACTTGTTTTCTGGCTTTTATAGCCAATACACTATTATTTTTATCTATTTTTCTACTGTTCTTGCCACTGTTTGCGTGTTTGTTCTTCTTTCTCTTTTTTGCAGGTGCCTCTGCAGTCAATGACAGTGGCAAATAAGTTAGAGGTGGTAGAGGTGAGGAGCGGTGGCGGCACTAGGGTAGGGTTCAAGTGCTTTCTTCGATCTTTTTTGTGTGCCCCCTTAGGTCTTCTTCTAATTGGTATTTACAGACTTTAGAATGCCCAGAAAGCCTAAAAATTGAGTTTTTCCGCGTATCTGGGAAACAAGGTGCGATATTGACATAGGCTGGCACATGGGCATGTGACCAGCACGTGTGGCTCACACGGGCGTGTGGGAAGCCTGTGTGGCTCACACGAGAGTGTGGTCAGCCCGTGTGGAAATGCCCAGGCTGTGTGGATCTTGAAAACAACTCTATTTGTCCGATTTTGGCTCGTTTTTTGCTCATTTTGCTGCCAAATGCTCTCCTAAGTATAAATACATGAATTTAAAGGATTAGGAGCATCAAATTCACTAATGTACATAATTAATCATCCAAAAACGCATTAAGAATGGGATTAAAAAATGTTACTTTTATGGCTTATCACTAAGATATAGGGACTAAATCGTAAAACTAGTAAAAGTTTAATTATTATAGATTATTATTAATTAATAATAGAATAAGTACTTAAGTGATAATTATACCACTACATAAAGAATAGTGGACAACAAATGGATTGTTTTACTTATTTTTATAATAAAATGTTAATAAAGAAAAACATCTCATCAATACAAAAATGGGGGTTTAAAAAAGAAAAAGAAAAAACAAAGGAAGGGAGTCTTCTTCAACCTAGATTATTTTCAAAAGAGAGGAGGACGGCTTTTTTACTTAAATAATATAAAAAAATAAAATTAATAACTGAAATAGCATACCCATTAGATTATTTACCAAAATGGTATGGTTTTACTAGTGCTGCTTGTCAAATTGGCGGCACTAGATTGAAATGTAATGATCTAAAATATTTAGAGACTTAATATGCAAATTTTCTATTTTGAGTGGCTACTAAAAAGGTGCTGCTTAAGTGCCGGCACCAAACCTTAAATGTGGCTAATTACCCTGTAAGCTCTTCTTATTTATTATTTTATTTTTATTCCTATTCAACTCACTATATTGTGTTTAAACAAGCTCATAACCTATTTTTGTAGTTAAATAAACCCTTAACTTATGATATTTACTCATAAATCCATAAGAGTTTTGTCCTAAAAGGTTGATTGGTAGTCCCATAAACTACAAAGGACAACACTTTGAGTTCATACCATTTGGTGCGGGTAGAACGGTTTGTCCTAGAATGCATATGGGAGTTACAGTAGTGGAACTTGCCCTCGCTAATCTTCTTTAGAAGTTCGATTGGGAAATGCCTGCTGAGATGACAAAAGAAGACATAGACTTTGATGCATTACCTGGTGTCACTACACAAAAAAAAATGCTGTTATCCTTGTGACTATGGAGGTTAATGATTAATCAGTGTATGTCTCGTTATAGTTACTTGTTTGCTGCTTGCTTTACCATGTACTTTGTTGAGTTTCAACCACATTCTACAATGCTTATTAATAAGGGATCTTTAGTAACATGATCCGTGTTTAATTAATCTACCATTACCGCTATTTTCAATTCAAGATTTTGTTTAGCCGAGTAGCTTTTTACAAGGAGGTAGACAGATGAGTTTGGCTTTCAAATCCAAGCGTTTGCATCCTGTTTCAGCCACTAGGATTCGTCGCTAGTTTTTGGTGTGTGCTAGGGCCATTGGTGATTAGCAGACAATGAATGATCATGTACTTCCAATTTTTGGAAACAATGTGATGGAAAGTATTTGAATTTGTGGTGCCTACCAGAATAATATTATAATTTATGACTAAGAAACCATAACAACGACAACAATAATATCTAAAGTAGCCAAACAAATATATATTATAATATATACGAACATATAATCATAAAAAAATTACTAAATAAAATTCGATTTGAAGAAGATTGGATTAACTTAATTATGCCTTGTATCTTTTGTGTCACATTACATTCGCCTTGAACAAGGCTTAAAACAGGATGAACCCTTATCACCCTACTTTTTTGTTCTCTGTCGGAACGTACTTTCGCTATTAATTAGCAAGACAAAAAGAGATCAGAAAATATCACATCTACTCGTTACCGACGATAGCTACATGTTCTTCAGAGTCAACAGAGAAAAAGAAAGATTCCTAGATCAATTTTGCAACATTTCAAGACTTTGCATAAACTAAACAAGTCTGAATTTATGCTTACAAGGAATTGCCATCCAAAATTCAAAAGAATGTTCCGGGGCATCCTTCAAGTGAAAATCACAATGGAATGAGGGAAATACTTGGGCATTGGTTTGGGTCAACTGTGTAAAAGAGGTAAGTTCATTCAACCAGGCATCGATAGAATGGAATCTAAGCTTGCACTTTGGAAAGCTAAACTCCTTGGGCAAGGTGGGAAGCTCACCTTGATCAGGTCCATTTTAGCAGACTCACCGTTTTACGAATTGTCTTGTTTCCAAGTTCCGAAAAACATATGTAACATGATGGATCAATTAGTGTGAAGTTTTGCTGGGGGAAGATAAAGATGCTAGCTAGGAAGATACATTACCTTAATTGGGATCAAATTTGCACCAATAAGATGGCTGGAGGTCTAGGCATAAGGAAAACGAACATCATTAACATATTTTGATAATATGTTCATTAAATGTATGTTTTTCTACTCTGTAATGTGTATTTCATAATATGCCTAATTAACATATTTATTGTGCTTAATTTTGATAAATTTTTAAATGAGATGTCGTTAATTTTGGACTTATTATTTGAATTTTTATTAGGTGCAAAAGCAAAATCTAAAAAAAAATTAAAATTGAAGATACAGGACAGTCGTACAAATTTTGGACAAAATATAAAAATTGATGGACAAAGATCTATTTTGAGAACTTTTATTTTGAAAAAAAAAATGATATTTCTAGTTTTTCATTACGATAATATTTTATTTTTTCATATTTTATCTTTTACTTTATTTTTAGTAAACTCGTCGAATTGTATATATATTAGAGGTGTGCATGGGCTGGGCTACCCTGTCCGGCCTGAAGGCCCGTTTGAAAAATGGGAGGATTCGAGTAAAAATATAGGCCCGAAACATGGGTTTGGGCAAAAAAACAAGGCCTGTTTAGAAAATGGGCAGGGCTAGGGTAAAACTTTTTTTACCGGGGCCCGGCCCGGCCCGGCCTGAATTATATACTAAATATATTTTTTTTATTTTTAATCATATTTACATTTTATTTTTAATTTTAATATAATCACTTTTTATTATATCTTCAATTTGTGTATTGTTTTAAGAATTGTTTTAATATCATTTTTATTTGTTTCTTATTTTAATATTTGTTTTAAATGTATTTGATGATTTATTATATTTTAAAAATTTTATTTAATGAAATAAGTTTAAAAAAATTTAATATGGGCCAGGCAGGGCTCAGGTTTAACAATTTTAATTCGGGCTGGGCTTGGACAAATTTTTAGGCCCATATTTCGGATCGGGCCGGGCTCAGGCCTAGAAAACGGACCTAAAATTTTGTCTGGGCCCGGGCCGGCCGATGCGCACCTCTAATATATATATATATATGCGCATATATAGCAATGCGGGCGTCCCCTATACGTTTAACTTGAAAAGACAATTTTTATATATATAAAATTTATTTATGTTATAAAATAAAGAGAAATAAAGAGAATAAAGAATAAAGAAAATATGAAAATAATAGAGAATGTACTCCATCAATCAAATGGATGATTACAATGTTTCATCATACTCTATTTATAGGCAGAAGAAATATAAAAGAAGTAGAGATCTAATTCTAATAACTATTAGAATTTAAAGTACATCAAAACTTTATCTTAATCATGATGGACATCCACTTAATAAAATATTCATAACAATTTATTCTTTTGTTTATTTATTATTTTTCGTTAGCAATTAAAATTTTCATTTAGCTTTAGGTCGATAGACAATTTGGGAAAGAGTCGTGAGATTTGAATCCGCACTTAAAACTTTCATTTCGGTATTTTTCATTTCTCCGGTTTAGGAGATAGACACCGTTGTCGTACAAAGTTGTATTGGCACCAAGTAAAAAAAGAGTACTTGTTGATTCGGTGTTGATAGTTGTACAGTTGGAAGTACTTAATCGATCGTCTTTTATATTCGGTCTACTGAAGAACACATTGGTGTATCCAGTTAAGTAGTTGGTTGGATTCGTCAAGGGAAATAGCAATTGGATTTAAACAATCTGTGCAGTTGAGGTAGTTGGTTCAAGTTGGACCCTTCTACTTCGCAAGGCTATTGGAAAGCTAAATTGTGGATGTGTGTATGGTTGTTTGTTCGGTAAGGATTAGTTGTTGCGTGTTCTTGCAATTAATTTACACAGGGAAGGATTGATGGTTTGAGATATCCTCGATCACTATAACTAACTTATCGATTGAAGGAGAATATTTGCTATTAAGGATCAATTTAAAACCAGAGCAAAAAATCGAGCCTGAAACTAGAATTTCATCATATCGATTTATTCAATATAATTTTTTTATTTATTTTTATTATTATTTTGATTTTAATTATCTCTATTATTTTTACTTTTATCAGATTTAAATTTTCCTGTTTTTAATTTTGCACAGAACGTCGCATGTCGTGAGCCCGACAACAGCATGGCACGCAACCTAGTTTATTCAAAATGATAATTTTAGATATTTCGATCTCTATGGGATCGACTTTACTCTCTATACTACTATTTATTTACTGTTTAGGCATAAGAAATACTATTTTTAGTGAATTCGACACCCATCAGTATTGATCCATCATGCCTATCATATAATTGTTGCTTACATCTCATTATCCGAACTTAAAAATATATATATATATTAGTTTAGGACTTCTATTATTGTAAAATCCCAATACAGTAAAAAAAATTCCCTTTATTTGGCCTTCTTTAAAAAATTAAATATATAAATAAATATAAAATATGTTTTATTTAAACAATTTCTTATAAAAGGTGTATTATCAAGGAAAGCTAGTAATTCAATCATGGTGAGATTCCCACGTTTGTACTTTGATATGATGGGGGGTTGTATTGTCCTATTGAAGCATCCTTAAGTGGATTTGACATGATTTGGGGACTGATCATGTGCTAAGTTTGTAAGAAATAACCGTTGACGAAAGATGTAATGTAATTATGCAGTATGAGGCAATCCATCAGGACTTAATGTAAGATAGACATGAGATAAACTTGTTGAACTATTAGATATATCAAGCTTGGAAGAGACTAAGCTTGAGCCAAGCCTTAATGAGGTTTGGATGAATCGAGAAAGAGCAGATAGACCCAGGTAATGGGCATGACAGCGTGAAAGATGAGGGTTTAATGGAGGTTCATATGACAAAAATGGTCAGCACATCAGCTTAAATGGAAGGAATAGAAACAACTCTTTTAATGAGTGATGGTAATGAAGAAACTTATAGTGTTGCAAATGGTATTTTCGTGAGCCAATCTCTTAGTGATTCATATGTCAAAAATAGGAAAAAGATTCTTCGTGAAGGCTGAAAAAGCATGGGAGTGGGTAAATTGATTGAGCTTAGAGCAGATGATGAGATTATAATTAGGGAAATGATGGACGTCGAAAGATGTCGAACCAGATGAGATGGGTGGATTTCCATACGATTAGGAGTTTTTAAGGATTGCACAAGGAATCTTTAGGTGATGATATGAAATGTTAGAAGGCTCAGGTATTTAATAAAATATAGATATTGCTTATATTCATATCTAAAAAGTGTTTATGGATCGAATTTGGGTTTCGATTCATTTTATTAGATAAAAATAATAATAAAAAATCATATATTAATATATATATATACATTTTAAATTTAAATAAAAAATATTTGCATTTATTATTTTAACAACAAAACGTGCTATGTGGATGGGCTCACTGCTCAATCCAACAAAACAGTAATCAGATTTGCATACAGGTTGTGCAAAACAACCCGCAACTAAGACACATTTTCATTTCTTTTGTTTAATAGGGTTATTTGGTCCGACAGGAATGGCTCACTGCATAGAAGATATTCAAACTTCATTTACTTAAATTCTAGTTAAATTGTAAATATTCCAATAAATTATATTTTTATTAGAATAATTATTGTAAATTTTAAAGGATAAAGATGTTTAGAGATTAAATCCCTTAGAAATTCTTTTATTATAAATAGGAACTAATTTCAGTCGTTGATATAATTTGATATGTATCATTAGATTTGGAGGAATACTTATTCTTGAATTAAAGAATATATATTTGAAGGTATTTATTCAAACATTTCGTATGTATTGTTTCCTTGTGGTTTTTCAATTCTTACAGTTAGATTAACTTAAACGGATTTGAAAAAAAAAATTACCCAAAATTATGCAAGTTATTAAACTTAAGTTCTAGTGCTATGACACTAGTAATATGTTGCACCCATGATTCTAAATTTCAAAATTGGACGTAAGAAAAGTCAGAATCCTATGGTACATGGGAACAAGATGGACTTCTCTTCTCCTTTTTACGCTATGAAACCCAATCGAGAAAACAAGATGGACGTGCTTAATTCAATATCTGATAATAACTATAAACAATCCCGGCTAAATACAATATGTGATAATAACTATAAACACTCCCGGCTAAATACATGGCTGACAGATACCTTAATGATTGTTAAGTGCTGAGAGATTGTATTTTTTTCAAGTAAATAGCAACAATATTAGCAAGTAAACGACGTAATTGAGATATCCATTTTAATGGATAACGTCATGGACGGCGCCCGCCATGCACGTGGGGGCATCAAATCTTCCAATCCGCCCCCTTCTTTTTTTTCTTCCATTTTGCATCTTGAAGAATTTTCTACAAATTTCATATCTTTTGGATATATATATTAAGAATACTTTTTTATTATTTATTCAAACCCAACACTACTCTGCCAGCCGAAATGGTGCTGTGATAATTATTCTCTATGGTTCAAAAACGTGTGTATGGCTTAGTTTCAAGTTTCTTATAAGATGGCTGGCTCCAACTTGGTAGATGAAGACAAAGGAATATGCGAAAGCAGAGTGAGCTAGAAACCAAAAAATTCTACAATTCTTTGTCATATCTTGGTCCACAAAGACTTTATAAGGGAACAAATGTCTTTGATCTTTTTTTTTTTTTTTTTTTTTTTTTATTATTTCAGTATGGAGTAGCCGAAAACAACCTTTTAAAGTGTGGGGGGAAATAGTAAGCAGCTAAAGTCGAGCCCCTAGTTTTCAAACTAAAATTTTTTTGGTTAATTGCACTAAACGTATTTTAAGTTAGTTATCAAACTTCAAAATATTTTAAGTGAATTCTCACACATGGGCAAATATAAAGGGCAAGCAGGGTCCTTAAAAGTTATTAAACTATAAATGTATATATGATAAAATTGTATTTTAGCCCCCAAAAATGAAAAAAAAATCTATTTAGTCATTTTAAGAAAATGATGAAATTATAAACTAATACATGATAAAATTATATTTTCGACCTTTCAAAAAAGTTATAATTCAATTTTGGCCCCTCTTAAAAAAAATTCTAATTTCACCTCTGCTTTCAATCAGCTTAGCCCTTAAGCAAATACCTATTGTCTAGACAACTTAGGAATTGACGTGTTAAAAAATGAAATATTCCTCCTAAATTTTATTCACACTATTTGTTTTTTTAACACATTAAATTTACATATATTTGCAAAAATTTTTTTACATATTTTAAATATTCTCTGTGTCATATCTGAATTGAAATTTAATGCCTATCTAATTAATATAACATTAATGCATTAAGGACTCAGTTAAAACATTTCAAAGTTTAAGAATCACTTATTATGTAGATAATAGTTTGACAATGTTTGGTGTAATTAATCCAATTTTTTTAAAGTGGAGAATGGTTTAATTGTATCTCATCTAATCATCTCTTAATATTAGGTACATCTTTTTATTTAAGAGATAAATATCAAAACTATACATGAACTATGATTTAATGTGTAATTGTATACACGAACTTTGATTTTGTGTAATTTTGTACATAAAATCTTGATTTAGTCCAATTTTTGTAAATTATTAACATAATTATTGATATAACATCATTTTATGTTTATATATTGCATACACAAAATAATTATATTTATCCAATATAAAAATAATTTGATGTATTTATTTCTTTAAATGTGTATGATTAAATCAAAATTAAAGTTTCAAGTATATATTTGAACTAAAATTAGAGTTTTACGTATATAATTACACCAAATTACAGTTCATGTATACAGTTACGTATTAAACCAAAACTTATCTATAATTTTAAATTTTATCTATTCATTTAAGCATGCAGATATTGCTATTTGGTAGCACATTCCATCATTTTTTTTATCGTTCTGTCTTATGTATCATTTCTAAATGCCCAAGCAATGTGCACTTTTTTTTACTCATTAAAAGATAAAATTTTAAAATTATGAATTAGTTTTGATATATAATATATATAGTATGATATATATAAATTTTATCTACTAATTCAACCATATATATATATATATATATAATCATTTAGTCGACTGATAAAATACCTAACCTATTCCAATTTCCAAGTCTGAAATGTTGGATTCTTCATCAACACAGTTTAGTAGGTTACGTCTTTGACAATTTGTCACTTCGTAGAAAACAAAGAGAAACAAACATTAAAATAAAAATCTGTGATGTTAGTGCCATAAATAATAAGGTTGTTTATCTCATGCTGATGCTTGCTTGAGTTGTGGGGTTTTTAATGGCCAAAATTGAAAAAAAGATGACTGTTTAATTGTTACAATTAGTCAACACGATATATATAAAGATATTCAATATAAAAATTATCTAAATTGATAATATTAGAATACTAGGAAGGAAAAGGTTTATCCTTTATTTACTTTTTCAAGGATGAGAAGCGATGTTTGGCCACGTATAAGAGTGCATTGCGGAATACTGTACTTGTGGTAAAATTGCTATAAAGGCCTTTTACTAAAAGTTGAATTGTATTTTATTTCCCTATTAAATAAATTAGACAAATTAGACCAAAAAGTAAATTGATCATTCTGTTAAATTTTTCATCAATTTTTACTATTAAAAATTAGTTATTGCACATTAGCATAAAGTGCATGTATTATTTTATTAGTCACACCAATTTTTAATTATAGAAATAAATGAAATATTTAACAAAAATGACCGATTTCCTCTTTGAAATAAGTAAAATGCAATCTGAATTTTAGTAGATGAACTTACTTTCATGGTACTTTTACCTTGTAAGTATGTGGCCTACATGTCTTAGGTTAAATGTTCAAGTCCTTTGCACACAGATGACATACATAATTAATATTACACATAACGCTGACATTTCTTCTCTAAGCCTTGCAGGTTATATCTCTATATTTTTACCATCTAAGGATTTCCAGACTCTATGACCTCACGTATGCCTCCAACAAACATATTAAGACACTCAAACTCTGTAAAATCAAAAGACAACTTCAACACCAAAATAATACTTTATCATTGTTAGGGTCTAATCCCCCTCAACAAAGAAACTTTGAACGGTTCATTACTAATGTAATTAAGCCGTCTTCTTATCTTTCAAATTTACTTAACTACCTAGAATTTTAATATTAAATTCACTCCATCAAAGATATTTACTTAATGAAGACCTAAATTCCATGTGAGAAAAAGGTGAAAATGTTTAACCAAACTCTCAAATAATTAATTAATTAGCACCCGAAACAGTACTTTACGTACATGAACAATTCCTTGCTGTAAAAGTTGATTGAGAGTATCAAAATTAATTTAAAAAGAGAAAATCCAAACATTATAATTAAATTATAATATTTTGCACGTGCATGACCCATGTGATAAATTATTTTTTGATACATACAATATTATAAATTATAAATATCGTTGAAGTGGAAACTTGGAAAATATACACATAACATATGTATGAGTTTATAATGTGAAAGCTAGAATAAATTGAAACAGCTGCTTAATTGATCAAACTTGTAGCATAGTTTATTGATTGGAATTTACGAATAATATTAAAAAGTACACATAATTCTAATGTGAAATTAAGTAGAATTATATTAAATTAAAATTATATGTATCAAGTTGTGTCTTATGCATCAAATCATAAGTTCCTTTTGTCCTACTCATAAAAAAAATTATGTTTATTCCATTATAAATTAAATCAAAATTGGTATTAATTTGAAAATTTATCCCTTTAATCATCCACCTACTTTTATTAAATCAGAAAACCTTTAATTAATAATAGTCCACTTACATAAATACAAGTGGCATAGATATTAAAATATTTGTTTTTATTAGTCGAAGTTTGACAAAGAAAAAACAAAAAACCCAGAGTAGAAAGTCAAATTGATTTGTAATTAAATTCCAACATCTAGGGCACCACGTTATTTCCAGAGAAAACTTTATCGTCCACTTTACGTTATCCTACACAACATGTTAGAAGTTGTAATAATTACATCTTGTAATATGGGTTAGAGCACAAAGCAAAATTACTATATGACCTTAATTTTTGTCTGAAAATATTTGGTATAGATTGAACTTCTTAACCATTTGAAGAATTTGAAAGTCATAAATTGTTAAGATATTCTTTTCATTAATGCTTATTTATTTATGGCTTAGGCTTGCTGATAAAGAAAGCAACCGGAACATCCTTTGAAAAAGTATTAGAGCAAGTTTAATCCACCTAATATTCTTAAATTATCGTTGAAATTTTAAATTCATCTTTAAATTTTAAAATGTTTTAATTAGATCCTTAAAACATGATAATCAATCAAATCTTTCTATGACTAATAGTGAATTTTTTATTGTCCTATTTCATACCAAAATAGTATACACCAGAATTATAAACACTTGTGACACCGTCAATTACAGGTGTTAAATGGAGTGGGCACGGTGGGTTCAAGTTGGATCTATGTAAGGTATTTAGAAAAAAATTTAAAGTTCGGGTTTAGCCCGGCCCGAAAAATGGATTTACTTTTTTGTCCAAAGCTTGACCCAGTTTAAAAAGATGAATCCGGGCCACCTATATTTGATTTTTTTAGATTAACTTTATTTTAAATTAATTTTTAAAAAAATATAATGCACTAAAAAAAGTTAGAATAAAAGTTTTCTAACATATTAAAAAGAATTTATTTTAAAAAACACTACCATAAATATAACAAATATCTTATTGTATTAAATATAAATTTTAAAATTTTATATTTTGGGTTGGGTTATTTAGATGTGTAAGTTATTTTTAGGTATTGGGTAATGGGTTTAATTATTATTGGATTAGTGATTTAATATAAATATAAATATATATAATTATTATATATTTAACATATATAATTAATATAATATTCGGGTTGGGCTCAGGCAAAAAAATCTTGCCCAAGGCTCGACCCATATAGAAAATGGGCCTTAAATTTTATCCGAGCTTACTTTTCGGGCGTCATATTTTATCCAATCACTTCTATTTTTCCAGCGAGCCTTCAAGCATGGGTGGATGGCCCGGCCCATGAGCAGGTTTACCATCAATACAACAACAACAAAATCCAAAACACTTGTAACACATCAACACCATAAATGTATACACCTCTAACACCAATTCACAACAAAACAACAACTCAACATGACAAAGCACTTGTAATATAAACTATGCAACGTCAAAATGAAACATCAACAATACTCCTCAACAATCCAACACATACCAAGCTTTGACTAATTTATATGAGATCAATACAACAATAACTCAAATCATTTAAAGCCTAAATGTAGAATAATAAGGAGGGAACATGCAAACCATCTTTGTTTAGATTGTTAACCAAAGAGGATTGAGAAGCTTAATCCATCCTTCATGCAACATGCCTTTCAGGACATGGTAGCCACTCAATCAATTGCCTTATTGGTAGGGGCATAGATAAGGGTGTAAGCAGTGGCATTGGTCTCCTAAAAATGGTAAATATGTCTTTCAATCCCTTTGAAGTTTATGAAATTACAAGTTAATATAATGGTAAAATTGCACTTCAATTCCCCTAAAAATTTATGATTCATCTCTGGCATCCCTAAAGTAAATTTCTAGCTTCACCCCTACTTATTGGCATTTCTTGAAACCAACCTCAATTTCTTGTAAGGAATCAACATCGATAACTCCTTTATATATTTTATTACAGGTCTTATCTTCAATCACCTTAAGTCTCTTCTTATCACTCAACCTATTTTCTCCATTTTAGTATTACTATTTTTAGTCTCCATAAGGGAAATCATCTTTGAATCATATTTCAAAGAAGCTTAAACTATCAAAGTCGAGCGAGCCCCTTGACAATTCCATGATATTGTAATCATTTCTCCTTTATAGCTGTTTGAGGTTAGCTACCACAACCTTTTTCTAATTCATTTCACAACTTCTCCTTTGTTCTATTCCCATATTCTCTCCTATCCTCTCATCCTACCAAACTACCATACATTGGATTTCCCACTAATACCCCTTCCTCAAAACCTTTTCTACTCCTTACCTTTCCTTTTTTCCTAAGCAAATTTCTTAGTTTCCTTCATGGCTTCCAAAGGCAAATCCAAACTCCTCGTATTCTCAAATACAACTTGTTCCACCAAAGCCATTCTATTAAACTTGTCCTTATATAATTTGGGCTTTTACACAACATTTTTCTAATTTATATCATTTATCCCCCTCCCTGTAACACCCTTAACCTATTTTCGTCACTGAAATAGGATTACAGAGTATTACCGAGCAAAGCAGTACATCTAACTTCATAACAGAACCAATTATACAATTACATGTTAACATTTAATAATTGAATCTAATCATGGTAAAAATACACTTAGAGGCATTAAATCGAGCTACGAGGCACTAAAATATTTTGGGAACATTCTGAGATCAATTCGAAACAAATCAAAAAATTTTGGAAAAACTTGGAAATTTTGGAAACGGCCATGTGAAATAGCCCAGACAGTGTGGATATTCGAGGTCTGGACACACAATCGTGTCCTAGCCCTTATGGGTATTCGAAATAAGGCCACACATCGTGTCGTAGGCCATATGCAAACCGTGTATGCATTCGATGTTGGGTCACACGGTTGTGTGCTCCAATTTTAACTCCTAAAACAAGCCAATTCAAGCACCATTTCTTGCACAATAAAAAACAGCATAACTAGCCTATTTTACATGGTTAAAAGAACATTCAAAATACCAAATACATGCCAAATATTCATCCATCCTATGTTTAACCAATATGCCATCAAAAGGCACCTCAATTCACACACTAATTCAATTAAAAAACAAAGTACAATTTCCACACCTTAAACACATAACATTTATACCAAAAAGACCATTTCATTCTCATACTACACCACCACAACTTACCACTTTAAAAGCATAACCAAAATGACCATAACCATATAAGTTTAAACATTTACAAGCCAAACCAAACCATATATGTATATATAGATACAAGCAAGACCGAAACACACCATATTAATAAGCTAATCTAAAGCACCTATTACATGCCATTTATAACCTTGTACCAAGGTAACCAAAAACTACCAAAATGATGGAGGGATAGTATGATCGTGCTCCGATGAGGTTCCAACCTTTTGAGCTTTCCAGTGGCCTGTAGAACGATAAACAACTAACATAAGCAATTAGCTTAGTAAGCTCATATAATGTGAACTTAAACTTACCGACTATGTTATAAGTTAACCATTTAAGCATGGATTTAATCATTTAATCAAGTGCACACATTTCAATCCTATACACACAACTCCACAAAGTTAGTAAGTGTATAATGAGCATATAAATTCAACCAATTCATGGAACATTTCATGAAATGAATCTCAATATACAAACCATCCATCACATATTCAATTAGTTCCATTTCCAATCCAATTACACATATCATACTTTCCATTTCATATCCTCAATAACATAGCTCGTTTCATATTTGTACATTTCCATTTAATCTTAATTGTCCATTGAACCACATAGAATAACATCGAATACTTAGGAAATGCTCACACAAAGTTTGTTTTTTCATGTAATTGTAACCATTTCTATAATGCACACGAGCTGTGAAATGGGGCTGCTCACACGAGCTATGGGTAGGGATATTAGCTACACGATGTTGCTCACATGAGCTGTAAAGAATCCGCAACAAATGTAGGACCTCAACCATCGGTAGGACATCCAAGACTAGCAACCAAAACCATATAATCCCTAATGACATATCATTTGTATCCTAAGTATCCACAAGGTTCAAACGAGACTATTAAATTGTCAAATATCCAAAACATCGTAATATTATCAATTTAAATTATACATATCATAACATTAATTAACATACAATCCAAACAAAAATTAATAAGTTTAATACTCATATGAACTTCCATCAATTACAACGATTTTTACAACAAAGTTTATAACTAATTCGAGACTTTCGCTTTCCCTCGATTCAAGTCTAGTTGATTCTTTTCTTAATCTAAAAATTAATTTCATTCAATTAAATAACTCAAATAGTCTAATATAATTAATTCTAGCTTATAACTCATTTTTACTATGAATTTACAAAATTACCCCTAACATTTTAACTTTTGTGTAATTTAGTCCCTAAATCCGAAACTTATAATTTAGCCACAATTAATAAAATTTCATGCTAGTCGATTTTCATTGGGTTCCATAACAGCCTATATTTATCAAAATTTCACATTAACACCCATGAATTTTACTATTTTAACAAATTAACCCTTAAACATTAAAATTAACAAAAACTACTTTACAAAATAATCCTATTTAACAATCAAACTTAACAATCTATCATTAACTTCAAGAACACTTCAATTTCATCCATGGCAAGTCCCTAGACTTTTAACAACTTTAGAAATTGACCCTTAGGCTAGCTAGATTAAGCTAATACGATAACAAAAACATAAAAATGACTAAAAACGGAATTAAAATCACTTACATGCAAGCAAGATTAAGAAAAAAATCTTCCAAGCTTACTTCTAGAGAATTTCGGCTTAAGAAAAACCAATTTCAGAAGATGATAGCTTTTTTTAGTCTTTTGTTTGTTTTAATTTTCATTTAATTATCATATTACTATTTTATCCTTAATTGTTTTAACTAACAAATAATAAACATGAGTCCATAAATGTCCACTATATATATACATATATATATGTTATAATTACCATCTAAGTTTATTAATTAAATATTCCATAGCCATTTGACCCCTTTTTCTAATAGAAATCAACTTTTGCAACCTTTATTATTTAGTCCTTTTTAATTAATTAACTAACTAAACATTAAAATTTCTTAACCAAATTTTAATACGATCCTAATAAATACTCCTAAACATTAAATAAACATTAAAATACTAATTCACTAGTCAGAATCGAGGTCTCGAAACCACTGTTTCTGACACCACTAAAACAGACTGTTAATCTCCCTCTTTTCAATTTTAATTTTCCAAACTTTGTAGTTAAACCATTTTCTTGTTCCTCACCTACCTTCTTTTCATATTATCATTCCCCCCATTTTCCCTAATCTCCTCATCTGAGGGGTAATTCAACGATATATGGTTGATTTCTCTTGGCCTCATCCTTTCCTTACTAGCCTTACCATTCCATTCAATTCTAACCTTCCACACCCCACCCAACTTTCCTTAAATCTCAACAACCATCCCACCTTTAATTCCAAATTCCTCACCCACCCATCTCATTTCCACTCCCCAACCCTTCAATATTTTTTCCATACTCTTTTCTTCACAACACATCCCATTAGCACCCTCCCTTACCTCTATCCTAACCTTATCATCCCTCTTATTCCCATTAAACTCTCTTTCCTCATCCTTTGTCCTCTCTAAATTTTCATCATTAACCTTATTAAAAGCCTCACACCAATTTCATTTCCCATCCTTAACCCCTCATTCCATCCTTATAAAACTAGAACTTACAACCTTATCACACTCCTTTTCCTCCCTCCTCAATAACACTCCATTGTCAGGACATCTCCCTCTCAACCCTTTTCCTCTCTCACTCTTTTTAGTTCTATAGCTATTAAATGTTAGGGAAAATGAGACAAAGTCAAAGAAAAAAATGGTACGAAAATCTCAAGAGTTAAGAAATTGACTCTTAGCAGAAAAGAGAAAAACTCCCAAGAAGAGAGAGAAATTGCATTTTGCAAGAAGTTCCTAGTTCCATCTCTAATGTGAATTTAAGCATTAAATGTCAATTCAAATCTAAAGCGAGCACATTTAAAAGATTTAGATCAAATTGTAAGCATGTGTCGCAACTATAAAATTATTTTTCTACTCTTTTCTCTCAAAGAAAACTCTCTAACCTCTTTTTAAAAACTTCTTTTACATCTACCTCTTCAAGCATCCAACTGCTTCACTGCTGGCAACTGGCCATCATCTTCCCCCTTTTCTTTTTTCTCTTTGAACTATTCTTGTAGTGTTGATTTAGGCAATCCAATGACCCCAAAAGGTGGTGTCGATGGTGACAGTAACGAAAGACATGTTTATAATGTAATCAACATATTTTAAATATACTTCATGTCAAATTTAAGATGACATTTACTAATTAAAAACCTAATCGATACACTACTGATATTTTAAACATTGAAAAATCAATTGGTGAAATATAAAAATCAGCATACAATCTAAGCATAATTAGGAATCTCTAGTAAAAAAAACTTATAAAAAACATATATCTGGCCGATTTAAACGAATATAATCAATAAAGGATGGTGGGTGAGATCATTATTAATTTCTTTTATATTATACATACATACATATAATATCTCCATTATTTTAACCCCCAATTATATTGATAATAAAAGTAAAGGCTAGGCTTTTTGGAAGGACAAACTTTGTCTAAAGGAGAGAAAAATGTAGAAGGTTTTAGTCTCTGAATTACCTAACTTAACCTAACACATATGGTCTACAACCTAGTAAGCTAATAAATGAGGATATTTTGGTCCATAAACTTCGCTCTTCTTTTCCAAATTCCAAAATTATTCTCCATTTAATTGTTGTCGCATAATTGCATCAAAACTTTTGTTTTTGAAATGTTTACAACAAATGGTCAACTTACTCTTTCATCATTTTTCCACAAATTATGTTTTAGAATAATAATATAATACATCTCAATACCTACAATTATATCATTTATTACAAAGGACTAAGATTAATGATACTAATAATAACATTTGGACTAACAAACCAAAATATATCGCAAAGAATCGTAATAAATCTTAATATAACATAGGATGAAATTTAAACTTGAGATTTTAAAATTTTCAAAAATATAATTTACACAATCCATGAATAAATTTGATAATTACATAATAAACTCTGATTTAAGATGACTCTTCATTATGAATGGGGTTAGAATATGATGACAAATAAATATATTAATAGATGTTTATGCATAATCAATTCATGTCAACTTTTACATAAAAACTTCTTTTTTGGGGTTGGTGGATGGCTGTTTCATTCATATTTTTAAGAAATGTTTTTTTCAAATATATTAATAATATATTTAAAAAATTGATTTAAAATGAAGCTGCTTAATTACACTAATTGTCAAGGCTTAAGCTATGGGTTTTGATTTGATTTGACTAGAAAGAGGACCTACCTTGGAGGCATAGAAGACTGAACTGAACCTTCTAATTAAAGTTCATTTTCATTTGTATGAAAGGAATCTTTTTTTCATACCATTTTATTATTAAATTTTTTAGAGGTAAAACTACAAGTGATCAACTCTTTTCCATATCATTTTATTCATAATCACATAAGTAGAATACAGTTAGAATATAATTATCATAAAAACAAAAAATATTGTTTATTTAAAATTCAATCTAATATCAATTATCATATTTTTAAAATTAAATTTATATATTCTTATATTCTAATTTCATAATCATATAGTTAATAAAATGTTACAAAATGTATAAAAAATATAAATAATTAAATATAATTTAATTAATGTATACAACCAATACACAGGTACATATTATATGTGTATGTAAGTGTAAGCGTGAGTAATCTCACACGGCAGAAGGAAACACAATATAAAGCATATAAATATCAATTTCTTTAAAACTTGTCTAAATTTGGCTAGGGGCTTAGTCTACTAAGTGGGTGAGTTTACTTATTGAATTTTGTGGTGTCGCAATAACTTTTTTCGGATTAATTATAATTATAAGGAAACACAATATAAAGAATATAAATATCAATTGCTATGTTTGTTTCACAGAAAATAGTTTGGTTAACGAAAAATGACTTACAGGTCAAGGTAAAATAAGCCATTTTTCCTGTAAAATGACTTACTTTTTTGAAAAGCATAAGTCATTTTTTGAAGAAAAGTTCATTTATAGATAATTTTATTTTTATATAAAATTCACTTAAATCTAGCTTAATATTATTATATTGATAATAAATTTTATTTTTATTTTTAAAAATATTTAAAATATTATATTTTTCAATATTATTAAACATAAATATTTAATTATTTATATTTAGTCATGTAATAAATTATTAATATAATAAATAAAATTTATTATTTTAATAAATTATTTAATATTTCAATTTTATTTTAATAATAAATTAAAAATAATAATTTTAAATAATATTATTCACATATTATTGAAAATATTCAATATTAATATTTTAATAATAAATATTTATTATAATTATAAATATATTAATAATAAATGTTTTGTAGTATAAAGGTTAAAATATGTCATAAGCCTATATACACTTCACAGATTTGTAATTTAGTCTTTGTATTTTTATTTTCAAGAATTTAACCCATTTACTTTTCAAATTTGAAAATCAAGTCCAATTGTTGAGATCGTTAAATTTTTTTGTCAAATTTGTTGATGTCACATTTTTAAATAAAAAAAATACTCACATGGATTAATGAAAACAACAGAAAAGTAAACAACAGAAAATATTTGTTTAATTGAAAACAACTTTTATGTAATATTTTAAAGAAATCTACCAAACAACAGAAAATATTTTACACAGATTCATTCAAACATCAGAAAATATTAGCTTTTTAAAAAAAATAAATCATTTTCAGTGAAACAAACGGTTTCTAAATATTAATACGAAAACATACCTTATGCCAAAAAGTATGTACCAAAGGATATATATTTTGGTATGAAACCTTTCGGTATAAACCCTTACGGAAAGTTATTCACGCCTCAAGTCTTCCTTTAGTTTTTCCACAAATTTTTCTAACAAAAAGAACGAATCTTTATTGGATTATTATCTAAAATGAGTTTTTCATTTTTCCAATTTTTGAACCAAAACTCGTTTTTTTTCTTCCTTCTTGGAGAAAATCAAGAGTATGAAATGAGTTCATAAAATAAAATTGCTTCTCCTTTTACCCCTTCAAAGCATTCCATATATTATATTTTTTTCAATTCTTTTAACCGAATTATTTGCAAAAAAGTCTTCAAATTTTTGTTTTAATTTTAAATTAGTTTGTAAACTTCAAAACACTATAATCAAGTCCTCAAAGTATCAATATTATACTAATCAAATCCTTTCATCAATATAGCTATCAATTTAGGCATTGAATATCAATTTAAATATTATGTAGAGCATATTTAAAACATTTAGATTACACTGTAAATACATATGTATGTACTACATGGACAAATCGGATCAAATATGTTTAAAAAAATTGGTGTAATCCAGCATTTTCATGTAGTAAATATATATGTGTTTACAATTTAATTCATATATTTTAAATATAATTCATGTTAGATTTGAGTTAGCGTTCAACAACTAAACTAGCGGCTAAATTGATGGAATAACTTGGTTGATACTAGAGGCGAAGCAAGAAAATTGTTTTACAAAGGTCATAGATGAATCATAAAATTTTAGAGGGGCCAAAGTATAAACTTACCAATATGTTAATTTGTAACTTTTAAAATCTTAAAGGGCTACAAAGTAATTTTACCATTTGGAGGGGCAAGGCTACGTCCTGCCCATCTATGTCCATGGTTGATGCTATATAGATATTTTGATAATGGTTTAATGTTTGAGACATCAAAATTCGAGGTTTTCTGATGAAATTAATCCAAAATTTAAATTACTTAATGGCGATGAATGGAAGCAATCTCAAATATATATTATATTTGGGGGCGGGGGGTAGGTGGAGAGGAGCTTCTTGAATAAAAATGGTGAAAGGCACGTGTACTTACGCGTTCCATGTGAAAAACCCTCCCTTCTTCCTCCCCACTTCAAATCAACTCTTTAGAAAAATGTATTCGAAGCTTCCTTTCAAGAAACCACCAATAGAAAAAAGAAAGAATCCCCCAATTTTCTCACTTTTTCCATTAGAAAAGTCCACATTTTCTCCTCCTAAAAGATAAATAAAGCATGTTGTTACGTTTCCTAACCTTTGAAAACAATGACTCTCTAGTGGAGAAAAAAAAAGCATACCCTTTTGAATACTTTTTTTCTTAAAAGCCCTCTCTGGCTGCTCTGTTTCTCAAAATTTTCTAGAACCCATTATCGGTTTCCTTTTGCTTTTCCCCTTTTATAAACAACCCACCATCAACAATCTGCAAAAAAAGATAGAGAATTTCAAGTCTCTGTTTTTCTGATTTTGTTTTTGTAGAAAATACAATAAGGTAAAGTTATGATCTTGTTTCGATTCCAGAAAGTAAAAGCTTGGTGTTGTTACTAATGGAAACTGATACGATCAAACCCTGCGATAACGTCGTTCATTCTCGATTCTTCCTTTCTGGATTTTATTGCTGGGGTTGGGAATTCTTGACTGCTCTGCTTCTCTTTAGTTGTTCTGCCTAAAAACGACCAGGTTTTTCAATTTGTTCTTCCTTTTTATTTTTGTAATCATAATTTTTTGTTAGAATCTTTTTTTTTTGGGGGGGTTTACGTGTACTTTGGGAGGGATTTGATCAATCGGAAAGTCGGAAAATATGGCGCAAAGGTCAGTTCCGGCGCCGTTCTTGATCAAAACGTACCAGCTGGTGGATGATCCGATCACCGACGATGTGATTTCATGGAATGAAAACGGCACGTCTTTTGTCGTTTGGAAAACTGCTGATTTTGCAAAAGATTTGCTTCCCAATTATTTCAAGCACAACAACTTTTCCAGCTTTGTCCGTCAGCTCAACACTTACGTAAGTAATTTACTTTTTTTTTTTAATTAATTAATGGTTAAATACTGATTTTGGTTGTTTTATTATGCTTAAATTTAAGATTTAGTCCTTATACTTAGTTTAATTTGTTTGCTTAGTAACACAACACCTTTTTTTTAAAGAAAACTTCGCTAGAGCATTTTATTCGTAATAGTTAAGCTATGTTATGAAGTGAAGGGACCAAATTATGAGAAAGTAAAATATAAGATTAAATTCAAAATTTAAGAAATAGTAATAGGATGAAAACTAAAAATTGACATTAATAAC
The DNA here is from genome assembly GCA_025698475.1 of Gossypium anomalum. Classification (NCBI taxonomy): domain Eukaryota; kingdom Viridiplantae; phylum Streptophyta; class Magnoliopsida; order Malvales; family Malvaceae; genus Gossypium; species Gossypium anomalum. The sequence continues at coordinate 2,477,235 of CM046957.1, read as the reverse complement.
TTATAAGGTAGACCATTTCTTTAAGGAAAAAGATGGGTAATTTCTTTAGGATTTTTTCTTTTTAAAGGAAGTAAAATTGAGTGGATTGCTTTAAAAAAAATAATAAAAGTAGGAATAATAGGGTTGATTATGATAGGGATTGGTGAACTAATTTAAGGAATTAATTAATCCTTTAACCACTCAAATTGTAATTGTTTGTTTTCAAGAAAGGGATTTACTTGCAAATTGATTTCCAACCACAAAATATTAGGTGAGGGGTTAGAACCGTCTTTTGACTTTTTTCGAGCAATCGTACGGACTGTTAAAAAAATGAATTTGCCGTTTTATTACAGGGATTTCGAAAGGTTGTTCCAGACAAATGGGAATTCGCGAACGAGAACTTCAAGCGAGGGCAAAAAGAGCTCTTGTCCGAAATCCGTCGCCGGAAGACGGTGACAACATCGCCGGCTAATAATCCGGCGAACGGGAAAACGTCTGGTGCGGGAGCTTCCTCCCCCACTAACTCCGGTGAGGACCTAGGGTCAACTTCCACGTCGACATCACCGGAATCGAAGAATCCGGGATCGGTGGAAACGACGCCGGCAGTGAACACGAATCAGTACGCCGATCTATCAGACGAGAACGAGAAGCTGAAGAAGGATAATGAGATGTTGAGCTCGGAGCTGGCGCAAGCCAAGAAGCAATGCGACGAACTGGTCGCGTTTTTAACCGAGTGCGTGAAGGTGGGGCCCGATCAAATCGATCGCATCATGCGGCAAGGAAACGGTGGTTCCATCCTTGAAGGCGACGATCTTGGCCGTTTCTACGGCGTCGATGACAACGACGATGACGAAAAAGGCGGCGGCGAAGATGGAAACGGAAGTTTGAAACTGTTTGGGGTGTGGTTGAAAAGCGCGGGAAAAAAGCGGGCCCGCGAGGAGAAAATTGTGTACGGTGGGCCACACGCTAAAGAGATGAAGACCGTTGATTTTCGCCACGTGGCTTTGATGATGAAGAGCGGCAAGGTTTGCAACTGAGCCGATCACCGGTCCTCATCGATAGGAAGGAAGTTGATTTCGTACAAACATAACTAGGATTAAATAAAAAGTTTTTTTTTTTTGGATAAATATTTAATATATGGGTGGAAGTGTTTTCTTAACTTTAGAAGCGTGGTTAAAAATTGTGAAATGTATTTAATTAATATTTAAAAATAAAAATATATAATTAAATATATGACAAATTTTTAATCATACTTATAAAATTTAAAAATTCCACCATAAGTATATTAAATATTAATCCATTTATTTTATAATTTTAGTAACAATATGGTAGTAAATATTTATTAGAAATAAATAAAAACAAACAAACATGAATTTGTAATTTTATAATTCCCTTTTCTAAAGTTAGGTGGGTCAATTAGTCAGCAATTGTGGGAGGCAAAAATCAAAGGCAAATGGGTCCTTCAACTTTGCCCTCTTGTTACAAAATTGTTGTTTCCTTTTTCAATGGTATATGTTTAATAAATTGTTCCACTTTTAAATTCCATTTTTTTTAATTTATGACTTTGCTTAGTACAAAATATGAAAATGAGTAAAAATAGAAAATTTGTTAGTCAAGCGGTTAAAATTCATGATTAAGTATTGCCTTTCTCTAAAGAGGTAACGTGTAAAAAGTAGCACATTTGTCATTTATATGCACAAAATTAACAGAAACCAACCATTTAGCAAACATTATTAGCTGTTCAAATTCATGTGTTTCCCAACAAATTGAACTAACTTTTAAATTTTTGTAAAACATGAAGATTAAATTTTGATAAATCAAAATAAACGGACTATCTTAATTCATTTATAATATTTTAAGTTATTTTTTTGCAATTCATCATTCAGAATTGCAAAAAAAGTTTGCAACTTATATCTAATTGCAAACGGAATTCAAAGATAAATTGATATAATTGTTTTTACTGAAGTTATAACAACTTTTTGTAGAATGAAAATTTTTAATTCCTTGCTTAAATATAAGGGTGTAAATTGAATATTGAAGTTATTTGAGTTTGACTAAAAAAAATATGAATTTAATTTGGTAATTATCGAGTTGACCTTTAGCTATCGATCGAGTAAAATTCAAGCTTAGAAATACTTGCTCGAATAGATTGTGAGTCTTACCAAACCTTTCATTTTTAATATATATTTTAAATGTTTTTATATTATTAAATTATGTTATCGTCTTTAATATATATTATTAACCTTAAATTTAATTATCAGACTAAGATTGAGCTTGAATATGCACAAGTTTTATCCAACTCAAGTCAGAGCTTAAATATGAAAATTCTTAATCAAACATAATTAGTGGTCAGCACTTATTTGATACGAAATGTTAGTGGGTTTTTATAAGTTTTTATTCACTATTAGTACATTAATTTAAAACACAAAGTATATTATAACTTTTATTTCAAGCATCAAAAGTACAATTTTAATTAGCACATAAATATGACTTTTCTTTTAATAAAAAAATAAAGGTAACTAGAAAGCACATCTCAAGGCCTTCGTGAACTTATGTGTGTGAAGGAAGGGCGAAGCTAGAACAATCTTTTAGGAGGGCGAATGAAATTTATTATTTTATAGTCTATATCTTTATAATTTTTAAAAGATTAAATAAAATTTTTATAATTTTAGGGGGACTAAAGTACAATTTTACCTTTATTAATTTAAAATTTTTAAAAAAATTTAAGGGCTTAAATAATAATTTTACATTTTAGGGGGGCGGGGCCCATGCCAGCCCCCTCTAGATTCGCTACTGGTGTGAAGCTTAAAAGAGGAAGAATCCAAAATTAGTTATAGCATCGACAATGTAACACCCCAAACTTCTTATATTTAAAATTGTGCAAGTTTATTAAGTAAGTTGATTTGATTAGGTGGTTAAGTGTTTTGTAAGTTTACTCAAGGTTTCCTGTTCGAATTTCGGTGCTTGCAAGTTGGGAATATTTTTCCTTTTGTGCCGTTATTAGTAGTAGAGTTTTGATAGAGTTTGGATTCTTGGTGGTTAGTTGTGATATTAGATTGATAGGTTGTTAAAATCTATTTTTTATTATTTGTTTTTTTATAAAATAAATACGAGATAATTCCTTCATTTTTTTTCTTTTTCTTTTTGGTCAATACCGCTCCTTTGCGTAGTTTCTTACCTTCCCATTACCATCCAAATTCTTCCTTTTTGCTATCACTGCTACTTGTTTTCATTCTTTTGTTTTCTTTGCTTTTCAATTGGCTTTTGGGTTGGTCTTGTTCTTGCGGCATCTGTCAAGATTATTCTTTCTTTCTCTTGTTCTTTTCATTTCTATTTTATTGGTTCTTTAATTCCGTGGGCAATTTCTTGTTCGTTGCTTAAGGACCATTCGGACGCTGATCTTGTAGGGTGTCGTTGGTGAGTTTTGGGTTCTTTACTTGTCGTGAGTAATTTGGGGTTTTGATTTAGTTATTTAATTGTTGGATATGGTATTTTGTGATTTAAGATCGTTTGCTATTAAAGGCTTTAGGGATTGACTTGGATTCTCCTTGTGATGAAATTTTATTTATTATGGAATTTTTCATTTTAGGAGAATAGTGTGTGGTGATAGACGATCCTCTAGCAAATTAAGTTCTTGGAGAAGTTGCTGCAAGTTGCCGTAAGTGCTCGTTATTGATTTAGGGACTGTTTTCTTGAGAAAAGAGTGAATTTAAGTGGAAATCTTTGTGCTAAATCGAAGTCGTAAACGTTTAGTTTTGATACCGTTTGTAGGGTTTTAAGTGTTCAGTTGTGTGGTGGATCAATCTCGCTATCAGGTGTGTGAATTCAACCCAAAAACTTGATTTAATCACGAAATTGGGCTATTTTTCAAAATTGTCTAGTGTCACACAGTCGTGTGTGCAGGCCGTGTGACTGACTGTGTGTTGCCACACGATCATGTGGTAGGCCGTGCGTGTGTGTAATTTTTACAGGCCATGTGGGTAGGTTGTGTGGGACACATGACCATGTGTGATTTTTTGCAGATCGTGTGGACCACACAGGCTAGCTTTTTAGGCCGTGTGGGCCTTTTTGCCCAATTTTAGGGCTTGATTAGGGGCTATTTGAGGGACTCAAAATTTGGGTCTGTAGGCATCATATGGGGTCGAAAAGGCCTAAGTTCAAGTACGTAAAAGTATATGGATAAGCTTAAGAAGTATGTTAAGTAGGAAATGTTACCATTAAATCATGTGTTATTTTATGATTTGTATGTAAATATGTAAGTATGCATGATGTATGGTTTATGATATATGTAAGTATGATATATATATATATATATATATATATATATATATATATATATATGATTATGGTTTGTTTGTGTTTCGGGGTGAGTTATAATATGATGAAGGAAGTGCTATATGGTAGTTTATACTGCAATTATGGCGGCTAGACTGCAAATTTATGTATGGCAGCTCAGCTGTAATTATATGAGTGGCACACCGCCACCTATTGGTGTAATTGGATGGATGGATGATATCATGTTTATTTTGCATATTTTATGTGTTCAATTCAATTAATTCTTGAAATAATTCTTGCTAAATTAGTGATTTTGTGTTTAAATTTTGTTAGGAATGAAATTCAGATGTTTTTAATTCAAAGACAAGTAGAAAAGGATTAAAGTGGAACATGAGCAATAGAAGAGGGGCCAAATAGAAAATTTGGAGACATTTAAGGGCTAATAAGATTTTTTGACTTTGTAAAAGCCATATTTAGAAAAGAAATTTTATATTTTATTTCATATAATTAGGGGGTAGGTGGGTTAGCTAATTTTAGTATATGGTTTATGTATAAATAGAGTGTATGATGAACTTGAAAAAACACACCTTGAATACCTGAAAATTGAATTGAATTTTTTTCCTTTCCATTTCATGTGTCAGTAGCCACCTTTTTCATAAGCATTCTGTATTTTTTTCATTTCATATTTCTTTGCTTTTACAAATTTGTTTAATTGCTTCCCAAGTCCTTTTCCCTTTCCATTTTTCACCATTTCCATACACCAACCAAGCATGATTAATTTCATGCTTCACTAAACTTCCAACTTAGCTTTAGACCGATATTCTTTTTGGTCAAGAATCATGAGAAATGAATCCGCATTAAAAAATCTTTCATAATAGTATTCACTATCTCTTCGGAATATGGGATAGTACAAATCCGTCCCTTAAAGTTAATTCGATTTCAACACAAAGTACACGTTGGGTTAGAGTTGTTTTGGCGTACAGTTGGGAAGAAGAGTCAACCATGTTGTATTCGGATTCTTGTGAACAAATTGGTATGTCCTAGGGGTCATACTAGTGAGATTTTCATCAAGGGAGATAGTGATCAGATTTAAACGTCTTGTGCGGTTGAGGCCATTAATCCGAGTTGGATTCTTCAGAACGTAAGGATGCTGAGGTTTTGAATTGCAAACACGTCTATCGCAATTAGACAATCGGTAAGGGTTGATTTGCAGGTCGTATCAGAATCAACTATGAAAGGAAGAATTGGAGCTTAGGATATTCTTGATCACTATAAGTGAGTTATGGTTTGGAAAAGAATATTAATTATCAATGTTTCGAAGATCAGAATTCACCGAGTCTAAGGCTAAGGTTTTATATTTCTATTTACAAAATTCAATTCACTTCCTTATTTTATTTTGTTTTCAATTAATATAATTGTTTATTTATGCTATCTCATTTATTTAATTCTAAAACATTTTCTAAGACGAGCTGAATCATGTGTTTACTTGTATTGAGATTATGGGTTAAAACACACACTAGGATTAAAGCTCATGGTTTGTATGCTTTATTTTAGGTAATCCTCTGACCTAGGAATGGACGACAAGTTGGGAGCTCGAGTTTTATAAATTCTTAAATTAAGCATTATAGACTTTTTCATTTGTTTTATCATGGACATTTCTGGACATTTTTGGGTATTTATTTTTGGTTGGACATTTTAATTTTTGTTTTTGTTTAGTTCGTTAGGACTATTTTTTTACTCACAACACAAAGGCTTTTATAATTTAAGGACACTTAACTTAAGACAATTAAAATGAATCGCGATTTTATATACAAAGAACTATAAGGTTTTTCGCTACAAGGCTAATCAAATTGTTCTAAACTGTTTTAGCATGCAAATATTTCAAGGGAATTGGTCTTTTTTTAAGATACAAAATTAAACTGTGATTTCGAAAAGTCGCAGTGTTTTTCAAAAGAGTAATTCAATTAAATTTTCCTTCCGTTGAAGTGGTTATCATCAGATCAAACATTTGTCTTTTTTTGCATAACCATTGTTACCTCCATAATCTGACCATAACGTTTAGGCTGGGTGCGTGGTGTTACATTTGGTGGTATCAGAGCCAAGTTATAAAACTCGGCTGTGAATTTTGGGTGCAAATTACTTTCAAAAGTAGACTTTGTTTTAAATTGAATTTTATGATCTTTGAATTTTTGATATGTGAAACCGACACTTTGGCATCGATCCAAGTAAGAACTCTAAACTTTAGTTATGCTTTAGAGATTCTTTGTATACGATACTTTAGTATAAGAAATGACCTTTAGAGACTGTAGTATAGAAGGACACTCTTTATACACTGATAAGTATTATAATAAAGATTTAAGATTAAGGTTTAAAACATAGACTGATTTCATAAAATTCTTGAAAATTATAGATAAGACAATGAGCACTCGTGGTTCTCGTGGACGTGGTACCAGTGGGCACGATGGTCACCATCGGGGGGCTCAAGTTGAGCCTTCTTCAATTGGCAGTATACCCCAGTTAGATACAAGTGAGATTGTAGGAACTCTAACAAATGAGACTGAGTTTGCGGCTTAGATTTTCGGGGATAACACATTATCCCAGGCAATGTTAAGGGTTTTAGAGAGGTTGTGACCCATAAGGGATCTGAATTTAGGAGCCGAGGGTCGATAACTGAATGACTCCGGTTCAATAGAGTTGAGTTTTGTAGGGGCATCACCAGAGTTGCCCCAATTGTGGCTGACTACTAGTTAGAAGCCACAGAAAATATAGTGAATAATTTAGATTGCAACCCTGAGTAAAAATTAAAGGGTGCGGTATCCTTGCTTCGTAACGAAGTATACCAGTGATGGTTGACTGTGCAGAAGGCCACTTAGCCTGAGCAATTGACTTGAGATTATTTTTAGAAAGCCTTTCAGAGTAAATACATGAGGGCAAGCTATGTTGAGGCCCATAAACACGAGTTTATGGGGCTAATTTAGGGGGATGGATTGATGGCTAAGCACTAGGCCGAGTTTTTACGATTGAGTAGGTATGCTCGAGGGCTAGTTGCTAATGATTATGAAAAGATCGTACGTTTTGATAAGGGCTTGAGGTATGATCTCAAGGTTTTGATAGCTCCTTAGAGGGAATGAGTTTTAAAGGCCTTAGTGGATAAGAAAAAGATAGGTAAGGAAGTTAAGCGCATTGAGTGTGAGATGAGGGAACGAGAGAAAAATCAGAACAAGAACAAAAGGGATTTGGGTCCTTCCAGTTCCTCTTAGTCACCCACGAAACGGGCTGGGTTCGATAAACCTCTACAGATTGAGCTAGCTGCCAGAGTTGAGCCGGTTGCTAGAGCCAAAAGAGTTTAAATCTGTGGATACTGTAGTAGGCACCATCTAGGCTAGTGTTGGAGGAGGACTGGGGCTTGCTTTTGGTGTGAGAATATGGAGCATAAGATTAATAAGTGTTCCTTTATGGTTAAGCCAGGGCAGGCTTCGATTCAGGGTCAGATTTCGCCTCAAAGGATTGGTCAGCAACATACTAGAGGCTATTCTCAGATGTGATGGGGTAATGGTGGTGGTCGTGCTTAGAGAGCATTGGGTAGAGGTGCGGGTCAGGCTAAGGCTAGGTTGTAATGGCTCAATTTTTAGTGGTGACGAAACAGTGGTTCGAGACCATAAATTTTCGTCAGGTCGACTTATAAATATTATTATTATATTTATAGTAATTAGATTTGTATTAAAATTTGGCTCGAAAATATTAACGTCTAGATAGTTAATTAAATAAAAAGGACTAAATTGAACGAGGTGCAAAACTTATTAATTAAAACATTAGGATGATTTAATAGCTTATTTATGAAATGAAAAGGGACCTAATTAATAATTAGTCTATTAGGATATTGATGGACAATAATAGGTTTTTGAATTGTTAATTTATAAGGTTATATTTAAGGATAAATGTGTAATTTAGTAATTTAATTAAGGTTTAATAAAACAAAAAAAAACTATCATCATCTTTTTCATGTTTCACCGAAAAATCAAAAGGAAACCACCATCTTTGAAGCTTCAAATTCGGCTAGCATAAAAGATTTGCATGTAATTCCATTTTGATTCAGTTTCTTGTAATTTTATGTTTTAGAGATCTTTACAACCATGTCCAGCTAGCTCATACCTTCGTTTTTTATTCTGTTAAAAATTTTTGAAGTTACCATTGATGAATCTTGATTTTTTTTTATGAATACTGTAATAGCCTAAATTCAAGGTTATCGGAACAGTGGTTTCGTAACCACAAATCCGATTTAAAGAGAAATTTATTTCAATATTTTTGCATGAATATTTATATGATAGAAAAATCGTATGAAAATATTGAGAGAAAAATTTTATCGATTTAGTGATTAGTTAGAAAAAGAAATTATTGAAGAAATTGGGTAAAATAAGGTATCGGGACCTCTATCTCGTAAAACCGAGTCAAAAAATAATTTTATAAATATTTATGAAATGTTAGTAATGTGGTATTAAAATTTCGTTAGGAAATTTTAATGTTTGGATAGTTAATTAAATGAAAAGGACTAAATTGTAAAAGGTGTAAAAGTGGGTAGGATGATTAAATAGCTTAAGTGTCTAATGAGAGAGGAGTTAAAAGGCAAATAGACCCAAAATTTATTTGGCTGGACAGCAAGGGCATGAAATTAGCAGGAAAATTGATAAATGAAGGGCAAAATTAGAATATTGCAAAATTAACTAAATAAAACTAGGACTAAATAGGAAATATCTAGATTTCTCTTCATTTCTCTTCAATTCCAGCTGCTAAAAACGCCATGGGAGGGTTATCTAAGCTGGTATTCCATAATTTTTGCACCAAGTGAGTTAATCCTTGCCTTTTTCTTGTAATTTTTGTGTTTCTAAGACTTTTACAACTAACTCCTACTATTAAATTCATTAGTTTTTGATTTCATGGATGAAATTAAAAGTCACCATGGTTGAGTTATGTAAGTTTATGATGAAATAGAATGAAATTAAAGCTTTAAATTGTTTATGAGATGATTTTATTAGGTAATTTCAATGGAAATTGATTTTTAGGACCTAATTGTGAAAATGTTTAGAATTAAAGTCTGTTTCTGAAATTCTGATTCCTAAAGGTTGTAAACTAGTTTAAGGTGATATAATAAAGTGTTAATTGAGAAAAATAAGCTCAATTGAGAGACTAATTGAGTAGGGACGAAATTATCATTTATTAAAAGTTTAGGGGAAAATGGTAATAAATAGCTTGCACTAAAACAGTTTGGACAGCAGCAGTAGACTAACTTTTAAAAATCACCAAAAATTGTAGGAATTGAATTAGAAGATGACCAAAATATTGAATTAAAGCTTATTGAGTTTAGTTTCTCATAGAAGAAATAGTGCAAGCAATGGAATTGTAAATTTTGAGATATAATGAATTTTGTGAGACAAGGTCAGAATGAATTCGAGTTCCCCTGTTCTGACTTTTAAAAATCATAAAAAGTTGAAGAAAAATAGTTAGGGGCTTAAATTTATATGTATAGAATCCTGAATGAGTCTATTTTTAATAGAAACAAACGAGAACATCATTTGAATCATGTATGAAGAGATAAATAATTTTTAGTGAAGAAGGGTCAGAACTGTTAGACAACAGAACAGGGGTGACTTTAAGGAATAAACTGTACTGATTGGCTAAACTAAAAACCACTGTTCTGATAACCTTGAATTTAGGCCATTACAAATACCATGTATTTGGAGCTTTGATTGTGTTGTTTGATGATTTTTGTTAGATTTTAATTTTAGAATTAAATTGTTAAATGTTAAAATTTTAGGGTTTGATAGTAAATTTAATGTTCATTAGGGACTGTTTAAGGGCCTAGTATATTTGGATGGAATATTTACTTGAGAAAAATGGTTAATTTGATGAATTTTGGGTTAAAAGACTAAATTGGAAAAAAATTGTAAAAGTTTGGGGTAATTGTGTAAATTAAAAAAATAAAAGGGCATTAATTATAAAATGGATTGAAATGTGAAATGTAAGCTGATAATTGAGAAATTTTACATTTTAGATCAAGATCCTATAGATACTCGTGGAAAAGAAAAAATCGCGGAATAGTCCCTGAACTTTTACAACTACTACAATTTTGCCTAGGTAAGTTCATACAATTTAAAATTTAACATCTATATGAACTTTTGAATAATTTAAGATGATACAATAGATTTATTAAACTGTTTTTGATGAAAGGTTAATGGAGAAATGTTATCAAATTTTGATGTTTGGATCGGATTGAACGTAGGGTAGAGTACTATCGAGTTATGGTGTGTTATGGGGTTTGGAGTGGATATTTTTGTGGAGAATTTTTCCCGAGTGGACTGAGTTTCAGTATTTTTTGTGAACTCTCGTGTTATACTTTTTGTTTTGGTGTGTTTCTGTTGGACTAGCCTTTATGAGCATTGATGTGTTTCGAAGGGATTAGCTTTTATGAGCATTGGTACATTTTGGATGGATTGGCTCTTGTGAGCATTTGGTGTGTTTTGGTTGGATTTTCGATGTACTCGTATCCGTAAGTTGTTCAACGAATTGAAAATTTTGGTAATGTAACTTGTTTTATGATTATGATGGTTTTGCTTTATATATTTGAGTATTGAACTGAACTTTTATGATTTATCGGTTGAGGTTGTGGATGTACAGGAAACATTCATTGTTGAATTATTATTATTATTTGAATTTTTGTACTTACTTTAGTAAGATTTATTATTTTAATACGTCGAACTTACTAAGCTTCATTGAGCTTACTTGTGTATTTGTTGTTCTTGTAGATACTCAGAACTTTGGACGATCTGATCGACACTTGAGTCACACTATCCATAAATCTCGGTAGTTTTTGAAATGTTCATTTCAGATTATATGGCATGTAGTAGGCTTTTGTGTTATTATTACTAATGTTTTGGGATATGTAAGTATTAAGTATGATCTTGTGTGCAAATTTCTAACTTATATGATATATGTGAATGAGGTTAGTTCTAATGCTAGTATGAATGATATGTGTTAATTATATGTTGTGATTGAAGTACCTATCATAGGTACATTGGTTAGGTCTTAGATTGGATGAATTGATAAGTTGTGTTTGAAGTTTTAATTTGTTGTATAGTTGTATATACTTGTGGTATCTATGATGATACATTGGTTAGGCACTTAGGATGTTGATTTGACATGTTTTTGACTGGTTTGAAGTCACTTTGAATAGGTCTTTTGGCTGGTAAATGGATTTCTTAGAGTCCAAGTAAGCTTGGAATGGTAAACTTGTTGTTAAAGGTTCATTTTGGGTCCACACGGCCTAGTGACACGGCCATGTGCCCCCTATAGGTTTTAATGCATGCAAGTCAGACAGTTGCACAGCCTAGCACACGGCTTGGCACATGGGCGTATGGGGCTATTTTGAAAGTTACGTGGCCTGGCACACGGGCGTGTGACACGACCATGTGAGTTACACGGGCTGGGATACGACTGCGTGTCCTTATTTCAAAGGTTACACTGCTTGAGACACGAATGAGTAAGTTATGCCCTCGATTTATTGGACCGTATTGGGTTTTGAGGCGTGTTGGGCCAGTCGCCTATCAGTTAGAGTTGCCTTCAGAGTTGGATTTCATTCATGACATTTTTTACGTGTCCATGTTGAGGTCTTATTGATCTAATCCTTCTCATATGATTCCAGTGGAGGGAATTGCATTGAGGCTGTATTTGTCTTTTGAGGAAGAACAGGTACAGATTCTAGACCGTCAGGTTAAGGTCTTGAGGAGAAAGACCATTTCATTGGTTAAAGTAATGTGGAGGAATCATGGTTCAGAGGAAGCCACTTAGGAGCCTGAAGATTTGATTCGCCAGCACTATCCCTATCTCTTTGAATTAGGTAAATTTCGAGGCCGAAATTTCTTTAAGGAGAGGAGAGTTGTAACTCCCTAAATTTCTTGGATTTAAAATTGTGTAAGTGTGTCAAGTAAGTTGATTTAATTATGTGATTAAGTGTTCTGTAAGTCTGCTTCAGGTCTCGTGTTTGATTTTCGGTGTTTGCAATTTAGGAATTATTTTGCTTTTTCTTTTTCTTTTTTTGCTATCATTAGTAGTGTAACACCCCAAACCTGGCCTAAATGTTACAACCGAATCTGGCGAAGTCACATGATAGCGCTTTTGAAAACACGTTGATACTTTAAAAACCGTTCCAGTTATTATCTATCATTCAGTTCGAAAAACATGTACTAATTTATTCATTTAAACCCATATCTTATACGCGGAAGCTTTTTAAACTAAATTATTTTTGAAACTGTTTTCATTTACAGAAAATCTTAGTTTATTTTAAGAAACTGTATTTTGTTGCGTTGCAGTTTATGAATCTATTAAAACAGTTCAAAAATCCCAAATTAAAATAAAAAACCCATAATGGCCTTAATACATCAAAACCTTCCCAAATAAAAATTAAAATCGTGATAAGTCATAAACCGTAAATTTATCGTGAAATAGAAACAGTGGTCACCGTCGAGTCCTCCACTGCACCGGTCCATCTACTGCTGGGGATTACCTACACAGATTAAATAGAAAAGTGTGAGTTTTCGCAACTCAGTGTGTAACCCCCACAGAAATCACATAACAGAGTACATATCAGATGTCATGAGTAAACTGTTTGGACCGAAACCCTTTATAGAATCAGTTAGGGCCTTAGCCCACTCAGATATAGAATCAGAACAAACTTAGGGCCTTAGTCCATCTCAGATATAGCAAGCATAACAGATCAGAAAAATAGAAACATGCCCACCAACCCTACACACCAACTCTGTCCAACCCAACACACCATGTGGGGATAAAATCGACCCAACCATTCCTGCACACCAAATGTGGGGATAAAATTGACCCATCCAACCCTACACACCATAAAGTACCGGAATACGGCACATGTCATAAATATGTAGCTTAGCTGCCAGATAACAGGCTTTAAAGGCCTTTCAGATACTTCCTTCAACTTCATCAAACCCACCCCAATGCAATGCAATAATGCAGATTAACAAACACATTTTCATATTCAGAACAGACAGATATACATGCTAAGTGTAACATGGTAGTACATACATCGCAATATCAGATCACAGAATCAAGGGTCTAAGTAAGGCTTACTGACCCTACAACAGGTCACAGTCGACTTGGGTGACCCGTGTAACCTTACGGAACATTTCAGAAAAATGGGCTCATACGCAGATGTGGCCCATATGACCCAAATTGGCCTTGGCCGTGTGGATCACACGGCCTGACCCAAATTTCCACATGGCTGTGTGTGGTTCACCAGTGTGGGCCCATACGGCCCAACTGGTTGAGCCCATGTCTCGCACACGGCCTCGCCAGCCATCACATGGCCGTGTCCGTCACGCCCGTGTCACGCGCACACGACCTGGTTCATCGATCACACAGCCGTGTATCGCCACATGGCCTCCATACGGGCAATCCATATGCCCGTGTGACGTCGACAGTTTGCTTTTCGGCTTTTTTCGAATCTCATTTTCTATGCAACCAGAGTACACACCTGGTATCGTTTCAAAGCTAACGCAACCAAGAGCACTCCAGAACCTATTATTGAACAGTACGTCACTTAGTTTGTCACTTAAACCGAGTTACTAAGGACAGACACATCTCGAAAGTTAACAATAACCTTACCTCTTAATGAACAACGATAGTTCCTCACTGACTTAGAGCATTGTTTTAGCAGTCCACAGCACCTTGATTGTCCCCTAAATAGAAACAATCTCTTAACCCAGTATTCATAAAAATGAAACAAAACGCACCCCTACACTTACCAAATTCACGCCAAATGCAGAGATAAGCAACGATGATGGAAAAAGGCCAAAAATTAATAACAAAAAGAAGGAAAACGGTAGCAAAAATGGGAATTTTGGCTGGAAGAAAAGAAGAAGAAAAAGAATAATATGGAGAAGGGGAAAATTTGCAGAGGAATTTTGGCAGCGAGGGAGAGTAGAATGTTTGGGTAGCTCTCAAATCCCTCATTTCACTCCCACTAAACCACATCTGTTAGAACTACTCAGTGTCCCAAACCAACTCAAACACTCTCGGCATTAGTAGCAAAATTAATGCATCTGCTCAAACTCGAACCCAGGACCTCCCTCACACCCACACTTCACTTATCCATTAGACCAGCAGGCCCATTCTTGCATATTTTAATAAACAAATACTTATAGGTCTACTAACCAAAAGTAAGGCTTTATTCAAATAAAAACAAAAAATTTTCCCAAGCTAAGGCTTGAACTTAGGACCTCTCACACATACCTAGAACACTTAAACATTGAACAAGATACACAGTTGTACCAAATAATTATGGAAGCATATTTATAAAATTTGGGGCCTTACAAGTAGTAGAGTTTGGATTCTTGGTGGTTGGTTGTAATATTAGTATATAGATAGATTGTTAAAATCTGCTTTTTATTATTTGTTTTTTTAAATAAATATAAGATAATTCCTTAATTTTTTTCTTTTTTTTGGTCAAAACCAATCCCTTGCTCACGTTTCTTACTTATAAACCATAAAAGTAACACTTTCTAATCCCATACTTAGCATACTTTTGGATGACTTATCATATAATTGAGTGAATTAGATGCTCTTAATCCTTTAATTTCATGTTTAATACTCAGGAGAGGATAGGGGAATAAAAGGAGCAGAAAATGGGCCAAAAACGGACAAAACGGGCTGATTGAAGGACCCATACGGCCAAGACAAATTTCACACGGGTGGATCACACGCTCGTGTGATCCACACGGGATGGCCATATGCCCATGTGGCACCCCGAGTTGATATCGCTCCAAGTTTCCCAAATATGCAGAAAAAGCCAATTTTTAGGGTTTCTGAGCAATCTAAAGTCTATAAATACATACCAGAGGAAGACCTAAGGGGGACGCAGAGTAGAACACAGGAATTACTCGAAGAACGCCAAAGGATTCAGCTCGGAATTAGGATCTCCTTTAAGACTGAAGATCTCCCTCCAATTTCTTTCTAAAAGTTTTTGGGTTTTTTTATGTTTTGTTGTTTTCCTATTTTTGAGATGTTTTCCTACTACAATATGAACTAAACTCCCTAAATACCTAGGGAGGATGAAACCTAAGACGGATCTTATTATTTAATGTTCTGAATTTAATGATAAATACTTGTTCTTGTTCTTAATTATGTTTTCTTAATTCTTGTGTTAATATTTTCAAGATATTAATTCAAGTTGATGTGCTTATTCAGTGGAGCAAAAGTCCCTGTTTAAGAGTAGATCTACCATAATTAAGCGGAGTTGCATGCAACGCTAGAAATAGGGCGACATAAATCTGCCGGATTAAAGTCAAATCTAATAAGGGAATCTATAGATCGATTTAATGCGACAATAGGGGTTTTAATTAGAAAGAGATTTCAATTAATCAACTTAGAGTCAGTTGTTTTTAGTTTCGAAAGAGATATTAACATAATTTAGGGATTTCTATAGATCAAGACAAGCGAATAAATCGTTTGATTCAGAACCAGAATAATAAGTGAAGCCTAGGTGGATTCTTCCTTGGGTATTGTCTTTATTATTGGTTTATTCGATTATTTTCTCCACTCTCTGTCGCCTTCAGTAGTTAATTAGTTAGTTAATTTTAGATTAAAACAAATCTCTTAAATTTTAGGCTAAATAATAGAAAAATAGTTAATACTAATACTTTTAGTCCTTATGGATACCATACTTTGGACTCGCCGTAACTATACTACCATCCGATAGGTGCACTTACCTTAGTCGTGATCGTAGTCTAGTTTAGTGTTCATAAAACGATCATCACTTACCTTCTCACTACCATCCAAATTGTCCCTTTTTGCTATCACTGCTACTTGTTTTCATTTTTTTTTTTGTTTCCTTTGCTTTTCAATTGGCTTTGGGGTTGGTATTGTTCTCGAGGGATTTGTCAAGGGCATTCTTTCTTTCTCTTGTTCTTTTTGTTTCTATTTTGTTGTTTTTTTTTTAATTTCGTGGGCAATTTCTTGTTCGTTGCTTAAGGGCCATTCAGACGTTGATTTTTGGGTTCTTTACTTGTCGTGAGTAATTCAGGGTTTTGATTTAGTTATTTAATTGTTGGATATGGTATTTCACAATTTAAGATCATTTTTTATTAAGGCTTTGGGGATTGATTTGGATTCTTCTTATGATGAAATTTCATTTGTTGTGGAATATTTTGTTTTAGGAAAAGAGCGTGTGGTGGTAGATAATCCTTCAGCAAATTAAGTTCTTGGAGGAGTTGCTATAAGTTATGGTAAGTGCTTGTTATTAATTTAGGGACTATTTTCTTGAGAAAAAAGTGAATTTAAATGGAAATCTTTGTGCTAAATCGAAGTTGTAAAAGTTTATTTTTGATGTCGTTTGTAGGGTTCTAAGTGTTCAGTTGTGTGGTGGATCAATCTCACTATCATATATGTGAATTCAACCCTAAAACTCGATTTAATCTAGAAACTAGGCTGTATTTCAAAATTGCCCAGTGTCACACGGTCGTGTGTGTAGGCTGTGTGACTAATTGTGTGTTGCCACCCAGCTGTACATGTGAGCCATGTGATTGATTGTGTGTTGCCACCCGATCTTATACATTTGAAATTTTTGCAAGTTGTGTGGGTAGGCTTAGGATGTATGTTAAGTAGGAAATGTTACCATTAAATCATGTGAAAAAAAAATAAAATAAAATAAAAAATAAAGAACACAAAATTTTACGTGGAAACCCTTTCGGGAAAAAACCACCACAGGAGAGGAGAAGAAAATTTACTATGTCGAAAATTTGAATCAATACAAAAGGAATAGACTATGTCTATTTATAGGCTTGTAAAGCCATATTCTAGTAGGATTGAAACACCTTATCTAGTAAATATAAAATAGATGGAGTTTAATAAGGTTTAAAAACCTTATTCTAAAATAAAATAAAAGAAGTCTAGTTCTATATGGATTTTACTTTTATTTTATTTTCCATCGTATTTTATTTAAATAAGAATTAGGGTCACTTAATTCTAACAATCTCCACCTTGACACAAATTCTCAATGAACAAGTTCTTTATCGCGAACAAGTTCTTCACCTCTTCCATAAAACCCTTAAGGGTTTAACTTCAACAATGAACACCAACCAAGTCTAAGCAATGCTCAAACTTGGTTATAGGAAGTGACTTGGTCATCATATCTGCAGGATTTTCATGAGTACTAATTTTGCTCACAACAATATCACCACGAGCAATAATATCACGAACAAAATGATACCGAACATCAATGTGTTTTGTTCTTTCATGAAACATTTGATCTTTTGTAAGAAAGATGGCACTGACATTTGTCACAAAATATCAGTGCTTTGATTTGAAGGTCTTCATTTAGTTCACTAAAGAGTCCCTTCAACCAAATAGCTTCTTTACAAGCCTCAGAATCGCCATGTACTCGGCTTGATGGTAGACAAAGCGATCAGTAGTTTGCAAAGTGGCTTTCCAACTTATTGCACAACCTCCGATTGTAAAGACATAACCTCGTGAGAGATCTTCTTCTATCAAGGTCTCCAGTAAAATCAGCATCAACATACCCAATAACTCCATCTTCAGATTCTTCCAAACTGTAAGCAAACATCGATAGTACTCGTAAGTATCTTAAAATCCATCGAATCGCTTTCCGGTGTTCTTTTTACCGGATTCGCCATATATCTCGCTAATCTGACCGATCGCATATGATAAACCGGACGTGAACAAACCATAGCATACATGAGAGATCCCATTGCACTAGAGTATGGAACATGTGACATGTACTCAATCTCATCATCCGATTGTGGAGACAAAGTCGATGAAAGTCTAAAATGGGTGCTAAAGGAGTACTAACAGCTTAGCACTTCGCATATTGAACTCGCAAAGAAGTTTCTCAATGTACCCTTCCGACTTAGGTACAATTTACTTGTTTTTCTATCTCTAAGAATCTCCATACCAAGTATCTTCTTTGCTGGTCCCAAATCTTTCATCTCAAATTCTTCACTTAGTTGGGCTTTGACCTTTCTTATCTCTCATTTGTCTTTTGCTGCTATCAATATGTCATCAACGTAAAGAAGTAGATACACAAAAGAACCATCATTGTTTTTCTTAAAGTAAACACAACTGTCAAAACTACTTCTTTTGAAATCGTGAGAAGTCATAAAGGAATCAAACCTCTTGTACCACTGCCTTGGTGACTGTTTCAAACCGTAAAGGGACTTTTTCAGCAAGCAAACATAATCCTCTTTTTCTGAGACTGTAAAACCCTCTGGTTGTTGCATGTAAATATCTTCCTCAAGTTCTCCATGCAAAAATGCAGTTTTTACATCTAACTGCTCAAGCTCTAAATCATGCATGGCCACAATACCAAGCAAAGCTCGAATCGAACTATGCTTCACAACCTGGGAGAACACATCATCGTGAAGTCCACTCCTGGAACTTGATCAGAACCCTTTGCAACAAGCCTTGCTTTATATTTAGGTTCTTCAACTCCTAGAGTCCCTTCTTTCTTTTTAAACACCTATTTACAACGAGCAGTCTTCTTACCTTTAGGAAGTTTCACAAGATCCCATGTTTTGTTTTTGTGGAGTGATTCCATCTCCTCTTGCATAGCAAACATCCATTTTTCTCGAGTCTTCACAACTAATCGCCTCAGAATAATTTGATGGCTCTTGATTCGCATCTATATCTTCAACCACATTTAAAGCATAAGCAACTAGATCACCTCAAAGATACTTCTTTGGAGGTTTAATTTCTCTTTTAGTTCTGTTTTTGGCGATAGAGTATTGAGGCGAAGATGCAACTCTATTCTCAATTTTTGTCTTGATTTGAGGAGTCGACTCTGTATTAACTGATGCTCCACCGCTTTTGATTTTCTTTATTGGAAGAGTCTTTAAGAGATAAGTTAGGAAGCATAGCAGTTTCATAAAAACAACATCTCTGCTAATCACAACTTTCATATTTTCAGACACCATAACTTATACCCTTTTACACCACTTTATAACCAAGAAAAACACATTTAATGGATCTCGGTTCCAATTTTCCATTATTAACATGAGCATACGCAGACACCCAAAGATCTTTAAATCGGAATAATTAGCAGGATTACGGACCATACCTCTTGTGGAGTCTTTTTCTCAATGGCAACGGATGGAGATCGGTTGATCAAAAACATGCAAGATGAGGCGCATACGCCCAAAACGACTTGGTAAGTTGGCATTTGACAACATACATCGAACCTTCTCCATGATCGTTCTGTTCATTCGTTCGCAACGCCGTTTTGTTTGTGGAGTATGACGAATCGTCAAGTGTCTCACGATCCTTCCGACTTGCACAATCTATTAAACTCATCGTAAGCGTAACTCTAAGCCATTGTGCGTGCGGAGGTATTTTATCTGTTTTCCGTCTGCTTTTTCAATCATAATTTTCCAAGACTTAAATGCGGAAATCATATCGCTTTTTCGCTACGGGAAGAACGCCCAAACTTTTCTCGGAAAAATCATCAATAAAGGTTAGCATATAATTAGCTCCACCTCTCGAAGGCACTCTGGATGGTCCCCATAGATCGTAATGAATATACTCCAACGTTTCCTTCGTGTTATGGATTCCTCTAGTGAATCGAACTCTCTTTTGCTTCCCAAAAACACAAAGTGCTCATGTAAATTCGGGTTTGCAAATTCCTTGCCCATCAAGAAGTCCTCTTTGCTCAATTCTACCATGCCATTCTCACTCATATGCCCTAGGCGCATATGCCAAAGTTTAGTAATATCATCATCCGACAAGGAAGAGGAAGCGACAGTTTGCATCACCGAGAATGATGAGAACCTCGCAAAACATATAACTTGGCAGTTTTTCTTTGCCCTTTCATCACAACAAGGGACCCTTTGAAATCTTTAAAACCCCACTTTCAGTGTGTATCCTGCACTTTTGAATCAAGAGTACTCAACGAAATTAAATTTCTTTTCAATTCTGGAACATACCGTACGCCACTAAGTGTTCTGACAACTCCATCAAACATCTTAACTTTAATTGTTCCAACACCTGCGATCTTACACGAAGCATCATTTCCCATCAAAACAACACCTTCAGACACTGTTTCGTAAGTTGTAAACCAATCCCGATTGGGACTCATATGGAAGGTGCAGCTGAATCAAGTATCCACTCCTCACTTACTTTAGAATCATTGTGATGAAGCGACTAGAAGTTCACCATTTGTAGTCTTCTACAACATCACTTCACTAGAATTTTCTCGGTTGTTTTCCTTTTGATTCGCAACCTCCATTTTAATCTTATTTTGTAGCTTATAGCACTCAGATTTAATGTGCCCTTTCTTCTTCTGAAGTTACAAGTTTTACCTCTATTTGAAGACTTGATCTACCCTTAGATTTACCACGATGATTTCTTTCTGTGTCCTACCACGATCATCATCAGATTCGATCTTGTCTCCCACGAACAATGAGACCCTCTCCCCGAGAGTCGAGTTTAACCACAAGATGTTTCATCTTATCATACGAGGTTAAAGAATCATAAACCTCATCAACTGTGAGAGACTCGCGGCTATATAAAATCGTGTCTCTAAAGGTTGAATAAGACGGAGGCAACGAACAAAGTAGAATCAACCTAGATCTTCCTTATCATACCGAACCTCCATGGCCTCCAAGTTTGAGAGAATTTCTTTAAACATTGTTAAGTGTTCGTGTCTGACGCACCTTCCTCCAAACGATGAGCATAAAGACGCCGCTTCATATGCAACTTGCTTGTTAGAGTTTTCGACATACATATTTGTTCTAGCCTCTTCCATAATGCGTGGCGATCTTCTCTTTCATCACATCCTCGCAAAATTTCATTGGACAAATGCAGATGCAATTGTGTTAATGCCTTTCGATCCTTACGCTTCTTCTCTTCATCCGTTAATGTCGAAGGCATCTTATCTATCCCTAGCAGGGCATCCTCCGAGATCCATCTGCGCAAGAAGCGCTTGCATCTTAATCGCCACAACGCAAATCGGTGTTGCGATCCAACAACGGAATTTCATATTTCAAAGACACCATTACCGTGATCGAGATGAACAACCCGGAAGCTCGGATACCAATTGTGTGAAAAAAAAAAAAATAAAATAAAAATAAAGAACACAAAATTTTACGTGGAAACCCTTTCGGGAAAAAACCACGGGCAGAGGAGAAGAAAATTTACTATGTCGAAAATTTGAATCAATACAAAAGGAATAGACTATGTCTATTTATAGGCTTGTAAAGCCATATTCTAGTAGGATTGAAACACCTTATCCTAGTAAATATAAAATAGATGGAGTTTAATAAGGTTTAAAAAACCTTATTCTAAAATAAAATAAAAGAAGTCTAGTTCTATATGGATTTTACTTTTATTTTATTTTCCATCGTATTTTATTTAAATAAGAATTAGGGTCACTTAATTCTAACAAATCATGTGTTATGTTATGATTTGTATGTAAATATGTACGTATGCATGACGTGTGGTTTATGATATATGCAAGTATGATATATATATGATTATGATTTGTTTATGTTTCAGCGTGGGTTATGATATGATGGACAAAGTTCTACATGGCAGTTTGTATTGCAACTACGATGACTAGACAACAAATTTATGTATGGCAGCTCAGCTACAATTATATGAGTGACAAACTGCCACCTATTGGTATGATTGGGTGGATGGAATCTATTAGTCATATACAGTGTGATTGGTTGGACAGAGATGGTGTGTAACAGATGAGGGTAGGACTTGATATAAATATGATAAGATTTGCTATGTTATGATTCGATATGCCATGCTATGTATCGATATGATATGTTTCGTAAAATATGATAAATATGCTATATATTATAAATTGATATGTGATAAGAAATAATATGACATATGCTATAAGACGAGCTGAATTATGTGTCTGCTTGTACTGAGATTATGGGTTAAAACACACACTGGGATTAAAGCTCATGGTTTGTATGCTTTGTTTCGGTAATCCACCAACCTAGGAATTCATAAATTCTTAAATTAAGCACTATAGACTTTTCATTTGTTTTATCATAGACATTTCTAGACATTTTTGGGTTTTTATTTTTGGTTGGACATTTTAATTTTTGTTTTTGCTTAGTTTGTTAAGACCATTTTTTATACTCACCACACCAAGGTTTTATGATTTAAGGATGCTTAACCTAAGACATTTAAAATGACCGCGGTTTTATATACAAAGAACTATAAGGTTTTTCACTGCTAGGCTAATCAAATTGTTCCAAAATTTTTTAGCACGCAAATATTTTCAAGAGAATTGGTTTTGTTTTTAGATACAAAATTAAACTGTGATTCGAAAAGTCGTAGTGTTTTTCAAAAGAGTAATTCAATTAAATTTTCTTTCCACTAAAGTGGTTTTCATCAGATCAAACAATTGTCTCTTTTTGCATAAGTGTTATAACCTCCAGAATCTGATCATAACGTGTACGCCGAGTGCGGGGTGTTACAGACAATGCAAGTGGTGGCCTTGATTTCAATGGCAGTAGAGGGTGCTGGTGCTGGTGTTGTACTATCATTACTAGATTTAAGGCTATCACTATCAGCAACATCACCTGTGTTTTTAGGGCTAGGAGAAGGGAGTCAAAAACTTCATCAATGGCAGTTGGTAAAGGAGGGGATGAGACCTCCTCAAGAGACTCAACCTCAGAAGAGTATCCTTTGTTGGCGCTTGGGTTGTTGCTTTTACTAGGGCTAGGGGAAGAGGAGCTTGAAGTAGATGGCGACTTGGAAGGTGAAGATGCCTTGGAAGGGACTGGTGAAGGTGATGATTCGACAACAAATGCCCCAACAACAACCATGTAAACAAGTGCAACAAGAAAAATAAGATCTTGGCATGCCATATTTCATTTTTGCTTTTTAATAGTTTCTTATTACTTGTTATCTTTTTTTATAAAAAGATTTATATATATATATATATATATATATATATATATATGCACAATATGTGTGTGTAAGAGAAGTGCTTTTCTTATGAACTAAAATTTAACTTTTAACATCTTATAATACTATATTAAGATTTTGTTCTATTGCTTATTAGGCTTGTTTAACTACTATTCGTTATGATTTTTTTTTTTGAGATCAAAATCTAACTTAATTGTTAATATTTGTTTATACTGATATTTTTCTTTGTAGTTTATACTAATATATTTCTTTGTAAATAGTAAATTAAACCAAATTTATTACTAATCATATTGATACTTAAAACAAAACCTTTCGGCGGTTACTGTTTAAGAGTTTGATTTATTGTTTGAAATTTGAGACATATAGACTAAGGTTGATGAGATAGATATTCTCAGAGTTTATCTTGTTTCTTTTTTTATTCTAATAAGTGACTATATATAAATATACTAGTTTTATTACCACATATGAAATTATAATTTGGTAATTTTGTAAAATATATTTAAAACTATTTATATTATATTATATTATTTTTTAAATCAAAAGTAAGTTCAATTATTAGATTGACTTTGTTATATTATGCATCTTCCATGTATTCTCTAATATCTAATTATCTATCATGTTCTATATGCTTCAATGGTTCCATTAAATGGAAATAAACATAGGTTCTAAATTCATATTATCTAGAAAGGAAAATTGAACTCTCAATGCTTATTTCATGATCTCTCAAATGTTGAGTTTCCATCAGTAAAGTGATTTGTATGGCTGAACTTATCTATAATTTGCTTTCTTGTATGGTTGATCATGGGCGAATAGATCACTTGTAGACATGTTTAAGGTTTTTTTTCTTAAATATCTCTATGCCTAAAAAATCGCCTAGTATTTGGGGGAAAATTGGCTTTAGCTTCAATATTCAAGTTTCCAGAATGGTTAGACCTATTTTTCTATCTTTTAAAATTTTGGTTTCTTTCATTCTATATCCCTTGAAGCTCTTTGTTAAAATCTACTCATCCTCCCTTTTCTTTTGCTAAAATACTTGGTGTGTAACACCCCTCGTCCGACCCGATCGCAGGGTCTGAGCTACAGGATGTCACATTCATTGCTGGAGCAATTTCATTCAATTATATAGCAACATAATCATTCAAATATACAATTATAAGTTAAACACATTTTCATTATGATACATAATCAAATTTGATTCTTCACCGAGTTTACGAAGGCACTTTTGTTGACTTGAGCATGAAATTGGACCAAATTGTAAAGTTTCAAAATTTCAGGATCAAATTGTAAAGTTTTAAAATTTCGAGGCCAATCTTTTTGGATTTTGAAATTGTGCAAGTGTGTCAAGTAAGTTGATTTAATTATGTGGTTAAGTGTTCTGTAAGTCTGCTTAAGGTCTTGTATTTGGTTTCTACTGTTTGCAAGTTGGGAATATTTTTGCTTTTTTCTTTTTTTTCCCTTTTGTGCTATCATTAGTAGTAGAGTCTAGATAGTGTTTTGATTCTTTGTGGTTGGTTGTAATATTAGTATATAAATAGGTTGTTAAAATCTGTTTTTTATTATTTGTTTTTTTTAAATAAATACAAGATAATTCCTTAATTTTTTTCAGTCAATACCACTCTATTGCTCACGTTTCTTGCCTTCCCACTACCATCCAAATTATCCCTTTTTTCAATCACTACTACTTTTTTTCATTTTTTTTTTGTTTTCTTTGGTTTTCAATTAGCTTTGGGGTTGGTTTTGTTCTTCGACATCTGTCAAATTATATTTTTTTCTCTTGTTATTTTCTTTTTCTATTTTGTTGGGTCTTTAATTCTGTGGGCAATTTCTTATTCTTTGCTTAAGGGCCATTGGAACGCTGATCTTATAGGGTGTCGTTGGTGAGTTTTGGGTTCTTTACTTGTCGTGAGTAATTCGGGGTTTTCATTTAGTTATTTAATTGTTTGATATGGTATTTCGCAATTTAAGATAACTTTTTATTAAAGGCTTTAGGGATTGATTTGGATTCTCCTTGTGATAAAATTGTATTTATTGTGGATTTTTTCATTTTAGGAAAAGCGTGTGGTGATAGACGATCCTCCATCAAATTAAGTTCTTGGAAGAGTTGCTAATTTTAGTAAGTGCTCGTTAGGGACTATTTTCTTGAGAAATGAGTGAATTTAAGTGGAAATCTTTATGCTAAATCGAAGTTTTTAACGTGTAGTTTTGATTCTGTTTGTAGGGTTCTAGGTGTTTGGTTGTACGGTGGATCAATCTCGCTATCAGGTGTGTGAATTCAACCCAAAAACTCGATTTAATTGCGAAACTAGGCTATATTTCGAAACTGCCTAATGTCACACGCCCGTGTGTGTAAGCCATGTGACTAATTGTGTTTTGCGACCCAGCCGTGTGTGTAGGCCATGTGACTAATTGTGTATTGCCACCCGATCATGTGCTTGTGTAATTTTTGCAGGTTGTATGGGTAGGCTTAGGAAGTATGTTAAGTAGGAAATGTTACCATTAAATCATTTGTTATGTTATGATTTCTATGTAAATATGTACGTATGCATGACGTGTGGTTTATGATATATGCAAGTATGATATATATATGATTATGATTTGTTTATGTTTCAGCGTGGGTTATGATATGATGGACAAAGTTCTACATGGCAGTTTGTATTGCAACTACGATGACTAGACAACAAATTTATGTATGGCAGCTCAGCTACAATTATATGAGTGACAAACCGCCACCTATTGGTGTGATTGGATGGATGGACTCTAGTGGTCATAGACGGTGTGATTGGTTGGACGGGGATGGTGTGTAGCAGATGAGGGTAGGACTTGATATAAATCTGATAAGATATGCTATGTTATGATTCGATATGCCATGTTATGTATCGATATGATATGTTTCGTAAAATATGATAAAATATGCTCTATATTATAAACTGATATGTGATAAGAAATAATATGACATATGCTATAAGACAAGTTGAATTATGTGTCTGCTTGTACTAAGATTATGGGTTACAACACACAATGGGCTTAAAGCTCACAGTTTGTATGCTTTGTTTCAAGTAATCCTCTGACCTAGGAATAGACGGTGACTTGGGAGCTCGAGTTTCATAAATTCTTCAGTTAAGCTCTACAAACTTTTTCATTTGTTTTATCATGGACATTTCTAGACTATTTTGGGTTTTTATTTTTGGTTGGACATTTTAAAATTTTTTTTTGTTTAGTTCGTTAGGACCATTTTTTATACTCACTACACGAAGGTTTTATGATTTATGGATGCTTAACCTAAGACATTTAAAATGAACCGCGGTTTTATATACAAAGAATTATAAGGTTTTTCGCTTCAAAGCTAATCAAATTGTTCCAAAATGTTTTAGCAAGCAAATATTTTCAAGTGAATTGGTTCTATTTTTAGATACAAAATTAAACTATGATTTCAAAAAGTCGTAGTATGTTTCAAAAGAGTAATTCAATTGAATTTTCCTTCCACTGAAGTGGTTATCATCAAATCAAACATTTGTCTCTTTTTTCATAAGTGTTATAACCTCTAGAATCTGATCATAACGTGTACGCCGAGTGCGGGGTGTTATAGACAATGCAAGTGGTGGCCTTGATTTCAATGGCATTAGAGGGTGCTGGTGCTGTACTATCATTACTAGATTTAGGGCTATCACTATCAACAACATCACCTATGTTTTTAAGGCTAGGAGAAGGGAGTCAAAAACTTCATCAGTGGCAGTTGGTAAAGGAGGGGATTAGACCTCCTCAAAAGACTTAACCTTAGAAGAGTATCCTTTGTTGGCGCTTGGGTTGTCGCTTTTACTAGGGCTACGGGAAGAGGAGCTTAAAGTAGATGGCGACTTGGAAAGTGAAGATGCCTTGGAAGGGACTGGTGAAGGTGATGATTCGACAACAAATACCCCAACAACAACCATGTAAACAAGTGCAACACGAAAAATAAGATCTTGGCATGCCATATTTCACTTTTTCTTTTTAATAGTTTCTTATTACTTGTTATCTTTTTTATAAAAAGATTGATATATATATGCACAATATGTGTGTGCAAGAGAAGTGCTTTTCTTATTAACTAAAATTGAACCTTTAACATCTTATAATACTATATTAAGATTTTCTTCTATTATTTATTAGGCTTGTTTAACTTCTATTCGTTAAGATTTTTTTTCTTTGAGCTCAAAATCTAATTTAATTGTTAATGTTTGTTTATAGTGATATTTTCTTTGTAAATAGTAAATTAAACCAAATTTATTACTAATCATATTGATACTTATAACAAAACCTTTCAGCAGTTACCGTTTAAGAGTGTGATTTTTTGTTTGAAATTTGAGACGTATAATCTAATATTGATGAGATAGATATTTTCAGGGTTTATCTTGTTTTTTTTTATTCTAATAAGTGACTATATATAAATATACTAGCTTTATTACCACATATGAATATAATTTTGTAATTTTATAAAATATATTTAAAACTATTTATATTATATTATATTATATTTTAAATTAAAAGTAAATTCAATTATTCTATTGACTTTGTTATATTATGTATCTTCCATGTATTCTGTAATATCTAATTATCTATGTTGTTCTATATGCTTCAATGGTTCCATTAAATGGAAATAAACATGGGTTTTGAATTCATATTATCCCGAAAGAAAACTAAACTCTCAATGCTTATTTTATGATCTCTCAAATGTTGAGTTTCCATGAGTAGAGTGATTTATATGGTTGAACTTATCTATAATTTGCTTTCTTATATGGTTGATCATGGGTGAATAGATCATTTGTAGACCTGTTTAAGGGTTTTTTCCCTTAAAAATCTCTAAGCCTAAAAGAGCGCCTAGTATTTGGGCGGAAAATTGGCTTTAGCTTCAATGTTCATGTTTCTAACTTGGTCAGACCTATTTTTCTATCTTTTAAAATTTTTCTTTCTTTCATTCTATATCCCTTGAAGCTCTTTGTTAAAATCTACTCATCCTCCCTTTTCTTTTGCTAAAATACTTGGTGTGTAACACCTAAATGCGACTTGGTCAGTGGTCCGAGCTACAGGATGTCACATTCATTGCTGGAGCAATTTCATTCAATTATATAGTAACATAATCATTTAAATTTACAATTATAAGTTAAACACATTTTCATTATGATACATAATCAAATTTGATTCTTCACCGAGTTTACGAAGGCTCTTTTGTTGACTTGAGCATGAAATTGGACCAAATTGTAAAGTTTTAAAATTTTAGGATCAAATTGTAAAGTTCTAAAATTTCGAGGCCAATCTTCTTGGATTTTGAAATTGTGCAAGTGTGTCAAGTAAGTTGATTTAATTATGTGGTTAAGTGTTCTATAAGTCTGCTTAAGGTCTTGTATTTGGTTTCTATTGTTTGCAAGTTGGGAATATTTTTGCTTTTTTCTTTTTTTTCCCTTTTGTGCTATCATTAGTAGTAGAGTCTGGATAGTGTTTTGATTCTTTGTGGTTGGTTGTAATATTAGTATATAAATAGGTTGTTAAAATCTGTTTTTTTATTATTTTTTTAAATAAATACAAGATAATTCCTTAATGTTTTTTCGGTCAATACCACTACATTGCTCACGTTTCTTACCTTCCCACTACCATCCAAATTCTCCCCTTTTTCTATCACTACTACTTGTTTTCATTTTTTTTTTTTGTTTTCTTTGCTTTTCAATTAGCTTTGGTGTAACACCCTAAACCTGGCCTAGACTATATGGCCGAATCTGGCGATGTCATATAGAATGAACGTCGAAAACGAGTTTGTTGAGTTAAAACCGTTCCAGTTAAATTAACCTTTATCATAGTTCGAAGTAAAACGCATGTTCCCTGTTATATCTAAAATCATATCTTTTAGCGGAAGCTTGGGAAAACATTTATTTTTGGAAAACTGTTCGTGTTGAAAGAAACCTTTGTTTTTAGCAAAATTGAGTTTTTACCATCCAACCATGCTAAAACCGTAAAATAGTTAACAAATCCAAAAACTCAAAACCGGACAGTCCAAATTCCAAAAGTTACATCAAAATCCCAAATAAGTAATAAAATCTAAAAATTTAAGGAACAGTTTAAAATTTTTATGTGTAGCCACCGTCGAGTCCTTTGCTGTACCAATTTTTCAAGTCTGGGGATTACCTATACAGATTAAACAGAAAGGGTGAAAACTCAGTGTGTAATCCCCACAGAAAACATGCATACAGATACACATCAGAATACAGTCAAATACAGTCTAGGCCAGAGCCCATTACAGATTCAGTTTGGCCTTGGCCTAATTAGATACAGTCTCAGATATAAGTTAGGGCCTTGGCCCATCTCAGATATAGTATGCGTAATAGATACCAGAAATTAGAATCCTACCCACCAGCCTCTACACACCATCTCCGTCCATCCCTACACACCATGTGGGGTTTAAAGCACCCACCCGTCCCTACACACCATGCTGTACCAAAATGCGACAGACAATTAGAAGTTTGCAGCTGAGCTGCCAGATAACGGGCTTAAGGACCTTTCAGAACACTTCCTCCAAATATCATCACCCACCCCGATGCAATGCAACATACAATGAATGACATGCTATTATGCAGTTAACAGACCATACATTCAGATTAGCATACATGTTTAGTTCAGATATCATACAGACAGTTCACACAATTAGGGGTCTAAGTAATGCTTGCCGACCCTAAAATAAGTTCACAGTCGACTAGGGCGACCCGTGCAACTTTAAGCAAACTTTTCAGAAACATGAGCCCACACGCCCATGTAGCCTGTTCGTGTGGGCCCACACGGCCCAAATTGGCCTTGGCTGTATGGATCACACGACCTGGCCCAGAATCCCACAAGTCCGTGTGGTTTACCTGTGTGGGCCTACACGCCCGTGTGGCCCACACAGCCTAAATCGGTCCAGCCCGTGTGTTGCACACAGCCTATTTGGCCATCACAGGGTCGTGTCATGCGTGCACAGCTTGGCTCGTCGATCACACGCCTGTGTTCCATCACACGGCCTACCACACAGGCGACTACACGCCCGTGTGGCGTCGACAGAATACTTTTTCAGCTTTTCACAGAATCCTGTTTTCTGCGTTTCGGTTACACACCTAGTCTCAATTAAAGCTAAAACGACTCCTGAGCACTCAAAAACCTAAAAATCGACATTCCAGCGCCCAATTTCAGTAAAGTTAACAAAACTCAATCGATAGAATAACGAGATGTTCATCCCAAAACCTTCAAACTCTTACCTTCGATCGAGAACAAGAATTCCACCCCCTTAAAATGTCAATGGTGATCTCTAGCCTCTCGATTAACTCCTAAACCACAAGTAAAACCCTTCTTAAACACTTAGCCAGAGTAATGTTAGAGTTAACTAAAAATGAAAACTTACCAAGCGCACACAATCCAACCTTGTACTGAAACGAATACGAAATAAAAGAAGAAACCAAAGGGGAGGCAAAATTCAAGGAGATTTGAAGGAAGCAGATTTTTGAAAAAGAGAAGAAGGGAAAATGATTTTTTTGTAGAGGGGAGATACAAAAAAACTGACGTCAGATTTTTTCCTTTAGATGGAAACAACAGTTTTGCCAGATTCTGTTAACTCCCCACTAATCTACATCCTAGCCACCTACTACTCAGAGTCTTATTAAAACTCAAACTTTTACCCGACGATTGTGTAAAAATAATGCCTAAGCAGGGATTCAAACACAGGACCTCAACCATACCAACGCTCCATTTAACCACCAGACCAAAAGGCCCATTCTAATATGTTTTACAAATATTTAAACCTAAGTCTACTGAGCAAGGTTAAGGCTTTATATCAGAAAAATAATAAAATTTGCCAACTGAAAGGCTTGAACTTGGGACCTCACACACACACCTAGAATACTTAACCACTAAAGTAGATACATACTTGTGTGTTAATTAATAGTAAAAGCAGTGACATAAAATTTGGGGCGTTAAATTTGGGGTTGGTCTTGTTCTTGCGGCATCTGTCAAATTATTTTTTTTCTCTTGTTATTTTATTTTTTCTATTTTGTTGGTTCTTTAATTCTATAGGCAATTTCTTATTCATTGCTTAAGGGCAATTCGAACACTGATCTTGTAGGGTTTCATTGGTGAGTTTTGGGTTCTTTACTTATCGTGAGTAATTCGCGGTTTTCATTTAGTTATTTAATTGTTTGATATGGTATTTCACAATTTAAGATAATTTTTTATTAAAGGCTTTGGGGATTGATTTGGATTCTCCTTGTGATGAAATTTTATTTATTGTGGAATCTTTCGTTTTAGGAGAAGAGCGTGTGGTGATAGGCGATCCTCCATCAAGTTAAGTTCTTAGACGAGTTGCTATAAGTTGCGGTAAGTGCTCGTTATTGATTTAGATACTATTTTCTTGAGAAATAAGTGCATTTAAGTTGAAATCTTTGTGCTAAATCAAAGTTTTAAACGTTTAGTTTTGATTCCATTTGTAGGCTTGTAGGTTGTGTGATGGATCAATCTCGCTATCAGGTGTGTGAATTCAACCCAAAAACTCGATTTAATCGTGAAGCTAGGCTGTATTTTGAAACTGTCCAGTGTCAAACGACCGTGTTTATAAGCTGTGTGACTAATTGTGTGTTGCCACCCAGCCGTTTGTGTAGGCCATGTGACTAATTGTGTATTGCCACCCGGCAATGTGCATGTGTAATTTTGGCAAGTCTTATGGGTAAGCTTAAGAAGTATGTTA
Organism: Gossypium anomalum; assembly: GCA_025698475.1. NCBI lineage: Eukaryota > Viridiplantae > Streptophyta > Magnoliopsida > Malvales > Malvaceae > Gossypium > Gossypium anomalum. The sequence goes on along the minus strand of CM046957.1, from coordinate 2,445,278 downwards.
AGTAGGAAATGTTACTGTCGAAACCATTTTTTAAAGGGATGTTTGAAAAAAGGGGATCGACTTTTCAAAAACGAAAACGGGAGTCGCCACCAACCTTTTTAGGTGTGATTGGAACACCATATAAAACTTTTTGGTCTACGAAATTATAAGAAAATAGGTTCGGGAGTCGGTTACGTACGAGGAAGGACTAGCACCCTCGTAACGCCCAAAATTGGTACCAAATTGAATAATTTTGTTTTAATGTCAGAAATTTGAAAGAATTTAAAAGTGAGATTTCCTTAAAACCGTGATGTTGTGAGGAAAGAATCAAGATTCATTTGCTTTAAAAGGGTACAAACATCACATCCAGCATTATTGGACATGATATCTTTAATCTTTCGTAACTAAAATCGTCTTGTGATTTGTAAAATTAGTCTAAAAGGATATTTTAGATATTTGGACAAACGAGAAATCACAACCCAGCATGTTAGGGCACTATTTCTCGAATTTCTAAATATTCAAAACATTGCCTTAGTTTTTAAAAAAAATCCTTTTTAATTAAATGAGATATGACTTTTAGTTTTAAAAGTAATGATATGTTTTACACATTACAAGGAATTAAATAAATCTAATTATAATGTACATGCTTTATCACTTCATACATAATATACATTATCATTTCACATACATGTTATTACAAACACAAATATACATGCATTATCATTACATGCAAAATTTAACATAGAGTATAATGATTTTAACAATATGAATTGCATAACATATATATATAACAACATTTCATGTGAATGTATCTTGAATCAACATAAATGATTAAGTTTCATGAAAATATGCAAAAACAAATGATATGTGAAATTTAACCTACTAAATAATGTCAAAAACCAAAGAAAACCAAAAATAAATAAGTAAATTAAAATGTATAAAATATAAATCAAAATAAAAATAAGATATTTGGAAATATATTGAATAATATAAGAATGATAAAAGATGACCCCCTTTTTAAAATAATGATACCTACATATAAGTTATATTATATGGTACAATAACTATAAATAAAAAAGGTACGAAGTATTAATATTACATTTATTTATAAAATTTTAAAAATGAATATAACTAATAAAATAAAATAATATATACTTTATAATAAAATAAAGGTGATGTAAGGAAACATAATATAATATATAGTGTATAATATAATTTACAAATAAAAGTATATAATAATATAAATTATATAATATAACAATATAATATAATGTATATATATAAAAAAAGAAAGAAAAATATTATGATATATGGTAAAATATAATATGTAATAAAAATATATAAATAGAATATGATGAAATATAATATGATAAGGGATATATATTAAGTATTTTACATATAAAAATATGGTAAAATAAATAGTCTATAATATATAACATATAAAAAAATAATAGAATAAATATTATATATATGTAATAAAATATATGTCGAGACCATTTTAAAATCGAGTTTTGGAAAAAGGGAATCGACTTTAAGAAAAACAAAAATGGGAGTCGCCACCAATCTTTTTAGGTGTGATTGGATCACCTTTAAAACATTTTTGTTTTAAATCATCGGTTTTGGTCTACGAAATCAAAAGAACGGGTTCGGGAGTCGGTTACGTACAAGGAAGGATTAGCACCCTTGTAACGCCCAAAAATTGGTACGTAATTGATTATCAAGTGTCTTTAATGTCGGAAATTTAAAAAATTTAAGATATAATCCTCTTTAAAATATTTTGATTTTGAAAATTAGAGTTCACTTGTATCAAAATATTGACACTAAGTTAGCTCTTTGGAAATCCTTATCTCGAAACAACAAAACGCCACATCCAGTAAGTTAGGACATAATGCTTTGAAATTCCAAGACAGTTGCTCGCATTTTGAAAACCTTTAAAAACTTAGAAGGGTACTTGATTATTCGAACTCAACGTAAAAAGTCGCAACCCAATAAGTTAGGGCACTACTTTTCTCGAAATTTTCAAACACCAAGCATTGCCTTTTTATTTTTTTTGAAAACTTCGAAGTTTCGTTTTTTTAAAAAAATGGTGCGTGAGGAATTGTATTACATTATAAATCATACATAATTACATATTATTGTAGTAGGTAAATAATATATGCATTTAAACAAAATGATAGCAATAATATAAAGATCGTGCATTAGATACACGCATGTAAAAATAATATATAGCAAATCTTAACAGCATTCATACAAAGATATACATAGCATATATTGAAAATGAATAAACAATACATACCAACATAAAAAGTAATAATTAAAAATAATGCACGATATATAATTTAGTATATATAAAAAAGTAATACAATATCAATGCACATGTTCGTGAAATGTAATATCAAATAATAAATATAAAGTAACATATAACACATAATATATGGAATATATAAAAAAATGAAATGAGTTAATGTTAACAAAATATACATATAACACAAATAAAGACGTAATACTTAATAATGATTTTAAAATAGTATATAAAATATAATAACAAAATATTTATAAAAGAATAATAATTATATATATAAAATATATTGGGTTAAAAAACATATAAAATAAAAGTATATAAAAAATTTTATAAAATAAAAGTATCAAAATAATACATAATACATAATAAATAAATAATTAATAAATAAATATGTATATAATATGAGTTAAAAATATAATGATAGTAATAAAAATATAATGATATAAAAAATTATAATTTATAATATAAAAGTGTATATGTAAGAAAATAATATATAATATGTAAAAGTATAATAATATATAAATAGTATAATAATACATAGATAATAATGTAAAATAATAATAATTTGTGAAAAGTAATACATAATGGATAATAATAATATAAATAATATAGAACAAAATAATTATATAATATATAAATTAAAAATAAGGTTTAAAACAACAAATAACAATATAAAATTTATATATATAATAATAATAGAAATAAATATATTGGGTTAGATTTAAAGTTTAGCAAAATTACGGGTAATTTAAAACAATAAAGTGAACTAAGGTCCTAATTAAAACACGCATAAAGCAAAAGGGACTCATTGGGCAAATTGCCCTATTCCCAAAACGACTGCGTTTTAATCTTGGACTTCGAACAGTCACTGTGGGGATTAAATTAAAACTAAAACAAAATACAGGTTTGAATCATAAATAAAATAAAAAATAACTGTAAACATAAAAAGGGTAGAGGGACTAATTGGGTAATTAACCCAATCCTCAAAAACACGCGGATCCTCCCCAGGTAATCGGGTCAACGCGCGGATCCTGTGGGTCTAATACGCCGTCGTTTCATCAAGGTTATATAAACCAAATTTCACTTAAAAAAATCATTTAGAAGCCTGTTTTGAAAAAAAAAACTCAGAGAAAATCTCTGAAAGAGAGAGGGAGGAAGGAAGCCCCAGGGTCTGGACTCTGTAGGCCACGCTCCGGCCATTGGTCCTACACACGCTCACGCGCCGTCATATACGGAGGTTCAAGAGGCTAAAAGCCTTCGCTTTCCTTGGTAAGTCACAGGTAACCTCTTTTTTAGATTATTTAACAGTTTTTGCCAAAGATCGATTTATGTTCCTATTTTTTTTAAAAAATAAAACAACAAAATAACAAAAAAAAAAACTTGAATTACCTTTCAAAGAAACTGCTTGAATCCTTTTTCTTTACGAATATGTGTATGTATTTTATTCTCTGCTCAAAAATTCCCTCCTCCCTTTTACAATGAAGATATTCAGGCTTTATAGCCACTGTTCACAGCGTATTTACATTTTTATTTTATTTCCTTGCCATATCTGTTGGTTCTGTTCCCTTTTGTTTCCTTTTGCAGACGATCGGGGAGAAGGAAGGGCACTGATCACAGTGTCAATTTGCACCTCAATGAGATACGGGGCCTGAAATCACGGCACCAATGAAGGGTAGCTGAAACGTTAATGGGGGCATGATCGATGGTGGCCTTGATTCGGGAGCTAGCTGGAAATTTTAGGTTTTAGGCCTAGTTGTTTGGGTCTAGTTTAGGTCTGGGCTAGGCAGGGTGTAATGGGTACTGGGTAATTAGCTGGGTCATGGATTGGTAGGCTGGTTGGGTTTGTTGGGTATTGTAACCGGATATGGGCTTTCGTATTTGGGCTACAGGACTGCTTTGAGGCTTTGGGTAGCAATAGTGGGCTTGCTGGGTAGGGATTGGTTTTGTAACCTGGACTGTTTTATTTTTGAATGGACTTTTAAAATATTTATTTATTTATTTTTGTTTTTGGGCTTTAAAGCCCGGTCAAATTTGGGCTATTACAGCTGCCGCTCTTTGCTCATGGCTGTGTAACATGAATTGAGTAAAGATTCAAAAAGACCAAATTTGATCGGTCTTATGGTCTTCAATCTGCTTCTTGCAAACTTATAACTGTCCTATTGATATCTGCGATCTGCTCTCCGCTGGACACAGAGATGGTAAATTCGCTTCTTCGATTTGTAGGGATGCCAAATCATCTTGAATCTAGCTTCAGTGAAATTATTTGAAGGTGTGACCTGCTATGTATCTGCTCCTCGTTGAAGTGAAGATGCCTGACTTCGATTTGCTCTCTGACAATACAGAGACGACAAATCATCTTAGATTTGCTTTATCGTAAACACGTGAAAGCCAAATCAGCTATGTCTTCGATTTGTTCCTTGTAAGCACAAGGACGCCAAACCATCTTGAGTCTGTTTGAGAACATCTGAGAGTCAAATCTGCTATGTCCTCGATTTGTTTCTTGTAAACACAAGAATGCCAAATCATCTTGGATCTGCTCCAGCCTAATCCTCTGAAGGTAAGATCTGCTATGTATCTGCTCTCCGTCGAAGTGGAGATACCAGACTTCGATTTGCTCTCTGACAATACAGAGACGACAAATCATCTTATATTTGCTTCATCGTAAACACATGAAAGCCAAATCAGCTATGTTTTTGATTTGTTCCTTGTAAGCACAAGGATGCCAAACCATCTTGAGTCTGTTTGAGAACATCTGAGAGTCAAATCTGCTATGTCCTCAATTTGTTTCTTGTAAACACAAGAATGCCAAATCATCTTGGATCTGCTCCAGCCTAATCGTCTGAAGGTAAGATCTGCTATGTATCTACTCTCCGTCGAAGTGGAGATACCAGACTTCAATTTGTTCTCTGACAATACAGAGATGACAAATCATCTTAGATTTGCTTCATCGAAAACACGTGAAAACCAAATCAGCTATGTTTTTGATTTGTTCCTTGTAAGCACAAGGATGCCAAACCATCTTGAGTCTGTTTGAGAACATCTGAGAGTCAAATCTACTATGTCCTTGTTTTGTTTCTTGTAAACACAAAAATGCCAAATCATCTTGGATCTTACTTCAGTATAATTATATGAAGGTTAGATCTGCTTTGCTGCGGCCTACTACCTTACTGTTTAGGGGATTAAAGCATGCCGTCTTCGATAACCTGTAGAATGATTATGCCTGATAATTAGGATACTATGCTCGAAGTGAGTCGAATGTTCCTAATTAAACATGTTATGATGCAAAATGCTGTGAATATGACCCCTATCCTAAGCGCCACCATTCATTCCTTCATTTGTCTTTTCTTTTCTCAAAATTTCATTCTTGCTCAGCCTGTAGGCCTTCCTCCAATGCTACGATCTATTGAGGATGTTTACAAGAATTGAATCATTGGTTTTGTCCATTTTCCTTTTCGACTGGAGGAAAGAAATTTCTCGAGTTCCTTCATCCCTTACTTACGTGAATTTCTCGAATAATTGACCTGTTTTAGTTTCTTGCATTATCTAGAAATTCCAAAGTAATGCGCAAAACTTTGTTTGTGAAAATATTTTAGTTCATCTATCATTATTTCAATGCAACATACTTAAAGAATAATGGAAGATGAATAAATCTTTAAGAGTAATTGGATTTGAATGAATTATCAACAATACAAAGGAAATAAATCTGATAGCATATCTTTGAGAAGAAATAGAATCTAAAGATAGCTAACAGGATAAAAGTTAGATGCTCCAGATATCGCCGCTTGAGCGTCTATACACCAGCTCCATGAAATCTTTCTTGAGTTCGACATGTGTTTAAAAGACCCAAAGTACATTGTTGATGCCCCAATATGCAACGTGCTTTACTTCTTTGTTGAGTCAAAGATAGCCAAATTGTTGTATGCCCTTCAAAATTTGAGCTGCCCTTTCGGGTTTTCAACTCAAAACCCCTTTGGTCACAAGGCGCCCTTTGCGGGTTTTCACCTTGATTCTCCTCTCCTTTAGACAAAGTACTTTTTGACTGAGTCTGAGTTCATTGGATTGGGTAGGCTTTTCTCATCCATTTCTGTCAAAATCAATGCACCGCCAGAGAAAGCCTTCTTCACGACGTACGGCCCCTCCCAATTCGACATCCATTTTCCCCTAAAGTCTTTTTGAATAGGAAGGATCTTTTTCAGCACAAGATCCCCCTCATGGAATTCCCTTGGACGAACCTTTTTATCATAGGCTCGCATCATACGCTTCTGATACATCTGACCATGTCGGATGGTTCTCAGCCTCTTTTCCTCAATCAAGGTTAACTGATCATACAGGGATTGAACCCATTCAGCTTCATCCAACCTTATCTCTGTCAAAATACCGAGAGAAGGTATTTCTACTTCAATAGGCAACACTGCTTCCATCCCATAAACTAATGAGAATGGGGTTGCCTTAGTTGAGGTTCTGACAGATGTTCGATATGCCAGGAGTGCAAACGGTAGCTTCTCATGCCAATCTCTGTAAGTCTCAGTCATCTTACCTACTATTTTCTTAATGTTCTTGTTGGCGGCCTCCACTGCCCCATTCATTTTTGGACGATAGGGAGAAGAATTGTGATGCTTGATCTTGAACTGGTCACAAACCTCTGCTATCGTTTTGTTGTTTAAGTTAAATGCATTATCGGATATGATCTTCTCAGGCATTCCATACCGACAAATAATCTCTTTCTTTAAAAATCGACTTACAGCGGATTTAGTAACATTTGTGTAAGAAGCGACTTCTACCCATTTTGTGAAGTAATCGATTACCACGAAAATAAACCGATGTCCGTTCGAAGCTTTCAGCGATATTGGTCCAATGACATCCATGCCCCACATGGAGAAGGGCCATGGAGAAGTCATAACATGTAAAGGTGATGGTGGTACATGAATTTTGTCCCCATAAATCTGACACTTATGGCATTTCTTGGCATAGTTGATACAGTCCCCTTCCATGGTGGCCCAATAATAGCCATACCTCATGATTTGTCTTGCCATCATGAACCCATTTGCATGTGTCCCACATACACCTTCATGAACTTCTTCTAAAATCAGCTTAGCTTCCACAACATCAACACATCTCAAGAGTACTTGGTCTTTCCTTCTCTTGTACAGGATATCCCCGTCCAAGACATAGTCGCAAGCTAACCTCCTCAAAGTTCGTTTGTCATTTTCAGTTGCCTGTTCTAGATATTTACGATCTTTTACATATCGCAATATATCCTGTACCTGGGATCATCATCCTTTTCTTCCTCCTCAATGTTACAACAGTTAGCTGGAGCTTCGTAGACACTCATTTGAATTGGTCTCACATTTTCCTCTTTATTCGCTTTAATCATTGAGGCCAAGGTTGCTAAAGCATCTGCCATCTAATTTTCATATCGTGGGAGATAATTAAAGGTGATATCATCAAACTCTTCAACTAACCCCAAAACTACCTTTCGATAATTGATCAATTTAGGGTCCCTTGTCTCCCATTCACCTCTAAGCTGATAAATTACTAGCGCAGAATCTCCATATACTTCTAGGGTTTTTATACCTCGTCCTATGGCTGCTTGAAGTCCCATTATGCATGCTTCATACTCAGCCATATTATTCGTGCAATCAAAGTCCAACTTGCACGTGAATAGGTAATGATCGCCATTAGGGGATACCAAGACTGCCCCAATTCCATTCCCAACTGCTTTAGAAGCCCCATCAAAATTGAGCCTCCATGGAGAATCTTCGGTCATTGCTATACACATTAACTCCTCATTTGGAAAATCAAAGTTCAACGGCTCATAATCTTCTAGAGCTCTACTGACCAAGAAGTCAGCTACCATACTTCCTTTTAGAGCTTTCTGACTTACGTAGACTATATCAAACTCTAAAAGCAAAATTTGCCATCTAGCCATTCTCCCATTTAGAGCCGTTGACTCCATCATGTATTTCAATGGATCAAGTTTTAAGATAAGCCAAGTGGTATGGTATAGCATGTGCTGTCTTAATCTCTGGGTGGTCCAAATCAGCGCACAACATAGCTTTTCAATTGGTGAATATCTTATTTCACATTTAGTGAATTTTTTTACTGAGATAATAAATTGCCTTTTCCTTTTTTCCCGACTCGTCATGTTGACCAAGCACACATCCCATAGAATTACTGAACACTGATAAGTACAATATTAACGGTTTATCTGGGCTAGGTGGAGACAATACCGGAGCATTCAAAAAATATTGCTTGATCTTTTCAAAAGCATTCTGGCATTCTTCATCCCAAGTACCTTGATTGTGCTTTCTAAGGAGGTGAAAGATAGGATCGCATTTCTCGGTCAATTGTGAAATGAACCGAGCGACGTAATTCAAACTTCCCAGGAATCCTCAAACTTCCTTCTGAGTACAGGGTGGAGGTAACTCCCGTATGGCTCTGACCTTGTCTGAGTCGACTTCAATTCCCTTTTCACTGACTACGAAGCCTAATAACTTTCCCGATCTGGCTCCAAAGGTACACTTTGCTGGATTGAGCTTCAACTGAAATCTTCTGAACCTTAAAAACAATCTTCTTAAGACCTCAATGTGCTCTTTCTCTGTTCGAGATTTGGCAATCATGTCATCGACATATACCTCAAGGTCCCTATGCATCATGTCGTGGAACAAGTTCACCATGGCCTGCTGGTAGGTTGCCCCTGCGTTCTTCAATCCAAACGGCATTACTTTGTAACAAAAGGTGCCCCACAAGGTTATGAAGGTAGTTTTATCCATGTCTTCTGGATGCATCTTTATCTGATTGAATCCTGAGAAACCATCCATGAAAGAGAACAACGAATACCCTGCTATGTTATCTACTAAAGTATCAATGTGTGGCAAAGGAAAATTATCCTTTGGGCTTGCTTTGTTCAGAACTCTATAATCAACATACATTCATACCTTCCCATCCTTATTAGGAATAGGCACAATGCTAGCTACCCATTCGGAGTACTTTACTTCGTGCAAAAATCCTGCATCAAACTGCTTCTTGACTTCATACTTTATTTTCAGAACAATATCTGGCCGCATTCTCTGCAACTTCTGTTAGACTGGTTTGCAATCTTGTCGTATCGGAAGATGATGTACTACAATGTCGGTACTCAATCCGGGCATATCCTGATAGGACCATGCAAAAATATCTTTGAATTTCCGAAGCAACTCAATCAAGCCACGCCTTGTTTCCTTGGTAATCAATGTTCCAATTTTCAACTCCTTCCCTTCCTCTAGGGCTATATTCTCTATCGCCTCTTTCTCATGTGGCATGATTTGTTTCTCCTCCTGTTTTACCATTCTTAACAGATCGAAAGATATGTCACGATCTTGAACATCTTCAATATCCTGAGGTTCCTCTAAACACGTGTCTTGCTCACAAGAGAAATCAGGGGCGGCAGTATCAGTGCTCATATCATTGATATCTAGGGACCTGTGGGGGTATGAAAGAATATACAAAGCATGAATGAATCTAAGAGTGATTTTTTATGTGCTATGAATAAAAGAATAAGAATTGCCAAAATTTAAAAAAATATTGGTTGATAAAAAGTGAAACAATACTCGTTTAAATTGATGAAAGTTATGTTTTATTTAAATAATAATAGATGAACATAAGCCTATTTTCACAAATGTAATCTTACTACTCCTAGGCTTTAGAGTAATAGACATGTTTCGAGCGTTACTCTGAAAAATTCCTAAATACTACAGGAAGGTCATCCACAGTCCAATTGTTCAGGAAGCTCCCCGGTTTGTAAGGGCGAATGCCCTCGAGGCTTCCTTGATCCAATCCCTCCTCGTGTACAGCATTAATTTGATGACTTTCTTTTACCAGTAACCCTCCTGACCTAAAGGATTTGGACATAGATGGGAATGTCATCGGTTCCCACTCTATTTCTCCTCTATTCAAACGCGCCTTTCTTCTCGCTTGGCGCTTCTCAATTTCTTGCCTCTTGTGCCTATGGTCTGGATTGAAGCCCAAACCAAAGCGATCTTTCTTCTCAATTAACTTTGGGATTTGAATCCCTCCTTGTAACTGACTTCCTAGTCCTTTCCCTGGCAATGCTTCCTTCCCCATCATCATTTGCAGGGCCATCCTTGTAGCTCTAGACATTTTGGGAATCAACACCTCTCCTCCTTCCAAAATAAAGGTTGCATTGATAATTTTCAAAGAGCGGAAAGAACACTCAACAACCTCTTCATTTGCCTCGACGTAAGGGACCTTGCTAGTGACTGCCGCTATAATGTCTTCCTCCGCATTGATAGTTATTAACCGTCTAACTGTTACTAACTTTAACTTTTGGTGTAATGAGGAGGGCACTGTTCCTGACGAATGTATCCAGGGTCTCCCCAATAAGCAATTGTAGGAGGGTTTGATATCTATCACTAAGAAATCGACTTCATATGTATTTGGCCCAATTTCCAAGGGAATGTCAATTCGCCCCATCACCTTCTTTTCGATTCCATCGAAGGCTCTTACCACGTTATGTCATGTTTTCATATGCGAGCTGTCAATAGGTAGTCTATTCAACATGGATAACGGAAGAACGTTCAAAGCAGACCCATTATCAACGAGTACACTTGGAAGCGTGTATCCCTTGCATCGAGTAGTGATATGTAAAGCCTTAGTTGACCCTATGCCCCCAGGTGGAATTTCATCATCATTCTACTAGACGAAATTGTCAGCACTGATGTTATTCACCAACTGGTCTAATTTATTGACAGATATATCGTGAGTGACATACGTCTCATTAAGTACCTTCAAAAATGCATCCCGATGCACCTCAGAACTCAGAAGTAAGGTTAAAACTGATATGTGTGCCGGTTGCTTATGCAACTGCTCAACCACACTATATTCACTATGCTTAAGGAACTTTAAAAATTCCCTAGCCTCCTCCTCCCTTACTGGCTCCTTAATGGGTACTTCGGTCTCCTTCCCTTTTTTAATCTTAACATCCTTTTTTTTTGGTGGGCTCCACTCTAATGCCCCCCGTCATAACGCTTCCCACTTCGTGTATGGGAACCTTCGTCTTGCGTGCCCTTAGACGCACTAACTTTTCTCCCTAAGGAACTGTTACACTGCAGTCATAGCTCCATGGCACCCTCTTATCATCCTTATAGGAGAAAGGAGTGGGTTTATGGATGATGACCATGGGCACTGCTGGCGTCCCCACCTCATTATTCCCTGGCAAGGAAATAATAATTCTTGGTCGGCTGGTTCCTTGTTGTTCACCTTCCAGCACATTTATTTCTCTTTTATAAGAGCTACCTTCAAAAATTTGTAGCTCTTTATTATCAATGAAGCCTTGCACCAAGGCTTTGAATTCTTCACAATCTTGGGTCTCATGACCCTTTTTCCCATGGAACTCACAGTAGTTCCCCGTTTCTTCTCTTTCCTTCTTAGAGGTTATCATCCCTCTCTTCGCCATCTCTTTCTAAATTACCCCTTAAAAGCATCATTATCTCAGCAACGTTTTCTTTCTCCTTTTTTCCACTAGCTTCACCAACGGCATTCACTCCTTGATTGTCATGGTCTGGCAAAGGGTTCTCAGTATTTGGGGTACTCTCAAATTTTAAAACCCCATTCTTGATCAACCTCTCTACGACTTTCTTGAATCCAGTACAATTCTCAATTGAGTGCCCCGATATTCCAGCATGATACTCACATCTGGCATTTGCATCGTACCATTTAGGATATGGAGGCTATAATGGTTTCAAGTGGAAAGGGGCTATAGCATGCGCATCATATAAGTTTTGATAAAGCTCCCGATACATCACAGGTATAAGTGTAAATTGCATCCTCTCATGCCTGGTGCTAGATTCCTGCTTTTGAGAGCCCTGTTGCCCAACTGTAGCAACTTTGGGCTGACTAACCGTGACTGCTTCCGAATTAAAGCTGTTGGTGCTGTTCACCTTATTGTCTTTTCTTCTTGGGACTGATCTTTTGGCCACTTCCCCCTCAATTTTACCGCCCCTTATGGCGTTCTCAATCATCTCCCCTACTATAACTATATCAGCGAAACTTTTCGTGGTGCTTCCAATCATGTGAGTGATGAACGACGCTTTCAAAGTGTTGATAAATAACATGGTGGTCTCCTTTTCTAACAGTGGTGGTTGTACTTGCATTGCCACCTCCCTCCATCGTTGTGCATATTGCCTAAAACTTTCATTAGGCTTTTTCTCCATGTTCTGAAGTGTGATCCTATCCGGTGTCATATCAGTCACGTGGTTGTACTGTTGCATGAAGGATTGCGCAAGACCCCTCCACGAATTTATTCTAGCCCGGCTCAACTGATTGTACCACCTGGCTGCTGCTCCTATCAAACTATCTTGAAAACAATGGATCAATAGTTGATCATTGTTCACGTACCCAGTCATTCTCCTACAGAACATTGTTATGTGGGTCTCTGGGCAAGTAGTCCTGTTATACTTTTCAAACTCCGGCATTTTGAATTTGTGAGGAAGCACCAAGTCTGGGACCAAACTTAGGTCTCTGGCCTCAGTCCTGTAGTGGTTGCCAGTGCTCTCCAAAGCCTTAAATTTCTCCTCTAACCACTTACAACGGTCCTCCAATTGTTTTATAGATTCAATTGCCATTCCTTCTTTCTCTATCAGATCCAGATCAGGAGTGATAGGGTTGATCGAGCTATCACCTACATTATTTCCCAACCCTGATGGGAAATTCACAGGGATTCCAGCATCAATTAGCCCATGTTGAGGCCTCACAGTGACAGATGGCATTCTAGGAGGTGCCTCAGTTTGCAGTGGCACATGAGGCGGAGTAAAACCTAGAAGAGGACCCTTATTTTCCTCTTCAGTGATGGCTATAGGAGCCTTTTCCTTATCAGTGGCCCTCAGTAACTGAGCCATTTCGGCCATCATGTTCCTCTGAGCTTCCAACAATTGCTCCCTCATCTCATTCTGCATTTTGGCCAACTGCTCTTGCAATTGGTCTTGCATATCCTTTTGCAACTGCTCAAACCTTTGATCCATGTTCTTAGTTTTAGTGCGAGTGCCGTAAGGATCTGTGATTTCCAGATTTTCTTTTCTACCTTCGTAAAGAAACTTTAACTAATTAGGGTCTTTCTATAACCTTGAATGCATATGATATGATGTAATGCAAATGCATGAATGCAAAAAAGGCATCGATCTCGATTCAATCTCATTTAGAAAACTTTATTTAGAAAAAGAATATCTTTACATATAAATGGATTACAAGTACGCTTTCGCCCTAATGCCCTAATGCCTAAAGTTTTAACTCTATCTAATAAAAGGGCTAACTCTCGTCCTATATCTGACGACAACCCACACATCAGACTTAATACATCGGCTCGTACTACCAAGTCCTGCACATATTCAGCAACCTCTCAAATCTGGGCTATGGCTTCTCCCATGACATGATCCCTTTCTCTGAACTGTCCTCTAGACTGATGAAGCTCTCCTTTTAGATAATCTTCTTGTGCCTCGAGCTGCTCAATTCGAAGTTTACCATTATGCAATGCCACTTCCAAACCTTCAACCTTACTTTTTAGCTCTTTTAACTCGACCGTAGAGTCATGGTTTCGATGCCAACGAAGAGATTTTCCAAGCTCAGTTACCTTGGTCTTTAACCCTTTATCTTCTTCCTCTAATGCCAAATTCTGTGGTTGCATTTCTTGGAACCTTTTCTCCCGATACTCAGCCCTAGCTTTTTCCTCTTGGACCTCCTTCTGCAATTGATCTGAAGACCCCCCTATTTTTGCTCTCCTCAAGGATACTTGTGCCTTTTTGTAATGTTCTTTCAAATCATCTCTATCCTCCTCGATCTTTCTCTTTTCTTTCCTTTCTTTCTCGACCTCCATCTTTTGAACATCGACATCTAAGCTCAAATACATCTTTTCTTCTTTAAGTTTTACTATCCTCTTCTCGAGCTCCAAGTTCCTTCTCTCGAACTCTTGCTTCATGATTTCTAGCTCCGAGGGCATCACTCGTAAATATTCCTCCATCGGTCGAGGTCCTTCCACACTTGGCTTAGGGATGTTATCGTTAATCCTTCTACCTCTCCATTCAACATACTCTGGAGTCATAGTAGGGCTAATAGCTACTCCTTTCAACCGACAAGTCTTGTTCCAAGCACTAAAGATCTCATTGACCCTCTTCTTGTAGTCAGCTCCTCTATACACGAACTCACTTTGAGCCAGCCCATGAGTTGCTGGCACGAACTGCTTCAAACCAAATTGCCTCAACACAAGTAAGAGGGCATAACCAATGGCACCCCAAATTCCCAATAGAGGGACCCAATCGAAACTGCCGTATCGGTAAAGAGTCTCACCAGGAATCATCCACGGAGCTCTCCACTCAACATCTTTCGACTGAAGATTCTGAAGTAGCGCTATCCAATTCTCCTCTGGAACATCAACTCTCCTAGTTAAAGTGACTATATCCTTCAGCGGTGAATAATCCTCGAAGAAAACCCGACAAATGACCCTATCTATCAATCAAAAATGGCTATAGAACCAAGCTAAAAGTAACTGAGCACAACCAACAAACCTGTCTGCACCAGCCTTCCTACATGTGCCTAAGGACCTAAATGTTTCCGCCAAAATCGCAGGGACGGAAGTGACCCTCTTACCGAGTCGATGGAAAAGATCTGTGGTTGCCTCATCCACATATCCCAAAGCCCTAGGGAATACCATCAATCCATACAAACTTAAGGCAAAAACATCTACTTTCTTTGTCTCATCAGGGTGTGTCAAAATCAGACCTTTCAAAGTGTCCCACGAAATGCACTTGCACTCACCCTTCTCTTTAATTCTGGCAGTGATCCACTGCTCGCTCATCCCCGTAATAGTCATCAATTTCTTCCAAAAGGTAGGCACACTAGTAGCTCGAGAATAGATCCTATCAATCTGAAATTTGGGACAACGAAGTAAGGCAGTGTACTCCTCCACGGTAGGTACCAAGTCTACTTCCCCAAAAGTGAAACAACTATATGTCGGATTCTAAAATTGGGCAAGGGCTCAGAACAAGCACTCATCTACCTGAACATCGAGTAAGTAAGGTAAATCTCCATAATTACCGTAGAATAACTGCTTAGTCTCATTGCCCTACTGATCCCAAATTTCCTTAAGCTCTTGGAGGTTGTTCAGTATGACACTAGTACGAGTATATTCCGACAGCTCCGACATATATCCCACAGCTATACTATCTCCCTTTTCTAGTTGAGTTTGCTCAGACCATCTATGGACGTTGGCGTTGCCCCTACTCTATCAAGAAGTCCGTTCTCCATAACAAAACTTCCTAACTTAGAGACTGACCGTGAATCGATACCTTTGTAAATGCAAAAAAATGTCATGCAAACAAAAGAAAAGAAATAGTCAGTATCACATGATATCAATAAATCTCGACAATAATTTATAAGGGTAATATCTAAAGTTCAACTCTAACTAAGTTGGGCTCTTACGGTTTTTCTATATGAAGTTGGTTCTAAAGTTGAGGTACCTGAACCAGCAGATTCCTCGATCCTCACCCATTATAGGCTCATTTGAATCGAGTTTAGTTCAGGGGAATACATTTCCCCATGGCTACACGGAGATGAAAATCTCATGAAACCATAGGTACAGATGTATCCCGAAAGTGATCCACTATCCTGCACGGAGGTGAAAACCTCACGAAGGCGTAGCTTCTCACTCCCACTTAAGGGTGTGACCACAACGGTCATGCAAATGCAATGCGTATTAGAATATAGCAACACATGCAATAATACAAACACATATAATGCAAAGAGGATTAAATTTTAAAATTTTTAATTTCTGACATTAAGACAAGAGATAATCAATTACACGGCTTGACTCTCTTATTAGTCCCCAGCGGAGTAGCCAAGCTGTCAAGACCATTTTAAAATCGAGCTTTGGAAAAAGGGAATCGACTTTAAGAAAAATAAAAATGGGAGTCGCCACCAATCTTTTTAGGTGTGATTGGATCACCTTTAAAACATTTTTGTTTTAAATCATCGGTTTTGGTCTACGAAATCAAAAGAACGGGTTTGGGAGTCGGTTACGTACAAGGAAGGATTAGTACCCTTGTAACGCCCAAAAATTGGTACCTAATTGATTATCAAGTGTCTTTAATGTCGGAAATTTAGAAATTTTAAGATATAATCCTCTTTAAAATATTTTGATTTTGAAAATTAGAGTTCACTTGTATCAAAATATTGACACTAAGTTAGCTTTTTGGAAATCCTTATCTCGAAACAACAAAACGCCACATCCAGTAAGTTAGGACATAATGCTTTGAAATTCCAAGACAGTTGCTCGCATTTTGAAAATCTTTAAAAACTTAGAAGGGTACTTGATTATTCGAACTCAACGTAAAAAGTCGCAACCCAATAAGTTAGGGCACTACTTTTCTCGAAATTTTCAAACACCAAGCATTGCCTTTTTATTTTTTTTGAAAACTTTGAAGTTTCATTTTTTTTAAAAAATGGTGCGTGAGGAATTGTATTGCATTATAAATCATACATAATTACATATTATTGTAGTAGGTAAATAATACATGCATTTAAACAAAATGATAGCAATAATATAAAGATCGTGCATTAGATACATGCATGTAAAAATAATATATAGCAAATCTTAACAGCATGCATACAAAGATATACATAACATATATTGAAAATGAATAAACAATACATACCAACATACAAAGTAATAATTAAAAATAATGCACGATATATAATTTAGTATATATAAAAAAGTAATACAATATCAATGCACATGTTCGTGAAATGTAATATCAAATGATAAATATAAAGTAACATATAACACATAATATATGGAATATATAAAAAAATGAAATGAGTTAATGTTAACAAAATATACATATAACACAAATAAAGACGTAATACTTAATAATGATTTTAAAATAGTATATAAAATATAATAACAAAATATTTATAAAAGAATAATAATTATATATATAAAATATATTGGGTTAAAAAATATATAAAATAAAAGTATATAAAAAATTTTATAAAATAAAAGTATCAAAATAATACATAATACATAATAAATAAATAATTAATAATTAAATATGTATATAATATGAGTTAAAAATATAATGATAGTAATAAAAATATAATGATATAAAAAATTATAATTTATAATATAAAAGTGTATATGTAAGAAAATAATATATAATATGTAAAAGTATAATAATATATAAATAGTATAATAATATATAGATAATAATGTAAAATAATAATAATTTGTGAAAAGTAATACATAATGGATAATAATAATATAAATAATATAGAACAAAATAATTATATAATATATAAATTAAAAATAAGGCTTAAAACAACAAATAACAATATAAAATTTATATATATAATAATAGAAATAAATATATTAGGTTAGATTTAAAGTTTAGCAAAATTACAGGGGTGAATTTAAAACAATAAAGCTGAACTAAGGTCCTAATTAAAACACGAATAAAGCAAAAGGGACTCATTGGGCAAATTGCCCTATTCCCAAAACGACTGCGTTTTAATCTCGGACTTCGAACAGTCACTGTAGGGATTAAATTAAAACTAAAACAAAATATCAGGTCTGAATCATAAATAAAATAAAAAATAAACTGTAAACATAAAAAGGGTAGAGGGACTAATTGGGTAATTAACCCAATCCTCAAAAACACGCGGATCCTCCCCGGGTAATCGGGTCAACGCGCGGATCCTGGGGGTCTAATACGTCGTCGTTTCATCAAGGTTATATAAACCAAATTTCACTTAAAAAAAAATCATTTAGAAGCCTGTTTTGAAAAAAAAAACTCAGAGAAACTCTCTGAAAGAGAGAAGGAGGAAGGGAGCCCCAGTGTCTGGCCTCTATAGGCCACGCTCCGGCCATTGGTCCTACATGCGCTCACGCGCCGTCATATACGGAGGTTCAAGAGGCTAAAAGCCTTCGCTTTCCTTGGTAAGTCATAGGTAACGTCTTTTTTAGATTATTTAACAGTTTTTGCCAAAGATCGATTTATGTTCCTATTTTTTTTAAAAAATAAAACAACAGAATAACAAAAAAAAAAACTTGAATCACCTTTCAAAGAAACTGCTTGAATCCTTTTTCTTTACGAATATGTGTATGTATTTTATTCTCTGCTCAAAAATTCCCTCCCCCCTTTTACAATGAAAATATTCAGGCTTTATAGCCACTGTTCACAGCGTATTTACATTTTTTTTTTATTTCCTTGCCATATTTGTTGGTTCTGTTCCCTTTTGTTTCCTTTTGCAGACGATCGGGGAGAAGAAACGGCACTGATCACGGTGTCAATTTGTGCCTCAACGAGATACGGGGCCTAAAATCACGGCACCGATGAAGGGTAGCTGAAACGTTGATGGGGGCATGATCGATGGTGGCCTTGATTCGGGAGCTAGACAGACGCTCCCCGAATCTTCCGTAAGAGCGATTATGCGGAGAGGGGATGAGCTAGGGTTGGAAACCCTAGCTGGAAATTTTAGGTTTTGGGCCTAGTTGTTTGGGTCTAGTTTAGGTCAGGCTAGGCGCGGGGTGTAATAGGTACTTGGGTAAGGTAATGGGTCATGGATTGGTAGGCTGGTTGGGTATTGTAACTGGATACGAGCTTTCGTATTTGAGCTACAGGACTGCTTTGAGGCTTTGGGTAGCATTAGTGGGCTTGCTGGGTAGGGATTGGTTTTGTAACCTGGACTGTTTTATTTTTGAATGGACTTTTAAAATATTTATTTATTTATTTTTGTTTTTGGGTTTTAAAGCCCGGTCAAATTTGGGCTATTACAATATATAATAAAATATATTTTAAAAATGTATAATAATAATCTAATAAATAATATATACTATTTCATATAACCTATATTTTAAAAATATATATATAAAGTATTTAAAATAGAAAGGATTAAAGTTGAATTTAATTAAGATCTGGGGTTAATTTGCAAAATAATAAAAAAATTTGGACTCAATTAAAACTCAAACTAAAAGCCGAGGGACTCATTGGGTAATTAAACCCTAATCTCAAAACGAAGTCGTTTCCCTGGAATTGATTTTTAAAAGGGCGCTAGGATTAAATTGGAATAAATATAAAATATTGGGGCTAAATTAAAATAAAAATAAAATGAAATTAAAAATATCTAAAATACAAAAGGGTCGATTGGGCAATTAGTCCTTTTATCAAAAATACGCGGATCCTCCCCGGGTAAATGGGTCGACGCGAATCCTAATGCTTCGAAATGACGTCGTTTTTAGGCTTATTGAATTAAGCTAAAACGGTGCCGTTTTACCGATGTTATAAAAGTAAAAAAAAAAAAAACTTAAAATCTTCATTTTAAACATTCATAAAAAAAAACAGAGAGAGAGGTTTAAAATTCTCTCAGAGCTCCGGCCTGTGGCCATCCTAGCTCGTCCCAGAGCACCACCGCCTTCAGCCACACGCGTTTCACGCGCCACCATCTGAGCCACCGTGCTCGGCGGTTAGGGCTTTCAAAGCCCTATTCTTTTTGCAGCGAATCAAAAGGTAACCCTTTTACTGTTTTTAAAAGGTATTTTGCTATATACAGTATCAAAAGATAATAAATATCGAAAAGAAAAAAAATTAAAATATCACCTCTGTTCTTCAGTTTTTCCCTTGATTTTTATTTTTGTATATATAAAAAAATCGTAGTTACAGATTAGAAAAAGAAGGGGTTTTTATAACCCTTTACATTTTAGGAAAAGAAATCCTTTGATTTCTTTCCAAATCTATCTCTTGGTTGCTGTTAGTTCTTTCTTCTTTGTTTTTTTGCAGGTATCTAGCGAGGAAATCAGTGATGGACAGACTCTTTCGACAGCACCGGCGTTGATTCGGCTTCAACTGCAGCTAGATTTGAGGCCTGGAATCACGGCGTCGATGGGGGTAGATGGAACGTCACGAGCCGAAAGGTCACGTCGCTTGGAAGAGGCGCGTTGATTGCAGCACAAACCCTGACTAGGGTTCCCTAAAGCTGAAGACGGATTGGGCCGATTAAGTCTTGGGTTAGGTAGGGTGTAATGGGTATTGGGTATGGGCTATCGGGTGCAATCGGGTTGTTTGGGTTTAGGCTAGTTGGGTTTTAACTTTTGGGCTGTAGTTAGTGGGTTTGTATTTTGGGTTCTGTAAAAGGACTTTAAATGGACTGTTTAATTTTATTTCTTTGTTTATTTATTTATTAATGTATGGGCCCGGGTAAATTTGGGTTATTACAGTTACCACTAAATCATGTGTTATTTTATGATTTCTATGTAAAAATGTAAGTATGCATGACGTATGGTTTATGATACATGTAAGTATGATATATATATATATATATATATATGATTATGATTTGTTTGTGTTTCGGTGTGGGTTATGATATGATGGACGAAGTTCTATATTGCAATTATGGCGGCTAGAACACAAATTTATGTATGGCAGCTCAGATGCAATTATATCAGTGGCACACCGCCACCTATTGGTGTGATTGGATGGATGGACTCTAGTAGGTGTGATTGGTTGGATGGGGATGGTGTGTAGCAGATGAGGGTAGGACTTGATATAAATCTGATAAGATATGATATGTTATGATTTGATATGCCATGTTATGTATCGATATAAAATGTTTCGTAAAATATGGTAAAATATGCTTTATATTATAAAATGATATGTGATAAGAAATAATATGACATATGCTATAAGGCGAGAAAAATTATGTGTCTGCTTGTACTGAGATTATGGGTTACAGCACATACTGGGCTTAAAGCTCACAGTTTGTATGCTTTGCTTCAAGTAATCCTCCGACTTAGGAAAGGATGATGACTCGGGAGCTCGGGTTTCATAAATTCTTCAATTAAGCACTGCAAACATTTTCATTTGTCTTATCATGGGAATTTCTAGACTGTTTTGGGTTTTTTTTTTGGTTGAACATTTTAATTTTTGTTTTTTTTTAGTTGGTTAGGATCATCTTTTATACTCACTACACGAAGGTTTTATGATTTAAGGATGCTTAACATAAGACATTTAAAATGAACCTCGGTTTTATATACAAAGAACTATAAGGTTTTTTGCTGCAAGGCTAATCAAATTGTTCCAAAATTTTTTAGCACGCAAATATTTTCAAGAGAATTGGTTTTGTTTTTAGATACAAAATTAAACTGTGATTCAAAAAGTCATAGTGTTTTTCAAAAGAGTAATTCAATTGAGTTTTCTTTTAGCTGAAGTGGTTATCATCAGATCAAACAATTGTCTCTTTTTGCATAAGTGTTATAACCTCCAGAATCTGATCATAACGTGTACGCCGAGTGTGGGGTGTTATAGACAATGCAAGTGGTGGCCTTGCTTTCAATGGCAGTAGAGGGTGCTGGTGCTGGTGCTGTACTATCATTACTAGATTTAGGGCTATCACTATCAGCAACATCCCTTGTGTTTTTAGGGCTAGGAGAAGGGAGTCAAAAACTTCATCAGTGGCAGTTGGTGAAGGAGGGGATGAGACCTCCTCAAGAGACTCAACCTCAGAAGAGTATCCTTTGTTGGCGCTTGGGTTGTCGCTTTTACTAGGGCTAGGGGAAAAGGAGCTTGAAGAAGATGGCGACTTGGAAGGTGAAGATGCCTTGGAAGGGACTGGTGAAAGTGATGATTCGACAACAAATGCCCCAAAAACAACCATGTAAACAAGTGCAACAAGAAAAATAAGATCTTGGCATGCCATATTTCACTTTTGCTTTTTAATAGTTTCTTATTACTTGTTATCTTTTTTTTATAAAAAGATTGATATATATATATGCATAATATGTGTGTGCAAGAGAAGTGCATTTCTTATGAACTAAAATTTAACCTTTAACATCTTATAATACTATATTAAGATTTTGTTCTATTGTTTATTAGGCTTGTTTAACTTCTATTCGTTATGATTTTTTTTTTTGAGATCAAAATATAACTTAATTGTTTATGTTTGTTTATACTGATATTTTTCTTTGTAGTTTATACTAATATTTTTCTTTGTAAATAGTAAATTAAACCAAATTTATTACTAATCATATTGATACTTAAAACAAAACCTTTCGGCGGTTACTGTTTAAGAGTTTCATTTATTGTTTGAAATTTGAGACGTATAAACTAAGATTGATGAGATTGATATCCTCAGGGTTTATCTTTTTTTTTTTTAATTCTAATAAGTGACTATATATAAATATACTAGTTTTATTACCCCGTATGAAATTATAATTTGGTAATTTTATAAAATATATTTAAAACTATTTATATTATATTATATTTTAAATTAAAAGTAAATTCAATTATTCGATTGCCTTTGTCATATTATGTATCTTCCATGTATTCTCTAATATTTAATTATCTATCATATTCTATATGCTTCAGTGGTTCATGAAATGGAAATAAACATGGGTTTTGAATTCATATTATCCCGAAAGGAAAACTAAACTCTCAATGCTTATTTTATGATCTCTCAAATGTTGAGTTTCCATGAGTAGAGTGATTTGTATGGTTGAACTTATCTATAATTTGCTTTCTTGTATGGTTGATCATGGGTGAATAGATCACTTGTAGACCGGTTTAAGGTTTTTTTCCGTTAAATATCTCTATGCCTAAATGAGTGCCTAGTATTTGGGGGGAAAATTGGCTTTAGCTTCAATATTCAAGTTTCCAGCTTGGTCAGACCTATTTTTCTATTTTATAATTTTTTTCTTTCTTTCATTCTATATCCCTTGAAGCTCTTTGTTAAAATCTACTCATCATCCCTTTTCTTTTGCTAAAATACTTGTTGTGTAACATCCTTTTTCGACTCGATCGCAGGGTCCAAGCTACAGGATGTCACATTCATTGTTGGAGCAATTTCATTCGATTATATAGTAACATAATCAATTAAAAATACAATTATAAGTTAAACACATTTTCATTATGATACATAATCAAATTTGATTCTTCATCGACTTTACGAAGTCTCTTTTGTTGACTTGAGCATGAAATTGGACCAAAGTGTAAAGTTTCAAAATTTTAGGACCAAATTGTAAAGTTTTGAAATTTCGAGGCCAATCTTCTTGGATTTAAAATTGTGCAAGTGTGTCAAGTAAGTTGATTTAATTATGTGGTTAAATGTTATGTAAGTTTGCTTATGGTCTTGTATTTGGTTTCTGGTGTTTGCAAGTTGGGAATATTTTTTTTTTCCTTTTATGCTGTCATTATTAGTAGTGTTTGGATAGTGTTCTGATTCTTGGTGGCTGGTTGTAATATTAGTTTATAGATATGTTGTTAAAATCTATTTTTTATTATTTGTTTTTTTTTTTTAAAATAAATACAAGATTGTGGAAACCTCCTTTAGCTCATACGAAGGTGAAAACCTCACGAAAGCGTAGCTTCTTACCCACTTAAGGGTGTGACCACAGCGGTCATGCAGATGCAATGTACAGCAATAAGGTAACAAACATATGCAGCAAACACATGTAAAAAGGATCAAATTTTAAATTTTCCAAACTTCCGACATTAAGGCAAAAAATACTCAATTTCTTGGCTCGACTCTCTTGATGTCCCCAGTGGAGTCGCCAAGCTGTGGAAACCTCCTTTTAAAAATGGGGTTTTTAAAAAAAAAATGAAAAACGGGAGTCGCCACCAATCTTTTAAAGTGTGATTGGATCACTTTATAAAACGTTTTGGTCTACGAAATTATGAGAAAATAGATTCGGCAGTCGGTTACGTACGAGGAAGGATTAGCACCGTCATAACGCCCAAAATTGGTACCAAATTGAATAATTTTGTCTTGATGTCAGAAATTTGAAAGAATTTAGAAATGAGATTCCCTTAAAACCGTAATACTTTGGGTTAAAAAGAATCAAGATTCCTTTATTTTAAAAGAGTACAAATATCACATCCAGCATGATTGGACACACTATCTTTAATCTTTCGTAACTGAAATCATCTTGTGATTTGTAAAACTCGTTTAGAAGGATATTTTAGATATTTAGACAAACGAGAAATCGCGACCCAGCATGTTGGGCCACTATTTCCCGAATTCCTAAATATCAAAACATTGCCTCACTTTTTTAAAAAAATTCTTTCAAATTAAATGGGATATAACTTTTGGTTTTAAAAGTAATGATATGTTTTTCGTATTACAAGAAATTGTATAAACCTAATTACAATATATGCTTCATCATTTCATGCAAATATAGTATAGAAAATAATAATAATGGCATAAATTACACAATATACATTATCACTTTATGCATATATCATCATAAATAACATAAATGTTCATGCATTATTGTTACATGCAAAACATAATGTAATGCATATATGATAATATCTTATGCAAATCACCATAAATAATTAATTTCATGCAAATATTCAGAAACAAATGGTATGTAAAATTTAACCTACTATATCAAAATAAGAGAAAACAAAAAAAAATTTAAAATGTATAAAATATAAATCAAACAAAAACAAGATATTCAGAAATATATTGAATAATATAAGAATGATAAAAGAGAACCTTTTTTTAAAAATGATATATATACATATATAGGTTATATTAAATATTGATATTATGCTTATACAAAAAAAAAAATTTAAGAATGTATATAAGTAATAAAATAATGTATGCTTTATAATAAAATAAAGGTAACGTAAGGAAATATGGTAAAATAGAGTGTGTAACATAATTTACAAATAAAAATATATAATAATATAAATCATATGATAAATAGTATAAAAATATATAATAAAATGTATATAGTATAATATATATAAAAGAAAGAAAGATATTATAA
This sequence comes from Gossypium anomalum, assembly GCA_025698475.1. Lineage (NCBI taxonomy): Eukaryota > Viridiplantae > Streptophyta > Magnoliopsida > Malvales > Malvaceae > Gossypium > Gossypium anomalum. The sequence continues at coordinate 2,420,190 of CM046957.1, read as the reverse complement.
GGAATAATATATAATAAAATATGATATGTAATAAAAATATATAAATAAATATAATGAAATATAATATGATAAGGAATACATATATAATAATAATAATAATGATGATGTAACAAATATTTTACATATAAAAATATAGTAAAATAAATAATATAATAAAAATATATAACACATAATAAAATTTATAAACATGTATATAATATTATAAATAATATAAATAAAATAATATATCATCATATATATAACTAATGTTTATTAAAAATATATATATAAGGTATTGTAAATAAATTAAATTAAAAATATAAAAGGATTAAAATTAAATTTAATTAAGGAATTTAGGGTTAATCACAAATAAATAAAGAAAACTGGGCCAAATTGGAACACAGACTAAAGCTGAGGGACTCACTAGGCAATTTGCCCTAATCCCAAAATGACACCGTTTCCGCGAATTCGGTTTTAAAGCCACTGTGAGGACCAAATTGAAACAAAATTAAAATACTACGGATAAATTAAGAAATAAAATAACATGAAATTGAAAATACAGAAAACACGGAAGGACCAATTGGGAAATTATCCTAATTTACAAAAACACGCGGATCCTCCCCGGGTAATTGGGTCAACACGCGGATCTTGTAGCTTAAAACGACGCCGTTTTTGAAGGTTTTCGTTTAGGCAAAAACGACACCATTTACATATGGCTATATAAGCCAATTTTTAAGCTTTGAAATCATTTTTGCCATCCATTTAAAAAAAAAACAGAGAAAACTCTCTGAAGGAGGGCCTGGAGTGATTCTTGGAGTGCCACCGAGCCTCTGTCCAGAGATTCGTGCGCGCCCACGCGCCACCGTCAACGCCACCACACACGGTGTCGGAAACTGGAAAGTTTCCTCTTTTCGATGCGAACCAAATTGGTATATTTCCTTTCCCTTTTTACCGTTTATAATATATATATATATATATATATATATATGCTTTTAAAAAAATCACCTTTTGTTTCTCGATTGACTGTTGTTCTCTTTCTTTCTGTATATATGTGTATATATTATTGTATCTGTAAAAAAAATCGAGGCCCTTTTACATCGTTTTGATTCGGGCTTTTATAGCCACTGTTTACAACATATTTACAGATATCAATTTTTCTTCCTATATTTGTCTCGTTTCTACTTTTTTTCTTTCTCTTTTTGCAGGTAATCAAGGAAAATCCGGTGATGATTGTGCTGGTGAAGTAGATCGACCGGTGGCGTTGATCACGGCGTGACTCGGAGCCTAGAATTGTGGCATTGATGGTAGGCAGCTTGAACAACGCGACTTGAAGCGTTGCGACGATTGGGTTGCTTGCGGCGCCTAGGGTTTCTGAAACCCTAGGCCTCTCCGTATTCGATTAAACATTTGGGCCTTTTGGGCCCCAGGTTTAATGGGTCTACTGGGTTTAGACTAAAACCGGGTGTAGGACTTTTGGTAGTTGGGTCAAATGTAAACGGGTAATGGGCTGTAAATGAATTTTGGGCTTTGTACATGGACTGTTTAAATAAATAAACATTTATTTATTTATTTTAAGGTTTTTTTGGTTTTAAAGCCCGAGCATAAATGGGTTATTACAGCTGCCCCTCTTTGCTCATTGTCATGTAATGATTATAAGCCTATTTCAAAAATGTAATTCTATTACTCTTAGGCTCTAGAGTAACAAGAATGTTTCGAGAATTACTTTGAAAAATTTCTAAAGACTACAGGAAGTTCCTCCACAGTCCAATTGTTTAGAGAGCTTCCCGGTTCGTAAGGGCGAATGCCCTCAAGGTTTCCTTGCTTCGATCCTTCATCTTGTAAAGCATTAATTTGATAACTTCCTTCTATGAGTAGCCCTCTCGATATGAAGGTTTGGGATATTGGGGGGAATGTCATCGGCTCCCACTCCACTTCTCTTCTATTAAGGCGCGCCCTTCTTCCCTTTTGACGCTTCTCAATTTCCTTCCTCCTTTGCTTATAGTCTGGTTTGAAGCCCAAACCAAAGTGATCTCTTTTCTCTTTAAGTTCTGGGATTTGAGTCCTTCCTTATAGGTATTTTCCTAATCCTTTTCCTGGTAAGGCTCCCTTTCCTGCCATTATTTGTAAAGCCATCCTCGTAGCTCTTGCTATTTTTGGCACCAGTAGCTCACTCTCTTCTGAAATGAAGGTTGCATTTACAAATTCTAAAGAGTGAAAGGAACATTCAATAGACTCTTCGTTTGTCTCGACATAAGGGGCCTTGCTAGTGACTGCAGCTATAATGTCCTCCTCCGCATTGATGGTTACTAACCGTCTATCCGTCACTAATTTTAGTTTCTAGTGCAACGATGAGGGCACCGCTCCTGCTGAATGTATCCATGGCCTGCCTAATAGGCAATTGTAGGAAGGCTTGATATCCATCACCAAGAAATCTACTTCGTATACATTCGGCCTAATTTCCAAAGGGATGTCAATCCTCCCCATCACCTTCCTTTTTGTACCGTCGAAGGCTCTTACCACATTTTGACATGTCTTCATGTGATAATCGTCAATGGGTAATCTGTTCAATGTAGATAACGGTAGAACATTCAAAGCTGATCCATTATCGACAAGCATGCTTGTGAGTGTGTACCTCTTGCATCGAGTTATGATGTGCAAGGCCTTAGTTGACCCCCTGCCCCTCGGCAGGATTTCATCATCATTAAAGTAGATGAAATTATCTGCGCTTATGTTGTTCACAAACTGGTCCAGCTTGTTAACGGATATGTCATGAGTGACATATGTTTCATTGAGCACCTTCATCAATACTTTTTGATGCACTTCAGAAATCAGAAGTAGAGCCAATACTGATATGCGAGCCGGCTGTCTACGCAACTGCTCGACTACGCTATACTCGCTATGCTTAAGGAACTTTACAAATTCCTTAGCCTCCTCCTCTTTTACTGGCTCCTTGACAGGCACTTCAGCTTCTTTTTCTTTCTCCGCACTAGCATTCTTTATTTTTATGGGCTCCTCTCTGACGCCCACCGTATCGTACCGTTTCCCACTCCATGTATGGGAACCCTCAACTTGTACATCCTTAGATGTACTGGCTATATCCTCCTTCTCCGGCATTGACACTTGGCAGTTATAACTCCATGGTACCCTCTTGTTATCCTTATAAGGAAAGGACATAGGTTTATGGATTATGACCTTAGGCACCGTTTGTGCCCTTACTTCATTATTCCCCTTCAAGGAAATAATAATCCTTGGTCGACTGGTTCTTTGCTGTTCATCCTCCAGCACACATACTTGTTTTTCACTAGAGCTACCTTAAAAAATCTGTAGCACTTTATTATCTATAAAGCCTTGCACCAAGGCATTGAATTCTTCGTAATCTTAAGTTTCATATCCTTCTTTCTCATGGAACTCACCATAGTTCCTTATTTCTCCTTTCTCGTTTTTAGAGGTTAACTTACCTCTCTTCATCATCTCCTCCCAAATCACCCTCATAGGCATCCTTATCTGAGCAATATCCTCCTTCATTCTCCTCTCACTGGCTTCGCCAATGGCATTCACTACTTGATCACCATGATTTGGCAATGGGTTTTCAGTACTAGGGGTATTATCAAACTTCACTACCCCACCTTAATAAGCCTCTCCACGGCTTTCTTAAAACTAGTACAATTTTCGATCGAATGTCCCTGTATTCCAGCATGGTATTCGCATCTGGCATTTGCATCGTACCATTTGGGATATGGGGGCTATAGTGGTTTTAAGTGAAAAGGAGAAATAGCATGTGCATCGTATAAGCTTTGATAGAGCTCACGATACGTCACGGGGATAGGTGTGAATTGCATCCTTTCAAAATTTTGCCTTGTACCCGACTCCTGCTTTTGGGAACTTTGTCGCTCAACTACAGCTGTTTTAGGTTGACCAACTGTGATTGCCCTCGTGTTGTAGGTGCTTGTGTTATTCACTTCACCATCCTTTCTCCTTGGGACCGATCTTTTGGTTATTTCCCCCTCAATTTTGCCATCTCTTATGGCATTCTCGATCATCTCTCCTGCCATGACTATATCTGCAAAACTTTTAGTAGTACTCCCAATCATATGAGTGATGAATGGAGCCTTCAGGGTGTTAATAAACAACATGGTGGTCTCATTCTCCAACAACGGTGGTTGAACTTGCATTGCCACCTCTCTCTATCTCTGTGCATATTGCCTAAAATTCTCATTAGGCTTTTTCTCCATATTTTACAGCGTGATCCTTTCTGGAGTCATGTCAGTCACATGATTGTACTACTGCATGAAGGCTTGTGCAAGATCCCTCCATGAACTTATTCTGGCCCGACTTAGTTGATTGTACCACTTGGCTGCTGCTCCAATTAAACTTTCTTGGAAACAGTGGATCAACAGTTGATCATTATTCACATACCCAGTCATTCTCCTACAGAACATCGTGATATGGGCCTCTGGGCAAGTAGTCCCGTTTTACTTCTCAAATTTTGGCATCTTGAATTTGTGAGGAAGCACCAAGTCTGGGACCAAGCTTAGATCTTTGGCATCAACTCTATGATGCCCATCAGCATTCTCTAAAGCTTTGAATTTTTCCTCCAACCATTTGCAGCGTTCTTCCAACTGTCTAGCAGCCTCAGTTTTTGAATCCTCTTTTTCAGCCATGTCTAAGTCAGGAATGACAGGATTTGTAGGATTGTCACCCAAATTGAATCCTAAGCCAGTTGGGAAATTTATGGGGATCCTAGCATCGACTTGACCCTGTTGAGGCCTTATTTGTGACAGACGACCCTCGGGGATATGCCTCAGGTTAGGTTTGTATATGAGGTGGAGTGAAACTAGGAGGATGACCCTCGTTCTCCTCTTCAGAGATTGCCATGGGAGCCTTTCCCTTATCAGTGGCTCTCAGTAGTTGAGCCATCTCAGCCATCATGTTTCTTTGAGCCTCCAACATTTGCTCCCTCAAATCATTTTGCATTTTTGCCAATTGCTTCTGCATGTCCTTCTGTAGTTGTTCAAATCTTTGGTCCATATTCTTTGACTTAGCGCGTGTACCGTAAGGATGTGTTGCTTCTAGATTTTCTTTCTCTTACTCTCTTTCTCCCTAATAATTTTAACTAATTAGGGTCTTTCTATAAACTTGAATGCATATGATATGATGAGATGCAAATGCATGAATGCAAAAAGATGTCGATTCTAATCAGTTTCATTTTAGAAAACGTTATTTAAGGAACAAATATCTTTTCATAAAACGGATTACAAATACACTTTCGCCCGCAGGCCTAGAGTCTTAACCTTATCTAATAACAATGCTAACTCTCGTCCTCTGTCTGACGATGACTCATACATTATACTCAGGGTTCTAGCTTGTATTGCCATATCCTGCAAGTGTTCAGCAACCTCTCGAATCTGAATTATCGAGACCATTTTTAAATCGAGTTTTGGAAAATGGGAATCGACTTTAAGAAAAACAAAGACGGGAGTCGCCACCAATCTTTTTAGGTGTGATTAGATCACCTTATAAAATGTTTTATTTTAAAATATTAATTTTGGTCTACAAAAATCGAGAAAATGGATTCGGGAGTCAGTTACGTACGAGGAAGGGTTAGCATGCTCGTAACGCCCAAAAATTGGTACCTAATTGATTATCAAAATGTCTTTAATGTAGGAAATTTGAAAATTTTAAGATGCAATCCTCTTTTAATATTTTTGATTTTGAAAATTATGGTACACTTGTATCAAATGAATCAAAATATTACATCCAATAAGTTGGGACACAATATTTTTAAGCTATTTGACACTAAGTTAGCCTCTTTGGAAATCCCTATCTCGAAACAATAAAACGCCATATCCAGTAAGTTAGGACATAACGCCTTGAAATTCCGAGACAGTTGCTTGTACTTTAAAAACCTTAAAAAACTTAGAAGGGTGCTTGATTATTTGATCTTAACGAGAAAAGTTGCAACCCAATAAGTTAGAGTACTACTTTTCTCGAAATTTCCAAACGCCAGGCATTGCCTTTATTTTTGAAAACTTTAGAGTCTCGTTTTTAAAATCGATGCATGAAAGAGCATATTAACATAACATTCGAGATAACATGTTATAATAATAGGTAAATAAAAACACAATTGCATAAATATCATACATTAACTAACATATATATATATATAAGAAATAAAACATGACAAATTTTAAATAAGTAAAATATACATAAATCACAATATATACTTAAGAAGAATAGATAAAAACACATAAACATGTAATTCAACATATATTTAAACATATTAATAATAAGAAATGATGCATGATATACAATTTGTCATATATATATATATATATATATATATATATATAAAATACAATAAAAATAATAATACGTCTAGCACTCATCATTCAATAAAATTATGAGACCATCATATAATATGTTGACATAATATAAAAAAGGGGTTTAATATATATATATATTGAAATCTAAAACAAGGTGAGTAATTTTGGTAAAATATTCCTAGAATATGAACAAAATGTTTAAAATAGATTATGTATAATAATAATAAGAATGAAATATAAAGAAATATAATGTGAAATAATAATAATATATTAAGTATTTTGCATATAAATATATGGTAAAATGATTAATATATATATATATGGAAGAACAAATTAAATATAATAAAATATATAATAAAAAGTATATATATCAGAAAGATACATATTATAAAGAATATTGAATAATAAAATATAGTATGTAACAGTAATACATAAATAATTATAATGAAATATAATATGGTGTATGTATAATAATAATAAATAAATATATAAAAATATAATTAAATAAATAATAAAATTTAAATATACAACGTATAATGAAATTTGTGAACATATAATTTTACAAATAATATAAATAATATATTACCAAATATAATTAATGTTTATAAAATACATATATAAGGTATCTTAATAAATTAAATTAAAGGTATATAAAGATGAAAATTAAAATTAATTAGAAAATTTAGGGTTAATTTTAAATTAACAAAAAGAATTAGGTCTGATTTGAATGAATTCAAAACTATCAGGGACTTACTGGGCAATTTACCCTAATCCCAAAATGACACCGTTTCCCGAATATCGTTTTAAAATCACTGAGTGGACTAAATTGAAACAAAATTAAAATATTTGAGCTGAATTTTAAAAAATAAAATGGAATTATAAATATTAAAAATTGCGAGAGGACCAATTAGGTAATTAACCCAATCTTCAAAAACACGCGGATCCTCCCTGGGTTATCGGGTCAACACGCGAATCCTCAGGTCTTAAAACGATGTCGTTTTAGGCTTATTGACTTAAGCCAAAACGGCACCGTTTTAAAAGGGGTATATATATATATCAATTAAACCCCTAAAAAACATTTTAAAATGTTTCTAAAAAAAATTTCAGAAATGCTCTGAAGCTTTTAGAGCTCTAGCCTTCGACTGTTATGGCTCCGGTCGTCGGTCCTCTGCACGCCCTCACGCGCCGTCACGAATGCCACCATGCACGGTGGTCGGAGGGTTAAAAACCCTCGTCCTTCCACAGGTAATCACTTTTCCTTTTTATATTACTAGTTTTTTTTTTTTTAACATGATTCGTATATTCGCTTTAAAAAAACAAAGTATAAGATTTAAATCACCTTATAAAATGAACCCTGCTTCTTCTGTGAGTAATATATATGTGTATCTTTTTTGTATTTCCGTAAAAAAATCCTCCCCCCTTTTGTACAATGAAAGCATTCGGGCTTTATAGCCACTATTTACAGGTTTTGTTTTATCCCTACTCGATTTCTTACTTTGTTTGCTGCTGTTTTCTTTCCCTTTTTGCAGATGTTTGCGAGAAATCTGACGGTGACGAAGGCTTGACGATGGTCTACCGGAGGGGTTGATCATGGCGTGACTCAAAGCCTGGAATCGTGGCCTTGATGGTGGCGTGATCGGTGGCTAGGATTCGTGAAGACGGTGAGGCACTAGACCCTAAGACAGTGCAGTGAATGGTGGCCTCGATTCGGGGGTTGGACTGACGCTCCCTGAAGCTTCCAGAAGACGTTGCGGCACTAGGAGGGAAAGGAAGAAACCCTAGGGTATGATTTGGGGTCTGAGTGTTTGGGGCTCATTGGGCCTGCTAAAATTTGGGCCATGATTGTATTCAGGCTGTAGTGTATTGGGTCACTGTAACGGGCTATGGGGTAGTTGGGTTTAAGTTGTAACCGGATCTCTTGGGTAGTGCTTCTGTATTAAACCAAAAACACTTGGGCTTTGTAATTGGACTTTTAAATGGACATTTTAAATAAATGAATATTTATATAATTCTTTTATTCTGTTTTCAGCCCAGTCAAATTTGGGTTACTACATGAATTAAGGCCTGTTCCATGACATGATCTCTATCCCCCATTTGATCCCGAAGATGGTAAAGTTCTCCCTTCCACTGTTCTTCTCCTGCCTCGAGCTGCTCAATCCGTAGCTCACAATCCTATAGTGCTGCTTCCAACCCTCCAATATTGTGCTTTATTTCCTCGATCTTATTTTGGCTTACTTTTAACTCGGCTGCGGAATTACGACTTCGATGATGATGAAGAGATCATCCAAGCTCTGTCACCTTAACTTTTAATCCTTGATTTTTCTTTTCTAGGGTCTGATTACGCGACTGCATCTCTTGGAACTTTTTCTCCCAATACTCAGTTTTGGCTCTTTCCTCTTGAATCTCTTGTTGCCACTGCTCTGAAGATCTCCCTAATTCGACCCTTTTCAACGTTACCTGGGCTTTCTTGTAGTGCGTCTTTAAATCATCTTGATCTTCCTCGATTTTTCTCTTTTCCTTTTTCACCTTCTCGACTTCCATCTTTTGAACGTCGACATCGAAACTTAAGTACATTTTTTCCTCTTCGAGCTTCTCCATCCTCTTTTCAAGCTCTGAATTCTTTCTCTTGAACTCTTGTTTCATAACCTCCAACTCTGATGGAATCACTCGTATGCTCTCCTCTAATGATCGAGTCACTCCCAAGATTGGCCTAAGGACATTATCATTGACTCTCCTACTAAACCATCCTTTATACTCAAGGGTTGACATCGAGCCTTTGGTTAAGATCTTCATACAGAAAGGCTTCTTCCAAGCCTCAGAAATCTCTCACATCCTCTTCTTGTAGTGATCTCCCTTATAAGAGAAATCGCTCTGAGCTAAACCCTATGTAGCCGGTATAAACTGCCTCGCTTGATACTGCCTTAGAACAAGCAATGGTATATATCCCACAACTCCCCAAATTCCTGGCAAAGGGACCCAATCAAAACTGCCACATCGGTAAAGGACTTTACTAGGAGCCAACCAAGGAGTCTTCCACATAACATCTTCCTCTCGAAGGTTCTGTAGAATATCTATCCTTCTCTCTTCTGAAATGTCATCTCTCCTAGGCATATCTACTACTTCCTTTAAGGGAGAATAATCCTCAAAGAATACTCATCAAGGAACTTTATCAAGCTTCCAAAAGTGGCTATGAAACCAAACCAGCAGCAACTTTGCACATCCAATGAACTTTCCTTCACCAGCTCTTCGACATGCGCTTAAGGATCTTAACGTCTAAGCTAAGATTGCAAGTACATGTGTGTTCTGTTTACCAAGTTGATCGAATAAATCTGCAACCGCCTCATCTATGTGCCCCAATGCCTTTGGGAAAATCACCATGCCGTAAATACTCAAAGCCAGGATGTCTATCCTTTTCTTCACGTCCGGATGGGTCGATATCAAATCCCTCAAAACGGCCCATGGAATGCAATTACTATCATCCTTTTGCTGCACACGAGCTACAACCCACTGCTCACTCATCCCAGTAATCATTACCAACTTCTTCGTAAAAGTTGGAAGGCTAGCAGGCCTAACATAAGCCTTGTGACCCTGAATCCTCGGGCAACGCAGTAAAGTCGTATACTCCTCTAAAGTAGGTACAAGATCAACATTACCAAATGTAAAGCAACCATAAGCAGGGTTCCAGAATTGTACCATAGCTTGAAACAAGTGCCTATCTACCTTGACGTCTAGCAAGTAGGGAAGGTCTTCATAATTCTAATAGAAAAGCTGCTTAGCCTCGTCACCCCATTGGGCCCAAATGTCTCTCAGCTCCTGCAACTCATTCTGCATCGAATTAACACGGGTGAAGTCCAATAACTCTGACGTATATCCCTCGGTGACACTATCTCCTTTCTCTAACTGGGTTTTCTCTGACCAGGTACAGACAGAAGCATTGTCCTCCACTTTTTTAAGGTATTCATTCCTCATTACAAAACTTTCTAATCTAGAAATCGAGCCTTGAATCGACACCTTTAAATGCCAAATGACATGCAATGACAACAAAATAAAAATAGGTCAGTATCATATATATAAGAAAATGATAAACAAATACTTACAAGGGTAATTTTCTAAAGGTTGTCACTATTTCCCAAGGGTAAGCACTTAAAGGTTCACTATATGAGTTTTAGCTCTAAAGCAAGGGTACCTGAACCAGCAGATTCCTTGGTCCTCACCCATTATAGGCTCATATAGACCAAGTTCAATTCAGGGGAACACATTTCCCTATGACCATACAGAGATGAAAATCTCACGAAGACATAGGTACAGTATCCCGAAAGTAATCCATTAGCTCATACGAATGTGAAAACCTCACGAAAGCGTAGCTTCTTACCCACTTAAGGGTGTGACCACAACGGTCATGCAGATGCAATGTACAGCAATAAGGTAACAAACATATGCAGCAAACACATGTAAAAAGGATCAAATTTAAAATTTTCCAAACTTCCGACATTAAGACAAAAAATACTCAATTTCTTGGCTCGACTCTCTTGATGTCCCCAGTGGAGTCGCCAAGCTATGGAAACCTCCTTTTAAAAACGGGGTTTTTAAAAAAAAAGAAAAACGAGAGTCGCCACCAATCTTTTAAAGTGTGATTGGATCACTTTATAAAACGTTTTGGTCTACGAAATTATGAGAAAATAGATTCGGGAGTCAGTTACGTACGAGGAAGGATTAGCACCGTCATAACGCCCAAAATTGGTACCAAATTGAATAATTTTGTCTTGATGTCAGAAATTTGAAAGAATTTAGAAATGAAATTCCCTTAAAACCGTAATACTTTGGGTTAAAAAGAATCAAGATTCCATTGTTTTAAAAGAGTACAAATATCACATCCAGCATGATTGGACACACTATCTTTAATCTTTCATAACTGAAATCATCTTGTGATTTGTAAGACTCGTTTAGAAGGATATTTTAGATATTTAGACAAATGAGAAATCTTGACCCAGCATGTTAGGGCACTATTTCCCGAATTCCTAAATATCAAAACATTGCCTCACTTTTTTAAAAAAATTCTTTTAAATTAAATGGGATATAACTCTTGGTTTTAAAAGTAATGATATGTTTTTCATATTACAAGAAATTGTATAAACTAATTACAATATATGCTTCATCATTTCATGCAAATATAGTACAGAAAATAATAATAATGGCATAAATTACACAATATACATTATCACTTTATGCATATCTCATCATAAATAACATAAATGTTCATGCATTATTGTTACATGCAAAACATAATGTAATGCATATATGATAATATCTTATGCAAATCACCATAAATAATTAATTTCATGTAAATATACAAAAACAAATGGTATGTAAAATTTAACCTACTATATCAAAAAAAGAGAAAACTAAAAAAAAAAATTAAAATGTATAAAATATAAATCAAATAAAAACAAGATATTCAGAAATATATTGAATAATATAAGAATGATAAAAGAGAACCTTTTTTTAAAAATGATATATATACATATATAGGTTATATTAAATATTGATATTATGCTTATACAAAAAAAAATAATTTAAGAATGTATATAAGTAATAAAATAATGTATGCTTTATAATAAAATAAAGGTAACGTAAGGAAATATGGTAAAATAGAGTGTATAACATAATTTACAAATAAAATATATAATAATATAAATCATATGATAAATAGTATAAAAATATATAATAAAATGTATATAATATAATATATATAAAAGAAAGAAAGATATTATAAGGAATAATATATAATAAAATATGATATGTAATAAAAATATATAAATAAATATAATGAAATATAATATGATAAGGAATATATATATATAATAATAATGATGTAACAAATATTTTACATATAAAAATATAGTAAAATAAATAATATAATAAAAATATATAACACATAATAAAATTTATAAACATGTATATAATATTATAAATAATATAAATAAAATAATATATCATCATATATATAACTAATGTTTATTAAAAATATATATAAGGTATTGTAAATAAATTAAATTAAAAATATAAAAGGATTAAAATTAAATTTAATTAAGGAATTTAGGGTTAATCACAAATAAATAAAGAAAACTGGGCCAAATTGGAACACAGACTAAAGCCGAGGGACTCACTGAGCAATTTGCCCTAATCCCAAAACGACATCGTTTTCGCGAATTCGGTTTTAAAGCCACTTTGAGGACCAAATTGAAACAAAATTAAAATACTAGGGATAAATTAAGAAATAAAATAACATGAAATTGAAAATACAGAAAACACGAAAGGACCAATTGGGAAATTATCCCAATTTACAAAAACACGCAGATCCTTCCCGGGTAATCGGGTCAACACGCGGATCTTATAGCTTAAAACGACGTCGTTTTTGAAGGTTTTCGTTTAGGCAAAAACGACACCGTTTACATATGGCTATATAAGCCAATTTTTAAGCTTTGAAATCATTTCTACCATCCATTTAAAAAAAAGAGAAAACTCTCAGAAGGAGGGCCTGGGGTGATTCTCGGAGTGCCACCGAGCCTCCGTTCAGAGATTCGTACGCCCCCACGCGCCACCGTCAACCCCACCACACACGGTGGTCAAAAACTGGAAAGTTTCCTCTTTCCTATGTGAACCAAATCGGTATATTTCCTTTCCCTTTTTACCGTTTATAATATATATATATATATGCTTTTAAAAAAAATCACCTTTGTGTTTCTCGATTGACTGTCGTTCTCTTTCTTTTTGTATATATGTGTATATATTATTGTATCTGTAAAAAAAAATCGGGGCCCCTTTACATGTTTTGATTCGGGCTTTTATAGCCACTGTTTACAACATATTTATAGATTTTAATTTTTCTTCCTATATTTGTCTCGTTTCTACTGTTTTTCTTTCTCTTTTTGCAGGTAATCAAGGAAAATCCAGCGATGATCGTGCTGGTGACATAGATCGACCGGTGGCGTTGATCACGACGTGACTCGGAGCCTGGAATCGTGGCATTGATGGTAGGCATCTGGAAGAACGCGACTTGAAGCATTGCGACGATTGGGTTGCTTGCGGTGCCTAGGGTTTCTTAAACCCTAGGCCTTTCCGTATTCAATTAAACATTTGGGCCTCTTGGGCCTCGGGTGTAATAGTTCTGCTGGGTTTAGACTAAAACCGGGTGTAAGACTTTTGGTAGTTGGGTCAAATGTAAACGGGTAATGGGCTGTAAATGAATTTTGGGCTTTGTACATGGACTGTTTAAATAAATAAACATTTATTTATTTATTTTAAGTTTTTTCTGGTTTTAAAGCCCGGGCATAAATGGGTTATTACAAATAAATACAAGATAATTCCTTAATCTTTTACTTTTCTTTTTTGTTTTTTCGATTAATACCACTCCCTTGCTCACGATTCTTACCTTCCCACTACCATCCAAATTCTCCCTTTTTGCTATCACTACTACTTGTTTTTATTTGTTTTTTTGTTTTCTTTGCTTTTCAATTAGCTTTGGGGTTGGTATTGTTGTTGCGACATCTGTCAAATTATTTTTTTTCTCTTTTATTTCCTTTTACTATTTTGTTGGTTCTTTAATTCTGTGGGCAATTTCTTGTTCGTTGTTTAAGGGCCATTTGAATGCTGATCTTGTAGGGTGTCGTTTGTGAGTTTTGGTCTCTTTACTTGTCTTGAGTAATTCGGGGTTTTAATTTTGTTATTTAATTATTTGATATGGTATTTCACAATTTAAGATCATTTTTTATTAAAGGCTTTGGGGATTGATTTGGATTCTCCTTGTGATGAAATTTTATTTATTGTGGAATCTTTTGTTTTAGGAAAAGAGCGTGTGGTGATAGACGATCCTCCAGAAAATTAAATTCTTGGAGGAGTCACTATAGGTTGTGGTAAATGCTCGTTATTGATTTAGGGACTAATTTCTTGAGAAAAGAGTGAATTTAAGTGGAAATCTTTGTGCTAAATCGAAGTTGTAAACGTTTAGTTTTGATTCCATTTGTAGAGTTCTAGGTGTTCGGTTGTGTGGTGGATCAATCTCGCTATCAGGTGTGTGAATTCAACCTAAAAACTCGATTTAATTCCTAAAAACTCGATTTAATTGTGAACTAGGCTGTATTTCGAAACTGCCTAGTGTCACATGGCCGTGTGTCTAGGCCGTGTGACTAATTGTGTGTTGCCACCCAGCCGTGTGTGTTGGCCATGTGACTATTTGTGTGTTGCCACCTAGGTGTGTGCATGTGTAATTTTTGCAGGCCGTGTGGGTAGGCTTAGTAAGTATGTTAAGTAGGAAATGTTACCATTAAATTGCAACAGCCCGTTTTTAGTGAAATCAGAATAGTGGTTTTGATAAACCATAATATATACATATTTTTACCCCATGCTTGGCATATTTATGGATGATTTTTCCTTGGTTTCATTGAATTCGATGCTCTTAATCCTTTAAATTCATGTTTTATACTTAGGTGAGCATAGGAAGGCAAAAAGAGTAAGAAACGGGCTAAAAACGGACAAAATGGGCCTAATTCAATGTTTCACACGGCCAAGGCACTTCTACACGGGTAAACCACACGCCCTTGTGATACACATGAGTAGGCCACACGCCTGTGTGTCATTGCCATGTTGACTAAAAACCAATTCAGAATTACACATGGTTTGAGCACCTTCACACGGGCGTGGCACATGGCCGTGTCCTTGTCGAAGCCAAGTCTAATTCTACTAGGAAAAGGCTAATTTTGAAGGTTTTAAAGCATTCCAAAGTCTATATAAACACCCTAGAAGAGGATTAAGGGGGGACGCAAAATAGAAGGCAGAAGATACTCAAGGACAGCCATCGGAATCAGCTCAAAAGCAAGATCTACTTCAAGACTGAAGATCTCCATTCAATTTCCTTAAGAAGTTCTTTGGGTTTCTTTATGTTTTGTTGTTTTCCCAATTTTGAGATGTTTTCCATTATTATGAACTAAACTCCCCAAATACCTAAGGGAGATGAAACCTAAGACGGATCTTATTACTATTTGAATTATATGATAAATACTTGTTCTTATTCTTAATTGTGAGTTAAAAATCCTTGTTTTAATATTCCAGGATATTAATTCAGGTTTTGATGTGCTTATTCAGAGGAGGAAAAGTCCCTGTTTAAGAGTAGATCTCCATAATTAAGTGGAGTTGCATGCAATCTTAGGGATAGGATGACATAAATCTATTGGATTAGAGTCAAATCTAATAAGGGAGTCCATAGATCAAGTTAATGCGACAATAGGGGTTTTAATTAGAAAGAGATTTTAATTAATCAACCTAGAGTCAGTTGTTTTTAGTCTCAAGAGAGATATTAACATAAATTAGGGATTTCTATGGATTAAGTCAAGTGAATAAATAGTCTAATTCAGAAGTAATAAGTGAATTCTAGGTGAATTCTTCCTTGGGTATTGTCTTCTTCATCGGTTTTCCAAAAGTATTTTCCAACTTTAATCTCTGTCATAATCTTAATCAATTAGATAATTAGTTTTAGTTTAAAAACATACCTTAATTTTCAGGCTAGATAATAAAAATATAGTAATTACTAGTACTCTTAGGCCTTGTGGATATGATATTTCCGGTCTCACCATAACTATACTACTGTTCGATAGGTGCGCTTGCCTTAGTCGAATTTTTAGTTACGTTAGCGACCATCAAGTTTTTGGCGCCGTTGCCGGGGACTAAGATATTAGGAACATTTCATTTTTATTACTTTAGCCATTTTTACTTTTATTGCAATTTACTTTTTGTTTTTAGTTTAATTTTTCTTTTCTAATTTTTCTTTTGTTTGCTTCTGGCAGGTGTCTCTAGTTTATGACTAGGAGGAATCTGTCAGGACCTTTACTTTTTGACAGTGAGATCGAGAGCACAACTCGTTAAAATCAAAGAGAAATAAGGTAAAGCCTACAATACATTTAGGAAGAGCAAGAGACGATATCCATACTACAATCGAGGAGATGGCTGATAATCAGAATAATCCGCTACCTCCTGTGGTTGCTGCAAACCCAGTAAATCAGAATCCTGCTCCTCATACTATGAATAATTATGCTAAACTTAATTTAACAGGAACTGAATCGAGTATCATTAGACCTGCTGTTTCTGTAAATAATTTTGAACTGAAACCTAACACGATTCAAATGATACAACAATTTGTTCAGTTTGATGGTTTGCAGGACGAGGATCCAAACACTCATTTACCAAAATTTTTGGAATTCTACGATACCTTTAAAATCAATGGCGTTTCTGACGATGCCATTCGCCGTCGGTTGTTTCCCTTTTCACTAAGGAATAAGGCTAAACAATGGTTGAACTCATTACCACGAGGGTTAATCACTACTTGGGAACAAATGACCGAAAAATTTTTCCTTAAATATTTTTCGCCGGCTAAAATGGCTTAATTAAGGAATTATATCTCTTCTTTTGTGCAGATGGATCTAGAAACTCTTTATGATGCATGAGAGAGATACAAGGACTTATTGAGAAGGTGCCCTCACCATGGGTTACCTATATGGTTGCAGGTTTAGACTTTTTACAATGTTGTGAACCCCTCAACAAGGCAACTGATCGATGCAGTCGCCGGTGGAAATTTAAACAACAAAACACCTAAAGAGGCTTACGAATTTATTGAAGAGATGTCACTAAATAACTATCAGTGGCAAGTTATGAGAACGAAGCCGACAAAAGTAGCTGGTGTTTTCAACCTCGATGTGGTCACTATGCTATCTAACCAGGTAGAACTTTTAAATAAAAAGGTTGATGGATTGTATGATTCTACTCAGGTACATCCAGTGATGAGGTGTGATTCGAATGGAGGAGGAGTGCACAACACAGATTATCCGTCCTTCAACCCTGGCACCGAGGAGGAACAAGTCCACTATGTGGGTAATAATTCTAGACCTCAAAATAACCCGTATAGTAACACTTATAATGCAGGTTGGAGGAACCATCCCAATTTCTCGTGGGTTGGTCAAGGAAATAAAAGGCTACAACCCCTTCCAGGCTTTCAACAACCACCTTACCAGCAGGAGAAGAAGCCAAACCTTGAGGAGATGTTGACGAAGTTTATTTCGGTGTTAGAAACTTATTTTCAAAACACCGAAACAACACTTAAAAATTAGCAAGCGAAGATTCAAGGGCTCGAAAATTAAATAGGCTAGTTGGCAAAGATGATTTCTGAACGACTACAAGGTAGCTTGCCGAGTAACACTAAAACTAACCCAAGGGAGGAGCTTCATGCGATTACTGTGCAGAATGAAGAAGGGATAGCTGAATTCAAAGCTAAACCGAGGCAAGAAACTGTGGTAAGCAATGGAAGGTTGAGGTAAGCCAAAATAAGTAGAATTCGGTCATTAAAGATTATACACCACGTGTTCCATATCCAAATGCGACAAGGAAAGACCACACAAAAGAACAATTCGGTAAATTCCTTAAACTGTTAAAGAAGCTACATATTAACTTAAAGTTTCTTGAAGTTCTTTCGTAAATGCAAAATGCTGTTAAATTTTTAAAAAGCTTTTAGCAAATAAACAAAAGTTAGTTGATTCGTCACACGTGGAGATAAACGCAGTATGCTCAGCCATTTTGCAAAATAAGCTACCCAACAAACAAAAAGATCTAGGGAGTTTTTCTATTCCTTGTTTAATTAGTAGCTGAAATATTAATAATGCGTTGGCTGATTTAGGGGCGAGCATTAATGTCATACCCTATAAAAAGTTTAAACAACTAGGTCTTGGGAAACCCAAACAAACTAGGATGAGCATCCAATTGGCAGATAAACCTATTAGATTTCCTAGGGGTATTATTGAGGATATGTTGGTAAAAATTGATAAATTTATATTCCCAGTTGATTTTGTTGTTCTAGACATGGATGAGGATAATGACATACCTTTAATTTTAGGACGACTTTTTTTAGCAACTACTAGAACTATCATCGATGTTGGCACAGGTGAATTGATACTTCGTGTAGGAGATGACATGATTAAACTTCAAGCTCGTGGTTCTGCTAATATATCTAGTAATCGAAATGATTGTTAAAGTTCTGTTAACTTGAGTAATGTTAAGGCGCAAACTTCTTTGCAGGAATTCCCTAAAAATAACGTAATAGAGCCTCATTCTAATCCATGCAACAAAAATAAAGTGACTCACGAAGAACGAAGGCTTCTGATCGATGAACTAGATGAATGGCGAACACATGTCAAGGAGAAACCAAAAGTACACGATGAACCAAAGTGACACCACCATAAGCGTAGGGATGAAACAAAGCAATTTAAGGTCGGGGACAAAGTATTATTAGATGAAACGAACCCTCGAATTGCTACTTCAGAGCGCAATACAAACATAGCGATTCCCTTTACGGTACTGAATATCTTCCCACATGGTATAGTTGAGGTAACACATACTAAATTCAGAACTTTCAAGATAAATAATACTCGACTCAGACCTCATTTTAATAGAATTGATAGCAGAGGTGAGGAGTATGAACTTCTCAAGCCACCGTGACCACACGAAATTGAGGTAAGTCGAGCTTAGACTCTAAATAAACGCTCTCGGGAGGCAACCCCAGCACTAACACCACTAACCCATTTATTTTTATCTATTTTTCGTGTTTTTATACAGGGATAGTGACCCACACAGCCTGGACACACAGGCATGTCCTTGGCCTATGGAAATAGGGCTGAAATTTTCCAAAAATCGACATGCACACGGCTTGGACATACAGGCGTGTCTTAGGCCGTGTGAAAACTAAAGCTAAATTTTCAAATTTTAACAAGTCAGAGAGCTACACGAGTAAGACATACAACCGTATGTTCGGACACACGGGCATGTGGCATACCACTCGGGCGTGGGAGAAGTGAACAACATATCACACGGGCGTGTCCCAGACCGTATGACGAATTGACGTTTAATGTTCGCGATTAACACGGGCTAAACCTGAGCCATACGGGCGTGTGACACGGCCGTGTGGCCCAACACGGGCCTTACACGATCGTGTCTTCTTTTTAACCCCAACTCCTAATTTTTTTTGTCTTCTTCTTCTCCCTCACCCCCAAAGTCCTTACCCTAGCCTCCGACCCTCACACCGACCAGCCACCGCCGCTCGCCCCATAGTCGACCCTCTCTCCCTAATCTCTCTCCCTTACGCAACCCCCTCTCCCTAATCCCTCTCCCTCACGTACCCCTCACCCCTATTTCCCTCACCACTGGCCACCAGCCGTTTCCCTCGCTGTCGATCCCCTTCCCCTATTCCCTCTCCCTTTCTTTTCTTTCTTTCCTTCTCGTACCCCTTCTCGTCCATCTCCATTCTTTTCTTCTCTTTCCTCTCCCTCATTCAGCCCCAAATCCCAAACCACACCACACGACCATGACCAAAACTAGCCACACACTACCCCCGTTCGGCCATCACTTCTCGTCGACCACCCGTGCCTCTAACTACCGCCCCGACGGCTCATTGTTATTCCTTAATTATTTTTTTCTTTATTATAGTTCTTTGTTCCTTTATTTTCTATTCTTTCTCATTTTTTATTTATTGTTTTGTTTTATGGTTTTCAGTTATTAATAATTAGTTGTCGAAGACATTAGCTTTCACTCTCATGCTTAGTTTTGATTAAAACCATATCGTTTATTTCACTGTTTGATTTACTCTTGATTATTATTCACTCCTTGCTAACGAGTTATTCTTTGGTTATATATTCTTTGTCCACTGTTCTTTTTCTATTGTTCTTTATCCTTAGCTTAGAATAAACTATTTAGTTGTTTTGTTTTATTATTTTATTTTCTAGGTTTTTATGTTTCTTTATAGTTTAGAAGTACATTATTATTTTAGGCCCACTTGAAATTTATTTGGGTGCTACTTTATTTTTGTTGAAATACCTTCTGTTATTTTTAGATATACCATGACAAACATAAGAGGCAAGAAGACAGCCGTCTCCGCTTCAAAAAAGTGGAAGGGTCCTGGTGCGACCTTCTCGAGCGCCTCTGTCGAGGTTTGTCATCCTTACCTCCGATTCTCTGTGGGCCCACCTGAAGACTTGTTTCAGCTCTTGCGTGTGCGACCGCTAGGTTTGGGCCGATGTATTGACTGGGCAGCATTGAAGCAGGTCAGACTAGCTGATGAGGTCCATGCTTTCATTACTATGACACCATGGGACTATTTCTTTGATATCATCGAGCCCACATATATGGAGCTTACTTTAGAGTTTTGCTCGACGTTCCACCTTCAGCGAGTGATGTCATCACATGACGAGCACGGCACCATTACATTCTGACTTGGTGGCTTAGTGCGACATATGAGCGTTCCTGAGTTTAGCGCAGCTTTGGGCATCTACACTGACGAGTTTATAGGTGCCGATAACTTTCTTCACCTCTACCGTCACATCTATTACTCACCTTCGTGCTGTTGGACCTATCTTACATCTAGTCAGATCTGTTATGACGCGAGTCACTTGAAGGCGACATCTCTTTCTCTGGCTCTACGATACATTCACGCCTTATTAGCTCACATGTTGACTGGTAGGAGAGAGAGCACAGGAGTAGTTAGCACCACCGATGCTTATTTTTTATGGAGCATGGCCACTGGTCACATCTTTGATCTGGCATACTTCATAACGCTTACTTTTCACCATCAGACGGACCACCATAAGAGGGGTCCCATCTGTCTTGGTCCCTACGTAACTCGTATCGCTTGGCACTTCGGCCTCTTCGACACTCCAGAGATGTCATCGACACCTGCACTAGTAGGCCAGATGTCTCCTCAGGAAATTTCTAGTATGATCCACATGAGGATGATAGAGCGACGCCGTGGATTTGACCCCCCTCAGTACAGACTCGTTCACTCTGATGACTAGGATGAGCTAGAAGACATTACTGATGATGTCCTTCCCCCTCACGAGGACCCACACCCACTACCACCACTGAGTCACTGGCCTCCTGCTGCCACTTTGACAGATATATCCGAGTGACTCACTCGCTTTGAGCAGTAGTGTTTTGAGCGGTTCGACAGCATCGATGCCACTCTTCGACAGATTTGCCACCACCTCCACATCTCTCCTTTGGCACCGTCGACCCACAAGGCATCCAATGATGAGGACCTTTGAGTCCTTTTGTTTTATTTTATTATTATTACTATTTTTTATTTTTAATCTTAATTTTATTTTTCTTTTATTTATTTTTGAAGACTTATGTTTTATATTTTGAACTATATTTATCTTTATGGTTTAACCAGTAACCCCTTAATTCTCTTCTACAGTTGTGTTTATTTTCTTATTAGTAACTCAGAATCATGCCTTTCATTAGCCTTATCTACAATTCTAGCTTTCGCTATTCCAAGGATTTCATCCAAAAATTCAGGGCAATTTCGCTTCTCTCCCTCTCTTCTAATATTATGCTTATATTGTTATTATCTATCTTTGTACAATGAGGACAATGTACATCTTAAGTGTGGGGAGATTATTTGTATGATTATAAAAAATCCCTGAATTTTTATCTCGTTCTCAAATAATTTTCTCATATTATTATTAGAGTGAATTCTGATTGATTTATGATTTTTATTGATATGTTTTGAATTAAATCATAGGTAACTGTGCATTGATTGTTTAAACTTTAAGACATTAGAGAATCAATCATAATAAGTTGACTTTTGAGATTAAAATTTTTAGGTTATTTCCCTGAATTGAGGTATTATCTTGAAGTTTTGAATTTACAAGATTGACATCAAATACCTGTAATTTTCGTGAGATTTTGAGCCTTTTAGAGCATATATCTTTCCTACTCACTTATTTTATTAGTTATGAGTGTGTCAACATTGATTTGTTATTCTAGAACTTGCTTCGGTTATGCATATCAAGACCACACCTTTGATTTGATATACTGAGATGATAAAGACACTTAGGTTTTAATCCACTTACCCCACAAAAAGCCTACCTTCATCATTAACCCTTAGTGAACCCCTTTGAGCTTAACAAACCATTTTTTTTATTTACCCTAAATTTTAACCCCTATATCATACTTTTTGATTCATTGAGAATTTTTCCTATTTTATTGATTCCCTTTTTGTCGAGATTTGATTTGGTTAATAGCCTAACTATGTTCTTTCATTTAAGTTGTATAATTCTCTCTCAGTATTCGTTCATTCACAAAAAAAAAAAAAAAACATACATATTATTTTTAGTTCTTTGTTTTGAGCTTAAGTATTTAATTCCATATTCAGAGAAGAAGCTCATGTTTATCCTTAATAAATGTGATTGATGTAATTATTTAATGTTAGTTTATTTTTCCAGTGAGGTAATTTATCAAGTCGATCTTGATTTTAACCATCTTTTTTCAGCCTTTATCCACACCTTTAACCCAAGCCCCGTTACAACCCTTTAAAGACCTTTTGATTTTTGTATCATCTCATTTAAAGTGGTGGAGATTTGATTTTCATGCAAGCCTATGGTAATAACTTTTCATGTTTGACTATTGAGTGCTTAATTATTAAACCTTAAACACTTTGAGTGATTTGAGTGAATCTTCAGTGAGGATGTCAACCCTTGTCAATTTGGAACTAAAGGTAATTACTTAGATAAAGGGGGGATACCTATGGTTTTATGATTAAAATGCTCAACTTGGATTGTTTGAAACTTTAATGTTCTTTTAGTTAAGCTCTCAATGTATGATTACTTGGGGATTACTTCGAAACATTATTGATGAGAATTATAAGTTGAAAATAATTTATTTTAATTATGAGTTGAGGATTTTGCTTGAGGACAAGCAAACGCTTAAGTGTGGGGATATTTGATAAACCCTAATATCTACATATTTTTACCCCATGCTTGGAATATTTATGGATGATTTTTCCTTGGTTTCATTAAATTCGATGCTCTTAATCCTTTAAATTCATGTTTTATACTTAGGTGAGCATATGAAGGCGAAAAGAGCAAGAAACGGGCCAAAAACGGACAAAATGAGCCTGATTCAATGTTTCACACGGCCAAAGTACTTCTACACAGGTAAACCACATGCCCGTGTGATACACACGGGCAGGCCACACGCCCGTGTGTCATGGCCATGTCGACTAAAAACCAACTTAGAATTACACACGGTTTGAGCACCTTTACACGAGCGTGGCACACGGTCGTGTCCCTGTCGAAGCCAAGTCTAATTTTACTCAGAAAAGGCAAATTTTGAGGGTTTTAAAGCATTCCAAAGTCTATATGAACACTCTAGAAGAGGATTAAGGGGGGGACACAAAGTAGAAGGTAGAAGATACTCAAGGACAGCCATCAGAATCAGCTCGAAAGCAAGATCTACTTTAAGACTGAATATCTCCATTCAATTTCCTTAAGAAGTTCTTTGGGTTTCTTTATGTTTTGTTGTTTTCCCAATTTTGAGATGTTTTCCATTATTATGAACTAAACTCCCCAAATACCTAAGGGAGATGAAACCTAAGACGAATCTTATTACTATTTGAATTATATGATAAATACTTGTTCTTATTCTTAATTGTGAGTTTTAATCATTGTTTTAATATTCCAGGATATTAATTCAAGTTTTGATGTGCTTATTTAGAGGAGCAAAAGTCCCTGTTTAAGAGATTAAGTGGAGTTGCATGCAATCCTAGAGATAGGACGACATAAATCTGCCGGACTAGAGTCAAATCTAATAAGGGAGTCCACAGATCGAGTTAATGCGACAATAGGGGTTTTAATTAGAAAGAGATTTCAATTAATCAAGCTAGAGTCAGTTGTTTTTAGTCTTGAGAGAGATATTAACATAAATTAGGGATTTCTACGGATTAAGTCAAGTGAATAAATAGTCTAATTCAGAAGTAATAAGTGAAGTCTAGGTGAATTCTTCCTTGGGTATTGTCTTCTTCATCGGTTTTCCAAAAGTATTTTCCAACTTTAATCTCTGTTGTAATCTTAATCAATTAGATAATTAGTTTTAGTTTAAAAACATCCCTTAATTCTTAGTCTAGATAATAAAAAGATAGTAATTACTAGTACTCTTAGTCCTTGTGGATACGATATCTCCAGTCTCACCATAACTATACTACTGTTCGGTAGGTGCGCTTGCCTTAGTCAAATTTTTAGTTAGTTTAGCGACCATCAGGTTTCGGGACCACAAATTCGATGTAAAAAAATTAATTTTTATATTATTATATGATATACAGCATGATAGTGATATGGTATAAAAATTTCTTTAAGAAATTTTACCGTTTACATGTTCAATTTGATAAAAAAGACTAAATTGCGTAAAGTGCGAAAGGTTTGTCCTATTAGCTAAATGTATTAAATAGCTATAGAAATTTAATGTGGAAGTCCTTATTGAGTAATTAAACCATTAATTGAGGTAGTGGATGTACATGGATTTCAATCATGAAATTTGACATATTAGGTTGGTATTAGGTGTGGTAAAAGATAAAAAATAAAAAATAAAAAAAAGAAAGCTATAATCTTTTTCATTTTCTCCTTCCTCAACCGTTTCTAGTAGAAGAAAATGGCCATGCAAGCTTGAAAATTTCAGCAACATAAAACCCTTGCATGTAAGTGATTCTTTGTCCCGTTTTTGTTGATTTTTATGTTTTCGGGACAGTTGTAGCTTAAGCTAGCTAAATAGGGGACTAATTTGCAATATGATTGAAAGTCAAGGGTTTTGCCATTAGAGCATATTGGCTGTTTTTGAAGTTTAATGGAAGGAAATAAATCCTTGTTGTTGTTTAAACAACTTTTGTTAAGTGATTTTTAATGAATTTGTCAAATAGGGATTTAATTGAGAAATATGAAAATTATGTGTTAAATATGTAAAATTGTGAAATTTATAGGCTACTGTAGGCTTATAAGATATTCGGCTAGGCTTTGGTGTGGGGAAATTTGCATGAATTTCATTTTCCGAGCCTAGGGACTAATTTGTAAAGAAATTAAAAGTATAGAGGAAAAATAGTAATTTTGCCAACAATGTGTGTTGGACTAAATTGAATGTGTTTAGTATTGAATTGAGTAAAATTCATTCGTTTAAATCCGGATAGACATCATACGGAGTTAGATCGAGGCAAAGACAAAATCTCGAATTAATCGCCTTCGAATTTACATAAACTCGTCAAGGTAAGTTCGTATAATTAAATTTCATATTTTTATTATTTAAAATTGTCAAATGCATAATCGACGATGTACGAAGAATACCGAGCCACGTTTGAACCTTAGAAATTTATAGGATACAAATGACAATGTCATTAGGGTTACCGACCTGGTTGAGATCCTGTATATGTTACGGACTCACCACAGCTCGTAAGAGCTTACCGATATTCAGCTCGGAGGAGCTTACCAATTTGTAGCTCGTATGAGCTTACCAATATTCAGCTCGGAGGAGCTTACCGATTTGTAGCTCGTATGAGCTTACTGATATTCAGCTCGAATGAGATTACTGTTTATCACTCGTATGAGCATACATGTATAAGAATTGACAGATCAATGTTCAGTACACTTCGTGTGTACTACCTGCGTATCCTATGATATTCTAAGTGGTTCAACAGGCATAGTATTATTACGAGATTATACAAGTTTGATACGAACTAGTACAGGTATTTACATGGAAATGGTATATATATGATACACGGATATACGATATATATGTTACATGTACATAGAATTTAATAATTGTTAAATTCATACATTATTCTGTTATGAGTTTATATGAAATCTATACGAACTAGCATAGGTATTTAAGTAAATTACACGAAATTGGTTTGTGTATGATATATGAATGCTTGGTATATATGTTACACGTATATGGAATTTAAATAGTTATTGAACTCATACATGATTCTCGGTTTTTATATGAATACATGGCTAATTTGGTAAATGGTTCAACGGGCAATGTTATGATAGGATATGACATGAGTTCGATACGAACTATTATAGGTATAAATATAAATTACATGGAAAATGGTATTATATGGTATATTAGTATATGAAATAGATGCTACATGTTTATGCAACTTGATTAATTGTTGAGTTCATCCATGATTATTGATTCATTGGTGAATTTACATGGCTAACATGGTTGGTGTATATTTGCTTAGGCTTTGGCCAAGTTGTGGTTGGATTATACCATGTTAGACTTTTATGTTATGCATGGTAATGGTGAATGCTTAAATGGAAATATGTTTGTGATCATGAAAAGGTGATTTTTGGTTTATATATGTGTTTATATGGCTAACTTGGTTAATGATTATATGTTAGGCTTTTGGACTAAATTAAATTGTGATATTTAACCTTGAAAGGTTATCGTTGCTTAAGCTAAGGCTAAGACACGTTGGATTGACTTAAATGGAATATGCTTATAAATTGAAGCGATGAACTTTATTTATTTTTAGTTATGAACTTACAAAGCTTAATTGCTTACTCTGTTTATTTTTTCGTGATTTATAATGTTTCGGAAGCTCGTTCGGGTTGGAAGTTGTTGGGGATTTCATCACACTATCTATCGGCTATTTTGGTACTTATGGTTTTTGTAATTTTGGTTATAATGGCATGTATACGTTGTTTGGCTAATATAGTCTATATGGTTTGGTCAAGTATTTAGTCATTTGATTTGGCTTATTTTGATACATTTTGTTATGTATATATGAGTAAATGGCCTTGTCATATTGATACATGTCTATCATATGAGTGTGTGATAGTTGTAAATGGGATTTTTGGGTATCAATTGGTTTGCATAATTATAAGTGGCCAATTGAGGTGCCTACATGTATCATGATGGTATGCGATATTATAACATGTTATAAGCTTGATATTAGTTGGTTTTGAATGCCTATTTATGCCATGGTTATATGCAAATTGTTGTGTTTAAGTTGGTACCAATTTGGGTGAGAAATATGGCTTGAAAAATGACCTATTTTTGTTCACATAGGCAGAGACATAGGCGTGTGTCTCAGCCGTGTGTCACACACGGCCAGGTGACACGATCGTGTATCCCTTGTAACTTCTTTTGAAATCAAGTCAGTAGTTTAATACGGCCCAGCACACGGGCGTGTGGCTTGGCTGTGTGGCACAAGTCAGTATACCCTCCAGTTTTCACATGGTTTAGCACATAAGCGTGTGACACCACTTCGAAGGGTACACGGCCTGGCCACATGGGCGTGTGTCCCCTGTACCTTTGAAAAATTTACATGTTTTCTGAAAATTTTCTTGAGTATTTGATTTATTCCCGAACTATTGTTACTGTCCATTTAGGCCCTTGATGGCTCGTATTAGAGACTATATGAATGAATTTGAATGATTTATGATTTGAATGAGAAATGTACGTGAAATGTTTGATTGATTGAGTTATAAGTTCGGTAATGCTCCATAACCCTGTTCTAACATTGGGTGCGGGTTAAGGGTGTAACATAAATCATGTGTTATGTTATGATTTATATGCAAATATGTAAGTATGCATGACGTATGGTTTAAGATATATGTAAGTATGATATATATGATTATGATTTGGTTGTGTTTCGACGTGGGTTATGATATGATGAACGAAGTTCGATATGGCAGTCTATATTGCAATTGTGGCGGCTAGAACATAAATTTATGTATGGCAAATCAGCTACAATTATTTGAGTGGCACACTGCCACCTATTGGTGTAATTGGATAGATGGACTCTAGTAGTCATATATGTTGTGATTGGTTAGACGGAGATGGTGTGTAGCAGATGAGGGTAGGACTTGATATAAATCTGATAAGATATGCTATGTTATGATTCGATATGCCATGTTATGTATCGATATGATATGTTTCGTAAAATATGATAAAATATGCTCTATATTATAAACTGATATGTGATAAGAAATAATATGACATATGCTATAAGACAAGCTGAATTATGTGTCTGCTTGTACTAAGATTATGGGTTACAGCACACACTGGGCTTAAAGCTCACAGTTTGTATGCTTTGTTTCAAGTAATCCTCCGACTTAGGAAAGGATGATGACTCGGGAGCTCGGGTTTCATAAATTCTTCAATTAAGCTCTACAAACTTTTTCATTTGTTTTATCATGGACATTTCTGGACTATTTTGGGTTTTTATTTTTGGTTGGACATTTTAATTTTTTTTTTGTTTAGTTTGTTCGGACCATTTTTTATACTCACTACACGAAGGTTTTATGATTTAAGGGTGCTTAACCTAAGACATTTAAAATGAACCGCGATTTTATATACAACGAATTATAAGGTTTTTTGCTGCAAAGCTAATCAAATTGTTCCAAAATGTTTTAGCATACAAATATTTTCAAGTGAATTGGTTTTGTTTTTAGATACAAAATTAAACTGTGATTTCGAAAAGTTGCAGTGTTTTTCAAAAGAGCAATTCAATTGAATTTTCCTTTCGCTGAAGTGGTTACCATTAGGTCAAACAATTTTCTCTTTTTGCATAAGCGTTATAACCTCCAGAATCTGATCATAACGTGTACACCGAGTGTGGGGTGTTACAGACAATGCAAGTGGTGGCCTTGATTTCAATGGCATTAGAGGGTGCTGGTGCTGTACTATCATTACTAGATTTAGGGCTATCACTATTAGCAACATCACCTGTGTTTTTAGGGCTAGGAGAAGGGAGCCAAAAACTTCATTAGTGGCAGTTGGTGAAGGAGGGAATGAGACCTCCTTAAGAGACTCAACCTCAGAGGAGTATCATTTGTTGGCGCTAGGGTTGTCGCTTTTACTAGGGCTAGGGGAAAAGGAGCTTGAAGTAGATGGTGACTTCGAAGGTGAAGATGCCTTGGAAGGTACTGGTGAAGGTGACGATTCGACAGCAAATGCCCCAACAACAACCTTGAAAACAAGTGCAACAACAAAAATAAGATCTCGGCATGCCATCTTTCACTTTTTCTTTTTAATAGTTTCTTATTACTTGTTATCTTTTTTTATTAAAAGATTGATATATATATACACACAATATGTGAGTGTATGAGAAGTGCTTTTCTTATGAACTAAAATTGAACCTTTAACATCTTATAATACTATATTAAGATTTTTTTTCTATTGTTTATTAGGCTTGTTTAACTTCTATTCGTTATGATTTTTTTCTTTGAGATCAAAATCTAATTTAATTGTTAATGTTTGTTTATAATGATATTTTCCTTTGTAATATATATTGATATTTTTCTTTGTAAATAGTAAATTAAACCAAATTTATTACTAATCATATTGATACTTATAACAAAACCTTTTAGCGGTTACTGTTTAAGAGTTTGATTTTTTGTTTGAAATTTGAGACGTATAAACTAAGATTGATGAGATAGATATTCTCAGGGTTTATCTTGTTTTTTTTATTCTAATAAGTGACTATATATAAATATACTAGTTTTATTAGCATATATGAAATTATAATTTGGTAATTTTATAAAATATATTTAGAACTATTTATATTATATTATATTTTAAATTAAAAGTAAATTCAATTATTCGATTGACTTTGTTATATTATGTATCTTCCATGTATTCTCTAATATCTAATTATCTAACATATTTTATATGCTTCAATTGTTCCATTAAATGGAAATAAACATGGGTTTTGAATTCATATTATCTAGAAAGGAAAATTGAACTCTCAATGCTTATTTCATGATCTCTCAAATGTTGAGTTTCCATGAGTAAAGTGATTTGTATGGTTGAACTTATCTATAATTTGCTTTCTTGTATGGTTGAACAAGGGCGAATAGATCACTTGTAGACCTGTTTAAGGTTTTTTTTCTTAAATATATCTAGGCCTAAAATAGCGCCTAGTATTTGGGGGGAAAATTGGCTTTAGCTTCAATATTCAAGTTTCTAGCATGGTCAGACCTATTTTTCTATTTTATAATTTTTGTTCTTGAAGCTCTTTGTTAAAATCTACTAATCCTCCCTTTTCTTTTGCTAAAATATTTGGTGTGTAACACCCCTTATCTGATTTGATCGCAGGGTTAGAGCTACAGGATGCCGCATTCATTGTTGGAGCAACTTCGTTCAATTATATATTAATATAATCATTCAAATATAAAATTATAAGTTAAACACATTTTCATTATACTATATAATCAAATTTTGCGTCTTCATCTAGTTTACGAAAGCTCTTTTGTTGACCTGAGCATGAAATAGGACCAAATTGTAAAGTTTCAAAATCTCAGGACCAATGTCATGATGTCACTTCCCCTAAGTCATGACGTCGGCAAAAAAATTTTAACGTCGTGACTTCAAGCCATTCAACATTGCGACATGAGTTATGTCGGCCGATGATACGACAATGTAACAGCCCAAACCCAGCCTAGACGTTATGGTTGAATCTGGAGATATCACAAAGAATGGTTTTGAAAACAGAGTTAATTCAATTAAAGCTTTGTAATCTTATTTGTTAAAAACTATTACTGAAAATGTTAGTTAAGCAGTTCATTGTCAAAACATAATTTATGGCAGAAGTCTTGGAAATTGTTATTTTTAATAACCTCGTTCGTATTTTCAGAAAATCATTGTTTTAGTAAAAACCATGTTTAGCCAATTGTCGTAAATAAAAGAAAATCTAGTCAAAATCCAAATCCCAAAATAAATTCAAACAGTCCGAAGAGTCCATAAATTACAAAACTCCTAGAAAACATTCCATAATTAAATAAGTAAATATCATAATGTCAAGCAGTACAAACTCGTGGTCACCGCGAGGCTCCGTCACACCGATTCGCCTAAGTTTATGGATTACCTGAACAGAATAGACAAACAGATATGAGTTTTCGTAAACTTAGTATGTAACCCATCAGAATTAGACATGCTTTTCATACAGATATCACACACACAGTAATATTCAAATTCATATTCGGACTTAATTCTTTACAGATACAAACACAAATATCAGAATCAGATATGCATAACAGATATACAGAATCCTACCCCCATCCTTTACATACCAACTCCAACCATCCCATCACACCATGTGGGGTTAAAAACACTCATCCATCCCTACACACCATATTGTTTCGTTATGACACATATCAGATAATATGTAACCAAGCTGCTAGAATACAGGCGAAGTTCGCCATAAATAACACTTTCTCCACATATACAAAACCCACCCCAGTCACAGATACAGATATATAGATACAGTAATCCAATGTATAACATGCTCGTAAACGGATGTCATCTAAAAATAATTAACAGAATAATCAGACATGCATAACAATGTCCAACTCAGTACATAATATCAGGTCTCACATAATTATAGGGTTTGGTTAGCCCTTACCGACCCTACGGTAGGCCCACAGTTGATCAGAATGACCCATGCGACCTTAGGGAAAATTACAAAATTATGGGCCCACACGCCCAAATTGGCCTTACCTATGTGGCCCATACAGCTTGGCCCAAAACCACACACCTGTGTGGGCCCACAAGCCTAACTTGGCCTAGCTCGTGTAACCCACACGGCAATACTCACACCATCACACGGTCCATGTCTTACGTACGACCATTCTCTCGTCAAACACATGGTCGTGTCTCACACATGGCCAAGCACACGATCGGGCACACACCCGTGTGACATCGACAGAATGCACCTTTAACTTTCGCCGATGTCGAAAGCTCTTTTAAATGGGGAGGATATTTAGAAAACGGGAGTCGCCACCAACCTTTTAAAGTGTGATTGGATCACTTTATAAAACATTTTGTTCTACGAAATTATGAGAAAACAGGTTCGGGAGTCGGTTACGCACGAGGAAGGATTAGCACCCTCGTAACGCCCAAAATTGGTACCAAATTGAATAATTTTGTCTTAATGTCAAAATCTTGAAAGAATTTAGCAATAAGATCTCTTTTAAAACCGTAATAATTTGAATTGAAAATCAAAATTCTTTTGTCCCAAAAGAATGCGAACATCACATCCAGCGTGATTGGACACGATATTCATAAACTTTCGTAACTAAAAAAAATCATCTCGTAATTTGTAAAATCTATTAAAAGGATACTTTAGATATTTAGACAAATAGGAAATCGCAATCCAGCATGTTAGGGCACTATTTCTCGAATTCCTAAATACAAAAGACATTGCGTTGTTTTTTAAGATTCCTTTAGATACGAAATTTAAAAATAAAAAAACGATGATGCATTTAACCTATTACAAAAGATCAATATTGGATTAATTAAACTACATATTCTAACATTTCATATAATGTTGAAAATGGTAAATATGACATAAATCACACAATATACTTTAACATTCCATACATACATAATCACAAATAACATGAATATACACATTATCATTTCGTACAAAAATACAAAGCAGCAAGAATAATGAATATTAAACATATATAATAATACTTCATGCGAATATATTCTTAAGATAATAACATAAAATGATCAATTTGCACACGAATACATAACAATAAATAAATAACATGATAAATAACAAATAATTTATAAGATGAAATTAGCGTGTTAAAACAATACCTAATAAAAGAAGGATAAAAAAAACAAAATGAAAAAAATATAAAAATATTAATCAATATATAAGTAAGAGAAAAAATTTAAAAAATATATATTATTTAATATAGTAGCTTGATATATTTATAAAAAAGGGATGTTAAATTAGAACAAAATTTTGTAGTAAATTTTAAATATAGACATTAAATATATATAATAACAATATATGTATTAGTTTATAATAATTTACAAATTTAATTTTTATATACTAATAAATAATAAATAATGAAATAACATATATAATAAAAGGAAGATAATATAGGAAATAATATAGGAAATAATATATGCTATGTAATATATAAATAAAATATAATGAAATATAAACAATATGATAACTATTATAAAAATAAGGATAATATATATATGTACTATTATTTAATAATAATTTTTTAAAAAAATTAAAATTTTACACAATTAATGAATAATAAAATAATACATAATTTATAATAAAAAAATAAAAAAATGCAAGGAATAATATATAGTAAAATATAATGTATAATAAAATTTATAAATAAAATGTATAATAATAAAAATAATATAATGGATAATATATAAATAAAAAATAATATATACTATTTTATATAACTAATATTTACAAAAACAAATAATATATAAGGTATTTAACAAATAAATTATGCAAAAATATTTAAAAGGGTTAAAATTAAATAAAACTAAAGTTCTAGGGCTAATTTTAAAATAACAAAAAAAAAAATTAGGCCTAATTGGAATGCATTCAAAATTACAAGGGATTCACTGGGTAATTTGCCTTAATCCCAAAACGACGACGTTCTTCAGAATGGATTTTAATGGCCATTAGGATTAAATTGAAACAAATATAAAAGATTAGGGCCAAATTAAAATAAAAATAAAATGAAATTGTAAAGATTAAAAATGCGAAAGGACCAATTGGGCAATTAGCCCATTTTCTAAAAACACGCGGATCCTCCTCGGGTCACGGGTCAACACGCGGATCTTCAGCATTGATACGACGCCGTTTTGAAGCTTATTGTTTTAAGCTAAACGACATCGTTTTAATAAGGCTATATAAGCCAAATTTTAACCTAAAATTTCATTTCCAAACCGATTTAAAAAAAAATAGAAAAATTCTCTGAAGGAGAACTGAGATCTAGCCCTCGGAGCTCTGTCGAGCCTCCGTCCTAGGGCTTGCACGCGCCTACGCACCTCCGTCAACACCGCCTCTTATGGCGGCCGGAAGTTGGAAAGTCTCCTTTTTCAAGGGAAATCCGTCGGTAACTTTCCTTTTTCTTATTTAAGTAATATTTTATACGTTCATAACAAGGAAAAAAAAGAAAAAAGATCACCTCTGTTTTCCTCGATAGCCTGTTGGTATATTTTGTATACGTAAACTACCTGTATTTTATTGTATGTGTGTATAAAACACCGTAGTTTACATCCTTTTGACTCGGGCTTTTATAGCCACTGAAAAAGAAAAGAAAAATATATTACAATCTTTGATTTAATTTCCTGCCATATTTGCATTGGTCTCTGTTGTTTCTTCTTTCTTTTTTTATAGGTACCAGTGAAGAATCCGGCGGTGAATGCGCTGGCATTGATTTGTGCGCCGATTACGGCGCGATATGGCGCCGGAGTCACGATGTCAATGGAGGCGTCGATGAAGGTCACTAGAACAACGCAAAAAGGGTGTGATGATTGGCGTGCCTACGGCGCGAATTCTGGAACCTTCCTCCAGCGTGTGCGGCGCCTAGGATTTCAGAAACCCTAGGTCTTCTGTCCTCTATTAGTTTGGGCCTCCTGTGCCGTGTCCATTTGTAGGTTGGGTGTAACCAGGCATAGGGTCTTAGGCTAAATGGGTCTTGTATCATCAGGCCTTTAGGCCTATTTGTAAACTGGACATTACAACATGGATACTTATTTATTTAATTTACAAACTTTGTTTATTTCATTGCATGGGCCGGAGCGAATTTGGGCCGTTACAGCTGCCCCTCTTTGCTTATTACTGTGTAACAGGAATAGACCAAAGATTATAAAAGGACCGAATTTGCTCGGCCTGGCCAATGTCTCGAAATCTTGATCCTCATATTTCTCAAAGGTATTCTGATAGCTTGAGGAATGTCAAATTGGCTATCTTCAACCTGCTTCTTGCAAATTTAGGAATGCCAAATCCGTTATCTTCAATCTACTTTCTGACAAAACAGAGACGCCAAATCTGCTATTTTCGATCTGCTCTCTGATAATACAAAGATGCCAAATCTACTATCTTCGATCTTCTCCTTGACAATACAAAGAAGCCAAATCTGCTATCTTCAATCTACTCCCTGACAATACAGAGACGCCAAATCTACTATCTTCGATCTGCTCCCTGACAATACAGAGATGCCAAATCTGCTATCTTCGATCTGCTCCCTGACAATACAAAGACGCCAAATCTGCTATCTTCGATCTGCTCCCTGACAATACAGAGACGCCAAATCTGCTATCTTCGATCTACTCTCTGACAATACAAAGACGCCAAATATGCTATCTTCGAT
This sequence comes from Gossypium anomalum, assembly GCA_025698475.1. Classification (NCBI taxonomy): domain Eukaryota; kingdom Viridiplantae; phylum Streptophyta; class Magnoliopsida; order Malvales; family Malvaceae; genus Gossypium; species Gossypium anomalum. The sequence continues at coordinate 2,384,879 of CM046957.1, read as the reverse complement.
CTGCTCTCTGACGATACAGAGACGCCAAATCTGCTACCAGTGATCTACATTATCCCCTAGGGGACATTACCTGTTGAATGAGTATGTTCTTATGCCTCATGATCGAAATGAGTCAAATGCCCCTAAATAGATCTATTATAATGCAAGATGTTATGAAAATGATTCCTACTTCGGATGTCCTTACTCATTCACCCATCAAAATTCCTCGTCAGAATATCAATCAAACTTTGCTCCTATATTTTGAATTAGATTAGTCCTACTGTACCATTCTGCTGGAAACGATCCTCTCCTAAGATTGAATCATTTAAATTGTCCAAACATGCTTTGAACTGAAGAAATTTCCCTGACTCATGGGAATTCTTTAAACAATTGTTCTGTTTTAGTTTCTTGTATTCTCTAGCAATTCCAGAGTAATATGCAAAACTTCGTTTGTAAAAATATTTAGTTCATCAATCATTATTTCAATACAACACACTTTAGAAGACAAATAATCTGATCTTTGAGAATAGTTTGATAAATCATCATAATACAACCAGAAATTAATCTGAAAACATATCTTTGAGAAGAAAAAGAATCTAAAGATAGTAATTAAAACAAAAATTTGATGTCCAACATATCAATGCTTGGGCCTCTGTATACAGATCCCATGAAGACTATTTTGAGTTTTAACATGTGTTTAGAAGATCAAAAGTACTTTGTTGATGCCCCGGTATGTAACGCACTCCACTTCTCGTTAAATAAAGTATAGCAAGGTCACTGCATGCCTCTCAAAATTTGAGCAGCCCTTTCGGGTTTTCAACTCAAAACCCCTTTGGTCTCAAAGCGCCTTTTGCGGATTTTCACCTTGGCCTCTCTATTTTTTTTTTTTTCAAGTCTCATAGCGCCCTTTACAGGTTTTCACTTTGGATTCTCCTTTCTTTTAGACAAAGTATTTCTTGACTGAGTCTGGATTCACTGGATTGGGTAAACTCTTCCCATCTATTTCTGTCAAAATCAGTGCACCACCAGAGAAAGCCTTCTTCACAACATACGGTCCTTCCCAGTTCGGCATCCATTTCCCTCTAAATTCCTTCTGTATGGGGAGAATCTTTTTCAATACAAGGTCCCTTTCGTGGAATTCTCTTGGCCGAACTTTCTTGTTATAGGCTCGCATCATTCGCTTATGATACATCTAACCATGGCGAATAGCTTTTAGCCTTTTTTCTTTAATCAAGTTCAATTGGTCATACAACGATTGAATCCATTCTGCTTCATCCAGCTTTATCTCCGACAAAATTCGAAGAGAAGGTATTTCAACTTCAATGGGTAAAACTGCCTCCATCCCATAAACCAACGAGAAAGGAGTTGCCCCAGTAGAGGTTCTGACGGACGTTCTATATGCTAAGAGTGCAAATGGTAACTTCTCATGCCAATCTCTGTCGGTTTCAGTCATTTTCCCCACTATCTTCTTGATGTTTTTGTTAGCAGCTTCCACTGCCCCATTCATCTTTGGGCGATATGGAGATGAATTATGATGTTTAATCTTGAATTGGCTGCAGACTTCCACAATCGTGCTGTTGTTCAAGTTCAATGCATTGTCTGATATGATCCTCTTAGGCATTCCATACCGACAAATGATCTTCTTTTTCAAGAATCGACCTACTGCTAACTTAGTAACACTAGCATAAGAAGCTGCCTCTACCCATTTCGTGAAGTAGTCGATGACCATGAAAATGAAACGATTCCCATTCGAAGCTTTTGGTGATATTGGCCCAATGACATCCATGCCCCACATGGAAAAGGGCCATAGAGAAGTCATAACATGCAAGGGTGAAGGTGGTACATGAATCTTGTCCCCATACATCTGGCATTTGTGACATTTCTTAGCATAGATGATACAATCTCCTTCCATAGTAGACCAATAGTATCCAAACCTCATGATTTGTCTTGCCATCGTAAAGCCATTAGCATGTATCCCACAAACTCATTTATGTACTTCCTCTAGGATTTGTCTAGCTTCTACAGTGTCAACACATCTCAAAAGCACCTGATCTTTCCTTCTTTTATAAAAGATATCCCCATCTAGCACATATTCGCAGGCTAACCTCCTTAAAGTTCTTTTGTCATTCTCAGTTGCCTGCTCAGGATATTCACGATTTCTCACATACTGTAATATATCATGATACCAGGGATGGTCATCCTTTTCTTCTTCTTCGATGTTACAGCAATGAGCTGGAACCTAAAAAATGCTCATCTGAATTGGTTTTATATCCTCTTGTTTATTTGCTTTAATCATGGAAGCCAATGTTTCCAAAGCGTCCGCCATCTGATTTTTGTCCCGTGGGAGATAATTGAAGGTGACATTATCAAATTTTTCAAGTAACTCCAAAACTACCTTTTGATAATTAATCAATTTGGGGTCCCTTGTCTCCCATTCACCCCTAAGCTGATAAATTACCAACGCAGAGTCTCTATATACTTCCAAGGTTCTAATTTCCGGCTCCTTGGCCACTCTAATCCCCATGATGCATGCTTCATATTCGGCCATGTTGATCGTACAGTCAAAATCCAATTTACATGTAAATGGATAATGATCACCATTTAGGGATACCAAGACTGCCCTAATTCCATTTCCTACAGCGTTTGATGTGCCGTCGAAGTTCAACTTCCAAGGATATTCTTTAACGACTGCCACACACATCAACTCCTCATTAGGGAAATCAAAGCTCAACGGCTCATAATCTTCTAGAGCTCTGCTAGCCAGAAATTCTGCTATCGCACTTCCTTTTATAGCTTTTTGACTTACATAAACTATATCAAACTTTGATAGCAATATTTGCCATCTTGCCATTTTTCCATTTAGGGCTGTTGACTCCATCATGTACTTCAACGGATCAAGTTTTGAAATTAGCCAAGTCGTATGATATAGCATATATTGTCTCAACCTTCGAGTCGTCCAAATCAATGCACAACACAACTTCTCAATTGGTGAATATCTCATTTCACACTCAGTGAATTTCTTACTGAGGTAACATATCGCTTTCTCCTTTCTTCTCGATTCGTCATGTTGACTAAGCACACATCCCATAGAATTACTAAACACTGATAAGTACAGAATTAATGGTTTATCCGGACTCGGTGGAGATAGTACTGGAGCGTTTAGCAAGTATTGCTTGACTTTATCAAAGGCACTCTGGCATTCCTCATCCCAAGTACCTTGGTTGTGTTTTCTAAGGAGGCAAAATATAGGATCACATTTCTCAGTTAATTGCGAAATAAACTGAGCAATATAATTCAACCCTCCAAGAAAACCCCGAACTTCCTTCTGAGTACGTGGTAGAGGCAAATATCGTATGGCTCTAACTTTGTCTGAGTCAACTTCTATTCCCTTTTTGCTGACCACAAAGCCTAGTAATTTCCCCGACCTAGCTCCGAAAGTACACTTTGCCAGATTAAGTTTTAACTGAAACTTCCTTAATCTTAAGAACAGCTTCCTCAAAACTTCAATATGTTCCTCCTCCGTTTGAGATTTGGAGATCATATCATCGACATACACCTCAATTTCCTTGTGCATCATATCGTGAAATAAGGTTACCATAGCCCTTTGGTATGTTGCCCCTGCATTCTTCAACCCAAAGGGCATTACCTTGTAACAGAAGGTACCCCACAATATTATGAAGGTGGTTTTATCCATGTCTTCAGGATGCATCTTTATCTGATTGTACCCCGAGAAACCATCCATAAAGGAGAATAACGAATATCCCGCTGTATTATCTATCAAAGTGTCGATGTGCGGTAAAGGAAAGTTATCCTCTGGGCTAGCTTTGTTAAAATTTCTGTAACCTATGCACATTCGTACCTTCCCATCCTTCTTAGGAACAGGCACAATGTTAGCCACCCATTCTAAATAGTTAACCTCTTGTAGGAATCCAGCATCAAACTGCTTTTTGACTTCCTCTTTTATCTTCAACACAATATCAGGCCTCATCCTTCGCAATTTTTGTTGAACTGGTTTGCAATCTTGTCTTATAGGAAGACGATGTACCATGATATCAGTATTTAATCCCGGCATATCCTGGTATGACCATGCAAATATATCTTTGAATTCACGTAGCAGCTCAACCAGACCTTGTCTCGTTTCTTAAGCAATATGTGTGCTAATTTTCACCTTTTTCCCTTCCTCCAAGGCTACATTCTCTATTGCCTCTTTCTCTCTGGGTAGAATTTGTTTCTCATCTTGCTTCACCATTCTCAAAAGATCTGGAGACATATCACAATCCCTATCATCTTCAAAATCCTGAAGTTCTTCTAAACACATCTTTTGCTCAAAAGAGAATCTAAGATTTCTAGTATCAGTACTCATATCATTGTTATCTAGGGACCTGCGGGGTACGAAAGAATGTACAAAAAATAAACGAATTTTCGAAACATTTTTATGTTATGAATGAAATGAAAGAATGTAAAGGTCAAAAGAATATCGAACGGTATAAAAGAATATTTACTTGAATTGATAACAAAAGTTATGTTTTATTGAAATGTAAATATCTGAACATGAGCCTATTTTACAAATGAAATCTTACTACTCCTAGGCTTTAGAGTAATAAGAGTGTTCTGAAAATTACTCTGAAGAATCTTTAAAAACTATAGGAAGTTCCTCTGCAACCCAATTGTTCAAAGAGCTTCCCGGTTCGTAAGGGCGAATGCCCTCAAGGTTTCCTTGTCCAAATTCCTCATTATGCACAGCATTAATGTAGAAGCTTTCTTCCTTAAGCAACCCTCCTTCAGGGTGAATTATCCCTCCTGATACAAAGGTTTGGGATATATGGGGGAACGTCGTCGATTCCCATTCTACTTCTTTTCCATTTAAACGCGCCCTTCTCCTTTCTTGACGCTTTTCTATTTCCCTCCTCCTTTGCTTTTGATCAGGCTTGAAACCCAAACCAAAATGGTCTCTCTTCTCTTTTAACTCCAGAACTTGAAACCTTCCTTGAAGATATCTTCCCAATCCTTTTCCTGGCAAGGCTTCTCTCCCTATTATCATTTGTAGACCCATCCTTGTAGTTTTGGATATCTTGGGCGCCGGTATCTCATTCCCCTTTACAATGAATGTTACGTTGACGAATTCTAATGAACGGAAGGAGCATTCAATTGCCTCCTCGTTGCTTCTACATAGGGTGCATTACTAGTAACTGTCGCTATAATGTCCTCCTCTGCATTTATAGTGACCAACCGTCTATTAGCTACTAATTTCAATTTTTGGTACAGAGATGAGGGCACCGCTCCTGCTGAGTGTATCCAAGGTCTCCCTAACAAGCAATTGTGAGAGGGTTTAATGTCCATTACTCAAAGTCCACCTCATAAGTATTTGGCCCAATCATCAAAGGAATGTCGATTCTTCCCATGACCTTCTTTTCCGTGCCATCAAATGCTCTCACTATATTATGGCATGTTTTCATATGAGAACTATCTATGGGCAATCTGTTCAATGTCGATAATGGTAAGACATTTAAAGCTGATCCATTATCAATAAGTACACTTGGCAGTGTATACCCCTTACAACGAGTGGTGATGTGTAAAGCTTTAGCTGATCCCATGCCACCAGGTGGAATTTCATCATCATTGAAATAGATGAAATTGTCAGCACTTATGTTACTAACCAATCGATCCAACTTGTTGACGGATATATCATTAGTAACATAAGTCTCATTGAGTACCTTTATTAATGCTTCCCGATGTGCTTCTGAACTTAGAAGCAAAGCTAACAATGATATACGAGCTAGTTGTTTGCACAATTGTTCAACTACGCTGTACTTGCTGTGTTTTATGAATTTTAAAAATTCTCTGGCTTCTTCTTCCTTCACTGGCTCATTAATCAGTGTCTCAGTCCCTTTTCCTTTGCCAAAAGTTTTTGCTTTTGCAGGCTCAACTTTGACGCCTTCTGCATCGTAGCGCTTCCCACTACGTGTGTAAGAACCCTCACCTTGAGCTTCCTTAGAAGCACTAGCTATATCCTCCCTTTCCAGCATTGACACATGGAAGTTATAATTCCAGGGTACCCTCTTGTTATCCTTATAAGGAAATGAAACAGGTTTATGAATGATGACTTTTGGTACCGTTGGTATTTCAACTTCATTATTTCCTGGTAAAGAAATAATAATCCTTGGCCGGTTTTGATTTTTCGGTGCACCTTCTAATGTGCATATATGTCCCTCATTTGAGCCAGATTCATAAAATTCTAGTTCTTTGTTGTCCATAAGGCTTTATACCAAGGCCTTAAACTTATAGCATTCCTGGATCTTGTGCCCCTCTTCAGCATGGAACTCACAGTAGTCCCCTGCTCCTTTATTCCTTTCTTTAGAGATTATCATCTCTTTTTTCACCATTTCCTCCCAAATCATTTTCATCAGCGTTCTCACCTCAGACATGCCCTCTTTAATCCTTCTCATACCCATATCCCTAACTGCATTTACCCCTTAATCACCATGATTTGGTAACGGGTTCTCTGTACTAGAGGTGTCGTCAAATTTTACGACCCCTATCTTGATTAGTCTTTCCACTGCCTTTTTAAAACCAGTGCAATTTTCAATTGAATGCCCCGATATCTCTGCATGGTACTCACATTTGGCGTTTGCATCATACCATTTAGGATATGAGGGTTGTAACAGTTTCAAATGAAAAAGGGCTATTGCATGCGCATTGAATAAACTTTGATAAAGCTCCCGATACGTCACTGGGATATGCGTAAATTAGAATTTTTTAGAATTTTGTCTCGAACCAGAGCCCTGCTTTTGAGAATCTTGTTGCCCAACCGTAGTTACTCTGGGCTGACTAACTGTAACCGTTTTTGAATTGTAACTACTCGTATTATTCACCTCATTATCCTTCCTCCTTGAGGCCGATCTTTTAGTAGCTTCCCCCTCTATCTTGCCACCTCTTATGGTATTCTCAATCATTTCTCCCGCCATAACCATATCGCCAAAACTCTTGGTAGTACTTCCAATCATGTGGGTAATGAATGGGGCCTTTAAAGTGTTGATGAACAGCATGGTAGTTTCTTTCTCCAAGAGTGGTGGTTGAACTTGCATGGCAACCTCCCTCCACCTCTGTGCATATTGCCTAAAGCTCTCATTAGGTTTCTTTTCCATATTTTGCAAAGTGATTCTATCAGGAGTCATGTCAGTCACATGATTATATTATTGCATAAAGGCTTGCGCTAAGTCTCTCTAAGAACCGATCCTTGCGCGACTCAATTGATTATACCACCTAGCCGCTGCCCCAACCAAACTATCCTGAAAACAATGGATCAATAATTGATCATTGTTTACATAACTAGTCATTCATCTGCAGAACATGGTGATATGGGCTTCTGGGCAAGTAGTTTCATTGTACTTCTCGAATTCTGGCATTTTGAACTTATGGGGAAGCACCAAATCTGGGACCAGGCTCAAGTCCTTAGCATCAATTCCCTGACGATTATCAGCATTTTCTAGTGCCTTAAATTTCTTCTCTAACCATCTGCAACGTTCCTCTAGTTGCCTTGATGATTATAGTCTCATTTCCTCCCTCTCAGCTATATCTAGATCAGGCATAACTGGATTGGCAGGGTTGTCTCCAAGGTTGAATCCCGAACTAGTTTGAAAGTTCATGGGTATTCCAACATCGACTTGTCCCTGTTGAGGCCTTATTGTGACGGACGGCCCTCGAGGATATGCCTCAGGTTGAGTCTGCACATGAGGCGGAGTAAAACCAGGAGGATGACCCTCGTTATCCTCTTCAGTGGTAGTCATAAGGGCCTTTCCTTTATCCGTTGTCCCCTTCAACAGCTGAGCCATCTCAGCCATCATATTCTTTTGAGCTTCCAACATTTGATCCTTCATCTCCTGTTGGATTTTTGCTAATTGCTCCTGCAACTGCTCTTGCATTTCTTTCTAAATCTGCTCAAATCTTTGATCCATATTCTTTGACTTAGCGCGTGTACCGTAAGGATGTGTTGCTTCCAGATTTTCTTTGTCTTACTCTCTCTTTCTCCCTAATAATTTTAACTAATTAGGGTCTTTCTATAAATTTGAATGCATATGATGCAATGAGATGTAAATGCATGAATGCAAAAGATATCGATTCTGATTCAGTTTCTTTTAGAAAACATTATTTAAGAAACAAAAATCTTTATACGAAATGGATTACAAATACGCCTTTGCCTTTAGGCCCAGAGTTTTAATCCTATTAACAAAGAAGTTAACTCTAAACCTCTATCTGTTACTAACTCATACTTTGTACTTAATACATTAGCTTGTGCAGCTAGGTCTTGTAAATGATCAGCAACCTCTCGAATCTAGACTATGGCTTCTCCCATGAGATAATCCCTATCTCTGACTTGATCCTGAAGATGGTGAAGTTCTTCCTTCCAGTGTCCTTCTCTTGCCTCGAGCTGCTCTATCCGTAATTCACAATTTTGCAATGCTGCTTCCAACCTTCCAATGTTGTGCTTCATTTCTTCGATCTTGTTCAAACTTGCTTTTAACTCGACCGCAGAATTACGACTTCAGTGATGATGAAGAGATCGTCCCAGCTCTGTCACCTTAGCCTTTAACCCTTGGTTCTCCTTCTCTAAGGCCTGATTCTGCATTTACATCTCTTGGAACTTCTTCTCCTAATACTCAACTTTAGCTCTTTCTTCTTGAACCTCTTGTTGCCACTGCTCTGAAGACTTCCCCAATCCAGCTCTCTTCAATGATGTTGTGTCTTCTTATACTGCGTCTTCAAGTCATCTCGGTCTTCATCAATCTTCTTTTTTTTTTCCTCACTTTTTTAACCTCGATATTCTAAACATCAACGTCTAAGCTTAAGTACATCTTCTCCTCCTTGAGCCTTTCTATCTTTCTTCCAAGCTCCAGATTCTTCCTTTCGAACTCTTGCTTTATGACCTCTAACTCTTATGGAATCATTCGTAAATTCTCCTCCATTGATCGAGTAGCCTCCAAACTCGGTCTATGGATGTTATCACTTAGTAAACCACCCTTTGTATTCAAAAGTTGTCGTTGGTCCTTTAGTCAGAATCTTCACGCAGCAAACCTTCTTCCAAGCCTCGTAAATTTCTCGCATTTTCTTCTTATAATGATCCCCTTTATATGAGAAGTCACTCTAAGCTAGCCCTTGAGTTGCCGGTATGAACTGCTCCGCCTTATATTGCCTTAGGACGAGTAATGGTGTATAACCGACAACTCCCCAAATTCCAGGAAGAGGTACCCAATCAAAGCTTCCGCAACGATAAAGAATTTCGCTAGGGGTCATCCAAGGGGCTTTCCATATAACATCTTCTTCTTGGAGGTTCTGAAGTATTTCTATCCACCTTTCCCCTGTAATGTCATCCCTCCTTGGTGTAGCTGCTGCTTCCTTTAGCGGAGAATAGTCTTTGAAGAACACCCGGCAAGGAACCTTATCAACCTTCCAAAAATGACTATGGAACCAAACTAACAACAACTGTGTGCATCTAATGAATCTACCTTCCCCAGCTCTTCGACATGCACTCAAGGATCTAAACGTCTCAGCTAGGATTGCAGGCACAGGTGTGTTCTGTTTACCAAGTCGATCGAATAAATCTATAGCCGCCTCAACTATGTGTCCCAAAGCTTTTGGGAAAATCACCAAACCATAAATACTTAAGGCCAGGACATCAACCCTTCTCTTTATATCTGGGTGTGCCAATATTAGATCCCTTAAGCTTGCCCACGGAATACATTTACCCTCACCCTTTTGTTGGACACGAGCTGCGACCCATTGCTCACTCATCCCTGTGATCATCATTAATTTCTTCACGAAAGTAGGAAGATTAGCAGGCCTAACATAAGCTTTGTTACCTTGGATTTTTGGACAGCAAAGCAAAATCGTATACTCCTCTAAAGTAGGTACTAAGTCTACCTCCCCAAATGTAAAACAACTATAAGCAGGATTCCAAAACTGTACCATGGCTCGAAAAAAATGCTTGTCCACCCTGATGTCTAACAAGTAGGGAAGATTTCCAAAATTCTGGTAGAACAGCTGCTTAGGTCAGTATCATATATAAAAAAAATGATAAACAAGTACTTACAATGGTAGCTTACTAAAGGGTATCACTATATTCCCTAGGGTAAGCACTTAAAGTTCACTATATGAGTTTTAGTTCTAAAGCAAGGGTACCTAAACCAACAGATTCCTCGGTCCTCACCCATTATAGGCTCATATAGACCAAGTTCAGTTCAGGGGGACACATTTCCCTATGGCCATGCGGAGATGAAAATCTCGTGAAGAAATAGGTACAGTATCCCGAAAGCAATCCACTAGCTCATACGGAGGTGAAAACCTCACGAAAGCGTAGCTTCTCACTCCCACTTAAGGGGGCGACCACAGTGGTCATGCAAATGCAATGTACGGCAACAGGATAACAAACATATGCAGCAAACACATGTAAAAAGGATCAATTTTTAAAATTTTTCAAACTTCCAACATTAAGACAGAAAATAATCAGTTTCTTGGCTCGGCTCTCTTATGGTCCCCCGCGAAGTCGCCAAGCTGTCGAAACCTCTTTTAAATGGGGAGGATATTTAAAAAACGGGAGTCGCCACCAACCTTTTAAAGTGTGATTGGATCACTTTATAAAACATTTTGGTCTATGAAATTACGAGAAAACAGGTTCGGGAGTCAGTTACGCACGAGGAAGGGTAACGCCCAAACTTGGTACCAAATTGAATAATTTTGTCTTAATGTCAAAAGCTTGAAAGAATTTAGCAATAAGATCTCTTTTAAAACCGTAATAATTTGAATTGAAAATCAAAATTCTTTTGTCCCAAAAGAATGCGAACATCATATCCAGCGTGATTGGACACGATATTCAAAAACTTTCGTAACTAAAAAAATTATCTCGTAATTTGTAAAATCTATTAAAAAGATACTTTAGATATTTAGACAAACAGGAAATCGCAACCCAGCATGTTAGGGCACTATTTCTCGAATTCCTAAATACAAAAGACATTGCCTTGTTTTTTAAAATTCCTTTAGATTAAACGAAATTTAAAAATAAAAAAAACGATGATGCATTTAACCTATTACAAAAGATCAATATTGGATTAATTAAACTACATATTCTAACATTTCATATAATGTTGAAAATGGTAAATATGACATAAATCACACAATATACTTTAACATTCCATACATACATAATCACAAATAATATGAATATACACATTATCATTTCGTACAAAAATACAAAGCAGCAAGAATAATGAATATTAAACATATATAATAATACTTCATGTGAATATATTCTTAAGATAATAACATAAAATGATCAATTTGCACACGAATATATAACAATAAATAAATAACATGATAAATAACAAATAATTTATAAGATGAAATTAGTGTGTTAAAACAACACCTAATAAAAGAAGGATAAAAAAAACAAAATGAAAACAATAAAAAAATATTAATCAATATATAAGTAATAGAAAAAATTTAAAAAATATATATTATTTAATATAGTAGCTTGATATATTTATAAAAAAGGGATGTTAAATTAGAACAACATTTTGTAGTAAATTTTGAATATAGACATTAAATATATATAATAACAATATATATCTTAGTTTATAATAATTTACAAATTTAATTTTCATATACTAATAAATAATAAATAATGAAATAACATATATAATAAAAGGAAGATAATATAGGGAATAATATATAATAATATATGATATGTAATATATAAATAAAATATAATGAAATATAAATAATATGATAACTATTATAAAAATAAGGATAATATATATGTACTATTATTTAATAATAATTTTTTTAAAAATTTAAAATTTTACACAATTAATGAATAATAAAATAATACATAATTTAAAATAAAAAATAAAAATGCAAGGAATAATATACATAAAATATAATGTATAATAAAATTTATAAATAAAATGTATAATAATAAAAATAATATAATGGATAATATATAAATAAAAAATAATATATACTATTTTATATAACTAATATTTATAAAAATAAATAATATCTAAGGTATTTAACAAATAAATTATGTAAAAAGATTTAAAAGGGTTAAAATTAAATAAAACTAAAGTTCTAGGGCTAATTTTAAAATAACAAAAAAAATTTAGGCCTAATTGGAACGCAATCAAAACTACAAGGGACTCACTGGGTAATTTGCCCTAATCCCAAAACGACGACGTTCTTCAGAATGGATTTTAATGGCCATTAGGATGAAATTGAAACAAATATAAAAGATTAGGGCCGAATTAAAATAAAAATAAAATAAAATTGTAAAGATTAAAAATACGGAAGGACCAATTGGGCAATTAGCCCATTTTCCAAAAACACGCGGATCCTCCCCCGGGTCACGGGTCAACACGCGGATCCTCAGCATTGATACGACGCCGTTTTGAAGCTTATTGTTTTAAGCTAAACGACATCGTTTTAATAAGGCTATATAAGCCAAATTTTAACCTAAAATTTCATTTCCAAACCAATTTGAAAAAAAAAAACAGAAAAATTCTCTGAAGGAGAGCTGAGATCTGGCCCTCGGAGCTCTGTCGAGCCTCCGTCCTGGGGCTTGCACGCGCCTACACACCTCCGTCAACACCGCCTCTTACGGCGGCCAGAAGTTGGAAAGTCTCCCTTTTCAAGGGAAATCTGTCGGTAACTTTCCTTTTTCTTATTTAAGTAATATTTTATACGTTCATAACGAGGAAAAAAAAGTAAAAGATCACCTCTGTTTTCCTCGATAGCCTGTTGGTATATTTCGTATACGTAAACTGCCTATATTTTATTGTATGTGTGTATAAAAAACCGTAGTTTACATCCTTTTGATTCGGGCGTTTATAGCCACTGAAAAAGAAAAGAAAAATATATTACAATCTTTGATTTTATTTCCTGCCATATTTGCATTGGTCTCTGCTGTTTCTTCTTTTCTTTTTTGCAAGTACCAGCGAAGAATCCAGGGGTGAATGCGCTGGCATTGATTCGTGTGCCGATTACAGCGCGATATGGCGCCGGAGTCACAATGTCAATGGAGGCGTCGATGAAGGTCACTGGAACGACGTAAAAAGGGTGTGACGATTGCCGTGCCTGCGGTGCGAATTCTGGAACCTTCCTCTAGCATGTGCGGCGCCTAGGGTTTCAGAAACCCTAGGTCTTCCATCCTCTATTAGTTTGGGCCTCCTGGGCCGTGTCCATTTGTGGGTTAGGTGTAACCGGGCATAGGGTCTTAGGCTAAATGGGTCTTATATCAATAGGCCTTTAGGCCCATTTGTAAACTGGACATTTTATTGCACGAGCCTGAGCGAATTTGGGCTATTACAGTTGAAGCTCAGTTTTTCGTGTTTTGGGTACACAGTTATTTCGATTTTGATGCGAGAACACACCCAAGACCAGTAGAACCTAAAATCGACAAACCAAACTCTCGAAATCAGTCATAATTTATGATTAAATTGAAAACACAAAATTGCAAATAGTCTAATTCAAGCATTCAACACTTACCCCAATGCCTCGAATGATTTCGACTAAAATTTCGCAAGAGAATAGCCCCTTTCCTTACGATTCACTGCTGCCAAAACTCAACATCAACTAATGGAAAGAAAGGAATAGCAATGATTTGAACAGTTTAAAATGGTTTCCCCCAACCCACATGAAAAACACTCTTAAACTTACCAAACCGTGCGAAAACACCAAAGAACTAAAAAAAAGGGGATCGAAAGACAGATTTCGATAGAATTTCAGAAGCAAGGAAACAAAAAGAATTTTCCATGCAATAGAAAAAGGAACATCAAATTTTGGGAGTCTGATAGAGAGAGAAAAAAATAAAAAAGAATATCTCTAAAACCCCCAAATTGCTCCCTACTAACCCACTAACAAAAAACTTCTCAGAATCCAACTCCACCAAGACTCTATTAGACAATAGAGCAAAAATAAACACCCTTGCTCACACAGGGATTCGAACACAAGACCTCCAACACAACAACCCCCTTACCACTCGAACCAGCAGACTCATTCTAATATGAATTAACAGGCAATTTTATGTAAGCCCACTCTACAAGGGTAAGACTTGGATCAAAAATAACAAAATTTGCTAAAAGTAGGACTTGAACCCAAGACCTCTCACACACACCCAGAACACTTAACCACTAAAGCAGATACACACTTATGTCAGGTATTTACAGAAACAAAAATAAATTATTCAGGGCGTTATAGAGCAGCTCGGACTAATTCGAAGGCCATAATAGAGATGGTCTTAGTTTCCCTCAAGGCCCAATCACAAGATCCAAATTCAAGCAACTAAAGTCAAACCTCAACTTATTCGTTCAAGACTTTATCAAAAAAAAAAATTCAAGAAGAAAAGTTGAAGCTTCAAGACGATGGATTTTGGAGCAAGGATGAATTAGAAGGGATTAATTTTGTTTGTGGGCCTAAACTCCCAATCTATGATGACAAGACCATGTGGAGAATGTTAACAAGCTTAGGCATTTCATTTCAAGGACGCTAACCAATCCCACAAGCTAAGGCGTTTCATATTGGGTTCAGGTTCTAGGCTTAATTTTTATTATACATGAGCCTAATATTGTATTTATCAGCTCTTATTATTTTATTATTTTTAAGTACGAATTTTTTTATAATTATTAATCATTTTAAGTTATTTGGGAGTTTATATTAATAAGAAAGCTTAGTTTAAAACTACTACTTGTTTAGATTAATTAGAGTTCTAGTATATTAAGAGTTTTATTAAGATTTATTTAGCTAGCCTATTTATAGGCCTTTGCATTGTACACAAATCAGACAATTGTTTTCTTTAATAAAGTTTTCAACTTTAGGAGTTTGTTTCTTTGTGCAAGATTTCCTTCTTGTGATTTTTAGAATTAGTTTTCTTCTCGATTCTTTTCAAGGAGTCGTGGGAATTCGTTCTTCACCCTTCAATTTGCCAAGGATTATTTCTTGGAGGGTTGATGAGAGTCATTAATTGAGTTTGTTGAGATTTATTGTAACACCCCTATCCTATAACCGTCACCAGAATAGGTAAGAGGCATCACCGGATAGACAGAGCATTTCAGAACAATACAAAATCACAGATTTTAAACAACATTGATACATAGGCATTCATCAACATTTCATCCAATAAAATGGTCTACGAGACCAACAACATACATTTAAGAAAGGTCGAGACTAAACCGAACCCATTCAGAATTTTCAGAACTTAATCAAACTTTTCAAAACTGACAAAGTCACATGCCCGTGTGACTCACACTGGCACAAGACATGCCCATGTGCTCCAACCGTGCCAAAAAGAGGTCCTATACTGACTTTTTCACACGGTCAATAGGCACGGCCGTGTGCCATGACCGTGTAAAATTTAGCTAGCTACTGACTTTTTCACACGGCCACAAGGCACGCACGTGTTCCCTAACCGTGTGGAACAATGTAGGCTTGGTTTAAGCCAATTTGCCACCCCTTTTTGGGTCAAATCCTACAAGCAATAATACACAACATTCATACATATATTTTAACCAATTCCATGCTTAAATATGACCAATTCACATTAAGACATAGCAAATCACAAACATACCCTAAAATTATGCACAAAACTTATCATTTGCTAGCCAATTGACATGGCATAACATATATACATATCAAGCTTACATTCTTAAACCTTCTAGCCTATACATGCCATACTTATAAATATGTACATTTCCAAAAGTACCAAAATGAGTTCGATAGTGTGGTGACAATCCTTGACTATCCCGAGCCTTCAGTAGCTATGATAACTGTAAAACAGATAGAAATCACATAGAGTAAGCTACAAAGAGCTTAGTAAGTCAAATACAATTACACAACTAATATGGCATATAAGTAATAGTTAATGGCCAGAATTCACAACCGTCTCATAGAATATTTCCTTACTTCACAGAAACATAGTCTTTTCTATTCAGAAATCTAGTATGATACAAACGTACCTGTATGATTTATACATTCCATATATTTATTCCGTATCTCATACTTTATCATCGAACAATTCAGAAACGGAATAGAGATTCATAGACAGGTACAATGCCAACGTCCTAGACATGGTCTTACATGTAATTCGATATCGAAGCCTCTGTCCCTGACAGGGTCTTACACGAAATCTCAAAATTGAGGCCTATGTCCCAGACACGATCTTACACGATACCTCAGATCAATGTCGACGTTCTTCCAAGAACATACAAAGCTTTTCATACACTAGCATATTATAAGAGTTTATTCATCAGGCTCTCAAGGTCATCCAATGTAGATCACAGTTTATATACGCAGAATTTAAATCAACTTAACACATAAGTGTAGTTTGACTTACCTCGTACGAATTTCGGATGAACCGAGTCAACTATTCAACTACTTTAGACTTCCCTCGATCTAAATCTGATTTTCTCTGTTCTTGATCTAATACAATTCAAATTCAACCATTTAATCATTCATTTCATTCAAAATAATCTATGAACACATATTTAGGGCACTTTACATTATAGCCCTTATATTTTCACACTATGACAATTTAGTCCATTTTTCACAAAATCACAAATATGCAAAATTCACCAAGACTATAGCTTGGCCAAATATACATAGCTTCCATATAATCCAAAATAACATATTTAATTCACAATTTAGTCCTTCAAAACCTTATTTTCACAATTTAGCCCAAATAGCTCTATTTCATAAAAGTTCAAAGATAAAACTTATAAATTATCTACAAAGCCTTTATAATTCATCCAAGAAAATCACAAAACTCAATATATCAACAATGGCATTTCATGAAATCTTTAACAGAAACAGAAATTCAGACATGGGCTTTGAAGAACACGAAGCAACGATCACAAAAACGCAGAAATTATAAAAAAAAGGACCAAAGTACATACCTTAATCAACCAAAACAAGTGCCAAAACTTAAAGCTACAAGTGCCAAAACTTAAAGCTCAATTCTTTCTTCTTTTTCTTTGTTTTTTGGCAAGAACCATATGATAATGGCCATTTTCATGATATGTTTTATTATATTGAACATTATATGCCATTACTAACTTTGCCCTTATTAATACATGTGAAATTTCACCTACTAATGTCCATAATTGTCCACCTACATTTGCCATGCAAGGACTTTTATTTTAAAAGCCAAGGCCAAATAGGCACTTTAACAATTAGCATGCAACTTTTGCATTTTACGCGATTAAGTCCTTTATATAAAATCGAGCACAGAAACAGACAAATTAAATCACAAAAACTTTGCAGATATAAATTTACATGTCACAGACACAGAAAATAATATTAAAATATTTTTTAGACTCAGATTTGTGGTCCTGAAACCACTATTCCGACTAGGGTCTAAACTAGACTGTTACAATTCTCCCCCCTTAGGGATTTTCGTCCTCGAAAATCTTACTGTTAAACATATTTGAATATTGTTGTTTCATTGCATCTTTAGGCTCCCATGTAGCCTCTTCTACTCCGTGTCTATGCCATAGCACTTTGACTAATGGAATTCTCTTATTACATAATTCTTTAATCTCACGAGATAGAATACGAATTGGCTTTTCTTCATAAGTCAAATCAGAATGAATTTCAATATTGGACGGAGAAATTACATGTGAAGGATCAGATCTGTATTGTCGAAGCATCGATACGTGAAATACATTGTGAATCTTTTCTAACTCAGATGGTAGCCTTAATCTATAAGTAACTGGCCCAACTCGCTCAATGATTTCATACGGTCCGAGGAACCTCGGACTCAACTTGCCCTTTTTACCAAATCGGAACAGTTTCTTCCACGGGGATACTTTCAAAAACACTTTATCACCGATCTCATATATGATATCCTTTCGTTTTAAATCTGCATAAGACTTCTGATGATCAGAGGTAGCTTTCAAACTATCTTGGATTATTTTCACTTTCTGTTATGTTTCTTTTATCAAATCAATACTGTAAATTTTATTCTCACTGAGCTCAGACTAGTATAACAGAGTTCTACACTTCCTACCATATAAGGATTCATACGGTGCCATTTTAATGCTCGATTGGAAACTATTATTATAAGCGAGTTCAATCAAGGGTAGATATTGTTCCCACGTACCTTCGAACTCAAGAATGTAACATCTCAACATATCCTCGAGGATCTCAATAATCCGCTCAGATTGACCATCTGTTTGCAGATGAAAAGCAGTGCTGAAATGCAATCTAGTACCCAGGGCATCTTTCAATTTCTTCTAGAATCTTGATGTAAATCTCGGGTCTCTATCTGACACAATCGACAAGGTACACCATGTAGTCTCACAATATCAGAAATATAAAGCTCAGCTAACTTATCAAGTGAGAAATCAGATCGTACTGGAATAAAATGAGCTGATTTCGTCAATCTGTCAACTACAACGCAGATTGGATCTTTCTTTCTCGGAGACAGGGGCAAACTCGAGACAAAATCCATGGTCACTCGATCCTATTTCCACTTCGGAATCATAATTGGTTGCAACAAACCTGATGGCACTTGATGTTCAACTTTAACTTGCTGACAAATCAAACATTTAGAAACAAAATTAGAAACATATCTTTTTATTCCCGGCCACTAGTATAGTTGTTTCAAGTCGTTATACATTTTCGTAATCCCCGGATGTATAGAAAATCTACTACTGTGAGCCTCACTCAAAATCATCTGAATTAACTCTGGATTTCTTGAAACACAAAGTCTATTTTTGAATCTCAAACAATCATTAACATCAACCCGAAATTCAGAATCACACAGAGCTCGTTTAGCTATCAATTCATTGTTAGATTTTTGAGCCTCGCAGATCTGCTGTATAAACAAGGGTTTTGCTTTCAGTAAGACACAAACCAAGGTATCATCAGACAGTGCTAAATGAGCATTCATTGCTTGCAATGTAGATAATGATTTTCGACTCAAAGCATCTGCTACCACATTTACTTTGCCCGAATGATAATCAATAACTAGCTCGTAGTCTTTTAACAATTCTAACCATCTTTTTTGTCGCAGATTCAAATCTTTTTGCGTCATTAAATACTTCAGACTTTTATGATCAGAAAGCACGTGACATTTCTCACCAAACAGATAGTGACGCCCGATTTTTGAGGCAAATACAATAGCAGATAACTCAAGATTGTGTGTCGGATAGTTCTTTTCATGTGGCTTCAACTGTCTCGAAGCATAAGCAATGACTTTACCTTCTTGCATTAGCACACATCCCAGACCAATCAATGAAGCATCCTGTAAATTACAAATTCTTTACCCGATTCAGGTTGTACTAATACTGGAGCTTCAGTCAACAAAGCTTTCAACTGATCAAAAAACTATTCTGACACTTTTCAGACCAATCAAACTTCACATCTTTCTGTAGTAGTTTTGTCAATGGAGTCGCAATCATTGAAAAACCTTTCACAAATCTTCTATAGTAACCAGCAAGTCCCAGAAAACTACAGACTTCAGAGATATTCCTCGGAGGTTTCCAATCCAAAATAACTAAAATTTTGCTCGGATCAACTCGGATACCAGAGGCTGATATAATATGACCCAGAAAACCAACTTCTCGTAACCAGAATTCACACTTACTGAACTTTGCATACAACTGTTTATCTCGCAGTGTCTGTAGCACTATTCTCAAATGCTCGGTATGTTCAGACTCATTACGTGAATAAATCAAAATGTCAACAATGAATACAACCACAAATTGATCTAAATACAGTCTGAAAATCCTATTTATCAAATCCATAAAAATAGCAAGTGCATTCGTTAATCCAAAAGGCATAACTAAAAATTCATAATGCCTGTACCTTTTTCTAAAAGCAGTTTTCAGAATGTCATAGTCCTTTACTCGCAACTGGTAGTAACCTGATCTCAGATCTATCTTTGAAAACATAGTAGCACCTTTCAACTGATCGAATAAGTCATCAATCCGGGGCAGAGGATATTTGTTCTTTATAGTCACTTTGTTAAGCTGGCGGTGATCAATACACATTCTCATTGTGCCATCTTTCTTTTTCACAAATAGAACAGGAGCACCCCAAAGTGAAAAGCTCGGTCTAGCAAATCCTCAATCGGTCAGTTCTTGCAACTGAGATTTTAATTCTTTTAGTTTAGTCAGAGCCATTTTGTACGGAGCTATAAATATCAGAGTAGTACCAGGTACCAATTCAATGCCAAACTCAACTTCTCTAATAGGAGGCAAACCCGGTAGTTCTTCCAGAAACACATCAGAGAATTCACAGACAACATGCACTGATTCAACTTTCTTATCATTCAATTTCGAGTCTAACACATAAGCTAAGTAGGCTTCACAACCTTTCTTTACATAATTTTGTGCTTTCAGTACAGATATCATAGCTGATAGCCCATTCAGATCACTAGACTCAATTCGAATTATCTCATTATTCTTACATCTTAAGTCAATGACTTTTCGTTTGTAGTTCACAATAGCATCATGCAACGTTAACCAATCCATTCCCAGAATTATGTCAAATTCGTCGAAAGACAAAAGCATTAGATCAGTAGGAAAAGAGATATCTCGAATCACTAACGGATAATTCTTGCAGACTTTGTCAACCAAGACACTTTTGCCTAAGGGGTTCGATACTCTAATTAAGAATTCAGTAGACTCTATAGGCAAAGTCTTACTATATACTAAATTCATAAAGATATAAGAATGAGTTGACCCGGGTTCTATCCATGCAATCACAGAAGTATCATAAAGAATGAAAGTACCAATAATCACGTCTGGTGACGAAGTTTCCTTACGAGCTTGGATAGCATAGGCTCTAGCAGGTGCTCTGGCCTCAGATCTAACAGCAGCATCCCCAGTAGCTCTTTGACCACTACTTGTATTTTTCGTATTTCTGGAAGGTCTACCTCTAGCTGAGGTGTTACTCAGGCTCGAATTCTGTACATTCTCTTACTCAACAGGTTTAGAATAATCTCTTACGAAATGATCTAGAGATCTACATCGAAAATAGGCTCGGTTATTCAATTTACAATTTCCCGGATTTCTTTTACCACAATGTTTACATTCAAGTTTCTCAGATCGGACATTTCCAACACTTGCAACAAAAGTAGCAGGAGCTCTGGTGTTTGAATACGATCTAGCTCGATCTCGGTTCGAATGTCCCACATTAGTATTTGAACGGTTCTGATCATCTCAGAATTTCTTTGACCCAGACTGAAATGATTTACTCAAAGATCTCTTTCTAGCATCTCTAGCTTCAGAATCAGCTTTTCTTTTCTCTTTGCTTAATTCTTCAGCTTTACAAGCTCGCTCAACGAGCACTACCATTTCTTTAATCTCCAAAATCCCTACTAGTAGACGGATATCTTCGTTTAGTCCATCTTCAAACCTTTTGCACATTATTGCCTCATTCGATACACATTCCCGAGCATATTGGCTCAATCTCACAAATTTACGTTCGTATTCAGTAATAGACATACGACCTTGTTTAAGCTCGAGAAACTCTTTACGTTTCTGATCAATGAATCTCTGACTAATATATTTCTTCTGAAATTCGGCTTGGAAGAAATCCCAAGTAACTCGTTCGCTCGAAACCATAGATATTAAAGTTTTCCACCAATGGTACGCCGTCTCTCTCAGAAGTGAAACAACACTGTTGAAACCATTTTTTAAAGGGATGTTTGAAAAACGAGGATCGACTTTTGAAAAATGAAAACGGGAGTCGCCACCAATCTTTAAAGTGTGATTGGATCACTTTATAAAACGTTTTGGTCTACAAAATTACGAGAAAACATGTTCAGGAGTCGGTTACGTACGAGAAAGGATTAGCACCCTTGTAACGCCCAAAATTGGTACCAAATTGAATAATTTTGCCTTATTATCAGAAGTTTGAAAGAATTTATAAATGAGATTTCCTTAAAACTGTAAAAAGAATCAAGATTCCTTCATTTTAAAAGAGTATAAACATCACATCCAGCATAATTGGACATAATATCTTTAATCTTTCGTAACTGAAATCATCTTGTGATTTGTAAAACTCGTTTAGAAGGATATTTTATATATTTAGACAAACAGGAAATCGCAACCTAGCATGTTAGGGCACTATTTCCCGGATTCCTAACTATCAAAAACATTGCCTTTTTTTTTAAAAAAATCTTTTGGATTGAATGAAATATAAAGTTTTTAAAAATAATGATGCATTTAACATATTATGACATCAATACTAACAATATATACTACATACTTTAATATTTCATACAAATATAATAAAGTAAATGATGAATGACAACATAAATTATGGTATACATTATCATTTCATGTAATTATAATCATAGAGAGTAACGAGAATAACAATATAGATTACAGAATACATACATAAAAATATAACATAGAAAGCAATAAACCTAATTATTACGTAACAATATTCTATGAAAATCCTACTTATAAATAATCAATTCTTAATAGATATAGAAAATAACAAATGGGTGATGAGATATTATTACTATTGAATAAATATAATGAAATACATAACATAAATAAAATTATGAACATACAAATCAAAAATGAAAATAATAAAATGAATACAAAAATTTTGAAAAATGAAGTATTTAATAAAGTATTAAAATTAAGTATAAATGATGAAGTTAAGTTTTCTTAGAGATGATTAATATATATAAAACACATTACATGATATAATAACTTAATATACTTGTAATAGCCCAAATTTGACCGAGCTTAAATAAAACAAAAGAAAATAAATAAATAAATATTTATTTAATAGTCCACAGTCCATTTACAGCCAAGGCCCGTTAAGCCCAAATACCTCAGACCTGTTACACCCATAACCCAGCTAAAAACTAACCCAATAACCCGTTTTGACTCAACAGCCCATTTACAATCTAAGACCCTATGGCCCAATAATGATGTTTGGCCTGGTGCCCGAATAGTTTCAAGAAACCTAGGGTTTCCTGGGAAACCCTCGCGCCGCAGCAAGCAACACGGCCCCATGTCACGCCCCAATTGGCGCATGGATCGCACCCCACCGCCGAAGATCGTGCCATTAACCTGCAAGAAAAGGAAAGAAGCAAACAATCAACCAATAATATCAAAATCAGAATCGGGGTTGACTTTTTTTTGAGATTCATTTGTAAATAGTATAAATGGGTGTAAAAAAAAGTAGAAAAGGATATACGAAGATAGTGGTACGTTTGATTACGCAAACAGAAACACAAACAGTGTTTTTTTTTCTTTTTTTGAAAGAAAGGTAATATTTGGTTTATTGTTATTTTTTTCTTTTCTTTTTTAAATACATACAGAACAATATTTTTAAAGAATATTACTAAATAAAGAGGGAAAGATAGTTACCTTTGACGCGCTTAGAAAACAAAAGATTTTAGACTCTCCGACCGCCGCGTACGATGGAGCGTGTGGTGGCGCGTGTAGCGGTCGATCATCGGAGCTTACGCCGGACTCCAAGCTGAGGAGAAGAACTGAGAGAGAGTTTTAAAAAAAGGGCAGAGTTTAAATGAATTTGGGTGTAAAATTTTATTTTTTATAATAGTATAAAACGGCACCGTTTTGGCTTAAAACAATAAGCCTTAAAACGATGCCGTTTAAAGTATATAACCCGCGTGTCGACCCGACCCGGCCAAGGGATCCGCGTGTTTTCTAATATTGGGATAATTGTCCAATTGGTCCCCCCGCATTTTTAATCTTTTTAATTTCATTTTATTTTTATTTTTATTTGGGCCCTAATCTTTTATATTTGTTTTAATTTAGTCCCAACGGCCCTTAAAATCGGTTCCAGAGAACGACGTCGTCTTGGGATTCGGGTTTAAATACCCAATGAGTCCCTCAGCTTTTAGTTTGTGTTTTAATTAAGTCTAAATTTTTTATTATTTTGCAAATTAACCCCAAATCTTAATTAAATTCGACTTTAATCTTTTCTAACTTAAATGCTTTATATATATATATGTATTTTAATATAGGTTACATAAAATGGTATATATTATTTATTAGATTATTATACATTTTTTAAAAATATATTTATATTATATATTTTATTATATATACATAATACTTATTCTATTATTTTTATAGGTTATATATTATAGATTATTTATTTTCCTATATTTTTATATGAAAAATACTTATTATATTATTATTATATCCCTTATCATATTATATTTCATCATATTCTATTTATATATTTTTTTATTACATATTATATTTTACTATATACATAATATTTTTCTTTTATATATATTATATTATATTTCCTTATATTACCTTTATTTTATTATAAAGTATATATTATATTATTTTATTAGTTATATACATCTTTAAAGTTTAATAAATAAATGTAATATTAATATTTAGTATATTTTTATGTATAACTATTATATTTTATAATATAACTTATATGTAGGTATCATTATTTTAAAAAAAGGGTTCTCTTTTATCATTTTTATATTATACTTTTAAATGTCTTACTCCTATTTATTTTTATTTTATACATTTTACTTATTTATATTTTATACATTTTACTTATTTATCTTTGTATTTTTTCTTATATTGATATTGTTTAGTTGATTAAATCTTACATATCATTTATAATGTTATTTTAAAATTATTGTTAAAAGTTGTATTTTAGAATTAACATATATGTGGGTATTATTTTAGGCATGTTTATGTTAAATTGTATGCTATGCACCTTTTTTTTCGTGTTTATTGATTTATTAAAATGTATATAGAGTTATATCTTATAAGTTTATATGCTTACTTATTCATTTTTAATGTATATCGTATATTTTTTTGTATGTATGTTTTACTTGTTTTTAATTTGCTATGTTCGTTGTTTAAAATTTGTTTAAATTCATGCTTTTACTTACCTATTATGATAATATGTTATATTGTATGTTATTCTGTAATGTAAATATGCTCCTTCATGCATCAATTTAAAAAACGAGACTCTAAAGTTTTCAAAAAATAAAGGCAATGCTTAGTGTTTCGAAATTTCGAGAGAAGTAGTGCCCTAACTTATTGGGTTGCAACTTTTCTCGTTAAGTTCAAATAATCAAGCACCCTTTTAAGTTTTTTAAAGTTTTCAAAGTACAAGCAACTGTCCCGAAATTTCAAGGCGTTGTGTCCTAACTTACTGGATATGGCGTTTTGTTGTTTCGAGATAGGGATTTCCAAAAAAGGCTAACATAGTATCAAATATCTTAAAAATATTGTGTCCTAACTTATTGGATGTAATATTCTGATTCATTTGATACAAGTGAACCATAATTTTCAAAATAAAAAATATTAAAAAAGGATTGCATCATAAAATTTTCAAATTACCGACATTAAAGACATTTTGATAATCAGTTAGGTACCAATTTTTAGGCGTTACGAGGGTGCTAACCCTTCCTCATACGTAACCGACTCCCAAATCCATTTTCTTGATTTTCGTAGACCAAAATTAATGTTTTAAAACAAAACATTTTATAAGGTGATCCAATTACACTTAAAAAAGATTGGTGGCGACTCCCGTTTTCGTTTTTCTTAAAGTCGTTCCCTATTTTCCAAAACACGATTTTAAAATGGGCTCGACAGCTTGGCGACTCCGCTAGGGACTAATAAGAGAGTCAAGTCGTGTAATTGATTATCTATTGTCTTAATGTCGGAAATTAATAATTTTAAAATTTAATCCTCTTTGCATTACATGTGTTTGTATTATTGCATGTGTTACTATATTCTGATACGCATTGCATTTGCATGACCGTTGTGGTCACACCCTTAAGTGGGAGTGAGAAGCTACGCCTTCGTGAGGTTTTCGCCTCCGTTGAAGATAGTGGATCACTTTCGGGATACATCCGTACCTATGGTTTCGTGAGATTTTCATCTCCGTGTAGCCATAGGGAAATATATCCCCCTAAACTGAACTCGATCCAAATGAGCCTATAATGGGTGAGGATCGAGGAATCTGCTGGTTCAGGTACCTCAAACTTTAGAACCAACCTCATATAGAAAAACCGTAATAGCCCAACTTAGTTAAAGTTAAACTTTAGATATTACCCTTATAAATTATCATTGAGATTTATTGATATCATGCGATACTGACTATTTCTTTTCTTTTGTTTGCATGACATTTTTGCATTTACAAAGGTATCGATTCACGATCAGTCTCTAAGTTAGGAAGTTTTGTTATGGAGAACCGACTTCTTGATAGAGTGGAAGGCAACGCCGATGTTCATAGATGGTCAGAGCAAACTCATCTAGAAAAGGGAGACAGCATAACTATGGGATACGTGTCAAAATTGTCAGATTATACTCGTATTAGTGTCACACAGAATAATCTCCAAGAGCTTATGGAAATTTGGGATCAGTGGGGCAATGAGACCAAGCAGTTATTCTACGATAATTATGGAGATTTACCTTACTTGCTTGATATTCAGGTAAATGAGCACTTGTTCTGAGCCTTTGCCCAGTTTTGGAACCCGGCGTACAGTTGTTTCACTTTTGGGGAAGTAGACTTGGTACCTACCGTAAAGGAGTACACTACCTTACTTCATTGTCCCAGGTTTCAGAGTGACAGGATCTATTCTCGAGCTGCTTGTGTCCCTACCTTTTGGAAGAAATTAATGATCATTACGGGAATGAGCGAGCAGTGGATCATGGCCAGAATTAAAGAAAAGGGTGAGTGCAAGTGCATTTCATGGGATGCTTTGAAAGATCTGATTTTGACACACCCCGATGAAACGTAGAGGGTAGACATTTTTGCCTTAAGTTTGTATGGACTGATGGTTTTTCCTAGGGCTTTGGGATATGTGGATGAGGCGACCACGGATCTTTTTCATCGACTTGGTAAAAGGTCACTTCCGTCCCTACGATTTTGACAGAGACATTCAGGTCCTTAGGTGCGTGTAGGAAGGCTGGTGCAGGCAGGTTTATAGGGTGTGCTCAATTACTCATGGCTTGGTTCTACAGTCACTTCTGATTGATTGATAAGATTGTTTGTCGGGTGTTTTTTGAGAACTACTCCCCATTGAAAGATATAGTGGCCTCATCTAGGAAAGTGGATGTGCCGAAAGAGAATTGGATAGCATTACTTCAGAATCTTCAGTCGAAGGATGTTGAGTGGAGAGCTTCATGGATGGTTCCTGGAGAGATACTTTATCGATGCGGTAGCTTTGATTGGGTTCCCTTGTTGGGAATTTGGGGTGCCATTGGTTATGCCCCTTTGCTCGTGTTGAGGCAGCATGGATTGAGACAGTTCGTACCAGCAACTCATGGGTTGGCTCAAAGTAAGTTTATATACCGAGGAGTCAATTATAAGAAGAAGGTTAGTGAGGTTTCTAGTGCTTAGAACAAGACTCGTCGATTGAAGGGAGTGGCTATTAGTCCTAATACGACCCAAGAATATGTCGAGTGGAGGAGTCGAAGGATTAACGGCAATGTCCCTATAACAAAAATGGAAGAAGCTCGACCAATAGAGGAATATTCGCAAGTAATACCCTCAGAGCTTGATATCATAAAGCAAGAATTTAAGAGAAAGAATTTAGAACTCGAAAAGAAGATAGAAAAGCTTGAGGAAGAGAAAATGTACCTGAGTCTAGATGTTGACATGCAAAAGAAAGAGGTTGAAAAAGTTAGGAAGGAAAAGAGGAAGGTTGAGGAAGACCGAGATGATTTAAAAGATGAGTATAAGAAGGCACAAGTATCTTTAAAGCGAGTGGGGTTAGGAAGGTCTTCGAAACAGTGGAAGAAAGAAGTTCAAGAGGAGAAAGCTAGAGCTGAGTATTGGGAGAAGAAGTTTCAGGAGATGCGGTCGCAGAATTTGGCATTAGAGAAAAAGAATAAAGGGTTGAAGACTAAGGTAACTGAGCTTGGAAGATCCCTTCGTTGGCACTGAAACCATGATCCTATGGTCGAGTTAGAGGAGCTAAAATGTAAGGTTGAAGATTTGGAAGTGGCATTGCATAATGGTGAACTTCGGATTGAGCAGCTCGAGGTGCAAAAGGATTGTATAAAAGGAGAGCTCCATCAAGTTAAAGGTCAAGTCATGGATAGGGATTACATTATTGGGGAGGCTATAGCCCAGATCTGAGAGATTGCTGAATATGTTCGAGACTTAGCAGTACGAGCTGATGTGTTGAGTATGATGTATGAGTCAGCGTCTGATAAAGGTCGAGAGTTAGCCCTTTTATTAGATAAAGTTAGAACTTTGGGCATTATGGCAAAGGCGTATATGTGATCCATTGATATGTAAATATATTCTTTTTTTAAATAAAGTTTTCTAAATGAGATTGAATCGAGATCGATGCCTTTTTGCATTCATGCATTTACATTACATCACATCATATGCATTCAAAGTTATAGAAAGACCCTAATTAGTTAAAGTTTACTTCTAAAGGTAGAAAAGAAAATCTGGAAATCACACATCCTTACGGCACCCGCACTAAAACTAAGAGTATGGATCAAAGGTTCGAGCAATTGCAAAAGGATATGCAAGACCAATTGCAAGAGCAGTTGGCCAAGATGCAAAATGACATGAGGGAACAAATGTTAGAGGCTCAGAGGAATATGATGGCTGAAATAGCTCAGCCTCTAAGGGCCACTGATAAAGGGAAGGCCCCCATGGCTATCACTGATGAGGAGGGTGAGAATCGTCCTCCGGGTTTTACTCCGCCTTATGTGCCACTGCAAACTGAAGTACCTCCTAGAAGACCATCTGTCATTGTGAGGCCTCAACATGGGCCAGTTGATGCTGGGATCCATATGAATTACCCAAATGGCTCGGGATTTAATTTAGGTGATAATCCTACTAATCCTCTCGTTCCTGATCTAGATATAGTGGAAAAGGAAGATTTGAAAGCCGAAGCTGCAAGGCAGTTGGATGAACGCTGCAGATGGCTAGAAGAAAAATTCAAGACTTCGGAAGGTACCGGCAATCATCATGGGATTGGTGCCAAAGACTTAAGTTTGGTCCCAGACTTAGTGTTGCCTCACAAATTCAAGATGCCAGAGTTTGAGAAGTACAATGGTACTACTTGCCCAGAGGCCCACATCACAATGTTCTGTAGAAGGATGACTGGGTACGTAAACAATGATCAGCTGTTGATCCATTATTTTCAAGACAATTTAGTGGGAGCGCAGCCAGGTGGTATAATCAGTTGAGTCAGACTAGAATAAATTCATGGAGGGATCTTGCGCTAGCTTTCATGCAGCAGTACAATCATGTGACTGACATGACCCCCGATAGGATCACTTTGAAAAACATGGAGAAAAAGCCTAATGAGAATTTTAGGCAATATGCACAGAGGTGGAAAGAGGTAGCAATGCAGGTTCAACCACCACTGCCGGAGAAGGAGACTACCATGTTATTCATCAATACTCTGAAAGCTCCATTCATTACTCACATAATTGGAAGCACTACCAAAAGTTTTGCGGACATAGTTATGGCAGGAGAAATGATAGAGAATGCCATAAGGGGTGGCAAAATTGAAGGGGAAGCGGCCAAAAGATCGGTCCCAAGAAGAAAAGACAGTGAGGTGAACAACACAAGTAGGTTTAACTCGAGGGCAGTCACAATTAGTCAGTCCAAAGTGGCTACGATTGGACAACAAAATACTCAAAGACAGGAATCGGGCACAAGACAGAATTTAGAGAGGATGCAATTCACGCCCATCCCTGCGACGTATCGTGAGATTTACCAAAGCTTATACGATGCACATGCAATTGCTCCGCTTCACTTGAAACTGCTACAGCCACCGTACCCCAAATGGTATGATGCAAATGCTAAATGCGAATATCATGCGGGAATACCGGGGCATTTGATTGAAAATTGCACTGGATTCAAGAAGGAAGTGGAGAGACTTATCAAGATGGGGGTTGTGAAATTCGACAGCACCCCTAATGCTAAAAATCCGTTACTAGATCATGGCAATTAAGGAGTGAATGCCATTGATGAAACTAGGGAAGGGATAATCAAGGAAAATATTGCTGAGGTGAGAATGCCTTTGAGGGTAATTTGGAAAGAGATGGTGAAGAGAGGGATGATAACCTCTGGGAAAGAAAAAGAAGAAATGGGGAACTACTGTGAGTTCCATGGAAAAGAGGGTCATGAGACCCAAAGTTGTGAAGAATTCAAAGCCTTGGTGCAAGGCTTC
This sequence comes from Gossypium anomalum, assembly GCA_025698475.1. Taxonomy (NCBI): domain Eukaryota; kingdom Viridiplantae; phylum Streptophyta; class Magnoliopsida; order Malvales; family Malvaceae; genus Gossypium; species Gossypium anomalum. Next base: position 2,354,731 of record CM046957.1, on the reverse strand, counting down.
ATTGATAATAAAGAGCTACAAATTTTTGAAGGTAGCTCTTATATAAGAGAAATAAGTGCGCTGGAAGGGGAACAACAAGGAACCAGCCGACCAAGAATTATTATTTCCTTGTCAGGGAATAATGAAGTAAGGGCGCAAACCAGGCCCAAGGTCGTCATCCATAAACCCACTCCTTTCCCTTACAGGGATGACAAGAGGGTGCCATAGAGCTATAACTACAGTGTAACAGTACCTGAGGGGAGAGTATAGCCAGTGCGTCTAGGGGTGTGCAAAATGAAGGCTCCCATACACGAAGTTGGAAGCGTTATGATGAGAGGGGCATCAGAGTAGAGCCCACGAAAATAAAGGATGTTGAGAAGAAGAAAGAGGCTGAAGTATCCATCAATGAACCAGTAAGGGAGGAGGAAGCTAAGGAATTCCTAAAGTTCCTTAAGCATAGTGAATATAGTATGGTCGAGCAGTTGCGTAAGCAACCAGTGCGTATATCAGTATTAGCCTTACTTCTGAGTTCTGAGGTGCATCGGAATGCATTGTTGAAGGTACTTAGCGAAACATATGTCACCCACGACATATCCGTTAGCAAGTTAAACCGGTTGGTGAATAACATCAGTGCTGACAATTTCATCTACTTCAATGATGATGAAATTCCACCTGGGGGCATAGGGTCAACCAAGGCTTTACACATCACTACTCGATGCAAAGGATACATGCTTCCAAGTGTACTCGTTGATAACGGGTCGGCTTTAAACGTCCTTCCATTATCCACATTGAACAGACTACCCATTGATAGCTCGCATATGAAAACATGTCACAATGTTGCAAGAGCCTTCGATGGAACTGAAAGGAAAGTAATGGGGCGAATTGACATCCCTTTGGAAATTGGGCCAAATACGTATGAAGTTGATTTCTTGGTGATGGATATCAAGCCCTCTTATAATTGTTTATTGGGGAGACCATGGATATACTCGGCAGAAGTGGTGCCCTCCTCATTACACCAAAAATTGAAGTTAGTGACAGATAGACAGTTAACAACCATCAATGCGGAGGAGGATATTATAGCAACAGTCACTAGCAAGGCCCCTTATGTCGAGGCAAGTGAAGAGGCTATTGAATGTTCTTTCCGCTCTTTAGAAATCATCAAAGCAACCTTCATTCTGAAAGGAAGTGAGGCGCCGGTACCTAAAATGTCTAGAGCCACAAGGATGGCCCTGCAAATGATGATGGGAAAAGGAGCATTGCCAGGAAAAGGATTAGGAAGACAGTTGCAAGGAGGGATTCAGATCCCAAAACTAATTGAGAAGAAGGATAGCGTTGGTTTGGGCTTTAAGCCAGACCATAAGCACAAGAGGCAAGAGATTGAGGAGCGCCAAGCAAAAAGGAAGGCGCGTTTGAACGGAGAAGAAGTGGAGTGGGAACCAATGACATTCCTACCTATATCCGAATCCTTTAAGTCAGGAGGATTATTGATGGAAGAAAGTCATCAGATCAACGCTGTACACAATGAGGGATTGGAGCAAGGAATTCTCGGGGGTATTCGCCTTTATGAACCAGGGAGTTCTCTGAACAATTGGACTGCGGAGGACCTTCCTGTAGTCTTTAGGAATTTTTTAGAGTAATTCTCAAAACATGTCTGTTACTATAGGGCCTAGGAGTAATAAGATTACGTTTGTGAAAAGGCTATTGATCATTTATTATTATTTTAATAAAACATAATTATCAATTTGGACGAATATGATTTCTTTTTATCAATCAATATTTCGTTAAACTTTTTCTTTCATAGCATACAAACAACCATTCTTTGATTCATTCATTCTTTGTATATTCTTTCATACCCCTACAGGTCTCTAGATATCAATGACATGAGCACTGATACTGCAACTCCTGATTTCTCTTGCGAACAAAACATGTGTTTAGAGGAACCTCAGGATTTTGAAAATGTTCAAGATTATGATGTGTCTCCTGATCTGTAAGAATGGTGAAACAGGAGGAGAAACAAATTATGTTGCATGAGAAGGAGGCAATAGAAAATATAGGCCTAGAGGAAGGGTAGGAGTTAAAAATTGAAACACTGATTTTCGAGGACACAAGGCGTGGCTTGATTGAGTTGCTTCGAGAGTTCAAGGATATCTTCGGATGGTCCTATCAGGATATGCCCGGATTGAGTACCGACATTGTAGTACATCGTCTTCTGGTAAGACAGGATTGCAAACCAGTCCAGCAGAAGTTACGAAGAATGCGGCCAGATATTGTTCTAAAAATAAAAGATGAGGTTAAGAAGCAGTTCGATGCAGGATTCCTACAAGAGGTTAAGTACTCCGAATGGGTGGCTAATATTTTGCCGGTCCCTAAGAAGGACGGGAAGGTACGAATGTGCGTTGACTACAGAGATCTGAATAAAGCTAGCCCAAAAGACAACTTTCCTTTGCCGTACATCGACACTTTGGTAGATAACACAGCGAGATATTCGTTGTTTTCCTTTATGGATGGTTTCTCGGGGTACAATCAGATAAAGATGCATCCAGAGGACATGGATAAAACTACCTTCATAACCTTGTGGGGCACCTCTTGCTACAAAGTAATGCCGTTTGGACTGAAGAACGCAAGGGCAACCTACCAGCGGGCCATGGTGAACTTGTTCCATGACATGATGCATAAGGACATTGAGGTATATGTTGATGACATGATTGCTAAATCTCGAACAGAGGAAGAGCATATTAAATTTTTGAGAAGACTATTCTTGAGGTTAAGAAAGTTTCAGTTAAGGCTTAATCCGGCAAAGTGCACTTTCGGAGCTAGATCGGGAAAACCATTGGGTTTCGTAGTCAGTAAAAAGGGAATAGAAGTTGACTCAGACAAAGTTAAAGCTATACGAGACTTGCCTCCACCACAAACTCAAAAAGAAGTTCAAGGATTCCTAGGAAGGTTGAATTCTATCGCTCGGTTCATTTCACAACTGACCGAGAAATGTGATCCTATCTTTCGCCTCCTCAGAAAGCACAATCAAGGTACTTGGGATGAGGAATGCCAGAATGCTTTTGAAAAGGTCAAGCAGTATTTGTTGAATGCTCCGGTATTATCTCCACCAAGCCCAGATAAATCGTTAATACTATACTTGTCAATGTTCAGTAATTCTATGGGATGTGTGCTTGGTCAGCATGACGAGTCAGGAAAAAAGGAGAAGGCAATTTATTATCTCAGTAAAAAATTCACTGACTGTGAAATGAGATATTCACCAATTGAAAAGTTGTGTTGTGCGCTGATTTGGACAACTCGGAGATTAAGACAGTACATGCTATACGATACCACTTGGCTCATCTCAAAGCTTGACCTATTGAAATACATAATGGAGTCAACGGCTCTAAATGGGAGAATGGCGAGATGGCAAATTTTGCTTTCAGAGTTTGATATAGTCTACATAAGTCAGAAGGCTATAAAAGGAAGTACGGTAGCAGACTTCTTGGCCAGTAGAGCTCTAGAGAATTATGAGCCGTTAAACTTTGATTTTCCAAATGAGGAGTTAATGTGTATAGCAAAGACCGAAGATTCTCTTTGGAAGCTCAATTTTGACGGGTCTTCTAATGCAATCGGAAATGGAATTAGGGCAATCTTGGTATCCCCAAATGGCGATCATTACCCATTCACCTGCAAGTTGGACTTTGATTGCACGAAGAATATAGCTGACTATGAAGCATGCATCATGAGACTTCAAGTAGCCATAGAGCGGGGTATAAAAACCCAAGAAGTATATGGAGATTCTGCGTTGGTAATTTATCAGCTTAGAGGTGAATGGGAGACAAGGGACCCTAAATTGATCAATTATCGAAAGGTAGTTTTGGGGTTACTTGAGAAGTTTGATGACATCACTTTCAATTATCTCCCACGAGATAAAAATCAGATGGCAGATGCTTTAGCAACCTTGGCCTCGATGATTAAAGTAAATAGAGAGGAAAAGGTGAGACCAATTCAAATGAGTGTCTACGAGGCTCCAACCAGCTGTTGTAATATTGAAGAGGAAGAAAAGGATGATAACCCTTGGTATCAGGATATATTATGATATGTAAGAGATCATAAATATCTAGAACAGGCAACTGAAAATGACAAACGAACTTTGAGAAGGTTTGCTTGCGACTATTCTTGGATGGGGATGTTTTGTACAAGAAAATAAAAGACCAAGTACTTTTGAGATGTGTCGATGCTGTGGAAGCTAGGCTAATTTTAGAAGAAGTTCATGAAGGGGTTTGTGGGACGCATGCAAATAGGTTCACGATGGCAAGGCAAATCATGAGGTTTGGCTATTACTGGGCCACCATGGAAGGGGACTGTATCAACTATGCCAGGAAATGCCATAAGTGTCAGATTTATGAGGAGAAAATTCATGTACCACCTTCACCTTTACATGTTATGACTTTTCCATGGCCTTTCTCCATGTGGGGCATGGATGTCATTAGACCAATATCACCTAAACCTTCGAACGGACATCGGTTTATCTTCGTAGTAATTGACTACTTTACAAAATGGGTAGAGGTTGCTTCTTATGCGAATGTTACTAAGTCAGCTGTGAGTTGGTTCTTAAAGAAGAAGATTATTTTTCAGTATGGAATGCCTGAGAAGATCATATCCGATAATGCATTGAACTTAAACAACAAAACAATAGCAGAGGTTTGTGACCAATTCAAGATCAAGCACCACAATTCTTCTCCCTATCGTCCAAAAATGAATGGGGCAGTGGAGGCTGCCAACAAGAACATTAAGAAAATAGTGGGAAAGATGACTAAGACTTATAGAGATTGGCATGAGAAGCTACTGTTTGCACTCCTGGCCTATCGAACATCTGTTAGAACCTCTACTGGGGCAACCCCATTCTCGTTAGTTGACGGGATGGAGGTAGTGTTGCCTATTGAAGTATAAATACCTTCTCTCTGAATTTTGATAGAGATAAGGTTAGATAAAGCTGAATAGGTTCAATCCCGATATGACTAGTTAAACTTGATTGAGGAAAAGAGGCTGAAAGCCATCCGACATGGTCAGATGTATCAGAAGCATATGATACGAGCTTATGATAAAAAGGTTCGTCCAAGGGAATTCCATGAGGGGGACCTTGTGCTAAAGAAGATCATTCCCATTCAGAAGGACTTTAGAGGAAAATGGATGCCAAATTGGGAGGGGCCATATGTCGTGAAGAAGGCTTTCTCTGGAGGAGCATTGATTTTGACAGAAATGGATGGGTAGAGTCTACCCAATTCAGTGAATTCAGACTCAGTCAAAAAGCACTTTGTCTAAAGGAGAGGAGAATCCAAGGTGAAAACCCGCAAAGGGCGCCTTGGATTTTCAAACAAAAAAAAATGGAGAGGCCAAGGTGAAAACCCACAAAGGGCGCCTTGTGACCAAAGGGGTTTTGAGTTGAAAACCCGAAAGGGCAGCTCAAATTTTGAAAGGCATACAGCAATCTTGCTATATTTGACTCAACAAAGAGTGAAGCACATTGTATATTGGGGCATCAACAAAGTACTTTGGATCTTTTAAACACATGTTAAACTCAAGAAAGATTTCATAGAGTTGGTGTATAGACGCTCAAGTGGCGATATCTAGAGCATCTAACTTTTATCCTGTTTGCTATCTATAGATTCTATTTCTTCTCAAAGATATGCTATCAGATTTATTTCCTTTGTATTTTTGACAATTCATTCAAATCCAATTATTCTTAAAGATCTATTCATCTTCCATTATTTTTTTAAGTATGTTGCATTGAAATAATGATAGATGAATTAAATATGTTCACAAACGAAGTTTTGCGCATTACTTTGGAATTTCTAGATAATGCAAGAAACTAAAACAGGACAATTGTTTGAGAAATTCACATAAGTAAGGAACGAAGGAACTCGAGGAATTTCTTTCTTCCAGTCCAAAAGGAAAATAGACAAAACCAACGATTCAATTCTCAGGAAAGATTATCTTGCAGACATCCTCAGTGGATCGTAGCGTTTGAGGAAGGGTACAGGCCTACAGGCTGAGCAAGAGTAATACTTTGAAAAAAGAAAAGACAAATGAAGGAATGAGTGATGACGTCTAGGATAGAGGTCATGTTCACAACATTTTGCATCATAGCATGTTTAATTAGGAACATTTCTCACTTCAATCATGGCATCCTAATTATTAGGCATAATCATTCTACAGGTTATCAAAGACGATGCGCCTTAAACCCCCTAAGTAATAGGGTAATAGGCCGCAGCATAGCAGATCTGACCTTCAGATGTTTATATTGAAGCAGATCCAAGATGGTTTGGCATCCTTGTGCTTACAAAGAACAAATCAAAGACATAGCTGATTTGGCTTTCACGTGTTTACGTTGAAGCAAATCTAAGATGATTTGGCATCTCTGTATTGTCAGAGAACAAATCGAAGTTTGGCGTCTCCATATTTGACGAAGGGCAGACACATGGCAGATCTAACCTTCAGATGTTTATACTGAAGTAGATCCAAGATGATTTGGCATTCTTGTGTTTACAAGGAACAAATCGAGGACATAGCAGATTTGACTCTCAAATGTTCTCAAACAAATCCAAGATGATTTAGTATCCTTGTGCTTACAAAGACCAAATCAAAGACATGGCTGATTTGGCTTTCACGTGTTTACGTTGAAACAAATCTAAGATGATTTGGCATCTCTGTATTGTCAGAGAACAAATCAAAGTTTGGCGTCTCCATATTTGATGGAGGGTAGACACATGGCAGATCTAACCTTCAAATGTTTATACTGAAGTAGATCCAAGATGATTTGGCATTCTTGTGTTTACAAGGAACAAATCGAGGACATAGCAGATTTGACTCTCAGATGTTCTCAAATAGATCCAAGATGATTTGGTATCCTTGTGTTTACAAGGAACAAATCGAAGACATAGCTGATTTGGCTTTCACATGTTTACGTTGAAGCAAATCTAAGATGATTTGGCATCTCTGTATTTTCAGAGAACAAATTAAAGTTTGGCGTCTCAATATTTGACGGAGGGCAGACACATAGCAGATCTAACCTTCAAATGTTTATACTGAAGTAGATCCAAGATGGTTTGGCATCCTTATGCTTACAAGGAACAAATCTAAGATATAGCTGATTTGGCTTTCACGTGCTTACGGTGAAGCAAATCTAAGATGATTTGGCATCTCTGTATTGTTAGAGAACAAATCGAATAAGTGGATTTGGCGTCTCTGTGTTCAGCGGAGAGTAGATCAAAGATATCAACATGACAGTCATAAGTTTGCAAGCAGCAGATTGAAGATCATGATTTGATAAGATTGGTCAAATTTGGTCTTTCTAAATCTTTGCTTAATTTCTGTTACACAGTAATGAGCAAAGAGGGGCAGCTGTAATAGCCCAAATTTGACCGGGCTTAAATAAAACAAAAGAAAATAAATAAATAAATATTTATTTAATAGTCCACAGTCCATTTATAGCCAAGGCCCGTTAAGCCCAAATACCTCAGACTTGTTACACCCATAACCCAGCTAAAAACTAACCCAATAACCCGTTTTGACTCAGCAGCCCATTTACAATCTAAAACCCTATGGCCCAATGATGATGTTTGGCCTGGTGCCCTAATAGTTTCAAGAAACCTAGGGTTTCCTGGGAAACCCTCGCGCCGCAGCAAGCAACACGGCCCCATGCCACACCGCAATTGGGGCATGGATCGCACCCCACCACCGAAGATCGTGCCATTAACCTACAAGAAAAGGAAAGAAGCAAGCAATCAACCAATAAGATCAAAATCAGAATCGGGGTTTACTTTTTTTTTAGATTCATTTGTAAATAGTATAAATGGGTGTAAAAAAATAGTAGAAAAGGATATACGAAGACAGTGGTACGATTGATTACGCAAACAGAAACACAAACAGTGTTTTTTTCTTTTTGTGAAAGAAAGGTAATATTTGGTTTATTGTTATTTTTTTCGTTTCTTTTTTAAATACATACAGAACAATGTTTTTAAAGAATATTACTAAAATAAAGAGGGAAAGAGAGTTACCTTTGACGCGCTTAGAAAACGAAAGATTTTAGACTCTTCGACCACCGCGTACGATGGAGCGTGTGGTGGCGCGTGTAGCGGTCGATCATCGGAGCTTATGCCGGACTCCAGGCTGAGGAGAAGAACCGAGAGAGAGTTTTAGGAAAAGGGCAGAGTTTAAATGAATTTGGGTGTAAAATTTTGTTTTTTATAATAGTATAAAACGACACCGTTTTGGCTTAAAACAATAAGCCTTAAAACTATGCCGTTTAAAGCATATAACCATGTGTCGACCCGACCCGGCGAAGGGATCCGCGTGTTTTCTATTATTGGGATAATTGTCCAATTGGTCCCCCCGCATTTTTAATCTTTTTAATTTTATTTTATTTTTATTTTAATTTGGGCCCTAATCTTTTATATTTGTTTTAATTTAATCCCAACGGCCCTTAAAATCAGTTCCAGAGAACGACGTCGTCTTGGGATTCAGGTTTAATTACCCAATGAGTCCCTCGGCTTTTAGTTTGTGTTTTAATTAAGTCTAAATTTTTCATTATTTTGCAAATTAACCCCAAATCTTAATTAAATTCGACTTTAATCTTTTCTAACTTAAATGCTTTATATATATATGTATTTCAATATAGGTTACATAAAATGGTATATATTATTTATTAGATTATTATACATTTTTTAAAAATATATTTATATTATATATTTTATTATATATACATAATACTTATTCTATTATTTTTATAGGTTATATACTATAGATTATTTATTTTCCTATATTTTTATATGAAAAATACTTATTATATTATTATTATATCCCTTATCATATTATATTTCATCATATTCTATTTATATATTTTTATTACATTTATATTTTACTATATATCATAATATTTTTCTTTTATATATATATTATATTATATTTCCTTATATTACCTTTATTTTATTTTAAAGTATATATTATTTTATTTTATTAGTTATATACATCTTTAAAGTTTTATAAATAAATGTAATATTAATATTTAGTACATTTTTATGTATAACTATTAGATTTTATAATATAACTTATATGTAGGTATCATTATTTTAAAAAAGGGGTTCTCTTTTATCATTTTTATATTATACTTTTAAATGTCTTACTCCTATTTATTTTTATTTTATACATTTTACTTATTTATCTTTGTATTTTTTCTTATATTGATATTGTTTAGTTGATTAAATCTTACATATCATTTATAATGTTATTTTAAAATTATTGTAAAAGTCGTATTTTAGAATTAACATGTATGTAGGTATTATTTTAGGCATGTTTATGTTAAATTGTATGCTATGCACCGTTTTTTTCGTGTTTATTGATTTATTAAAATGTATATAGAGTTATATCTTATAAGTTTATATGCTTACTTATTCATTTTTAATGTATATCGTATATTTTTTTTGTATGTATGTTTTACTTGTTTTTAATTTGCTATGTTCATTGTTTAAAATTTGTTTAAATTCATGCTTTTACTTACCTATTATGATAAATATGTTATATTGTATGTTATTCTGTAATGTAAATATGCTCCTTCATGCATCAATTTAAAAAACGAGACTCTAAAGTTTTCAAAAAATAAAGGCAATGCTTAGTGTTCGGAAATTTCGAGAGAAGTAGTGCCCTAACTTATTGGGTTGCAACTTTTCTTGTTAAGTTCAAATAATCAAGCACCCTTTTAAGTTTTTTAAAGTTTTCAAAGTACAAGCAACTGTCTCAGAATTTCAAGGCGTTGTGTCCTAACTTACTGGATATGGCGTTTTGTTGTTTCGAGATAGAGATTTCCAAAAAAGGCTAACTTAGTATCAAATATCTTAAAAATATTGTGTCCTAACTTGTTGGATGTAATATTTTGATTCATTTGATACAAGTGAACCATAATTTTCAAAATAAAAAATATTAAAAAAGGATTGCATCATAAAATATTTAAATTACCGACATTAAAACATTTTGATAATCAATTAGGTACCAATTTTTGGGCATTACGAGGGTGCTAACCCTTCCTCGTACGTAACCGACTCCCGAATCAGTTTTCTTGATTTTCGTAGACCAAAATTAATGTTTTAAAACAAAACATTTTATAAGGTGATCCAATCACACTTAAAAAAGATTGGTGGCGACTCCCGTTTTCGTTTTTCTTAAAGTCGTTCCCCATTTTCCAAAACACGATTTTAAAATGGGCTCGACAATACTCTTAAAAAAATATGTTATTTGTAGTAAATTTTAAAATACTAAACATTAAAAATATAATAATATTATATGGGTTATCTTATAAATATTTATAAATTTAATTTTGTATATTAATAAATAATAAGGGAATAGTATATAGAAAATAATATATAATAATATATGACATATAATAAAAAATACATAAATAAAATATAATGAAACATGAATAATACGATAAATATTATAAGGATAATATATACATACTATTATTGAACAATAATTTTTAAAATATTTGAAATTTTAGACATTTAATGAGTAATAAAATAATACCTAATTTTTAATAAAATAAAGGTAATATAAGGAAATTCGGTAAAATTTATAGAATATAACAAATTTGTAAACCAAAATACATATATAATGATATAAACTATATGATAAATGAAATATAAAATAATAAAAATGATATGTTAAGTAAATTTACATATAAACATATAATAAAGTAATTAATATATATAATATAAAAATATATAATAAAATATAAATGGAATAAATAACATATAATAAAAATATGACATATAATAAAATTTATAAAAAATGTATATAATATTATAAACAATATAAATAATAGAAAGAATATATATAATATTTAAAACATATTTAATTTATAAAATAAAACTTAAATTTAATTTAATTTTAAAACTTTAGGGTTAATTATAAATAAATTTAAAATTTTGGGCCAAATTAAAAGATTCGCTAAACTAGAGGGAATCACTGGGCAATTTAGCCCTAATCCCAAAACGACACCATTTCCCGAATACCATTTTAAAATCACTGTGAGGACTAAATTGAAACAAAATTAAAACATTAGAGCTAAATTAAAAAGTAAATAAAATGAAATTATAAATATTAAAAATTGTGAGAGGACCAATTTGGCAATCAACCCACTTTACGAAAACACGCAGATCCTCCTCAGGTAATCGGGTCAACACGCGGATCCTCTTCCTAGTACGGTGCCGTTTTAGTGCTTATTGAATTAAGCAAAACGACACTGTTTTGGTTGGGTTATATAAACCCCGGTTTCAGCTTTTAAAATTATTTTAGCCCGGTTTTTTTAAAAAAAAAAGGAAGAAATGCTCTGAAAGAGGATCTGGGGTCTGGCCTAGGGGTTCTATCGAGCCTCCGTCCCCGATCTTCTCACGCGCTCACACGCCTCCACACACGGTGGTCGGAGGGTTAAAAACCCTCGTCCTTTCAAGGCAAAAACTCAGGTAACTCCTTCATTTCTTTATATTATCAGTTTTTACCAAATATTGATTCGTATGCTCGTTGAAAATAAAAAAGAACAGAATACAAACTTAAATCACCTTTTTTAAAGAAACTGCCTGAGCTTTATGAATATGTGTATGTATCTTTTATTCTGTCAAAAAAATCCCTCCTTTTTACAACAATATCATTCGGGCTTTACAGCCACTGTTTACAGTATATTTGGTAAGAATAATTTCCTTCAATTTCTTCCTATTTTGTATGCTGCTTTTCTTTCATTTGTGTGCAGGTGAGCGAGGAAAATTCGGCGATGATCGTGCTGGTGACGTAGATCTACTGGTGGCATTGATCATGGCGTGACTCGGAGCCTGGAATCGTGGCCTTGATGGTGGGCAGCTGGAGCGACAAGAACTGAAGCGACACGGCTCTTGGCTTAGCTTTTGGAACTTTCTGTTTACGGCGCCTAGGGTTCCAAAAACCCTAGGTCTTCCCTCATCTGTTAGCACATTGGGACATTTGGGCCATACCTGCTTGTGGGTTGGGTGTAAATAGGCTAACGGGGAGTTTTAGGTATTCTGGTTTAAACCAGTTGGGTGTAACCGGGTTAGTGCTTTTGGGCTACAAAGGCAACCGAACTTTGGCTTTGTAAACGGACTTATTAATAAACTATTTTATATTTTATATTTATTTATTTATTATTTAATTTATGGGCCCGGGCAAATTTAGGTTATTACAAAATCTAAATAAAAATCCTTAATAATTATCCTAATATAATTGAAATTAAAATAGAGTCTTGTGCTATAAAATTTCTTCTTTTGCATCTTAGTCCTTGGGTCTTCCATGTTTGCATTTTTGGCACCACTTCTCTCTTTCTTTGCATGTTGGCCCAACTCATCTTTAATTTCACGCTTTTGCCCCCAAATTTCCATTTACCTTCAATTTAATCCCTAAAAGATAAAAGATCATAAATAGCCCAAATTAGTAGGATCATACTCAAAATAATCATGTAATTAGCGTATAAAAATATGTCATTCTAGAGTATTATCAAAAACCAGGTTTGAAAATATGACCCAAATATTTGGTTCAATAAAATGTTAATGTTCTGAATATGACAAGTTGTTATTGTGTCGCAATGGTAGAGGAAGTAGGCACTTCTTTTTGCACATTACAACTTCATATATTTCAACAGCATCATTTAAGCATATAATATATGACATATATTAGAACAAATGTTGTAGATGCAAAATAGTACAAAGTCAACCTAATAACTCAAATTGCTTTTTAAAATTTATATTTAAAATTAAAATTTTATATTATTATAATTTAATATAATATATTCAACATCATTTTAACTATATTACAATAATATCAAACTTGCCATTAAAACTAGTATATTAATATTTATTTTTATTCACTAAAGAAATCAAGATAAACCCTTAGAATTTCTGTCTAATAAATCTTATTTTTCACCTTACAAAATTCAAACTCAACAACTAAAAAAAATGAATCAAACAATTGAAAGGTTTTGTTATAAGGTAAAATATGGTTATCGCCATATTTGGTTTAGTGTACAATTTAAAAGGAAAAATATTAGTATATACCAAACATTAACTACTAAATTAGCATTTTATTTCTAAATTATTTTCCTAGCAAATAAAAGTTAAAAAACCCTCACAAAAATGTAACAAAATCTTAAAATATTTTTGTAAGATGTTAAAATGGTTTAGTATAGTCCAAAAAAAAGAGCAATTCCGTTACATAAAGAAATATATATATTCACACATCAATACTTCATCAAAGAAAAGTTAATACATATATAAGAATCTATCGAGAAGAAAAAGAGAAAGATGGCCCGCCAAGATCTTATTGTTGTTGCACTTGTTTTCATAGCCGTGGTTGGGGCATTTTCCACCGATAAATCACCTTCACCAGCCCCTTCCAAGGCTTCTTCCCCTGCAAAGTCGCCATCTTCTTCTTCCACGACTTCCTTTACCAAGTCCTCTTTCGACGGAAGAGCACCCAAATCATCTCCTATTGGAGCCCCAAAGAGTTTCTCAAGCTCTTCCTCTCCTAGCCATAGCAAAAGTGATAGCCCTCATACCAAGGAAGGATCCTCTTTTGACGCTGAGTCAATTGAGGACGTCTCATCCCCTCCTTCACCAAATGTCACTGACAAAGTTTTGTCTCTTCTCCATGCCCTAAAAAGCAAGGCCGATGTAGTTGATAGTGAAAGCCCAAATTCCAATAATGATAGTCCTGCACCAACACCATTTAATTCTGATGCAACTAAAGCCATCATTGGCATTGTCAATATTGTAGTTGTTACCGGATTCTTCCTCTTTTAAGCATCACATGATATTGTGATTGGTTATTTTATTTTATTTATTTAATATATTTTTTTATCAAATTGTCTTCACCATTTGTGTTATTTACCTGGTTTCTTGATTCAATTACTATAGTGTTTAGTTATTTTAATGGGTGAAATAAATAAGATTTTGATAATGGTAGCAATTCTTCCCCTTGGATTTAATCATAAGAATACTTCCTTCAATGGCTTTATTTCATTGTAAATATTATTTTTCAATGACACCATGTACTTGTAATTTTTGAAGCGACAATGGTGGAGAATTTTTATGTTGGGCAAAAAAAGTTTGTTGTTATTAAATTTCGTTATTATCATTCTTAGAGTTTATGAGATGAGGCCTCAGTAAAGGTTCATTTTAGGTCTTATTTATCATATATTTCCTTTGTTTCTAAGTTTTTAAAGTGTTTTATTAGTCCCCCTAATTTTATATTTGCATTAGAATATGGTGGGGGTGTTTGCTAAATAGAGTTTTCGGCCTTTTTTAGCTGATTTGGGTACAAATGGAGGACTGAGTAGTCAAACCCTCTAATTGTAGTGTTTGATGAATGGAGGTTTGGAAGAGCTTATTGAGCTGAAACCTCCAAAATAAAAATCGCAGGGTTTGACAACGTTTTTATACTGCTGATTGGGAATGATATATGTGGAATGACATATCTCACCATGCTTGTTAAAAAATTACTCGTTTTGACACATGTTCTCAAACCTAATTATCACTTATTTACATACTAAGAACATGACATAAGTATCACTAAGAATATGGTTTACTATTATATTGATACAATATTAATATTTATCAATCATCACAAGATTGATATTTAAAAGTAAGGAACTTAATAAATTTGTTTATTTAAATTTTCAAAAATATTCACTAATTAATTTCCATAATGGATGTTTTAATTCTTTAGTAATAATATTTTATTTCAATAATTTCACCTAATAAAGACCAAAGTATTATAAACAAATAAATACTTAACAATAAAATGTGCCATACCCTTATTTTTCATTTTACACATATCAACTTTTAGCTATCAACTAAGTTTTCCAAACACTTTCAAATAAACAGTTAATAGAACCAGTTAGTGAAACCTGCCACTGCAATCAACTATCAGGCAATTGCTAAACATAGCCATTATATTTTTAGTGTTGGTCTTGATCTTTTTTAAATATGGAAATTTTTATTTTTTTGTAACTATGTGACTTTGGTTAAGAGACTAGATTATTTATTAGGTAGGTTAGGCTCATGAATGTCATCAACATCTTATATAGTTACCCAACCTTGATCTTACCTATAATATGGGTCTCAAATTTTGCCCATGCAAGTATGTGTTTGAAACTAGCTACAATAAAGACACTCTTAGACCCATCAATGTTCTATCTAAATTTGTTTTTTTATTAAAAATATTAATTTTGTTAAATATTTATAAATTTGATATATATCATTCTATTAAAATTTTAATTACAAATAAGTAAATTCAATATTTTTAATATTTATGTATTTTATTTCTTTCCCAATTAACATAAATTACATAATATATAAAAAGGAAAATTAACATATTATAAAATTTGAAAGTGGGCTAAACTAGGATCAAAACATGAATATTGCAACCCAAGACCATTTTTAACGATCTAAATATCAGGCAGACCTTTGGACTTTGACAAATAACCCAACCCTTAAATAGGTAAACAAATGACCTTTTTGCCTATTATTAACCCTACCAATGGTTGATAAGGTTAACCATAAAACCCATTATACTCATGAAATAAGCATTGATTTCACAATTTTTCATAATTCGAACTTATAATCCCTTGTAAGAGCCCAAATTCGTCCGGGCCTTAAAACCAAAACAGAAATACAAAAAAAATAAATAAATAAATGTTTGTTTATTTAAATAGTCCAGGTTACAAAGCCCAAACCGTAGGCCTAAAACCAAAACAATTCAGCTAAGCCCGTTTACACCCTTGACCAAACAACCATACCCGGTTACAACCCAATAGCCAAATCAGTACCTAAAACTACCAATAAACCAAAGCCCAACTACTGGGGCCCAAGCCTAAACAGACCAATACTCGTGTAACCCAGTTATACCCTACCCCAGATATACTAAACTAACCCAAGGCTTAATTGGCCCAATTGGCCCAATTTATTTTCAGCAGCAGAGAAACCCTAGCTAGGGATCACGCCGCAATTAGCATAAGGGTCACGCCTCTTCAACTCTCGTTGATTCAGTTGACCTCCATCAGTGCTGTGGTTCCAGTTCCCATGTCACACCGCAATCGACGCATAGATTATGTCACACCTCTGAGGATTGCGTCGTTAACCTGTAAAAGGAAAGAAAAGGGCACAGAATCGGAACTAATAGCAAGGAATAAAATCAGACTTTGTAACATTTACTTTCAGATTTCCAGTGGCTATAAAAGCCCGAATCAAAACAATGTAAAGGGTCCAGATTTTTGATAGAATAGAAATATACTTACATATATTTGTTCAGAGAAGAACAAACAGTTTCTAAAAGGTGATTTAATCGTGTACTTTGTTCTTATTTTAGCATGCATATATAAATCGTTCTAAGCAGAAATTGTTGAGGTTTTAAAAAGGAAAGAGAGTTACCTATATTACGCTTGAAAAGAGGAGGGTTTTTAACCCTTCGACCACCGAGCGTGGCGGCGCGTGGGAACCGATGGACAGAGGCTCCACAGAACTCTGATGACCGGCCCCTATTCCTCTTCAGAGGATTTTTTGTGGTTTTTTTTTTTTTGAAACGAAGTTTCAAATGATTTTAGGCTTAGGTTTTGGTTTATATAGCCTTAACAAAACGACACCGTTTTAGCTTAGTCTGATAAGCTTAAAACGACGACGTTTTGAAGCCCCAGGATCCGCGTGTTGATCCGATTAACTGGGAAGGATCCGCGCGTTTTTGAGAATTGGGCTAATTGCTCATTTGGTCCTCCTTTTTTTTATTCATAATTTCATTAATATTTATTTGTAATTTGGCCCTAATGTTTCAATTCCGTTTCAATTTAACCCTCACAGTGTTTTAAAACCACATTAAGGGAAACGGTGTCATTTTGGGATTAGGGCAAATTGCCCAGTGAGTCCTCTGAATTTAACACACATTTCAAATCAGGCCCAGAATTTTTACTATTTTACAAATTAGCTTTATAATTTTATTTAAATTAAATTTTAGCCCTTTCTTTTTATTTTTATTTTTTTATATACAATTTATTTATTTTTGAAAAACTATACATATATTATTATTAAAATACCATGCATACATTTAAAATCCTTTATCATATATTATTTTCCTATATATATATATATTATATTTTATTATATAACATTTATTATATGTTACTATTTTTTTATATGTTATGTATATTATATATTATATATTATCTATTATATTATTTATGTCTTATATTACACACTATATTATTATTTGTAAATTATTATTTTTGACTTATATTATATACATGTTTCATCAATGATTATTCATTTATTTATTATATGATATTTATTATAATTATTTTATAATTATTTTTATAATTACTTTTATACTATTTATATATTTATTTATTTTATATATATTAATTTTTTTTAAAAAAATCGATATATTTTATTTTATATAATTATTATTCTTTTATAAATTTTGTATTATATATTATATCTTGTATATTAAATACTATTTTAAAATTATTGTTAAATATCATATTTTTATTTGTATTATAAATATATTTGGTTAACAATTAATCACTTTATTTTATATTTATGTATATACTAATTCTTTTATGTATTTTATATTGTATATGTCATTATGTATTAAATGTTATTTTCAATTATTATTTAATGTTTTATTTTATGAACATGTATATTGATATTATATTTCTTTTTAATTGTGTATCATGCATCATTTCTTAATTATTGTCTATGATTTTTGTGTTAGTGCCATTGTATTGTTTAAATGCATGTTTTATTCACTTATTATTGCAATATTCTACTCCATAATGATAATGTGATTCCTCATGCATTAATTAAAAACAAAATTCCAAAGTTTTTTCAAAAAATATAAAGGCAATGTTTGGCGTTTGGAAACTTCGATAAAAAGTAGTGCCCTAACTTATTGGGTTGTGAATTTTCTCGTTGAGTTCGAATAATCAAGTACCCTTCTAAGTTTTTAAAGGTTTTCAAAACGTGAGCAACTGTCTTAGAATTTCAAAGCAATGTGTCCTAACTCACTGGATATGGCGTTTTGTTGTTTTGAGATGGGGATTTCAAAAAAAAGGGGGCTAACTTAGTGTCAAGTATCTTAAAATATTATGTCCTAACTTATTGGATGTAATATTTTGATATAAGTGAACCCTATTTTTTCAAAACCAAAAATATTAAAAGAGGATTGCATCTTAAAATTTTTAAATTTCCGACATTAAAGACATTTTGATAATCAATTAGGTACCAATTTTGGGCGTTACGAGGTTGCTAACCCTTCCTCGTACGTAACCGACTCCCGAATCCGTTTTTTCGACTTTCGTAGACCAAAACTAATGATTTTAAAACAAAATGTTTTAAAAGGTGATCCAATCACACCTAAAAAGATTGGTGGCGACTCCTGTTTTCGTTTTTCTTAAAGTCGATTCCCATTTTCAAAATACACGATTTAAAAATGGTCTCGACAGCTTGGCGACTCCACTGGGGACCAATAAGAGAGTCAAGCTGTGTGATTGATTATCCCTTGTCTTAATGTCGGAAACTAAAAATTTTAAAATTTAATCCTCTTCGCTTTACATGTGTTTGTATTATTGCATGTATATTCTGATACGCATTGCATTTGCATGACCGTTGTGGTCATACCCTTAAGTGGCAGTGAGAAACTACGCCTTCATGAGGTTTTTGCCTCCGTGCAGGATAGTGAATCACTTTCGGGATACATCTGTACCTATGGTTTCGTGAGATTTTCATCTCTGTGTAGCTATAGGGAAATGTATTCCCCTGAACTGAACTCTATTCAGACGAGCCTATAATGGGTGAGGATCGAGGAATCTGCTAGTTTAGGTACCTCAAACTTTAGAACCAACCGCATATAGAAAAAACGTAAGAGCCTAACTTAGTTAGAGTTAAACTTTAGATATTACTCTTATAAATTATTGTTGAGACTTATTGATATCATGTGATACTGATTATTTCTTTTCTTTTGTTTGCATGACATTTTGCATTTACAAAGGTATCGATTCACGGTTAGTTTCTAAGTTGGAGAGTTTTATTATGGAAAACGGACTTCTTGATAGAGTGGAGGGAAACACTAACGTCCATAGATGGTCTGAGCAAACTCAACTAGAAAAGGGAGATAGTATAGCTGTGGGATATACGTCGGAGCTGTCGGATTATACTCATATTAGTGTCACGCAGAATAATCTCCAAGAGCTTAAGGAAATTTAGGATCAATGGGACAATAAGACCAAGCAGTTATTCTATGGTAATTACAGAGACCTACTTTACTTGCTCGATGTTCAGATAGATGAGCACTTATTCTGAGCCCTTGCTCAGTTTTGGAACCCGGCGTATAGTTGTTTCACTTTTGGGGAAGTAGACTTGGTACCTACCGTGGAGGAGTACACTGCCTTACTCCGTTGTCTCAAGTTTCAGATTGATAGGATCTATTCTTGAGCTGCTTGTGTCCCTACCTTTTGGAAGAAATTAATGACTATTACGGGGATGAGCGAGCAGTGGATCACAGGCAGAATTAAAGAAAAAGGTAAGTGCAAGCGTATTTCATGGGACGCTTTGAAGGATCTGATTTTAACGCACCCTGATGAGACGAAGAAGGTAGATGTTTTTGCTTTAGGTTTGTATGGACTGATGGTTTTCCCTAGGGCTTTGGGATATGTGGATGAGGCGACCACGGATCTTTTTCATCGACTCAGCAAAAGGGTTACTTCTGTCCCTGCGATTTTGGCAAAGACATTCAGATCTTTAGGCGCGTGTAGGAAAACTGGCGCAGGCAGGTTTATAAGGTGTGCTCAGTTACTTTTGGCTTGGTTCTACAGCCATTTCTGACTGATAGGTAGGGTGGTTTGTCAGGTCTTCTTCAAGGATTATTCACCGTTAAAGGACATAGTAGCTTCAACTAGGAGAGTTGATGCTCCAGAAGAGAATTGGATAGCGCTACTTCAGAACCTTCAGTCGAAAGATGTTGAGTGGAGGGCTCCGTAGATGTTTCCTGGTGAGATTCTTTACCTATGCGGTAGTTTCGATTGGGTTCCTCTGTTGGGAATTTGGGGTGCCATTGGTTATGCCCCTTTGCTCGTGCTAAGGCAGCATGGGTTGAGACAGTTCGTACCAACGACTCATGGATTGGCTCAAAGTAAGTTTGTATACAAAGGAGCCGATTACAAGAGGAAGGTTAGCAAGGTTTCTAGTGCTTGGAACAAGACTTGTCGGTTGAAAGGAGTAGCTATTAGCCCTGCTACGACACCGGAATATGACGAATGGAGAGGAAGAAGGATTAATGATAACATCCCTAAGCCAAGCGTGGAAGGAGCTTGACCGATTGAGGAATATTTGCGAGTGATGCCCTCGGAGCTAGAAATCATGAAGCAAGAGTTCGAGAGAAGGAACTTGGAGCTCGAGAAAAGGATAGCAAAACTTGAAGAAGAAAAGATGTACTTAAGCTTAGATGTCGATGTTCAAAAGATGGAGGTTGAGAAAGAAAAGAAAGAAAAGAGAAAGATTGAGGAGGATAGAGATGATTTGAAAGAGCATTACAAAAAGGCACAAGTATCCTTGAGGAGAGCGAGAGTAGGAGGGTCTTTAGATCAATTGCAGAAGGAGGTCCAAGAGGAAAAAGCTAGGGCCGAGTATTGAGAGAAAAGGTTCCAATAAATGTAGTCGCAGAATTTGGCATTAGAGGAAGAAAATAAAGGGTTGAAGACCAAGGTAACTGAGCTTGGAAGATCTCTTCGTTGGCATCAAAACCATGACTCTACGGTCGAGTTAAAAGAGCTAAAAAGTAAGGTTGAAGGTTTGGAAGTGGCATTGCATAATGGTAAACTTCGGATTGACCAGCTCGAGGCGCGAAAAGATTATTTGAAGGAAGAACTTCATCAGTCTAGAGGACAGGTCATAGAAAGGGATCACATCATGGGTGAAGCTGTAGCCCAGATTCGAGAGGTTGCTGAATATGTGCAAGACTTGGCAATAAGAGCTGATGTATTGAGTCTGATGTGTGGATCGTCATCGGATATAGGACGAGAGTTAGCCCTTTTATTAGAAAGAGTTAAAACTTTGGGCATTAGGGCGAAAGTGTACTTGTAATCCATTTATATGCAAATATATTCTTTTTCTAAATAAATTTTTCTAAATGAGATTGAATCGAGATCGATGCCTTTTTGCATTCATGCATTTGCATTACATCACATTATATGCATTTAAGGTTATAAAAAAACCCTAATTAGTTGAAACAGTTTCTAAAGGTAGAAAAGAAAATCTGGAAATCACACATCCTTACGGTACCCGCACTAAAACTAAGAGTATGGATCAAAGGTTCGAACAGTTGCAAAAGGATATGCAAGACCAATTGCAAGAGCAGTTGGCCAAGATGCAGAATAACATGAGGGAGCAGATGCTGGAGGCTCAGAGAAATATGATGGCTGAAATGGCTCAGCTTCTAAGGGCCACCGATAAAGGGAAGGCCCCCATGGCTATCACTGGTGAGGAGAGTGAGGATCATCCTCTAGGTTTCACTCCACAAACTGAAGCACCTCCTAGAAGACCATCTGTCACTGTGAGACCTCAACATGGTTTAGCTGATGTTGGGATTCATATGAATTACCCAAATAGCTCGAGATTCAATTTGGGTGATAACCCTACTAATCCTCTCGTTTCTGATTTTGATATGGCAGAAAAGGAGAATTTGAAAGCCGAAGCTGCAATACAGTTGGATGAATACTGCAGATGGCTAGAAGAAAAATTCAAAATTTTGGAAGGCCCCGACAATAATCATGGGATTGATGCCAAAAACTTAAGTCTAGTCCCAGACTTAGTACTGCCTCACAAATTCAAGATGCCAGAGTTCGAGAAATACAATGGTTCTACTTGCCCAGAGACTCACATTACAATGTTCTGTAGAAGGATGACTGGGTACGTAAACAATGATCAGCTGTTGATCCATTATTGTCAAGACAGTTTAGTAGGAGCGGCAGCTAGGTGGTAATATCAGTTAAGCCGTGCAAAAATTGGTTCATGGAGAGATCTTGCACAGGCTTTCATGCAACAGTACAACCATGTGACTGATATGACGCCGGACAGGATCACACTTCAAAACATGGAGAAAAAGCCTAATGAAAGTTTTAGGCAATATGCACAATGATGGAGAGAGGTGGCAATACAAGTACAACCACCATTGTTAGAAAAGGAGACCACCATGTTGTTTATCAACACTTTGAAAGCACCGTTCATCACTCACATGATTGGAAACACCACGAAAAGTTTCGCGGATATAGTTATGGCGGGGGAGATGACTGAAAATGCCATAAGGGGCGGTAAAATTGAGGGGGGAAGTGGCCAAAAGATCGGCCCCAAGAAGAAAGGACAATGCAGTGAACAACACAAGTAGCTTCAATTCAAAGGCAGTCACAGTTAGTCAGTCCAAAGTGGCTACGGTTGGGCAGCAAAATATTCAAAGACAGGAATCAGGGTCAAGACAAAATTCAGAAAAGATGCAATTCACGCCTATCCCTGTGACGTATCGTGAGCTTTATCAAAGCTTATACGATGCACACGCCATTGCTCCATTTCACTTGAAACCGTTAAAGCCACCGTACCCCAAATGGTATGATGAAAATGCTAAATGTGAGTATCATGCAGGAATACAGGGGCATTCAATTAAAAATTGTACTGGATTCAAGAAGGCCGTGGAGAGGCTTATCAAGATAGGGGTTGTGAGATTCGATAGTACCCCTAATGCTGAAAATCCTCTACCAGATCATGGCAATCAAGGAGTGAATGCTATTGATGAAACTAGGGAAAGAACAACCAAAGAAGATATTACTAAGGTGAAGATACCCATGAAAGTAATATGGGAGGAATTGGTGAAGAGAGGTTTGTTGACCTCTGGAAAAGGAAAATAAGAAATAGAGAACTACTATGAATTTCATGGAAAGGTGGGTCATATGATCCAAAATTGTGAGGAGTTCAAAGCCATGGTGCAAGGCCTTATGATTAACAAAGAGCTACAGATTTTTGAGGGTAGCTCTTGCAAAAAACCAATATGTGTTCTGGAGAATGAGCGACAAAGAACCAGTCGACCAAGGATCATTATCTCCCTGCCAGGAAATAATGAAGTGGGGACACCAGTAGTGTCTAAGGTCATTATTCATAAACCTACTCTTTTTTCTTATAAGGATGACAAGAGGGTGCCGTGGAGCTATGATTGCAGTGTAACAGTACCCCAAGGGGAAAGTATAGCCAGTGCATCTAAGGATGTGCAAAATGAGGGTTCCCATACATGAAGTGGGAAGCGTTATGACCGGGGCGCATTAGAGTGGAGCCCACCAAAACAAAGGATGTTGAGATTAAGAAGGAGAAGGAAGCCGAAGTACCTATCAATGAGCCGGTAAAGGAGGAGGGGGCTAAGGAGTTCCTAAAGTTCTTGAAACATAGCGAGTATAGTGTGGTCGAGCAATTGCGTAAGCAGCCAGCACGTATATCTGTGTTAGCCCTACTCTTGAGTTCCGAGGTGCATCGGGATGCATTATTAAAGATGCTTAATGAAACATATGTCACGCACGGCATATCCATTAGCAAGTTAGACCGGTTGGTGAATAACATCAGTGCTGACAATTTCATCTACTTCAATGATGATGAAATTCCACCTGGGAACATAGGGTCAAACAAAGCCTTACACATCACAACTCGGTGCAAATGATACACACTGTAACGCCCTGTACCCGAGACCGTCGCTGGAGTCGAACACGAGGTGTTAACAGATTTAATTCATTACTTTAAACAGCTCAAACAATTTATTTTTAAAATTTTCAGTCAAGCTAGCAATCTGCGTCATAGTCTCTTAAAAATTTATATCTCGAGTTTCGAAACTCGAAATCCAATTCCATAAATTTTCCCTGAAACTAGACTCATATATCTATTTACTAGTTTTTTTATAGAATTTTTGGTCAAGCGAATTAGTACAGTTTATTAGTTAAAGTCTCTCCTGTTTCAGGGTTTGACTGCTCTGACCTCTATGTATTACGAATGAGATATCTCCCTGTACAGAGTTTCAATGACTATGATGTTTATTTATAATAAAACTAGACTCAATAAGGAATCTTTACATATAAATCATGACTTCTAATTATCTTTGAAAAATTTATGGTGAATTTCCAAAGTCAGAATAGGGGATCCAAAAATTGCTCTGGCCCTATTTCACAAAAATTTAAACATCTCATAAGATATAACTCATATACCTGTTTTGTTCCATCCATATGAAAATAGACTCATCAAGCTTCAATTCCATAACTTATTCATTATTTAATTCCATTTCTACTATTTTTAGTGATTTTTCAAATTCACGTCACTACTGCTGTCTGAATCTATTTTATGGTAAATTTTACCCATTTCATGGTTCCCATGGATTAGCTAGCAATTTAGCATACATAACACCAAATATGATCATGATTAGCCATTCCAATGGCTAATCATTACCAAGCATTTCCATACCACTCAATAACCATATCATAAGACCATATATACAAAATGATTATAATGCTATACATGCCATACTCAAAATATACAAGCCATTATGCCAAGATGGTATACGGATAGTGTGAGCGTGCCTCCGACCGTTTCTGATTTCCGAGCTAGCTTGTCAACACTACAAGGAATGAAAAGGAGGGAGTAAGCACAAATGCTTAGTAAGTTCACCTACAAATAGCAAGTAACACAACTATATAAGCAAACATAAACATCATTTGCATGATCATCACCGAGACATTCGTATCACATTTTCATTTATCATCTTACCATATTGTTGTTATATCGAGTTTTCAACCTGAGGGTTAAGTACATACCTGTTCAAAGTATCCATTTCACAACACTTACCAATACGTCCCTTTCATCTCGAGTATTACTCCATTTGAGTAGAATTTTACCCGTTGAACACATCGGAATATAATTCGGATACACGAAAAGTTTGCACATAAGTGCCACATATGTAGCCAAGCTACCATGTAACTCGCCCATAAGTGAACTCAGACTCAACTCAACGAGCTCGGGCGTTCGCATCCATAAGTGAACTCGGACTCAACTCAACAAGCTCGGATGCCTAGTTACATCTCTCGAACTCGGACTCAACTCATCAAGTTCGGACATTCGCATCCATAAGTGAACTCGGACTCAACTCAACGAGTTCGGATGCCCAAATATCCCAGTGACATGTCACTTGTATCCTAATCCATTCCTAAGGTTCAACGGGACCTTTTTCCCAACCATGTGTCTCAACCATCTTCTACAGAATGCCGATACCGATACTCGATAGTATTTCACATTTTCCAAGTATATCACATAATTTGACATATTATCAAACAATTATCACGAGTATAATATTTCATAATAATTATCATGTCATTTAAATAACATAAAAACATTTAAAATAATAAATATGTTACCAACATTTACATATGAACTTACCTCGTATGTGAAAATGGCTACTTTTACCATTTCGTCCACAACTTCGTTTTTTCCCCATTTTAGCCCGAATTTTAGTTTTCCTTGCTAATCAAGCTTGGAAGCTTGAAAAACCCTAGCCATGGTTTCTCCTTGCTATATTCGACCATGGGGTTGAAGATGAGCAAAATTGGCTTTTAATTTTGTATTTTAATTCATTTTACCCCTAAATGACCAAAATGCCCTTACTACTAAACTTTCCAAAAATTCCATCCATGTCCAATTTTTGTCCATAGACTTAGAAATTGGTAAAATTGCTATTTTAGACCTCCTAATTAATATTTCAAAACAATTTCATACTAGAAACTTCTAGAATGCAAGTTTTGCAAATTATTCGATTTAGTCCCTAATTTCAATTTAAGCACTTTATGCATAAAATTTCTTCACGAAATTTTCACACAATCATGAAATCATATCATAGACCTCAAAATAATCATAAAATAATTATTTTTATATTGGATTTTGTGGTCACGAAACTAATATTTCGACTAGGCCCAAAATCAGGATATTACAACTCTCCCCCCTTTTAGGGATTTTCGTCCCCGAAAATCTTACCGAAAAAGTGGTCTTCACTTTTAATCTCATATTCGGTGCTGAAGAACTTTCACTTAGGCTGTACCTCCAATACATCTCTTTAATTTCTCATATAGTCTAAAAGCTTACAGTCTCAACTCTCAACTGTTCTTAAATTTTCAACCCTTCTCAGTTTCCCATGATATCATGACATAAAACTAGGATCTTAAATTGATTAATGGAGACCGGAATTCCAAGAAATCCAACAATCAAAGAGACCTGAAATTCCATGAATCTGATGAGTAGGAATTCATTCAATACCGATATGATTTATAGATTTCTCCAAACATTTAAGAATAGGATACATCACATTTTCCTCTTCTTTCGCCATAGAAATAATTCGATATGGCCTCAAGAATAATCCTTCTCATTTCCATCCCAATATCAACATTGACAAGGATAATTTTGATAGATCCCAATGCTCACTTTAACCTCTTTAACAACTTCATTTTATGTAACATCGAATGCTCTAAACTATCACATTACCTCACTTGTCTTGAAACACATCACAATTCATACAACAAAGATTACATTCTTGAAAGTCGAGGAAGTCTTTGCTCAATGTAGACCAGTCTAGTTCGGGCTTGGTTACCAATATTCTCATCTATCAGAACTCTGTCAACATGTAAAAACTTTTCAGCTTTCATAAGATGAAAACCTTATCATTCGTAGTGACTTTAACTAATATCCAACTCTTTCTAACAAATATACACTTCTCGTTCAGACTATTTACTCTTTTATCAGTACAAAAATGAAATTCTATTATCAGACTTGAGGAAAATAATCCTGACATAATTGTCACATGAAATCTTTCAAATAAATAATTCACCATACCGACTGAAACTCGTGCTTTTATCACCTATGCCTTTACTGATGTCAAATCCTTACACAGAAATTAGAAAAAAAAATCCCAATACTAAAATCACCACATTACCAAGATCAAATTAGAAGTATAGTCATATTTGACATGATTATCACGAGCGGAAGAACGTACTTCGAACATGAGTCGTAATTGACAAATTATGGAACAAAGATAACAAGAAAACCGAATAAAGAAATCCAAGATAGAGAAACCCGAAATAAAGAAATCCAGAATAAAAAGATCTAGGATAAAGAAACCCAAGATACGATACTATGTCGGAGAATCGAAAACCAAACTCATAGAGAAAATATAGAATACCCCGATAATTCTTCAAAGAAAGAAAGTCCAAAAGAAAACATCATTTAATCCCTTTGAAATCAAATATAACAAGATCAATATATCTTCCCATACATATATATCGGATGAAGCATCAAGTAGAAGAAAAGCAATTATAATATCATATGTATTCTCTCATCAATTCTTATCAGACGAAATGAAATAGAATACCCGATGAAATAGAGCAATATAAATTATAAACCAGTCAGACTACCAATGCTTTCATCCAACACCAGAATTAGAAGACATTCCCATATAACAAGAATTTCTTCAGAAGATCAATAGCCATAGAAATATTTCTGAGAATGGGTAAACACATAGAACATCTCAAAAGAGACTGCTAAATCTGTCCAGTGATAACTGTCACACTCAGATAGTTCACATTTCAAATATCATTTTCCCAACTAGTTCTGCCGTCACAAATTTCATATTAAACCATTC
The DNA here is from genome assembly GCA_025698475.1 of Gossypium anomalum. Classification (NCBI taxonomy): domain Eukaryota; kingdom Viridiplantae; phylum Streptophyta; class Magnoliopsida; order Malvales; family Malvaceae; genus Gossypium; species Gossypium anomalum. The sequence continues at coordinate 2,326,975 of CM046957.1, read as the reverse complement.
ACTAAAGAAGGTCAGTTCTGAATAAATTTGGATTTACACTTTTCTCGACCTTGCACCTGAGTAATTCGATTTACCAAAGAGAATTCCTTCTCTAATTGGGACAGTGCATAACTCGAATAATCTTTACGTCAATCCGATACTTTACTAGCTCTAACTTTACTTATCAGCTCATTTTCAATCTCTGATCATACTCATAATTATTCTATCACTGAACTCTTTGGGTTCTCAACCGAAAACTTATTCAATACAAATCTCATGAAATTCTATTATAAGTACCACTTCGGTAAGGGGGAGGGATTGTAGGACCTCTGACTCGACTTTCTTATACATACACATATGACACAACTTCCATCATCATAGCAACATCATCAAAATCATGTCATTCATTCAGGCAATGCAACATTCATGTTGGCTTACACAAATTTTCCTACTGTCCCATTTAGACAATATACTTATGCATACATTCTATGTTTTCTAGATAGCTTTACTTATCTATTCATTTAATTAAATTAATTCATGCTCATAACATCATATAGGGCCAAACAAACATAGATATTTGCATCACAATCACAACTTTCGTTTCGTGCATCATGTACATGTCATTACAATAATATAATTCAGTCCAACAATTTAACATAGATAAGTTCATTTCATTATAATCCTTTATCTCATAAAAATTATATATCATTAGCATTCATCAACATTCGACGTCCAAATCAAGACAAGGACATTTTCATTCATATCATAATATTATGACTTTTATTCATACCTCTACTACTTTCTATTTATTCCGTTCATCTTATCAAGTAAGCCATATACACTACATCATTTGAGCATTAAGCAAATATGGATATCTATCGTATATGTATCATAAACTTTTATTCATACTTTTCTGAACCAAGACTTATCATAATCATAATTTTACTCAAATACCTTCACATAACATTGAACATGGTCGGGTAGTAGCTTCCGGTTGGAGAAGTACCCTGTCTAAATAAGACGGTACTCATATGCATCGGAAGACATCACACTATCACAGATCAGTGGCATGTATAGCTAAATTTTTACGCATGCTAAGTTAGTCCGAGAACTGACTAAACCCACTCTGATACCACCAAATGTAACACCCCGTACCCGAGACCTTCGCCGGAGTCGAACACGAGGCGTTAACAGACTTAATTCATTACTTTAAACAGCTCAAACAATTTATTTTTAAAATTTTCAGTCAAGCTAGCAATCTGCATCACAGTCGCTTAAAAATTCATATCTCGAGTTTCGAAACTCGAAATCCAATTTCATAAATTTTCCTTGAAACTAGACTCATATATATATTTAATAATTTTTTAATAGAATTTTTGGTCGAGTAAATTGGTACAGTTTATTAGTTAAAGTCTCCCCTGTTTTAGGGTTCGACTGCTTTAACCTCTGTGTATTACGAATGAGATATCTCCCTATACCGAGTTTCAATAACTATGCCGTTTATTTATAATAAAACTAGACTTAATAAGGAATCTGTACATATAAATCATGACTTCTAATTATCTTTGAAAAATTTATGGTGAATTTCCAAAGTCAAAACAGGGGATCCAGAAATTGCTCTGCCCTATTTCACAAAAATTTAAACATCTCATAAAATATAACTCATATACCTGTTTTGTTCCATCCATATGAAAATAGACTCATCAAGCTTCAATTCCATAACTTATTCATTATTTAATTCCATTTCTACTATTTTTAGTGATTTTTCAAATTCACGTCACTACTGTTGTCGGAATCTATTTTATGGTAAATTTTACCCATTTCATGGTTCCTATGGATTAGCTAGCAATTTAGCATACATAACACCAAATATGATCATGATTAGCCATTCCAATGGCTAATCATTACCAAGCATTTCCATACCACTCAATAACCATATCATAAGACCATATATACAAAATGATTATAATGCTATACATGCCATACTCAAAATGTACAAGCCATTATGCCAAGATGGTATACGGATAGTGTGAGCGTGACTCCGACCGTTTCTGATTTCCGAGCTGGCTTGTCAACACTACAAGGAATGAAAAGGAGGGAGTAAGCACAAATGCTTAGTAAGTTCACATGCAAATAGCAAGTAACACAACTATATAAGCAAACATAAATATCATTTGCATGATCATCACCGAGACATTCATATCACATTTTCATTTATCATCTTACCATATTGTTGTTATATCAAGTTTTCAACCCGAGGGTTAAGTACATACCTGTTCAAAGTATCCATTTCACAACACTTACCAATACGTCCCTTTCATCTCGAGTATTCCTCCATTTGAGTAGAATTTTACCCGTTGAACACATCGGAATATAATTCGGATACACGAAAAGTTTGCACATAAGTGCCACATATGTAGCCAAGCTACCATGTAACCCGCCCATAAGTGAACTCGGACTCAACTCAAGAGCTCGGGCGTTCGCATCCATAAGTGAACTTGGACTCAACTCAACGAGCTCAGATGCCTAGTTACATCTCTCGAACTCGGACTCAACTCAACGAGTTCGGACATTCGCATCCATAAGTGAACTCGGACTCAACTCAACGAGTTCGGATTCCCAAATATCCCAGTGACATGTCACTTGTATCCTAATCCATTGCTAAGGTTCAACGGGACCTTTTTCCCAATCATGTGTCTCAACCATCTTCTACAGAATGCCGATACCGATACTTGATAGTATTTCACATTTTCCAAGTATATCACATAATTTGACATATTATCAAACAATTATCACGAGTATAATATTTCATAATAATTATCATATCATTTAAATAACATAAAAACATTTAAAATAATAACTATGTTACCAACATTTACATATGAACTTACCTCGTATGTGAAAATGGCTACTTTTACCATTTCGTCCATAACTTGGTTTTTTCCCCGTTTTAGCCCGAATTTTAGTTTTCCTTGCTAATCGAGCTTGGAAGCTTGAAAAACCCTAGCCATGGTTTCTCCTTGCTATATTCGACCATGGGGTTGAATATGAGCAAAATTGGCTTTTAATTTTGTATTTTAATTCATTTTACCCCTAAATGACCAAAATGCCCTTACTACTAAACTTTCCAAAAATTCCATCCATGTCCAATTTTTGTCCATAGACTTAGAAATAGGTAAAATTGCTATTTTAGACCTCCTAATTAATATTTCAAAACAATTTCATACTAGAAACTTCTAGAATGCAAGTTTTGCAAATTATTCGATTTAGTCCCTAATTTCAATTTAAGCACTTTATGCATAAAATTTCTTCACGAAATTTTCACACAATCATGCTATCATATCATAGACCTCAAAATAATCATAAAATAATTATTTCTATCTTGGATTTTGTGGTCACGAAACCACTATTTCGACTAGGCCCAAAATCAGGATATTACAACTCTCCCCCCTTTTAGGGATTTTCGTCCCCGAAAATCTTACCGAAAAAGTGGTCTTCACTTTTAATCTCATATTCGGTGCTGAAGAACTTTCACTTAGGCTGTACCTCCAATACATCTCTTTAATTTCTCATATGGTCTAAAAGCTTACAGTCTCAACTCTCAACTATTCTTAAATTTTCAACCCTTCTCAGTTTCCCATGATATCATGACATAAAACTAGGATCTTAACTTGATTAATTGGGACCGGAATTCCAAGAAATCCAACAATCAAAGAGACCTGAAATTCCATGAATCTGATGAGTAGGAGTTCATTTAATACCGATATGATTTATAGATTTCTCAAAACATTTAAGAATAGGATACATCACATTTCCTCTTTTCGCCATAGAAATAATTACGATATGGCCTCAAGAATAATCCTTCTCATTTCCATCCCAATATCAACATTGACAGGATAATTTTGATAGATCCCAATGCTCAGTTTTAACCTCTTTAACAACTCAGATTTTATGTAACATCGAATGCTTTAAACTATCACATTACCTCACTGTCTTGAAACACATCACAATTCATACAACAGTACATTACTGAAAGTCAGGAAGTCTTTGCTCAATGTAGACTAGTCTAGTTTAGACTTCGGTTACTAATATTCTCATCTATCCGAACTCTGTCAACATGTAATAAACTTTTCAGCTTTCATAAGATGAAAACCTTATCATTCGTAGTGACTTTAACTAATATCCAACACTTTCTAATAAATATAGACTTCTCGTTCAGACTATTTACTCTTTTATCAGTACAAAAATGAAATTCTATTATCAGACTTGAGGAAAATAATCCTGACATAATTGTCGCATGAAATCTTTCAAATAAATAATTCACCATACCGATTGAAACTGGCGCTTTTATCACCTATGCCTTTACTGATGTCAAATCCTTACACAGAAATTAGAAAAAAAAATCCCAATATTAAAATCACCACATTACCAAGATGAAATTAGAAGTATAGTCATATTTGACATGATTATCACGAGCTGAAGAACGCACTTCGAACATGAGTCGTAATTGACAAATTATGGAACAAAGATAACAAGAAAACCGAATAAAGAAATCCAAGATAGAGAAACCGGAATAAAGAAATCCAGAATAAAAGATCCGGGATAAAGAAACCCAAGATACGATACTATGCTTAGGAGAATCGAAAACCAAACTCATAGAGAAAATATAGAATACCCAGATAATTCTTCAAAGAAAGAAAGTCCAAAAGAAAACATCATTTAATCCCACTGAAATCAAATATAACAAGATCAATATATCTTCCCATACATATATATCAGATGAAGCATCAAGTAGAAGAAATAGAATTATAATATCATATGTATTCTCTCATCAATTCTTATCGAATGAAATGAAATAGAATACCCAATGAAATAGAGCAATATAAATTATAAACCGATCGGACTACCAATGCTTTCATCCAACAATTGAATTAGAAGACATTCCCATATAACAAGAATTTTTTCAGAAGATCAATAGCCATAGAAATATTTCTGAGAACGGGTAAACACATAGAACATCTAAAAAAAGACTACTAAATCTGTCCGGTCCATAAATCACACTCGAGATAGTTCACATTTCAAATATCATTTCCCCAACTAGTTCTGCCGTCACAAATTTCATATTAAACCATTCACTAAAGAAGGCGATTCTGAATAAATTTTGATTTACACTTTTCTCGACCTTGCACTGAGTAATTCGATTTACCAAAGAGAATTCCTTCTCTAATTGGGACGATGCATAACTCCAATAATCTTTACGTCAATCCGATACTTTACTGGCTCTAACTTTACTTATCAGCTTATTTTCAATCTCTGATCATAATTATAATTATTCTATCACTGAACTCTTTGGGTTCTCAACCGAAAACTTATTCAATACAAATCTCATGAAATTCCATTATAAGTACCACTTCGGTAAGGGGGAGGGGTTGTAGGACCTCTGACTCGACTTTCTTATACATACACATATGACACAACTTCCATCATCATAGCAGCATCATCAAAATCATGTCATTCATTCAGGCAATGCAACATTCATGTTGGCTTACACAAATTTTCCTATTATCCCATTTAGACAATATACTTATGCATACATTCTATGTTTTCTAGATAGCTTTACTTATCTATTCATTTAATTAAATTAATTCATGCTCATAACATCATATAGGGCCAAACAAACATAGATATTTGCATCACAATCACAACTTTCATTTCGTGCATCATGCACATGTCATTACAATCATATAATTCAGTCCAACAATTTAACATAGATAAGTTCATTTCATTATAATCCTTTATCTCATAAAAATTATATATCATTAGCATTCATCAACATTCGACGTCCAAATCAAGACAAGGACATTTTCATTCATATCATAATATTATGACTTTTATTCATACCTCTACTACTTTCTATTTATTCTGTTCATCTTATCAAGTAAGCCATATACACTACATCATATGAGCATTAAGCAAATATGGATATTTATCACATATGTATCATAAACTTTTATTCATACTTTTTTGAACCGAGACTTATCATAATCATAATTTTTCTCAAATACCTTCACATAACATTGAACATGATCGGCGCAGCTCGGTTGGAGAGTACCCTGTCTAAATAAGACGGTACTCATATGCGTCGGAAGACATCACACTATCACAGATCAATGGCATGTATAGCTAAATTTTTACGCATGCTAAGTTAGTCCGAGAACGGACTAAACCTGCTCTGATACCACCAAATGTAACGCTCCGTACCTGAGACCGTCGCCGGAGTCGAACACGAGGTGTTAACAGACTTAATTCATTACTTTAAACAGCTCAAACAATTTATTTTTAAAATTTTCAGTCAAGCTAGCAATCTGCATCACAGTCGCTTAAAAATTCATATCTCGTGTTTCGAAATTCGAAATCTAATTTCGTAAATTTTTCCTGAAAATAGGCTCATATATATATTTACTAAATTTTTTATAGAATTTTTGGTCAAGCAAATTAGTACAGTTTATTAGTTAAAGTCTCCCCTGTTTTAGGGTTCGACTGCTCTGACCCTGTTTCACGGAAATTTAAACATCTCATAAAATATAACTCATATACCTATTTTGTTCCATTCATATGAAAATAGACTCATCAAGCTTATATTCCATAACTTATTCATTATTTAATTCCATTTCTACTATTTTTAGTGATTTTTCAAATTCACATCACTACTGCTGTCTGAATCTATTTTATGGTAAATTTTACCCATTTCATGGTTCCTATGGATTAGCTAGCAATTTAGCATACATAACACCAAATATGATCATGATTAGTCATTCCAATGGCTAATCATTACCAAGCATTTCCATACCACTCAATAACCATATCATAAGACCATATATACAAAATGATTATAATGCTATACATGCCATACTCATAATATACAAGCCATTATGCCAAGAAGGTATACGGATAGTGTGAGCGTGCCTCCGACCGTTTCCAATTTTCGAGCTAGCTTGTCAACACTACAAGGAAGGAAAAGGAGGGAGTAAGCACAAATGCTTAGTAAGTTCACATGCAAATAGCAAGTAACACAACTATATAAGCAAACATAAACATCATTTGCATGATCATCACCGAGACATTCATATCACATTTTCATTTATCATCTTACCATATTGTTGTTATATCGAGTTTTCAACCCGAGGGTTAAGTACATACCTGTTCAAAGTATCCATTTCACAACACTTACCAATACGTCCCTTTCATCTCGAGTATTCCTCCATTTGAGTAGAATTTTACCCGTTGAACACATCAGAATATAATTCGGATACACGAAAAGTTTGCACATAAGTGCCACATATGTAGCCAAGCTACCATGTAACTCGCCCATAAGTGAACTCAGACTCAACTCAACGAGCTCGGATGCCTAGTTACATCTCTCGAACTCGGACTCAACTCAACGAGTTCGGACATTCTCATCCATAAGTGAACTCGGAATCAACTCAACGAGTTCGGATGCCCAAATATCCCAGTGACATGTCACTTGTATCCTAATCCATTCCTAAGGTTCAACGGGACCTTTTTCCCAATCATGTGTCTCAACCATCTTCTACAGAATGCCGATACCGATACTCGATAGTATTTCACATTTTCCAAGTATATCACATAATTTGACATATTATCAAACAATTATCACGAGTATAATATTTCATAATAATTATCATATCATTTAAATAACATAAAAACATTTAAAATAATAACTATGTTACCAACATTTACATATGAACTTACCTCGTATGTGAAAATGGCTACTTTTACCATTTCGTCCACAACTTGGTTTTTTCCCCATTTTAGCTCGAATTTTAGTTTTCCTTGCTAATCGAGCTTGGAAGCTTGAAAAACCCTAGCCATGGTTTCTCTTTGCTATATTCGGCCATGGGGTTGAAGATGAGCAAAATTGGCTTTTAATTTTGTATTTTAATTCATTTTACCCTTAAATGACCAAAATGCCCTTACTACTAAACTTTCCAAAAATTCATTCCATGTCCAATTTTTGTCCATAGACTTAGAAATTGGTAAAATTTCTATTTTAGACCTCCTAATTAATATTTCAAAACAATTTCATACTAGAAACTTCTAGAATGCAAGTTTTGCAAATTATTCGATTTAGTCCCTAATTTCAATTTAAGCACTTTATGCATAAAATTTCTTCACGAAATTTTCACACAATCATGCAATCATATCATAGACCTCAAAATAATCATAAAATAATTATTTCTATCTTGGATTTTGTGGTCACAAAACCACTATTTCGACTAGGCCCGAAATCAGGATATTATACACACTTCCAAGTGTACTTGTTGATAATGGGTCTGTTTTGAATGTCCTTCCATTATCCACATTAAACAGATTACCCATTCACAGTTCGCATATGAAGACATGTCACAATGTGGTAAGAGCCTTTGATGGAACGGAAAGAAAAGTGATGGGACGAATTGACATCCCTCTGGAGATTGGGCCAAATATATATGAAGTGGATTTCTTGGTGATGGATATCAAGCCCTCCTATAATTGTTTATTGGGGAGGCCATGTATACACTCGGCAGGAGTGGTGGCTTCTTCATTACACCAAAAATTGAAGTTAGTGACAAATGGACCCTTAATAACCACCAATATGGAGGAAGACATTATAGCGGCTGTCACCAGCAAGGCCCCTTATGTCGAGACAAATGAAAAGGCTATTGAGTGTTCTTTTTGCTCTTTGGAAATCATTAATGCAACCTTTATTTTGGAAGGAAGAGAGGTGCCGGTACCCAAAATGTCTAGAGCTACAAGGATGGCCTTGCAAATGATGAGGGGGAAGGGAGCATTGCCAGGGAAAGGACTAGGAAGACAGTTGCAAGGAGGGATTCAAATCCTAAATTTGATTGAGAAGAAAGATCGCTTTGGTTTGGGCTTCAAGCCAGACCATAGGCATAAGAGGCAAGAAATTGAGAAGCGCCAAGCGAGAAGAAAAGCGCGTTTGAACGGAAGAGAAGTGGAGTGGGAACTGATGATATTCCCACCTATATCCAAATCCTTTAAGTTAGGAGGATTATTGATGGAAGAAAGTCATCAGATTAATGCTGTACACGAGGAGAGATTAGAGCAAAGAAGCTTCGAGGGCATTCGCCCTTACGAACCGGGAAGCTCTCTGAACAATTGGACTGCGGAGGACCTTCCTGTAGTCTTTAGGAATTTTTCAGAGTAATGCTCGAAACATTTTTATTACTCTAAAAAGCCTAGGAGTAGTAAGATTACATTTGTGAAAATAGGCTTATGTTCATCTATTATTATTTAAATAAAACATAACTTTCATCAATTTAAACGAGTATTGTTTCACTTTTTATCAACCAATATTCCTTTAAATTTTGGCAATTCTTATTTTTTATTCATAACACATAAACAATCATTCTTAGATCCATTCATTCTTTGTGTATTCTTTCATACCCCTACAGGTCCCTAGATATCAATGATATGAGCAATGATACTACCGCTCCTGATTTCTCTTGCGAGCAAGACATGTGTTTAGAGGAACCTCAGGATTTTGAGGATGTTCAAGATTGTGACGTATCCCTCGATATGTTAAGAATGGTGAAACAGGAGGAGAAACAAATCATGCCACATGAGAAAGAGGCAATAGAGAATATAGCCCTAGAGGAAGGGAAGGAGTTGAAAATTGGAACACTGATTACCAAGGACACAAGGCATGCTCTGGTGGAGTTACTTCGAGAATTCAAAGATATTTTTGCTTGGTCATATCAGGATATGCCCAGATTGAGTACTGACATTGTAGTACATCATCTTTCGATAAGGTAGGATTGTAAGCCAGTCCAACAGAAGTTTCGAAGAATGAGGCCGAATATTGTTCTGAAAATAAAGGATGAAGTTAAGAAGCAGTTTGATGCAGGATTCTTGCAAGAAGTGAAGTACTCTGAATGGGTAGCTAACATTGTGCCTATTCCTAAGAAGGATGGGAAGGTACGAATGTGTGTTGATTACAGAGATCTGAACAAAGCAACCCCAAAGGATAATTTTCCTTTGCCACACATTGACACTTTAGTAGACAACACAGCGGGATATTCGTTATTCTTCTTCATGGATGGCTTCTCGGGATACAATCAAATAAAGATGCATCCAGAGGACATGGATAAAACTACCTTCATAACCTTGTGGGGCACCTTTTGTTACAAACTAATGCCGTTTGGACTGAAGAACGCAGGGGCAATATACCAACGAGCCATGGTGAACTTGTTTCACGACATGATGCATAAGGATATTGAGGTGTACGTTGATGATATGATTGCCAAGTCGCATACAGAAAAAGAGCACATTGAGGCCTTAAGAAGATTGTTCTTGAGGTTGAGAAAGTTTTAGTTGAAGCTCAATTCAACAAAGTGTACCTTTGGAGCCAGATCGGGAAAGTTACTAGGCTTCGTAGTCAGTGAAAAGGGAATTGAAGTCGACTCAGACAAGGTCAGAGCCATACAGGAGTTACCTCCACCACGTACTCAGAAGGAAGTTTGAGGATTCCTAGGAAGGTTGAATTACATCGCACGGTTTCATTTCACAACTGACCGAAAAATGCGATCCTATCTTCCGCCTCCTCAGAAAGCACAATCAAGGTACTTGGGATAAAGAATGCCAGAATGCTTTTGAAAAGGTCAAGCAGTATTTTTTGAATGCTCCAGTATTATCCCCACCTAGCCTAGACAAACCATTAATACTGTACTTGTCAGTGTTCAGTAATTCTATGGGATGTGTGCTTGGTCAACATGACGAGTCGGAGAAAAAGGAGAAAGTAATTTATTATCTTAGTAAAAAATTCACTGATTTTGAAATGGGATATTCACCAATCGAAAAGTTGTTTGAGCACTAATTTGGACCACCCGGAGATTAAGACAGTACATGCTATACCATACCACTTGGCTCATCTCAAAACTGGATCCATTGAAATACATGTCAACGGTTCTAAATGGAAGAATGGCGAGATGGAAAATTTTGCTTTCAGAATTTGATATAGTCTACGTAAGTCAGAAGGCTATAAAAGGAAGTGCGGTAGCTGACTTCTTGGCCAGTAGAGCTCTAGAGGATTATGAGCCATTGAACTTTGATTTTCCAAATGAGGAGTTAATTTGTATAGCAATGACCGAAGATTCTCCATGGAGGCTCAATTTTGATGGGGCTTCTAATGCAGTTGGGAATGGAATTGGGGCAGTCGTGATATCCCCTAATGGCGATCATTACCCATTTACGTGTAAGTTGGACATTGATTGCACGAATAATATGGCTGAGTTTGAAGCATGCATCATGGGACTTCAAGCAGCCATAGAGCGAGGTATAAAAACCCTAAAAGTATATAGGGATTCTGCGTTGGTAATTTATCAGCTTAGAGGAGAATGGAAGACAAGGGATTCTAAATTGATCAATTACCGAAAGGTAGTCTTAGGGTTACTTGAGGAGTTTGATGACATCACCTTCAATTATCTCTCACGAGACAAAAATTAGATGGCAAATGCTTTAGCAACCTTGGCCTCAATGATTAAGGCAAATAAAGAGGAAGAGGTGAGACCAATTCAAATGAGTGTCTACGTGACTCCAGCTAGCTGTTGTAACATTGAAAAGGAAGAAAAGGATAATAATCCCTGGTACTAGGATATATTACAATATGTAAGAGATCGTAAATATCCAAAACAGGCTACTGAAAGTGGCAAGCGAACTTTGAGAAGGTTAGCTTGCGGCTATGTCATAGATGGGGATATTCTGTACAAGAGAAGGAAAGACCAAGTACTTTTGAGATGTGTCGATGCTGTGGAAGCTAAGCTAATTTTAGTAGAGGTTCATGAGGGTATATGTGGAACGCATGAAAATGGGTTCACGATGGCAAGGCAAATCATGAGGTTTGGCTATTATTGGGCCACTATGGAAGGTGACTGTATCAACTATGCCAAGAAATGCCATAAGTGTCAGATTTATGGGGACAAAATTCATATACCACATTCACCTTTACATGTTATGACTTCTCCATGGCCCTTCTCCATGTGGGGCATGGATGTCATTGGACCAATATCACCGAAAGCTTCAAATGGACATCAGTTTATCTTTGTGGTAATAGACTACTTCACAAAATGGGTAGAGGCCGCTTCTTATGCGAATGTTACCAAGTCAGCTGTAAGTCAATTTTTTAAGAAGGAGATCATTTGTCGGTATGGAATGCCTGAGAAGATCATATCCGACAATGCATTGAATTTGAATAAAAAAATGATAGCAGAGGTTTGCGATCAGTTCAAGATCAAGCATCACAATTCTTCTCCCTATCATCCAAAAAATGAATGGAGCAGTGGAGGCCGCCAACAAGAACATTAAGAAAATAGTTGGAAAGATGACTAAGACTTATAGAGATTGGCATGAGAAGCTACCGTTTGCACTCCTGGCCTATCAAACATCTGTCAGAACCTCTACTGGGGCAACCCCATTCTCGTTAGTTTATGGGATGGAAGCAGTGTTGCCTATTGAAGTAGAAATACCTTCTCTCCGAATTTTGACAGAGATAAGGTTGGATGAAGCTGAATGGGTTCAATCCCGGTATGATCAGTTAAACTTAATTGAGAAAAAGAGGCTGAGAGCCATCCGACATGGTCAGATGTATCAGAAGCGTATGATGCGAGCTTATGATAAAAAGGTTCGTCCAAGGGAATTCCATAAGGGGGACCTCATGTTGAAAAAGATCCTTCCTATTCAAAAAGACTTTAGGGGAAAATGGATGCCGAATTGGGAGGGGCCGTACGTTATAAAAAAAGCTTTCTTTGGTGGTGCATTAATTTTGACAGAAATGGATAGGAAGAGCCTACCCAATCCAGTGAACTTAGACTTAGTCAAAAAGTACTTTGTCTAAAGGAGAAGAGAATCCAAGGTGAAAACCCGCAAAGGGCGCATTGAGTTTTTAGAAAAAAAAATGGAGAGACTAAGGTGAAAACCCGTAAAGGGCGCCTTGTGACCAAAGGGGTTTTGAGTTGAAAACCCGAAAGGGCAGCTCAAATTTTGAAGGGCATACAACAATCTTGCTATATCTGACTTAGCAAAGAGTGAAAACACGTTGTATATTGGGGCATCAACAAAGTACTTTGGATCTTTTAAACACATGTCAAACTCAAGAAAGATTTCATGGAGCTGGTGTTAGACACTCAAGCGGCGATATCTAGAGCATATAACTTCTATCCTGTTTACTATCTTTAGAATCTATTTCTTCTCAAAGATATGCTATCAGATTTATTTGTATTCTTTGACAATTCATTCAAATCCAATTATTCTTTTCATCTTCCATTATTCTTTAAGTATGTTGCATTAAAATAATGATAGATGAACTAAAATATCTTCGCAAACAAAGTTTTGCGCATTACTTTGGAATTTCTAGATAATGCAAGAAACTAAAACAGGACAATTGTTCAAGAAATTCACATAAGTAAGGGATGAAGGAACTCGAGGAATTTCTTTCTTCCAGTCTAAAAGGAAAATGGACAAAACCAACGATTCAATTCTAGGGAAGATTATTTTGCAGACGTCCTCAATGGATTATAGCATTTAAAGAAGGGTGCAGGCCTACAAGTTGAGCAAGAGTAATACTTTAAAAGGCAAACGAAGGAATGAGTGATGATGTCTAGGATAGGGGTCATATTCATAACATTTTTGCATCATAGCATGTTTAATTAGGAACATTCGACTCACTTCAATCATGGCATCCTAATTATCAGGTATAATCATTCTATAGGTTATCAAATATAGCGCGCCTTAATCTACTAAGTAGTAGGGTAATAGGCCGCAGCGTAGCAGATCTGACCTTCATCCGGGCAGATCCAAGATAATGGATCTTATCTCTCTGTAATGGACGGGGAGCAGATCTAAGATGACCGATCTTATCTCTCTGTATTCGACAAGGAGCAGATCAAAGACGTAGCAGATCTGACCTTCATCCGGGCATATCCAAGATGATGGATCTTATCTCTCTGTAATGGACGGGGAGTAGATCCAAGATGACCGATCTTATCTCTCTGTATTCGACAGGGAGCATATCAAAGACGTAGCAGATCTGACCTTCATCGGGGCAGATCCAAGATGATGGATCTTATCTCTTTGTAATGGACAGGGAGCAGATCCAAGATGACCGATCTTATCTCTCTGTATTCGACAGGGAGCAGATCAAAGACGTAGCAGATCTGACCTTCATCGGGGCAGATCCAAGATGATGGATCTTATCTCTCTGTAATGGACGGGGAGCAGATCCAAGATGATCGATCTTATCTCTCTGTATTGATGAAGGAGCAGATCAAAGGCGTGTGAATCGACCTTCATCGAAATGAATCCTATATATATATATATATATATATATATATATATATATTATATTTTCCTATATATATATATATTATATTTTATTATATAACATTTATTATATGTTACTATTTTTTTATATGTTATGTATATTAATATTATCTATTATATTATTTATGTCTTATATTACACACTATATTATTATTTGTAAATTATTATTTTTGACTTATATTATATACACGTTTCATCCATGATTATTCATTTATTTATTATATGATATTTTTATAATTATTTTATAATTATTTTTATAATTACTTTTATACTATTTATATATTTATTTATTTTATATATATTAATTTTTAAAAAAATCGATATATTTTATTTTATATAATTATTATTCTTTTATAAATTTTGTATTATATATTATATCTTGTATATTAAGTACTATTTTAAAATTATTGTTAAATATCATATTTTTATTTGTATTAAAAATATATTTGGTTAACAATTAATCACTTTATTTTATATTTATGTATGTACTAATTCTTTTATGTATTTTATATTGTATATGTCATTATGTATTAAATGTTATTTTCAATTATTATTTAATGTTTTATTTTATGAACATGTATATTGATATTATATTTCTTTTTAATTGTGTATCATGCATCATTTCTTAATTATTACTACATATACTTGTATGTTTTGCTTATCCATCTTCAATATAAGCTATGTGTATCTTTGTATATATGATGTTATGTAATTTTAAACATGTATGTATCTAGTCTATGATTTTTGTGTTATTGCCATTGTATTGTTTAAATGCATGTTTTATTCACTTATTATTGCAATATTCTACTCCATAATGATAATGTGATTTCTCATGCATTAATTAAAAACAAAATTTCAAAGTTTTTTCAAAAAATATAAAGGCAATGCTTGGCGTTTGGAAACTTCGATAAAAAGTAGTGCCCTAACTTATTGGGTTGCGACTTTTCTCGTTGAGTTCGAATAATCAAGTACCCTTCTAAGTTTTTAAAGGTTTTCAAAACGCGAGCAACTGTCTTAGAATTTCAAAGCAATATGTCCTAACTCACTGGATATGGCGTTTTGTTGTTTTGAGATGGGGATTTCAAAAAAAAGAGGCTAACTTAGTGTCAAGTATCTTAAAATATTATGTCCTAACTTATTGGATGTAATATTTTGATATAAGTGAACCCTAGTTTTTCAAAACCAAAAATATTAAAAGAGGATTGCATCTTAAAATTTTCAAATTTCCGACATTAAAGACATTTTGATAATCAATTAGGTACCAATTTTGGGCGTTACGAGGGTGCTAACCCTTCCTCGTACGTAACCGACTCCCGAATCCATTTTCTCGACTTTCGTAGACCAAAACTAATGATTTTAAAACAAAATGTTTTAAAAGGTGATCCAATCACACCTAAAAAGATTGGTGGCGACTCCCGTTTTCGTTTTTCTTAAAGTCGATTCCCATTTTCGAAATACACGATTTAAAAATGGTCTCGACATCCCTCATTCTTTTCATTTCTTGGTACCTATTGTCATGAAATAATTGCTAAGTCTACATGTTGCTAAAAATGCAAGCAACAAAGTTTGAGTAAAGCTTGTTGCGAAAGTGCGCATTTCTACCAAAGCTGCGAATGGTACAATGTAAATAAGATTTTTTACACAGTTTGATTTTTCTACATGTGTGGAGCATAGCTCAACAAGATGAATCCACTATCCTTGAAGAAAATTGCCGAAACCTCCTTTTAAAAACGGGGTTTTTTTTTAAAAAAATGAAAACAGGAGTCGCCACCAATCTTTTAAAGTGTGATTGGATCACTTTATAAAACATTTTGGGTCTCTTTTAAATATGTTTCTTTAAATGAATTTATCTCCATTTATGGACTTAAATTATTTAATAATATCAACACGACCTAAAGATTTGGTTCAGTAAAATGCTAATATTCCGAATATGGCAAGTTGTTGTGTCGTAGAGGTAGAGGAAGTAGACGCTTCTTTTAGCAAATTGTAACTTTATATATTTCAACAACACCATTGAAGCATATAATATATGACACATATTAAAAAAAATGTTGCAGATGCAAAATACTTCAAAGTCAACCTAATACCTCGAATTAATTTTAAAAATATATTTTTAAAGATCATTTTAACTATATTACAATAATATCGAACGTGTCATTAAAACTAGTATATTAATATTTATTTTTATTCACTAAAGAAATGAATATAAGCCCTTAGACTTTCTATCTAATAAATCTTATTTTTCACCTTACAAAATCCAAACTCAACAACTAAAAAACATGAATCAAACAATTAAAAGGTTTTGTTATAAGGTAAAATATGGTTACCGCTATATTTAGTTTAGTGTACAATTTAAAAGTAAAAATATTAGTATATACCAAACATCAACTACTAAATTAGCATTTTATTTCTAAATTATTTTCCTAACAAATAGAGGTTAAAAAACCCTCACAAAAATGCAACAAAATCTTAAAATATATTTTTTAAGATGTTAAAATGGTTTAGTATCGTCCAAAAAAAAAAAGCAATTCCATTTCGTAAAGAAATATATATATACACACACATCAATACTTCATCAAAGAAAAGTTAATACATATTTAAGAATCTATCGAGAAGAAAAAGAGAAAGATGGCCCGCCAAGATCTTATTGTTGTTGCACTTGTTTTCATAGCCGTGGTTAGGGCATTTGCCACCCATAAATCACCTTCACCAACCCCTTCCAAGGCTTCTTCCCCTGCAAAGTCGCCATCTTCTTCTTCCTCGGCTTCCTCTACCAAGTCCTCTTCCGAAGGAAGAGCACCCAAATCATCTCCTGTTGGAGCCCCAAAGAGTTTTTCAAGCTCTTCCTCTCCTAGCCGTAGCAAAAGCGATAGCCCTGATACCAAGGAAGGATCCTCTTTTGAAGCTGAGTCAATTGAGGATGTCTCATTCCCTTCTTCACCAGCACCATTTAATTCTGATGCAACTAAAGCCATCATTGCCATTGTCAATATTGTAGTTGTTACCGGATTCTTCCTCTTTTAAGCACATATAATATTGTGATTGGTTATTTTAAGCACATCAAATATGAATTAATAATCTAGAAATATCAAATCAAGAATTAAGCACACATAATTGAACAAGATCTAAGTCTTTATTGCATAAAATAAAATCAAATGACAAAATTTATCATAGGGTTCATCTTCCTAGGTATTTAGAAAATTAATTCATGCTTGTAAATAAAAACATCCAAAATAAAGAAACTCGTTAATTAACTGGGAGTCTTCAATCTTGATGGAAATCTACTTCAGAATTCGCTTCAATAGTGTTTCTCGACTTGTTTTCTTGAGTATTCTATGAAGACTTACTCCTAGGTCTTAGAATGCCCAAAAAACCTAAAAAATGTGTTTTCCTGTATGTTTGGAATGTGATTCGTGAAATCTGTAATAACCCAAATTTACCCGGGCCCATAAATAAATAAATAAATAAATATAAAATATAAAATAGTCCATTAATAAAGTCCATTTACAAAGCCCAAAGTTCGGTTACCTTTGAAGCCCAAAAAAAAACCTATACCCGGTTACAACCCACACCTGATTAACCTAAACTGCCCACTAGCTCGTTTACACCCAACCCACAAATAGGTACGGCCCAAATGGCCCAATTTGTTAACAGAGGATGGGAGACCTAGGGTTTCTGGAACCCTAGGCGCCTCAAACAGAAGGTTCCAGAGTTTGCACTACAGGCACGCCAACCGTCACACCCTATTTTTGCGCCGTTTCAGTGACTTTTATCGTCACCACCATCAGTGCCGTGATTCCAGACCCCGTGTCGCGCCAAGATCGGCATACGGATCAACGTCAGCCCACTCCTCGCCGTGATCTCCTCGCTGGTACCTAGAAAAGGGGAAAGAAGAACGATAGAGGCAACACAAATATGACAGGAAATAACTTTAAACATGTAAAAATACTATGTACAGTGGCTATAAAAAGCCTGAATCAGAACGATGTAAAGGACCGATTTTTGAGGACAGGGAATAAAATGATACATACAAATATTCACAGGAGAAATAAGAAACAATTGTTCATTTTCCAAAAGGTGATGTTCTGTTATTTATTTTTTTTCATATACAAACATACGAATCAATTTTTTTGCAAAAAACTGTTAAATATTAAAAAGGAAAGGTTTACCTGTGTTTTACCCAAAAAAGCGAAGGCTTTTAGCCTTCTAAACCACCGTGTATGGCGGTGCGTGCAGCGCGTGGGTACGTACGACCCAGTGGTCGGAGGTCGGAGCCGAAGGGCACCCCTTCTATCCTTTTCAGAGAATTTTCAAATTTTTTTTTAAACGGAGTACTAAAATGAATTTTAGGTTAAGGTTTTAACATTTATAGTACTACGAAAACGGCGTCGTTTTGGCTTAGCTCGATAAGCACTAAAATGGCATCGTTTCAGTAGAGGGGATCCGCGTGTTGACCCAATTACCCGTAAAGGATCCACGTGTTTTCAGAAAGTGGGTTAATTGCCCAATTGGTCCTCTCGCATTTTTAATCCTTATAATTTCATTTTATTTATTTTTAATTTAGCCCTAATATTTTAATTTTGTTTCAATTTAGTCCTCATAGTGGCTTTAAAACTGTATTCGGGGAAACAGTGTCGTTTTGAGATTAGGGCAAATTGCCCAGTGAGTCCCTCGGCTTTAGTCCGTGTTTCAATTAGGCCCAGTTTTCTTTATTTATTTGCATTTTACCCTAAATTCTTTAATTAAATTCAATTTAAATCCCTTTTTTATATTTTTAATTTATTTTTATATATTATTTATTTTTATAAATATTAGTTATATAAAATAATATATATTATTTTTATTTATATATTATCCATTATATTATTTTTATTATTGTATACATTTTATCAATAAATTATATTTTATTATATATTTTATTATAAATATTTCCTTATCTTATTTTTTATATATTATGTATTATTATTTATTAAATTTGTAAATTGTAAATTTTTAAAAAAATTATTAATAAATAATAGTATATATATTATCCTTATTTATACGATAGTATTTATATTTCATTATATTTTATTTATATTTTATTACATATCATATTTTATTATATATTATTCCTTAGTATTTTTCTTTTATATATATTATATTATATACATTTTACTATATATATTTTTATATTATTTATTATATGGTTTATATTATTATATATTTTATTAAGTAAATTATGTTATACACTATATATTTTACCATATTTCCTTACATTACCTTTATTTTATTATAAAGTATACATTATTTTATTACTTATTAATTATATACATTTTTAAAATTTTTATAAATAAGTGTAATATCAATATTTAGTACATTATTTTTTGTATATTAAGTTATTATACCTTATAGTATAATCTATATATGTATATATTATTTTAAAAAAAAGGGGGTTCTTTTATCATTCTTATATTATTTAACATATTTCTAAATATTTTATTTTTTATTTGATTTATATTTTTATACATTTTAATTTACTTATTTATTTTTGGTTTTCTCTTATTCTGATATTGTTTAGTAGGTTAAATTTTACATATAATTTGTTTTTGTATAATCGCATGAAATTAATTATTTAGGGTGATTTGCATAAAATATTATCATATATGTATATTGCAATTTATAATTGTTGTATTCATTATGCACTACATTGAGTTTTGTATGTAACAATAATGCATGAACATTTATGTTATTTAGGATGATATATGTATAAAGTGATAAAGTATATTGCGTAATTTACACCATTATTTATTACTCTTTATACTATATTTGCATAAATTGATAAAGCATGTACTATATAATTAGGTTTATTAAATGTTAATTTCTTGTAAAATGTAAAATACTTCATTATTTTCAAAACAAAATATCTCATTTCAAAAAGAATTTTTTAAAAAAGTGAGGCAATGTTTTGATATTTAGGAATTCGGGAAGTAGTGCCCTAACATGCTGGGTTGCGATTTCTCATTTGTCTAAATATCTAAAATATCCTTTTAAATGAGTTTTTGCAAATCACAAGATGAATTTAGTTACGAAAGTTTAAAGATATCGTGTCCAATCATGCTGGATGTGATGTTTGTACTCTTTTAAAACGAATGAATCTTGATTCTTTTCTCAAAACATTACGGTTTTAAGGGAATCTCATTTCTAATTCGTTCAAATTTCTGACATTAAGACAAAATTATTCAATTTGGTACCAATTTTGGGTGTTACGAGGGTGCTAATCCTTCCTCGTAAGTAACTGACTCCCGAACCTGTTTTCTTGTAATTTCGTAGACCAAAACATTTTATAAAGAGATCCAATCACACTTTAAAAAATTGGTGGCGACTCCTGTTTTCGTTTTTTTAAAACCCGTTTTTAAGGAGGTTTCGACAGCTTGGCGACTCCACTGGGGAGCTTAAGAGAGTCAAGCCAAGAAATTGATTATTTTATGTCTTAATGTCGAAAGTTTGGAAGGTTTAAAATTTGATCCTGTTTTACATGTGTTTGCTGCATATGTTTTTATCTTATTGCCGTACATTGCATTTGCATGACTGTTGTGGTCACACCCTTAAGTGGGAGTGAGAAGCTACGCTTTCGTGAGGTTTTCACCTTCGTATGAGCTAGTGGATTGCTTCCAAGATACTGTACCTATGTCTTCGTGAGATTTTCATCTCTGTACGGCCATAGGAAAATGTGTCCCCCTGAACTGAACTTGGTCTATATGAGCCTATAATGGGTGAAGGCCGAGAAATCTGCTGGTTTAGGTACCCTGGTTTTAGAGCTAAAACTCATATAGTGAACTTTAAGTGCTTACCCTAGGAAAATAATGATAACCTTTAGAAAGCTACCCTTGTAAGTATTTGTTTCCATTTTTTATATATGATACTGACCTTTTTTATTTTGCTGTCATTGCATGTCATTTAAAGGTGTCGATTCACTGCTCGATTTCTAGATTAGAAAGTTTTGTAATGAGGAACGAATACCTTAATAAAGTGGAGGACAATGCTTCTATCTGTACCTAGTCAGAGAAAACCCAGTTAGAGAAAGGAGATAGTGTCACCGAGGGGTATACGTCAGAGTTATGGGACTTCACCCGTATTAATTCGACGCAAAATGAGTTTCAGGAGCTGAGAAACATTTGTGCCCAATGGGATGACGAGGCTAAGCAGCTTTTCTATTAGAATTACGGAGACCTTCCCTATTTGCTAGATGTCAAAGTAGATAGAAACTTGTTACGAGCTATGGTACAGTTCTGGAACCCTACTTATAGTTTCTTTACATTTGGTAATGTTGATCTTGTACCTACTTTGGAGGAGTATACGACTTTACTGCGTTGCCCGAGGATTCAGGATCATAAGGCTTATGTTAGGCCTGCTAACCTTCCAAATTTTACGAAGAAGTTGGTAATGATTACTGGAATGAGTGAGCAGTGGGCTATAGCTCGTGTGTAGCAAAAGGGTGATAGTAAGTGTATTCCATAGGCAGTTTTGATGGATTTGATATCGACGCATTTAGATGTGAAAAAAAGGGTCGACATCCTGGCTTTGAGTATTTACGGCATGGTGATTTTCCCAAAGGCGGTGGGGCACATAGATGAGGCAGTTGCAGATTTATTCGATCGGCTTGGTAAACAGAACACACCTGTGCCCGCAATCCTAGCTGAGACGATAAGATCTTTGAGCTCATGTCGAAGAGCTGGTGAAGGAAGGTTCATTGGATGTGCACAGTTGTTGTTGGTTTGATTTCATAGCCATTTCTGGAAGCTTGATAAAGTTCCTTGTCGAGTATTCTTTAAGGTTTATTCTCCCTTAAAGGAAGCAGTGGACATGCCTAGGAGAGATGACATTTCAGAAGAGAGGTGGATAGATATTCTGTAAAACCTTTGAGAGGAAAATGTTATGTGGAAGGCTCATTGGTTGGTTCCTAGTGAAGTTCTTTACCGATGTGTTTGAGTCTTGACATCTTCTTGCATTCATGCATTTGCATCTCATCACATCATATGTATTCAAGTTTATAGAAAGACCCTAATTAGTTAAAATTATTAGGGAGAAAGAGAGTAAGAAAAAAAAAACTGGAAGCAACACATCCTTACGGTACACGCGCTAAATCAAAGAGTATGGACCAAAGATTTGAACAGTTACAGAAGGACATGCAAGACCAACTGCAAGAGAAATTGGTAAAAATGCAAAATGATATGAGGGAGCAAATGTTGGAGGCTCAAAGGAACATGATGGCTGAAATGGCTCAACTACTGAGAGCTACTAATAAGGGAAAGGCTCCTATGGCAATCACTGAAGAGGAGAACGAGGGTCATCCTCCTGGTTTCACTCCACCTCACATACAAACCCAACCTGAGGCATATCCCCGAGGGCCGTCTGTCACAATAAGGCCTCAACAGGGTTAAGTCAATGCTGGGATCCCCATAAATTTCCCAACTGGCTCAGGGTTCAATTTGGGTGACAATCCTGCAAATGCTGTCATTCCTGACTTAGACATGGCTGAAAAAGAGGATTTAAGAACTGAGGCTGCAAGACAGTTGGAAGAACGCTGCAAATGGTTGGAGGAAAAATTCAAGGCTTTAGAGAATGCTGATGGGCATCATAGAGTTGATGCCAAAGATCTAAGCTTGGTCCTAGACTTGGTGCTTCCTCACAAATTCAAGATGCCAGAATTTGAGAAATACAATGGGACTACTTGCCCAGAAGCCCATATTACGATATTCTATAGGAGAATGACCGGGTATGTGAATAATGATTAATTGTTGATCCATTGTTTCTAAGAAAGTTTAATTGGAGCAGCAGCCAAGTGGTACAATCAATTGAGCCAGGCCAGAATAAGTTCATGGAGGGATCTTGCACAAGCCTTCATGCAGCAGTACAATCATGTGACTGACATGACTCCAGATAGGATCACACTGCAAAACATGGAGAAAAAGCCTAATGAAAACTTTAGGCAATATGCACAGAGATGGAGAGAGGTGGCAATGCAAGTTCAACCATCGTTGTTGGAGAAAGAGACCACTATGTTGTTCATCAACACTCTGAGGGCTCCATTCATCACTCATATGATTGGGAGTACTGCTAAAAGTTTTACGGATATAGTCATGGCGGGAGAGATGATCGAGAATGCCATAAGGGGTGGCAAAATCGAGGGGGAAGCAACCAAAAGATCGGCCCCAATGAGAAAGGATGGTGAAGTGAATAACACAAGCACCTATAATACGAGGGTAATCACAGTTGGTCAACCTAAAATAGCTGCGGTTGGGCAATAAAGTTCTCAAAAGAAAGAGTCAGGTACAAGGTAGAATTCTGAAAGGATGCAATTCACACCTATCCCCGTGACGTATCGTGAGCTCTATCAAAGTTTATACGATGCACATGCTATTTCTCCTTTTCACTTGAAACCATTATAGCCTCCATATCCCAAATGGTATGACGTAAATGCCAAATGTGAATACCATGCTGGAATATCGGGGTATTCAATTGAAAACTATACTGATTTTAAGAAGGCTGTAGAGAGGCTTATTAAGATAGGGGTAGTGAAGTTTGACAATACCCCTAATACAAAAAACCCGTTGCCAAATCATAGCGACCAAGGAGTGAATTCTATTGGCGAAACCAGTGAGAGGAGAATGAAGGAAGATGTTGCTGAGGTGAGGATGCCTATGAAAGTGATTTGAGAAGAGATGATGAAGAGAGGTATGTTAACCTCTAAAAATGAGAGAGGAGAAATAAGGAACTATGGTGAGTTCCATGAGTTCCAAGGACATGAAGTTCAAGATTGTGAAGAATTCAAGGCCTTGGTGTAAGACTTTATAGACAATAAAGAGCTACAAATTTTTAAAGGTAGCTCTCGTGAAAAACAAGTATGTGTGCTGGAGAATGAACAGAAGAATCAAAACCGGCCGAGGATTATTATTTCTCTACCAAGAAGTAATGAAGTTGAAACACCAACGGTGCCTAAAGTCATCATTCATAAACCTGTTTCCTTTCCCTATAAGGATAACAAAAAGGGTACCTTGGAGTTACAACTGCCAGGTGTCAATACCGGAGAAGGAGAATATAGTTAATACGTCTAAAGATGTACAAGTTGAGGGTTCCCATACACGGAGTAGGAAGCGGTATGATACGGTGGGCGTCAGAGAGGAGTCTACAAAAATAAAGAATGCAAACGCGGAGAAGGAGAAAGAGGCTGAAGTACCTGTCAAAGAGCCAGTAAAAGATGAGGAGGCTAAGGAATTTCTAAAGTTCCTTAAGCATAGCTAGTATAGCGTGGTCGAGTAGTTGCGTAAGCAGCCGGCTCGCGTATCAGTATTGGCTTTACTTCTAAGTTCTGAAGTACATCGGAAGGCATTGATGAAGGTGCTCAAAGAAACATATGTCACCCATAACATATCTGTTAACAAGCTGGACCAGTTGGTGAATAACATAAGTGTGGACAATTTCATCTACTTTAATGATGATGAAATCCTATCGGGGGCAGAGGGTCAACTAAGGCTTTGCATATTACCACTCGATGCAAGGGGTACACATTCCCAAATGTGTTCGTCGATAATGGATTGGCCTTGAATGTTCTACCGTTGTCTACATTGAACAGAGTACCTATTGACGATTCTCACATAAAGACATGTCAAAATGTGGTAAGAGCCTTTGATGGTACAAAAAGGAAGGTGATGGGAAGGATTGACATCCCCTTGGAAATCGGGCCAAATATATACGAAGTAGATTTCTTGGTGATGGATATCAAGCCTTCCTACAATTACTTATTAGGCAGGCCATGGGTACATTCAGCAGGAGCGATGCCCTCATCATTGCACCAGAAATTAAAGTTAGTGACGGATGGACGGTTAGTAACCACTAATGCCGAAGAAGACATTACAGCCACAGTCACTAGCAAGGCCCCTTATGTCAAGACAAACGAAGAGTCTATTGAGTGTTCCTTTCGCTCTTTAGAATTTGTGAATGCAACCTTCATTTCAGAAGGGAGTGAGTTACCGGTACCGAAGACAGCAAGAGCTACGAGGATGGCTCTACAAATGATGGTGGAAAAAGGAGCCTTACCAGGAAGAGGGTTAGGAAAATACCTGCAAAGAGGGGCTCAAATCCTAAAATTGAAAGAGAAGAGAGATTGCTTTGGTCTGGGCTTCAAGCCAGACTATAAGCAAATGAGGAAAGAAGTTGAGAAGCGCCAAGAGGGAAGAAGGGCGCGTCTTAATAGAAGATAAGTTGAGTGGGAGCCGATGACATTCCCTCCAATATCCCAAACCTTCATATTGAGAGGGTCACTCATAGAAAGAAGTCATCAAATTAATGCTATACAGGATGAAGAATCGAAGCAAGGAAACCTTGAGGGCATTCGCCCTTACAAACCGGGAAGCTTTTTGAACAATTGGACTATGGAGGAACTTCCTGTAGTCCTTAGGAATTCTTTAGAGTAATTCTCGAAACATTCTTGTTACTCTAAAGCCTAGGAGTAATAGAATTACATTTGTGAAAAAGGCTTATTATCATCTATTATTTTTAATAAAACATAACTTTTATCAATTTGAACTAATATTGTTTCATTTTTATCAACCAATATTCCGTTCTTATTCTTTCATTCATAGTACATAAAAAATCATTCTTAAATTCATTCATTCTTTGTATATTCTTTATACTTCACAGATCCCTAGATATCAATGACATGAGTATTAATATATCAAATCCTGATTTCTCTCGCGAGCAAGACATGTGTTTAGAGGAATCTTAGGATTTTGAAGATGTCCAGGATTGTGATGTGTCTCTGGATCTTTTGAGGATGGTAAAACAGGAGGAGAAACAAATCATGCCACATGATGGAGAGGCAATAGAGAATGTAGCCCTAGAGGAAGGGAAAGAGGTGAAAATTGGCACGCATATTGCCGAAGACACAAGGCAAGGACTAATTGAGTTGCTACGTGAGTTCAAGGATATCTTCGCATGGTCCTATCAAGATATGTAGGGTTAAATACCGATATTGTGGTGCATCGTCTTCCAATAAGATAGGATTGTAAGCCAGTCCAACAGAAGTTACGAAGAATGAGGCCAGATATTGTATTGAAAATAAAGGATGAAGTCAAGAAGCAGTTCGATGCAGGATTCTTACAAGAGGTGAAGTACTCTGAATGGGTAGCTAACATTGTACCAGTTCCTAAGAAGGATGAGAAAGTAAAAATGCGCGTTGATTATAGAGATCTGAACAAGGCTAGCCCAAAAGATAATTTCCCTCTACACACATAGACACTTTGGTAGACAATACAGTAGGATATTCATTATTCTCTTTTATGGATGGTTTCTCGGGGTATAATCAGATAAAGATGCATCCTGAAGACATGGATAAAACCACCTTCATAACATTATGGGGTACCTTCTGTTACAAGGTAATGCCCTTTGGGTTGAAGAATTCATGGGCAACATACCAAAGGGCTATAGTGACCTTATTTCACGATATGATGCACAAGGAAACTGAGGTGTATGTCGATGATATGATTGCTAAATCTCGAATGGAGGAGAAACATATTGAAGTTTTAAGGAAACTATTCTTGAGATTAAGGAAGTTTCAGTTAAAACTTAATCAGGCAAAGTGCACTTTCGGAGCTAGATCAGGGAAATTATTAGGCTTTGTGGTTAGCGAAAAGGGAATAGAAGTTGATTCAGACAAAGTTAAAGCCATACGAGATTTGCCTCCACCACACACTCAGAAAGAAGTTCGGGGTTTTCTGGGAAGGTTGAATTATATTGCTCGGTTTATTTCACAATTAACTGAGAAATGTGATCTTATATTCGCCTCCTTAGAAAACACAATCAAGGTACTTGAGATGAAGAATGTCAGAATGCCTTTGATAAAGTCAAGCAATACTTGGTGAACGCTCCAGTACTATCTCCACCTAGTCTAGATAAACCATTAATTCTGTACTTGTTGGTGTTTAGTAATTCCATGGGATGTATGCTTGGTCAACATGATGAATCGGGAAGAAAGGAGAAGGCGATATACTACCTCAGTAAGAAATTTACAGAGTGTGAGATGAGATATTCGCCAATTGAGAAATTGTGTTGTGCTTTAATCTGGACGACTCGAAGGTTAAGACAATATATGCTATATCATACTACTTGGCTTATTTCAAAACTTGATCCTTTGAAGTATATGATGGAGTCAACAGCTTTGAATGGGAGAATGGCGATATGGCAAATTTTGCTTTCAGAATTTGACATAGTCTATATGAGTTAGAAGGCTATAAAAAGAAGCGCGATAGCGGAATTTCTGGCTAGTAGAGCTCTAGAAGACTATGAGCCATTGAATTTTGATTTCCCAAATGAGGAATTGATGTGTGTGGCAACTACAGAAGATTGTCCTTGGAAGTTGAGCTTTGATGGGGCATCCAATACAGTGGGAAATGGAATTGGGGCAGTCTGGGTATCTCCAAATGATGATTATTACCGATTCACATGCAAGTTGGATTTTGATTGCACAAACAATATGGCCGAATATGAAGTATGCATCATGGGACTCCGAGCGGCTATAGCACGAGGAATAAGAACCTTGGAAGTATATGGAGACTCTGCGTTGGTAATTTACTAGCTTAGAGGTGAATGGGAGATAAGGGATCCTAAATTGATCAATTATTGAAAAGTAGTTTTGGGGATACTTGAGGAGTTCGATGACATCACTTTCAATTATATCCCACGAGATGAAAACCAGATGGCAGATGCTCTAGCAACCTTGGCTTCAATGATTATAGTGAATAAAGAGGAGGAGATGAGACCCATTCAGATGAGTATCTTTGAGGCTCCAGCTCACTGTTGTAATATTGAGGAAGAAGAGAAGGATGATAACCCTTGGTATCAGGATATATTGCGGTATGTAAGAGATCGCAAATACCCAGAACAGGCAACTTAAAATGATAAGCGAACTTTAAGGAGATTAGCTTGTGATTACATTTTGGATGGGGACATCTTGTATAAGAGAAGAAAGGACCAAGTACTGTTGAGATGTGTTGACGCCGTGGAGGCTAAGTTAATCTTGGAAGAAGTTCACGAGGGTGTTTATGGGACGCACGCTAACGGTTTCACGATAGCTAGAAAAATCATGAGGTTTGGATATTATTGGTCTACTATGGAAGGGGATTGTATCAACTACGCCAAGAAATGCCATAAATGTCAGATCTGTGGAGATAAGATTTATGTACCACCTTCACCTCTACATGTTATGACTTTTCCATGGCCTTTTTCCATGTGGGGCATGGATGTTATTGGGCCAATATCACCAAAAGCTTCAAATGGGCATCGCTTTATTTTTGTGGTCATTGATTACTTCACGAAGTGGGTAGAGGCTGCTTCTTATGCAAATGTTACTAAGTCGGCTGTAAGTCGATTCTTAAAGAAAGAGATCATTTATCGGTATGGGATGCCTGAGAGGATCATATCAGACAATGCATTGAACTTGAACAACAAAATGATAGCAGAAGTTTGTAGCCAGTTCAAGATTAAGCATCATAATTCATCTCCGTATCGCCCAAAGATGAATGGGGCAGTGGAAGGTGCTAATAAAAACATCAAGAAGATAGTGGGGAAAATGACTGAGACTTACAGAGATTGGCATGAGAAGTTACCGTTTGCACTCTTAGCCTATCGAACATCCATTAGAACCTCTACTGGGGCAACTCTTTTCTCGTTGGTTTATGAGATGGAAGCGGTGTTACCCATTGAAGTTGAAACACCTTCTCTTCAAATTTTGTCAGAGATAAAACTGGATGAGGCAGAGTGGATTCAATCGCGGTACGACCAATTGAACTTGATTGAAGAGAAGAGGCTAAAAGCTATTCGCCATGGTCAGATATATCAGAAGCGAATGATGCGAGCTTATGACAAGAAAGTACGACCAAGAGAATTCCATGAGGGGGATCTTGTGTTGAAAAAGATCCTTCCCATTCAGAAAGACTTTAGAGGAAAATGGATGCCAAATTGGGAAGAGCCGTATGTCATGAAAAAGGCTTTCTCTGGGGGTACATTGATCTTAACGGAAATAGATGGGAAGAGTTTACCCAATCCAGTGAATTCAGACTCAGTCAAAAAGTACTTTGTCTAAAGGAGAGGAGAATCCAAGGTGAAAACCCGTAAAGGGTGCCTGGAGTTTTCAAAAAAAAAAAAAGAAAATGGAGAGGCTAAGGTGAAAACCCACAAAGGGCACCTTGTGATCAAAGAGGTTTTGGGTTGAAAACCCGAAAGGGTAGCTCAAATTTTGAAGGGTATACAGTAATCTTGCTATATCTGATTCAATAAAGAACGAAGCGCGCTGCATACCGGGGCATCAACAAAGTACTTTGATTTTTAAACACATGTTAAACTCAAGAAAGACTTCATGGAGCTGGTGTGTAGATGCTCAAGCGGCGATATCTAGAGTATCTAACTTTTATCCTGTTTGCTATCTTTAGATTCTATTTCTTCTTAAAGATAGGCTTTCAGATTAATTCCTTTTGTATTTTTGACAAATTCATTCAAATCTAATTATTCTCAAGATTATATTCATCTTCATTATTCTTAAAGTGTGTTGCATTAAATAATGATAGATGAACTAAACAATTTTCACAAATGAAGTTTTCCTTATTACTCTGGAAATTTCTAGATAATACAAGAAACTAAAACGGAACAATTGTTTGAGGAATTTACGTAAGTGAGGTTCAAAAGAACTCAAGGGAATTCTTTCTTTAGTCCAAAATGATGATTGGACAAATCAAACGATTCGATCCTAAGAGAGGATCATCTTACAAACATTTTTGGTGGGGCATAGCATTTGAAGAATGGTACAAACCCACAGGCTGAGTAGGAATGATATTTCGAGAGAAATAAAGATAAACTTCAACGAAGGAATGAGTAATGATGTCTGGAATAGGGGTCATATTCATAAACATTTTGCTTTATAACAGGTTTAATTAGGAGCATTTGACTCATTTTGATCATAAGCATCCTAATCATTAGACATGAACTCATACACATTATACAGGTTATGTTCTTCAAGGGACAATGAAGATTGATGCACCTTCGGATGTTTTCACATCGAAGTAGATCCAAGATGATTTGGCATCCTTGCATTTACAAGGAGCAAATCGAAGAGATAGCAGATCTGGCATCCCTGTATTGTCAAGGAGCAGATCGAAGATAGCAGATTTGGTGTCTCTATATTGTCAGAGAGCAGATCAAAGAAGCAGATTTGGCGTCTCCGTATTCGACGGGGAGTAGATCCAAGATGATTTGGCATCTTCGTATTCGACGCGGAGCAAATCCAAGAAGCAGATTTGGCATCCCTGTGTTGTCAGAGAGCAGATCAAAGACAGATGATTTAGCATCTCTGTATTGCCAGAGAACAAATCGAATAAACTGATTTGGCATCTCTGTATTCGATGGAGAGCAGATCGAAGACATATCAGATCTAACCTTCGGATGTTTCCATATCAAAGTAGATCCAAAATGATTTGGCGTCCTTACGTTTACAAGGAGCAGATCGAAGACATAGCAGATTTGGTTTTCACGCGTTTACGTTGAAGTAAAGATGATTTGGCGTCTCTGTATTGTCAGAAAGCAGATCAAAGATAGTAGATTTGGCGTCTCTGTATTGTCAGAGAGTAGATCGAAGATAGTAGATTTGGCGTCTCTGTATTGTCAGAGAGCAGATCGAAGATAGTAGATTTGGCATCTCTGTATTGTCAGAGAGCAGATCGAAGATATCAACATGGTGTCCCTGAGTTTTCAAGAAGCAGGTTGAAGATAGCCAATTTGACATTCCTGAAGATATCAGAATACCTTTGAGGAAGATGAGGATCAAGATTTTGAGACTTAGCCAGGCCGGGCAAATTTGGTCCTTTTATAGTCTTTGCTCGATTCCTATTACATAGCAATGAGCAAAGATGGGCAGTTGTAATAACCCAAATTTACCCGGGCCCATAAATAAATAAATAAATAACAAATATAAAATAAAAAATAGTCCACTAATAAAGTCCATTTACAAAGCCCAAAGCTCAGTTACCTTTAAAGCCCAAAAAAAAACCCTATACCCGGTTACAACCCACACCTGATTAACCTAAACTGCCCACTAGCCCGTTTACACCCAACCCACAAACAGGTACTGTAACACCCCAAACCCAGCCTAGACATTATGGCCGGATCTGACGTGCCACATCGAAGCATTCAAAACATTTTATATTGTTGATCTAGAAAAACTTACTTAGTGTTTTAAAATATAATTTCGTTATAGGTTAAAGTGAATGGAAGCTGTGCACCAGGTAGGAAACCGAAAAAGAGGAGGTGAGTCTATCGGACTGCTTAAGTACCAAGCTCCCTTCGGATCCAATCCTAGACATGCACATCGCCATTGCCACACTTAACGTCATGTATATTTTCAGGAAACCAATTTGATTAAGTCCATTTTAGGAAAGTGATTAATTTTGGAAAACATTTTCATTGCGGAAGCTTTGCTTGTTGTCATGTTACTTTGAAAATAATAAATTTTTATAAAACGCGCCCTAAAGCTATCCAATTTCAGCGATTAAGATAATATCATATCTATTCTAAAAAAAAAAATATTAAAACAACTAAAATAATTAAAGCGGCCTTATTACATTTAAAAACCCAAAACCTTAAACATAAATAAAAGGATGTCCAATTCACCAGAAGAAAAATCGAATTTGCAGAACGTGTGGCCACTCCGAATCCCTCACAGCTCCAAGCCCACTATGGTTGGGGATTACCTGCGTGGATGAAAATAAAGGGGTGAGTTTGGGGAAACTCAGTGTGTAAATTAACCCAACCAGAGCCCAAATCAGTTCAAGCTTTACTGGGCCTAAGCCCTATTCAGAAATCAGTGTTAACTGAGCCTTAGCCCATATCAATATTAATCTGGGCCATAGCCCCTTACAATATCAGAGTATATTGGGCCTAGCCCATATCAGTATCAATCTGGGCCGTAGCCCTATTACAAGTCGAGATATATTAGGCCTTGCCCATATTAACACAGTTGGGCCTATTTCAATACAGTTGGCCCATAACAAAACAGTCTTATACGATTAATGCATGATAACCCCATCCAACCCTGCACTTGCCTCCGTCCATCCCTACACTTCCTGTGGGGAATAAATCACCCACGCCATCCCTACACTTATAGTGTTAGCACCGGTTGCGGCACTAACTATAATTTGCAGCAAAGCTGCTTATATCAGAATATGTGGCACAGCCACCAGAACGGGTTCTTCCTCCATAATAAAACCCAACCCCATGCAACAGATATACATGTCATGGCATATAATAAACAAAATCAGAATATCATGTATTTTAGTCAAAATTAACCCTAGGGGTATTACGGTCATTTAGCACCAAGGGGTAAAACGGTAATTTTCATACTTAGGGGTATTTTAATAAGATTTACTATTCTAGAGTTTACACACATATTATAGCCATTAACGCATTAACAGAAACACTTACCGAGCGTTTTTACCGAATTGGGCCCGTTGCCCCCTACCCCATTTTCGGCCCATTAAGCCCAAATATACCGAAGTGCACGAAATTGCACACTCTGCAATCATACTAATTGTGATTACCAAAATTAACAACCAAACCACCTCACAAGCGCTCGCACGCTCGCAAGTTCACAAATGCCGGCTTTTCGGCTTTTGCTGATCTAGTCTATGAGTGGGTGTCGTTTACACACCTTTTTTTCGACGAAACGCTAACGAGATCTCCCCCACGATTAACCTTGTTGATCTTTAACTGTTAGATCTAGATCTCGACCACTTTGAACCTGTTGATCTTGCTAGCCTCCAAATAGATCTTGATCGCTAGCCTTCGATGTGCACATAAAAAAATCGAATGAAAAATACTTAATTTTAATCTTGGCAAAAATTGATAGTCTCCCTAAAGTATTTAGGGGTTTTCAGCTTATCCTCGAATTACTAAATAAAGAAAAATAAGATCTGAATGCTTACCAAAGACGCTCTTGTCAGAAGCGTTTCAACACTTTTCAAATCTTAGATCCACTATGAATCTATCTTAATCGCAAGTAGGTAGTAGATCTAAAAGTTAATTCCCGAATCACTAAAGTATGGATGTTTCGGATTTTAGTATAATGAAAAAGAGAAAATAGAAAAATAGAAAAGAGGAGATGATAGTACAGATTTGGCTTTGAAGGAAATTAAAGAAGGAAGAGATGAGATAAAAGAAAAGAAAGAAAAGAAGAGTAGAAGAAGATAGGTTCGGTTATTATCAATGAAGGAAAGATGAACAAAAAGGGAATAATTCATAAAAGCCAAAATTAAAAGAACAAATACAGACATACCCTCGCCTGGACTCGAACCCATACCCTTGTGAAACTCCTAGCACCCTGCTGCCACTGCGCCATAAGCTCTTTTTGTGTTAAATTATACTCACAACTCCTCTTAACCCTTATTCTAGCCGCAATCTGCATATTAAAAAGAAACACCCAAATTGCACACAACGTGCCTTGAACCCAGGCTCCTCCCACACCCTCCTAAGGCCTTTAGCCACTGGGCCAGATGCCTGCTTGTGCTAAAACATAGCCCTAATTTATTAATGAAGCCTAGTGCCCAGATTCCCTTAAAAGGCCAAATTAAAACAATTTTTTTCCCTAAAGTTTAAACACCAAAACAATAATACTTTTATAAATATATATTTTATTATTATTATTTTTTTCCTATCTAATAATAATAATTATAATAATAATAATTTTTTTTATAAATATATCTAATAATAAAAATTTCAAATATCAATAATGCAGTAAATAATAATAAAAATTTTCAAATATACATATAGTAATATTTTTCTAAGAATAATAATTTTATCTCATAATACTAATTAAAATTTCGTAAAAATTTAAAATATCCATAATAATAACTATAGTAAAAATTTTCTAGTAGTAATTTAATTCAAAATTTTTTTCTTAAACGATAATATTTAAAACTTCTTAATTATTCAGGTTTTCTTTTATCTGAATCCCAAACTCAAAGCCCAACTCTTTTAGGCCCCAAAAATCGGAGCGTTACAGGTACGACCCAAATGGCCCAATTTGTTAACAGAGGATGGGAAACCTAGGGTTTCTAGAACCCTAGGCACCGCAAACAGAAGGTTCCAGAGTTTGCACTACAAGCACGCCAACCGTCACACCCTCTTTTTGCACCGTTTCAGTGACTTTCATCGCCACCACCATCAGTGCCGTGATTCCAGACCCCGTGTCGCGCCAAGATCGGCGCATGGATCAACGTCAACCCACTCCTCACCGTGATCTCCTCGCTGGTACCTGCAAAAGGGGAAAGAAGAACGACAGAGGCAACGCAAATATGGCAGGAAATAACTTTAAACATGTCCAATACTATGTACAGTAGTTATAAAAAGCCTGAATCAGAACGATGTAAATGACTGATTTTTTAGGACAGAGAATAAAATGATACACACAAATATTCACAGGAGAAATAAGAAATAGTTGTTCATTTTCCAAAAGGTGATATTCTTTTTTTTTTTTTTCATATACAAACATACGAATCGATTTTTTTGCAAAAAACTGTTAAATACTAAAAAGGAAAGGGTTACTTGTGTTTTACCCATAAAAGCGAACGCTTTTAGCCTTCTAAACCTCCGTGTATGGCAGTGCGTGCAGCGCGTGGGTACATACGACCCAGTGGTCGGAGGTCGGAGCCGAAGCGCACCCCTTCTCTCCTTTTCAGAGAATTTTCAAAATTTTTTTTTAAACAGAGTACTAAAATGAATTTTGGGTTAAGGTTTTAACATTTATAGTACTACGAAAACGGTGTCGTTTTGGCTTAGCTCGATAAGCACTAAAATGGCATTGTTTCAGTAGAGGGGATCCGCATGTTGACCCGATTACCCGTAAAGGATCCGCGTGTTTTCATAAAGTGGGTTAATTGCCCAATTGGTCCTCTCGTATTTTTAATCCTTATAATTTCATTTTATTTATTTTTAATTTAGCCCTAATATTTTAATTTTGTTTCAATTTAGTCCTCATAGTGACTTTAAAACTGTATTCGGAGAAACGGTGTCTTTTTAGGATTAGGGCAAATTGCCCAGTGAGTCCCTCGGCTTTAGTCCGTGTTTCAATTAGGCGCAATTTTCTTTATTTATTTGCATTTTACCCTAAATTCTTTAATTAAATTCAATTTAAATCCCTTTTTTATATTTTTAATTTATTTTTATATATTATTTATTTTTATAAATATTAGTTATATAAAATAATATATATTATTTTTATTTATATATTATCCATTATATTATTTTTATTATTATATACATTTTATCTATAAATTATATTTTATTATATATTTTATTATAAATATTTCCTTATATTATTTTTTATATATTATGTATTATTATTTATTAAATTTGTAAATTGTAATTTTTTTAAAAAATTATTAATAAATAATAGTATATATATTATCCTTATTTATATGATAGTATTTATATTTCATTATATTTTATTTATATTTTATTACATATCATATTTTATTATATATTATTCCTTAGTATTTTTCTTTTATATATATTATATTATATACATTTTACTATATATATTTTTATATTATTTATTATATGGTTTATATTATTATATATTTTATTAAGTAAATTATGTTATACACTATATATTTTACCATATTTCCTTACATTATCTTTATTTTATTATAAAGTATACATTATTTTATTACTTATTAATTATATACATTTTTAAATTTTTTATAAATAAGTGTAATATCAATATTTAGTACATTATTTTTTGTATATTAAGTTATTATACCTTATAGTATAATCTATATATGTATATATTATTTTTTAAAAAAGGGGGTTCTTTTATCATTCTTATATTATTTAACATATTTCTAAATATTTTATTTTTTATTTGATTTATATTTTTATACATTTTAATTTACTTATTTATTTTTGGTTTTCTCTTATTTTGATATTGTTTAGTAAGTTAAATTTTACATATCATTTGTTTTTGTATAATCGCATGAAATTAATTATTTAGGGTGATTTGCATAAAATATTATCATATATGTATATTGCAATTTATATTTGTTGTATTCATTATGCGCTACATTGAGTTTTGTATGTAACAATAATGCATGAACATTTATGTTATTTAGGATGATATATGCATAAAGTGATAATGTATATTGTGTAATTTACACCATTATTTATTACTCTTTATACTATACTTGCATAAATTGATAAAGCATGTACTATATAATTAGGTTTATTAAATGTTAATTTCTTGTAAAATGTAAAATACATCATTATTTTCAAAACAAAATATCTCATTTCAAAAAAAAAAAAAAAAAAAAGTGAGGCAATGTTTTGATATTTAGGAATTCAGGAAGTAGTGCCCTAACATGCTGGGTTGCAATTTCTCGTTTGTCTAAATATCTAAAATATCCTTTTAAATGAGTTTTTACAAATCACAAGATGATTTTAGTTACGAAAGTTTAAAGATATCGTGTCCAATCATGTTGGATGTGATGTTTGTACTCTTTTAAAACGAATGAATCTTGATTCTTTTCTCAAAACATTACGGTTTTAAGGGAATCTCATTTCTAAATTTGTTCAAATTTCTGACATTAAGACAAAATTATTCAATTTGGTACCAGTTTTGGGTGTTACGAGGGTGCTAATCCTTCCTCGTACGTAACTGACTCCCGAACCTGTTTTCTCGTAATTTTCTAGACCAAAACATTTTATAAAGTGATCCAATCACACTTTAAAAGATTGGTGGCAACTCTCGTTTTTGTTTTTTTAAAAACCGTTTTTAAGGAGGTTTAGACAAAATCAACATGATCTGATACATGGCTGTGTGGCATCCTATGTGGCTTACACAGCTGTGTGTCTAGTTCATGTGGAATGGGTCAATCCATGTGGCTCCTGAAACTTGCTTCGATTTTCTGATTTTAACTCATTTTGCTCCCAAATGCTCATTAAGTATAAAAACATGAATTTAAAGAATTAGAAGCATAAAATTCATCATTTTAAATCGAATAATCATCCAAAAATGCATTAAAAATGAGGCTAAAACATGTTACTTTTGGCATTTATCATTGCGCAATCGGCATGGTCTACCACATGGCCATGTGGATCACACGGTCGTGTGGTCAGGCCGTGTGAAATGGGTCAGCTTGTTTGGCTCCTGTAGCTTGCTTCGATTTTTCAGTTTTCACTGCTTTTTATCCCAAGTGCTCTATTAAGCATAAAAATATGAATTTAAAGGATTAGGAACATCCAATTCACAATAAACAACGAATAATCACCCAAAAACACATCAAGAATGAGGTTAAAACATGTTACTTTTAACTCTTATCAAATATCCCCGCACTTAAGTATTTGCTTGCCCTCAAGCAAAATCCTCAACCCACATTCAAGTTAACTTCCCTCAATTTATTATTTTCACCCTTAGGGTAATCTACAAATAATCACGCATTGAAAATTCAAACCAAAATAACACTGAAGAATAAAAGCAATTTAAGCAGAAATTTTTAAAGCACAAAGAACATATGCGTCTTCCCTATCTCAATAATTACATAAAATCCAAACTCAACAAGAATTAACACCCTCACTAAGATTCACTCAAAGCATTCAAAGTATTTAAGGTTCAAGTAATGTGCACTCAACAATCAAATAAGAAATATTATTACCAAACAAGTAATGGTCTCTTCAAGCAATTTTTACAGGCATCGATAGGGATATGTTAAAGGCTAGGAATGTTGTATTCTCGGTGGAAAATAAGAAAGGTAACGAATTGACATTTTCTTTGGCAATTGCTGACGTTAATAGGGAGAATGTAACACCCCAAACCCGGCCTAGACGTTATGACCGGATCTGACGTGCCACATCGAAGCATTCAAAATATTTTATATTGTTGATCTAGAAAAAATTACTTAGTGCTTTAAAATAATTTCGTTATAGGTTAAAGTGAATGGAAGCTGCGCACCAGGTAGGATTCAAGAAAAGAGGAGGTGAGTCAATTAGACTGCTTAAGTACCTAGCTCTTCCATGATCCAATCCTAGACATGCACACATCCATTGCCACACTGTAAGCTTATTACTTGTCCACGAACAACAAATTAAGTTTAAGTCTATTTAAAATATTTATTTCCTTTGAAAACATTTACGTTGCGGAAGCTTTGCTCGGTTATCGTGATATTTAAAAAAAATAAGTAACTTTTATAAAACGCGCCCTAGAGCTAACCAATTTAATGACCCAAAATATTAAGAATAATAAAAAGAGCGGCCTTATTACAACTTTAACCAGAATAAAAATAATCAAAATAATAAATGCGAAACTTATTTTAAAGAAAACAAAACTTAATCTTCGTGGCCACTCTGAATTCCGCCCAGCTCCAAGTCCATCGATCTAAGGCTCCCCTGCAAAGATAGAAAAAAGGGGGGTGAGTTTGGAAAACTCAGTGTGTAAATTAACCTAACCAGAGCCCAAATCAGTTCAAGCTTTACTGGGCCTAAGCCCTATTCAGAAATCAAAGTTAACTAGGCCTTAGCCGATATCAATATTATTCTGGGCCATAGCCCCTTACAGTAACAGAGTATACTGAGCCTAGCCCATATCAGTATCAATCTGGGCCGTAGCCCTATTACAAGTCGAGATATATTGGGCCTTGCCCATATTAACACAGTTGGGCCCATTTCAATACAGTTGGCCCATAACAAAGTAATCTCATATGATTAATGCATGATAACCCCATCCAACCCTGCACTTGCCTCCTTCCATCCCTACACTTCCTGTGGGGAATAAATCACCCACGCCATCCCTACACTTACAAAGTGTTAGCACCGACACGGCACTAACTATAATCTGCAGCAAAGTCGCTTATATCGAATATGTGGCACACCACCGAAGCAGGTTCTTCCTCCATAACAAAACCCAACCCCATGCGATTATGACATGTATGCGAGAATATATATAATTAACAAGGCATGCTTGAGAAGACGAATGATTATAGCTTAATAATGATTATTTACCCTCGAGGCGTAATAGTAAACTTACCCTTCGTGGGTATTACGATAATTCTACCTTATAGAGTAATTTTATCGGTCTTTTTAGGTTTACGTACATATTCTAACCATTAACACATTAATGAAGCACTTACCGAGCATTTTTACGGGTGGGCCCGTTGGCCCACTAACCCGCCGGCCCACTAAGCCCAAATATACCGAAGTGCGAAATTGCGCACTCTGCAATCATACCGCTTGCGATTATCAAAATTAACAACCAAACCACCTCACAAGCGCTCGCACGCTCGCAAGTTCATAAATACCGGCTTTTCGGCTTTTGCCGATCTA
This sequence comes from Gossypium anomalum, assembly GCA_025698475.1. Classification (NCBI taxonomy): domain Eukaryota; kingdom Viridiplantae; phylum Streptophyta; class Magnoliopsida; order Malvales; family Malvaceae; genus Gossypium; species Gossypium anomalum. The sequence goes on along the minus strand of CM046957.1, from coordinate 2,287,207 downwards.
GTCTATGAGTGGGTGTCGTTTACACACCTGATTTATAATGGTACGTTGGCGAGATCCACACACGAATTGCCTACAATTGGATTACTAACACGTTAATCTAAATATCGAAATCAAACTACGTATTTAACCTCTTACCATATTCGGCCAACACAGCCTTAGATCCCAGAGTTATTTACCTTTTTGCCGAAATATGGGTTAAATCCAAAGATCCAACCGAAACAGTCTTCAAGCCCTTTTTGTTGTACGCCCCCTTGTCCATGCTAATGCTTATACAATGAAAAAGAAAAAGACACCAACACCCTTAGTCCAAACGTTAGCCACCCTTAAAGGGTTTCGGCTTTTATCTTAAACCATGAATAACTAACGAAAGTGATTCAAATACTTACCAATCGTTGTTCTATCCAAGAGAGTGTTCTTATCTATGATTCTAATCCCGATCTACCGTAGTCAGAAGAGACAAGTTCAAGTAGCTAATGATTCGGCTTCCTACACCCCAGATATGAAGGTTTTCGGCTTTTGAAAGAAAAAGGGGAAAGGATAGAAATTCGGCTATAGCAAGATTCAACTTTTGAGAAATAATGAAGAAAGGAAAATAAGGGAAAAGATAAAAAGAAAAGAGTATGGTTTCAACCAAAGGTGTAATCGGCAACCAATATTTGAGAAGAAAAAGTTGTTTTAGAAAGAATTTGGCTTCGAGGAAAGAAAATAGAAAAGGAGAGAATTGTTCAGCTTTTGGAAAAAATAGAAAAGAAAAAGAAATAAGATTAGATTAGAAAAAAATAAGGTCCTTTTCCAATTTTAATTCCTTCCTTATCTTCTGAATTCAAGGCTAAATTCTAATTTAATTCAAATTCTCCACTCAGCCGACTCAATCCAATGCTAGGAGAGTTTCGGTCAAACTCTAACTCTTCCCCACGTGAGCAGCAAAATTCCAAACCTTGCGTGCGCGAACCGTAGCTCGAACCCCAGACCTCCGTCCGCCTTGCACCTTCACCCAAGCTACTGGCCACTGCACCAGGCTTTCTCTTTTACTAGTATATGGTTACATTTAATTATAAACCTTACCTGCTGAAGCTTTGGTCCGCTTAAAAATAAAAGAGAATTTCGCCCTCCACGCGACTTGAACCTGCGACCTTCTAACCCCACACTCACGTTGCTTGCCACTGCACCAAAGTTCCTTTCATGACATACTCCTCTCACATTTACTTTTAACCTTTACCCGCTTTATTTCTGGCTTGCTAAAAATAAAACAGAATTCACTTTCCCCTGGAATCGAACCCATAACCTCCTGGCAGGCCTAACACGCTGCTGCCACCGTGCCAGGTGCTTGCTTCTGACATGTATTAGCCTGAACAATTAATAAGGCCTACCTGCGACAGCCCTTGGTTTTTCTAAAATAAAAACTCACATTTGCGCACGCAGGGAATCGAACCCCTGCTCCCTTCCTACTGTTTAACACGCCTAACCATTAGGCCAGACTCCTTATGTCCAATCTTAGCCCAACTTATTCGAAACGACAAAACGCCACATCCAATAAGTTAGGACACAACGCTTTGAAATTCCAATATAGTTACTTGTATTTTAAAAATCTTAAAAAAACTTAGAAGGGTACTTGACTATTCGAACTCAACGAGAAAAATTGCAACCCAATAAGTTAGGGCACTACTTTTCTTGTAGCTTCCAAACACCAAGCATTGCCTTTATTATTTTTTTTTAAAAAATAATTTAAAGTCTCGTAATCGATGCATAAGGGAGCATATTAACATAACATACAAGATAACATATTATAATGATAGCATAACAGCATAAATATTATATACTACCAATATGTATAAGAAATAAAACATGATAACAAAATAAGAAAGATATACATAAAACGCAATATATATTTAAGAGGAATAGGTAAAAACCCATAAAAATGTAATTCAACATATATTTAAACATGTAACTGATGCATGATATACAATTTTGACACATATATAATAAAAATATGCATTTGAAAATAAATTATAAAAGTCTAAGGTATTGCATAATATATAAAATCATTAATTCTAAAGTAAAAGCAAATATTGTATAAAACATAAGTTTTTTAAAAAAAAAACATGTATAATATAAACAATTGACAAATATAATGAGCATATAAAGATGTGATATTTAATAATAGATTTTAAAAGTATAATATATAGTAAAAATATATTTATAAGAACAATAATTACAAAAGAAATAAAATATAATTTAAAAAATTAATATATCAAATATCAAATATGTAAAAGAATTTATATTTACAATAAAATAATTATATAATATATATAAGTTTAGAATAATATGAAATAAGTAATTAATGATGAAATATACGTATTATACAAATTATAATATAATAATATCTTCAAAATGTGTAATAACAAAATATGAGTAAAGTAATTATTAACATATAAATAAAGATACTTATATAATACAAGTTAAAACCTTTAATGATAATAATATATAGATAAAAATATATAATGGTATAAAAGATGACATAATATAAAATATTTATAATTTATAATATGAAAGTGTATATATGTATATAATATAAAAATAATTAATAGGTATATAAGTAAAAATATAGTAAAAATATATAAATAATAATGTAAAACAATAATAATAATTTGTGAAAAATAATATATAATAAATAATATGAAATAATATTGTTAAAATGTAAAATAATATAATAGTATAGAAATATAAAAACATTATGTGATAAAAATATACTATAATAAATAATAAGAAATGATATATGTTAATATATATTAATATGATAATAGAAAGATATGAAATAATATAATATAATAAAATATAAATAAATATAAGATATATAATATGTATATTCATATTAAAATATAATAGTATATATATAAAGTTTAAAATAAATAAGTTATAAATAGATTAAAAGGAATAAAAGTGACTAAATTGAACATAAATAAAAGTCAGTGGCTAATTTAATAAGAAAATAACTGAGATCAGACCTAATTGAAATGGCCATTAAAACCCTAGAGACTCATCGGGAAATTTTCCCTTGTCCCTAAATGGCGACGTTTTAATCCAGAACTTAAAACAGTTACTACAAAGACTAAATTAAAACTGAAACAAAATATCAGGGCTAAATCATAAATAAAACAAAACAAAATTGTAAACATAAGAAAGGTGGAGGGACTAATTGGGTAATTAACCCAATCTTCAAAAACACGCGGATCCTCCCCGGGCAATCGGGTCAACACGCGGATCCTGGTCCTGGGAACGACGTCGTTTTAAGCTTATTGACTTAAGCTAAAACGGCACCGTTCCTTTCGGGCTATATAAGCCAAATTTTAAACCTAAAAATCATTTTTACACCGGCCTTAAAAAAAAACTAAAACGCTCTGCAGAGGGGAAGAGAGAAGTCCCCTGCTCTGGCCTCCGGCTATAGTGCAGTGCTTGCACACGCGCTTTACGCGCCGTCGTACGCGGTGGTCTGAAGGTTCAAAAACCTTCGTCCTTCTACAGGTAACCTCTTTCCTTTTAAACGTTACTTTTTTCTTAAAAAAAGAAGGACGATTCATATATTCATAGAAAAGAACACAAAGTTTGGAAAATAATCACCTTCTGAAATATTATTGCAGATGTTTTGTGTACAATATTTTTGTGATGTGTTTTTCTCCCTGTATCTATCTATGTGTGTATTCATTTTTTTACAGACTTGTGAAAAGGCTTTATAGCCTTGATTTACTGCCTATTTTGGAAAGAAATCGAAATATTTCTCTGTTCTAATCTATTTACTGCAGTCTCGCTTTGATTTCCTCCCTGTTCTTGCAGGTACCCCGAAGATCTCGGTGATGGAAGGGTTGCTGGCGTTGATGGAGGCCTGAAGCCTGGTGGTGAGGATTCGTGGTGACGGTGGGGCGCTAATTACGGAGGCAAAGCCTTGGATGGTGGCCTCGATTCAGGAGCTTGACAGACGCTCCCTGAACCTTCCAGAAGATGTTTGCGGCGCCACAATGTTTAGGAAACCCTAGGGTTTCCTGTTTCCCTTAAGTCTGTTGGGCCTTGTGGGCTGTTTTAAATTTTGTAATCGGATTAGGTGTATTGCTTCTGGGTCAAGGGTGTAAACGGGTTTAGCTGGATTGTTCTGGTTTTGGGCCTACGGGCTATTGTAAATGGACTGTTTATTGCAACTGGACTTTAATAAATAAATATTTATTTATTTATTATTTTGCTTTTGGGTTTTTAAAGCCCGGTCAAATTTGGGCTACTACAAAAATAAAATAAAATAAAAAATATAAAAACAAAACTAATGAACGTGGGAATATGGTTTTAGAGAGTACACGGGCCAGGGACACAGGCATGTGTCCATGCTGTGTGACTCACTGTTTGTGATTTAGGACCACATGGGTAGACAACATGGCCGTGTGGAGCCACACGGACGTGTGGCTCAGATTTGGAATTTATCTCTTGGGCCGTAAGCATTGTTTAAAGCGAATGTAGGCCGTCCGTAATGTATTTATGATCTGAGTTAGACCGTATGAGTGCTATCTAATAATCTGAGACTGAGATATTGATTACACAAATGTATATTGATTATGATGACTGTCGATGAGATTGATCTGTACCACCTAACTATAAATTAAATCTGAAAGACTATGTGTACATTTTTGACATTTGTAATTTGCATTTGCATTGGATGAGAATTATGTAAAGAAGGAAGTGATCTATTTTGATTCAGTGGCTAAACTATGACTTCTATGCGAATATGGCGTTTAATCGCAATTTGGTCTGCAGGTAGTCTGCATCTCATTGAATGTGCCGGACTGACACTATATGGTGTGTAGGGTTGGATGGGTATTTAATTCCCTTCACGGTGTGTTGGGATGGTCAAATATGGTGTGTAGTGGACGGGGGCAGGAACAACTGCATCTGTTTCTAATATGTTATGTATCTAAACTGGAATTGTTCTGTCATATAACTAATACGTTAAATCTGTATTGAATATTCTCTGATTCTGGTTGGAACTTGAGATTCAAGAATTTATTATTATAATTGTACTTTAATTGAATCTCTTTCTGTTATACACTGGGTTCACAACTCATTTTGTCGTTGACTGAATTTTAGGTGGCTCACAGTCTGGGTCGGGTCAACATTGAGGAAGCTCGGTCAGTCTACTTTATCACCCCTTTCTTTATAGTGTTAAACGTTTCAATATTCTTTAGTAGTATGACTTTTCAGACTGTTGAATGATAGCCTGGCTTTTCTAATTATTATAATTTATCGAATGGTTTTCTTTTATTTATGTTTATAAAAGGTGGGTTTTACTAGTAACATCAATGTAACTTTTTAGACTTGACCTTGACGCCTAAGACGGGTTTAGGTGTTACAACATCGCATAAGCATATAAAATCCTCCGCAAACTTAAAATGTACATCGCCACAAATACTTATGAACAAAATAAGCGAAATATCATAAGGTAGGAAGAGAACTAAAACTATCTTGAATTTGGATGAGTTAGTCGGAATAGTGAAATCTAGAATCGTAGGAGATTCTAAATGAAGTACATATTCTAAGCACACTAATAAGAAGATAAAAAATAAAAAAATAAAAAATAAAAAGCTGACAAAACAAATAGAAAAAAATCGAAAATACAATAATAGTAAAGTACATAATAAAATAAAATAAAGCACAATATTCTGAAAAATAAAATAAAAACAAATAACAAGAAAAATAAAAGTACAAAATAAAAATAAAAAGAAAATAAATAAAACATAAAACTAAATAAAATCTAAATAATTCAAAAGAAAATAACAAAAAAAGTCTAATACTATTTTAATAACTAACTTAGTAGAATAAAAATGGAAAAAAATTAAAATTAAAATTAAAATTAAAACAATACTAATACTTATAATGATAATAATATAATAAAACTAATATAATAAGAAATAAAATAAACAAAAAGAGAGGGTGGTTGGTTGGGTGGAAACCATGCTGCTGTGGAGGGGAGGGGGGAAGGAACAAAGGAGAGAAAAAAATGAAAACCCCCTAGCATTAAAAGAGGGTACACAGTCATGTGAGCCACACAGCTATGTATCTCCTTGAGACCGTGAAGCTTATTAGAAAATTTTAAAAACTTGCTCTAATATGACTTCATATATTTCAACAACACCATCGAAGCATATAATATATGACACATATTAGAACAAATATTGTAGCTGCAAAATACCACAAAGTCAACCTAATAATTCAAATTACATTTTAAAATCTATATTTAAATTTAAAATTTTATATTATAATAATTTTAATATAATATATTCAAGATCATTTTAACTATATTACAATAATATCGAACGTGTCATTAAAACTAGTATATTAATGTTTGTTTTTATTCACTAAAGAAATCAAGATAAACCCTTAGACTTTCTATCTAATAAATCTTATTTTTCACATTAAAAATTTCAAACTCAACAACTCAAAAACATGAATCAAACAATTGAAAGATTTTGTTATAAGAACATGAATCAAACAATTGAAAGATTTTGTTATAAGGTAAAATATGGTTACAACTATATTTGGTTTTGGTGTACAATTTAAAAGGAAAAATATTAGTATATACCAAACATCAACTACTAAATTAGCATTTTATTTCTAAATTAGTTTCCTAACAAATAGAAGTTAAAAAACCCTCACAAAAATGCAACAAAACCTTAAAATATTTTTGTAAGATGTTAAAATGGTTTAGCATTGTACAAAAAAAAAAAAAAAAAACAATTCCGTTACATAAAGAAATATATATATACACACATCAATATTTCATCAAAGAAAAGTTAATACATATATAAGAATCTATCGAGAAGCAAAAGAGAAAGATGGCCCGCCAAGATCTTATTGTTGTTGCACTTGTTTTTATAGCCGTGGTTGGGGCATTTGCCACCGATAAATCACCTTCACCAACCCCTTCCGAGGCTTCTTCCCCTGCAAAGTCGCCATCTTCTTCTTCTTCGGCTTCCTCTACCAAGTTCACTTCTGCCAAGTCGCCGACACCATCCTCGAACAGGCCTTCTTCATCACCATCGAAGTCCGACGGAAGAGCACCCAAATCATCTCCTGTTGGAGCCCCAAAGAATTTTTCAAGCTCTTCCTCTCCTAGCCATAGTAAAAGCGACAGCCCCGAGACTAAAGAAGGATCCTCTTTTGATGCCAAGTCACTCGAGGACGTCTCATCCCCTCCTTCACCAAATGTCACTAACAAAGTTTTGTCTCTTCTTCATGCCCTAAAAATCAAGGGCGATGCAGTTGATAGTGAAAGCCCAAATTCCAATAATGACAGTCCTACACCAGCACCATTTAATTCTGATGCAACTAAAGCCATCATTGGCATCGTTAATATTGTAGTTTTTACCGGATTCTTACTCTTCTAAGCATCACATGGTATTGTGATTGGTTATTTTATGTTACATATTTGTTTATTTATTATATTTTTTAATTAAATTGTTTTCATCATTTGTGTTATTTACCTGGTTTCTTGATTACTATGGTTGTTTAGTTATTTTAGCGAGTGAAATAAATAAGTTTTTGATAATGGTAATCATTCTTCCCCTTGGATTTGATCATAAGAATACTTCCTTCAATGGATGGATTTATTTCATTATAAATATTATTTTTCAATGACACCATGTACTTGTAATTGTTGAAGCGACATTGGTGGAGAATTTCTATGTTGGGCAAAAAAAATTGTTGCTATTAAATATCATTATTATCACTAAGTTTATGAAGATGAGACCTCAATAAAGGTTCATTTTAGGCTTTATGTATCTTACATTTTCTTTGTTTCTAAGTTTTTAAATTGTTTTATTAGTCCCCCAATTTTATCTTTGCATTTGAATATATTATATTTTTTGTTCTGTTCTTGAACTTTTTTGAATAAGGAAATTATGATTTTTTTTTTTAACTATATGACATTAGGTTAAGAGATTAGATTATTTATTAGTCAGGTTGGGCTCATACGCGGCATGAACATCCTATATAGTTACCTAAACTTGATTTGACCTATCATATGGATTTCAAATTTCGCCCATGCAAGCATGTGTTTGAAACTAGCTAAAAATCAAGACCTTTTAGGCTTATCTATATTCTATATAATTTTTTTATTAAAAATGTTAATTTTTTAAAATATTTATAAATTTGATATATATCATTCTATTAAAATTTTAATTCCAAATAATAAATTCAATATTTTTAATATTTATGCCTTTTATTTCTTTCTCACTTAACATAAATTACATAATATCTAAAAATAAAAATTAAAATATTATAAAATTTGAAAGTGGGCCAAACTAGGTTCAAAACATGAATATTGCATCCCAAGACAATTTTTTTCGATCCAAATGTCAAGGAGACCTTTGGACTTTGACAAATAACCCAATCCTGAAATAGGTCGACAAGTGACTCTTTTTCCCATGATTAACCCTACCAATGGTTGATAGGATCAATCATAAAACCCACTATACTCATAAATAAGCATTGATTTCACAAATTTTCATAATTTGAACTTATAATCCTTCCTTCTTTCCATTTAACGGTACTTGTTGACTTGAAGCCATTGCTAAGTCTATAAGTTGCTAATTCTTTAAGCAATAAAGTAGAGAAGAACTTGTTGCGGAAGTGGGCACTTCTACAAAAACTACGAATGGTGCAATGTAAATAAGAGGCAATTTTTTTCACTGTTTGATTTTCCTACGTGTGCGGAGCATAGCTAAATGGGATGATTTCCACTATCCTTGAATAAAATACAAAAAGTGTCACATCCCAAAAATCAGGTTAGTAGAATTGGGTTAGTGAACTGAGAGCTGTCACGTCTTGACTTATAAGGTTATCTTTGTACGATTGAATAATAAGTGAGTTACTGGTCTAATGGTTAAGAGTTAGTGAGTTCATTCTTGAAACTTAAGTTTGAATCACTTCCCTCAAATCATTTTGAACTTGTGCATTTTGCTTTAAACCCTTGTAAGTGTCACGACCTATTTCAAAAATAAATGTTGTAAGAGTTTAAACAAGAATGATTAATTAGTCTAGTGGTTAAGGAGTAGTATAAGTATCCTTGAGACCCAAGTTCATTTCTCCTCTCTTGTGTAATTTTTATTTAACGTATTTTTGCTCAAAAACCCTAATGTGCCACCTTTTGTTTTTAACCTAGGTATAAATTGTATTTTTCTTTACTGTTCAACCTCTTTTTGCCCATTTGCCCACTTATTCTGTCGTCCCCCTCTACTATTTCTTTCCTCTTCTCTGTTTTATTTTTATTTTCTTTCTTCTTCCTATTTCTTCCTGCCTTGTGCCACCCACCATTGTTGCCGCCGATCCCTTTGGCCATTTGTTGTTGTCGACTTTTTCCCTTGCCTCACCTTGCTGCCATATATTTTTTTTTCATTTGTTGTTGTTGACCACTAGGAAATCGTCAACTGTTTCTGTTATTATTTGCACCATTTCCGCCCACTTGAAACACCTCAAATACCTTTCCTTTCTTCTATTTTTGATGTTAGTTTTGCATATCAATCATCATAGATCCAAATTGAGTAGTGTAAGTGAAGCTTTTAAAATCAGATTTAAGTTGTTTATCTCCTCTTTTGTAACACCCCTAACCCGTATCTGTCGCCGAAATGGGGTTACGAGACATTACCGATCAAAACACAGTTCAGAACAGGCATTTATTATAATTCATGCTTCGTGATTCAATCACATGAATACTCTTATCCTATTCAAAATTTCAAGTTCTAAATATCAATACATATCATATACTGAGCATATGTCAAAACAACTATTTTATTAACTGAATATCAAATCATTTCGTAACTTTTGCACATGCACATACTAAAAACAAATTGTACATGCTCCATAGTTACCAACATTCGAAACATATGATCATCGAATAACTATGGTATTCGAATACCTAATTAAGAATCAAATATTTTATTACATATATCAATCAAATCAAAAATAATTTAAGTTAACTACCATACATCAAATTCATATTCCATATGCTTCAAAAATCCACTGCTCGAATTATGTGAGCTTTTCATTTATGGCATTCTACTAATCAAATTATAGTTAACTTATTACAAAATAGTTTCATGTACACTAAACCTTAGTATCAATAACTATTTTCGAGCTCAAATGCCGAAATGAACATATCAAATTATAAGTTTTGCACATTTGCATATTAAACTAATTTGGCCATATTACACAACTAAATATCCAATAACAATAATGAAAATAACTGACATTATCTCATGACCAAATATACCACTATTCACATTACACAAGTATATGCACATAATACCAACCATTCAAACCTCATCTATTCGGTCATTAATACAACATACAAATGATTCATACCATTTCTATACGACTTAATAAACCAAATTTATAAACACAAACAACATTACCAATTGATCAAATTTCATTTATAAAAGAAAAATAACCAACCTAAGCACTTCTCACTTGATTAATAATAGTCATTTCACATACAATACATACTCATTATTTTACCTCTTACTAAGCCAAATTATAAAATCATACTTATCGAAACATATAACCAACACCTCAAACATATATACCTTGAGATATACTTTCAATATAAGCCAATTACATGACTAAAAATCACAAACTTTAACATTATTATCAAGCCAATCATAATACATATATATATATATATATATATATATTTATACTTTAACTGAATCAACCAAACCACATCCAGAACCATCAACCACTTTCAATGTATACGACACATATAAACTTGACTAAAATTTCATATACTTACACAACATATTAGCCATTTTCGCATGGCTTAATATATACACAACCAAAATTCAACATATCTAAATATAATCTAGCCTATACATGCCATAGGTTTGAAATTCAGCTTATAAAGTACCAAAAATAGTACATAGTGTGATAAACTTTGCTAACGATCCCCGAGCTCGTAACTTGACTCCAAAATCTATAAAACAGAGGCAAACATATACACATAGTAAGCTATCTTAGCTTAGTAAGTCATAAGCAAATTAACAACTCAATAACATTTATAATTCAATACAACAAAATCGAATCATGATATCATATTCATATACATTTTCAAACTTGCAAAAATGCATTTATCAAACATATAATTATGCATCAAATTTAAGTAGATCGAATACACATGTAGTTAATAACTTAATTATTTTTCACTTATAAAATCATATATATATCATTGGCCGAATATATTCATTCATATATGAATACACATAAATTACAATTATAAGGTCACATATACTTAACATTTAGCCAATTATAGATTTTCATACATGCATATACTTTCATTTGCATCATGAATACATTATTAGACCGAATGTATACTTTCACATATGCATACATATAATTTACATTAACATTTAAAATTTATATCATCAATTCAAACATCCAACTTACCATAATTTCATAACTTAGTATGAATACATACCTGAGCCTTTTAACTCGATTTTTCATTCGGTCTTAACTTATTATTGCCTGTTGAACCATTCGGAATTAAATAGGATAATCGGATAATCACACATATCGTACAATGCCAATGTCTCAGATGTGGTCTTACATGTAATCACATATCGATGCCACTATCCCAGATAGGGTATTACACGAGAACACATATCAATGCCAACGTACCAGACGTGGTCTTAGACGAGAACACATATCGAAAATCCTATGTCATGACATATATATTCTAGCTATTCCTAAGGTTCATATGGGGCTTTCGGACGTCATATCTCAGTCGAATCGAACTCGTACACATAGATTTCAAGCTTATACATATTCGAATTCCACATATATATTACCACATTATTAATTTCAGCATATATAGTTCACATTTAATCAAATAAATAACATCTATTTGCTTATAAACTTACCTCGGAGAACGATAATCGGAACGGGACGATTAATCGACAACTTTGGTTTTCCCTCGATCCAAATCCAATTTCTTTGGTTCTTGATCTAAACATATTCAAATTAAGCTCATTCAAACATAATTTCATTCAATTTAGTCCAAAAACACATAAATGGACAAATTATCATTTTGCCCCTGACATTTCACACTTTTTACAATTTAGTCCAAATTGCACAAAACACAAAACATGCAAAATTTGCACACACCATGCTTAGGAAAAATCTTCCTTATGTTCATACAAGCCCATACATTTCATTTCTTTCACATTTTAGTCCCTCAATTTATTATTTTTACAATTTAGCCCTAATTACTCAAAATCATTAAAAATTCCAATACAAAACATATTAATCCAAAACACATCTTTCATAATTCATCAACATTACAAAGCTCAATTATTCGTCAATGACATAACTCAAAATATTCATCAAAATCAGAAATTCAAACATGAGCTTTGTACATTACACTGCAACGATCTCAAAAACATAAAAATTATCAAAAACCGAGCTAGTTACATACCTTAATCAAGCTCAACAATGGCCGAATACCCTAAGCTTTATTTCTTTTCTTTCTTTCTTAATTTTCGGTCAAAAGTATGAACAAGATGCTTGGGTTTTAATTTTATGTTTTATTATAACACATATTATTTAACATTTTACAAATTTAACCTTTATAATTTAATAACTAAAACATATATATTAAGGCCACAACCGTCCATCACTAACTCCAATGGTAATATTTCAACTTAAATACCTCATACAATAAAGACAACAACAATTCAACCCTTACAAATTAAACCATAAATTTTCTATTTTACGCAATTAAGCCCTTTTATTAAATCAGACATTCAAACTGTAAAATTAAAACACAAAAATTTCACAGATATAAATTCACACATAATAAACACATAAAATAATTTTAAAGTATTTTTAACTCAGATTCGTGGTCCCGAAACCACTGTTCCAAATAGGGTCTAAATCGGCTTGTTACATCTTTCGTATATTGTAATGGCCGACTGATACTTTTCATGGCTAAATCTCACATGTCCCTTCCTTTAATGTGTTTTGATTGATTCAAGGTCCAGATCCAAATCATTTGGATCAGCAGTAGAATCAGAAGCCTGTTTGCAATTCTGTTGTAAACCAAAATAGAGTAAGAAATGTTCCCTAACTTTAGATCTAAAAATTTTGGTATATTTCCTACTTTGGCTGAACCCTGTATGGGTAATTAAAGGTTGGTTTAATCATGTGTTGTATGTATCACATATAGATTTGATCGGGATCTGTCTAGATCTAAACATTAGAGCTGCAGGATAGAGTTAGTATTTTGGTTTTGTGATTAATCAGGTGCGAGTCTTACCTTTAAGTGTTTTAGGATTTTTGGGAATTGTGTAATATGCATGTTGACAATGTTACATGTTGATTTGTGCTTGGCTGAATGACCTTGAGATGGATTAGGAGTTGCCGATTAAGGTAAGTGCTAAAAGGGTGATGGTTGAATGTTATGGACCTTTATCGTGATTAAATGATTGTAATAGCTCAATTTTGCCCGGCCCATTGGAAGCCAAGGCATAGTCTAAAATAATAATAAAAGTTTTTTTTTTACAGCCCCATAGCCCAAATACACAGATCCAATAAACCCTAAATTAACCCATTACCCTAACCCGATTGTAGTAGCCCAAATATTAAGCCCAAACACCAACACTACCCAACCCGTTACAAAGATCTCGAAGGCCCAAATGCTTAATCCCAGGTCAGGAACCCTAGGGTTTCTGCACCTTTCAGCGCCGCAAGCAGACCTCGTGTCGAGCCGCTATCAGCTCCCTCACCGTCGCCGTGATTCGCGCCGTTTACCTGCAAGAAAGGGAAAGGAATGACAGACATGGCAAAGAATCAGGGAATAATTTGTTATGCCAAATTTGTAGACTAAAACAGAGGCTATAAAAGCCCTTTTGAATCTGTAAAGAAAAGAAGGAGATAATAAAAAACAGAGCATTTCAAGTTAAAACCAAGGTGATTTATTTTGTCATTCAAATGTTCTTTATTTATTTTCTTTCCTTTTATACATGCAAAAACATATTAAAACCAGATCTAGAGAAAAACGAGAGAAAAGCGGTTTACTTTCTTAAGAACTTCATACACGAATGCTAAAAAATAAAAGATATTACCTAGTGATTCGCCTGAAAAGGGGAGAAATTTTGAACTTCCGGCCACCGCGTACGGTGGTGCGTGCGGCGGTGGCCGGCAATCGTCACCGGAGCTCAGGCCGGAGAACGGAGAGGGAGTTTCAGAGTGTTTTTTTGGTTTTTTTTAATAGGATGTTAGAAATGAAGTTTAAGATTAAATTTTAACTTATATAGGGCCCATGACCCGACTCGATGAGGGTCCGCGTGTTTTGAGAAAATGGGATATTTATCCCTTTAGTCCTTCCGCCTTTTCATTTTTTTTAAATTAAGTTTATTACAATTTTTTAATTTTTGCCCGTTATTTTTATTTTAGTTTCAATTTGATCCCCGATCCTTTTAAACACAGATTAAAACGTTGTCGTTCTGGGAATGGGGCAATTTGCCCAGTGAGCCCTTTAGATTTTACGTGCGTTTTAAATAGGGCCTTAATTCAGTTCTATTCCTTTTAAAATTAGCCCCGTAATTTTGCTAAATTTTAAATTTAGTCCTATATTTATTTTATTATCCTATATATATATTATTTGTTTTATTTTAATTTTACTTCTATATTATACATTATAAGATTATTTTATTATATGTATTATTATTATTTATTATTTTTCTCAAATTATTATTTTATATCATTTTTATATATATATTGTTATATTTTCACATATATTATATATTTATTATTATTTATATATATTATTTTACATATAAACTTTCATTATTTTATGCTATACTTATTATATTTCTTATTTCTCATATATTTTATAATATGACATTCATTATGTTTTATTTTTATATTACTTATTATTTTTATATATATTATATGTCACATATTACCAATTATATTATTTATGTTTATATCATATACATATTATTTAGAATTTGTAAATTATTATTATTAAATCATATTTTAAACTCATATTATACACATTTCATTATTTATTTATTTATTATATATTATTTCATTTTAAATTAATATTGTTATATTATGAATTCTCTTACATACTCTTAAATCAATATATTACCATATAATTATTATTCTTTTGTAAATATTCTTGTTATTATATTATATATTATATATTAAATACTATTTTAAAATTGTTATGAAATATCTTATCTTTAATTATGTAGCTATTTTGTTAGTAATCAATCATTCTTTTTTAGTTCTTTAAGATATTTTTATATTATATGTATCAAGTATGTGTTAAATGTTATTATTATTATTATTATATGTTATGTTTTGTGAATATGCATTTCATCTATTTATATATTGTACATTATTTGGTTATTACTTTTTTATATCATGCATCATTTAATTATTATTTTGTATGTTTGTATATTAGTTTATCCATTCTCGATACATGCTATATATATCTTTATATGTACATTATTAATATTTGCTTTATATGTATTATGTTATATGTATATATCTAATGCACGATCTTTATATTGTTACTATTACTTTGTTTAAATGTATGCATTATTTACCTATTACAATTGTAATAGCCCATTTTTGCCCGGCCAATTTCAGTATTTAAAAATAATAAACCCCAAAAAAAATAAAACAAAGTCCAAGTCCAGTAAAAAATTACAAACATATAATTTGGCCCAATCGGAATGGCCCATTACTTGAAAAGATGCAAGGTCCATCTATAAGCTTAACTCATATGGAAATATAATATTTAAGGATATGCAATCTTAGATATGATATGCAATCTTGAAGATATGATCTTGTAATCTTAGAGATTTAATTTGTAGATATCCTTTAATCTTAACCGTTGATGTAATTGATCTGTACCGTTGGATTTGGGGAGGCTCAACTATAAATAGAGGCCTCTCCCTTCATTGTAAAACAACTTGACTTCACTTGAGTTTTGGGGAAGCAATAAGAATTCTTGAGAGCATTCACTCAAATTTCTCTCCCTCTTGCGTTCTTACTTTCTGTGGTTTGTTCTTATTTTATTCTTCATCTATCTTAGTTTTTCAACCTTTTTTTATTTTAATTTCTTCATTTTTTAAATATGTATATTTATTCCTATCTTTTATACATTTGATTATGTATTTTATATATTATAATATTTAACCTTTTTATATAGTTTATTTTCAAATATATATTTTCTATGCATGTATATATATTATATTATCATTTCATGCATTTTGAACTATTGCATTATATTTTTATAATTTGTAAATGTTCTATTTATTCATTTTTTAAAGTATATGTCATTTATCTTATTTGTGCATAGTTTCATTTTTTTTATATATGCTATGTTTAATTATTTCTTTATTGTGCTATTTTATGATATATATTGTTGTATAATTTTTGCATGTATTATGTTTTTCTTTTAGTTTACTCATGTTTTTATTTGTTTATTATTTTATATTTACCCTAGTATGATTTTTTTTCATTAAATGTATGTTCATGTTATTTAGTTTTGTCTTAATGATATTATTTATGTTTGTATGGAAATGTTAGAATATTTTGTACATCTATGCTTCATGATGCATTAATATGTCATCCTACAACGTTATTTAAAATAATATTCCAAGGTTTTTTTTAAAAACAAATAAAAGGCAATGCTTGATGTTTGGAAACTTCGAGAAAGGTAGTGCCCTAACTTACTGGGTTGCGACTTTTCTCATCGAATTCGAATAGTCAAGCACCCTTCTTAGTGATTTTGTGTTTTCAAAACTTAAACAATTATTTCGAGATTTCAAAACATAGTGTCCTAACTTACTGGATATAGCGTTTTGTTGTTTCGAGATAGAAATTTTCGAAAGACGAGCTTAGTTTCGAAGGTTTTAAAATGTTGCGTCCTAACTTACTGGATGTGATGTTTTGACTCGTTTGAAATAAGTGAGCCTTAATTTTTCAAATTAAAACACTCTAATTAAAAAAGAGGATTGTATCTTAAAACTTTTAAATTTTCGACATTAAAGACACTCGATAATCAATTAGGTACTAATTTTTGGGCGTTACAAGGGTGCTAACCCTTCCTCGTACGTAACCGACTCCCGAATCTATATTCTCGACTTTTGTAGACCAAAATTAATGTTTTAAAACAAAACATTTTATAAGGTGATCCAATCACACCTAAAAAGATTGGTGGCGACTCCCGTTTTTGTTTTTCTTAAAGTCGATTCCCATTTTCCAAAAACTCGATTTAAAAATGGTCTCGACAGCTTGGCGACTCCACTGGGGACTAATAAGAGGGTCAAGCCGTGTAATTGATTATCTCTTATCTTAATGTCAGAAATTAAAAATTTTAAAATTTAATCCTCTTTGTATTACATGTGTTTGTATTATTGCATGTGTTGCTATATTCTAATACGCATTGCATTTGCATGACCGTTGTGGTCACACCCTTAAGTGGGAGTGAGAAGCTACACCTTCGTGAGGTTTTCGCCTCCGTGCAGGATAGTGGATCACTTTCGGGATACATCCGTACCTATGGTTTCGTGAGATTTTCATCTCCGTGTAGCCATAGGGAAATGTATTCCCCTGAACTGAACTCGATTCAAATGAGCCTATAATGGGTGAGGATCGATGAATCTGCTGGTTTAGGCACCTTAAACTTTAGAACCAACCTCATATAGAAAAAACCGTAAGAGCCCAACTTAGTTAGAGTTAAACTTTAGATATTACCCTTATAAATTATTGTTGAGATTTATTTGATATCATGTGATACTGACTATTTCTTTTCTTTTGTTTGCATGACATTTTGCATTTACAAATGTATCAATTCACGGTCAGTTTCTAAGTTAGAGAGTTTTATTATGGAGAACGGACTTCTTGATAGAGTGGAGGGCAACGCTAACGTCCATATATGGTTAAGAGCAAACTCAGTTAGTAAAGGAAAATAGTCTAGCCATGGGATATGTGTCAAAGCTGTCAGACTACATTCGTATCAGCATCACATAGGATAATCAGCATGAGTTAAAGGAAATATGGGATCAATGGAGTATCAAAGCCAAGCAGTTGTCCTACAACAACCATGGGGACTTGCAGTACTTTCTTGACTTGGGAATAGACGAGAATTTGTTTCGGGCCATCACTTAGTATTGGAATCTTGTATACAGTTGCTTTACGTTTGGAAAAGCCGATATGGTACCCATGGTAGAGGAATATTCGATTTTGTGGCGTTGTCCTATGATTCAAGTTGATAAAGTTTACTCAAGGGCTGACTGTATTCCAACTTTTTTGAAGAAGTTGATGAACGTCATGGGGAGAGGGAGTGAGGTAAAATGGAAATAGCAGGAGGGAAAAGGGGCAGTCTTGGAATTCCTGCCTCTTCCGCCACTGGTGCGTCTTAATGTTGTTTCCAATCAAAGCAGAATTGGATACGAGGAAGATTGTTTGACACCCTATGGCAAGGCGTGCTACAGGAACTAAAGGGCAGGAGGTAATGTACTCATCAATCATTTCAAGGTGAACAAGAAGAGTACTGATGGACATTTCCACCATTACAATATTTCTCTTTCATATGAAGATGGTCGATGGTAAGAGTGTTGGAAGGAAAGTGATTGACAGAATGCATGGACTTACAAAGGTGAGTTGGATGGAAAGAATTGTGCCTATGATGGTAAAAGGCTTATTTATTATAGGACCAACAACAAGCATGAGTTCACTATGTTGCACTTATCAGAGACAATGGAAATGCAAGCCCTGATGGTCTGTCAAAATGGACGCAAAAGAATGAGATTAAAGAAGACCATATCATTTAAAGACCTTTAAAGTAGAGATTAACTATGCTAAGAAGATACCCATGTAAGCATTTCAAAATGCTTTGCGTAGACAGGAATCTGAAAGCTCTCAAGAAACACTAAAGGTGCTGGATATCATTTTAAGGCAGCATGTTAAGCAGGAATGCCTACTTGTTTGCCAATCTTTCTTTCAAGATAATCAGAACAACTTCACAGACGTTGGAAGAGGTGTCCATAGATGTAGGGATTATCTCATGGGTGAAACCATAGCTCAAATTCAGGATGGTAGTAGATCAGTTACGAACCATGAAGGTACAAGCTGATACATTGAGCACGAAATACAAGCTACAGTCAGATCATTGTCAAGAGTTAGCTTTGTTGAGTTAAAAATTTGGGCCGTAGGACGAAGGTATATTTGTAATCCATTTATATGTAAAGATATTCTTTTTCTAAATAAAATTTTCTAAATGAGATTGAATCGAGATCGATACCTTTTGCATTCATGCATTTGCATATCATAACATTTCATTGCATTATTTGCATTCAAAATTTTAAAAAAACCCTAATTAGTTAAAGTTATTAAAAAGAGAAAGAAAAAGAGAGAGAGAGAAGAGGGTCACGGCTAAGTGAAAAAGAAGTTGAATGGGAATTAACGACGTTCCTTACATATCCCCGACTTTTTGTGTCGGGAGGGATAGCTTACCGGAGAATGGGGTGTTTGGAAATGAAAATCATCCCATCAATGTCATACATGAGGAAAGGACTGAACAAAGAAACCTTGAGGGCATTCGCCCTTACGAACAGGGAAGTCCTTTAAACAATTGGACTGTAGAAGAACTTCCTATAATCTTAGGAATTTTACAGAGTAATATTCAGAACACTCTTGTTGCTCTAAAGCCTAGGAGTAATGAGATTTCTTTTGAGAAGTGGGCTAATGTTCAGACATTTTTATTTTCAATAAAACATACTTTTATTATTTATCCGAGTAAATATTCTTTCATTCTGATTCTTTTGACCTTTGACATTCTTTATAAATTTTCATTTCATATAAATAGTCATTCCTGAATTCATTTATTCCTTGTATATTCTTTTGTGTGCCTATCATAGATCCCTAGATATCAATGACACGGGCAACGATACTACAGATTCAGAGTTCCTTTTGAGTGCGATATGTGTTTAGAGGAACCTCAGTACTTTGAAGGTAACAGAAATTGTGACTTGTTTCTGAATTTGTTGAAAATGGTTTTTACCCCATGAAGTGGTGGTAGGAAATATAGCCTTAGAGGAAGGAAAGATTGCGAAATGGGAATTAGCTGAGGAGACAAAACAAGACCTTGTTAAGACTATTATAGAAATTCAAAAATGTGGTCCAAAGACGCATACAGGAGAATTTGCAATTGCCAGGATAAACATGAGGTTTTGGGGCACTGTTGGTCCACCATGGAAAGGGATTGCATCAGTTGTACAATGAATGCCAAATTTAAAGGAGTCAAGACTTATGGGGTATGTATGTTATGGGCCCGAGCTCGTCAAAAGTTTCAAGCTGACAATGACTCATCTTTGTGGACGTCAACTACTCCATTAAGAGGGGGAGATAGCTTTATATGCCAATATTACAAAGTTAAAAGTCATCCATTTCAAAAAAAAAAAAAAAAGAAGATTATATATAACTGCACAATGCCAAAAGTTTGCAGTCTTTTCAAAGATAATGTGCCATACCACAGTACAACAAAGGTTGCCAAAAGAAAAGAAAAAAAAGAAAAAAATAAATTACAAAAGGTGACCGAGACTGGTAAAAATTGGCATAAGAAACTACCGCCTACTCTCTATGCTTACGCTGGGGCAAACACCTTCAATTCCAGTTGTTTCAAAGGTTCCAACCATCATCCTTGGAATGGGTACATTATTTGGCTTTCTTGAGCAGTCTGATATGCCATCAATAGCTGCGATGGTTAGCTCCAGGCGGTGGCCATTGATTTCCAGCTATAAGGCATCAGGCCGTACACAGTATCTGAAGCTTAAAATGATAGATTCTTTCTTCAAAACCAGTTTCTGACAAAGTGGATGACGGTATCATGAAGGAAGCTCTCTTAGACTTCTATACAAGTTCAGGGGGAAGAGAGAAACACGATCAAATTATTATTTTCGGGGATGGGGTTAGCGAGTCTCAATTCAATCAAGTTTTGATCAAGTTATTAAGGCTTGCAAGTTTCTTGACGAGAAGTGGAACCCTAAAGATTATGGTTATTGTTGTACGAAAAACCATCATACTAAGTTTTTCAAAGTGAGGATCTCCGACAATGTGCTACATGGTAATTGTCATTGACAACAAAGTATGCTATCCAAAGAACAATGGTTTTTACCTTGATACCCATCTTTGGAATGATTGGAATCATGAGCCGGACCCACTATCATGTTCTCTTAGACCAGGCTGGGTTTTCGGCTAATGATCTGCAAGAATTTGTTCATTCTCTATCCTATATGTATCAAAGGAGCACCACAGCCATATTTTTTGTGGCTCCTATTTGCTACGCTCATTTGGCGACTTCACGGTTGGGGGTAATTTATGAAGATGAGGATGCTTCTTGAAACATCATCGAGTCATGGTGGGATGTATGCTCAGGAGTAATCTCGTACCTCGACTTTCGAGTTGAAGGATAAAGTCAGCAACTTCATTCTTGTCTGCTGAGAATCATTAAACCATCTTTTTATAGGGTTTGACAAATAACAGCTAGGACTGCTGCTGGGGCAATCCCTTTCTCATGGGTTTATGAATCAAGATTTTTCCTCCAAGCTTTGATGGAGTCAAGAATTGAATACCTCTAGTAAAATTAACTTGAAAGTATTCATCCTAAGCAAATGTACCAAGAATGGATGACACAAACTTATGTCAAAGAAGGTTCGTCCAAAAGAATTTCATAAGAGAAACCTTGTGCTGAAAGAAATCCTTCCTATGCAAAAGGATTGGGAAGGGCCATATGTTGCGAAGAGGGCTTTCTCTAGAGGTGCACTGATTTTGACAAGGAATGGATAGGAAGAATTTATTTGATCCAGTGAATTCA
The DNA here is from genome assembly GCA_025698475.1 of Gossypium anomalum. NCBI lineage: Eukaryota > Viridiplantae > Streptophyta > Magnoliopsida > Malvales > Malvaceae > Gossypium > Gossypium anomalum. The sequence continues at coordinate 2,265,288 of CM046957.1, read as the reverse complement.
GACTCGGTCAAGGAGTACTTTGTTTAAAGGAGAAGGGAAGCCAAGGTGAAAACCCGCAAAGGGCACTTTGGGACTTTTATTTCAAAAAAAAAGGAAAAAAAGAAAAGAAAAAGAAAAAAAAGAAAAAGGAAAAAGAAAAAAAGAAAAAGAAAAATGGAGAGGCCAAGGTGAAAACCCGCAAAGGGAGCCTTGAGACCAAAGGGGTTTTGAGTTGAAAACCCGAAAGGGCAGCTCAAATTTTGAAGAGCACACGGTAATCTTGCTATATCTGATTCAATAAAGAGTGAAGCGCGTTGCATATCGGGGCATCGACAAAGTACTTTGGGTCTTTTAAGCACATGTTGAACTCAAGAAAGTCTTCATGGAGCTGGTGTATAGACGCTCAAGTGGTGATATCTGGGGCGTCTGATTTCTATCCTATTTACTATCTTTAGACTCTTTTTCTTCGCAAAGATATGTTCTCAGGTTAATCTTTTTTGCATTCCTTCCAATAATTTGTCCAAATCTAATTATCCTCAGGATCAATTGAAATAATGAAAGATGAACTAAAATATCTTCACAAATGAAGTTTTGCATATTACTCTGGAAATTTCTAGATAATACAAGAAACTGAAACAAGACAATTGTTTAAGGAATTCTCATCTGTATGGGTTGGAGATACTCGAGAGATTTTCTTCTTCAGTCCAAAAGGTGGTTGGACGTTTTAAGCAATATTGATCTTAAGAAAGGATCATTTCATAAACATCTTCAGTTGGTCGTAACATTTGGGAATGGTACGGTAGACCAAATTGATGGAAAAGATTCGAGGCATACAAGCAGAGTATGATTGATATGTCGAGAAGAACAATGTGGAAAGCTCGATAGATGAATGAGTGATGACGTCCAAAATAGGAGTTATTTTTATAAACATTTTGCATCATAATATGTCTAATTAGGAGCATTTGACTCATTTCGATCATGGCATCTTAATTATTTGGCATAAGTATAAATTCCAGGAAATCAATTCTACAAGTGGATTCCCTAGTGGACAATGTAGCAAGATTGATTGAAAATTACAAAATTCAGCGCCTTAATCCCCTAAGCAGTAGGGTAACAGATTAAATTTGCAGATCTTATCTCCCTAAGAAGTAGTGGAGCAGATCGAAGACTCGCCTTAATCCCCTAAGCAGTAGGGTAACAGGTTAAATTTGTAGATCTTATCTCCCTAAGCAGTAGTGGAGCAGATCGAAGACCCGCCTTAATCCCCAAGCGTAGGGTAATGAGTTAAATTTGCAGATCTTATCTCCCTAAGCAGTAGTGGAGCAGATCGAAGACCCGCCTTAATCCCCTAAGCAGTAGGGTAACAGTTAAATTTGCAGATCTTATCTCCCTAAGCAGTAGTGGAGCAGATCGAAGACCTGCCTTAATCCCCTAAGCAGTAGGGTAATAGGTTAAATTTACAGATCTTATCTTCCTAAGCAGTAGTGGAGCAGATCGAAGACCCGCCTTAATCCCCTAAGTAGTAGGGTAACAGGTTAAATTTGCAGATCTTATCTCCTTAAGCAGTAGTGGAGCAGATCGAAGACCCGCCTTAATCCCCTAAGGAGTAGGGTAACAGGTTAAATTTGCAGATCTTATCCTAAGCAGTAGCGGAGCAGATCGAAGACGATGCATTTTAACCCCTAAGCAGTAGGGTAATAGACCAAAGCATAGCAGATCTGGCCTTCACATGTTTACACTGAAGTAGATCCAAGATAATAGATCTGGCATCTTCATTTCGACGGAGAGCAGATACATAGTAGATCTAACCTTCAGATGATTTTACTGAAGCAGATCCAAGATGATTTGGCATCCTTGTGTTGTTAGGGAACAAATCAAGAAGCAGATTTAGCGTCTCTGTGTTTGATAGAAGGCAGATCAAAGATAGCAGATATCGCCTTCCGAAGTTGCGATGAAAGCGCATTGAAGTCGTCAAGAAGAAGATCAAGGATCAAGAATCAAGACTCATGAGCCCGGGCAAAATTGGTCCTTTTATAGTCTTTGCTTTATTCCTGTTACACAGCAATGAGCAAAGAGGGCCAGCTGTAATAGCCCATTTTTACCCGGCCCATTTCAGTATTTAAAAATAATAAACCCCCAAAAAAATAAAACAAAGTCCAAGTCCAGTACAAAATTACAAACATATAATTTGGCCCAATCGGAATGGCCCATTACTTGAAAAGATGTAAGGTCCATCTATAAGCTTGACTCATATGGAAATATAATCTTTAAGGATATGCAATCTTAGATATGATATGCAATCTTAAAGATATGATCTTGTAATCTTGGAGATTTAATTTGTAGATATCCTTTAGTCTTAACCGTTGATGTAATTGATCTGTACCGTTGGATTTGGGGAGGCTCAACTATAAATAGAGGCCTCTCCCTTCATTGTAAAACAACTTGACTTCACTTGAGTTTTGGGGAAGCAATAAGAATTCTTGAGAGCACTCACTCAAATTTCTCTCCCTCTTGCGTTCTTACTTTCTGTGGTTTGTTCTTATTTTATTCTTCATCTATCTTAGTTTTTCAACCTTTTTTTATTTTAATTTCTTCATTTTTTAAATATGTATATTTATTCCTATCTTTTATACATTTGATTATGTATTTTATATATTATAATATTTAACCTTTTTATATAGTTTATTTTCAAATATATATTTTCTATGCATGTATATATATTATATTATCATTTCATGCATTTTGAACTATTGCATTATATTTTTATAATTTGTAAATGTTCTATTTATTCATTTTTTTAAAGTATATGTCATTTATCTTATTTGTGCATAGTTTCATTTTTTTTATATATGCTATGTTTAATTATTTCTTTATTGTGCTATTTTATGATATATATTGTTGTATAATTTTTGCATGTATTATATTTTTCTTTTAGTATACTCATGTTTTTATTTGTTTATTATCTTATATTTACCCTAGTATGATTTTTTTTCATTAAACGTATGTTCATGTTATTTAGTTTTGTCTTAATGATATTATTTATGTTTGTATGGAAATGTTAGAATATTTTGTACATCTATGCTTCATGATGCATTAATATGTCATCCTAAAACGTCATTTAAAATAATCTTCCAAGGTTTTTTTTAAAAACAAATAAAAGGAAATGCTTGATGTTTGGAAACTTCGAGAAAGGTAGTGCCCTAACTTACTGGGTTGCGACTTTTCTCATTGAATTCGAATAGTCAAGCACCCTTCTTAGTGATTTTAAGTTTTCAAAACTTAAACAATTATTTCTAGATTTCAAAACAAAGTGTCCTAACCTACTGGATATGGCGTTTTGTTGTTTCGAGATAGAAATTTTCGAAAGACGAGCTTAGTTTCGAAGGTTTTAAAATGTTGCGTCCTAACTTACTGGATGTGATGTTTTGACTCGTTTGAAATAAGTGAGCCCTAATTTTTCAAATTAAAACACTCTAATTAAAAAAGAGGATTGTATCTTAAAACTTTTAAATTTCCGACATTAAAGACACTCGATAATCAATTAGGTACCAATTTTTAGGCGTTACGAGGGTGCTAACCCTTCCTCGTACGTAACCGACTCCCGAATCTGTTTTCTTGACTTTCGTAGACCAAAATTAATGTTTTAAAACAAAACATTTTATAAGGTGATCCAATCACACGTAAAAAGATTGGTGGCGACTCTCGTTTTTGTTTTTCTTAAAGTCGATTCCCATTTTCCAAAAACTCGATTTAAAATGGTCTCGACAACAATAATATGTTATTATGTATGATTTAAAATGCAATATAGTTCCCCACACTTCACTTTTAAAAGAGGGGGCATCAAAGTCTTCAAAAATACAAAAAGGCAATGCTTGATGTTTGGAAACTTTGAGAAAGTAGTGCCCTAACTTATTGGGTTGCGACTCTTTTCGTCGAGTTCGAATAATCAAGTACCCTTCTAAGTTTTTAAAGGTTTTCAAAATGTAAGCGACTGTCTTGGAATTTCAAAGCAATATGTCCTAACTTACTGGATGTGGCGTTTTGTTGTTTCGAGATAGGGATTTCCAAAAGACTAACTCAGTATCAATATTTTGATACGAGTGAACTCCAATTTTCAAAATCAAAAACGTTTCAAAGAGGATTTCATCTTAAAATTTCTGATTTTCGACATTAAAGACATTTTGATAATCAATTAGGTACCAATTTTTGGGCGTTACGAGGGTGCTAACCCTCCTCGTACGTAACCGACTCCCGAACCCATTCTTTCGATCTCGTAGACCAAAACCAATGATTTTAAAACAAATGGTTTAAAGGTTATCCAATCACACCTAAAAAGATTGGTGGCGACTCCCGTTTTTTTTCTTTAAGTCGATTCCCATTTTCTAAAACTTCGATTTTAAAAATGGTCTCGACAGCTTGGCGACTCCGCTGGGGACTAATAAGAGAGTCCCGTGTAATTGATTATCTCTTGTCTTAATGTCAGAAATTAAAAATTTTAAAATTTAATCCACTTTGCATTATTACATGTGTTGCTATATTCTAATACGCATTGCATTTGCATGACCGTTGTGGTCACACCCTTAAGTGGGAGTGAGAAGCTACACTTCGTGAGGTTTTCGCCTCCGTGCATGATAGTGGATCACTTTCGAGATACATCCGTACCTATGGTTTCGTGAGATTTTCATCTCCGTGTAGCCATAGGGAAATGTATTCCCCTAAACTGAACTCGATTCAAATGAGCCTATAATGGGTGAGGATCGAGGAATCTGTTGGTTCAGGTACCTCAAACTTTAGAACCAACCTCATATAGAAAAAACCGTAAGAGCCCAACTTAGTTAGAGTTAAACTTTAGATATTACCCTTATAAATTATTATTGAGATTTATTGATATCATTTGATACTGACTATTTCTTTTCTTTTGTTTGCATGACATTTCACATTTAAAAGGTATCGATTTTCGGTTAGTTTCTAAGTTAGAGAGTTTTATTATGGAGAACGGACTTCTTGATAGAGTGGAGGGCAACACTAACGTCCATATATGGTCAAGCGCAAACTCAGTTAGTAAAGGAAAATAGTCTAGCCATGGGATATGTGTCAAAGCTGTCAGATTACATTCGTATCAGCAACACACAAGATAATCAGCATGAGTTAAAGAAATATGGGATTAATGGGATAGCAAAGCCAAGCAATTGTTCTACAACAGCCATGGGGACTTACAGTACTTGCTTGACTTGGGAATAGACGAGAATTTGTTTCGGGCCATCACTCAGTACTGAAATCTTGTACACAGTTGCTTTACGTTTGGAAAGGCTGATATGGTATCCGTGGTGGAGGAATATTCAATTTTGTGGCGTTTTCCTATGATTCAAGTTTACTCAAAGGCTGACCGTATTCCAAATTTTATGAGGAAGTTGATGAACGTCATGGGGATAGGGAGTGAGCTAAAATGGAAAGAGCAGGAAGGAAAATGGGCAATCTTGGAATTCCTGCCTCTTCCGTCACTGGTGCATCTTAATGTTGTTTCCAATCAAAGCAGAACTGGATACGAAGAAGATTGTTCGACACTCCATGGCAAGGCGTGCTGCAGGGCAAAAGGTAATGTACTCACCAATCATTTTAAGGTGAACAAGAAGAGTATTGATGGACATTTCCACCATTACAACATTTCTCTTTCATAGGAAGATGGTCGATGGTAAGAGTGTTGGAAGGAAAGTGATTGACAGAATGCATGGACCTACAAAGGTGAGTTGGATGGGAAGAATTGTTTCTATGATGGTAAAAGGCTTATTTATTATAGAACCAAACAACAAGCATGAGTTTACTATGTTGCACTTATCAGAGATAATGGAAATGCAAGCCCTGATGATCTATCAAAATGGACGCAAAAGAATAAGATTAAAGAAGGCCATATCAAGACCTTTAAAGTAGAGATTAACTATGCTGAGAAGATACCCATATAAGCATTTCAAAATGCTTTGCGTGGACAGGAATCTAAAAGTTCTCAAGAAACACTAAAGGTGTTGGATATCATTTTAAGGTAGCATGTCAAGCAAGAATGCCCACTTGTTTGCCAATCTTTCTTTCAAGATAATCAGAACAACTTCACAGACATTGGAAGATGTGTCCACAGATGTAGGGATTATCTCATGGGTGAAGCCATAGCTCAAATTCGGGATGGTAGTAGATCATTTATGGACCATGAAGGTACAAGCTGATACATTGAGCACGAAATACAAGCTACAGTCAGATCATTGGCAAGAGTTAGCTTTGTTGAGTTAAAACTTTAGGCCATAGGACGAAGGCGTATTTGTAATCCATTCATATGTAAAGATATTCTTTTTCTAAATAAAGTTTTCTAAATGAAATTAAGTAGAGATCGATGCCTTTTTGCATTCATGCATTTGCATTACATCACATCGCATCATATGCATTTAAATTATAAAAAGACCCTAATTAGTTAAACTTATTAAAAAAGAAAGAAAAAGAGAGAGAAGAAAGTCATGGCTAAGTGAAAAAGAAGTTGAATGGGAATTAACGACGTTCCCTTACATATCCTTGACTTTTGTGTCAAGAGGGATAGCTTACCCGGAGAAGGGGGTGTTTGGAAATCATCCCATCAATGTTATACATGAGGAAGGGACTGAACAAAGAAACCTTGAGGGCATTCGTCCTTACGAACCGGGAAGTTCTTTAAACACTTGGACTGCAGAAGAACTTCCTGTAGTCTTTAGGAATTTTACGGAGTAATATTCAGAACACTCTTGTTGCTCTAAAGCCTAGGAGTAATGAGATTTCTTTTGAGAAGTGGGCTCATGTTCAGACATTTTTATTTTCAATAAAACATACTTTTACTATTTATCCAAATAAATATTCTTTCATTCTGATTCTTTTGACCTTTGACATTCTTTATAAATTTTCATTTTATGTGAATAGTCATTCTTGAATTCATTTATTCCTTGTATATTCTTTTGTGTGCCTATCATAGATCCCTAGATATCAATGACACTGCAACGATACTCTGATTGAGTTCCTTTTGAGTGCGATATGTGTTTAGAGGAATCTCAGTACTTTGAAGGTGACAGAAATTGTGACTTGTTTCTGAATTTGTTGAAAATGGTTTTTACCCCATGAAGTGGTGGTAGGAAATATAGCCTTAGAGGAAGGAAACATTACGAAGTTGGAATTAGCTGAGGAGACAAAACAAGACCTTGTTGAGACTATTATGGGAATTCAAAAATTTGGTCCAAAGATGCATGTAGGAGGATTTGCAATTGCCAGGATAAACATGAGGTTTTGGGGCACTGTTGGTCCACCATGGAAAGGGATCGCATCAGTTGTACAATGAACGCTAAATTTAAAGGAGTTAAGACTTATGAGGCATGTATGTTATGGGCCTGAGTTCATCAAAAGTTTCAAGAAGACAATGACTCATATTTGTGGACATCAACTAGTCCATTAAGAGGGGGAGATAGCTTCATATGCCAATATTACAAAGTCAAAAGTCGTCCATTTCAAAAAAAAAAAAAAAGATTATATATAACTACACAATGCCAAAAGTTTGCAGTCTTTTCAAAGATAATGCGCCATACCACAGTACAATAAAGGTTGCCAAAAGAAAAGAAAAAGAAGAAAAAACTAAATTATAGGAGATGACCGAGACTGGTAAAAATTGGCATAAGAAACTACCGCCTACTCTCTATGCTTTCGCTGGGGTAAACACCATTAATTCCAGTTATTTCAAAAGTTCCAACCATCATCCTTGGAATGGGTGCATTGTTTGGCTTTCCTGAGCAGTCTGATGTGCCGTCAATAGCTGCGATGGTTAGCTCCAGGCGGTAGCCATTGATTTCCAGCTATAGGGCATCAGGCCATACACAGTCTATGAAGCTTAAAATGATAGATTCTTTCTTCAAAACCAGTTTCTGAAAAAGTGGATGACGGTAGCTCTCTTAGACTTCTATACAAGTTCAGGAAAGAGGAAACCTGATCAAATCATTATTTTCAGGGATAGGGTTAACGAGTCTTAATTCAATCAAGTTTTGATCAAGTTATTGAGGCTTACAACTTCCTTGACGAGAAGCGAAACCCTAAAGATTGTAGTTATTGTTGTACGAAAAAACCATCATACCAAGTTTTTTCAGCAGGGATCTCCTGACAATGTGCTACATGGTACTATCATTGACAATAATGTATGCCATCCAAAGAACAATGATTTTTACCTTGGTACTTATGCTAGAATGATTGGAATCACGAGGCAGACCCACTATCATGTTCTCTTAGACTAGGTTGGGTTTTCAGCTGATGATCTGTAAGAGTTTGTTCATTCTCTATCCTATATGTATCAAAGGAGCACCACAGCCATATTTTTTGTAGCTCCTATTTGCTATGCTCATTTGGCAGCTTCACAGTTGGGGGCAATTTATGAAGATTAGGGATGCTTCAGAAACATCATCGAGTTATGGTGGGATGTATGCTCCGGGAGTAACCTCTGTACCTCAGCTTTCCAGGTTGAAGGATAAAGTCAGCAACTTCATTCTTATCCGCTGAGAATCATTGAACCATCTTTTTGTAGGGTTTGACAAACAACCGCCAGGACTGCTGTTGGGGCAATCCCTTTCTCATGGGCTTATGAATCAAGATTTTTCCTCCAAGCTTTTGATGGAGTCAAGAATTGAATACCTCTAGTAAAATTAACTTGAAAGTATTCATCCTAAGAAAATGTACCAAGAATGGATGACACAGACTTATAACAAAGAAGGTTCATCCAAAAGAATTTCATAAAGGAAACCTTATGCTGAAAAAGATCCTTCCCATGCAAAAGGATGCCGAATTGGGAAGGGCCATATGTTGTGAAGAGGGCTTTCTCTAGAGGTGCACTGATTTTGACAAGAAATGGATAGGAAGAATTTATCTGATCCAGTGAATTCGGACTCGGTCAAGGAGTACTTTGTTTAAAGGAGAAGGGAAGCCAAGGTGAAAACCTGCAAAGGGCACTTTGGGACTTCTATTTCAAAAAAAATAAAAAGAAAAAAAAGAGAAAAAAGAGAAAAAAAATAAAAAAAAAAGAGAAAAAAGAAAAAAGAAAAATGGAGAGGCCAAGGTGAAAACCCGCAAAGGGCGCCTTGAGACCAAAGGGGTTTTGAGTTGAAAACCCGAAAGGGCAGCTCAAATTTGGAAAGTCATACAGTAACCTTGCTATACCGGATTCGACGAGAAGTGAAGTATGTTACATATTGAGGCGTCAACGAATTACTTTGAATCTTTTAAACACATGTTGAACTCAAGAAAGTCTTCATGGAGCTGGTGTATATACGCTCAAGCGGCGATATCTGGGGCATCTGATTTTTTGTCCTACTTACTATCTTTGGATTCTCTTTCTTCTCAAAGATAGATTCTTAGATTAACCTCCTTTGTTTTTTTTGATAAATCATTATCCTCAAGATCAATTTATTTGTCCCATTATTTATAAAGTGTGTTGCATAGAAATAATGATTGATGAACTAAATATCTTTACAAACGAAGTTTTACATATTACTCTGGAAATTTCTAGATAATACAAGAAACTGAAACAAGACAATTGTTTAAAGAATTTCCATATTTGAGGGTCAGATGTACTCGGGGAAATTTCTTCATCAGTCCAAAAGGTGGTTGGACATTTTAAGCAATATTGATCTTAAGAAAGGATCATTTCATAAACATCTCCAGCGGGTCACAACATTTGGAGAATGACACAATAGGACTAAGTTGATTCAAAGCATACAAGCAGAGTATGATTGATACATCAAGAAGTATAAAGATAAAACTTCGATGAGGGAATGGTGATGCCTAAGATAGGGGTCATATTCACAGCACTTTGCATCATAACATGTTAGGGACATTCGACTCACTTTGAGCATAGCATCCTAATTACTAGGCATAATCATTCTACAGGTTATCAAAGACGGCGTGCTTTAGCCCCTTAAACAGTAGGGTAATAGGCCGCAGTATGGCAGATCTAGACTTCAGAGATTTATGCTGAAGCAGATCCAAGATGATTTGGTATTCTTGTGTTTACAAGAAACAAATCGAGGACATAGTAGATTTGACTCTCAGATGTTCTCAGTATAGCAGATCTAGGCTTCAAATGTTTATACTGAAGTAGATCCAAGATGGTTTGGCATCCTTGTGCTTACAAGGAACAAATCGAGGACATTGCAGATATGACTCTCAAATGTTCTCAAACAGACTCAAGATGGTTTGGTATTCTTATGTTCACAAGAAACAAATCGAGGACATAGTAGATTTGACTCTCAGATGTTCTCAGTATAGCAGATCTAGGCTTCAGATGTTTATACTGAAGTAGATCCAAGATGGTTTGGCATCCTTGTGCTTACAAGGAACAAATCAAGGACATTGCAGATATGACTCTCAAATGTCCTCAAACAGACTCAAGATTGGTTTGGTATTCTTGTGTTTACAAGAAACAAATCGAGGACATAGTATATTTGACTCTCAGATGTTCTCAGTATAGCAGATCTAGGCTTCAGATGTTTATACTGAAGTAGATCCAAGATGGTTTGGCATCTTTGTGCTTACAAGGAACAAATTAAGGACATTGCAGATATGACTCTCAAATGTTCTCAAACAAACTCAAGATGATTTGGTATTCTTGTATTGACAAGGAACAAATCGAGGACATAGTAGATTTGACTCTCGGATGTTCTCAGATATAGCAGATCAAGCCTTCAGATGTTTATACTGAAGTAGATCCAAGATGATTTGGTATTCTTGTATTTACAAGGAACAAATCGAGGACATAGCAGATTTGACTCTCGGATGTTCTCAAATATAGCAGATCATGCCTTCAGATGTTTATACTAAAGTAGATCCGAGATGATTTGGTATTCTTGCATTTACAAGGAACAAATCGAGGACATAGCAGATTTAACTCTCGGATGTTCTCAGATATAGCAGATCAGGCCTTCAGATGTTTATACTGAAGTAGATCCGAGATGATTTGGTATTCTTGTATTTACAAGGAACAAATCGAGGACATAGTAGATTTGACTCTCAGATGTTCTCAGATATAGCAGATCAAGCCTTCAGATGTTTATACTGAAGTAGATCCGAGATGATTTGGTATTCTTGTATTTACAAGGAACAAATCGAGGACATAGCAGATTTGACTCTCAGACGTTCTCAGATATAGCAGATCAAGCCTTCAAATGTTTATACTAAAGTAGATCCAAGATGATTTGGTATTCTTGTATTTACAAGGAACAAATCGAGGACATAGCAGATTTGACTCTCAGATGTTCTCAGATATAGCAGATCAAGCTTTCAGATGTTTATACTGAAGTAGATCCAAGATGATTTGGTATTCTTGTGTTTACAAGGAACAAATCGAGGACATAGTAGATTTGACTCTCAGATGTTCTCAGACATAGTAGATTTAACTCTCAGATGTTCTCAAATAGATCCAAGATGATTTGGTATCTCTATATTCGACGGGCAGCAGATCGAAGAATTCAAGACTCGGCGAGCCCGGGCAAAATTGGTTCTTTTATATCTTTGTTCTATTCCTGTTACACAGCAATGAGCAAAGAGGGGCAGCTGTAATACCTCAATTTTGCCCGGCCCATTGGAAGCTAAGGCATAGTCCAAAATAATAATAAAAGTTTTTTTTTTTACAGCCCCATAGCCCAAATACACAGATCCAATAAACCCTAAATTAACCCATTACCCTAAACCGATTGCAGTAGCCCAAATATTAAGCCCAAACACCAACACTACCCAACCCGTTACAAAGATCTCGAAGGCCCAAATGCTTAATCCCAGGTCAGGAACCCTAGGGTTTCTGCACCTTTCAGCGCCGCAAGCAGACCTCGTGTCGAGCCGCTATCAGCTCCCTCACCGTCACCGTGGTTCGCGCCGTTTACCTGCAAGAAAGGGAAAGGAATGACAGACATGGCAAAGAATCAGGGAATAATTTGTTATGCCAAATTTGTAGACTAAAACAGAGGCTATAAAAGCCCTTTTGAATCTGTAAATAAAAGAAGGAGACAATAAAAAACAGAGCATTTCAAGTTAAAACCAAGGTGATTTATTTTGTCATTCAAATGTTCTTTATTTATTTTCTTTCCTTTTATACATGCAAAAACATATTAAAACAGATCTGAGAAAAAACGAGAGAAAAGCAGTTTACTTTCTTAAGAACTTCATACACGAATGCTAAAAAATAAAAGATATTACCTAGTGATTCGCCTGAAAAGGGGAGAAATTTTGAACTTCCGGCCACCGCGTACGGTGGTGCGTGAGGCGTGTGCGGCGGTGGCCGACAATCGTCATCGGAGCTCAGGCCAGAGAACGGAGAGGGAGTTTTAGAGTGTTTTTTTGGTTTTTTTTTAATAGGATGTTAGAAATGAAGTTTAAGATTAAATTTTAACTTATATAGGGCCCATGATCCGACTCGATCCGACCCGGAAGGTCCGCGTGTTTTGAGAAAATGGGATATTTATCCCTTTAGTCCTTCCGCCTTTTCATTTTTTTTTAAAAATTAAGTTTATTACAATTTTTTAATTTTTGCCCGTTATTTTTATTTTAGTTTCAATTTGATCCCCGATCCTTTTAAACACAGATTAAAACGTTATCGTTCTGGGAATGGGGCAATTTGCCCAGTGAGCCCTTTGGATTTTACGCGCGTTTTAAATAGGGCCTTAATTCAATTCTATTCCTTTTAAAATTAGCCCCGTAATTTTGCTAAATTTTAAATTTTATCCTATATTTATTTTATTATCCTATATATATATATATTATTTGTTTTATTTTAATTTTACTTCTATATTATACATTAAAAGATTATTTTATTATATGTATTATTATTATTTATTATTTTTCTCAAATTATTATTTTATATCATTTTTATATATATATTGTTATATTTTCACATATATTATATATTTATTATTATTTATATATATTATTTTACATATAAACTTTCATTATTTTATGCTATACTTATTATATTTCTTATTTCTCATATATTTTATCATATGACATTCATTATGTTTTATTTTTATATTACTTATTATTTTTTATATATATTATATGTCACATATTACCAATTATATTATTTATGTTTATATCATATACATATTATTTAGAATTTGTAAATTATTATTATTAAATCATATTTTAAACTATATTATACACATTTCATTATTATTTATTTATTTATTTATTATATATTATTTTATTTTAAATTAATATTGTTATATTATGAATTCTCTTACATACTCTTAAATCAATATATTACCATATAATTATTATTCTTTTGTAAATATTCTTGTTATTATATTATATATTATATATTAAATACTATTTTAAAATTGTTATGAAATATCTTATCTTTAATTATGTAGCTATTTTGTTAGTAATCAATCATTGTTTTTTAGTTCTTTAAGATATTTTTATATTATATGTATCAAGTATGTGTTAAATGTTATTTTTATTATTATTATATGTTATGTTTCGTGAATATGCATTTCATCTATTTATATATCGTACATTATTTGGTTATTGCTTTTTTATATCATGCATCATTTAATTATTATTTTGTATGTTTGTATATTAGTTTATCCATTCTCGATACATGCTATATATATCTTTATATGTATATTATTAATATTTGCTTTATATGTATTATGTTATATGTATATATCTAATGCACGATCTTTATATTGTTACTATTACTTTGTTTAAATGTATGCATTATTTACCTATTACAATAATATGTTATTATGTATGATTTAAAATGCAATATAATTCCCCACACTTCACTTTTAAAAGAGGGGGCATCAAAGTCTTCAAAAATACAAAAAGGCAATGCTTGATGTTTGGAAACTTTGAGAAAGTAGTGCCCTAACTTATTGGGTTGCGACTCTTTTCGTCGAGTTCGAATAATCAAGTACCCTTCTAAGTTTTAAAGGTTTTCAAAATGTAAGCGACTGTCTTGGAATTTCAAAGCAATATGTCCTAACTTACTGGATGTGGCGTTTTGTTGTTTCGAGATAGGGATTTCCAAAAGACTAACTCAGTATCAATATTTTGATACGAGTGAACTTCAATTTTCAAAATCAAAAACGTTTCAAAGAGGATTGCATCTTAAAATTTCTGATTTCCGACATTAAAGACATTTTGATAATCAATTAGGTACCAATTTTTGGGCGTTACGAGGGTGCTAACCCTTCCTCGTACGTAACCGACTCCCGAACCCATTCTTTTGATCTCGTAGACCAAACCAACGATTTTAAAACAAATGGTTTAAAGGTTATCCAATCACACCTAAAAAGATTGGTGGCGACTCCCGTTTTTGTTTTTTTAAGTCGATTCACATTTTCCAAAACTTCGATTTTAAAAATGGTCTCGACAATGATTGTGCGAGTGTCGATTGTCATTACTAATTATATGTTTACTGAATTGCATGATGTATTAATGTTTATTTATTGCATGAATAAGCATGCCACTGAAATTGGTAAACTGAAAGCATGTTAAGCATGCCATTGTTATTGATATTGTCACTTTTAAACATGATAAACTACATTCATTAAATGTCATATTGCATTGCATGGGTTTTGGGATTTGATTGGTGATGGAAGAGTTCTGTAGAGTATTGGTGGTTTATTTAGAATATTATTGTTTAGCAGTATATTTGTGCCCTGGAATATTGTTGGAGTATTGGCGACTTATCGCAACTTATTGCCAACTTTACTGCAATTTACTGAAACTTATCGCATATTATTGGTAGCTTGTCTGCAAATTACTGGTAAATTATCTCAAATTACTAGTAGTTTTATTGCATACTGTTACTGGTGGTTTAACCACATTGAGCTTTGGCTCTTATGGTTTTGGTGTTCTGATAATGGATTTTGGAGAACTCGTGATGTGTAGCAGATGGATGGGTATGACTTTTGTATTGTAACATTTGAGCATGCTATACACTAAATCTTGTTATGCCATGATAAGCTGTATGAATTGTTAAAATTTCATTAACTGATTGTCTACCTATGCAATGCTTATTTTTGCTTAGACTCACACTAGCTTTTTAAGCTCACATCCTAGTTTACTCCTTACAGATAACCTGTGGCATAGGTGGTTTTATTTGGTTTTCATTTGTATGCATGGAAAATTTGGTTAAAAATCGAGTGAATATAATAACCGACCAAATATGATTTAAAACTCAGATTTTTATACAAAAATCAAATGCAATTTTTTTCCGCTATGTAAAGGTACAATGAAGTTTTAAAGGTTTGTTGATAGAATCAATTTGATTTTTTTTCAAATGACACAACCTTTTAATAAATTAAACTTAAATTATAGATGGGTTACCCATCTGATGTTTTTAACAAATCAAGTGCAATCGCCCTAAGTTTTCTGAAAATTGATCAAAATAGTGATTTCTAAACCAAATATTTTTACTTGTCCATTTCAGTGGCTAATGTAACCTTCAGGATTTGGTTATAATGTCTAGGTCGGGTTTGAAAGGTTACAACAAGCTGTCCTAATTCTAGCACACGCCAATGAAGGATCCTCATTTTTGTATCTCAAAGGCTATATCTAGCGCCACTAGGTTCTCTCTTTGACAACTTAGCTTATAAAACCAAACTACACAAGTTTACAATCTCAAATGTAGTCTCAGAAATAATGTTCCTAAGATGAACATTCTCTAAAAAAAATTGTACATCAACTTATACATGTCTCCTAATCATATAAGGTTTTTGAGACTTGCTAACATAATGAAGATCAATCACAATCCTTTTTATTCAGTAGCTAAAATAGTTGAATAAAATATAATATTAGCGACCAAGTAAAATGGACTTGTTGCTGGTATGTCTTCAATGCTTTGAGTTATTCCAACTTCCTTGATCCAAGGTATTCAATATACATGATATGATCCGACTTGATCTTTTAAATGTGTTTCTCCAAGTATATTGATCTACATTATGGGCTTAAATCGTTCAAAAATATCAACATGACCCAAAGATCTGTTTCAACAAAATACTAATCTTTCAAATATGACAAGTTGTTGTGTCGCAATGGTGGAGGAAGTAGGCACATCTTTCAGTACATTACAACTTCATATATTTCGACAACACCATTGAAGCATATAACATATGAAGCATATTAGAACAAATGTTGCAGATGAAACATATTTGTCATCTATGTGTTCACCAAGCGCATCGTGTGACTCTTTTGCATCCTTCATAGGCTCCTCGAGTTTATTCACTTGTTCCTCTACTGCTGACAACATATCCTTCAAAAGGATTGGTTTTTTGACCCACTTCTGATCAAAATCTTCTTTTGACATCCCAATGGTGCCTTCGCAACTAAAGCTTTGATACCACTTGTCACGGGGTTAGAACTTTCATCTCGTGTTCCGCGCGACCTTAGACATTCCTTTTGTACCAAACATGCCTAAGTCAGCCTAACCACTAAACAATTGATGATTCAAAAAGAATTCCTTTAAGGCACCAATTTATATAGAGGAAGCAACACTGTCAAAAGAAAGGACAAAAGAATAGAAAGTCATAGAAAACTATGCATGAGAAGTGTTTGAGTAAATGCTCTCAATTGTATTACTTTCTCTCAAAGAATACAAGAAACAATCAAAGAATGAAGTAACTTACAAGTGAGGGGGAGACTCTCTATTTATAGTTGAGCTCCCTTAAAACCGACGGTCTAGATCAAGTTACATCGACGGACGAGATTAGCCTATCCCTTGAATCTAGGGATTTACAAGATTACATAATCAATGTAGATAATCAAATCCAATCTAATCTTATAAGATATGATTCCCCTTAATCTTCTAAGATTAGTTTCCCTATTTACCAAGGTAGCCTATTGTTGCCATATCTTTATCATTGGGCCACCCAGGCTTCAATCTGACAGGCTTTTTCAACAGCTCTTTGAATCGGGCCAGCTCTTGTGGGCCAAATGATCCCCATCTAAATGATAGACCTCCATGGGACACATTTGGTGCAACGGTAACAGGCTTTTCACTTTGGCCCGTGACACTAGTAGTCATTTTCTAATAATGTACTTTGTCTCATTGAACTCAAGATTTGATGTTATACTAAGCGTTGAGTAAAATTTCCATCATGGGTGACTCTAATTAATTCGGTCATCGACCTTTGGCCCCACAGGTCTCCCTATTTTGCCACTGTATTGTATTTCTTTAACAGAAATTTAGGTCACACAACTCTAATAATATCTTTACTTACAACTCACAATACAATTCATCAACAACTCTACACTAGCGCATGATATAACAAAGTCAAACCTCTATAATTTAATTCACCTTTTAACATAATATAGATCAGCTATATGTTTAAATGCGATGATGAAACGTTCAGTTCAGTTTATAGAAAATCGAAAACATTTTTAAGCATTGACTGCAACAAAAACCCTTCCAATTCACCATTAAAATGGAACTTTCTAGTACCCATATGTTGTTCTCTTCATCACCCTCATGAACTCGTCCATATTTACCTCTCCATCATCTGTATTCAAAATTTTCAACCATTAACTAATAAGCTTTCCTTGAAACTTAGATGACAAATTGTTTATTAAGATCGAAGAAGAAATGTTATTATAGCTTACTATCTTTATCAGCTTCTTCAATCATGTCTTGAATCTCCTTTTCAGTCAACTTTACCCCAAGCTCGTTTGCTATGCGTTCAATGTCTTGGGCAGATATCTTTCCCTGAATTCAAATGAAGAAGGGTTAATAAACATGGCCAAACTATCTATTAGAACTTCAAAATGTTTCAATTAAGTTCTTAAAATAGTATTTTATCAATCAGATCTTCTTATTAGCCTAACAGTTAATTTAGACGTTAAATTTTAGGAGGGTTGTTTCGTTCTTTTTAACAAGTCAAGTCAGAACTATAAATGCTGTGGATACACATGTATTAGCAATTTAATATTTGCATTGTTATTTTGACCATAGTTGAGGAATTTTGATGCAATTAACCTGAAAAGACAGAAGCAGATATTTACGTTTTTATCTTGATCAATGATTTGGAATGCTTTCGTAAGCTCTTCTTTAGTGTCTCTTTCACCAATTTTGGCAGTCATCATATACACAAATTCATCAAAATCAATGGCTCCACTTCCATCTTTATCTACATCTGCAATCATTTGTTCGATTTGCTGGTGTGTGTGTGAGTGTGATAAAGCAGATTAAACATTAAAGGATTCTGAATATATATATGTGAGTGTGATAAAGCAGATTAAACATTAAAGGATTCTGAATATATATATATATATAAACTTAACATGCTATATATGGCACAACCAGGATATTTGAAAGATTACCTCTTCTGTCATCTCGAAACCTAGTGCCCTGCAATGCTAAAAACGATTAGCTCTATTTAGTTCTGATATCAGGTAAAATGTTTGTATGTATGTATACCTCATGGCAACATTAAGCTCTTTGGCATCAATGGTACCTGGACAACAAAATTCAGACTATAATTTAGTAAAATGTGGAGAATTGAGACTCAAAAGAATATCCATCTGGATATGAATATTAAGAAATGATCCTTTTTGAATTTTTTTTAAAGACAAAAGCTTGAAATAAAATTTAAAGTTACATTCAAATCCGAAAAGCATAATAAATTATGATGCAATTAAACTTATATACCAGATCCGTCAGTGTCGAACAGTTCAAATGCTTCTTTAATCTCTTGCTTCTTCTGTTGGCTTAATCCATGGTGGCGTCCCTTATGCTTGTCTTTCCCTGGTGTATCTTTATAAATACTAGACTGAGGAAATTGATCAAAACATTTATTAGAACACATAACCAACACTATTCTAATTCTATAATTGACTAATTTAAGACATTATTCGAGTAATCCTTATTATTAGTGTATGAAATTTTATAATATAACAAAAATGACACAAATTCTTAGATTTATTCATTGGATTATATCCATAATTGCTTCAACGATGATTAGAAGATTCAGAAAATTATATCATAAACCAAATCATTAGTAATAAAAAAATAAAGAAAATTACAATTACCTAATATTTTAAAAAATAAATTGAATTAAAAGCTAACATACCATTCTTAGTTCAGATGAGATGGAAACTCTTTCGAGAGAAAGTACCCAAAAGTAAAAAAGAAATTACAAACTGAAACTGAAGATACTAATTCAAAAACCCAAAAAATAGTGTATAAAACTACGATTTTTTTTTATGCATTTTGGCATTTGATTTAGATCCTATTTTAATTGCATCGTATTTGAAATAAAATATCTTAAATTTTCATACAAGTAATCGTCGTGGTCTTGCAATATTTGCTACATTTAAGCAACCAATTAACAAAAATTGTGATAACTTCAGTCAAAAGTATTATATCAGTCTACTTTTGAATTGAGATGGCAGTCCCTACTTTAATTTTTTTTTATTTTTAAAATTGACAACTTAATTCAATTATTAGTAAATACATGAATTTAAATTACTAATAATTTTTTCTTTTAGTGTTGATAAACACATGAACATGAACTCGAACTCGTGTCATCTACCAATTAGTTCAAGCTCAATTCACATTTATTTATCGGCAAGGTAATGGTATGGGTGATGCTTTCGCAAAAGCAAGTGTAAGGAGACCTTCATTATTTAAAGCTTGGTGGTGAGCATCATTCGCCGGCTATTAGTTTTGTTTGTGTTGATGTTGGATGTCTCAGGTCGAGTGTGCTTCAGAGTGAAAAGTTACTCTGGGAGTTCTGTAATCTTTTTGTCTTTGAAAGAGGTTGGTATTTACCAACGTCTTTCTTGTTTTGTTATATTTTTATCGACTGAACAACAAAAAAAAACTCGTATTATTTAAGTGTTACATGAAAATTTTAACTACTACTGTAAATAAGTCTTAGCAAAAGAAAAACAAAATTAGCAAATTATGAAATAAGAAAATAGGTCAAACTATGGAGGCAACTTGAATATTAGAGATGAAGTAATATTTTTTTTTCAAAATATTAGGTTCGCCTTTAGACTTAAAGGATAACATAATTCTTAATCAGATCTACAAGTGATTTATTAGCCCATAACCAACCATACAAGCAAGGAAAAGATAAGATGAATTGTCGAAACTTCCATTTTTGAAAGGCGAGATTTTTGAAAAGACGGGAGTCGCCACCAACTTTTTTGGGCGTGATTGGATCACCTTATAAAATAGTTTGGTCTACGAAGTTACGAGAAAACAGGTTCGGGAGTCGGTTACGTACGAGGAAAGATTAGCACCCTCGCAACGCCCAAAGTTGGTACCAAATTGAATAATTTTGCCTTAATGTTAAAATTTTGAAAGAATTTAGAAATAATATCTCTTTTAAAACCGTAATAATTTGAGTTAAGAGAATCAAGATTCCTTTGCTTCAAAAGAATATAAACATCACATCCAGCATGATTGGACACGATATTCTTAAACTTTCGTAACTAAAATCATCTTGTGATTTCCAAAACTTATTTAGAAGGATATTTTAGGCATTTAGACAAACGGGAAATCGCAACCCAGCATGTTAGGGCACTACTTCCCGAATTCCTAACTACAAAAAAACATTGCCTTATTTTTTAAAAATTCTTTTTGCATCGAATGAAATATAAAAGTTCTTTAAAGTGATGATGCATTTAACATATTACAAAAGATCAATACTAAATAAATTAACCTACCTAATGTAACACCCTAAACCCGGCCCAGACGTTACGGCCGAATTCAGCATGCCACATGGAATTATTGCTATTCATTTTATCAAAAATCTCTTTATTAGGGCTTAAAGAATGTTGGTGTTTTAAGTTTAAGTGAATGGAAGCTGTGCACCAGGTAAGAAGCCAGAAAAGAGGAGGTGAGTCTGTTGGACTGCTTAAGTACCAAGCTCTTCCCGGATCCAATCCTAGACATGCACACATCCATTGCCACACTTAAAGCATGTTATGTGTCTATGACAAATAAATCGTGTTTAAGTCTGGTTTAGATATTTTTTCCTTTTCTTTGCCTTTGAAAACATTTTTATTGCGGAAGCTTTACACGTCACCGAGACATTTTGAAAACATATAGTCTTTTTTTAAAACGCGCCCTAGTGCTAACCAGTTCAAAAATCCATAAATGAAATAATTTAATGAGCGGCCTTATTACAACCTTCAAACAAAACGAAAATAATTAAAAGTAAAGGAAGTGTGATCTAATTTAAAAACCAGAATTTGTTCTTCATGGCCACTCTGAATCCCGCCCAGCTCCAAGTCCACCAATTAGGGCTCACCTACAGGGATGGAAAGAAAAGGGGTGAGTTTTGGGGAAACTCAGTGTATACAGAAACCCATCCAAAGCCAAATCAGCTCGAGCCCATTGGGCCTAAGCCCTACTCAGAATAACAGTACACAGTGGACCAAAGCCCTTTCGTAATACGATAACAAGGCGTTAGCCCTTTTCAAAACAAAGGCGCCCATAGGCCCAATTCGAATACGATGTAATGTAAATAATCATGAATGCAATCCCATTTGGGAGACTACTCAACCCACCAACCGCTACACTCCCCGCGTCAGCCCTACACTCCATGTGGGAATATCTCAACCCACCCAACCCTACACTCCACGGTTGCGGCATTTGCCGCTCGATTATCGATAAGATGAGGCAAAGCCTCCAGTACGTGGATGTACCACTTTTAGCACTTCCTCCATCAATATCCCCAAACCCATGCAACATACATCAGTGAAAATATATCATGCAGAACACAGTATTTTTCAATCATGCATTTTAGTCAATATAAACCCTAGGGGTATATCGGTAATTTTTGCCCTTTAGGGGTACATTCGTAAACTTACACATCTACGAGTTATTTCAAAGTAACTTTTAACGCTTAAAAGCAATTCGAGTCTACCAACTAACTAACAGCCGATTTGCCCATTTCTTACCCATATTGGTCCGTAAGCCCATTGGGCCCAGTTTTGGCCCATCGAGGCCCACTTACCGATGTTCACGTATTTTCGTACACAACCAACTTACCACTTTGCGATGCCGAAACCAACCATTAGTCTATGACTTGAGAGCATTCGCATACTCACAAGCCCATGAAATACCGGATTTCGGCTTTTCGGCTTTTGCCGACTTGAACAGAGAAAGGGTGTTCGGTACACACCTGTTTTGCGACGACTGCCACCGAGATCCCTTACGATGTCCTACAATTATTCATCACCATTTTTAGCGTACAAGTTATGCTTAACAAACTCAAAATCCACCTTACCTTATTCGGCCAAAGAACCCTTATTGACCTTAAGTTGCTTACCTTCACAGGGTCCAATAATACGATTCAAGCTTATCCAAGTCGATACTCCAAGCCTCGCTGCTCCTCCAAAGTTGTCTATATCACACAGTCCAAGTCAGTCACTTACCCACAAGGGCAAAACAGTCATTTAACACCCTAGGAGCAAAATGGTAATTCTACCCTACAGGGGTATTTCGATAATTTTACCCTACAGGGGTATTTCAGTAATTTTACAAACTAGGGGTATTTTGGTAATTTTGCAAACTAGGGGTATTTTGGTAATTTTACAAACCAGGGGTATTTTGGTAATTTTGGTAAACTAAGTGTTCTAAACAATGATAACAATACGAATGGGCCTAAAGTCCTTTCTCGGCCCAAATGGGCCCACACGCTCGTGTGGCCCTTTTAGCCCAATTCTAGCCACAGATATGAGATTCACCTAGCCTAGTCCAATATTTACTACACAATCAAACAACTTATCCAATAGGGCCCGTAGACCCATTGGCCCACATGGCCCCTTTCGGCCCATCGCGGCCCGAAGTAGCCATCCTACAGCTAGAGTAGTGAGAAATACACACATGATAGGAGACTGGAGTTAATCCGCACTCCGAGCACTTCTAGCCGATGCCCAACCCAAACGAGCACGCCATAACGCGAACGGGATCAGCCAAGAAAGGTACCTTTGCTCTCGTCATGGTTCTCTCTATTTAAAGCCAGCTTCGTATCCACTCTTATGTCAGCTTACCGATGTGGGATCCCTCCATCATTAGAGTTTAAATTCAACACCAACTCTTGCCATCCCAACATAGCAAAATAATCAACCTTTGCATGCCAAGGGATTCGAACCAAAGTCCTCCTATATGCCAACTCACGCCACCACCACTAGGCCACCAACTCATTTGTGTCATAAATCCAACACATTAAACTTTAAAGCGCACCTACTTGCTTCTAGATTTATTGAAAAGAAAAACCAAAATATATTGCAAGAGCCAAGACTTGAACCTTGGACCCCTTGCTTCCTCTATGGCGTCACTTCCTTGTCCCCTAAGTGGCGCCACCTTGCCACTACACCACACTTCTTTTTGTGTCATCTTTTCTCCAACAATATTCTTAAGGCTTACCTACTACACCCAGGGTTTGATTCACCTTAAACCAAAATTTTTGCTAGAGTCCAGGTTTGAACCCAAGACTTCTCCAACACTTCTCAGCACAATTAACCACTAAAACAAGCCTTCATTAACGAAATTTACATGCACAACAAAATATTAAAATCTGCCTTCAACCGCTCCCATGCTCAAGGCCCAAAACTTCTAGGCCCAAATTCAGGGTGTTACACCTAATACCTACTTTAACATTCCATGCAAATATAATATAAAGAATGATGAATAATGGCATAAATTACACAATATAGGTTATCATCTCATGCATATATGATCATAGATAACATAAGTATACATGCATTATCGTTATGTGCAAAATACAACGTAGAGCATAATGAATACAACAATATAAATGGCATAATATATATACGATAATATTTTATGCAAATGTAACTTAAATCAACATAAATAATTAATTTTCATGCGAATATGTAAAGACAATAAATCTAAAAAAATTTAACCTACTAAAACAATATTAAAATAAAAAAATAAATCGAATAAAATAAAAATAAAGATTTTTAAAAATATTTAGAATGATATAAGAATGATAAAGGAGAACCTTTTTTAAAAAAGTGATTAATATATATATAAATCATATTATAGGATATAATAAAAAAATAATGTGCTAAATATTGATATTACACATATTTATTTAATAATAAAAATTAAAAACATATGTAATTAATGAGTAATAAATAATGTATATTTTATAATAAAATAAAGGTAATGTAAGGAATAATATATGGTAAAATATATAAAATTAAATTTATAAACAAAATATATAATGATATAAACAGTATGATAGATAATATATAAAATAATAAATATATATAGTAAAATGTATGTAATGTAATATATAATAATGTATAACAATATAATAAATAATATACAAAGAAAAATAATATATATACTTTTTTATACATAACTAATGTTTATAAAAATATGTAATATTTAAAATAAATGGAATTTTTATAAAAAAGGGATTAAAACTTAATTTAATTAAAAAATTAGGGTTAATTACAAATAAATGAAAAATTTTGGGCCTAATTGAAATGCGCGTTAAATTCAGAGGGACTCACTGGGCAATTAGCCCTAATCCCAAAAACGACGTCGTTCCCAGAATAAGCTTTAATAGCCATTAGGACTAGATTGAATTATTCGTAAAATATTGGGGTCGATTTAAAATAAAAATAAAATGGAATTGTAAATTTAAGAAAATGCGGAAGGATCGATTAGGTAATTTGCCCTTTAAATGAAACACACAGATCCTATCTAGGTTTCGGGTCAACACGCGGATCCTGGGCTTAAATGGTGTCGTTTTGGTACTTATCAGATTAAGTAAAACAACACCGTTTCAGTTATGCTATTTAAGTCAATTTTTGGCCCAAAACTCATTTTTATAAACTGTTATTTTTAAAAAAAAACTTTGAAACTCTCTGAAATGGGGCCGAGAGCAAACCCTCGGAGCTTTGTCGAGCCTCTGTCATCGGGCTCCCATGTGCTCACGCGTCACCACTGGCTCTGCCATGTACGGTGGTCAGAATACGAAACGTTTCATTTTTTACAATGAGAAAAGAAAAAAAGGTAATCTTCTTTTATTATTTTAGTATTTTGTACGTATATATTTAGAACAAAAGGAAAAGGATAAAAATAAATCACCTCTACTTCTTCTATTACTGTTGTATTTTTTATTGTATATGTGCTTAAAAGAAAAACCCTCTTTTACATCGCTCCTGATTCAGGCTTTTATAGCCACTGAAAAAAAAATTACCATCTTGATTTTATTTCTTGCTATATTTGTTTCGTTTCTGTTGTTTCTTTCCCTTTTTGCAGGGAACAGCGAGGAATCCAGCGATGATGAGGTGTTGATTCATGCGTAGATTACGGTAGTCATGGCGCTGATGGAGCCGTCGATGAGGGTTTATCGAAACGACGCGAGATGAGGGGGCGTGACGTTTGGAGCTTGCGGCGCGAAGCTTCTAGAAACCCTAGGGTTTCCAGATTCGGTTTAGGCACTGGGATTTGCTAGTTTGGGTCTAGTTTTGGGTATTTGGGCCGTTAGGTTTTAGGTATTTGGGTTAAGGGTTTTGGGTGTAATCGGGTATAGGGTTAATGGATTTTGGGCTAATAGAGTTTCGGGCTTTGTAATTGGACTATAAATGGACTTTTTTAATTTTTTTGTTCTTTTATTTATTTATTTCACAGGCCCGGGTAAATTTGGGCTATTACAGTTGCCCCTCTTTGCTTATTAATATGTAACAGGAATAGAGCAAAGATTATAAAAGGACCAAATTTGCCCGGCCTGGCCAAGTCTCGAAATCTTGATCCTCATTTTTCAAAGGTATTCTGATAGCTTTAGGAATGTCAAATTGGCTATCTTCAACCTACTTCCTGCAAACTCAGGAACACCAAGCCGAAATCTTTGATCCACTCTTTGCCTAATACAGAGAGGCCAAATCTGTCTTCTTCGATCTGCTCTCTATCAATACAGAGATGTGCTTTCTTCGATCTGCTCTCCAACAATACAGAGATGTGCTTTGTTCGATCCGCTCTCCAACAATACGGAGACGCCAAATCTGTTATCTTCGATCTGCTCTCTGACAATACAGAGACGCCAAATCTGCTATCTTCGATCTACTCTCTGACAATGTAGAGACGTCAAATCTGCTATCTTCGATCTGCTATCTGACAATACAGAGACTCCAAATCTGCTATCTTTGATCTGCTCTCTGACAATACAGAGATGCCAAATCTGCTATCTTCGATCTACTCTCTGACAATACAGAGACGCCAAATCTGCTATCTTTGATCTGCTCTCTGACAATACAGAGATGCCAAATCTGCTATCTTCGATCTGCTTTCTGACAATACAGAGATACCAAATCTGCTATCTTCGATCTACTCTCTGACAATACAGAGACGCCAAATCTGCTATCTTCGATCTGCTCTCTGACAATACAGAGATGTCAAATCTGCTATCTTTGGTCTACATTATCCCCTAGAGGACATAACCTGTAGAATGCGTATGTACTCATGCCTAATGCTTAGGGTGCCATGATCGAAATGAGTCAAATGTTCCTAAATAAACATATCATGATGCAAAATGTTATTGATAATACTCTAAAATGACGTGTTTTTATATATTAATCATGTGTTTATTTTGAGCTTGAGCCTACTAATTTGAGCTATTTATGTCTTTTTATCTTTTAGGGACTAAATTGGAGGCGAAAAGTAAATTTAAGGGAAAAAGAGTCAATTTGGAGATTAAATGGGCCAATATGCAACGTGGGACAAATATGGTGCCAAAAGTGCGAACATGGAAGGCACAAGGACTTAAAAGCAAATAGAAGAGATTTTATTTTGGAAGACTCTATTTTTTTTATTTTTTTTATATTAGGATAATTAATATTAAGATAAATATTAGGATTATTTAATTTTAGGATTTTATTTTAATTATCTTTGTCGAAACAATTTTTAAATCGAGTTTTGGAAAATGGGAATCAACTTTAAAAACAAAAACGGGAGTTGCCACCAATCTTTTTAGGTGTGATTGGATCACTTTTAAAACATTTTGTTTTAAAATCATTAGTTTTGGTCTACGAAATAAAAGAACGGGCTCGGGAGTCGGTTACGTTCGAGGAAGGGTTAACACCCCCGTAATGCCCAAAAATTGGTACCTAATTGATTATCAAGTGTCTTTAGAGTCGGAAATTCAAAAATTTTAAGATGTAGTCCTCTTTAAAATATTTTAATTTTAAAAATTGGGGTTCACTTGTATCAAAGTATTGACATTAAGTTAACCCCTTTTTTTTGAAATTCCTATCTTGAAACAACAAAACGCTATATCCAATAAGTTAGGACATATTGCTTTGAAATTTTAAGATAGTGACTTACATTTGGAAAACCTTTAAAAATTAGAAGGGTACTTGATTATTCGAACTCAACGAGAAAAGTCGCAACCCAATAAGTTAGGGCACTACTTTTCTCGAAGCTCCCAAACACCGAGCATTGCCTTTTTATTTTTGGAAAGTTTGAAGTCTTGTTTTTTTAAATCGATGCATGAAGGTGCATATTAACATATCATACGAGATAACATGTTACAATGATAGGAAAGTAAGAGCATAACGGCATAAATATCATACACTAATCAACATATATAAGAAATAAAACATGACAATTTTTAAATAAGAAAATATACATAAAATAGAATACATATTAAAGAAGAAATAGGTAAAAATCCCTAAACATATAATTCAACATATATTTAATCATATAAATGATGCATGATATATAATATAACAAAAAATATGCATTTGAAAATAAAATATAAAAGTCTAAGATATAATGTATAACATAACAATAATACATTAATACTAAAGTAAAAATAAATATTGTATAATAAAAAAATATGTATAACATAAACAAATGATAAAATGTGATATTTAATAATAAATTTAAAATATAATGTATAATAAAAATGTATTTGTAAGAGTAATAATTAAAAAAGGATATTGGTTTAGTAAAATAATGTATAGAATATAAAATATATAAAAGAATTTATATCTATAATGAAATAATTTTATAATATATATATAAATATAAGATTAAAATGAATAATTAATGATGAAATCTATGTATTATAATATTATAATATCTTCAAAATGTATAATAATAGAATATAAATAAAAATAATTATTAACATATAAATAAAAATAAATATAATACAAGTTTAAAATCTTTAATGATAATAATATATAGATAAAAATGTATAATAATATAAAAATGACTTAATAATATATGAAATAATTATAATATATAATATAAAAGCATATATATATATAATATCTAACATATAATAAACATATAATATAATAATAATGTATAAATAATGATGTAAAATAATAATAACTTGTGAAAAATAATATATAATAAATAATAATATAAATAATATATAATAAAATAATTTTATAATATATAATATAAAAATAAGGTTAAAAATAAAACGAATAGCAATATAATAAATATATATAGGGTTAAATTTGAAGTTCAATAAAATCACAGGGCAAATTTAAAAGAAATAACAGTGAATTATGGTCCTAATTAAAACGCGCGTAAAACAAGAGGGACTCATTGGGCAAATTGCCCTATTCCTCAAAACGGCAACGTTTCCCAGAATGTAATTTAACAACTGTCAAGACTAAATTGAAATAAATGTAAAATATTAGGGCCAAATTTAAAAAATAAAATAATACGTAATTATAAATTAAAAGAGGCGAAAGGACCGATTGGGTAAAAACATGCGGATCCTCCTGGGGTAATCGGGTCAACGCGCGGATCCTATGGCTTAATACGGCACCGTTTTGAGCTTATTGAGTTAAGCAGAAATGATGTCGTTTCGAAGAGGCTATATAAGCCAACTTTGCAGCTTAAAGATCATTTTGCTGCTTGGTCTTAAAAAAACCAAAAAAAATGCTCTGCAGAAGGGAAGAGAGAGGTCCCAGCTCCGACCTCCGGTCATGGTGCAGTGTTTACACACGCGCCTCACGCGCCGTCGTACACGGTGGTCTGAAGGCTTAAAGACCTTCGTCCTTCCATAGGTAATCTCTCCTCCCTCAGATCCTTACTCATGCAGGTTAGAACAGTTCATATATATTCAAAATAAAGCACAAGATATGCGATGTAAATCACTTTTTGAGAGACTGTTGATATGAATATCTGTGAATATATATTTCTATTTTGTAAAAAAAAATGTGTCTTTTTACAATGTTTGATTCTGGCTTTTATAGCCACTACTATGATTACATAAACTGGAAAGAAATCAAAGATTTCTTTCCATTTCTTGTCTGCTGTATCATATCTTTGATTGTGATCTGCTGGAATCTTTTTTGTTTCCTTTTTTGTTCGTAGATAACCCACGAGAATCTCTCTCAATCACTGATGTTTGTACGCTAATGGAGCCAACGCCAGATTTTGGCATGTCTTGCGCGTTGATGGTGGCGGTGACAAAGGCTTCGATGATGGTGGTGACAGTCCCGGCCTTGACTGCATTGATGGCCTCGATGGGGTAGCTAGAACGGCAGAATCTGAAGGGTCATGAGGCTTGGCTTCTGGATCCTTCTGCTTGCGGTGCAAGGAAAAAAAAGAGAGGCAGAAACCCTAGGGTTTCATGCCTCGGTGTAACGGTTTGGGCCAATTGGGCCACTTTAGCCTTGGGTCCATTTGGGTTTGTTGTAATGGATCTTAGGAGTACGGGTTTTGGATCTGCTGAGTTGTAACCGGGCATAAGATTTAAGCCAATTGGTTTTGGGTTTAAAGATTAGTGGGCCAATGTAAATGGATTGTTATATGGACTGTTTTAAAAATAATTATTTATTTATTTATTTAATTGGTTTACAGCCCGGTCAAATTTGGGCTACTATAGTTGCCCCTATTTGCTCATTGTTGTATAACGGGAATTGAGTAAAGATTTAGAAAGACCAAATTTGACCGGTCCTATCATAGTCTTCAATCTTCTTGACTGTCATGTCGATATCTTCGATCTACTCTCCGCCGAACACAGAGACGCCAAATCTGCTTCCTTGATTTGTTCTCTGATAATATAGAGATGACAAATCATCTTAGATTTGCTTCATCGTAAGCACGTGAAAGCCAAATCAGCTATGTCTTCGATTTGTTCCTTGTAAGCACAAGGATGCCAAATCATCTTAGATCTTGCTTCAGTCTAATCATCTGAAGGTCAGATCTGCTATGTATCTACTCTCCATTGAAGTGGAGATGCCAGACTTCGGTTTGTTCTCTGACAATACAGAGACGACAAATCATCTTAGATTTGCTATGAAAGCCAAATCAGCTATGTCTTCGATTTGCTCCTTGTAAGCGCAAGGATGCCAAACCATCTTGGATCTACTTCAGTATAAACATCTGAAGGTTGGATCTGCTATGTGTCTACCTTCCATCAAAGTGGAAATGCCAGACTTCAATTTGTTCTCTGACAATACAGAGACGACAAATCATCTTAGATTTGCTGTGAAAGCTAAATCAGCTATGTCTTCGATTTGCTCCTTGTAAGCGCAATGATGCCAAACCATCTTGGATCTACTTCAGTATAAACATCTGAAGGTTGGATCTGCTATGTGTCTGCCTTCCATCAAAGTGGAAATGCCAGACTTCGATTTGTTCTCTGACAATACATAGACGACAAATCATCTTAGATTTGCTTCATCGTAAACACGTGAAAGCCAAATCAGCTATATCTTCGATCTGCTCCCCCCCGAATACAGAGAGATAAGATCTGTCATCTTGGATCTACCCCGATGAAGGTTAGATCTACTATGCTGCGGCCTATTACCCTACTGTTTTGGGATTTAGAGAGCGCTGTCTTCGATAACCTGTAGAATGATTATGCCTGATAATTTAGGATGCTATGCTTGAAGTGAGTCGAATGTTCCTAATTAAACATGTTATGATGCAAAATGTCGTCAATATGACCCCTATCCTAGACCCCATCATCCATTCCTTCATTTATCTTTTTCTTTTCTCAAAGTTTCATTCATGCTTAGCCTGTAAGCCGTCTTCCAATACTATGATCTACTGAAGATGTAAGAACCGAATTATTGGCTTTGTCTATTTTCCTTTTGGACTGGAAGAAAGGAATTCCTCTAGTTCTTTCATCCCTTACTTACGTGGATTTCTCGAACAGTCGTCCTGTTTTAGTTTCTTTTGTTATCTAGAAATTTCCAGAGTAATGCACAAAACTTCATTTGTGAACATATTTAGTTCATCTATCATTATTTCAATACAACATACTTAAAGAATAGTGAAAGACGAAATTTTTTTTTTAAGAATAATTGGACTTGAATGAATTGTCAAAAAGATACAAAAGAAAATTAATATGCTAGTCTATCTTCTAGAAGAAATAGAATCTAAAGATAGCAAACAAGATAGAAGTTAGATTCTCTAGATATCACCGCTTGAGTGCCTATACACCAGCTCCATGAAGTCTTTCTTGAATTCAACATGAGTTTAAAAGATCCCAAGTACTCTGTTGATGCCCCAGTTTGCAGATTCTTTGCTCTTTGTTGCATCAAATATAACAAGATCATTGTGTACTCTTCGAAATTTGAGCTGCCCTTTCGGGTTTTCAACTCAAAGTCCCTTTGGTCATAAGGTGCCCTTTGCGGGTTTTCACCTTGGCCTCTCCGTTTTTTTTTCTCTTTTTTTTTTATTTTTAAATCTCAAGGCGCCCTTTGCGGGTTTTCACCTTAGATTCTCTTCTTCTTTAGACAAAGTATTTTTTAACTGAATCCGAGTTCACTGGATTGGCTAAACTTTTCCCATCCATTTCCGCTAAGATCAATACACCACCGGAGAAAGCTTTCTTCACGACATACGGCCCTTTGCAATTCGGCATCCATTTTCCTCTAAAATCCTTTTGAATAGGAAAGATCTTTTTCAATACAAGGTCTCCCTCAAGGAATTCTCTTGGTCGAACTTTCTTGTCATAAGCTCGCATCATTCACTTCTGATACATCTGACCATGTCGAATGGCTTTGAGCCTCTTTTCCTCAATCAAGTTCAACTGGTCATACCGGGATTGAACCCACTCAGCTTCATCTAACTTTACCTCCGTCAAAATTCGAAGAGAAGGTATTTCTACTTCAATAGGTAATACTGCTTCCATCCCATAAACTAGCGAGAATGGAGTTGCCCCGGTAGAGGTTCTGACAGATGTTCGATAGGCTAGGAGTGTAAATGGCAATTTCTCATGCCAATCTCTATAGGTCTCAGTCATCTTCCCCACTAATTTCTTAATATTCTTGTTGGCAGCTTCCACTGCCCCATTCATTTTTGGACGATAGGGAGAAGAATTGTGATGTTTGATCTTGAACTGGTTGCAAACCTCTGTTATCGTCTTGTTGTTCAAGTTCAATGCATTGTCAGATATGATCTTCTCAGGCATACCATACCGACAAATGATCTCCTTCTTTAAGAATTGACTCACAGCTGACTTAGTAACATTCGCATAAGAAGTAGCCTCTACCCATTTTGTAAAGTAGTCAATTACCACGAAGATAAACCGATGTCCATTCGAAGCTTTCGGTGATATTGGTCCAATGACACCCATGCCCCACATGGAAAATGGCCATGGAGAAGTCATAACATGTAAAGGTGAAGGTGGTACATGAATTTTATCCCCATAAATCTGACACTTATGGCATTTCTTGGTGTAGCTGATACAGTTCCCTTCCATAGTGGCCCAATAATAGCCAAACCTCATGATTTGCCTTGCCATCGTGAACCCATTTGCATGCGTCCCGCATACACCTTTATGAACTTCTTCTAGAATTAACTTAGCTTCCACAGCATCGACGCATCTCAAAAGTACTTGGTCTTTCCGTCTCTTGTACAGGATATCCCCATCTAAAACATAGTCGCAAGCTAACCTCCTCAAAGTTCGTTTGTCATTTTCACTGGCCTATTCAAGGTATTTATGATCTCTCACATATTGCAATATATCTTGATACTAGGGGTTATTGCCATTTCCCTCCTTCTCAATGTTACAACAATGAGCTGGAGCCTCGTAAACACTCATTTGAATTGGTTTCATTTCTTCTTCTTT
This sequence comes from Gossypium anomalum, assembly GCA_025698475.1. Taxonomy (NCBI): domain Eukaryota; kingdom Viridiplantae; phylum Streptophyta; class Magnoliopsida; order Malvales; family Malvaceae; genus Gossypium; species Gossypium anomalum. The sequence continues at coordinate 2,232,235 of CM046957.1, read as the reverse complement.
ATTCGCCTTAATCATTGAGGCCAAGGTTGCTAAACCATCTGCCATCTGATTTTCATATCGTGGGAGATAATTGAAGGTGATGTCATCAAACTCCTCAAGTAACCCCAAAACTACCTTTCGATAACTGATTAATTTAGGGTCCCTTGTCTCTCATTTGCCCCTAAGCTGATAAACTACCAACGCTGAATCTCCATATACTTCTAGGGTTTTTATACCTCGCTATATGGCTGTTTGAAGTCCCATGATGCATGCTTCATACTCAGCCATATTTTTCGTGCAATCAAAGTCCAATTTGCACGTGAAAGGGTAATGATCACCATTCGGGGATACCAAGACTGCCCCAATTCCATTTCCTACTGCGTTAGAAGCCCCATCAAAATTTAGCTTCCAAGGAGAATTCTAGGTCATTGCTATGCACATTAACTCCTTATTTGGAAAATCGAAGTTTAATGGCTCATAATCCTCTAAAGCCCTACTGGCCAAGAAATCTGCTACCGCACTTCCTTTTATAGCCTTCTGACTTATAGACTATATCAAACTCTGAAAGCAAAATTTTCCATCTCGCCATTCTCCCATTTAGAGCCGTTGACTCCATAATGTATTTCAAGGAATCAAGTTTCAAAATGAGCCAAGTGGTATGGTATAGCATGTACTATCTTTATCTCCGAGTCGTCCAAATCAGCGCACAACGCAACTTTTCAATTGGTGGATATCTCATCTCACAGTCAGTTAATTTCTTACTGAGATAATAAATTGCCTTCTCCTTTTTCCCTAACTCGTCATGCTTGCCAAGCACACATCCCATAGAATTATTGAACACTGACAAGTACAGTATTAATGGTTTATCTGGGCTAGGCGGAGACAATAACGGAGCATTCAACAAATACTGCTTGACCTTTTCAAAAGCATTATGGCATTCCTCATCCCAAGTACCTTGATTGTGCTTTCTAAGGAGGTGAAAGATAGGATCACATTTGTCGGTTAATTGTGAAATGAACCGAGCAATGTAATTCAACCTTCCTAGAAATCCTCGAACTTCTTTCTGAGTACGTGGTAGAGGTAATTCTCGTATGGCTTTGACCTTGCCTGAGTCGACTTCAATTCCCTTTTCACTGACTATGAAACCTAAAAACTTCCCCAAACTAGCTCCAAAGGTACACTTTGCTGGATTGAGCTTCAACAGAAATTTTCTCAACCTTATAAAAAATCTTCTCAAGACCTCGATATGCTTTTTTTCTATATGCAACTTGGCAATCATATCGTCAACATATACCTCAATATCCTTATGCATCATGTCGTGGAATAAGTTTACCATGGCCCACTGGTATGTTGCCCCTATGTTCTTTAATCCAAACGCCATTACTTTGTAGCAAAATGTCCCCCATAAGGTTATGAAGGTGGTTTTATCCATATCTTCTGGATGCATCTTTATCTGATTGTATCCTGAGAAACCATCCATAAAGGAGAACAACGAATATCCCGCTGTGTTGTCTACTAGAGTGTCAATGTGTGGTAAAGGAAAATTATCCTTTGGGCTAGCTTTGTTTAAATCTTTGTAATCAACACACATTTGTACCTTCCCGTCTTTCTTAGGAACTGGTACAATGTTAGCTACCCATTCGGAGTATTTCACTTCTAGTAAGAATCCTGCATCGAACTGCTTCTTGATTTCATCCTTTATTTTCAAAACGATATCTGGCCTCATTCTTCGCAACTTCTGTTAGACTGGCTTACAATCCTGTCTTATCGGAAGACGATGCACCACAATGTCAGTACTCAATCCAGGCATATCCTGATATGACCAGGCGAAGATATCCTTGAACTCCCGAAGCAACTCAACCAGGCCATGCCTTGTGTCCTTGCTAATTAGGGTTCCGATTTTCAACTCCTTCCCTTCCTCTAGGGATATATTCTCTATTGCCTCTTTCTCCTGTGGCATGATTTGTTTCTCCTCTTGCTTTACCATTCTTATCAGATCGAGAGATATGTCACAATCTCGAACATCTTTAAAATCCTGAGGTTCCTCTAAACACATGTCTTGCTCGCTAGAGAAATTAGGAGCTGCAGTACCAGTACTCATATCATTGATATCTAGGGACCTGTGGGGGTATGAAAGAATATACAAAGAATGAATGAATCTAAGAATGACCGTTTCTGTGCTATGAATAAAAGAATAAGAATTGCTAGAATTTAAAGGAATATTGGTCGATAAAAATGAAACAATACTCGTTTAAATTGATAAAAGTTATGTTTTATTTAAATAATTATAGATGAACATAAGCATATTTCACAAATATAATCTTACTACTCTTAGGCTCTAAAGTAACAGACATGTTTTGAGAATTACTCTGAAAAATTCCTAAAGACTACAGGAAGGTCTTCCGTAGTCCAATTATTCAAAGAGCTCCCCGGTTCGTAAGGGCGAATGCCCTCGAGGCTTACTTGCTCCGATCCCTCGTCGTGTACAACATTAACTTGATGACTTTTCTCTGTCAGCAATCCTCCTGATTTAAAGGATTTAGATATAGATGGGAATGTCATCGGTTCCCACTCCACTTCTCTTCCATTCAAACGCGCCTTTCTTCTCGCTTGGCGCTTCTCTATTTCCTGCCTCTTGTGCTTGTGATCTGGCTTGAAGTCCAAGCCAAAGTGGTCCTTCTTCTCAATCAGTTTTGGGATTTGAACCCCTCCTTGCAACTGTCTTCCTAGCCCTTTCCCCGGTAATGCTCCTTTCCCTATCATCATTTGCAGGGCCATCCTCGTGGCTCCAGACATTTTGGGTACCGGCACTTCGCTTCCTTCCAAAATGAAGGTCGCATTAATGACTTCTAAAGAGTGGAAAGAACATTCAATAGCCTCTTCATTTACCTCAACATAAGGGGCCTTGCTGGTAACTACCGCTATGATGTCCTCCTCTGCATTGATGGTTATTAAGCGACCATCTGCCACTAGCTTCAATTTTTGGTGTAGTGAGGATGGCATCGCTCCTATTGAGTGTATCCATGGTCTCCCCAACAAACAATTATAGAAGGGTTTGATATCCATCACCAGGAAATCAACTTCATACGTATTCGGCCCAATCTCCAGAGGGATGTTAATTCGCCCTATTACTTTCCTTTCAGTTCCATCAAAGGCTCTCACCATGTTATGACATGTTTTCATATGCGAACTGTCAATGGGTAATCTGTTCAAGGTGGATAGTGGCAGGACGTTCAAAGCAGACCCATTATCCACGAGTACACTTGGAAGTGTGTACCCTTTGCACCGAGTAGTGATGTGTAGGGCTTTGGTTGACCCTATGCCCCCAGGTGGAATTTCATCATCATTAAAATAGATGAAATTGTCAACACTGATGTTGTTTACTAACCGGTCCAATTTGTTAACGGATATGTCATGGGTGACATATGTTTTATTAAGCACCTTTAACAACCCATCTCAATGCACCTCAGAACTCAAGAGTAGGGCTAATACTGATATACGTGCTGGCTGTTTACGCAACTGCTTGACCACGCTATACTCACTATACTTCAGGAATTTTAGAAACTCCTTAGCTTCTTCCTCCTTTACCGGCTCATTGATGGGTACTTCAGTCTCCTTTTCTCTTTCAGCCTCGACATCGTTCGTTTTTACGGGCTCCACTCTGATATTCCCCCCGTCATAACGTTTCCCACTTCGTGTATGGGAACCTTCATTTTGCATGCCCATGGCCGCGCTAGCTATACTCTCCCCCTCAGGTATTGTTATATTGTAGTCATAGCTCCATGGCACCCTCCTGTCATCCTTGTAAGGGAAAGGATTGGGTTTATGGATGACTATTTTGGGCCCAGTTTATGACCCCGCCTCATTATTCCCTGGCAAGGAAATAATAATTCTTAGTTGGCTGGTTCTTTGTCGTTCATTCTCCAACACACATATTTGTCCTTCACAAGAGCTACCCTCAGAAACCTGTAGCTCTTTGTTAACCATAAGGCCTTGTACCATGGCCTTGAACTCTTCACAATTTTGGATCATATGACCCACCTCTCCATGGAATTCAAAATGGTTCTCTATTCCTTCTTCTCTTTTTCTATAGGTCAGCATACCTCTCTTCACCATCTCCTCCCAAATTACCTTCATAGGTGTCTTCACCTCAGCAATATCTTCCTTGACTTTTCCTTTCTTTATTTCATCAATGGCATTCACTCCTTTATTGCCATGATCTGGTAATGGATTTTCAGTATTAGGGGTACTGTCAAATTTCACAATCCCCATTTTAATGAGCCTCTCCACGACCTTCTTGAACCCAGTACAGTTTTCAATTGAATGCCCCGATATTCCCGCGTGATATTCACATTTAGCATTCGCATCGTACCATTTGGGGTACGGTGGATGCAGCGGTTTCAAGTGAAATGGAGCAATGGCATGTGCATCGTATAAGCTTTGGTAAAGCTCACGATATGTCACAGGGATAGGAGTGAATTACATCCTCTCCGAACTTGGTCTTGTACCCAATTCCTGTCTTTGAGTATTTTGCTGTTCACCCGTGCTGCTTTAGGTTGCCCAACTGTGATTGCCCTGGAGTTGAAACTGTTCATGTTATTCACCTCATTGTCTTTTCTCCTTGGGGCTGATCTTTTAACTACTTCCCCCTCAATTTTACCGCCCCTCACGACATTCTCAATCATCTCACCTGCCATAACTATATCCGCGAAACTTTTCGTGGTACTTCCAACCATATGTGTGATGAATGGCGCCTTCAAAGTATTAATAAATAACATGGTAGTTTCCTTTTCCAACAATGGTGGTTGTACTTGCATTGCCACCTCCCTCCATCGTTGTGCATATTGCCTAAAACTTTCATTAGGCTTTTTCTCCATGTTTTGAAGTGTGATCCTATCTGGCGTCATATCAGTCACATGGTTATACTGTTGCATGAAAGCCTGTGCAAGGTCTCCCCATGAACTGATTCTTGCACGGCTCAACTAATTGTACCACCTAGCCGCTGCTCCCACTAGGCTGTCTTGAAAATAATGGATCAATAGTTGATCTTTGTTCACATAACCAGTCATTCTCCTGTAAAACATTGTTATGTGTGCCTCTGGGCAAGTAGTCCCATTGTACTTTTCAAACTCTAGCATCTTAAATTTATGAGGAAACACCAAATCTGGAACCAAACTTAAGTCTTTGGCATCAATCCCATGATGATTACTAGCGCCTTCCAAAATCCTAAACTTCTCCTCTAACCACCTGCAACGATCATCCAATTGTTTCACGAATTCAGTGGCCATTCTGTCCTTCTCCATTAAATCCAGATCAAGAGTGATAGGGTTGATCGAGCTATCACCCAAATTGTTTCCTAACCCGGATGGAAAATTTACGGGAATTTCAGCATCCACTGGCCCATGTTGAGGCCTCAAGGTGACAGATGGCCTTTTAGGAGGTGCCTAAGTTTGCAGTGGCAAATGAGGCGGAGTAAAACCCGGAGGAGGACCTTCATTCTCCTCTTCAGTGATCGCCTGGGTGCTTTTCCTTTATCCGTGGCTCTCAGCAGCTGAGCCATTTCGGCCATCATATTTCTCTGAGCTTCTAGCATCTGCTCTCTCATTTCATTCTGCATTTTAGCCAACTGCTCTTGCATTTGATCTTGCATATCTTTTTGTAATTGCTCGAACCTTTGATCCATACTCTTGGTTTTAGTACAAGTGCCGTAAGGATGCGTGATTTCCAGATTTTCTTTTCTACCTTTTGAGAGTAAACTTTAACTAATCAGGGTCTTTCTATAACTTTGAATGCAAATGATGTAATGAAATGCTATGAGATGGAAATGCATGAATGCAAAAAGAATATTGATTCTAGTTCAACTTCATTTAGAAAATTTTATTTAGAAAAAAAATATCTTTACACATAAGAGGATTGCAAATATGCTTTCGCCCTAAGGCCCAAAGCTTTAACTCTATCTAATAAAAGGGCTAACTCTCGTCCTATATCCGACGATGATGAATACATCAGACTTAATACATCAGCTCAAATTGCCAAGTCCTGTACATACTCAGCAACCTCTCGAATTTGGGCTATGGCCTCGCCAATGACATGATCCCTTTCTCTGACCTATCCTCTAGCCTGATGTAGCTCTCCCTTCGAGATAATCGTCTTGCGCCTTGAGCTGCTCGATCCGGAGTTCACCGTCATGCAATGCTACCTCCAAATCCTCAACCTTGCTTTTTAGCTCCTTTAACTCGACCGTAGAATTATGGTTTTGGTGCCAACACAGAGATCTTCCAAGCTCAATTACCTTAGCCTTCAATCATTTATTCTCTTCCTCTAATGCCAAATTCTACACTTGCATCTCTTGGAACTTCCTCTCCCAATACTCAGCTCTAGCCTTTTCCTCTTGGACCTCTTTCTGCAATTGCTTTGAAGATCCTCCTACTCTTGTCCTCCTCAAGGATACTTGTGCCTTTTTGTAATGCTCTTTTATATCGTCTTGATCTTCCTCAATCTTTCTCTTTTCTTTCCTCTCTTTCTCGACCTCCATCTTTTGAACCTCGATGTCCAAACTCAAGTACATCTTTTCTTCCTCGAGCCTTGCTATCCTCTTCTCGAACTCCAAGTTTTTTCTCTCGAACTCCTGCTTCATAATTTCTAACTCTGAGGGCCTTACTCGTAAATATTCCTCCATTGGTCGAGCTCTTTCCACACTTGGCTTAGGGATATTATCATTGACCCTTCTGCCCCTCCATTCAACGTATTCTGGCATGGTTGCAGGGCTAATAGCTACTCCTTTCAACCAATAAGTCTTTTTCCAAGCACTAGAAACTTCACTAACCCACTTCTTGTAATCGGGTCCTCTATATACGAACTCACTTTGACCCAACCCCTGAGTCACTGGTACGAACTGTCTCAATCCATGCTGCCTCAGCACGAGCAAAGGGGCATAACCAATGGCACCCCAAATTCCCAATAGGGGTACCCAATCAAAACTACCGCACTGGTAAAGAACCTCACCAGGCATCATCCACGGAGCCCTCCACTCGACATCTTTCAACTGAAGGTTCTGAAGTAGCGCTATCCAATTCTTTTCGGGAACATCAACTCTCCTAGTTGAAGCTACTATATCTTTCAACGGTGAATAATCCTCAAAGAAAACCTGACAAACTACCCTATCTATCAACCGAAATGGTGTGAGAACCAAGCCAAAAGCACCGAGCACACCCTATAAACTCGCCAAAGACTGACCCCTCCTACATGCACCTAAAGACCTGAATGTTTCTGCCAAAATTGCAGGGACAGAAGTGACCTTTTTACTGAGTCGATGAAAAAGATCTGTGGTTGCCTCATCTACATATCCCAAAGCCCTAGGGAAAACCATCATTCCATACAAACTTAAGGCAAAAACATCTAACTTCTTTGTCTCATCAGGGTGTGTCAGAATCAAATCTTTCAAGGCGTCCCACGAAATGCACTTGCACTCACCTTTTTCCTTAATTCGGGCCGTGGCCCACTGCTCGCTCATCCCTGTAATAATCATCAATTTCTTCCAAAATTAGGGACACAAGCAGCTCGTGAATAGATCCTATCGTTCTGAAACCTAGGACAACGAAGCAAGGCGGTGTACTCCTCCACAGTAGGTACCATGTCTACTTCCCCAAAAGTGAAATAACTGTACGCCGGGTTCCAAAACTGAGCAAGGGCTCAGAATAAGTGCTCTTCTATCTGAACATCAAGCAAGTAAGGTAAGTCTCCATAATTACCGTAGAATAACTGCTTGGTCTCTTTGCCCCACTGATCCTAAATTTCCTTAAGCTCTTGGAGATTATTCTGTGTGATGCTAATACGAGTGTAATCTGACAACTCCGACACGTATCCCTCAGCTATATTGTCTCCCTTTTCTAGTTGAGTTTGCTCGGACCATCTATGGACGTTGGCGTTGCCTTCCACTTTATCAAGAAGTTCGTTCTCCATAATAAAACTTCTTAACGTAGAAACTGATCGTGAATCGATATCTTTGTAAATGCAAAATGACATGCAAACAAAAGAAAAGAAATAGTCAGTATCACATGATATCAATAAATCTCAACAATAATTTATAAGGGTAATATTTAAAGTTTAACTCAAACTAAGTTGGGCTCTTACGGTTTTTCTATATGAGGTTGGTTCTAATGTTTTAGGTACCTGAACCAGCAGATTTCTTGATCCTCACCCATTATAGGCTCATTTGAATCGAGTTCAGTTCAGGGGAATACATTTCCCTATGGCTACACGGAGATGAAAATCTCATGAAACCATAGGTACGGATGTATCCTGAAAGTGATCCACTATCCTGCACGGAGGCGAAAACCTCACTAGCTTCTCACTCCCACTTAAGGGTGTGACCACAACGGTCATGCAAATGCAATGCGTATTAGAATATAGCAACACATGCAATAATACAAACACATGTAATGCAAAGAGGATTAAATTTTAAAAATTTTAATTTCTGACATTAAGACAAGAGATAATCAATTACACGGCTTGACTCTCTTATTCATCCCCAGTGGAGTCGCCAAGCTGTCGAAACCATTTTTAAATCGAGTTTTGGAAAATGGGAATCGACTTTAAAAACAAAAACGGGAGTCGCCACCAATCTTTTTAGGTATGATTGGATCACCTTTAAAACATTTTGTTTTAAAATCGTTAGTTTTGGTCTACGAAATAAAAGAACGGGTTCAGGAGTTGGTTACATTCGAGGAAGGGTTAACACCCCCGTAACGCCCAAAAATTGGTACGTAATTGATTATCAAGAGTCTTTAGAGTCGGAAATTCAAAAATTTTAAGATGTAGTCCTCTTTAAAATATTTTAATTTTTAAAATTGGGGTTCACTCGTATCAAAGTATTGACATTAAGTTAACCCTTTTTTTTTTGAAATTCCTATCTTGAAACAACAAAACGCTATATCCAATAAGTTAGGACATATTGCTTTGAAATTTTAAGATAGTGGCTTACATTTGGAAAACCTTTAAAAATTAGAAGGGTACTTGATTATTCGAACTCAACGAGCAAAGTCGCAACCCAATAAGTTAGGGCACTACTTTTCTCGAAGCTTCCAAACACCGAGCATTGCCTTTTTATTTTTGGAAAGTTTGAAGTCTCGTTTTTTTAAATCGATGCATGAAGGTGCATATTAACATATCATACGAGATAACATGTTACAATGATAGGAAAGTAAGAGCATAGCGGCATAAATATCAGCATAACGGCATAAATATCATACACTAATCAACATATATAAGAAATAAAACATGACAATTTTTAAATAAGAAAATATACATAAAATAGAATACATATTAAAGAAGAAATAGGTAAAAATCCCTAAACATATAATTCAACATATATTTAATCATATAAATGATGCATGATATATAATATAAGAAAAATATATGCATTTGAAAATAAAATATAAAAGTCTAAGATATAATGTATAACATAACAATAATACATTAATACTAAAGTAAAAATAAATATTGTATAATAACAAAATATGTATAACATAAACAAATGATAAAATGTGATATTTAATAATAAATTTAAAATATAATGTATAATAAAAATGTATTTATAAGAGTAATAATTAAAAAAGGATATTGGTTTAGTAAAATAATGTATAGAATATAAAATATATAAAAGAATTTATATCTATAATGAAATAATTTTATAATATATATAAATATAAGTTTAAAATGAATAATTAATGATGAAATCTATGTATTTTGATATTATAATATCTTCAAAATGTATAATAATAGAATATAAATAAAAATAATTATTAACATATAAATAAAAATAAATATAATACAAGTTTAAAATCTTTAATGATAATAATATATAGATAAAAATGTATAATAATATAAAAATGACTTAATAATATATGAAATAATTATAATATATAATATAAAAGAATATATATATAAATAATATATAACATATAATAAACATATAATATAATAATAATGTATAAATAATGATGTAAAATAATAATAACTTGTGAAAAATAATATATAATAAATAATAATATAAATAATATATAATAAAATAATTTTATAATATATAATATAAAAAATAAGGTTAAAAATAAAACGAATAACAATATAATAAATATATATAGGGTTAAATTTGAAGTTCAATAAAATCACAGGGCAAATTTAAAAGAAATAATAGTGAATTAAGGTCCTAATTAAAACGCGCGTAAAACAAGAGGGACTCATTGGGCAAATTGCCCTATTCCTCAAAACGGCAACGTTTCCCAGAATGTAATTTAACAACTGTCGAGACTAAATTGAAATAAATGTAAAATATTAGGGCCAAATTTAAAAAATAAAATAATACGTAATTATAAATTAAAAGAGGCGAAAGGACCGATTGGGTAAAAACACACGGATCCTCCCCGGGTAATTGGGTCAACGCGCGGATCCTATGGCTTAATACGGCACCGTTTTGAGCTTATTGAGTTAAGCAGAAACGATGTCGTTTCAAAGAGGCTATATAAGCCAACTTTGCAGCTTAAAGATCATTTTAACACTGGTCTCAAAAAAAAAACCAAAAAAATGCTCTGCAGAAGGGAAGAGAGAGGTCCCAGCTCCGACCTCCGGTCATGGTGCAGTGTTTACACACGCGCCTCACGCGCCGTCGTACACGGTGGTCTGAAGGCTTAAAAACCTTCGTCCTTCCACAGGTAATCTCTCCTCCCTCAGATCCTTACTCATGCAGGTTAGAATAGTTCATATATATTCAAAATAAAGCACAAGATATGTGATGTAAATCACCTTTTGAGAGACTGTTGATATGAATATCTATGAATATATATTTCTATTTTGTAAAAAAAAATGTGTCCTTTTACAATGTTTGATTCTGGCTTTTATAGCCACTACTATGATTACATAAACTGGAAAGAAATCAAAGATTTCTTTCCATTTCTTATCTGTTGTATCATATCTTTGATTGTGATCTGCTGGAATCTTTTTTGTTTCCTTTTTTGTTCTCAGATAACCCATGAGAATCTCTCTCAATCACTGATGTTTGCACGCTAATGGAGCCAACGCCAGATTCTGGCGTGTCTTGCGCGTTGATGGTGGCGGTGACAAAGGCTTCGATGATGGTGGTGACGGTCACTGCCTTGACTGCATTGATGGCCTCGATGGGGTAGCTGGAACGGTAGAATCTGAAGGGTCATGAGGCTTGGCTTCTGGATCCTTCTGTTTGCGGTGTAAGGAAAAAAAAGAGAGGCAGAAACCCTAGGGCTTCATGCCTCAGTGTAACGGTTTGGGCCAATTGGGCCACTTTAACCTTGGGTCCATTTGGGTCTGTTGTAATGGGTCTTAGGAGTACGGGTTTTGGATCTGCTAAGTTGTAACCGGGCATAAGATTTAAGCCAATTGGTTTTGGGTTTAAAGATTAGTGGGCCAATGTAAATGGATTGTTATATGGACTGTTTTAAAAACATTTATTTATTTATTTATTTATTTGGTTTACAGCCCGGTCAAATTTGGGCTACTACAATCTTTATTTATCTTTAATTAAATGTATTTATCTTTTAAAATTTAAGTTAAATTAGACTATCTTCCTAGCACTATAAATAGGGGGTGAAGTGACTCTATTTGGGGGTTTATCTTTTCTGTAAACACTCTTCCCCCAAAAGTCTTTTGTTCTTTCCGTATTTTTTTCTTTCAATAAAATTTCTTTTTCCATAATTTTATTTACTTTCCCACCATTATCATGAGCCACTAAAACTCTTCTAGCCAAAAGTTGTCAATATTTCCCAAAAAGGGTTCTTGAGGCTTAGAATCCGAACTTAGCCTTTTCCACCAAGTATTCATCGTTTCTCCGCACTACGGGCTAACGCTTCTGTCCATGGCCCTTAAAAAGTAAGCTTTTCAACGTATGAAAAGGCGGCCGCTTTGTGTGTTTTGGAAGGGTTGCACCGTCGGTTCATCAACTTACTGCGTTAGAGGCTGGTGAGCCAAAGAGACAAAATGGCGTGGGATTCGCCATTGAGAGGCGTTGATCTAGCATAGAATTTCTGGCTAGAGTCAGGTTCTCTAAAAATTGTAAGTCTAATCATTGGAGCTAGTGGTCGTAGGCGTCCTCTTCCACTATAACTGGCTTACTTGAGTCAAGAAGGATCATCCAAAAGCCAAGGATTGAGCTCAAGGCGGAATGAGACAACCAGAGGCTGGAACTTTCCCATAAGAATTTCTTTTCTTTTAAAACTCTCTTTATTATTTTTATTATTTTCATAATCATAATTTTAGTAAACTTTAAATTCTGTTTTTATTTTATTTTCGCTTCCAAAATCAATTCTTAAATTCCATTTTTTTTTATTTTTTTCCAGGAACGCAGGTTTTCTTGGGCAAGATTCTACCCAGGATTTCAAGAAACAAGCATTCGTATAATCCGGTCTTTGAGGATTCGACCCTACTTCCCCTTTACTATTTCTTTTTCGTTATTTTACAGGGAATAGGATATTTTTTGTGCTTTCAACAACGCATCAAATTTTGGCGCCGTTGCCAGGAACGAAACTATGACCAGATCTACTCCAGGCACTCTTGCGTTCGACTCAGAAATCGAAAAGACTACGAAAGCTAATCGAAAGGAAACAAAACTAAGGAAAAAATAGTCAGCGGTGGTTGGAACTCAAAGCAATCCACTGCCAGAAATTAGAATCGAAGACGAAGTAGAGTCTAGGGTTAACGAAAAAAGTAAAGAAGAAGAAGTCGATTCACCTGAAGAGGTCCTTGACGCCAGGGTTAACGAAAACCTGGCTCAAACAATTCGGCAACTGGCCGAAGCACCGACGGAACAACCACCACTATGCATCGTGTATCCTACTATGGATATGGATTTTGAATTAAAGTCAGGCTTGATCCAGCTGCTGCCAACTTTTCGGGGGTTGCAGAACGAAAATCCCCATAAACTTTTGAAAGAATTCCATATGGTTTGCCTTAGTATGAATGTAACATCCTGATTTTCGGATTTATTCGCGGTTCTCAATATTTTGGTAAAGTTTTTAAAATTTTGTAGTTGGATGTGAAATTAATATTTTGAGTAGGTAAATGGGCTTATGAAAGGCCCATGTGTTGGTCAAAACCCGGTTGAATTTTTGAATTTTTGATTTAAGAGTTAGGGGTTCTGGCTAGGTGGCCCTTATATAGAGTTATGGGTAAAATGCATCACAAATGAGCCTCTAGTAAAGTGGCTAAGTGACGCCACTAGGGAGCTATAAGGGTGGCGTGTAAGTGGTTTGGGAAGGCATGGGATCGATTCCCTGTGTTGGCAAATAGATGCATTTATTTTTTAAGTGCAGGAAGGGTAAGTGTTGGAGTCCAAGTGGATTCTGCTAAAGGAGAGTTTGGATTAGGTCAAATGCATGATTTAAGGAGTGATAAGGGGAGAGTTTTTAGGGATTTGATATAAGGATAGGAGTTGGCTAAATATAGGGAGCTGGAGAGGGGATTTCGGCAAGGGTTATTAGGTTAGTATTTCGGCACCTAGGGATTAGTTGTGCCGTTTTTCCCTTTTTGGCTAGTTGTTCTCTCTTTTTCTCTGACAGCCGAATCTACCATCTCTTCTTCCATCTTTTCTTTCTTCTTCTTCTTCCAAACCAGCCCACTTTTTCCCTCCCTTCATCTATTAAATCGATCCTTCATCTCTACTTCTGCCGTAATACCGCGAAAGGCTAAAAATTGTGAAGTCAAGGTGGTGTCGATTTTTGTTGACCAACAACCATTTTCCTTCTTTTTCTTACTTGTCGGTGATCAATTCCCTTATCTTCTAGGCATAGACGGATTCAAGAAGAGGAGACTGTGGTAAGTGCTCAAACTTTAAGCGATCTCTTTTATGGCTGTTAACAAGGGCCGAAACCTCTATAGTTTAGGGAGGTGGCCGAATACGGGTTTAGGCTTATGGGTTTCTTCTTTTAATAATTTTATTTTTATGATTTCTATAGTGAAGGAGCAGCAAGGCGTAGTGACGACTTGAGTCGGTTTGAATCTATGGAGTGGCTAGATCTAGTCAATCAGTATCGGCAAGGTAAGATTTTTAAGGCTATTTTGGATGGTGGCCGAATGTGTAAGTATTAATGTAAGTTGGTTAGTGTTTTGGGTCATTAATGGAAGTTGATTTATTAATGGTGGATTATAGGAGAAATCGTGTAGGAGATCTCGTGGAGGAATATCGCCAAACAGGTGTGTAACGAACCTTTTTTCATAGCTTAAAGCGATAAATGCCGAAAAGCCAAAATGCCGAAATTCTGGCAATTCGAGGACTTGTGAGTAAGCGAACGCTCACTAGTTAGTGTGAGTCGATGAGTTGAGGAACAAAAACGATGGAAACGGTAAGAATGTGATTTTTGGCATATTCGGTAAGTTGGGCCTCGAGAGGTCGAGGTAGGGCCCATTGGGTTTTCGGGCCAATCGGTAAAAGTGGGCCAGATTCACCGTTTGATCCTATGAGCTATAGTAATTGATAATGAGCATGGAAACCCTAGTATTTGGTAAAATTACGAAAATACCCTTGTAATATGAAAATGACTATTTTGCCCCTAGGTAAAAATGACCATTATACCCCTAGGGTTAATTATGAAGTATACACATGGGATTTGATAAAAGTGGTATGTATGATATGCACATGAAATGTATGATATGCACATAAAATGTATGATATGCACATGACATGTATGGTATGCACATGATATGTATGAGATATGCATGATAAATTCATTATATGCATTTGTGTTGGGTTTTATATATGGATGGAGGAAGTGCAAAGGGCTTATGCCCGATTTACAAAATGGGCTTATGCTGATTATTAAAAGGGCTTATGCCCTGATTATTAAAAGAGGCTAGGCCTCGGTTATATGATAAAGCAAACTATCTTTGCAAAGTGGAGAGTTTGGTTGGGTGGGTTGAGTTATTCCCACATGGAGAGCTTGGTTGGTACGGGTGGAGAGTAGCGGATGGTGGGTTGAGTAGTCTCCCCAAATGGGCTTGCATTCATGCATTAATATTACATGTGATATTGAAATGGGCCTATGGGCCATACCAATTTCTGTAAAGGCTACGGCCCAGTATTATGAAATATGAATAATGAAAAAGGCTTCGGCCCAGTGACATGAATATGGAAAAAAGGCTTCGGCCCAGTGTTATGAATAATGAAAAGACTTCGGTCCAGTATATGTGATAATTAAATATGGGCTTAGGCCCAGTAAGCTGATATTGTTTTGGGCTCTGAAAGGGGCTTGTTGCACACTGAGTTTCCAAACTCACCCCCCTTTCTTTCCTATCTTTACAGGTGAGCCTTGACTTGGGGACTTGGAGCCGGAGGGGGATTCAAAGTGGCCACGGTGATCGTTTTTGGGCTTTTGAGTAAGTAATGGGTTTTCACTAAGGTTACTTTATTTATCATCTATTTTCGGGTTGTAATAAGGCCATTTTAACTTTAACTTTATTTCTTTTCTTTTCGGATTATGTTGTTTAAATTGGTGATAACAAATAAAATGGGCTAGACTTAGGGACGTGTTTTCAAAATGATACCTATTTATAAAATAACACAAACACACACATAATTGGTATAACAAAGATAACCACTTAAAGAAGATTACAACTCGTTTACCAAAGTGTGGCAATGGTTGTGGGCATGTCTAGGATTGGATCTATTCAGAGCTTGGTACTTAAGCGGCCTTCATGGCTCACCTCCTCTGTTTCGGATACCTACCACGGTGCCTGACCTCCATTCACTTTGGTTAGCCAGCATTAGGCGGTTTTTAGATAATAAAACGAAACATGGATTTTTAAAATATGTGTGACACGTTAGATTCGGCCATAACGTCCAGGCCGGGTTTGGGGTGTTACATTTAATGGTATCAGAGCCAAGTTGCAACAACTCGGCTGTGGATCGGGTCCGAAAATTTTTTGAAAACTTAGGCCTAAGAAGGGTATTTTTGGAAATGGTAAGTTTTTCAAAGATGTTCAAGTTTTTCTGTTTTTTTTTAAACAGGGTTAAAATTAAGAGTTTCAAAATAAAGGTGTTTTCAAATCAAAATTTTTAAAATTTCTATTCTCGGTGATCAAAAACATCGTTTTTGAGTTTTAAATGAACTGATAAAGAAGTGACGCACTGAGTCCCCGGCACCAAGTCTGTAAGTACCCTTACTTTTATGTTGGTAAATTTGATAAAATGTTATGGATAAAGCTGAAGCCCTACTATGATACTGTAGTTAGGGTAGAACTATAAAACAGTAGGATTGAGACTGTAGCTAGGCTACTACGCTGCGAAAACAAATCCCTGAATTATCATATTTCCATAAGACATCTCTTAAAAAGAAACTGAAATAATTGACTAATATCATAAAATTCGTAATCAAAAAATTCGATATGAGTACAAGGGGAACGCGTGGATGAGGCCGCGGACGTGGGACGCTGATCGTGGAAGAGCGCAAGGCCGAATCTTCATCCTCAAGGCATAGGCCGGTGAGAGACATTTGTGCCATGCATAACCGAGACGGGGTCATATGATCAAAGCGGTGGGGGACGATGCTTTGTCCCAAGCAATGTTAAGGGTCCTGGAAAGGGTTGTTGGAGCTAGCATGGGACAAGAGATGCAGAGGATCCATCTCGGCGACTCGGGCTAACGGAGTAGAGGCTTTTAGGGGCGTGTCTGGGGTAGCCCCGAACGTGGCTGAGTATTAGTTAGAGGCGACAGAACGGATTATGGACGACCTCGATTGCTCAGTGGAGCAAAAGCTGAAGGGAGCTGTGTCACCGCTAAGAGATAAGGCATACCCGGTGGTGGATCAACGTATGGGAGAGTACCCCGATCGAGCGTGTGACTTGGGAGCTATTCAAATCGCTTTAAAGGGAGGTATGTTGGAGGGAGTTATGTGGATGCCCGCCGAAAGGAATTTTTGAATCTGGCTCAAGGTAATAGGACTGTTGTGGAGTATGAGGCAGAATTCTTAAGGAGTGAGTCGATATCTTTGGAGGGATAGTTGCTCACGAGTATGAGCGCAGCTGCTCGATTCGAGGATGGTTTCGCGATGAGCTTAGAGTATTGATAGCTCCACGGAGGGAGCGCGATTTATTGCACTAGTGGAGAAGGCTAAGATAGCCGAGGAAGTAAAACAGACTGAACGGCGGAATCGTGAGAGGGATCGACCCAGATTCAGAAAAGATTCTAGACATGAGGACCTGCAAATAGAGATGTTAAAAGAGCTAGAGTGGAGGAGCCAACTCAGGAAATATTTATAAACGCGGAGTTTGCAAGGATCGTGTGAGAGCACATATGGGGAATGTTAGAAGCGTCTTTGGAGCGTGTTTTCGATGTGGGTCCAAAGAACATAAGTTTAGAGAGTGTCCTCGGAGAGCGGCTCGGGATCAAGGCTGCGGAGCAAAGAGGAGTTCAACCGCGCAGCGAGGACCACCGCCACGAAGGGCCGTGGGCAAGGTAGAGGTGGCAATGGTAATGGGCGGGCGTGGGGCACTGGCGGGGTCTTTGGACAAGCCGAGGCTCGGCGATCGGCGTTGGTTTATCTTTGCACACGACGTCGTGAGGAAGGTGACGCTCCGATGTTATAACTGCACGTTCCTCATTCATAGCAAGCCTTATATCGCTTTGATTGATGTGGGTTCTACCCACTCGTATGTTGCTTGTAATGTATCTGGGGCATTGGGTGTGTTTCCTGAAGAGTCTATGAGTGGGGTGTCGGTAATAAGCCCTTTGGGACACTCAGTTAGGGTGGATAAACTCTTTAAGGAAGTGCCTTTAGAGACGCAATGTGAGATATTTGTAGGGGATTTGATGGAGCTACCATTTCGGGAGTTTGATCTTATTTTAGGGATGGACTAGCTGACTAAGCATAGGGCGACGCTGGATTGTGCAGATAAGAGGATGGTGCTAAGAACTGTTAAAGATGAGGAGATAATGGTTATTGGGGAGCGAAGGAATTACTTGTCTAATGTTGTTTCGGCTTTAAGGGCAGAGAAGTGGATTCGGAAAGGTTGTGAGGCGTTTTTGGCATTTATGAGTCAAGTTGAACTGGCAGGGATGACCGTGGCGTCAGTTAGGACCATTAAGGAGTTTCAAGATGTATTTCTAGAGGAACTTCCTGGACTACCTCCGAACAGAGAAGTCGAGTTTGGAATCGACTTGTTGCATGGAACAGGTCTGGTGTCCATTGCACCTTATAGGATGGCACCAAAAGAGTTGGTAGAAAGAAAGCTCGATTCAAGAAGCATTTGGACAGAGGGTTTATAAGACCCAGTATTTCTCCATGGGGTGCCCCAGTATTATTCGTAAAGAAGAAAGATGAGACCATGCGAATGTGTATTGATTATCGCCAATTGAACAAACTGACAATCAAGAACATGTATCCGTTACCAAGGATCGACGATCTGTTTGATCAACTAAAAGGAGCTTCAGTGTTCTCCAAGATTGACCTTCGGTCAGGATATCATCAGTTGAGGGTCAAAGAGGAGGATATCCATAAGACGGCATTCAGAACTCGATATGGTCATTACGAGTTTTTGGTTATGCCCCTTTGGCTTGACTAACGATTGGCAAAGCATTCATGGATTTGATTAATCGAGTGTTTCAGCCATACTTGGATCAGTTTGTTGTTGTTTTTATTGATGATATCTTGGTGTACTCGCAAACAGAAGAGAAGCATGATGAGCATTTGCGGATTGTGCTACAAGTGTTAAGGGAAAAGCAACTTTTGCAAAGTTTAGTAAGTGCGAGTTTTGGCTGAATGAAGTAACCTTCTTAGGGCATGTTGTGTCTGCAGAAGGGATTAAGGTTGACCCTAGGAAGATTGAGGCAATCTTGGAGTGGAAGCCACCGAGGTCGGTAACAGAAATTTGAAGCTTTCTGGGGTTGGCGGGATATTATAGAAGGTTTGTGGAAGGATTTTCTGTGTTGGCAGCGCCATTAACGAAACTTATAAGGAAGGGAGCACCGTTCATTTGGACGAATAAGCAGCAAGAGGCTTTTGAAAAGTTAAAGAAAGTTCTGACAGAGGCACCAGTGTTGATTCAGCCAGAATCTGGCAAAGATTTCATTGTGTACAGTGATGCATCACGTGTAGGTTTAGGCTGCGTGTTGATGCATGAGGGCAAAGTGGTCGCTTATGCTTCACGACAACTTAAGCCTCATGAGTTGAATTATCCTACTCATGACTTGGAGTTGGCAGCGGTGATTTTCGCAATTAAGATATGAAGGCACTACTTGTATGGAGAGAGATGCATTATTTACACGGATCATAAGAGTCTTAAGTACTTTGCGACTCAAAAAGAGTGAATCTTAGACAACGAAGGTGGATCGGTGTTAAAAGACTATGATTATTTGATTGAATATCATCCGTAAGGCAAATGTTGTGGGTGATGCATTGAGTCGTAGAGCGCGTGGCGAGTTGAAGGCGATGTTTGCTCGCTTAAGCTTGTATGATGATGGAAGCTTATTGGCAGAGTTGCAAGTGAGACTGACTTGGGTAGAGCAGATTAAGAGGCAACAGTTGATGGATGAGTCGTTGGTTTCTCGGTTTCAGCAAGTTGAGAAAGGCGAGAACTCAGACTTTGGACTAAATAGCGTTGGGGTTCTCTGTTTTTGAGGAAGAATGTGTATACCGAAGGACTCTGATTTGAGGATGATGATTTTAAAAGAGGCGCATGGTGGACCTTGTGCGATGCATCCAGGAGGAAGCAAGTTGTATCGCGACTTGCGAGAGCTATATTGGTGGCCTGGGCTTAAGCGAGAAGTGACTGAATTTGTGAGAAAAATGTTTAACGTGTCAACAAGTAAAGGCAGAGCATCAACTGCCTTCAGGATTATTACAGCCAGTAAAGATACCACTTTGGAAGTGGGAAAGGGTAACCATGGACTTTGTAAGTGGGTTGCCATTGACACCATCTAAGAAGGACTCGGTTTGGGTAATTGTGGATAGGCTGACGAAGTCTGCTCATTTCATATCTGTTCGAACCGATTACTCACTCCAAAAGTTGGCCAAGTTATATGTGGCAGAGATAGTACGGTTGCATGGGGTGCCAGCGTCAATAATTTCTGACCGAGACCCAAGGTTTACATCTTGGTTTTGGCAGAAGTTGCATGAAGCGTTGGGAACGCGATTAGATTTCAGTACGGCTTTCCACCCTCAAACAGATGGGCAGTCAGAAAGGATTATTCAGATTTTGGAAGACATGTTGAGAGGTTGTGTTATTGAGTTTAGGGGCGGTGGGAGGATTATTTACTGGTTAGCGAATTCGCTTATAACAACGATTACCAAGCAAGTATTGAGATGGCTCCTTATGAGGCACTATATGGGCGAAGATGTCGTTCACGACTTGTTGGAGATGAATTGGGGATAGCGGTATTTGGGCCGAGTTGGTAGCGAGATCGAGGACAAGATTAAGGTGATTAGGAATCGGTTAAAGGAGGCAATGGATCGACAAAAGTCTTCTTACTGATCCAAACGTGGGGCGTAGAATATCTTTGTGGGGACATGGTCTTTTTGAAAGTTTCACCTTGGAAGAAGATTTTGAGATTTGGTAAGAAGGGTAAGTTGAGCCCACGGTTCATTGGACCTTACCGAATTGTTAAGCGGATTGGACCAGTGGCTTATCAGCTGGAATTACCACCAGAACTGCATCGTATCCACGACGTTTTCCATGTCTCCATGTCGAGGAGGTGTATCGATCGACCCAACTCATATCCACGCCGATTTGCGAGAAATAGAGGTCTGATCGATTTGACTTTTGAAGAGGAACCTGTGCAAATACTTGATCGTGACGTCAAGGTGTTGAGAAGGAAGTCAGTTCCATTAGTGAAAGTACTTTGGAGAAACCATGGCAAAGAGGAAGCTACTTGGGAGGCGAGGAGGCGATCGTCGTGATACCCTCAACTTTTCGAATAAGGTAAAATTTGAGGCCGAAATTTCTTTAAGGAGGGTAGAGTTGTAACATCCGATTTTGGATTTATTCGCGGTTCTCAATATTTTGGTAAAGTTTTTAAAATTTTATAGTTGGATGTGAAATTAATATTTTGAGTAGGTAAATGGGCTTATGGAAGGCCCATGTGTTGGTCAAAACCCGGTTGAATTTTTTGAATTTTTGATTTAAGAGTTAGGGGTTACAGCTAGGTGGCCCTTATATAGAGTTCTGGGTAAAATGCATCACAAATGAGCCTCTAGTAAAGTGGCTAAGTGACGCCACTAGGGAACTATAAGGGTGGCGTGTAAGTGGTTTGGGAAGGCATGGGATCGATTCCCTGTGTTGGCAAATAGATGCATTTATTTTTTAAGTGCAGGAAGGGTAAGTGTTGGAGTCCAAGTGGATTCTGCTAAAGGAGAGTTTGGATTCGGTCAAATGCATGATTTAAGGAGTGATAAGGGGAGAGTTTTTAGGGATTTGATATGAGGATAGGAGTTGGCCGAATATAGGGAGCTGGAGAGGGGATTTCAGCAAGGGTTATTAGGTTAGTATTTCGGCACCTAGGGATTAGTTGTGCCGTTTTTCCTTTTTTGGCTAGTTGTTCTCTCTTTTTCTCTGACAGCCGAATCTACCATCTCTTCTTCCATCTTTTCTTTCTTCTTCTTCTTCCAAACCAGCCCACTTTTTCCCTCCCTTCATCCATTAAATCGTTCCTTCATCTCTACTTACTCTGTAATACCATGAAAGGCTGAAAATTGTGAAGTCAAGGTGGTGCCGATTTTTGTTGACCAATAACCATTTTCCTTCTTTTTCTTACTTGTCGGTGATCAATTCCCTTATCTTCTAGGCATAGACGGATTCAAGAAGAGGAGACTGTGGTAAGTGCTCAAACTTTAAGCGATCTCTTTTATGGCTGTTAACAAGGGCCGAAACCTCTATGGTTTAGGGAGGTGGCCGAATACGGGTTTAGGCTTATGGGTTTCTTCTTTTAATAATTTTATTTTTATGATTTCTATAGTGAAGGAGCAGCAAGGCGTAGTGACGACTTGAGTCGGTTTGAATCTCTGGAGTGGCTAGATCTAGTCAATCAGTATCGGCAAGGTAAGATTTTTAAGGCTATTTTGGATGGTGGCCGAATGTGTAAGTATTAATGTAAGTTGGTTAGTGTTTTGGGTCATTAATGGAAGTTGATTTATTAATGGTGGATTATAGGAGAAATCGTGTAGGGGATTTCGTGGAGGAATATCGCCAAACAGGTGTGTAACGAACCCCTTTTCATAGCTTAAAGCGACAAATGCCGAAAAGCCGAAATGCCGAAATTCTGGCAATTCGAGGACTTGTGAGTAAGCGAACGCTCACTCGTTAGTGTGAGTCGATGAGTTGAGGAACAAAAACGATGGAAACGGTAAGAATGTGATTTTTGGCATATTCGGTAAGTTGGGCCTCGAGAGGTCGAAGTAGGGCCCATTGGGTTTTCGGGCCAATCGGTAAAAGTGGGCCAAATTCACCGTTTGATCCTATGAGCTATAGTAATTGATAATGAGCATGGAAACCCTAGTATTTGGTAGAATTACGAAAATACCCTTGTAATATGAAAATGACTATTTTGCCCCTAGGTAAAAATGACCATTATACCCCTAGGGTTAATTATGAAGTATACACATGGGATTTGATAAAAGTGGTATGTATGATATGCACATGAAATGTATGATATGCACATAAAATGTATGATATGCACATGACATGTATGGTATGCACATGATATGTATGAGATATGCATGATAAATTCATTATATGCATTTGGGTTGGGTTTTATATATGGATGGAGGAAGTGCAAAAGGGCTTATGCCCCAGTTTACCGAAATGGGCTTATGCCCCGATTATTAAAAGGGCTTATGCCCCTGATTATTAAAAGAGGCTAGGCCTCGGTTATATGATAAAGCGACTATCTTTGCCCGGTGGAGAGTTTGGTTGGGTGGGTTGAGTTATTCCCCACATGGAGAGCTTGGTTGGTACGGGTGGAGAGTAGCGGATGGTGGGTTGAGTAGTCTCCCCAAATGGGCTTGCATTCATGCATTAATATTACATGTGATATTGAAATGGGCCTATGGGCCATACCGATTTCTGTAAAGGCTACGCCCAAGATTATGAAATATGAATAATGAAAAGGCTTCGCCCGATGACATGAATATGGCAAAAGGCTTGGCCAGTGTTATGAATAATGAAAAGACTTCGGTCCAGTATATGTGATAATTAAATATGGGCTTAGGCCTAGTAAGCTGATATTGTTTTGGGCTCTGAAAGGGGCTTGTTGCACACTGAGTTTCCGAACTCACCCCCCTTTCTTTCCTATCTTTACAGGTGAGCCTTGACTTGGGGACTTGGAGCCGGAGGGGGATTCAGAGTGGCCACGGTGATCGTTTTTGGGCTTTTGAATAAGTAATGGGTTTTCACTAAGGTTACTTTATTTATCATCTATTTTCGGGTTGTAATAAGGCCATTTTAACTTTAACTTTATTTCTTTTCTTTTCTGGATTATGTTGTTTAAATTGGCTGATAACAAATAAAATGGGCTAGACTTAGGACGTGTTTTCAAAATGATACCTATTTATAAAATAACACAGCGTCACACATAATTGGTATAACAAAGATAACCACTTAAAGAAGATTACAACTCGTTTACCAAAGTGTGGCAATGGTTGTGGGCATGTCTAGGATTGGATCTATTCGGGAGCTTGGTACTTAAGCAGCCTTCATGGCTCACCTCTCTGCTTTTGGATACCTACCGGTGCCCGACCTCCATTCACTTTGGTTAGCCAGCATTAGGCGGTTTTTAGATAATAAAACGAAACATGGATTTTTAAAATACGTGTGACACGTTAGATTCGGCCATAACGTCCAGGCCGGGTTTGGAGTGTTACAATGAAACCTCAGAGGGTAACTGAGGATCATATTAAATTACGCGTTTTCCCTTTTTCCCTAGCAGATTCAGCTAGGGAATTGTTATTTTATTTACCTCCTAGATCCATTACAACTTGGGCTGATCTATCTCGCTTATTTCTTAATAGGTTTTTCCTTGCATCGCGTGCAGTCGAGTTGAGAAGAGAAATCGTGGGCATAAGGTAAAAAGACATAGAGACTCTATATGACTATTGGGAGCGGTTTAAGAAGTTGTGTGCAAGTTGCCCACAACACGGTATAATGGAATAGTCTTTGCTCCAGTACTTTTATGAAGGCTTGAAACCCATGGAGATGAATATGGTAGATGCCACGAGTGGAGGAGCATTAGTCAACATGACTCCACAACAAGCAAGAGACCTAATCTCCATAATGGCTGCAAATTCTCAGCAATTTCGAGCCAATCCTGAACCCCCTAGAAGGGTTCACGAGCTAAGTAATTCTACCTTTAAGGATAGACTTGATAGACTTACTAATATTGTGAATTCCCTTGTTGCAGAAAAAGCAAAACCAGCCCGAGTATGTGGAATATGTGCTACACCTGAACATACGGCTGATGCGTGCCCTAGTCTGTGTGACGATACTATGGCCCATTTAGATGCTGTGGGAAATTTTCCTGGGCCACCACAAAGGCGATACGACCTTTACGCAAATACCTACAACCCAGGATTGAGGGACCACCCTAATTTTAGTTATGGGGCTAATCCACAATATAACCAGCCATACCAAAATCGGGTCCCACAACAGCCACAAGATTCTGGTAATTCTCTGGAAACTTTGGTCAATAAATTAGCAGCTAATGTCCTTGATTTTCAACAGCAAACTCTTAATTTCCAAAAATAAATGAAGGCATCTATAAGAGAATTGACCATGTCAATTGAGAAATTGAGTTCTCAAGGGAAGCTGCCGTCACAAACAGAACCAAACCCGAGACAGAATGCAAATGCAGTAACGTTGCGAAGTGGAAAGGTGCTTGCAAGAATCTTGGTCAAGAAATCACCCAGAAAACTCCAGAAAATGACAAACAGATCCGAGCGAAACCCCCACTGCCGAAAATCCAACCTCCATTCCCAGGACGATTAAATCAGTGTCGAAAAAGTAAGGAAGACAAGGAGATACTCGAAACATTTAGAAATGTCGAGATCAACATACTGTTGGATGCCATCAGACAGATTCCAAGGTATGCCAAATTCCTTAAAGAGCTCTGCACCAACAAACGAAAGTTAACAGGCAATGAAAAGGTAAGTGTTGGTGAAAATGTTTCCGCAGTGGTACAGCGGAAAATGCCGGTTAAATGCAAAGATAGGGGTATGTTCGCTATTCCATGCAAAATTGGCCATTTAGGAATTAAAAAGGCTATGTACGATTTAGGGGCGTCCATAAATGGAATGCCTTATTCTATTTATGAATCACTTAACGCGGGTTTTTGACAAAGATAGGTGTTACCATTCAGTTGGTAGACAGGTCTATTGTGCATCCCGAAGGGGTCCTTGAGGACGTATTAGTCAAAGTCAATGGACTTATCTTCCTTGCAGATTTTTATGTGATAAAAATGGAGGAGGATAACACTCCTGGGTCTTCAAACATCTTGTTGGGGTAACCTTTCCTTAGTACTGCGAATACTAAGATTGATGTACGAAGCAGAACCCTCACGGTAGAGTTTGACGGGGAGATCGTGAAGTTTAACGTTTATGGCACTATTAGTCACCCAAGTGAAGTCTTGGACGTAAACCGTGTCGACATAATTGACTCATCAGTAGAAAAAACTTTTGAGTCATCTTATGGAGATAAACCTAAAATGATGTTTGATGATTTTGAATCTGTTAATAAATTATTGGCTCCCATGAATACTAAACTTCTACCTCCTGTTGTGCAGGCACCAGATCTAAAATTAAAACCACTTCCTAAACATCTCAAATGCACATTTTTGGAGAATGATGAGACCATTGCCGACTTAAAAGGGATCAACCCCTTAGAGGAAAATACGGAACCAAAGAAAGAGGTGCAAGGACGATTAAACCCAAATATGGTGGACGTGTTAAAAAATAAGAATTTCCAAGCTCATAAGAACAAAAAAATTCAGCTGGAACAGCCTCAATACTAGTTGGGACGTCAAGCTAGCGACGTTAAACAAGCGCTTGTTGGGAGGCAACCCAATCTTTCTTTTTCTTTTTATTTATTATTTTCCTTTCTTTTCTTTTATTATTTATTATTTATTATTTATTATTTTATTTTATTTTAGTTAAATATTAATAAATTTCTCTTCTTCCATCTAGGTGAAATGGAGCGAAAATACGAAGAAAAAAAAAGATAGAAAGTGTGCACCAAAACAACCCTATCCATGGTACCAAACAGTTCTATTCCAGCCCTAGAATCCCTAAAACCTGCAGCCAAACACCCCTTTTCAGCAAATAAAACCCCTAAACCTTACATTTTTTCCCAAATTTCTCCATAACCGCTGACTCCTTTCTCCTCCACCACCCACCGCCGATTTCTCAGCCACCATGGTGAGAACCTGAAGCCGAGCTGCCGTTGCACACGTCACCCACCTCGTCTCCACCTCTTGCCGCTTCGCCATCTTCTTCTCCACCGTGTGCGCCAACCGACAGTAACTACATGGGGAGCTTTTCTAAACTTTTTTTTCCTCCACTTATTTGTTTTCCTTTTATTTTCACATTGAGGACTATGTGTTTTAAGTGGGGGGAAGCATTCTTCGTTGTTACTATTATTATCTGCTATTTTTGCTGTCATATTGTTGTTGCCGCTATTTTGTGCCCATTTCTGCCCATTTATTTTAAGAATATCCTGCCACTTTTCATGCCCAAGATTTTACCAGGAATTGCCTACTGTTTGACCCACAAGCATGATTCTTACCTTCTAAGGAAGTTATGATTTTTCCCATAATTGATGCCATCTCCACTGTTTTATTTTTATTAGGCTAAAAATAATTGTGATTAATAGAGTTAACTCTATCTTGCTTTTTGTAATATTGATCAAGTTTAATCTAAAGTGAACGCTTAAAATGATTGCATGCTTAATTAATGTTCATGGCTATTAGGTGATTATTGAAACTTATTTTTGACACTTAAATTTTTTCTTTCCTGAGTTCTCAAGAATTTTAAATATCGTTTAATTTTTAATAAATGTTTTTCATGGTTATGAGTACAGCTTAGATGGTGACTGACTGAGTAACCGGGGTAGGGTGCTTGGGTTGTCATTCTACTTCGCGTCAAAAGGTTGTGTGACGTGACAAGTAAAACTCCGTTAGCCGAGGTTATGAGTATGGCTCAAATCGTGACTGACTGAGTAACCGGGGTAAGGTGCTTGGGTTGTCATTCTACTTCGCGTCAAAAGGTTTAATATATTCCTAAGTAAATAAATAAAAATAAAATTTTAAAAAAATCAAAAAATCAAAAATATGAAAAATAGGAAAAAAAAGAAAAAGAAAAAATAAGTACTAATAAAGTTGCACTTCAGGGACTAAAGGAGGAAAAAATTAAGGTGTCTTAGTAGGTTTGGTAATTTACCTAAATAGCATAACTCAAGTCGATCTTAATTTTTGTGTGAATTAATTGGAATACTTTTTTTGTTTTACTTAAAGCAAGCTTAGAGGTCTCTTTATTTTTCATATGCATTTTTAACTAATTTTTATGAAACTTTGGAGTGGTATTTCTTTTATGGCAGAATCTAGCTTTCACAGTCGATAGGAACCATACTTGAGGGCAAGCATGGGCTAAGTAGGGGGAATTTGATAATACTCTAAAATGACGTGTTTTTATATATTAATCATGTGTTTATTTTGAGCTTGAGCCTACTAATTTGAGCTATTTATGTCCTTTTATCTTTTAGGGACTAAATTGGAGGCGAAAAGTAAATTCAAGGGAAAAAATGTCAATTTGGAGATTAAATGGGCCAATATGCAACGTGGGACAAATATGGTGCCAAAAGTGCGAATATGGAAGGCACAAGGACTTAAAAGCAAATAGAAGAGATTTTATTTTGGAAGACTCTATTTTATTTTATTTTATTTATATTAGGATAATTAATATTAAGATAAATATTAGGATTATTTAATTTTAGGATTTTATTTTAATTATCTTTAATTATCTTTAATTAAATGTATTTATCTTTTAGAATTTAAGTTAAATTAGACTATCTTCCTAGAGCTATAAATAGGGGGTGAAGTGACTCTATTTGGGGGTTCATCTTTTCTGTAAATAATCTCCCCCCCAAAAGTCTTTTGTTCTTTCCATATTTTTTTCTTTCAATAAAATTTCTTTTCCATAATTTTATTTACTTTCCCACCATTATCATGAGCCACTAAAACTCTTCTAGCCAAAAGTTGTCAATATTTCCCAAAAAGGGTTCTTGAGGCTTAGAATCCGAACTTAGCCTTTTCCACCAAGTATTCATCGTTTCTCCGCACTACGGGCTGACGCTTCCGTCCATGGCCCTTAAAAAGTAAGCTTTTCAACGTATGCAAAGGCGGCCGCTTTGTGTGTTTTGGAAGGGTTGCACCGTCGATTCATCAACTTACTGCGTTAGAGGCTAGTGAGACAAAGAGACAAAATGACATGGGATTCGCCATTGAAAGGCGTTGATCTAGCATAGAATTTCTGGCTAGAGTCAGGCTCCCTAAAAATTGTAAGTCTAATCTTTGGAGCTAGTGGTCGTAGGCGTCCTCTTCCACTATAACTGGCTTACTTGAGTCGAGAAGGATCATCCAAAAGCCAAGGATTGAGCCCAAGGCGGAATGAGACAACCGGAGGCTGGAACTTTCCCATAAGAATTTCTTTTCTCTTAAAACTCTCTTTATTATTTTTATTATTTTCATAATCATAATTTCATAAACTTTAAATTCTGTTTTTATTTTATTTTCGCTTCCAAAATCAATTCTTAAATTCTGTTTTTTTTTCAGGAACGCAGGTTTTCTTGGGCAAGATTCTGCCTAGGATTTCGAGAAACAAGCATTCGTATAATCTGGTCTTTGAGGATTCGACCCTACTTCCCCTTTACTATTTCTTTTTCGTTATTTTACAGGAAATAGGATATTTTTGGTGCTTTCAACGACGCATCAGTTATGAAAACAATTCCTATTTCGGACGTCTTTATTCATTCATCCATCAAAGTTCCACCTTTATTTTACTCAAAGTATCAAATATACCCTGCTCATGTGTTTGAGTCAGATTGGTCCTAATGTACCATTCTCTGAATGCTACGACCTGCTGGAAATGACCCTCTCCTAAGATTGAATCATTTGAATTGCCCAGACATTCTTTGGACTGAAGAAATTTCCTCAAATACCTCCGACCCTTACTCATGGGAATTCTTCAAACAATTGTTCTGTTTTAGTTTCTCGTATTCTCTAGAAATTCCCAAAGTAATATGCAAAACCTAATTTGTAAAAGTATTTAGTTCATCAATCATTATTTCAATATAACACACTTTAGAAGACAAATAATTTGATCTTTGAGAATAGTTAGATAAATCATTAGAATACAAAAAGAAATTTATCTGAAAACACATCTTTGAGAAGAAAAAGAATATAAAGATAGTAATCAGAACAAAATTTTGATGTCCAACATATCACAGCTTGGGCTTCTGTATACAAATCCCATGAAGACTATTTTGAGTTTTAACATGTGTTTAGAAGATCAGAAGTACTTTGTTGATGCCCCGGTATGTAATACACTCCACTTCTCATTAGATCTAGCATAGCAAGGTCATTGCACCCCTCTCGAAATTTGAGTAGCCCTTTCGGGTTTTCAACTCAAAACCCCTTTGGTCTCAAGGCGCCCTTTGCGGGTTTTCACCTTGGCCTCTCCATTTTTTTTTTTGAAGTCTCAAAGCGCCCTTTGCGGGTTTTCACTTTGGATTTCCCTTCCTTTTAGACAAAATATCTCTTGATTGAGTCTGAATTCACTGGATTTGGTAAACTCTTCCCATCCATTTTTGTTAAAATCAGTGTACCACCAGAGAAAGCCTTCTTCACAACATATGGTCCTTCCCAATTCGGCATCCATTTCCCTCTAAAGTCCTTTTGTATAGAGAGAATCTTTTTCAATACAAGATCCCCTTCGTGGAATTCTCTTGGACGAACCTTCTTGTCATAGGCTCGCATTATTCGCTTCTGATACATCTGACCATGGCGAATAGCTTTTAGCCTCTTTTCTTCGATCAGGTTCAGTTAGTCATACCGCGACTGAATCCATTCTGCTTCATCCAACTTTATTTCTGACAAAATTCGCAGAGAAGGTATTTTTACTTCAATGGGTAACACCGCCTCCATCCCATAAACCAACGAGAAAGGAGTTGCCCCAGTAGAGGTTCTGACAGACGTTCGATAGGCTAAGAGTGCAAATGGTAACTTCTCATGCCAATCTCTGTTGGTTTTAGTCGTTTTGCCCACTATCCTCTTGATGTTTTTGTTAGCAGCTTCCACTGCCCCATTCATCTTTGAGCGATATGTAGATGAATTATGATGTTTAATCTTAAACTGGCTACAGACTTCCGCAATCGTGCTGTTATTCAAGTTCAATGCATTGTCTGATATGATCCTCTCAGGCATTCCATACCAACAAATGATCTTCTTTTTCAAGAATTGACCTACTGCTGACTTGGTGACACTAGCATAAGAAGCTGCCTCTACCCATTTCGTAAAGTAATCAATGACGACAAAAATGAAACGATGCCCATTCGAAGCTTTTGGTGATATTGGCCCAATGACATCCATGCCCACATGGAAAAGGGCCAAGGAGAAGTCATAACATGTAAGGGTGAAGGTGGTACATGGATCTTAACCCCATATATCTAGCATTTATGAAATTTCTTAGCATAACTGATACAATCGCCTTCTATAGTAGACCAATAGTATCCAAACCTCATGATTTGTCTTGCCATTGTAAAGCCATTAGCATGTGTACCACAAACTCTTTCATGTACTTCTTTTAGGATTTGTCTAGCTTCTACAGCGTTAACGCATCTCAAAAGTACCTGATATTTCCTTCTTTTATAAAAGATATCCCCATCTAACACATATTCGCAGGCTAACCTCCTTAAAGTTCTTTTTTCATTTTCAATTGCCTTCTCAAGATATTTACGATTTCTCACATACCGTAATAGCGAAAGGAACACTCAATAGACTCTTTGTTCGTCTCGACATAAGGGGCCTTGCTAGTGACTGTGGCTATAATGTCCTCCTCCGCATTGATGGTTACTAACCGTCCATCCGTCACTAACTTTAATTTCTGGTGCAACGATGAGGGCACCGCTCCCGCTGAGTGTATCCATGGCCTCCCTAATAAGCAATTGTAGGAGGGCTTGATATCCATCACCAAGAAGTCTACTTCGTATATACTCGGCCCAATTTCCAAGGGGATGTCAGTCATTCCCATCACCTTCCTTTCTGTACCGTCGAAGGCTCTTACCACATTTTGACATGTCTTCATGAGAAAATCGTCAATGGGTAATCTGTTCAATGTAGACAACGGTAGAACATTCAAGGCCGATCCATGATCGATGAGCATGTTTGGAAGTATGTACCCCTTACATCGAGTGGTGATGTGCAAGGCCTTAGTTGACCCCCTACCCCCCAGTGGGATTTTATCATCATTAAAGTAGATGAAATTATCCGCACTTATGTTATTCACCAACCGGTCCAACTTGTTAACGGATATGTCATGGGTGACATATGTTTCATTGAGCACCTTCATCAATGCATCCCGATGCACCTCAGAACTCAAAAGTAGAGCCAATACTAATATGCGAGCTAGCTGCCTACGCAACTGCTCGACCACGCTATATTCGCTATGCTTAGGGAATTTTAGAAATTCCTTAGCCTCCTCCTCCTTTACTGGCTTCTTGACAGGCACTTTAGCCTCTTTCTCCTTCTCTGCACTAACATTCTTTATTTTTGTGGGCTCCTCTCTGATGCCCACCATATTATACTGCTTCCCACTCTATCTATGGGAACCCTCAACTTGTACATCCTTAGACGTACTGGCTACATTCTCCTCTTCCTGCACTGTTACACTGCAGCCATAACTCCATGGTACCCTCTTGCTATCCTTATAAGGGAAAAGCGCAGGCTTATGGATAATGACCTTAGGCACCATTTGTACCCCCACTTCATTATTCCCCAGCAAGGAGATAATGATCCTTGGCCGGCTAGTTCCTTTCTGTTCAACCTTCAGTACACATACTTATTTTTCACAAGAGCTACCTTTAAAAATTTGTAGCTCTTTGTTGTCTATAAAGCCTTGCCCTAAGGCCTTGAATTCTTCACAATCTTGAATTTCATGTATTTCTTTCTCATGGAACTCACCATAGTCTCTTCTCTCGTTTTTAGAGGTTAACATACATCTCTTCATCATCTCCTCCCAAATCACCTTCATAGGCTTCCTCACATCAGCAACATCTTCCTTCATTCTCCTCTCACTGGCTTCGCCAATGGCATTCACTCCTTGATCGCTATGATTTGGCAATGGGTTTTCAGTGTTAGGGGTATTGTCGAACTTTACTACCCCCATCTTAATAAGCCTCTCTACGACCTTCTTAAAACCGGTACAGTTTTTGATCGATTGCCCCGGTATTCCAGCATGATATTCGTATCTGGCATTTGCATCATACCATTTGGGATGTGGGGGCTGCAGTGGTTTCAAGTGAAAAGGAGAAATAGCATGTGCATCGTATAAACTTTGATAAAGCTCATGATACGTCACGGGGATAGGTGTGAACTACATCCTTTCAGAATTCTGTCTTGTACCTGATTCCTGCCTTTGAGAACTCTGTTGCTCAACCGCAGCTATTTTAGGTTGACCAACTGTAATTGCCTTCGGGTTGAAGGTGCTTGTGTTATTCACTTCACTATCCTTTCTCTTTGGGGCCAATCTTTTGGTCGCTTCCCCCTTGATTTTGGCACCCCTTATGGCATTCTCAATCATCTCTCTCGCCATGACTATATCCGCAAAGCTTTTAGTGGTGCTCCCAATCATGTGAGTGATGAATGGAGCCTTTAGAGTATTGATGAACAACATGGTAGTCTCCTTCTCCAACAACGGTGGTTGAACTTCCATTGCCACCTCTCTCCATCTCTGTGCATATTGCCTAAAATTTTTATTAGGCTTTTTTTCCATGTTTTGCAGTGTGATCCTATCTGGAGTCATGTCAGTCACATGATTGTACTGCTGCATGAAGGCTTGCGCAAGATCCCTCCATGAACTTATTTTGGCCCGGGTTAGTTGATTATACCACTTGGCCGCTGCCCCAACCAAACTATCCTGAAAACAATGGATCAATAATTGATCATTGTTTACATAACCAGTCATCCGTCTGCAGAACATGGTAATATGGGCTTCCAGGCAAGTAGTTCCATTGTACTTCTTGAATTCCTACATTTTGAACTTATGGGGAAGCACCAAATCTAGGACTAAACTTAAGTCCTTAGCATCCATTCCCTGACGATTATCAGCGTTTTCTAGTGCCCTAAATTTCTCCTCTAACCATCTGCAACGTTCCTCTAATTACCTCGATGATTCGAGTCTCACTTCTTATCTCTCAGCTATATCTAGATCGGGGATAACCAGATTGGCAGGATTGTCTCCATGATTGAATCCCGAACTAGTTTGAAAGTTCATAGGCATTCCAGTATCAACTTGACCCTGTTGAGGCCTTATTGTGACAGACGGCCCTCGGGGATATGTCTCAGGTTGGGTTTGTACGTGAGGTGGGGTAAAACCCAGAGGATGATCCTCGTTATCTCCTTCAGTGATGGTCATAAGGGCCTGTCCTTTATCCATTGCCCTTTTCAGCAGCTGAGCCATCTCAGCCATCATATTCCTCTGAGCCTCCAACATTTGATCTTTCATCTCTTGTTGGATTTTTGCCGGCTGCTCCTGCAACTGCTCTTGCATTTCCTTCTGAATCTGCTCAAACCTTTGATCCATATTTTTTGACTTAGAGCGTGTACCGTAAGGATGTGTTGCTTCCAGATTTTCTTTCTTTTACTCTCTTTCTCTCTAATAATTTTAACTAATTAGGGTCTTTCTATAAACTTGAATGCATATGATGTGATGAGATGCAAAAGCATGAATGCTAAAAGATATCGATTCTGATTTAGATTCTTTTTAGAAAATGTTATTTAAGAAACAAAAATCTTTACATAAAACGGATTACAAATACGCCTTTGCCCTCAGGCTCAAGGTTTTAACCCTATCCAACAACAAAGCTAACTCTAGACCTCTATCTGACACTAACTCATATTTTGTACTCAATACATTAGCTTGTGCTGCTAGGTCTTGTAAATGATCAACAACCTCTCAAATTTGGACTATGGCTTCTCCCATGAGATAATCCCTATCTCCAACTTGATTCTGAAGATGGTGAAGTTCTTCCTTCCAATGTCCTTCTCTTGCCTCGAGCTACTCATCCGTAGTTCACAGTTCTGCAATGCTGCTTCCAACCCTCCGATATTATGATTCATTTCCTCGATCTTATCCACGTTTGCTTTTAACTCAACCGTAAAATTACGACTTCGATGATAATGAAGAGATCGTCCAAGCTCTGTCACCTTAGCTTTTAATCCTTGATTCTCCTTCTCTAAGGCCTGATTCTACGCCTGCATCTCTTGGAACTTCTTCTCCCAGTACTCGGCTTTGGCTCTTTCTTCTTAAACCTCTTGTTACCATTGCTCTGATGACTTCCCCAATCCAGCTCTCTTCAATGATAGCTGTGTCTTCTTATACTACGTCTTCAAGTCATCTCGGTCTTCCTCGATCTTTCTCTTCTCTTTCCTTACTTTTTTGACCTCGATTTTTTAAACATCGTCGTCTAAGCTTAGGTACATCTTTTCCTCTTCGAGCCTTTTTATCTTTCTTCCAAGCTCTATATTCTTTCTTTCGAACTCTTGCTTCATAACCTCCAACTCTGATGGAATCACTCGTAAGCTCTCCTCTAATGATCGAGCCACCCCCAAAATTGGCCTAGGGACATTATTGTTGACTCTCCTACTAAACCACCCTTTATACTCAAGGGTTGACGTTGAGCCTTCGGTCAAGATCTTCATATAGAAAGGCTTCTTCCAAGCCTCAGAAATCTCTCGCATCCTCTTCTTATAGTGATCTCCTTTATAAGAGAAATCACTCTGAGCTAAACCCTGTGTAGCCGGTATGAACTGCCTCGCTCAATATTGCTTTAGAACAAACAATGGTGCATATCCAACAACTCCCCAAATTCCTGGTAGAGGGACCCAATCAAAACTGCCATAGCGGTAAAGGACTTCACTAGGAACCAACCAAGGAGCCTTCCACATAACATCTTCCTCTCGAAGATTCTGAAGAATGTCTATCCACCTCTTCTCTGAAATGTCATCTCTCCTAGGGATGTCTACTGCTTCCTTTAGTGGAGAGTAGTATTTGAAGAATACTCAGTAAGGAACCTTATCAACTTTCCAAAAATGACTGTGAAACCAAACCAACAGCAACTGTGCACATCCAATGAGCCTTCCTTCACCAGCTCTTCGACATGCACTCAAGGATCTAAACGTCTCAGCTAGGATTGCAGGCACAGGTATGTTCTGTTTACCAAGTCGATCGAATAAATCCGTAACTGCCTCATCTATGTGTCCCAAAGCCTTTGGGAAGATCACTAAACCATAAATACTTAAAACTAGGACATCAACCCTTTTCTTTACATCTGGATGTGTTGATATCAAATCCCTCAAAACGGCCCATGGAACACACTTACTTTCACCCTTTTGCTGCACACGAGCTACAGCCCACTGCTCACTCATCTCAGTAATCATTACCAACTTCTTCGTAAAAGTTGGAAGGCTAGCGGGCCTAATATAAGTCTTGTGACCCTGAATCCTTAGGCAATGTAGTAAAGTCATATACTCCTCCAAAGCAGGTACAAGATCAACATCACCAAATGCAAAGCAACTATAAGCAGGGTTCTAGAACTATACCATAGCTCGAAACAAGTGCCTATCTACTTTGACGTATAGCAAATAGGGAAGGTCTCCATAATTCTAATAGAAAAGCTGTTTAACCTCGTCATCCCATTGGGCCCAAATGTCTCTCAACTCCTGAAACTCATTCTGCATCGAATTAATACGGGTGAAGTCCCACAACTCTGATGCATGCCCCTCAGTGACACTATCTCCTTTCTCTAACTGGGTTTTCTCGACCAGGTACAGACAGAGGCATTGTCTTCCACTTTATTAAGATATTCATTCCTTATTACAAAACTTTCTAATCTAGAAATCAAACATTGAATTGACACCTTTAAATGTTGCGTGATATGCAATAACAACAAAATAAAATAGGTCAGTATCATATATAAAAAAAATGATAAACAAGTACTTACAAGGGTACCTTTCTAAAGGTTATCACTATTTCCCTAGGGTAAGCACTTAAATTTCACTATATGAGTTTTAGTTCTAAAGCAAGGGTACCTGAACTAGCAGATTCCTCGGCCTTCACCCATTATAGGCTCATATAGACCAAGTTTAGCTCAGGGTACACATTTCCCTATGGCCATACGGAGATGAAAATCTCACGAAGACATAGGTACAGTATCCCGGAAGCAATCCACTAACTCATACGAAGGTGAAAACCTTACGAAAGCGTAGCTTCTCACCCCCACTTAAGGGTGCGACCAGAACGGCCATGCAAATGCATTGTACGACAACAGGATAACAGACATATGCAGCAAACATGTGTAAAGAAGGATCAAATTTTTAAAAATTTTCAAACGTCCAACACTAAGATAGAAAATAATCAATTTCTTGGCTAGACTCTCTTATGTCCCCAGTGGAGTCGCCAAGCTGCCAAAACCTCCTCTTTAAAAAAATGAGATTTTTAAAGACGGAGAGGATATTTTAAAAACGAGAGTCGCCACCAACCTTTTAAAGTGTGATTGGATCACTTCATAAAACGTTTTGGTCTACGAAATTACAAAAAAATAGATTCGGGAGTCAGTTACGGACAAGGAAGGATTAGCACCCTCGTAACGCCCAAAATTGTACCAAATTGAATAATTTTGTCCTAATGTCAGAAGTTTGAAAGAATTTAGAAATGAGACTTCCTTTTAAAACCGTAATATTTTGAGTTAAAAAGAATCAAGATTCCTTCGTTTCAAAAGAGTACAAACATCAAACCCAGCATGATTGGACAGGATATTTTTAAACTTTCGTAACTGAAATCATCTTGTGATTTGTAAAACTCGTTTAAAAGGATATTTTTAGATATTTAGACAAACGGGAAATTGCAACCCAGCATGTTAGGGCACTACTTCCCGAATTCCTAAATATCAAAACATTGCCTCACTTTTTAAAATCTTTTGGATCGAATGAAATATAAAAATTCTTTAAAATGATAATGCGTTTAACACATTACAAAGAATCAATATTTAAATAAATTAACCTACATAATACCTTCTTTAACATTCCACGCAAATATAATATAAAAGCAATGAATAATGGCATAAATTACACAATATGCGTTATCATTTTATACATAAATTATCATAAATAACATAAATGTTCATGCACCATTCTTACATGCAAAATACAAGTAGTGCATAATGAATACGACAAATATAAATTGCAATATACATAATGTTTTATGCAAATGCAACTTAAATCAACATAAATAATTCATTTCATGCGAATATGTAAAAACAAAAACAAATAATATATAAGATTTAACCTACTAAACAATATCAAAATAAAAGAAAACCAAAAATAAATAAGCAAATTAAAATATAAATCAAAGAAAATAAAAATAAAGATATTTAGAAATATTTAGAATAATATAAAAATAATAAAGGAGAATCCTTTTTTTTTTTAAAAGATGCATGCATAAATCATATTATAAGGTTTAATAACTTAATATACTAAGAAATTGTCGAAGGCATTTTTAACGGGTTTGAAAAAAATGGGGTTCGACTTTAAGAAAAATGAAAACGGGAGTCGCCACCAATCTTTTTAGGTGTGATTGGATCACCTTATAAAATGTTTTGTTTTAAAACATTAATTTTGGTCTACGAAAGTCAAGAAAACGGATTCGGGAGTCGGTTACGTACGAGGAAGGGTTAGCACCCTCGTAACGCCCAAAAATTGGTACCTAATTGATTATCAAGTGTCTTTAATGTCGGAAATTTGAAAGTTTTAAGATGCAAACCTCTTTTAATTAGAATGTCTCAATTTTGAAAATTAAGGCTCACTTATATCAAACGAGTCAAAACATCACATCCAGTAAGTTAGGACGCAACATTTTAAAACCTTCGAAACTAAGCTCGTCTTTCGAAAATTTCTATCTCGAAACAACAAAACGCCATATCCAGTAAGTTAGGACACTATGTTTTGAAATCTCGAAATAATTGTTTAAGTTTTGAAAACTCAAAATCACTTAGAAGGGTGCTTGACTATTCGAATTCACCGAGGAGAGTCGCAACCCAGTAAGTTAGGGCACTACTTTCCTCGAAGCTCCCAAATATCAAACATTGCCTTTTTTTTAATTTTGGAATATCTTTTAATCGATACATGAGGATAACATATCATACTAGCATATTGCAAAACATAACTATTACAACAATATATGTTATAAATAACCTAGATTTTTATACAAACATGAATAATACGTAGAAAATATAGCTAACATAATAATCATACATGACAAATGTGAATAATATATAAGAACGAATATAGCTAACATAATAATCCTACATACATTTAAAAATGAAGCATGGAAAATTTTAAAACAGAAATTATATACAAATAAGATAGGTAATATACATTTAAAGATAAATAAATAAAACACTTATACAAATAATAAAACATATAATGCCAACATATATTCAAATAAATTCATGAATAAAATAATGCATGATACTTAATATATACATACAAAGATAATAATAATACATTAATATATATAAGAATGATAATAATGTATATATATATCAATTCTAAAATAAAAATACAACACTTAATAATAATTTTAAATTAGCATTTGGTATTTAAATAATAAAAAATATAAAAGAATTAATATATATAATAAAATAATTAAAAAATAATTAATTTAGAATAAAATAATACATAATAAAAAATAAGTAATTAATAATATAATAAACATATAATACAAATATAATATTTTAATAATAATTTCAAAATATATAATAATAATAAATAATTTACATAGTAAATAAAATAATTATATAATATATAATATAAAAGTATATAGGTTTAAAATTACAATAATATATATAATATATAAATAATTAATTAATAAAATATAATAGTTAAGGATAATATATATAAATAATAATATAAAATAATAATATTTATAATACATAATAAATAATATGTAATAATAATATATAAAATAAATAACATATAATAAAATAATCATATAACATATAATATAAGAAAATAAAATAAATAATTATAAAAATAAATAAAACATAGGTCTAATTTTAAATTTTTAAAATCTACATGGGGCAAAATTTTAAAAAATAAAATAAATTAGGGACCCTTGAGAAATGCACTCAAAATGTGAGGGACTCATAGGGTAATTAAACCCTCCTTAAAACGATGTCGTTCCTGGGATAAACTTTAAAGAAGCTGTTAGGACTAAATTGAAACAAGCATAAAATATTAGGGGAAAATTATAAATACAATAAAATGAAATTGCAAATGTTAAAAATGCGGAGGGATCGATTGCACAAATAACCCTTTTGTCGAAAACACGCGGATCCTTCCCGGGTCACGGGTCAACGCGCGGATCTTGGGCCTTGAAACGACACTGTTTTGGTTACTAAACGGTCATTCCAAAACGATGTCGCATCCCTCTCCTATATAATCCAAACTTCAGCTTCAAAAATCATTTTAATCCCCTGTAAAAAAAACAAAAAACAACTCTCTGAAATTCTTCCCAGTCCTCTGACCTCCGGCCCTAGGCCAGTCTGCTCCGTTCATCGGACCTCCGTGCTTAGCCCCATGCACCGTCACTAACTCCGCCACACACGGTGGTCGGGATCCGAAAAGCTTCGCTTTTCTCGGCGAATCTAAAAGGTACTTCTTTCTCCTCTATTTTTCAATGTCTTATATGCAGATTGCTTGCAATAAAATAAAAAAATAAAATAAAAGTAGAAAGAGAACAATAGATCACCTTCGTTTCTCGTGAAATCTTTTTGGTATATTATTGCAAAAATATTTGGTGTATAATATCTTTGTGGTGTATCCCTGGTGTTTTTCTCTCTCTGTGTGTGTAAAAATCTTCGCGTGTGTAAGTGTGTAAATCTCTGCCTATGTGTGTAAGTGTGTAAATCTCTGCCTATGTGTGTAAAAAACGTCCGTCCTCCCCTCTTTGTAGGTTTGAAGAAGGCTTTATAGCCTGGAAGCTGTTCTGTTTTGGAAAGAAATCTTAGATTTCTTTCCATATCTGTTTAGGTCTATCGCTGATTTTATTTGTTTTGATTTCCTTCCATTGACTGCGAAAATCACGGTGGTTGCTGGCGTGGACTCGTGCTGACGATGATTTGGCATGATCGGTGGAAATGGCCCTAATACAGTGCTGAAATTTTGGCCCACTGGTGGAGGCGTGATCGGTGGCCGAGCTGAAGGGTCGTGGTGCATTGAAGGGCCTGTGACAATGCATTGATGAACTGAGACAGAGCATTGATGGCCGTTTCGATTTTGGGGAACTGGACAGACGCTCCCCAAATCTTCCAGAAGCAGTGGCGGCTCGAGGAGAAAAAAAAGGCAGAAACCCTAGGGTTTCCTGCCTTGGTGTAATAGGCTGGGCCAATTAGGCCGCTTTAGTCCTGGGCTAATTGTATAACGGGTTTAAGTGTGGGTTTAGCTTAAGTTTGGGTTTGAAAATTATTGGACTGAGTGGGTAATGGTCTGAGGTTTTAAGTATTTGGGCCACAAACACTTGGGCTTTTGTAAACTAGACTGTAATAAATAAACACTTATTTATTGCTGTTTTATTTGGTTTAAGGCCCGGTCAAATTTGGGCTGCTATAGCTGCCCCTCTTTGCTCATTGCTGTGTAATAGGAATCAAGCAAAGACTTATAGATAGACCAAATTTGCCCGGTCTTATCGGATCCTGGTCTTCAATCTGCTCCTTGCGAACTTAAGACTGTCATGCTGATGTTTTCAATATTCTCTCCATCGAATATAGAGATGTCAAATCTGCTACATAGATGTCAAATCATCTTAGATCTACTTCGGCATAAATACCTGAAGGTCAGATCTGCTATGTCTTTGATTTGCTCCTTGTAAACACAAGGATGCTAAATCATCTTGGATCTGCTTCAATATGAAAATATCCGAAGGTCAGATCTGCTATGTCTTCGATCTGCTCTTCGTCGAATACAGAGATGCCAAATCATCTTGGATCTGCTTTAGTGTAAACACCTGAAGGTCAGATCTGCTATGTCTTTGATTTGCTCCTTATAAACACAAGAATGCCAAATCATCCTGGATCTGCTTCGATGTGAAAACATCCAAAGGTCAGATCTGCTATGTCTTCAATCTGCTCTCCGTCGAACATGGAGATGCCAAATCTGTTTCTTCGATTTGTTCTCTGACAATAGAGAGATGCCAAATCATCTTGGATCTGCTTCAGCGTGAACACCTGAAGGTCAGATCTGCTATGTCTTCGATTTGCTCCTTGTAAACACAAGAATGCCAAATCATCTTGGATCTGCTTCCATGTGAAAACATCCAAAGGTCAGATCTGCTATGTCTTCGATCTGCTCTCCGCTGAATATGGAGATGCCAAATCTGTTTCTTCAATTTGTTCTCTGACAATACAGAGATGCCAAATCATCTTGGACCTGCTTCAGCGTGAACACCTGAAGGTCAGATCTGCTATGTCTTCGATTTGCTCTTTGTAAATGCAAGAATGCCAAATCATCTTGGATCTGCTTCCATGTGAAAACATCTAAAGGTCAAATCTGCTATGTCTTCGATCTGCTCTCCGTCGAATATGGAGATGCCAAATCTGTTTCTTCGATTTGTTCTCTGACAATACAGAGATGCCAAATCATCTTAGATTTGCTTCAGCGTGAACACCTGAAGGCCAGATATACTATACTTTAACCTGTTACCCTACTGCTTAGGGGGTTAAGGCGCATCTTCAATCTGCTCCACTACTGCTTAGGGAGATAAGATCCACAATTTTGACTTGTTACCCTACTACTTAGGGGATTAAGGCGAGTCATCGTTGATCTACTCCGCTACTGCTTATGGAGATAAGATCTGTAATTTTAGTCTGTTACCCTACTGCTTAGGGGGTTAAGGCGCTGAATTTTGTAATTTTCAATCAATCTTGCTACATTGTCCGCTGGGGAATCCACCTGTAGAATTGATTTCCTGGCATTTATGCTTATGCCAAATAATTAAGATGCCATGATCGAAATGAGTCAAATGCTCCTAATTAGACATATTATGATGCAAAATGTTTATGAAAATGACTCCTATTTCGGACGTCATCCCTCATTCCTTCATCGAGGTTTATCCTTACTTTTCTCGAAGTCTCATTCCTACTCAGCTTGTGGGTTTGTACCATTCTTCAAATGCTATGACCCGCTGAAAATATCTGTAAGATGATCCTCTCTTTGTCCAATCATCATTTTGGACCAAAGAAGGAATTTCCTCGAGTTCTTTCAAACCTTACTTACGTGAATTCCGCAAATAATTATTTTGTTTTAGTTTCTTGTATTATCTAGAAATTTCCAGAGTTGTGAGCAAAACTTCATTTGTGAAAATTATTTAGTTCATCTATCATTATTTAATGTAACACACTTTAAGAATAATGGAAGATGAATTTAATCTTGAGAATAATTAGATTTGAATGAATTTGTCAAAAATACAAAGGGAATTAATCTGAAAGACTATCTTTAAGAAGAAATATAATCTAAAGATAGCAAATAGGACAAAGGTTAGATTCCTTAGATATCGCCGCTTGAGCGTTTATACACCAGCTCCATGAAGTCTTTCTTGAGTTCAATATGTGTTTAAAAATCAAAGTACTTTGTTGATGCCCCGATATGCAACGCGCTTCGCTTTTTGTTGAATCAGATATAGCAAGATTACTGTATGCCCTTCAAAATTTGAGCTGCCCTTTCGGGGTTTCAACTGAAAACCCCTTTGGTCACAAGGCGCCTTTTGCGGGTTTTCACCTTGGCCTCTCCATTCTTTTTTTTTTTGAAAACTCAAGGCGCCTTTTGTGGGTTTTCACCTTGGATTTTTTTCTCCCTTAGACAAAGTACTTTTTGACTGAGTCTGAATTCACTGGGTTGGGTAAACTCTTCCCATCCATTTCTGTCAAAATTAATGCATCTCCAGAGAAATCCTTCTTCACGACATACGGCCCCTCCAAATTCGGCATCCATTTTCCTCTAAAGTCTTTCTGAATAGGGAGGATCTTTCTCGATACAAGGTCCCCTTCGTGGAATTCTTTTGGATGAACTTTCTTGTCATAAGCTCGCATCATTCGCTTCTGATATATCTGACCATGGAAAATAGCTTTTAGCCTCTTTTCTTCAATCAAGTTCAACTGGTCATATCGCGATTGAATCCATTCTGCCTCATCCAGCTTTATCTTTGACAAAATTCGAAGAGAAGGTATTTCAACTTCAATAGGTAATACTGCCTCCATCTCATAAACCAGCGAGAAAGGAGTTGCCCTAGTAGAAGTTCTGACAGACGTTCTATAGGCTAAGAGTGCAAATGGTAACTTCTCATGCCAATCTCTGTAGGTTTCAGCCATTTTCCCCACTATCTTCTTGATATTTTTGTTAGCAGCTTCCACTGCCCCATTCATCTTTGGGCGATGTGGAGATGAATTATGATGCTTAATCTTGAACTGACTACAAACTTCTGCTATTGTTTTGCTGCTCAGGTTCAATGCATTGTCTGATATGATTCTCTCAGGCATCCGATACCGACAAATGATCTCTTTCTTCAAAAACTGACTTACTGCCGTCTTAGTAACATTTGCATAAGAAGCAGCCTCTACCCACTTCTTGAAGTAATCAATGGCCACGAAAATAAAGCGATGTCCATTTGAAGCTTTTGGTGATATTGGCCCAATGACATCTATACCCCACATGGAAAAAGGCCATAGAGAAGTCATAACGTGTAGAGCTGAAGGTGGTACATGTATCTTGTCTCCATAAATCTGACATTTATGGCATTTCTTGGCATAGTTGATACAATCCCCTTCCATGGCAGACCAATAATATCCGAACCTCATGATTTGTCTAGCCATCGCGAAACCATTAGCGAGTGTCCCACAAACACCCTCGTGAACTTCTTCTAAAATTAACTTAGCCTCCACGGCATCAACACATCTCAAAAGTACTTGGTCCTTTCTCCTTTTGTACAAGATGTCCCCATCCAAAACGTAATCACAGGCTAATCTCCTTAAAGTTCGCTTATCATTTTTAGTTGCT
Organism: Gossypium anomalum; assembly: GCA_025698475.1. Lineage (NCBI taxonomy): Eukaryota > Viridiplantae > Streptophyta > Magnoliopsida > Malvales > Malvaceae > Gossypium > Gossypium anomalum. The sequence continues at coordinate 2,187,882 of CM046957.1, read as the reverse complement.
CATTGCGGGTATTTACGATCTCTCACATATCGCAATATATCCACGATACCAAGGGTTATCATCCTTTTCTTCTTCCTCAATGTTACAACAACAAGCTGGAGCCTCAAAAATACTCATCTGAATGGGTCTCATCTCTTCCTCTTTATTAGCTCTAATCATTGAAGCCAAGGTTGCTAGAGCGTCTGCCATCTGGTTTTCGTCTCGCTGGATATAATTGAAAGTGATGTCATCAAACTCCTCAAGTAACCCCAAAACTATCTCTCGATAATTGATCAATTTAGGATCCATTGTCTCCCATTCACTTCTAAGCTGGTAAATTACCAACGCAGAGTCTCTATATACTTCCAAGGTTCTTATTCCTCGCGCTATTGCCGCTCGGAGTCCCATGATGCATGCTTCATACTCGGCCATATTGTTTGTGCAATCAAAATATAACTTGCACGTGAATGGATAATAATCATCATTCGAGGATTCCAGGACTGCCCCAATTCTATTTCCCACTGCATTGGATGCTCCATCAAAGTTCACCTTCCAAGGATAATCCTCTGTACCTGCTATACATATCAACTCCTCATTTGGGAAATTGAAATTCAATGGCTCATAGTCCTCTAGAGCTCTACTAGCCAGAAATTCCGCTATCGCGCTTCCTTTTATAGCCTTCTAGCTCACATAGACTATGTTAAGCTCTGAAAGCAAAATTTTCCACCTCGTCATTCTTCCATTTAAAGTTGTTGACTCTATCATATACTTTAAAGGATCAAGTTTTGAAATAAGCCAAGTAGTATAATATAGCATGTACTGTCTTAACCTTCAAGTCATCCAGATTAAAGCACAACACAATTTTTCAATTGGCGAATATCTCATCTCACACTCTATAATTTTTTTACTGAGGTAGTATATCGCCTTCTCCTTTCTTCCTGACTCGTCATGTTGACCAAGCACACACCCCATAGAATTGCTAAACACTGATAAGTACAAGATTAATGGTCTTCCTAGACTAGGTGGAGATAACACAGAAGCATTTAACAAGTATTGCTTGACTTTATCAAAAGCATTCTGGCATTCCTCATCCCAAGTGCATTGGTTGTGTTTTCTAAGGAGGCAAAATATAGGATCACATTTCTTAGTTAATTGTGAAATAAACCGAGCAATATAATTCAACCTTCCGAGAAAACCCCGAACTTCTTTCTGAGTGCGTGGTGAGGGCAAATCTCATATGGCTCTAACTTTGTCTGAGTCAACTTCTATTCTTTTTTCACTGACCACAAAGCCTAGTAATTTCCCCGACCTAGCTCCGAAGGTACATTTTGCTGGATTAAGTTTTAACTGAAACTTCCTTAATCTTAAGAATAATTTCCTTAAAACTTCAATATGTTCCTCCTCTGTTCGAGATTTGGAAATCATATCATCGACATATACCTCAATTTCCTTGTGCATCATATCGTGGAATAAAGTCACCATAGCCCTATGGTATGTTGCCCCTGCATTCTTCAGCCCGAAAGGCATTACGTTGTAACAAAAGATACCCCACAATGTTATGAAGGTGGTTTTATCCATGTCCTCAGGATGCATTTTTATCTAATTGTACCCTGAGAAACCATCCATGAAGGAGAACAACGAATATCTCGCTGTGTTGTCTACCAAAGTATCTATGTGTGGCAGAGGGAAATTATCTTTCGGGCTAGCTTTGTTCAGATCTCTGTAATCAACGCATATTCGTACCTTCCTATCCTTTTTAGGAACTGGTACAATGTTAGCTACCCATTCAGATTACTTTACCTCTTGTAAGAATCCTGTATCGAATTGCTTCTTGACTTCGTCCTTTATTTTCAATACGATATCTGGCCTCATTCTTCGCAACTTCTGTTGGATCGGCTTATAATCCTGCCTTATAGGAAGACGATGCACCACAATATCAGTATTTAACCCTGGCATATCTTGATATGACCATGCGAAGATATCTTTGAACTCGCGTAGCAACTCAATCAGTCCTTGTCTTGTGTTCTCGGCAATATGCGTGCCAATTTTCACCTCTTTTCTTTCCTCTAGAGCTACATTCTCTATTGCTCTTTCTCGTGTGGCATGATGTTTTACCATCCTCAAAAGATCCAAAGACACATCACAATCCTAGACATCTTCAAAATCCTGAGATTCCTCTAAGCACATGTCTTACTCACGAGAGAAATCAAGATTTGTTATATCAGTGCTCATGTCATTGATATCTAGAGATCTGTGAAGTATAAAAAATATACAAAGAATGAATAAATTTAAGAATGATTTTTTTATGTACTATGAATGAAAGAATAAGAATTGTCAAAATTTGACGGAATATTGATCGATAAAAATAAAACAATACTCGTTGAATTGATAAAAGTTATATTTTATTAAAAAGATAATAGATGATCATAAGCCTATTTCACAAATGTGATTCTATTACTCCTAGGCTTTAGAGTAACAAGAATGTTTCGAGAATTACTCTGAAAAATTTCTAAAGACTACAGGAAGATCCTCCACAGTCCAATTATTCAAAGAGCTTCCCGGTTCGTAAGGATGAATGCCCTCAAGGTTTCCTTGCTTTGATCTTTCATCTTGTATAACATTAATCTAAGGACTTCCTTCTATGAGTAACCCTCTCGATATGAAGGTTTGGGATATTGGAGGGAATGTCATCAGCTCCCACTCCACTTCTCTTCTATTGAGGCGTGCCCTTCTTCCCTTTTGGCTTTTCTCAATTTCCTTCCTCCTTTGCTTATAGTCTGGTTTGAAACCTAGACCAAAGCGATCTCTCTTCCCTTTAAGTTCTGGGATTTGAGTCCCTCCTTGTAGGTATTTTCCTAACCCTTTTCCTGGTAAGGCTCCCTTTCCCGCCATCATTTGTAGAGCCATCCTTGTAGCTCCTGCTATCTTGGGCACCAGTAGCTCACTCCCTTTTGAAATGAAGGTTGCATTTACAAACTCTAAAGAGCGAAAGGAACATTCAACAGACTCTTCATTTGTCTCGACATAAGGGGCCTTGCTAGTGACTACAGCTATAATATCCTCCTCTGCATTGATAGTTACTAATCGTCCATCCGTCACTAACTTCAGTTTCTGGTGCAATGATGAAGGCACTGCTCCTGCTAAATGTATCCATGGCCTGCCTAATATGCAATTGTAGGAAGGCTTGATATCCATCACCAAGAAGTCTACTTCGTATATGTTCGGCCCGATTTCCAAAGGGATGTCAATCCTTCCCATCACCTTCCTTTCTGTACCGTCAAAGTCTCTTACCATATTTTGACATGTTTTCATGTGAGAATCGTCAATGGGTAATCTATTTAATGTAGATAATGGTAGAATGTTCAAGGCCGATCCATTATCAACAAGCACGCTTGGGAGTGTATACCCTTTTACATCGAGTAGTGATGTGCAAGGCTTTAGTTAACCCCCTGCCCCCCGGTGGGATTTCATCATCATTAAAGTAGATGAAATTATCGGCACTTATGTTGTTCACCAACCGGTCCAGTTTATTAACAGATATGTCGTGGGTGACATATGTTTCATTGAGTACTTTCATCAATGCCTTCTGATGCACTTCAGAACTCAGAAGTAGAGCCAATACTGATATGCGAGCTGGCTGCCTATGCAAATGCTCGACCACACTCTACTCGCTATGCTTAAGGAACTTTAGAAATTCTTTAGCCTCCTCCTCTTTTACTGGCTCATTGACAAGCATTTCAGCCTCTTTCTCCTTCTCCGCATCTTGGTATTTTTTTGTTTTTGGGCTCCTCTCTCTCGATGCCCATCAGATCATACCGTTTCCCACTCCATGTATGGGAACCCTCAACTTGTACATCCCTAGACGTACTGACTACATCCTCCTTCTCCGGCATTGATACCTGACAGTTATAACTCCATGGTACCCTCTTGTTATCCTTATAAGGAAAGGACATAGGTTTATGGATAATGACTTTAGGCATCGTTTCCACCCCCACTTCATTATTCCCCTGCAGGGAAATACTAATCCTTGGCCGACTAGTTCTTTGCTATTCGTCCTCTAGCACACATACTTGTTTTTCCCTAGAGCTACCTTCAAAAATCTGTAGCTCTTTATTGTCTATAAAGCCTTGTACCAAGGCTTTAAACTAGTCGCATTCCTGGATCTTGTGTCCCTCTTCAACATGGAATCACAATAATTCCTTACTCTTTTATTTCCCTCTTTAGAGATTATCATATCTCTTTTCACCATTTGTTCCCAAATCATCCTCATCGGTATCCTCACCTTAGCAACATCTTTCTTAATTTTTCTCTCACTGGCTTCGCCAATGGCATTCACTCCTTGCCCATCATGATTTTGCAACGGGTTTTCAGTACCAGGGGTATTGTCGAACTTCACTACCCCCACCTTAATAAGCATCTCTACGGCTTTCTTGAAACCAGTACAATTTTCAACCGAATGTCCCTGTATTCCCGCATGGTATTCGCATCTGGCATTTGCGTCATACCATTTAGGGTATGGGGGCTACAGTGGTTTCAAGTGGAAAAGAGAAATAGCATGTGCATCGTATAAGCTCTGATAAATCTCACGATACGTCACGGGGATAGGTGTGAATTGCATCATTTCAGAATTCTATCTTGTACCCGGCTCCTTCTTTTGAGAACTTTGTTGCTCAACCGCAGCTGTTTTAGGCTGACCAACTGTGATTGCTCTCGTGTTGTAGGTACTTGTGTTATTCACTTCACCATCCTTTCTCATTGGGGCCGATCTTTTGGTCATTTTCCCTCAATTTTGCCACCCCTTATGGTATTCTCGATCATCTCTCCTGCCATGACTATGTCCGCAAAACTTTTGGTAGTGCTTCCAATCATGTGAGTAATGAATGGAGCTTTTAGAGTATTGATGAATAACATGGTGGTCTCTTTCTCCAGCAGTGGTGGTTGAACCTGCATTGCCACCTCTCTCCACCTCTGCGCATATTTCCTAAAATTCTCATTAGGCTTCTTCTCCATGTTTTGCAGAGTGATCTTATCAGGAGTCATGTCAGTCACATGATTGTACTGCTGCATGAAGGCTTTTGCAAGATCGCTCCATGAATTTATTCTAGCCCGGCTCAACTGATTGTACCACCTAGCTGCCCCTTCCACTAAACTGTCTTGGAAACAATGGATCAACAACTGATCATTGTTTGCGTACCCGGTCATCCTTCTACAGAACATCGTGATGTGGGCCTCTGGGCAAGTAGTACCATTGTACTTCTCAAACTCTGGCATCTTGAATTTTTGAGGAAGCACCAAGTCTGGGACCAAGCTTAGATCTTTGGCATCAACTCCATGATGCCCATCAGCACTCTCTAAAGCTTTAAATTTCTCCTCCAACCATCGGCAACGTTCCTCTAACTGTTTTGTAGCTTCGGCTCTCAAATCTTCTTTTTCAGCTATATCCAAATCAGGAATAAGAGGATTGGTAGGGTTATCACCCAAATTGAATCCCGAGCCAGTTGGGTAATTCATATGGATCCCAGCATCAACCGGCCCATGTTGAGGCCTTATACTGATAGACAGTCTTTTAGGAGGTGCATCGGTTTGTGTAGGCCCGTGGGGTGGAGTAAAGCCTAGAGGATGATCTTCTTCCTCCTCACCAGTGATTGCCATAGGGGCTTTTCCATTATCAGTGGCCCTCAGCAACTGAGCCATCTCAGTCATCATATTCCTTTGAGCCTCTAGCATTTGCTCCCTCATGTCGTTTTGCATCTTGGCCAATTGCTCTTGCAATTGGTCCTGCATGTCCTTTTGTAGCTGTTCAAACCTTTGATCCATATTTCTAGATTTTGCACGAGTTCCGTACTGACGCATGGCTTCCAGATTTTCTTTTCTACTTCTGTGGTAATTTTAACTAATTAGGGTCTTTCTATAACTTTGAATGCAAACGATGCGATGAAATAATATAAGATGCAAATGCATGAAAGCAAAAAGAACATCGATTCTGATTTAATCTCATTTAGAAAACTTTATTTAGAAAAAGAATACCTTTATATATAAGAGGATTACAAATACGCTTTTGCCCTAATGCCCAAAGTTTTAACTCTATCTAATAAAAGGGCTAACTCTCGACCTACATCCGACGATGACTTATGCATCATACTCAATACGTCAGCTCGTATTGCCAAGTCTCAAACGTGTTCAACTACCTCTCGGATCTGAATTACGGCTTCTCCAATAAGGTAATCTCTATCTCTAACTTGTTCTTTAGGCTGGCACAGTTCTCCCTTTAAATAATCCTCTTGTGCCTCAAACTGCTCGATAAAAAGCTTACTATCTTGCAATGCTGATTCCAACTCCTCAACTTTGCCTTTTAGTTTTTTTACCTCTACCATGGAGTCACTACTTCGTTGCAGATGAAGGGATCGTCCAAGCTCAGTCACCTTAGTTTTTAACCCTTGATTTTCTTTCTCTAAAGTCAAATTCCGTAATTGCATCTCTTGGAACTTCCTCTCCCAATATTCGGCTTTGGACTTTTCCTCCTAGACCTCTTTCTACAACTGATCTGAAGACCCTCCTATTCTCGCTCTCTTCAAGGATACTTGTGCCCTTTTGTAATGCTCCTTTAAATCATCTTGATCTTCTTCAGTCTTCCTTTTCTCATTCCTTTCTTTTTCAACCTCCATCTTTTGAACGTCGACGTCTAGGCTCAAGTATATTTTTTCTTCCTTGAGCTTTGCTATCCTCTTTTCGAGCTCCAAGCTCTTTCTCTCGAACTCTTGCTTCATAATTTCTAACTCTGAGGGCGTCACTTGCAAATATTCCTCCATCGGTTGAGCTTCTTCCACGCTTGGCCTAGGGATGTTATCATTAATCCTTCTACCTCTCCACTCGATGTACCCTGGAGTCGTAGCAGGGCTAATAGCTACTCTCTTTAATCGACAAGTCCTGTTCCAAGCACTAGAGATCTCACTGACCTTCCTCTTGTAGTCAGCTCCTCTATACACGAACTCACTTTGAACCAACCCGTAAGTTGTCAGTATGAACTGTCTCAATCCATGTTGCCTCAACACAAGCAAAGGGGCATATCCAATGGCACCCTAAATTCCCAACAAACGGACCCAATCAAAACTGCCGCATCGGTAAAGAACCTCACTAGGAATCATCCATGGAGCCCTCTACTCCACACCCTTTGACTGCAGGTTCTGAAGTAGCACTATCCAAATTTTTTAGGAACATCAACTCTCCTAGTTGAAGCTGCTATGTCCTTCAATGGGGAATAATCCTCGAAGAAGACCTGACAAACCACTCTATCTATCAATCAGAGGTGACTGTAGAACCAAGCTAAAAGTAACTGATCACAACCAACAAACCTGCTTGCACTGGCCCTCTTACATGCATTCAAGGACCTGAATGTCTCCGCCAAAATCCCAGGAACAGAAGTGACCCGTTTGCTAAGTCGATGGAAGAGATCCGTGGTCGCCTCGTCCACATATCCTAAGGCCCTGGGGAAAACCATCAATCTGTATAAGCTTAAGGCAAAAATGTCTACCCTCTTCGCCTCGTTTGGCTATGTCTGGATTAGATCTTTCAAAGCTCCCCACAGAATGCACTTACTCATACCCTTTTCCTTAATTCTAGCCATGATCCACTGCTCGCTCATCCCCGTAACGGTCATTAGCTTCTTACCAAAGGTTGAGACACAAGCAGCTCGAGAATAAATCTTATCACACTAAAATCTAGGACACCGAAGTAAGGCTGTGTACTCCTCCACAGTAGGCACTAAATCTACCTCCCCAAAGGTAAAACAACTGTATGTTGGGTTCCAAAACTGAGCGAGAGCTCGAAACAAGAGCTCATCAACCTGAATATCAAACAAATAGGGCTAATCTCCGTAATTACCGTAGAATGATTGCTTGGTCTCATTAACCCACTGATCCCAAATCGCCTTAAGCTCCTGCAGATTATTTTGTATGACACTGATACAAGTGTAGTCTGACAGCTCTGACATATATCCCACAGTTATGCTATCCCCTTTTCCTAGCTGAGTTTGCTCCGACCATCTATGGACGTTAGCGTTGCCCTCCACTCTATCAAGAAGTCTGTTTTCCATAATAAAATTTCCTAACTTAGAAACCGACCGTGAATCGATACCTTTTAGATGTAATCTGACATGCAACAAAACAAAAAAAAAAATTGTCAGCATCATATGATAAATAACTTATAAGGGTGATAATCTAGAGTACCACTATCCAAATTGAGCTCTTACGGTTTTTCTATATGAGGTTTTAGTTCTAAAGTTTAAGGTACCCAAACCAGTAGATTCCTCGATCCTCACCCATTATAGGCTTATTTGAATCGAGTTCAGTTCAGGGGAATACATTTCCCTATGGCTACACGGAGATGAAAATCTCACAAAACCATAGGTACGGATGTATCCCGAAAGTGATCCACTATCCTGCACGAAGGCGAAAACCTCACGAAGGCGTAGTTTCTCACTCCCACTTAAGGGTGTGACCACAACGGTCATGCAATGTGTATCAGAGTATTGCATCATATGTAATAATACAAACACATGTAATGCAAAGGGGATTGAATTTTAAAATTTTTCAAATTTTTGATATTAAGACAAAAGGTAATCAATTATACGGCTTGACTCTCTGATTTGTCCCCAGTGGAGTCGCCAAGCTGTCGAAGGCATTTTTAACGGGTTTGAAAAAAATGGGGTTCGACTTTAAGAAAAACGAAAACGGGAGTTGCCACCAATATTTTTGGGTGTGATTGGATCACCTTATAAAATGTTTTGTTTTAAAACATTAATTTTGGTCTACGAAAGTCGAGAAAACGAATTCGGGAGTCGGTTATGTACGAGGAAGGGTTAGCACCCTCGTAGCGCCCAAAAATTGGTACCTAATTGATTATCAAGTGTCTTTATTGTCAGAAATTTGAAAGTTTTAAGATGCAAACCTCTTTTAATTAGAATGTCTCGATTTTGAAAATTAAGGCTCACTTATTTCAAACGAGTCAAAACATCACATCCAGTAAGTTAGGACGCAACATTTTAAAACCTTCAAAACTAAGCTCGTCTTTCGAAAATTTCTATCTCGAAACAACAAAACACCATATCCAGTAAGTTAGGACACTATGTTTTGAAATCTCGAAATAATTGTTTAAGTTTTGAAAACTCAAAATCACTCAGAAGGGTGCTTGACTATTCGAATTCACCGAGGAGAGTCGCAACCCAGTAAGTTAGGGCACTACTTTCCTCGAAGCTCCCAAATATCAAACATTGCCTTTTTTTTTTTAACTTTGGAATATCTTTTAATCGATACATGAGGATAACATATCATACTAGCATATTGCAAAACATAACTATTACAACAATATATGTTATAAAATAACCTAGCATTTTTATACAAACATGAATAATACGTAGAAAATATAGCTAACATAATAATCATACATGACAAATGTGAATAATATATAAGAACGAATATAGCTAACATAATAATCCTACATACATTTAAAAATGAAGCATGGGAAATTTTAAAACAAAAATTATATACAAATAAGATAGGTAATATTCATTTAAAGATAAATAAATAAAACACTTATACAAATAATAAAACATATAATGCCAACATATATTCAAATAAATTCATGAACAAAATAATGCATGATACTTAATATATACATACAAAGATAATAATAATACATTAATATATATAAGAATGATAATAATGTATATATATATATCAATTCTAAAATAAAAATACAACACTTAATAATAATTTTAAATTAGCATTTGGTATTTAAATAATAAAAAATATAAAAGAATTAATATATATAATAAAATAATTTAAAACATAATTAATTTAGAATAAAATAATTGTAACACCCATAATACTAAGTCTTTTAGTATAGGAGATTTCCATACATACTATTAAAATGTGATTACATTAACATACAACCTTCACTTATAGAATATAATCTTTTAACCAAAAATGATTTAATTTATAACTGGCACAACCAAAATAAGCCTAGCAACTAAACCATATTAGCGAGGCCGAAGTTTACGATACTACTTGTAATGAGTTACATTTTAACCTATACATGCCGTAATGTTTACAAGAATTCTGGCTAAAACAAAAGTAAGTACCAAGACGTTGAAGGATGGTGTGATGACTTTGACGATGATTAGGGGCACACTAGAGTGGATCGCAAGAACCTAAACAAGTGTCAAACAGCGCAACAATGAGTATAAACTCAGTAAGTTATAAGCATTGCATTACCGTCCATTTAATAAAAAGGCTTGAAAGAGACAAACAAAATAAATAAATAATATAACAAAGTCCCGAATATCCAGGTCCTCACTACCAACTCATATAACATTTCACATAATTCTCGACGCATTGCTACTTATCGTTTTGTTGTTGTTTAGTTTATAGAAAATTTTAATATCTCATCCATATCAACATGACTATACGCTCTTCACCTTAAATACCACCCCCACAGAGGTTCCGGCTTACTAAGCTCAATTCTATATATATAAACATAATGTCTGTGCTTCACGAAATCAAAGTATCTACTCATTCAACTGTTCATAATTTACTCGATAAAGTCGTACACAAAACATTCATAATAATTTTGAAATTACACAGTAAATCCGCACACTTAGTGCTTAATAATCGAAGTCCGCACACTTAGTGCTTAATAATCGAATTTGCACACTTAGTGCAGGGAATTCAAACTCGCACACTTAGTGCCTACATTATCATCGTAAATGTTTATACTCGCACACTTAGTGCCGAGACCACCAATTCAATACCAGCATTCATGTGTATATATATATATTTTTATGTTCTACCATTCGGTATACATACCTAGATAGTAGGATGATACATATCAGGATAATAGTTGTGCTTAACAACTTACCTTGTGTTGGGGAGGACGGTTCCAACTCGGCTACTCGATGATCTTTCCTTTGCCTTTGTTTAATTCTTCTCCTTTATCTTCTCGAGCTAAATCAATGAGTTAATTAGTTTAACTGTTTTGTTACATATTTATATCTAAATATTTAGGATCTCAACTCATAGAATATACATGGTGATCTTTTATTTTTCTACTATATGTTTTTAAGCTATTTGACTAATAACTACATGCTATCACTCTACTATTTATAACTCTCGGTCACACAAGCATATATATATATATATATATGTAATTGACATTCGGCAACCATTCTTGCTAACTACTCATTTCTAGACAATTTTATATGCATATAGTCCAAAAGTGATATCATGAATGGACACACATTTATATAGATATATATACATATAGCCGTATATGCAAAACTTAAGCTCAATCATCACTTATGTTCTTACTTTGATATACGAATGTGTACACATACATCTATGATTTATTTCATTTCAAGGTTCATATCCATTATAAAAATTCAATCAATTAGACCAACATCATTCCCTTAATTAACCTTAAAGAATTTAAATTAATTTCATACATGTACCCTTTTGTGGCCATTCACCTATAATCAACTTTGTCTTCACCTATATAATTTAATCTAGGTGGCCGAATATACATACTCCCATATAATGAAATTTTTATTGCCTTTTACCTTTGATTTCTACCAATTAATCACCTAGCCGAAAATCCTAAGCTAGCTAATTCACTCATTTGTTCATACCATATTCACGAATCAATTGTCATCTAATTTCCAATTTCACTAATCAAATCCCTACTCTCATTTCTTACCACATTCAACAAAGAAATTTTTAAGGCATTTCTTCCTATCCATCCCATAGCCGAATATTTCCATCCATTACCAAATTTCATCATTCACTAGTTTACCCAACTCACATCTAATCCCCATTTATAATACATTCACAATTAACCATTTTCATGCTCCAATCATCACAACATCAAAGCATAATTCAAGAATTACTCATCCATGGCCGAATTCATTTCTATCAATCTTAACAAGAAAAACAAAAATTTAAACCATGGGTTAAGTGTGAATTCAAGCTAGCAACTTAAATCATGCATGGATTTCAAAAAGGTAACACCAAACATACCTCTTCCTAGCATACAAGCATGGCCGAATCCTTAAGGTTTTCTTTCCTTTCCTTTTTTCTTTGTTTTCGGCTTGAGAAGAAGACAAGATGAACATATTTTTTTTTTTTTTTTATTTACTATTATTTCACAAATATAGTTTAATATTGTATTAAATTTATCTTGGTGGAATTCATCATATCATGGCCGGCCACTAATAAAGAAAAAGGAAATTTGACATGCAAGACCACCTTTGTTAAATCATGCACTAATGGATCCTTGTTATTTATCCTATCACCTTTTAATTTGTTTCATATAAGTCCATTTGATAATTTCACCACAATTGACCAAATTGACGTACAAAACTTTTCGCACATGCATTTACTCACGTCATAATCATGAAATAAAATTTTAAATTATTTATAGGACTCGGTTTTGTGGTCCAGAAACCACTTTCCGACTAGGGTCAAATTAGGGTTGTCACAACTCTCCTCTTAAAGAATTTTTCGTCCCAGAAAAATCTTACCCGTGAATAGGTTAGGATATCGGTCCTTCATAGTGTCTTCAAGTTCCCAAGTAGCTTCTTCAACTCCGTGTTTAACCCACGTATTTTTACTAAAGGAATTTTCTTATTTCGTAATTCTTTTACTTCATGCGCTGAATCACGAACCGGCTCTTCCTCATAACTCAAATCAGGTTGGATTTCAATTTCTAATGGATTTAGTATGTGGGACGGATCAGATCTATAACGTCGAAGCATTGAGACATGAAAAACGTTGTGAATCTTCTCAAGTTCAGGGGGTAAAATCAATCGATAAGCAATCGGCCAATTCGTTCGGATATCTCAAATGCGCCCGATGAACCTCGGACTTAATTTGCTCTCGGCGAATCGAATCGAGTACCTTTTCCAAGGCGAAACTTTAAGAAACACCTTGTCTCCAACCTGATATTCAATGTCCTTCCGTTTCAAGTCTGCATAGGATTTCTGACGATCTGAAGCTGCTTTCAAGCTTTCACGGATTATCTTTATTTTCTGCTCAGCATCCCTGATTAAATCAACCCCGAAGATTTTACTCTCACTAAGCTCAGTCCAAAATAATGGTGTACGGCACTTACGACCATATAAAGCTTCATAAGGTGCCATCTTGATACTTGATTGAAAACTATTGTTGTAAGCGAATTCGACCAAAGGTAGATATCTCTCCCACGAATCACCAAGCTCTAAGATACAACATCTCAACATGTCCTCGAGTATTTGAATTATCCGTTCGGATTGACCATCAGTTTGGGGATGAAAAGCAGTGCTAAAGTGCAACTTGGTACCCAAGGCTTCTTGCAATTTCTTCCAAAATCGTGATGTAAACCTCGGGTCCCTATCAGATACAATTGAATTGGGTACTCCATGTAACCGAACGATTTGAGAAACGTATAGTCGCCAATTTATCAAGTGAAAAATCCATACGGACGGGGAATAAAATGAGCGGACTTCGTCAATCTGTCTACAATCACCCATTGAATCTTTCTTACTTTGAGTAACAGGTAACCTAGATACAAAATCCATAGTGATTCGATCCCATTTCCATTCAGGTATTAGGATTGGCTGAAGTAATCCCGAAGGCATTTGATGTTCCGCCTTCACTTGTTGACATATTAAACACTTCGAAACATAGTTAGAAATGTCTCGTTTCACACTAGGCCACCAAAATTGACGTTTTAGGTCATTGTACATTTTGTACTTCCGGGTGTATTGACATTTCGACTACTATGAGCCTCACCCAAAATCATCCGAATAAGTTCTGAGTTTCTTGGAACACACAATCGGTTTCTAAACCTTAAACAGTCGTCGTCGTCGATTTGAAACTCTGATTTTGTACCCGCGGTACATTCAACTCGTTTAGCAACCAATTCACCATCAACTTTTTGAGCTTCATTGATTTGATGAATCCACGAGTGGTCTAGCCCTTAATTTCGCTACTAATGCATTATCGGATAGAGTGACAAGTGTATGCGTTCATGGCTCGTAATGCAAACAATGATTTGCGACTTAACGCATCAGCAACTACGTTAGCCTTTCCCGGGTGATAGTCGATGATCAGTTCATAATCTTTCAACAACTCGAGCCAACGTCTTTGTCGCAAATTCAATTCTCTCTGAGTCATCAAATATTTGAGGCTTTTATGATCCGAGTATACATGACACTTCTCGCCAAATAAGTAATGTCGCCATATTTTTAAAGCAAAAACAATTGCGGCTAACTCGAGATCGTGAGTCGGATAGTTCTTCTCATGTGGCTTCAAGCTATGCGGATGCGTATGCTACCACTCGACCTTCTTGCATCAATACACAACCCAACCCAAGCAAAGACGCATCACTGTAAATAACAAACTCTTTACCGGATTCGGGTTGAACTAGCACTGGAGCTTCAGTTAAATAAGTTTTCAGTTGATCGAAACTTCTCTGACATTTTTCTGACCAAACAAACTTAACATCTTTCTGAAGTAGTCTTGTCATTGGTGTGGCTATCGTTGAAAAATCCTTTACAAAACGTCTGTAATAATAAAGCAAGTCCCAAAAAGCTCCGAACTTCAGTAATATTCCTCGGAGGCTTCCAATTAAGTATGGCTGTAATTTTACTCGGATCAACTCGAATACCCGACGCAGACACCACATGACCCAGAAAACTAACTTCTCTCAACCAGAACTCACATTTACTAAACTTAGCATACAATTGCTTGTCCGCAAAATCCGTAACACCAATCTCGGTGCTCAAGATGTTGATTTCGTTTCTCGAATAGACCAAAATGTCATCGATAAACACAACTACAAACCGATCCAGATATGGTCCGAAAATCCGATTCATCAAATCCATAAATACCGCAGAGGGCATTAGTAAGCCCAAATGGCATTACTAAGAACTCATAGTGTCCATATCTCGCTCACGAAGCGGTTTGGGGATATCTCGAGTCTCTAACTCATAAGCGATAATATCCCGATCTCAAATCTATCTTGAAAATACAGAGGGCCCTTTTTGGTGATCGAATAAATCATCAATACGTGGTAGCGGATATTTATTCTTTATTGTCACTTTATTCAATTGCGATAGTCGATGCATAATCGCATGATTCCGTCCTTCTTTTCACAAACAACACCGTGCACCCCAAGGTGAGGAACTTGGACAAGCGAAACCTCTATCCATCAACTCTTGCAACTGGGTTTTCAATTCTCTCAATTCGTTGGTGCCATACGATACGGAGTGTAGAAATCGGTGTAGTCCGGTATAAGTTCAATGCCAAACTCTACCTCCCGACGGTGGTAACCCCGGTAGTTCCTCGGGAAAAACATCCGGATAATCACAGACCACTGGCACTGTTTCAAGCTTCTTTCCTAACTCTTTGTCGTCAAACACGTATGCCAGATATACCTCACACCCCTTTCTCATATGTTTTTGGGCCATCATCGAGGATATAACTGCTGGTAACTCGACCCTATCAGAAGACTCGATTCGGATTATCTCATCGTTTGCACATCTCAAATCAATAGTCATTCCTTTGCAATTTACCACTGCATCATGAACAGTCAACCAATCCATACCAAGGATAACATCAAATTCATCAAACGGTAAGAGCATCAAATCAGCTGGAAAGCAAGAGTCTCTGACTACTAGAGGACATTTCTTACACACCTTATCCACAAATACATAACGACCCAATGGGTTTGACACTCGGATTATGAACTCGATGAGACTCGGATGTGTAGAGTCTTACTAGATACTAAAGTCTCACATATATATGAATGAGTGGAACCGGGGTCAATCAAAGCAATGACATCGAGATTAAAGAGAGTAAAAGTACCGGTGATAACATCGGAGAAGATGCTTCTCTCGCGCGCACGGATGGCATAAGCTCTAGCAGGAGCACGAGTCTCAGATCGATCAGCCGTATCAGAAGTCCCTCTCTGACCCCCACTCCTACCTCCGGTATTTCTCGATGGTCTACCTCTAGCTGTTGCGCCGGTCGATCTCGTACCTTGTACCTTATTCTTCTCATCCAGGCCCGCACAATCTCGAATAAAATGATCCCGCGATCCGCATCTATAACAGGCTCGGTTAATAGACTTACCCCAACATTCACCTACATGTCGTCTTCCACATTGTGCGCATTCGGGTTTTTGTTGTCGATTGTTACCCACACTTGCAACCGAAGTAACTCGAGAATCCGTTGTGATTCGCTCCTAATAGAAATTCCCATAGCCGCTTTTGATTTGTTAGTATCGTCCACGAATTTCTTTGGAGTCGAAAAAGTAGTTTTACCCGCCGTTCTTTTACGAAAGTCTCTGGCTTCTGATTCAGCTTTCTTTTTCTCCTTCCCGAGTTCTTCAGCTTTGCATGCCCGTTCAACCAGTGTTACGAATTCCTTTATCTCTAAAATACCCACCAGTAGCTTTAAATCTTCATTCAACCCTTCTTCAAACCTTTTACACATAGCAACTTCATCAGCTACGCACTCTCGAGCATATCGACTGAGTCTTACAAACTCGCGTTCGTATTCAGATACTGTCAAACGACCTTGTTTGAGCTCCAGAAATTCTTTACGCTTTTGATCAATGAATCGTTGACTAATATACTTTTTCCGAAATTCCTCCTGAAAGAAATCCCAAATAACGCGTTCCTTTGGAACAATAGAGATCAGAGTTCTCCACCAATAATAGGCCGTGTCCCGCATTAAGGATATAGCACACTTCAGGCACTCATCAGGCGTGCAAGAAAGCTCTTCAAAAACGCGAATGGTGTTATCAAGCCAAAACTCGGCCTTTTCAGCATCATCAGTAGCTGTAGCTCGAAATTCCTCAGCCCCGCGCTTTCTCACCAAATCTACAGGAGGTTTACTCAGCCTCAAAGGATCAATATTCGTTGGTATGTTAGGAACCTGAGGCGGACTATTTAAGTTTGGAAACGGCTGAGCAGCCGGGTTCGTCCGGGCATAATGTGCGACCCATTCATTCATCATAGAAAAGAAGGCTTGTTTTGCCCCATCATCTTGATTATTTGCAGATGACTGAGGTTCAGCAGGCGGTGTTCCTTGTGCAGGAGCAGCCGCTACACTTTCAACATCATCCGCCAAGGCTCTCTCAGGATTAGGTTCCATTGACTAATCAAAACAATAATTTCAACCATCAAAAGCCATCACACTATCATAGATTAACATTAAGGCATGTATAGCTAGACTCGTACGCTCTACGGTAGTCCTAGAACCGACTAAACCGTAGCTCTGATACCAATAATTGTAACACCCATAATACTAAGTCTTTTAGTATAGGAGATTTCCATACATACTATTAAAATGTGATTACATTAACATACAACCTTCACTTATAGAATATAATCTTTTAACCAAAAATGATTTAATTTATAACTGGCACAACCAAAATAAGCCTAGCAACTAAACCATATTAGCGAGGCTGAAGTTTACGCATACTACTTGTACGAGTTACATTTTAACCTATACATGCCGTAATGTTTACAAGAATTCGGCTAAAACAAAAGTAAGTACCAAGACGTTGAAGGATGGTGTGATGACTTTGACGATGATTTCGGGGCACACTAGAGTGGATCGCAAGAACCTAAACAAGTGTCAAACAGCGCAACAATGAGTATAAACTCAGTAAGTTATAAGCATTGCATTACCGTCCGTTTAATAAAAAGGCTTGAAAGAGACAAACAAAATAAATAAATAATATAACAAAGTCCGAATATCCAGGTCCTCACTACCAACTCATATAACATTTCACATAATTCTCGACGCATTGCTACTTATCGTTTTGTTGTTGTTTAGTTTATAGAAAATTTTAATATCTCATCCATATCAACATGACTATACGCTCTTCACCTTAAATACCACCCCCACAGAGGTTCCGGCTTACTAAGCTCAATTCTATATATATAAACATAATGTCTGTGCTTCACGAAATCAAAGTATCTACTCATTCAACTATTCATAATTTACTCGATAAAGTCGTACACAAAACATTCATAATAATTTTGAAATTACACAGTAAATCCGCACACTTAGTGCTTAATAATCAAGTCCGCACACTTAGTGCTTAATAATCGAAGTCGCACACTTAGTGCGGGAATTCAAACTCGCACACTTAGTGCCTACCTTATCATCGTAAATGTTTATACTCGCACACTTAGTGCCGAGACCACCAATTCAATACCAGCATTCATGTGTATATATATATTTTTATGTTCTACCATTCGGTATACATACCTAGATAGTAGGATGATACATATCAGGATAATAGTTGTGCTTAACAACTTACCTTGTGTTGGGGAGGACGGTTCCAACTCGGCTACTCGATGATCTTTCCTTTGCCTTTGTTTAATTCTTCTCCTTTATCTTCTCGAGCTAAATCAATGAGTTAATTAGTTTAACTGTTTTTGTTACATATTTATATCTAAATATTTAGGATCTCAACTCATAGAATATACATGGTGATCTTTTTATTTTTCTACTATATGTTTTTAAGCTATTTGACTAATAACTACATGCTATCACTCTACTATTTATAACTCGGTCACACAAGCATATATATATATATATATATATATATGTAATTGACATTCGGCAACCATTCTTGCTAACTACTCATTTCTAGACAATTTTATATGCATATAGTCCAAAAGTGATATCATGAGTGGACACACATTTATATAGATATATATACATATAGCCAGTATATGCAAAACTTAAGCTCAATCATCACTTATGTTCTTACTTTGATATACGAATGTGTACACATACATCTATGATTTATTTCATTTCAAGGTTCATATCCATTATAAAAATTCAATCAATTAGACCAACATCATTCCCTTAATTAACCTTAAAGAATTTAAATTAATTTCATACATGTACCCTTTTGTGGCCATTCACCTATAATCAACTTTGTCTTCACCTATATAATTTAATCTAGGTGGCCGAATATACATACTCCCATATAATGAAATTTTTATTGCCTTTTACCTTTGATTTCTACCAATTAATCACCTAGCCAGAAAATCCTAAGCTAGCTAATTCACTCATTTGTTCATACCATATTCACGAATCAATTGTCATCTAATTTCCAATTTCACTAATCAAATCCCTACTCTCATTTCTTACCACATTCAACAAAGAAATTTTTAAGGCATTTCTTCCTATCCATCCCATAGCCGAATATTTCCATCCATTACCAAATTTCATCATTCACTAGTTTACCCAACTCACATCTAATCCCCATTTATAATACATTCACAATTAACCATTTTCATGCTCCAATCATCACAACATCAAAGCATAATTCAAGAATTACTCATCCATGGCGAATTCATTTCTATCAATCTTAACAAGAAAAACAAAAATTTAAACCATGGGTTAAGTTTGAATTCAAGCTAGCAACTTAAATCATGCATGGATTTCAAAAAGGTAACACCAAACATACCTCTTCCTAGCATACAAGCATGGCCGAATCCTTAAGGTTTTCTTTCCTTTCCTTTTTTCTTTGTTTTCGGCTTGAGAAGAAGACAAGATGAACATATTTTTTTTCTTTTTTTTATTTACTATTATTTCACAAATATAGTTTAATATTGTATTAAATTTATCTTGGTGGAATTCATCATATCATGGGTAGGCCACTAATAAAGAAAAAGGAAATTTGACATGCAAGACCACCTTTGTTAAATCATGCACTAATGGATCCTTGTTATTTATCCTATCACCTTTTAATTTGTTTCATATAAGTCCATTTGATAATTTCACCACAATTGACCAAATTGACGTACAAAACTTTCGCACATGCATTTACTCACGTCATAATCATGAAATAAAAATTTTAAATTATTTATAGGACTCGGTTTTGTGGTCCCGAAACCACTTTCCGACTAGGGTCAAATTAGGGTTGTCACAACTCTCCCCCTCTTAAAGAATTTTTCGTCCCCGAAAAATCTTACCCGTGAATAGGTTAGGATATCGGTCCTTCATAGTGTCTTCAAGTTCCCAAGTAGCTTCTTCAACTCCGTGTTTAACCCACAGTACTTTTACTAAAGGAATTTTCTTATTTCGTAATTCTTTTACTTCGTGCGCCAGAATACGAACCGGCTCTTCCTCATAACTCAAATCAGGTTGGATTTCAATTTCTAATGGATTTAGTATGTGGGACGGATCAGATCTATAACGTCGAAGCATTGAGACATGAAAAACGTTGTGAATCTTCTCAAGTTCAGGGGGTAAAATCAATCGATAAGCAACTGGCCCAATTCGTTCGGATATCTCAAATGCGCCCTGATGAACCTCGGACTTAATTTGCCTCTACGGCCGAATCGAGTACCTTTTTCCAAGGCGAAACTTTAAGAAACACCTTGTCTCCAACGATATTCAATGTCCTTCCGTTTCAAATCGCATATAGATTTTCGGCGATCCGAAGTCGCTTTCAAGCTTTCACGGATTATCTTTTTTTTTCGCTTTCAAAGCATCCACGATTAAATCAACCCGAAGATTTTACTCTCACTAAGCTCGGTCCAAAATAATGGTGTGCGGCACTTACGACCATATAAACTTCATAAGGTGCCATCTTGATACTTGATTGAAAACTATTGTTGTAAGCTTAATTCGACCAAAGGTAGATATCTCTCCCACGAATCACCAAGCTCTAAGATACAACATCTCAACATGTCCTCGAGTATTTGAATTATCCGTTCGGATTGACCATCAGTTTGGGGATGAAAAGCAGTGCTAAAGTGCAACTTGGTACCCAAGGCTTCTTGCAATTTCTTCCAAAATCGTGATGTAAACCTCGGGTCCCTATCAGATACAATTGAATTGGGTACTCCATGTAACCGAACGATTTGAGAAACGTATAATTCTGCCAATTTATCAAGTGAAAAATCCATACGGACAGGAATAAAATGAGCGGACTTCGTCAATCTGTCTACAATCACCCAGATTGAATCTTTCTTACTTTGAGTTACCGGTAACCTAGATACAAAATCCATAGTGATTCGATCCCATTTCCATTCAGGTATTAGGATTGGCTGAAGTAATCCCGAAGGCATTTGATGTTCCGCCTTCACTTGTTGACATATTAAACACTTCGAAACATAGTTAGAAATGTCTCGTTTCACACTAGGCCACCAAAATTGACGTTTTAGGTCATTGTACATTTTTGTACTTCCCGGGTGTATTGACATTCGACTACTATGAGCCTCACCCAAAATCATCTGAATAAGTTCTGAGTTTCTTGGAACACACAATCGGTTTCTAAACCTTAAACAGTCGTCGTCGTCGATTTGAAACTCTGATTTTGTACCCGCGGTACATTCAACTCGTTTAGCAACCAATTCACCATCAACTTTTTGAGCTTCATTGATTTGATGAATCCACAGTGGTCTAGCCCTTAATTCTGCTACTAATGCATTATCGGATAGAGCTGACAAGTGTACGTTCATGGCTCGTAATGCAAACAATGATTTGCGACTTAACGCATCAGCAACTACGTTAGCCTTTCCCGGGTGATAGTCGATGATCAGTTCATAATCTTTCAACAACTCGAGCCAACGTCTTTGTCGCAAATTCAATTCTCTCTGAGTCATCAAATATTTGAGGCTTTTATGATCCGAGTATACATGACACTTCTCGCCAAATAAGTAATGTCGCCATATTTTTAAAGCGAAAACAATTGCAGCTAACTCGAGATCGTGAGTCGGATAGTTCTTCTCATGTGGCTTCAACTGTCTGGATGCGTATGCTACCACTCGACCTTCTTGCATCAATACACAACCCAACCCAAGCAAAGACGCATCACTGTAAATAACAAACTCTTTACCGGATTCGGGTTGAACTAGCACTGGAGCTTCAGTTAAATAAGTTTTCAGTTGATCGAAACTTCTCTGACATTTTTCTGACCAAACAAACTTAACATCTTTCTGAAGTAGTCTTGTCATTGGTGTGGCTATCGTTGAAAAATCCTTTACAAAACGTCTATAATAACCAGCAAGTCCCAAAAAGCTTCGAACTTCAGTAATATTCCTCGGAGGCTTTTAATTAAGTATGGCTGTAATTTTACTCGGATCAACTCGAATACCCGACGCAGACACCACATGACCCAGAAAACTAACTTCTCTCAACCAGAACTCACATTTACTAAACTTAGCATACAATTGCTTGTCCCGCAAAATCCGTAACACCAATCTCAGGTGCTCAGCATGTTCAGTTTCGTTTCTCGAATAGACCAAAATGTAATCGATAAACACAACTACAAACCGATCCAGATATGTCTGAAAATCTGATTCATCAAATCCATAAATACTGATAGGGCATTAGTAAGCCCAAATGGCATTACTAAGAACTCATAGTGTCCATATCTCATTTAAAACGGTTTTGGGGATATCGAGTCTCTAACTCATAAGCGATAATATCCCGATCTCAAATCTATCTTGAAAAAATACAGAGGCCCCTTTTGGTGATCGAATAAATCATCAATACGTGGTAACGGATATTTATTCTTTATTGTCACTTTATTCAATTGACGATAGTCGATGCATAATCGCATGGTTCCGTCCTTCTTTTTCACAAACAACACTGGTGCACCCCAAGGTGAGGAACTTGGACGAGCGAAACCTCTATCCATCAACTCTTGCAACTGGGTTTTCAATTCTCTCAATTCCGTTGGTGCCATACGATACGGAGCTGTAGAAATCGGTGTAGTCCCAGGTATAAGTTCAATGCCAAACTCTACCTCCGAGCGGTGGTAACCCGGTAGTTCCTCGGGAAAAACATCCGGATAATCACAGACCACTGGCACTGTTTCAAGCTTCTTTCCTAACTCTTTGTCGTCAAACACGTATGCCAGATATACCTCACACCCCTTTCTCATATGTTTTTGGGCCATCATCGAGGATATAACTGCTGGTAACTCGACCCTATCAGAAGACTCGATTCGGATTATCTCATCGTTTGCACATCTCAAATCAATAGTCTTTCCTTTGCAATTTACCACTGCATCATGAACAGTCAACCAATCCATACTAAGGATAACATCAAATTCATCAAACGGTAAGAGCATCAAATCAGCTGGAAAGCAAGAGTCTCTGACTACTAGAGGACATTTCTTACACACCTTATCCACAAATACATAACGACCCAATGGGTTTGACACTCGGATTATGAACTCAGTAGACTCGACAGGTAGAGTCTTACTAGATACTAAAGTCTCACATATATATGAATGAGTGGAACCAGGGTCAATCAAAGCAATGACATCAGTATTAAAGAGAGTAAAAGTACCAGTGATAACATCAGGAGAAGATGCTTCCTCTCGCGCACGGATGGCATAAGCTCTAGCAGAGCACGAGTCTCGATCGATCACCAGATCGAAGTCCCCTCTCGACCCCCACTCCTACCTCCGGTATTTCTCGATGGTCTACCTCTAGTCATGCATTGCGCGGTCGATCTCGTACCTTGTACCTTATTCTTCTCATCCGGTTCCGTACAATCTCGAATAAAATGATCCCGCGATCCGCATCTATAACAGGCTCGGTTAATAGACTTACCCCAACATTCACCTACATGTCGTCTTCCACATTGTGCACATTCGGGTTTTTGTTGTCGATTGTTACCCACACTTGCAACCGAAGTAACTCGAGAATCCGTTGTTGTGTCGCTCCTAATAGAAATTCCCATAGCCGCTTTTGATTTGTTAGTATCGTCCCTGAATTTCTTTGGAGTCGAAAAAGTAGTTTTACCCGCCGTTCTTTTACGAAAGTCTCTGGCTTCTGATTCAGCTTTCTTTTTCTCCTTCCCGAGTTCTTCAGCTTTGCATGCCCGTTCAACCATATGTTACGAATTCCTTTATCTCTAAAATACCCACCAGTAGCTTTAAATCTTCATTCAACCCTTCTTCAAACCTTTTACACATAGCAACTTCATCAGCTACGCACTCTCGAGCATATCGACTGAGTCTTACAAACTCGCGTTCGTATTCAGATACTGTCAAACGACCTTGTTTGAGCTCCAGAAATTCTTTACGCTTTTGATCAATGAATCGTTGACTAATATACTTTTTCCAAATTCCTCCCGAAAGAAATCCCAAATAACGCGTTCCTTTGGAACAATAGAGATCGAGTTCTCCACCAATAATAGGCCGTGTCCCGCATTAAGGATATAGCACACTTGAGGCACTCATCAGCGTACAAGAAAGCTCTTCAAAACGCGAATGGTGTTATCAAGCCAAAACTCGGCCTTTTCAAGCATCATCGATGGTTGTAGCTCGAAATTCCTCACCCGCGCTTTCTCACCAAATCTACGGGGAGGTTTACTCAAACCTCAAAGGATCAATATTCGTTGGTATGTTGGGAACTGAGGCGGACTATTTAAGTTTGGAAGCTATTTGAGCAAACGGGTTCGTCAGGGCATAATGTGCGACCCATTCATTCATCATAGAAAAGAAGGATTGTTTTGCCCCATCATCTTGATTATTTGCAGATGATCGAGGTTCGTGAGCGGTGTTCCTTGTGTGCAGAGCAACCGCTACACTTTCAACATCATCCGCCAAGGCTCTCTCAGGATTAGGTTCCATTGACTAATCAAAACAATAATTTCAACCATCAAAAGCCATCACACTATCATAGATTAACATTAAGGCATGTATAGCTAGACTCGTACGCTCTACGGTAGTCCTAGAACCGACTAAACCGTAGCTCTGATACCAATAATTGTAACACCCATAATACTAAGTCTTTTAGTATAGGAGATTTCCATACATACTATTAAAATGTGATTACATTAACATACAACCTTCACTTATAGAATATAATCTTTTAACCAAAAATGATTTAATTTATAACTGGCACAACCAAAATAAGCCTAGCAACTAAACCATATTAGCGAGGCCGAAGTTTACGCATACTACTTGTACGAGTTACATTTTAACCTATACATGCCGTAATGTTTACAAGAATTCGGCTAAAACAAAAGTAAGTACCAAGACGTTGAAGGATGGTGTGATGACTTTGACGATGATTTCGGGGCACACTAGAGTGGATCGCAAGAACCTAAACAAGTGTCAAACAGTAAGCAACAATGAGTATAAACTCGATGTAAGTTATAAGCATTGCATTACCGTCCATTTAATAAAAAGGCTTGAAAGAGACAAACAAAATAAATAAATAATATAACAAAGTCCCGAATATCCAGGTCCTCACTACCAACTCATATAACATTTCACATAATTCTCGACGCATTGCTACTTATCGTTTTGTTGTTGTTTAGTTTATAGAAAATTTTAATATCTCATCCATATCAACATGACTATACGCTCTTCACCTTAAATACCACCCCCACAGAGGTTCCGGCTTACTAAGCTCAATTCTATATATATAAACATAATGTCTGTGTATCTACTCATTCAACTATTCATAATTTACTCGATAAAGTCGTACACAAAACATTCATAATAATTTTGAAATTACACAGTAAATCCGCACACTTAGTGCTTAATAATCAAGTCCGCACACTTAGTGCTTAATAATCAATTCGCACACTTAGTGCGTGGAATTCAAACTCGCACACTTAGTGCCTACCTTATCATCGTAAATGTTTATACTGCACACTTAGTGCCGAGACCACCAATTCAATACCAGCATTCATGTGTATATATATATTTTTATGTTCTACCATTCGGTATACATACCTAGATAGTAGGATGATACATATCAGGATAATAGTTGTGCTTAACAACTTACCTTGTGTTGGGGAGGATGGTTCCAACTCGGCTACTCGATGATCTTTCCTTTGCCTTTGTTTAATTCTTCTCCTTTATCTTCTCGAGCTAAATCAATGAGTTAATTAGTTTAACTGTTTTGTTACATATTTATATCTAAATATTTAGGATCTCAACTCATAGAATATATATGGTGATCTTTTTATTTTTCTACTATATGTTTTTAAGCTATTTGACTAATAACTACATGCTATCACTCTACTATTTATAACTCGGTCACACAAGCATATATATATATATATATATGTAATTGACATTCGGCAACCATTCTTGCTAACTACTCATTTCTAGACAATTTTATATGCATATAGTCCAAAAGTGATATCATGAATAGACACACATTTATATAGATATATATACATATAGCCGTATATGCAAAACTTAAGCTCAATCATCACTTATGTTCTTACTTTGATATACGAATGTGTACACATACATCTATGATTTATTTCATTTCAAGGTTCATATCCATTATAAAAATTCAATCAATTAGACCAACATCATTCCCTTAATTAACCTTAAAGAATTTAAATTAATTTCATACATGTACCCTTTTGTGGCCATTCACCTATAATCAACTTTGTCTTCACCTATATAATTTAATCTAGGTGGCCGAATATACATACTCCCATATAATGAAATTTTTATTGCCTTTTACCTTTGATTTCTACCAATTAATCACCTAGCTGAAAATCCTAAGCTAGCTAATTCACTCATTTGTTCATACCATATTCACGAATCAATTGTCATCTAATTTCCAATTTCACTAATCAAATCCCTACTCTCATTTCTTACCACATTCAACAAAGAAATTTTTAAGGCATTTCTTCCTATCCATCCCATAGCCGAATATTTCCATCCATTACCAAATTTCATCATTCACTAGTTTACCCAACTCACATCTAATCCCCATTTATAATACATTCACAATTAACCATTTTCATGCTCCAATCATCACAACATCAAAGCATAATTCAAGAATTACTCATCCATGGCCGAATTCATTTCTATCAATCTTAACAAGAAAAACAAAAATTTAAACCATGGGTTAAGTTTGAATTCAAGCTAGCAACTTAAATCATGCATGGATTTCAAAAAGGTAACACCAACCAAACATACCTCTTCCTAGCATACAAGCATGGCCGAATCCTTAAGGTTTTCTTTCCTTTCCTTTTTTCTTTGTTTTCGGCTTGAGAAGAAGACAAGATGAACATATTTTTTTTCTTTTTTTTTTATTTACTATTATTTCACAAATATAGTTTAATATTGTATTAAATTTATCTTGGTGGAATTCATCATATCATGGCCGGCCACTAATAAAGAAAAAGGAAATTTGACATGCAAGACCACCTTTGTTAAATCATGCACTAATGGATCCTTGTTATTTATCCTATCACCTTTTAATTTGTTTCATATAAGTCCATTTGATAATTTCACCACAATTGACCAAATTGACGTACAAAACTTTCGCACATGCATTTACTCATGTCATAATCATGAAATAAAAATTTTAAATTATTTATAGGACTCGGTTTTGTGGTCCCGAAACCACTTTCCGACTAGGGTCAAATTAGGGTTGTCACAATAATACATAATAAAAAATAAGTAATTAATAATATAATAAACATATAATACAAATATAATATTTTAATAATAATTTCAAAATATATAATAATTTCAAAATAATTTACATAGTAAATAAACTAATTATACAATATATAATATAAAAGTATATAGATTTAAAATTACAATAATATATAATATATAAACCATTAATTAATAAAATATAATAGTTAAGGATAATATATATAAATAATAATATAAAATAATAATATATATAAAATATATAATAAATAATATGTAACACCCTGAATTTGGGCCTAGAAGTTCTGGGCCTTGAGCATGGGAGTGGTTGAAGGCAGATTTTAATATTTTGTTGTGCATGTAAATTTCGTTAATGAAGGCTTGTTTTAGTGGTTAAGTGTGCTGAGAAGTGTTGGAGAAGTCTTAGGTTCAAACCTGGACTCTAGCAAAAATTTTGGTTTAAGGTGAATCAAACCCTGGGTGTTGTAGGTAAGCCTTAAGAATATTGTTGGAGAAAAGATGACACAAAAAGAAATGTGGTGTAGCGGCAAGGTGGCGCCACTTAGGGGACAAGGAAGTGACGCCATAGAGGAAGCAAGGGGTCCAAGGTTCAAGTCTTGGCTCTTGCAATATATTTTGGTTTTTCTTTTCAATAAATCTAAAAGCAAGTAGGTGCGCTTTAAAGTTTAATGTGTTGGATTTATGACACAAATGAGTTGGTGGCCTAGTGGTGGTGGCGTGAGTTGGCATATAGGAGGACTTTGGTTCGAATCCCTTGGCATGCAAAGGTTGATTATTTTGCTATGTTGGGATGGCAAGAGTTGGTGTTGAATTTAAACTCTGATGATGGAGGGATCCCACATCGGTAAGCTAACATAAGAGTGGATACTGGCTTTAAATAGAGAGAACCATGAGGAGAGTAAAGGTACCTTTCTTGGTCGATCCCTTTCGCGTTATAGCGTGCTCGTTTGGGTTGGGCATCGGCTAGAAGTGCTCTGAGTGCGGATTAACTCAGTCTCATCATCGTGTATTTCTCACTATTCGGGGCAGGATGGATGGCTACTTGGCCGCGATGGGCAAAGAAGGGGCCATGTGGGCCCAATGGGCCTACAGGCCCAATTGGATAAGTTGTTTGATTGTGTAGTAAATATTGGATTAGGCTTGGTGAATTTCATATCTGTGGCT
This sequence comes from Gossypium anomalum, assembly GCA_025698475.1. Lineage (NCBI taxonomy): Eukaryota > Viridiplantae > Streptophyta > Magnoliopsida > Malvales > Malvaceae > Gossypium > Gossypium anomalum. The sequence continues at coordinate 2,159,274 of CM046957.1, read as the reverse complement.
AGATTTGGGCTAAAAGGGCCACACGAGCGTGTGGGCCCATTTGGGCCGAGAAAGGACTTTAGGCCCATTCGTATTGTTATCATTGTTTAGAACACTTAGTTTACCAAAATACCTCTGGTTTGTAAAATTGCCAAAATACCCCTGGTTTGCAAAATTACCAAAATGCCCCTAGTTTACAAAATTACCAAAATATCCCTGGTTTGCAAAATTACCAAAATACCCCTGGATTTCAAAATTACTGAAATACCCCTGTAGGGTAGAATTACCATTTTGCCCCTAGGGTGTTAAATGACTGTTTTGCCCTTGTGGGCAAGTGACTGACTTGGACTGTGTGATATAGACAACTTCGAAGGAGCAGCGAGGCTTGGAGTATCGACTTGGATAAGCTTGAACCGTATTATTGGACCCTGTGAAGGTAAGCAACTTATGGTCAATAAGGGTTCTTTGGTCGAATAAGGTAAGGTGGATTTTGAGTTTGTTAAGCATAACTTGTACGCTAAAAATGGTGATGAATAATTGTAGGACATCGTAAAGGATCTCAGTAGCAGTCGTCGCGAAACAGGTGTGTACCGAACACCCTTTCTCTGTTCAAGTCGGCAAAAGCCGAAAAACCGAAATCTAATATTTCATGGGCTTGTGAGTACGCGAATACTCTCAAGTCATAGACTAATGGTTAGATTCGGCATCGCAAAGTGGTAAGTTGGTTGTGTACGAAAATACGTGAACATCGGTAAGTGGGCCTCGATGGGCCAAAACTGGGCCCAATGGGCTTACGGACCAATATGGGTAAGAGATGGGCAAATCGTCCTGTTAGTTAGTTGGTAGACTCGAATTGCTTTTAATCGTTAAAAGTTACCAAATAACTTGTGTAGATGTGTAAGTCTCACGATGTACCCTAAAGGGCAAAAATTACCGATATACCCTAGGGTTTATATTGACTAAAATGCATGATTGATTAAAATCGATTCGCATGATATGCTTTCATTAATATCTGTTGCATGGGATTGGGATATTGATGGAGGAAGTGTTTAAAGTGGTTCATCCACGTCATCGGAGGCTTTGCCTCATCTTATCGATAATCGAGCGGCATTGTCAGAATCGTGGAGTGTAGGGTGGGTGGGTTGAGATATTCCCACATGGAGTGTAGGGGTGTAGTGGGGAGTGTAGCGGTTGGTGGGTTGAGTAGTCTCCCAAACGGGATTGCATTCATTGTTATTATCGCATTACACGACATCGAATGGGCCTATGGGTCGACTCGTTTCAAAAAGGGCTAAGGCCTTGTTATCAGATCTGAAAAGGGCTTGGTCCACTGTGTAATCGTTATCCGAGTAGGGCTTAGGCCCAATGGGCTCGAATCGATTTGGGCTTTGGATGGGTTTCAGATACACCGAGTTTCCCCAAACTCACCCCTTTTCTTTCCATCCTTGCGGGTGAGTTCTAATTGGTGGACTTGGAGCTGGGCGGGATTCGGAGTGGCCATGAAGAACAAATTTTTTTTTTTTCAAATAGATCACACTTCCTTTACTTTTAATTATTTTCGTTTTGTTTGAAGGTTGTAATAAGGCCGCTCATTAAATAATTTCATTTAAGGATTATTGAACTGGTTAGCACTAGGGCGCGTTTTAAAAAGACTATATGTTTTCAAAATGTCTCGGTGACGTGTAAGACTTCCGTAATATAAATGTTTTCAAAGAAAATAAATAACTAAACCTGACTTAAACATGATTTATTTTTCATAGACACATAACATGCTTTAAGTGTGGCAATGGATGTGTGCATGTCTAGGATTGGATCCGGGAAGAGCTTGGTACTTAAGCAGTCCAACAGACTCACCTCCTCTTTTCTGGCTTCCTACCTGGTGTACAGCTTCCATTCACTTAAACTTATAACATTAACGTTTTTACACCCTAAGAAAGAGATTCTTGATGAAACGAATAGCAACTTTTTCCATGTGGCATGCTGAATTCGGCCATAACGTCTGGGCCGGGTTTGGGGTGTTACATAATATGTAATAATAATATATAAAATAAATAACATATAATAAAATAATCATATAACATATAATATAAGAAAATAAAATAAATAATTATAAAAATAAATAAAACATAGGGCTAATTTTAAATTTTTAAAATCTACATGGGGCAAAATTTTAAAAAAATAAAATAAATTAAGGACCCCGAGAAATGCGCGTAAAATGTGAGGGATTCATAGGGTAATTAAACCCTCCTCCTTAAAACGATGTCGTTCTTGGGACAAACCTTAAAGAAGCTGTTAGGACTAAATTGAAACAAGCATAAAATATTAGGGGCAAATTATAAATACAATAAAATGAAATTGCAAATGTTGAAAATGCGGAGGGATAGATTGCACAAATAACCCTTTTGTCAAAAACAAGCGGATCCTTCCAGGGTCACGGGTCAACGCGCGGATCTTAGGCCTTGAAACGACACCGTTTTGGTCACTAAACGGTCATTCCAAAACGACGTCACATCCCTCTCCTATATAATCCGAACTTCAGCTTCAAAAATCATTTTAATCCCCTGTAAAAAAAACAAAAAAAAACCTCTAAAATTCTTCCCAGTCCTCTGAGCTCCGGCCCTCGGCTAGTCTGCTCCGTTCATAGGACCTCCATGCTTAGCCCCACGCGCCGTCACCAACTCCGCCACACACGGCGGTCGGGATCTGAAAAGCTTTGCCTTTCTCGGCAAATCTAAAAGGTACTTCTTTCTCCTCTGTTTTTCAATGTATTATATGCAGATTACTTGCAATAAAATAAAAAAAAATAAAATAAAGTAGAAAGAGAACAATAGATCACCTTCGTTTCTCGTGAAATCTTTCTGGTATATTATTGCAAAAATATTTGGTGTATAATATCTTTGTGGTGTATCTATGGTGTTTTTCTCTCAGTGTGTGTGTAAAAATCTTTGCGTGTGTAAGTGTGTAAATCTCTGCCTATGTGTGTAAGTGTGTAAATCTCTGCCTATGTGTGTAAAAAACGTCCGTCCTCCCTTCTTTGTAGGTTTGAAGAAGGCTTTATAGCCTGGAAGCTGTTCTGTTTTGGAAAGAAATCTTAGATTTCTTTCCATATCTGTTTAGCTCTATCGCTGATTTTATTTTTTTTGATTTCCTTCCATTGACCGCGAAAATCACGGTGATTGCTGGCGTGGACTCGTGTTGACGATGATTCAACACGAACGGTGGAAATGGCCCTAACACGGTGCTAAAATTTTGGCCCACTGGTGGAGGCGTGATCGGTGGCCGAGCTGAAGGGTCGTGGTGCATTGAAGGGCCTGTGACAATGCATTGATGACCTGAGACAGAGCATTGATGGCCGTCTCGATTTTGGGGAACTGGACAGACACTCCCTGAATCTTCCAAAAGCAGTGGCGGCTCGAGGAGAAAAAAAAGGCAGAAACCCTAGGGTTTCCTGCTTTGGTGTAATAGGCTGGGCCAGTTGGGCCGCTTTAGTCCTGGGCTAATTGTATAACGGGTTTAAGTGTGAGTTTAGTTTAAGTTTGGGTTTGAATATTATTGGGCTGAGTGGGTAATGGTCTGAGGTTTTAAGTATTTGGGCTACAAACACTTGGGCTTTTGTAAACTGGGCTGTAATAAATAAACACTTATTTATTTTTGTTTTATTTGGTTTAAGGCCCAGTCAAATTTGGGCTGCTACAGAAATAATGTGCTAAATAATGATATTACATATTTATATAATAATAATAATTTAAAAACATATATAATTAATAAGTAATAAAATAATATATATTTTATAATAAAATAGTAGTAATGTAAGGAATAATTTATGGTAAGATATATGATATATAATAAAATTTATAAACCAAATACATGTATAATGATATAAACTATATGATCGATAAAATATAAAAATAATAAAAATAATATAATAAGTAAAATATTATAAAATAAATAATATATAGTAAAAATATATAACATATAATAAAATATAAATATAATAGAATAAATAATATATATTAAAAATATAACATATAATAAAATTTATAAAAATGTATATAATATTATAGATAATATATATTATTTTCCATATAATGTTTATAAAAATAAATAATAAATATATTATTTTAAAGTAAATTAAATATGTATAAAAAAGGACTAAAATCGAATTTAATTTAAAAATCTAGTGTTAATTACAAATAAATGAAAAAATTTGGGCTTCATTGAAATACACGCCTAATTCGGAGGGACTCCCTGGGCAATTAGCCCTAATCCCCAAAACGACACCGTTTTTTAAAAAAAAAAAGTCTTACTATAGCAACTAGGACTAAATTGAAACTAATATAATAGGTTAGGGCAAAATTGTAATATGAAAATTTTAAAATTAAACGAAATTAAATAAATAAAAAAGGAAAGGCTTAAACAGCAATTTACCCATTTATCAAAAACACGCGGATCCTTCCCGGGTCTCGGGTCAACACGCGGATCCTCAAGTTTAAAACAGTGCCGTTTTGAAGCTTATCGTTTTAAGCCAAACGACATCGTTTTCATATGGTTTTATAAGCGTAAGTTTTAGTTTTAAAATCATTTTAACCCCGAGATTAAAAAAAAACTAAAAATCCTCTGAAAGAGGATTGGGGAGGGTGACTCTCGGAGCTTCGTCGGGCTTCCGTTCCCGGGAACCCACGCACTCACGCATCCACGCGCCGCCACTGACTCAGCCACATACGGCAGTCGTAAGCCGAAGAATCTCAGTTTTTCAGCGAGATTTCAACGGTAAATCTCCTTTTTAATTTATTTTGATAATACTTGCATGTATTTAAAGAAGAAAAAAATAAAAGGTAAAGGTATATCACCTCTGTTTCTTCGGTAAGATGCTGATATTTTTATTGTATATGTGTATGTATCAAACGTGTTCTTTTTTATTCCATCCGTATCCTAATTACAAATCTGAAGAAAGGCTTTATAGCCTTTAGACTATGCATGTTTAGGAAAGAAATCTTTGATTTCTTTCCTTGTTTGCTTCATTTTATTTGCTGCTATTTCTTGCCATTTTTGTCTGTTTGGTTTCCTATTTCTGACTTGCAGGTACCAAAAATCCGGTGAAGATCGCGTTGTGGATGCGAATCTTGCCTGGTGACCACAAGATGGCCTCTGCTGCGAAGATCTCAGCACTGATGGAGGCGTAAAGGTCAGCGGTGAGGCCTGAGATCACGGCGCACTAATGTGCGACAAACGGCGGTGACGTTCGGAGTGCCAAAAGCCTCTGGTCAATGCTTTGATGGGACCTCGTGACCATCAATCTGACCAGCATTGATGAGGACCAGCTGGGGTGATGTGAAGGGACAGGGCTATTGGTGGCCCTTGCTTCGGGAGCTGGAACGGCTCTGACATGGCGAAGCTTCTGGAACTGCTCCTGTGGCGCTGAGGTTCCAAGGAAACCCTAGGGTTTCCTGCTGGTGTTTTAAGTCATTGGGCCTTTTGGGCCTGAGTGACTTGGGTCTGTAGTAGATTGGTTTGGGTAGTGGGTCTTGGGTGTAAACGGGTATTGGGCTTTTGGGCTAACCGGGTTTTGGACTGTAAACGGACAATTTAAAAGACCTTATTTAATGGACTGTTTTTTAGTTTCAGGAAACTTTCTTTATTTATTTTACAAGCCCGGGCAGAAATGGGCTACTACAAAATCCTCTTGGTATTTATTTTTATTTGAGCCCATTTTTATTTTCTTATCTATTTTATTCACTTTTTATTTGTTCTTTATTTTCGGTTTTATTTTATTTCACATTTAGGACTCGTTTATTTCATTTTATTCCATATTGTTATTATTATTATTATATTTTCTTTTCCGCATTTAATGACTTGTATCATTATCGTGTTACTAAATTAACTATTATTATTTCCTTTTTTTTTTGCCATGTTATTGCTATTATTTTTTATATATACCTATTTACCTTATATATATATATATATATATATATATATATATATATATATATATATATATCTTATTTTATCATCTATCTATATATATCCTTTGACATAATTTTTAAAAAACTATTTTATTTTACTTTAAATTTGACCCTTTGTTTTCATTATTTCACACTCTTCAACATATTTTTATGCACTTATTTATTTACGCATTCATCCTATTTTTTTTTTTTAAATTTAGATTTCATCGATTGAAGCTTATCTCGTTGTTATTGTTATCATTTATTCTGTTATGCATTTTTTATATTGTTAATCTTGGTGTTAAATTGATGTGTATTACGCGATTATTGTAATCACATATTATGAATCGTTTATTAGTACACTCATGTTGATGTCATTCATTAATATAATATTTTATCCACATACCCTTTTTTAAATATTGCATTAATTTTCACCCTAATTTTTTTTAAAAAAAAAGATTCTTTAATAAAGACAATATTCTGTGTTTGGAAATTTGAGAGATCATACCCTAACGTACTGGGTTTCGATTTTTCTCGTTTGATTCAAATGACCGAATAACCTTTTAAAATTAAAACGCATGAGTTTTGAAAATCAAAAGACAAGCTTATTCTCGAGGGTTTAAAATATCGTATCCTAACGTATTGGATGTGACATTTTATTACTTTGGGACAAGAAGATCTTTAGCATTTGTTTTGATTTATTCAAGCATTTCTTTTTAATCAACATTAATAAAAAAAGGGATCGTATTTTAAATTCTTTTCGAGTTTTCAACTTTCGACGTTTAGATATTAATTAATCAATTAGGTACAAATTTTGGGCGTTACGAGGGTGCTAATCCTTCCTCATACGTAACCGAATCCCGAACCCATTTTCTCGAATTTCGTAGACTAAAATTGTTGTTTTAGTAAATCAAAATGTTTTATTAAAATGACCATATTACGAGGTGATCCGATCACACCTCATAAAAAAGGATTGGTGGCGACTCCTATGTTCGTTTCTATTTTCAAAATAAAATGTCGACCGGTTTTTTTAAAAAAATGGTTTCGACAGACTAAAATAGCTAAGTTGAGGAACGACATCTCTTCTTTTGCTTAAATCGATTTCGAGAAATTATATGATGCATAAGAGAGATTTAAGGATATTTTGAGAAGGTTCGCTCATCATGGGTTACCTTTGTGGTTATAAGTTGAAACCTTCTACAATAGTTTGAATCCCTTGACTAGGCAATTATTTAATGCAATAGCTGGTGGAACTCTGAATAATAAAATACTTGAGGCAGCTCAAGTTTTTAATGAGGAAATAGCATTGAATAACTATCAGTGACAAGTCATGAGAACAAAACCAATAAAAGAAAATGGTGTTTTTAATCTAGATACAGTTGCTATGTTTACAAGTCAAGTGGAAGCACTGAATAAGGAAATTGATGGTTTGAATTTTTCTACGCAAGTGAACCTAGTACTGCAATGTGATGCGAATGGAGCGAGGATGATTAATTTAGAATTTTCACCCTTCAAGTCTAACATGGAGCATGAGCAAGTTTACTTATTGGGTAATAATTCTAGACCTCAAAATAACCCCTATAGCAATAGTTATAATGCAGGTTGGAGGAACCATCCAAATTTCTCTTGGGTGGTTAAGGAAATTAAAGGTCACAACCTCATTCGGGTTTTTAGCAACTTTATTAGCAAGAAAAGAACCCAAACTTTGAGGAGATGTTAGCTAAATTTATTTCAGTGTTCGAAACTCGATTTCAAAACACTGAAACAACACTGAAAAATTAGCAAGCATCAATTCATGGGCTTGAAAATCAAATTGGACAGCTTGCCAAACTTGTTTCAGAAAGACCACAATGTAGCTTACCTAGCAACACTAAAATTAACCCAAAGGAGCAAATCCATGCAATCACTATTTGAAACATGGAAAGGTTAGTCGAGCCAAAAAAGAAGACGAAGTTAGAAGCTATTGTGAAAAGTGATAAGTTTGAGGAGAGTAAGAAAGAGCATAAGTCGGTAACCAAAAACTACAAACCACAAGTTTCATGTCCAGTAGCATTGAAGAGAGACCACATAAAAGAATAATATATTAAATTTCTTGAATTCTTAAGAAAATTGCACATTAACTTACCGTTTGTTGAAGATCTTTCGCAAATGCCAAAGTATGTAAAATTTTTAAAGAAGCTGTTAACAAATGAAAGGAAGTTAGATGACTTTTCGACTGTGGAGCTCAATGTAGTTTGCTCAGTAATTCTTGTCGAAACTATTTTTGGACGGGGGTTTGTAAAAACGGGGTTTGACTTAAAAATGAAAATGGGAGTCGCCACCAACCTTTTTTAGGTGCGATTGGAGCACCTTATAAAAACATTTTAGTCTACGAAAATTTTGAGAAAATAGGTTCGGGAGTCAGTTACGTGTGAGGAAGGGTTAGCACCCTTACAATGCCCAAAATTGGTACCGAATTAAATTGCTTTCTGTCTTTAATGCTAAAATTTGAAAACATCTGAAAATATGATATCTTTTGAAATTAGAACAGTTCAAGTTTAAAACCGAGATTCCTTTGTTCAAAAGAATATGAATATCACATCCAGCATGATTGGACACGATATTCTAAAACTTTTGTAACTAAAATCATCTCGTAATTTATAAAATTGTTTAGAAGGGTATTTTAGGCATTTAGACAAACGGGAAATCGTAACCCAGCATGTTAGAGCACTATTTCTCGAGTTCCCAAATACAAAAAAAAAACATTGCCTCATTCTTTGAAACACGTTTTTTATATTTTAAAACGATGATGCAAACAAGATGTCATATTTCAAGATATCAAAATTAAGCCATTATAATACATGCTTTAATACAAATATAACGTAAAAGATAACATAACATATATCTACCTTTCATGTGAATAAACATAAATAACATGCATTTACATACATGAACATTTTGTACAAAATACTACGTAGAAAACAATGTATATAATATAAAATATAATAATGTTTCATGCAAATGTAATAATAGCATAAATAATTTATTTTCATGCAAATATGTAAAACAACCAAAAAAGATATTTAATAATTCATGAGATAAAATTAACATGCTAAATAATATTAAGTAAATGCAAAATAAATTATGAACGTACATATAAATCTAAATAAAGATAATAAATAGATGCAAATAAAAGTGAGGTATAAAAGAGTATTTAAAATAACCTATAAATAATAAAGGAGAGATAACTTAGTGTAATCAATTAATAAAAATTTACTATATAATTATAACATATATTTATAAACGTAATATTATATTTAATAGAAACAAAATTTTGTAATAAATGTAGAATATAATATGCATACTAAATATTTAATATAATATTTAATTTATAATTTACAAATTTACAAATTTACAAATTATACATAAATTATAAATATATATGTATTAAAATATAAAATAATATAATATGTGATATAAAAGTATAAGGTACTAATATAGATAATAAAATGAAGTTTAAATATTTAAGTAATAACATATAAAGTTATAACATTTAAGAATAATTTATAAATTTCAAAATTGTATATAATATAATAAAGTATAAATAAAATATAAAATAATAATATAATATATCTAACATTTAATAATACAAAATAATATATGTTAAAATATAATATAATATGCAACAAAATAATATAACCAATAATATTATAAAAACAATATAATAATTAATATAGTAAAATATAGTAATAACTAATATATAAAATTATTAATAATATATGATATATAATAAATTATGTATAAAATATAAAATATAAAATAAATAAGAATTTTATACTTATATAAATATTATATAATAAACATATTAGAAATAAATAAATTATATATAAAAAAAATGGAAAAAGGATTACAATAAGAATTAAACAAATCTTTTGGGCTAAAAAAAAAAAGTTGGACTAATTTGAGCGCGCGTTGATAGTCGAGGGACTCCCCAGGAAATTTTCCCTGTTCCCTAAAACGGTACCGTTTCAAGAAGTTCGTTTAAGTGGCCTTGGGACCAAATTGAAATGTAAACTAAATCAATGGGCCAAATTAGAAATAAAAGCGAATCTAATTAAAAATAATAAAAAATGTGGAAGGACTAAAGGGATAAATATCTCAATAGTTAAAAACACGCGGATCCTAAGGCGGGTTTGGGTCGGATTTCGGGTCGACTTCTGGGTTATACACCTAAACGATGCCGTTTAGACTTATTATTTTAAGTCAAAACGACGTCATTTTGGTAATGTTATATAAACTGATTTTTAACCCCAAAATCATTTGTAACCCTAAATTTAAAAAAAAACTCTGAAAATTCTCTCAACCTCTCCTCTCCTAGCCCGAAATCCGGCCACCAACCCCGACAACGGACCACTGTACGCGCCTCCACACGCGTTGTCGTACACGGTGCCCAGAGGCCAAAAACCTCCGTTTATGCACTCAAAAGGTAAATCTCTTTCCCCTCCTTATTTTAGTCATCTCTTTTCCTTTAAAAAAAGTTGTTTTGTGTGTGTATATATATATATATATATAAACAGAAACGAAAAAATATAAAGAATATTACCTTCAAAAATATTTGTTATTGCTTTTCTCTCTGTTTCTTTTTCTTTTTTTTCTTTTTGCGTATCCGTTTACAGGTTTAAAAATAAGGCTTTATATCCCTTGTAATCTGTACAACTTTAGAAAGAAATCTTTCTTTCTATATTTGGTTCATTCTTTGCTGTGATTTCTTTCCTTTTATTTGCAGGTAACCCCGAAAATTTTGCTCGAGCCCTGATGTTCGCGCACTGATGGAGCCAGTATTGACGACTCTTGGCGTGATTCATGTGCCGATGGTGGTGCATTGTCTGATGGCAGCGTTGAGAAGTCACGGCGCGCTTGGTGGCGACGATCGGGCCATTGAATCTGAAAGGTCGCATTGCTTAGAGTGCCCAAAGTTTCCAGAACCTTATTACGGCGCTGATGTCCTCAGGAAACCCTAGGGTTTCCTAAGTCTGCTGGCTAATTGGGCCATTCGGGTTAGGCTGCTGTTTGGGCAGGATTAAAATGTGGGCTTCTGGTGTAGTTGGGTCTAGGGTCTGCTGAGTACGGGTTTGGTTAGTAAGCTATGGGTGTAATTGGGCTCCGGGTGTTGGTTTAAATTTTGGGCCTGGACTGTTTAAAATATGGACATTTTATTTATTATTTTTTTGTTTTCAATTTTAAAACCCGGGCAAATTTTGGTTATTACAATTCTCCAAAACAAACTACCCAACAAACTTAAAGATCTAGGGAATTTTACTATTCCTTGTCTCATTTGTAGTTTAAATGTTGAAAAAGCTTTGGCTAATTTGGGGGATTGTATAAATGTCATGCCTTATAATATGTTCAAACAACTTGGTCTTGGGAAACCTAAACCTACTAGGATGAGTTTTCAATTAATGAATAGACCAATTAGATATCCTAGGGTTATTATTGAGGATGTACTTGTGAATGCCGATAACTTTATATTCTCTGTTGATTTTTTTTGTATTAGACATGGATGAGGATATTGAGGTGTGACAGCCCTATTCTGACCCTAGTCGGGAAGTGGTTTCGGGACCGCTAAACCGAGTCGCAGAAATAATTGAATATAATAATTTATGTCTAAAATATGTGATCATGCATATGTGAAATTGGAATGCTTTGATTTTTGTCAATTTGAATGTGTTTCTAAATAAAAAGGACTTATATGAGAAGCTTTGAATATATATGTGGCTTATTTTTTAAGTGATTAATTATTGAATGATGCAAATAAGTGGGTTTGCATGTCAAATTGCCACTTTTAATGTTAGTGGCCGGCCATGATGGTTTTGGTGAGCAAAATAAGCATATTTTATATGTATAATAATGAATTTATATTTTTTTAAGTAGTTTATTGATATATTCATTATTATATAGTTATGGATAAAAATAAAATAAGAAGGGGGTGAAGAAAACAAGAACTCATCTTTGTTTCTTCACCTAGCCGAAATTCATAAAAAGAAGAAGAGTGAAGGATGGTTTTGGGGACTGTTCGGTCAATTGAAGGCAAATTTGAAGGTAATTTGATGTGGTTTTGTAAATTGTTGATGAAATTGTGTTTCTCTTCTTTTTCTAGCCGAAACCCACTTGATAAATTTAGTTTATGAGGCATTTTAGATTCGGCCTTAGTGAAAATGAGTGAGGAAATTTGAGTTGAGGATAGAAGATAGTAAACGAATGTTTAGTGGACAATTTGATACCAAAATTCATATGTTTATGAGCTTGTTTTTGAAAAGTATGTTACATGTGAGTGATTAGTTCATGAAGGGATTTCCGGTTATGTTTGTTTTGTATGAGTAATGGATTGTTGAGTTCATGCTATTATGAATAAAATTGATTAAGAGAGGCTTGAGATAATTAAATATGCATGTGGGTGGTAAGATGAGCATTCGGTTTTTTATCATGGAAGCATAGGGAGGTTGTTAAAAGTTGAATTTTATAAAATTTAAATGTGTGTGTGCTTGTGCTAGTGCCGGATGTGCCTCGGGTGATTTAGCATTGAGTTTGGTGTTATATGAATTGAGTTTTATGGTTTTGGATTTTTAAGTGTTGTTAAATACTTTGAACAATATATATAAGTGGTTATAAGCATGATTTTAGAAATTCAATGATATTCGGCCAATTTGAATAATTCATGGCACCTCAAACAAATTAGTTTTAGATGTTACTAAATATTGAAGATTATTTAAGCATATTGCCAAATGTGATTTTAGTTAATGATTCGGTTATGAGTGCTGATTTTGTTTTATAATTAGCCGAATGTGTATATGTATGCTATGAGGTGGTTTAGCTTAAAGAAAATTAAGGTGCTCGGAAGGTGATTGCCGTGGATTGTTTAAGTAATGAAATTTAATTTCTGTTATGTAAAGTGATGACATTGCCGTTTGCAAATTTGAAGTTAAAAATTGTTGATTGAGCATCAAGAGCTTATGGGGACAAACTCAGATCGAGGAAAGAACAAAGGTAGTCGTGTAATCGATATAGCTATACGATAACTTTTGAGGTAAGCTCTTAAACGATTAAGTTGAATTTATGTGTGTAAAGATTAAATGAATATAGAATAAAGTTTTAGTATATGTGATATATAAATATATATATTTTCGAATGATTAATAATGTTCATAATATGAGATGAAAATGGCTAACTTTCTCGATTGAATTGTGCATGGAAATGAGGTATATGCTAAAAGAGTTTTAGAGAATGATATATGATCTCTGTGTTTCAATTAAGTAATGGTAAATAGAATGAGTATGAATTTAGTGAGGACTTTGTGTGATAGCCAAATGTCTTATGAACTAATATGTGTGAATGGTATTTTGAATACATGAGATAAGATGGAATAACTGGAAGCATCATGAGTTAAGACGGGAATAAAATACTATGAATTTCTTGTAAATGCCGAATAGTGATTACATTTGGCTATGAAATTATGCTTCAAATTCTTGAATGTATTTGAAATCAATATAAGGAAATGGTATTTTAATAAATTATGTGATGAAATTACCAAATGAATTATGAGATGAATTGTGGATTAATGTTACAAAGTAAGTGAAACTACTAATGTGATTAGGAAATTGAAGAAGGGAAGTTGAGATCTTAGTAAGTTCTTAAGTGTTTGAACTTTTGGAAATTTAAGAGTAAATTGTAATAGATCTGCTTGGGACAGCAGCAATAGCGTGATTTTAGAAAATCACCATAAATTGTTGGAGTTGAGTTAGAGGCTAAAAAATTATGCACTTAAAGCTTAATGAGTCTAGTTTCAAATGAAATCAACGAGAACATATTTTGAATTCTGTACAATGAGAAATTTGATTAGAAGTGAAGAGTGGTCAGATTAGTCATACAGTGAAACAGGGGAAACTTTAAGAAAAATATGGTATTGATTAGCCAAACCAAAAATTCTGAAAATTTTATGGATGAAAGATATATGAGTCTATTTTCAGGGAAAATTAACGACATTTGATTTGGAGTTTCGTAGCTCCAGTTACAAATAATTTAATTACTGTTGCTCAGGAAGACAGCTTGTAGTGAATTTGTGATTATGTTGTAAACTTTGATAAAACTGTTTGAGTTGCTTATAAGATATTGATTAAAACCATATGTGAATTTTGAAAGTGACGTTAGGAAATGATATATAAGTAGTTTTGATATGATGAAATTAATGTACAAGATATGTATATGTGGTGAGGCCGAAATGGCTAATATTAAATGTGTGCAAGTTATCTGAATGGCCTTTATGAAAATGTGTGCTATCTTGTTTGTATAGTGAGGCCAAATGGTTATTTAGAAATGTAATATGGCTGAGTGGTTATTTAAATGAAAGCAAAGTATATGATGTATTAGCAAGTAATGATAAAAGCATTATCTTATATATGTGCTTGTGTATGTGGTGTGACCGAATAGGCAAGTGTGAAATGCACATATGTTTATGTGTATATAATGTGGCCGAATGACCAATTCTTAAAATTGGGTATTATTAGATATTTGATGAGGCCAAAGTCAGTAAAAAGTATAAAATAAATTGTGCTGAGATTTTATCTGGGTTTAAAGCCCCGTAGGCTTCGTGCTGGTGTTATGTTTTGGTTTTATACCTCGCAGGCCAAATACTAGTGAATTCGATAAAGTATATGACTACGAGATCCTATGCTAAGGTGATAAATTGAACTCGTATTACACATTAAGTGATTCAGGTATGTGATATATATATTAATTATGTGAGATTGATCTGACGAGAATTAAGAATGTGTATTGAGAAGCATATGAAAAGATGTGGTAAATTCATATGTGTATTTGTATATGTGTGCATTCAGTTATTATGCAAAGTTACAAGATAGTTTTCGATATGCCATTTTAACTATGAATGTTGAAAGTAAGTGTGGATAAGAAATGATACACTAGTGAAATTTGAAAGAATTAAAGTGTGAAAAAATAAAATAAAATAAAAAATAAAGAACACAAAATTTTACGTGGAAACCCTTTCGAGAAAAAACCACGGGCAGAGGAGAAGAAAATTCACTATATCGAAAATTTGAATCAATACAAAAGGAATAGACTATGTCTATTTATAGGCTTGTAAAGCCATATTCTAGTAGGATTGAAACACCTTATCCTAGTAAATATAAAATAGATGGAGTTTAATAAGATTTAAAAAACCTTCTAAAATAAAATAAAAGAAGTCTAGTTCTATATGGATTTTACTTTTATTTTTTTTTTCCGTCGTATTTTATTTAAATAAGAATTAGGGTCACTTAATTCTAACAATCTCCACCTTGACACAAATTCTCAATGAACAAGTTCTTAATCGCGAACAAGTTCTCCACCTCTTCCATAAAACCCCTTAAGGGTTTAACTTCAACAATGAACACCAACCAAGTCTAAGCAATGCTCAAACTTGGTTATAGGAAGTGACTTGTCATCATATCTGCAGGATTTTCATGAGTACTAATTTTGCTCACAACAATATCACCACGAGCAATAATATCACGAACAAAATGATACCGAACATCAATGTGTTTTGTTCTCTCATGAAACATTTGATCTTTTGTAAGAAAGATGGCACTCTGATTGTCACAAAATATCGTCTTTGATTTGAAGGTCTTCATTTAGTTCACTAAAGAGTCCCTTCAACCAAATAGCTTCTTTACAAGCCTCAGAATCGCCATGTACTCGGCTTGGTGGTAGACAAAGCGATCGTAGTTTGCAAAGTGGCTTTCCAACTTATTGCACAACCTCCGATTATAAAGACATAACTCGTGAGAGATCTTCTTCTATCAAGGTCTCCAAGCAAAATCAGCATCAACATACCCAATAACTCCATCTTCAGCTTCTTCCAAGCTGTAAGCAAACATCGATAGTACCTCGTAAGTATCTTAAAATCCATCGAATCGCTTTCCAGTGTTCTTTACCGGATTCGCCATATATCGCTAATCGCTTGACCTGATCGCATATGATAAATGCGGACGTGAACAAACCATAGCATACATGAGAGATCCCATTGCACTAGAGTATGGAACATGTGACATGTACTCAATCTCATCATCGATTGTGGAGACAAAGCCAATGAAAGTCTAAAATGGGTCGCTAAAGGAGTACTAACAAAGCTTAGCACTCGCATATTGAACTCGCAAAGAAGTTTCTCAATGTACCCCTTCCGACTTAGGTACAATTTACTTGTTTTTCTATCTCTAAGAATCTCCATACCAAGTATCTTCTTTGCTTTGGTCCCAAATCTTTCATCTCAAATTCTTCACTTAGTTGGGCTTTGACCTTTCTTATCTCTCCTTTGTCTTTTCTTTGCTATCAACATGTCATCAACGTAAAGAAGTAGATACACAAAAGAACCATCATTGTTTTTCTTAAAGTAAACACAATCATCAAAACTACTTCTTTCGAAATCGTGAGAAGTCATAAAGGAATCAAACCTCTTGTACCACTTTGCCTTGGTGACTGCTTTCAAACCATAAAGGGACTTTTTCAAAGAAGCAAACATAATCCTCTTTTTCGAGAGATGTAAAACCTCTCTGGTTGTTGCATGTAAATATCTTCCTCAAGTTCTCCATGCAAAATGCGGTTTTACATCTAATCGCTCAAGCTCTAAATCATGCATGGCCACAATACCAAGCAAAGCTCGAATCGAACTATGCTTCACAAACCGGGAGAACACATCTCGTGAAGTCCACTCTGGAACTTGATCAGAACCCTTTGCAACAAGCCTTGCTTTATATTTAGGTTCTTCAACTCCTGAGTCCCTTCTTTCTTTTTAAACACCCATTTACAACGAGCAGTCTTCTTACCTTTAGGAAGTTTCACAAGATCCCATGTTTTGTTTTTGTGGAGTGATTCCATCTCCTCTTGCATAGCAAACATCCATTTTTCTCGAGTCTTCACACTAATCGCCTCAGAATAATTTGATGGCTCTTGATTCGCATCTATATCTTGACCACATTTAAAGCATAACCAACTAGATCAGCCTAAGATACTTCTTTGGAGGTTTAATTTCTCTTTTAGTTCTATTTTTGGCGATAGAGTATTGAGGCGAAGAAGCAACTCTATTCTCAATTTTTGTCTTGACTTGAGGAGTCGACTGCTGTTTTTTAACTGATGCTCCCACTGCTTTTGATTTTCTTTATTGGAAAAGTCTTTAAGAGATAAGTTAGGAAGCATAGCGGTTTCATCAAAAACAACATCTCTGCTAATCACAACTTTCCTATTTTCGGGACACCATAACTTATACCCTTTTACACCGACTTTATAACCAAGAAAAACACATTTAATGGATATCGGTTCCAATTTTCCATTATTAACATGAGCATACGCAGACACCCAAAGATCTTTAAATCAGAATAATTAGCGGGATTACTGGACCATACCTCTTGTGGAGTCTTTTTCTCAATGGCAGCAGATGGAGATCGGTTGATCAAAAAACATGCGATGAAGTCGTACACGCCCAAAACGACTTGGTAAGTTGGCATTTGACAACATACATCGAACCTTCTCCATGATCGCCTGTTCATTCGTTCGCAATGCCGTTTTCTTTGTGGAGTATGATTATCAAGTGTCTCACGATCCCTTCCGACTTGCACAATCTATTAAACTCATCGAACAGAACTCTAAGCCATTATGCATGCGGAGGTATTTTATCCATTTTCCGTCTGCTTTTTCAATCATAATTTTCCAAGACTTAAATGCGAAAAACACACATCGCTTTTACGCCGGAAGAACGCCCAAACTTTTACGGAAAAATCATCAATAAAGGTTAGCATATAATTAGCTCCACCTCTCGAAGGCACTCTCGATGGTCCCCAGCATCGTCGAGAATGAATATACTCCAACGTTTCCTTTCGTGTTATGGATTCCTCTAGTGAATTGAACTCTCTTTTGCTTCCCAAAAACACGGTGCTCACAGAAATTCGGTTTGCAAATTCCTTGCCCATCAAGAAGTCCTCTTTTGCTCAATTCTACCATGCCATTCTCACTCATATGCCCTAGGCGCATATACCAAAGTTTAGTAATATCATCATCGACAAGGAAGAGAAGCGGCATTTGCATCACGATATGAAGTAGAACCTCGCAAAACATATAACTTGGCGCTTTTTCTTTGCCCTTTCATCACAACAAGGGACCCTTTGGAAATCTTTAAACCCCACTTTGGTGTGTGTATGTACCCTTTTGAATCAAGAGTACTCAACGAAATTAAATTTCTTTTCAATTACGGAACATATACCGCACGTCACTAAGTGTTACGACAACTCCATCAAACATCTTAACTTTAATTGTTCCAACACTGCGATCTTACACGAAGCATTATTTCCCATCAAAACAACACCTTGGACATTTGTTTCGTAAGTTGTAAACCAATCCCGATTGGGACTCATATGAAAGGTGCGGCTGAATCAAGTATCCACTCCTCACTTACTTTAGAATCATTGTGAAGCGACTAGAAGTTCACCATCATTTGTAGTCTTCTACAACATCACTTCACCGAATTTTTACGGTTGTTTTCCTTTGATTCGCAGCCTCCCTTTTAATCTTATTTTGTAGCTTATAGTAGTCGATTTAATGTGCCCTTTCTTCTTACTGAAGTTACAAGTTTTACCTCTATTTGAAGACTTGATCTACCCTTAGATTTACCACGATGATTTCTTTCCTGTGTCCTACCACGATCATCATCGATATTCCGATCTTGTCTCCCACGAACAATGAGACCCTCTCCCGAGAGTCGAGTTTAACCACAAGATGTTTCATCTTATCATACGAGGTTCAAGAATCATAAACCTCATCAAGCTGTGAGAGACTCGCAGCCTATATAAAATCGTGTCTCTAAAGGTTGAATAAGACGGAGGCAACGAACAAAGTAGAATCAACCCTAGATCTTCCTTATCATACGAACCTCTATGGCCTCCAAGTTTGAGAGAATTTCTTTAAAAACACCGTTAGTGTTCGTGTACTGACGCACCTTCCTCCAAACGATGAGCATAAAGACGCCGCTTCATATGCAACTTGCTTGTTAGAGTTTTCGACATACATATTTGTTCTAGCCTCTTCCATAATGCTGTGCGATCTTCTCTTTCATCACATCCTGCAAAATTTCATTGGACAAATGCGGATGCATTGTGTTAATGCCTTTCGATCCTTACGTTTCTTCTCTTCATCCATTAATGTCGAAGGCATCTTATCTATCCCTAGTAGGGCATCCTCCAGATCCATCTGCGCAAGGCGCTTGCATCTTAATCGCCACAACGCAAATCGGTGTTGCGATCCAACGATGGAATTTCATATTTCAAAGACGCCATTACCGTGATCGAGATGAACAACCGGAAGCTCGGATACCAATTGTGAAAAAATAAAATAAAATAAAAAATAAAGAACACAAAATTTTACGTGGAAACCCTTTCGGGAAAAAACCACGGGCAGAGGAGAAGAAAATTCACTATATCAAAAATTTGAATCAATACAAAAGGAATAGACTATGTCTATTTATAGGCTTGTAAAGCCATATTCTAGTAGGATTGAAACACCTTATCCTAGTAAATATAAAATAGATGGAGTTTAATAAGATTTAAAAAACCTTATTCTAAAATAAAATAAAAGAAGTCTAGTTCTATATGGATTTTACTTTTATTTTATTTTCCATCGTATTTTATTTAAATAATAATTAGGGTCACTTAATTCTAACATAAAGTTAATCCAGAAGCTTGTAAATACTATGTTTTTATGAGTTTGAGTGTAAACAGAGTAAAATGATATGTGTTTGTGCATAATCGACCAAATAGTATTGTACTCAGAAAGTGTTATGTGATTTCGAACATTTGGTTTATTTTTAAGTTTAACTATTTAAATTGCTTAAGACTTACTAAGCTTACGAAAGCTTACTTTGAATGTTATGTTTCTCTGTTTATTTTTGTAGATCGTTGACTCTTACTATTAGCTCGGGGATCGTCAGCACTTCGTCACACTATCTACTATTATGGTAATCATGTGATTTGGACTTGGCTTATGGCATGTATAAGTTAGACTATAAGTAGAATGATATTTTGACTATTGTATATAAGCCATGCGAATATGGCATCTTATAGAAGTTTACTTTTATAAGTTTTAAATTCGATCTTTGTTTTTGTGTATTAGTTATATAAATAAATGATCTTTTATAAATAAATAAAAAAAAGGGTTCAAAATTTTACTGTTCTGATCCGATCCCTAATTTCTGGTAATGTCTCGTCCTATTCCGGCGACTGTTACAGGATAGGGGTGTTACATGAGGTACCTATGATCTTAGGTTGACCCTTCTTAGCCACTACTAGAACTTTTATTGATGTGGGTATTGGTAAATTTGTGTTTCGTGTAGGTGATGAAAAGGTTACTCTTCAAGCATGTGATTTTGTGAGAATCCCAAGTGAGTGAGATGATATTAATTGTTTTGTTAATGTTAGTAATCATGTGGCTCAACATTTTTTTTGCAAGAAATCCCTTGTGAAAACGTGTTGAAGACATATTTTATTGAAATTGATAGAACTCGAGGTACAAGTGAAGAACAAATGGTGCAGCTCGACGAACTAGATGAATAACGAACGAAGGTTGATGAGAAATAGATAGAGCAAAAGGAAGTAACAAAGCAACACCTTGATGTGCATGGGAAGAGAATGAACCAATTCAAAGTTGGGGATAAAGTACTATTAGAAAAATCAAATCCACAAAATTTTCCTTTAGAGTTTAAGTAAAAAGGGTCCAACCTATGTGTGGTAAAAAATCGTTTTTCCATACTGTACAATTGAGGTAACACATCCTGAATACGACACATTCAAGGTAAACAATCATCGTCCCAAATTTTATTTTGGTGGTAATAATGATAATGATAGAGAGGAGCTTTGGCTCCAAGATCCGTCTTAACCGTTACGCAAAAAGAGAAAAGTCAAGCTTAGACTTTAAACAAGCATTTCTTGAGAGGCAACCTGAGTGTTTTTATTTTTTAGTTTACTTTCATGCTCTTTAAAAAAAATCAAAAATCAAAAAACATATATATATAATAAAAAAATTTATTACTTAAAAAAAAGTGAACACACGGTTTGAGGTGTTCCACACAGCTAGGACACACGGGTGTCTCCTAGGCCGTGTGGATACTAGAGCTAAATTTTTTTCAATTTTAATTCGAGACACACAACATCAGTGAGTTACACAGTCTAGAGACACGATCGCGTGAGACACACGGCCTCACACACGGGCATGGGAGAAGCGAAGGATCATCGCACATGGCATGACAAACGGCCGAGTGTGACACAAGGCCTGGACACACAGGCATTCCTAGGCCAAGTTGATACTGGTAGTATTGTTATTTTCTTTTTGAAGCATTACACGGGCTAAGATGACCCATACGACCTGGCAACACAGGCTATTGACACACGGGCGTGTCTTAGGCCGTGTGAGTGCTATAGCTAATTTTTTGTAGATTTCAAATGACACATGGGCTGAAAGTATACACACGAGAGTGAGGCACGACTGTGTGGCCTAGCACAGGCCAATACATGACCGTTCCCCCTTTAAAGTTGAAAACCCTAATTTGTTTTTTTTTTTACTTGTCGAAACCTTCTTAAAAACGGGTTTTAAAAAAATGAAAACGGGAGTCGCCACCAATCTTTTAAAGTGTGATTGGATCACTTTATAAAATGTTTTGGTCTACAAAATTACGAGAAAACAGGTTCAGGAGTCTGTTACGTACGACGAAGGATTAGCATCCTCGTAACGCCCAAAATTGGTACCAAATTGAATAATTTTATCTTAATGTCTTGAACGAATTTAGAAATGAGATTCCCTTAAAACCGTAACATTTTGAGAAAAGAATCAAGATTAATTCGTTTTAAAAGAGTACAAACATCACATCTAGCATGATTGGACACGATATCTTTAAACTTTCGTAACTAAAATCATCTTGTGATTTGTAAAAACTCATTTAAAAGGATATTTTAGATATTTAGATAAACGAGAAATCGCAACCCAGCATGTTAGGACACTACTTCCCGAATTCCTAAATATCAAAACATTGCCTCACTTTTTTAAAAAAATTCTTTTTGAAATGAGATATTTTGTTTTGAAAATAATGATGTATTTTACATTTTACAAGAAATTAACATTTAATAAACCTAATTATATAGTACATGCTTTATCAATTTATGCAAATATAGTATAAAGAGTAATAAATAATGGTGTAAATTACACAATATACATTATCACTTTATGCATATATCATCCTAAATAACATAAATGTTCATGCATTATTGTTACATACAAAACTCAATGTAGTGCATAATGAGTACAACAAATATAAATTGCAATATACATATATGATAATATTTTATGCAAATCACCCTAAATAATTAATTTCATGCGATTATACAAAAACAAATGATATGTAAAATTTAACCTACTAAACAATATCAAAATAAGAGAAAACCAAAAATAAATAAGTAAATTAAAATGTATAAAAATATAAATCAAATAAAAAATAAAATATTTAGAAATATGTTAAATAATACAAGAATGATAAAAGAACCCCCCTTTTTTTAAAATAATATATACATATATAGATTATACTATAAGGTATAATAACTTAATATACAAAAAATAATGTACTAAATATTGATATTACACTTATTTATAAAAATTTTTAAAATGTATATAATTAATAAGTAATAAAATAATGTATACTTTATAATAAAATAAAGGTAATGTAAAGAAATATGGAAATATGGAAATATGTTAAATAATATGGTAAAATATTAAAGAAACCCCTTGAGCTTATTGGGTTGTAAACTGTAATTGGGCTGCTGGGTTATGTATTTAATTTTGGGCTCTGTATATAGACTGTTTAAAATAAACAAATATTTATTTTATTTTGTTTTTATTTTAAGGCCCGGGCAAAATATAGTTCATACATTACTTTTTCCTTTCTAACTATTTTTCACCCTTTCCCCTTCCCCTTCCACCGTTTCAACCAATCAATAACCCTTGTCGCCATCATTTCAGATGGTAAGGGGTTATTTCAGATGATGATGGAGGTAGTCAATAGAGATGCAGTGGTTGGCACATGGAGGGGCAGATCATAGTGGTGGTCATTGGAGAAGGAACGACGATGGTGGTTGGGTTCGAAGGTGGAAAGGGGAAAGGATCTGGGCACAGTGAGAAATGAGGAGCATATGTGGCTTGGTGACTGGTGGTCAGATGGAAGTGCAAGCGGTGGAAAGAAAACGGAAGAAGATAAGGCATAGAGGTTTTGGCCCTAGTTGTTGTGTGAAATCAAAGAGGAATAGGGTGAAGCGAAGAACGGTGGATGTAGTGAAAAGGAGAGGGATCAGTGAGAGGGTGTGGTGCTAATCAAAGGCGAGGGATTCTGATGTTGCAAAAGGCCATAGGGGGAAGAAGTATTCGATGTAAGTGGGGGAGAAAAGGAATAGCGTGATAGGGATGAGCAGGGTCGACAGCATGAATCTGTGGATTGGTAGTCAGATCGGTAAGGGAGAGAGCAACGACGGCGAAGGTTGTGGATTTGTGGAAATGGTGGAAGGTGAAAGGGGTGAAAAACGGCTGGAAAGGCAAAAGTAAAAAAAAAGTTAGGGTTTTTAACTTTAAAGGGGGACACGATTGTGTATTGGCCTGTATTGGGTCATACGGCTGTGTCTCACTCCCGTATGTATAGTTTAGCTCATGTCTCATTCGAAATCTAAAAAAAAATTAACTCCAAGATTCACACGGCCTATGTCATGCCCGTGTGTCAAGGTCGTGTGCCATACACACTGTGTCATCAGGTCGTGTGGATCATCTTAGCTTGTGTGATGCTTTGAAAAGAAAATAACAATATTCCCAGTATCAACATGGCCTAGGACACGCCTGTAAGAGCCCAAATTTGACCGGGCTGAAAGTAGAATATGAATAAATAAATATTTATTTAAAATGTCCATTAAAGTCTATTTATAAATAAACAGGCCTCAAAGCCTGATAAGCCCAAAGCCCGTTACACTTGTAACCCAATCAGCTTTACCAGGTAACTACCCAACAGGCCTAAACTACCCAGCAGATCCACAAACACCGGTGACTCAATTAAACTAGCTAGCCCAAATTCAAAAAGCCCAATTAGCCTAGCTTGTTACACCAAGGCAGGAAACCCTAGGGTTTCTACCTTTCTGCTCGCGCCACAAACAGAAGCTTCCAGAAGCAATTTCAACGGACGCGTCTGCTTGTCTCTCACGACGTTTCAGTAACCCTCCATCAGCACCGTGATTCGACCTCCGTGATCAGTGCACAGCAAGGTCATTGCCGGATCCCTCGCTTGATTGCCTGCAAGAAAAGAAACAGCAGATACGTGAAAAAGCAGAGCAGAAAATGGCAAGAAAATCACAGCACATTAGTTAGAGATACAGAAGACACAAAATAGAAAGAAATCTTAGATTTCTTTCCCCAAATATGTAAGGAACCAAGGCTATAAAACCTTTCTTTTCACTTGTAAAAGGAGGCAGGTTTTGAAAATACAGAAAGAATAAAAAAAACTAGAGATTCAGCAGAAAGATTTGTTCTCGCACATATATACACAGCAAGCATCTCAATCGATTAAGTATACAAAGGTGAAATTTCTAATACATATACATACATGTAAACTGTAAATAATGAAAAAGGAAAAGGTCGAACCTTTATTTGCGTTAAAAATTGAGGTTTGGACCTCCGACCACCGTACGGGGAGGAATTGGTGATGGCGCGTGGGCGCGTGAGGCTGAGGACCAAGGCTCGGCTCGACGGAGGCTGGAGCCAAGCACTCTCTCTCTCTCCTCTCATTTCAGAGAGAATTTTAAGTTTTTTTTTTAAAAACGGTGTAAAATGATTTTTGGGCTAAAGCCTTGGTTTATATAGCCCCTGTGAAACGTCGACGTTTTAGACCCCTAGGATCCGCGCGTTGACCCGATTACCCGAGGAGGATCCGCGCATTTTTAGAATTGGGTTAATTACCCAATTGATCCTTCTGCCCATTTTTGTATTTACAATCAAACTTTATTTTATTTATGATTTGGCCCAATATTTTATTTTAGTTTTAATTTAGTCCTGATGGCTATTAAATTATATTCTGGAAAACGTCGCCGTTTTGGGGATAGGGCAATTTGCCCAGTGAGCCCCTTTAATTTTGCGCGCGTTTTAAATAGAGCCTTAATTCAGTTTTACTTCTTTTAAATTCGCCCCGTAATTTGGCTGGACTTTAAATTTAGTCCTATATTTATTTTTTTATTCTATATATATATATATCTATATATTGTTATTTGTTTTATTTTAACCTTACTTTTATATTACACATTAAAATTATTTTATTACAAGTATTATTATATGTATTATTATTATTTGTTATTTTCCTCAAATTATTATTATTTTACATCAATTTTTTTATATTATTATATCTTCACATATATTATATATTTACAATTTATTTATACATGTCATTTTTACATATGAACTTTCATTGTTTTATGTTATATTTCTTATTTCCTATATATTTTATTATATAACATTTATTATGATTTATTTTTTTTATTCTATATATTTTTTTATATATGTTATGTATCTCAGATATTACCAATTATTTATGTTTATATCATATATATTATTTAAAATTCGTAAATTATTATTATATGTTAGAATTATTTTTATAATTAGTATCATATGTTATATTTTGTAAACATGTACATTGATATTATATTTTTATTTGCATGTCATATATTATTTAATTATTGCTTTCTTATATATCATGCATTATTTAATTATTACCTTGTATGTTTGTATATTTTGTTTATTCATTCTCAATACATGCTATATATATCTTTGTATGCATATTATTAATATTTGCTATTTTATATGTATGAATCTAATGCACGTTCTTTATATCATTGCCATCATTTTGTTTAAATGCACGTATTATTTACCTACTACAATAATATGTTACTATGTATGATTTATAATGTAATACAATTCTCCACACATCATCTTTAAAAAGACAAGGCTCCAAAATTGTTAAAAAATATATATATAAAGGCAATGCTTGGTGTTTGGAATTTTCGAAAAAGTAGTGCCCTAACTTATTGGGTTGCAACTTTTCTCGTTAAGTTCGAATAGTCAAGTACCCTTCTAAGTTTTTAAAGGTTTTCAAAATATAAGTGATCATCTTGGAATTGCAAAGTGATATGTCCTAACTACTTGGATGTAGCATTTTGTTGTTTCAAGATAGAGATCTCTAAAAGGCTAACTTATAGTCAATACTTTGATACAAGTGAACCTAAATTTTCAAATACTTTAAAGAGGATTACATCTTAAAATTTTTAATTTCCGACATTAAAGACATTTTGATAATCAATTAGGTACCAATTTTTGGGCGTTACGAGGGTGCTAACCCTTCCTAAATGACGTAATCGACTCCCGAACCCATTCTTTTGATTTAGTGAGACCAAAACCAACGATTTTAAAACAAATGTTTTAAAGGTGATCCAATCACACCTAAAAAGATTGGTGGCGACTCCCGTTTTCGTTTTTAAAGTCGATTCCCATTTTCCAAAACCCGATTTAAAAATGGTCTCGACAGCTTGGTGACTTCGCTGGGGACGTATAAGAAAGTCAAGCCGTGTAATTGATTATCTCTTATCTTAATGTCGAAAATTAAAAATTAAAAATTTTAAATCCTCTTTGCATTACGTGTGTTTGTGTTATTGCATGTATTGCTATATTCTAATATGCATTGCATTTGCATGACTGTTGTGGTCACACCCTTAAGTGAGAGTGAGAAGCTACGCCTTTGTGAGGTTTTCGCCTCCGTGCAGGATAGTGGATCACTTTCGGGATACATCCGTACCATGGTTTCGTGAGATTTTCATCTCCATGTAGCCATAGGGAAATGTATTCCCCTGAATTGAACTCGATTCAAATGAGCCTATAATGGGTGAGGATTGAGGAATCTGCTGGTTCAGGTACCTAAAACTTTAGAACCAACCTCATATAGAAAAAAAACCGTAAGAGCCCAACTTAGTTAGAGTTAAACTTTAGATATTACCCTTATAAATTATTGTTGAGATTTATTGATATCATGTGATACTGACTATTTCTTTTCTTTTGTTTGCATGACATTTTGCATTTACAAGGTATCGATTCACGGTTAGTTTCTAAGTTAGAGAGTTTTGTTATGAGAATGGACTTCTTGATAGAGGGGAGGGAAACGCCAACGTCCATAGATGGTCTGAGCAAACTTAATTAGAAAAGGGAGATAGTATAGCTGTGGGATATATGTCGGAGCTGTCGGGATATACTCGTATTAGTGTCACGCAGAACAACCTCCAGGAGCTTAAGGAAATTTGGGATCTGTGGGGCAATGACACCAAACAGTTATTCTTTGGTAACTATGGAGACTTACCTTACTTACTCGATGTTCAGGTAGATGAGCGCTTGTTCCGTGCCCTTGCCCAGTTTTGGAATCCCGCATATAGTTGTTTCACTTTTGGGGAAGTAGACTTGGAAATATGTTTGTTGGTAATTACTTGATTGGTGAAATTGTTAGAAAAGAGAGAAATCCCGGTTGAACCTTCGGAAAGATTGGATGATCTGAGATGGTATGTAGCTAGGTCACATATGGTGGTTTGAGTGCACATCATGTGTACAAGAGAGCTACGAGAGATATTATGATGTAGCTAGGTCACATGGGTGATACTATGTGTACACCATGTAGACAAGAGAGCTACGGGATATATGTCGCTAGGTCGCATGCATGGTTCCAGGTGAAGGACACCATGTAGACAAGAGAGCTACGAGATAAACTGGCTAGGTCACATGGGCGATACTAAGTGTTCACCATGTGTACAAGAGAGCTAAACTTTATGATGGGTGGAGCTATTTGCGGAAACCACCAAGTATCGAGGATTGATCCGAAGTGTTCAACGGGAGACTTATTATGTATTGCTTTGTGAGTTTTGTGATAAATAAGTGCAGGAATTTGGTTATGTGAATAATGTGTTCATTAAGTGATCGGGTTGTGGTAAGGTTATAAACAATTAAGTTATACATGAGGATGATTTTATGGTGACCTTGTAATCATGGGCCTATACTTGTGATGTATGAAATGTAGTGAAAATGATTTGTGATATGTATGTTAAAATGAGGTTAATACAAAGAAAGTGTGAAAGAGTGAATTAGCAATAAAATTGTCTTGGACAGCAGCAGTTGCGTGACTTTAAAAATTCACTAAAAAATTGTGGAAGTTGAATAAAAATGCAAATGATAGATGAAAATAAAGCTTAATGAGTCTATTTTCACATGAAAGAAACAGAGGAAGCAAAAGAATTCTATATTGTGTGATATTTGAATTATTGTGAAATAGGGTCTGAATGAATTCGAGATCCCCTGTTCTGACTTTAGAAATTCATCATAAATTTTACAAAACTTATTAAGAGTCATACCTTACATGCATGGATTCATTATTGACTCTATTTTTAAGGGAAACAAACGGCATGGTCGTTGGAATTCTGTACAGAGAGAAATTTGGTTCGTAGTACACAGAGGTCAGAGTAGTCATACTCTGAAACAGGGGAGAATTTAACTAATAAACTGTACTAATTTGCCAAACCAAAAATTTTGGAAATTTTATGGGAGAAAGATATATGAATCTAGTTTCAAATAAAATTAACGAAACTAAAGTTGGAGTTTTGTAGCTTCAGATATGAATGATTTAGTAACTGTAACTCAATAACACAGCTTAACTCGAATATCTGTAATTGTACAATTATAGTGTTTTATCTTGAAAAGCATGGTAGTAATTGCTTATTATTTTCATATGAACTTACTAAGCGTAAAGCTTACCCATCCTCTCCATTTCTTTAGTATTGATAGGTCGGCTCGGGTTGGAGATCATCGGAGGCAAAATCACACTATCAAACTATCATTTTTGGGAGAATTAATTCAAATATTAGAAATATCAAGTGAGTGGCATGTATAGGAAGTTGGTTTGTAATATGTATTTTTTATTATGATTTTGATCGTAGGTATCAGTCTGCATTGAGTTATTGTATATGATTATGAGATGTGGTCCTTATCCATTATGGTTTATAAGTTTAATTAATCATGCTACGTCATATGTTTTGATGTAATGATATAGTTAGCTTTGTTTGTTATGCATGTGTTGAAAAGTTTTAAATTAAATGAAATTTTATGGCCCGATTTTTGTCTATGTGTGTTGTTAAGTCAGTAATGCCTCGACTGCTCGGCCTTGGATACGGGTAAAGGGTGTTACATTTAGTGGTATCGGAGCTATGGTTTAGTCGGTTTTCGGACTAACCTAGCATGTGAAAAAGTCTAGCTATATATATGCCACGGATCTATGATAGTGTGATGTCTTCCGACGCGTATGAGGACCGTCTTGTTTAGACAGAGGTACTCTCCAACCGAGCTGCACCGACTATGTTTAACGTGATGCAAAGGTAATTGAGTAAATTACGATTATAATAAGTTTAGATTCAGAAAGGTATGAATAAAGGTTTATAATATTTTAATACGAATAAAAATGTCATTATCCTGGTTGGACGTTGAATGTTGATGAATGACAATGATATTTTTTTTATGAGATAAAGGATTATAATGAAATGAACTTATCTATGTTAAATTCTTTGGACTGAATTATATGATTGTAATGATATGTACATGATGATGCATGAAATGAAAGTTGTAATTGTGGTACAAGTATCTATGGTTGTTTGGCCTTATATGATGTCATGAGCATGACTTAATTTAATTAAATCAATCGATAAGTAAAGCTATCTAGAAAACATAGAATGTATGCATAAGTATATTGTCTAAATGGGACAATAGGAAAAATTTGTGTAAGCCAACATGAATGTTGCATTGCCTGAATGAATGACATGATTTTTATGATGTTGCTATGATGATGGACATTGTGTCATATGTGTATGTATAAGAAAGACGAGTTAGAGGCCCTATAACCCCTCCCTCTTATAGAAGTGGTGCTTATGATTGAATTTCATGAGATCCATCTTTGAATAAGTTTCCGCTTGAAAATTTAAAGAGAGTTCGGTGATAGAATAATTATAAGTATAATTAGAGATTAAGAATGAATTGATAAGTAAAGACATAAGTGATAAAAGATCGAGTCTCAATCGATATGGTGGATTACTTCTCTCAAATAAGTCAATTATAATTAATGACTTCAATTGAGATATTTTGGTTACTTGAACTAATGCAATTGAGATGGTTTTAGTTAGCGTAATGAATGAACAATAAAAGATTACTGGAAATGTCATTCATCGATGATTAAGATCGACTCGAGTGTTCAATCAGTGTGAATTATTTATTTGAAATATTTCATGTGACAATTATGTCGGGATTATTTTTCTCAAGTCCGATAATAGAATTTCATTTCAATGCGGATAAAAGGCAAATATTCGAACGAGAAGTGTATATCTCTTAAAAAAATTATATGAGTAAAAATCACTACGAATGATGAGGTTTTCATTTCTTGAAAGCTGAAAAGTTTATTACATGTTGGTAAAGTTTGAGCAGATGAGAATATTGTTAGCTGGAATATCCGAAATTTGGACTAGTCGTATTGAGTAAAGACTTCGATTTTTTTTTTTTAGTAATGTCTTGTTGTATGAATTGTGATGTGTTTCAAGACAATAAGGTAATGTGATAGTATAGAGCATTCGATGCCACAAAGAATCTAAATTGTTAATGGGGTTAAAGCCGAGCATCAAAATCTACCAGAATTATCTTTGCCAGGATTGATATTAGGATGGAAATGAGAAATTAAAGAGATGTATTGGAAGCACTGCCTGAGTTAAGGTACTTTATTATTGAGTATGAGATTGAGGAATCTAAGTGAAGACCACTTTTTCGGTAAGATTTTCGGGGACGAAAATCCCTAAAGGGGGAGAGTTGTAACACCCTGATTTTGGGCCTAGTCAGAATAGTGATGTCGGGACCACAAATTCGAGATAGAAATAATTATTTTATGATTATTTTGAGGTCTATGATATGATTGCATGATTGTGTGAAAATTTCATGAAGAAATTCAATGCATAAAGTGCTTAATTTAAAGTTAGGGACTAAATTGAATAAGTTGCAAAACTTGCATTCTAGAAGTTTTTAGTATGAAATTGCATTGAAATATTAATTAGGAGGTCTTAAATAGCAATTTGACCAATTTTAAGTTCATGGACAAAATTAGGACATGGAAGGAATTTTTGAAAGTTTAGTAGTAAGGGCATTTTGGTCATTTAGGGGTAAAATGAATTAAAAGCCAAAATTAAAAGCCAATTTTGCTCATCTTCTTCATGGAGGCCGAAATTAGCATGGGGGAGGCCATGGCTAGGGTTTTCAAGCTTTCCAAGCTCAATTGTAAGTGATTCCAAGCCCCGTTTTTAATGTTCTTTACGTTTTTGGAATCCCGGTAGCTCGATTAAGCTTATTCTAGCAATAATTTAAGCTAGGGTTCATATTTGGAAAAATACCCATAGGTGAAATTTGTGTATTTTGATGTTTTATGATAGAATATGAGGTTTTAAATTATGTTAAACAACTTGTGCTACTCGGTTTTAAGTGAAAACGAGTAAAGCTAAGATAATCAGTAAAAATACTTATTGTTCATAACTATATGTTAGAGTGAGAATTTGATGTTGTTGTAGAAGAGAAAAATGTTCAGCATGTCATAAAACATAGGAATAAGGGCTGAAATTAAATTTTCGAGTCTTGGGGCAAAAGTGCAAATATGCAAAAGTTTAGGGGTCAAAATGCAAATTTGTAAAAATATGATTTTTGGACACGTATGAATAATGTGACTAATTATTAGGCTAAATGTGATATTATAGATGAAGGAAATCGAGATTCGGGCCTAAATCGCGAAAATACAAGGTTATGGATTAAAATAGTAAATTCTTAGTTTTACGAATCGAGGTAAGTTCTTGTGTTAATAATAATGCAATACCATGCATTAATTGTAATTCTCTATTGATATGGCATAAATTGTATGATTTAATATGTTTAAGAGAAGTTGATGGATGGTATGTATGATATAAAAAAAAATGTAATGCTAGTTGTGTCATGTGAAATTGAATGGAATTATTGTTACAAGAATTGAGTGTTAAATTACTATTAATCGGGTTGTATGAATTGTTTGCGGTTGTACCTGATGAGATTTTGATAAGTTTGTACGTAAATAATTTATCGATTTATTTTATTTTATTTTATTATATTTTGTTATCATATGAAATGTGGCTACCTATAGATTGACTATCTCTGTTTGTAAATTGAAAATTGAAAAAGGACTATGAATAAATTTGTAACATATTGGAAATATGTTTGCTGGTAATTACTTGATTGGTGAAATTGTTAGAAAAGAGAGAAATCCCGGTTGAACCTTCTTGGAAAGATTGGATGATACAGATGGTATGTAGCTAGGTCACATATATGGTCTTTGAGTGCACATCATGTGTACAAGAGAGCTACGAGATATTATGATGTAGCTAGGTCACATGGGTGATACTATGTGTACACCATGTAGACAAGAGAGCTACGGGATATATGTAGCTAGGTCGCATGCGTGGTTCCAGGTGAAGGACACCATGTAGACAAGAGAGCTACGAGATAAACTGGCTAGGTCACATGGGTGATACTAAGTGTTCACCATGTGTACAAGAGAGCTGAACTTTATGATGGGTGGAGCTATTTGCGGAAACCACCAAGTATCGAGGATTGATCCGAAGTGTTCAACGGGAGACTTATTATGTACTGCTTTGTGAGTTTTGTGATGAATAAGTGCAGGAATTTGGTTATGTGAATAATGTGTTCATTAAGTGATCGGGTTGTGGTAAGGTTATAAACAATTAAGTTATACATGAGGATGATTTTATGGTGACCTTGTAATCATGGGCCTATACTTGTGATGTATGAAATGTGGTGAAAATGATTTGTGATATGTATGTTAAAATGAGGTTAATACAAAGAAAGTGTGAAAGAGTGAATTAGCAATAAAATTGTCTTGGACAGCAGCAGTTACGTGACTTTGAAAATCACTAAAAATTGTGGAAGCTGAATAAAAATGCAAATGATATATGAAAATAAAGCTTAATGAGTCTATTTTCACATGAAAGAAATAGAGGAAGCAAAAGAATTCTATATTGTGTGATATTTGAATTATTGTGAAATAGGGTCTGAATGAATTCGAGATCCCCTGTTCTGACTTTAGAAATTCATCATAAATTGTACAAAACTTATTAAGAGTCATACCTTACATGCATGGATTCATTATTGACTCTATTTTTAAGGGAAACAAACGGCATGGTCGTTGGAATTCTGTACAGAGAGAAATTTGGTTCGTAGTACACAGAGGTCAGAGTAGTCATACTCTGAAACAGGGGAGAATTTAACTAATAAACTGTACTAATTGGCCAAACCAAAAATTTTGGAAATTTTATGGGAGAAAGATATATGAATCTAGTTTCAAATAAAATTAACAAAACTAAAGTTGGAATTTTTTAGCTTCAGATATGAATGATTTAGTAACTGTAACTCAATAACACAGCTTAACCTGAATATCTGTAATTGTACAATTATAGTGTTTTATCTTGAAAAGCATGGTAGTAATTGCTTATTATTTTCATATGAACTTACTAAGCGTAAAGCTTACCCATCCTCTCCATTTCTTTAGTATTGATAGGTCGGCTCGGGGTTGGAGATCACCGGAGGCAAAATCACACTATCAAACTATCATTTCTTGGGAGAATTAATTCAAATATTAGAAATATCAAGTGAGTGGCATGTATAGGAAGTTGGTTTGTAATATGTATTTTTTATTATGATTTTGATAAACGTATCGATGCATTGAGTTATTGTATATGATTATGAGATGTGGTCCTTATCCATTATGGTTTATAAGTTTAATTAATCATGCTACGTCATATGTTTTGATGTAATGATATAGTTAGCTTTGTTTGTTATGCATGTGTTGAAAAGTTTTAAATTAAATGAAATTTTATGGTGATTTTTGTCTATGTGTGTTATTAAGTCTGGTAATGCCTTGTACTCTGTTCCGGCCTTGGATACGGGTAAGGGGTGTTACATCCATGGCCTTTTTCTATGTGGGGCATGGATGTCATTGGGCCAATATCACCAAAAGCTTCAAATGGGCATCGCTTCATTTTTGTGGTCATTGATTACTTCACAAAGTGGGTAGAGGCTGCTTCTTATGCAAATGTTACCAAGTCGGTTGTAAGTCGATTCTTGAAGAAAGAGATTATTTGTCGGTATGGGATGCCTGAAAGGATCATATTAGACAATGCATTGAACTTGAACAATAGAACGATAGCAGAAGTTTGTAGTCAGTTCAAGATTAAGCATCATAATTCATCTGCATATCGCCCAAAGATGAATGGGGCAGTAGAAGCTGCTAACAAAAACATCAAGAAGATAGTAGGGAAAATGACTGAAACCTACAAGGATTGGCATGAGAAGTTACCATTTGCACTCTTAGCTTATCGAATGTAGCATCCTGATTTTCGGATTTATTCGCGGTTCTCAATATTTTGGTAAAGTTTTTAAAATTTTGTAGTTGGATGTGAAATTAATATTTTGAGTAGGTAAATGGGCTTATGGAAGGCCCATGTGTTGGTCAAAACCCGGTTGAATTTTTGAATTTTGGATTTAAGAGTTAGGGGTTCTGGCTAGGTGGCCCTTATATAGTGTTATGGGTAAAATGCATCACAAATGAGCCTCTAGTAAAGTGGCTAACTGACGCCACTAGGGAGCTATAAGGGTGGCGTGTAAGTGGTTTGGGAAGGCATGGGATCGATTCCCAGTGTTGGCAAATAGATGCATTTATTTTTAAGTGCAGGAAGGGTAAGTGTTGGAGTCCAAGTGGATTCTGCTAAAGGAGAGTTTGGATTCGGTCAAATGCATGATTTAAGGAGTGATAAGGGGAGAGTTTTTAGGGATTTGATATGAGGATAGGAGTTGGCCGAATATAGGGAGCTGGAGAGGGGATTTCGGCAAGGGTTATTAGGTTAGTATTTCAGCACCGAGGGATTAGTTGTGCCGTTTTTCCCTTTTGGCTAGTTGTTCTCT
This sequence comes from Gossypium anomalum, assembly GCA_025698475.1. Lineage (NCBI taxonomy): Eukaryota > Viridiplantae > Streptophyta > Magnoliopsida > Malvales > Malvaceae > Gossypium > Gossypium anomalum. Next base: position 2,124,160 of record CM046957.1, on the reverse strand, counting down.
TTTTTTTTTCTTTCTCTGACAGCCGAATCTACCATCTCTTCTTCCATCTTTTCTTTCTTCTTTTTCTTCCAAACCAGCCCACTTTTTCCCTCCCTTCATCCATTAAATCGTTCCTTCATCTCTACTTCTGCCGTAATACCGCGAAAAGCTGAAAATTGTGAAGTCAAGGTGGTGCCGATTTTTGTTGACCAACAACCATGTTCCTTCTTTTTCTTACTTGTCGGTGATCAATTCCCTTATCTTCTAGGCATTGACGGATTCAAGAAGAGGAGACTGTGGTAAGTGCTCAAACTTTAAGCGATCTCTTTTATGGTCATTAACAAGGGCGAAACCCTTTTGGTTTAGGAGGTGGGCGAATATGGGTTTAGGCTTATGGGTTTCTTCTTTTAATAATTTTATGATTTTTATAGTGAAGGAGCAGCAAGGCGTAGTGACGACTTGAGTCGGTTTGGATCTCTGGAGTGGCTAGATCTAGTCAATCAATATCAGCAAGGTAAGATTTTTAAGGCTATTTTGGATGGTGGCCGAATGTGTAAGTATTAATGTAAGTTGGTTAGTGTTTTGGGTCATTAATGGAAGTTGATTTATTAATGGTGGATTATAGGAGAAATCGTGTAGGAGATCTCGTGGAGGAATATCGCCAAACAGGTGTGTAACGAACCCTTTTTCATAACTTAAAGCGATAAATGTCGAAAAGCTGAAATGCCGAAATTCTGGCAATTCGAGGACTTGTAAGTAAGCGAACGCTCACTAGTTAGAGTGAGTCGATGAGTTGAGGAACAAAAACGATGGAAACGGTAAGAATGTGATTTTTGGCATATTCGGTAAGTTGGGCCTCGAGAGGTCGAGGTAGGGCCCATTGGGTCTTCGGGCCAATCGAAAAAAGTGGGCTAGATTCACCGTTTGATCCTATGAGCTATAGTAATTGATAATGAGCATGGAAACCCTAGTATTTGGTAGAATTACGAAAATACCCTTGTAATATGAAAATGACTATTTTGCCCCTAGGTAAAAATGACCATTATACCCCTAGGGTTAATTATGAAGTATACACATGGGATTTGATAAAAGTGGTATGTATGATATGCACATGATATGTATGATATGCACGTGAAATGTATGATATGCACATGACATGTATGGTATGCACATGATATGTATGAGATATACATGATAAATTCATTATATGCATTTGGGTTGGGTTTATATATGGATGGAGGAAGTGCAAAAGGGCTTATGCCCTGGATTTACGAAATGGGCTTATGCCCCAGTTATTAAAAGGGCTTATGCCCCAGTTATTAAAAGAGGCTAGGCCTCCAGTTATATGATAAAGTAGCTATGCTGCCAGTGGAGAGTTTGGTTGGGTGGGTTGAGTTATTCCCCACATGGAGAGCTTGGTTGGTACGGGTGGAGAGTAGCGGATGGTGGGTTGAGTAGTCTCCCCAAATGGGCTTGCATTCATGCATTAGTATTACATGTGATATTGAAATGGGCCTATAGGCCATACCGATTTCTGTAAAGGCTACGACCCAGTATTATGAAATATGAATAATGAAAAAGGCTTCGGCCCAGTGACATGAATATGGAAAAAAGGCTTTGGTGATGTTATGAATAATGAAAAGGCTTGGTCAGTATATGTGATAATTAAATTTGGGCTTAGGCCCGGTAGATGGTGATATTGTTTTGGGCTCTCGAAGGGGCTTGTTGCTGTGAGTTTCCAAACTCACCCTTTCTTTCTTATCTTTACAGTGAGCCTTGACTTGGGGACTTGGAGCCGGAGGGGGATTCAGAGTGGCCACGGTGATCGTTTTGGGCTTTTGAATAAGTAATGGATTTTCACTAAGGTTACTTTATTTATCATCTATTTTCGGGTTGTAATAAGGCCATTTTAACTTTAACTTTATTTCTTTTCTTTTCGGATTATGTTGTTTAAATTGGTGATAACAAATAAAATGGGCTAGACTTAGGACGTGTTTTCAAAATGATACCTATTTATAAAAAAATACAACACGTCACACATAAAAGGTATAACAAAGATAACCACTTGAAGAAGATTACAACTCGTTTACCAAAGTGTGACAATGGTTGTGGGCATGTCTAGGATTGGATCTATTCGGGAGCTTGGTATTTAAGCAGCCTTCATGGCTCACCTCCTGCATTTGGATACCTACACGGTGCCCAGCCTCCATTCACTTTGGTTAGCCAGCATTAGGCGGTTTTTAGATAATAAAATGAAACATGGACTTTTTAAAATACGTGTGACACGTCAGATTCGGCCATAACGTCCAGGCCGAGTTTGGGGTGTTACATTTAGTGGTATCAGAGCCAAGTTGCAACAACTCGGCTGTGGATCGGGTCCGAAAATTTTTCGAAAACTTAGGCTTTAGAAGGGTATTTTTGGAAATGGTAAGTTTTTCAAAGATGTTCAAGTTTTTCTGTTTTTTTTAAATAGGGTTAAAATTAAGAGTTTCAAAATAAAGGTGTTTTCAAATCAAAATTTTTAAATTTCTATTCTCGGTGATCAAAAACATGGTTTTTGAGTTTTAAATGAACTGATAAAGAAGTGGCGCACTGAATCCCCGGCACCAAGTCTGTAAGTACCCTTACTTTTATGTTGGTAAATTTGATAAAATGTTAAGGATAAAACTGAAGCCCTATTATGATATTTGTAGTTAGGGTAGAGCGTAAAGCAGTAGGATTGAGAGGCGTAGCTAGAAGCTACTTGTGAAAACAAATCCCTGAATTATCATATTTCCATAAGACATCTCTTAAAAAGAAACTGAAATAATTGACTAATATCATAAAATTCGTAATCGAGAAAATTTGATATGAGTACAAGGGGAACGTGGGACGAGGCGCGGACGTGGACGCTTGATCGTGGAAGAGCGCAAGGTGAATCTTCATCCTCAAGGCATAGGCCGGGTGAGAGACATTTGTGCCATGCACAACCGAGACTAGGTCATATGATCGGGTCGCGGGGACGATGCTTTGTCCCAAGCAATGTTAAGGGTCCCGAAAGGGGTTTTGGAGCTAGCACTTTGGGACGAGAAACAGAGGATCCATCTCCGAGTGACTCGGGCTAGGGAGCGAGAGGTTTTAGGGCGTGTCAGGGTAGCCCCGAACATGGTGTGAGTATTGGTTAGAGGCGATGAGCGGATTATGGGCGACCTCGATTGCTCGATGGAGCAAAAGTTTGAAGGAGGCATTCAAATCGCTTTTAAGGGAGGTATGTTGGAGCGAGTTATGTGGATACCCGCCGAAAGGAATTTTTGAATCTGGCTCAAGGTAATAGGATCATTATGAGTATGAGGCGAAATTCTTAAAGGTGAGTCGATATTTCGGGATAGTTGCTACTGAGTATAAGCGTAGCGTTCGATTCGAAGGTGGTCTCCCCGATGAGCTTAGAGTATTGATAGCTCCACAGAGGGAGTGTGATTTCGCTGCACTAGTGGAGAAGGCTAAGATAGCCGAAGAAGTAAAACAGACTGAATGGCGGAATCGTGAGAGGGATCGACCCAGATTCAGAAAATATTCTAGACCTACAGGGACTGCAAATAGAGATGTTAAAAGAGCTAGAGTGGAGGAGCCAGCTCCAGGAAATACTTATAAACCGCAGGTTTGCAAGGGTTGTGGCAGAGCACATGTGGGGGAATGTTGGAAGCGTACTAGAGCGTGTTTTCGATGTGGGTCCAAAGAACATAAGTTTAGAGAGTGTCCTCGGAGAGCAGCTCAGGATCAAGCTGCGGAGCAAAGAGGAGTTCAACCGCAGCGAGGGGGACCACCGCCACAGAGGGGCCGTGGGTAAGGTAGAGGTGGCAATGGTAATGGACGAGGACGTGGGGCACTTGGCAGGGGTGCTGGACAAGCTGAGGCTCGACAGCCGGCGTTGGTTTATACTGCACGACGTCGTGAGGAAGGTGACGCTCCTGATGTTATAACTGGTACATTCCTCATTCATAGCAAGCCTTATACTGCTTTGATTGATGTGGGTTCTACCCACTCGTATGTTGCTTGTGATGTATCTGGGGCATTGGGTGTGCTTCCTGAAGAGTCTATGAGTGGGGTATCGGTAATAAGCCCTTTGGGACACTCGATTAGGGTGGATAAACTCTTTAAGGAAGTGCATTTAGAGACGCAAGGTGAGATATTTGTAGGGGATTTGATGGAGCTACCATTTCGGGAGTTTGATCTTATTTTGGGGATGGACTGGCTGACTAAGCATAGGGTGACGCTGGATTGTGCGGATAAGAGGATAGTGTTAAGAACTGTTAAAGATGAGGAGATAATGGTTATTGGGGAGCGAAGGAATTACTTGTCTAATGTTATTTTGGCTTTAAGGGTAGAGAAATGGATTCGGAAAGGTTGTGAGGCGTTTTTGGCATTTGTGAGTCAAGCTGAACCGGCAGGGATGACCGTGGAGTCAGTTAGGACCATTAAGGAGTTTCAAGATGTATTTCGGGAGGAACTTACGGACTACCTCGAGCAGAGAAGTCGAGTTTGGAATCGACTTGTTGCTCAGAACAGCTCGGTGTCCATTGCACCTTATAGGATGGCACCAAAAGAGTTGGTAGAACTGAAAGCTCAGATTCAAGAACTGTCGGACAAAGGGTTTATAAGACCCAGTATTTCTCCATGGGGTGCCCCAGTATTGTTCGTAAGAAGAAAGATGGGACCATGCGAATGTGTATTGATTATCGCCAATTGAACAAACTGACAATCAAGAACAAGTATCCGTTACCAAGGATCGACGATCTGTTTGATCAATTGAAAGGAGCTTTAGTGTTCTCCAAGATTGACCTCCGGTCAAGATATCATCAGTTGAGGGTCAAAGAGGAGGATATCCATAAGACGGCATTCAGAACTCGATATGGTCATTACAAGTTTTTGGTTATGCCCTTTGGCTTGACTAACGCACCGGCAGCATTCATGGATTTGATGAATCGAGTGTTTCAGCCATACTTGGATCAGTTTGTTGTTGTTTTTATTGATGATATCTTGGTGTACTCGCAAACAGAAGAGAAGCATGATGAGCATTTGCGGATTGTGCTACACGTGTTAAGGGAAAAGCAACTTTATGCAAAGTTTAGTAAGTGCGAGTTTTGGCTGAATGAAGTAACCTTCTTAGGGCATGTTGTGTCTGCAGAAGGGATTAAGGTTGACCCTAGGAAGATTGAGGCGATCTTGGAGTGGAAGCCACCGAGGTCGGTAACAGAAATTCGAAGCTTTCTGGGGTTGGCAGGATATTATAGAAGGTTGGTGGAAGGATTTTCTGTGTTGGCAGTGCCATTAACGAAACTTATAAGGAAGGGAGCACCATTCGTTTGGACGAATAAGCAGCAAGAGGCTTTTGAAAAGTTAAAAAAAGTTCTGACTGAGGCACCGGTGTTGATTCAGCCAGAATCTGGCAAAGATTTTATTGTGTACAATGATGCATCACGTGTAGGTTTGGGCGGCGTGTTGATGCAAGAGGGCAAAGTGGTCGCTTATGCTTCACGATAACTTAAGCCTCATGAGCTGAATTATCTTACTCATGACTTGGAGTTGGCGGCGGTGATTTTCGCACTTAAGATATGGAGGCACTACTTGTATGGAGAGAGATGCATTATTTACACGGATCATAAGAGTCTTAAGTACTTACTGACTCAAAAAGAGCTGAATCTTAGACAACGAAGGTGGATCGAGCTGTTAAAAGACTATGACTGTTCGATTGAATATCATCCAGGCAAGGCAAATGTTGTGGCTGATGCGTTGAGTCGTAAAACTGTGGCAGAGTTGAAGGCGATGTTTGCTCGCTTAAGCTTGTATGATGATGGAAGCTTATTGGCAGAGTTGCAAGTGAGACCGACTTGGGTAGAGCAGATTAAGAGGCAACAGTTGATGGATAAGTCGTTGGTTTCTCGGTTTCAGCAAGTTGAGAAAGGCGAGAACTCAGACTTTGGACTAAATAGCGATGGGGTTCTCTGTTTTCGAGGAAGAATGTGTATACTGAAGGACTCTGATTTGAGGATGATGATTTTAAAAGAGGCGCATGGTGGACCTTGTGCGATGCATCCAGGAGGAAGCAAGTTGTATCGCGACTTGCGAGAGCTATATTGGTGGCCTGGGCTTAAGCGAGAAGTGACTGAATTTGTGAGAAAATGTTTAACGTGTCAACAAGTAAAGGCGGAGCATCAAGCGCCTTGAGATTATTCTGACCGATAAAGATACCACTTTGGAAGTGGGAAAGGGTAACCATGGACTTTGTAAGTGGGTTGCCATTGACACCATCTAAGAAGGACTCGGTTTGGGTAATTGTGGATAAGCTGACGAAGTCTGCTCATTTCATACCTGTTCGAACCGATTACTCACTCCAAAATTTGGCCAAGTTATATGTGGCAGAGATAGTACGGTTGCATGGGGTGCCAGCGTCAATAATTTCTGACCGAGACCCAAGGTTTACATCTCGATTTTGGCAGAAGTTGCATGAAGCGTTGGGAACGCGATTAGATTTCAGTATGGCTTTCCACCCTAAAACAGATGGGCAGTCAGAAAGGATTATTCAGATTTTGGAAGACATGTTGAGAGGTTGTGTTATTGAGTTTAGGGGCAGCTGGGAGGATTATTTACCGTTGGCAGAATTCGCGTATAACAACTGTTATCAAGCAAGTATTCAGATGGCTCCTTATGAGGCACTATATGGGCGAAGATGTCGTTCGCCTACTTGTTGGACAGAATTGGGGGATAGGCAAGTACTTGGACCAGAGTTGGTGGCGATCACGAGGACAAGATTAAGGTGATTAGGAATCGGTTAAAGGAGGCAAGCGGATCGACGAAAGTCTTACGCCGATCCAAACGTAAGGGCGTAGAATATGCTATGGGGACATGGTCTTTTGAAAGTTTCACCTTGGAAGAAGATTTTGAGATTTGGTAAGAAGGGTAAGTTGAGCCCACGGTTTATTGGGCCCTTCGAATTGTTAAGCGGATTGGACCAGTGGCTTATCAGCTAGAATTACCACTAGAACTGCATCGTATCCATAACGTTTTCCATGTATCCATGCTGAGGCGGTATCGATCTGACCCAACTCATATCACGCGATTGCGAGAAATCGAGGTCTGATCGGATTTGACTTTGAAGAGGAACTGTGCAAATACTTGATCGTGACGTCAAGGTGTTGAGAAGGAAGTCAGTTCCATTAGTGAAAGTACTTTGGAGAAACCATGGCAAAGAGGAAGCTACTTGGGAGACTGAGGAGGCGATGTGTCAACAGTACCCTCAACTTTTCGAATAAGGTAAAATTTCGAGGCCGAAATTTCTTTAAGGAGGGTAGAGTTGTAACATCCTGATTTTCGGATTTATTCGCGGTTCTTAATATTTTGGTAAAGTTTTTAAAATTTTGTAGTTGGATGTGAAATTAATATTTTGAGTAGGTAAATGGGCTTATGGAAGGCCCATGTGTTGGTCAAAACCCGGTTGAATTTTTGAATTTTGGATTTAAGAGTTAGGGGTTCTGGCTAGGTGGCCCTTATATAGAGTTATGGGTAAAATGCATCACAAATGAGCCTCTAGTAAAGTGGCTAAGTGACGCCACTAGGGAGCTATAAGGGTGGCGTGTAAGTGGTTTGGGAAGGCATGGGATCGATTCCCTGTGTTGGCAAATAAATGCATTTATTTTTAAGTGCAGGAAGGGTAAGTGTTGGAGTCCAAGTGGATTCTGCTAAAGGAGAGTTTGGATTCAGTCAAATGCATGATTTAAGGAGTGATAAGGGGAGAGTTTTTAGGGATTTGATATGAGGATAGAAGTTGGCCGAATATAGGGAGCTGGATAGGGGATTTCGGCAAGGGTTATTAGGTTAGTATTTCGGCACCTAGGGATTAGTTGTGCCGTTTTTCCCTTTTGGCTAGTTGTTCTCTTTTTTTTTTTGTTTCTCTGACAGCCGAATCTACCATCTCTTCTTCCATCTTTTCTTTCTTCTTCTTCTTCCAAACCAGCCCACTTTTTCCCTCCCTTCATCCATTAAATCGTTCCTTCATCTCTACTTCTGCCGTAATACCGCGAAAAGCTGAAAATTGTGAAGTCAAGGTGGTGCCGATTTTTGTTGACCAACAACCATTTTCCTTCTTTTTCTTACTTGTCGGTGATCAATTCCCTTATCTTCTAGGCATTGATGGATTCAAGAGAGAGAGCGTGGTAAGTGCTCAAACTTTAAGCGATCTCTTTTATGGTCATTAACAAGGTAGAAAACCCCTTTGGTTTTAGGAGGTGGCCGAATATGGGTTTAGGCTTATGGGTTTCTTCTTTTAATAATTTTATGATTTCTATAGTGAAGGAGCAGCAAGGCGTAGTGACGACTTGAGTCGGTTTGGATCTCTGGAGTGGCTAGATCTAGTCAATCAGTATCGGCAAGGTAAGATTTTTAAGGCTATTTTGGATGGTGGCCGAATGTGTAAGTGTTAATGTAAGTTGGTTAGTGTTTTGGGTCAATAATGGAAGTTGATTTATTAATGGTGGATTATAGGAGAAATCGTGTAGGAGATCTCATGGAGGAATATCGCCAAACAGGTGTGTAACGAACCCTTTTTCATAGCTTAAAGCGATAAATGCTGAAAAGCCGAAATGCCGAAATTCTGGCAATTCGAGGACTTGTGAGTAAGCGAACGCTCACTAGTTAGAGTGAGTCGATGAGTTGAGGAACAAAAATGATGGAAACGGTAAGAATGTGATTTTTGGCATATTCGGTAAGTTGGGCCTCGAGAGGAGAGGTCGGTAGGGCCCATTGGGTTTTGGGCCAATCGAGAAAAAGTGGGGCGATTCACCGTTTGATCCTATGAGCTATAGTAATTGATAATGAGCATGGAAACCCTAGTATTTGGTAGAATTACGAAAATACCCTTGTAATATGAAAATGACTATTTTGCCCCTAGGTAAAAATGACCATTATACCCCTAGGGTTAATTATGAAGTATACACATGAGATTTGATAAAAGTGGTATGTATGATATGCACATGATATGTATGATATGCACATGAAATGTATGATATGCACATGAAATGTATGATATGCACATGAAATGTATGGTATGCACATGATATGTATGAGATATACATGATAAATTCATTATATGCATTTGGGTTGGGTTTTATATATGGATGGAGGAAGTGCAAAAGGGCTTATGCTGATTTATCGAAATGGGCTTATGCCCGATTATTAAAAGGGCTTATGCCCCAGTTATTAAAAGAGGCTAAGCCTCCAGTTATATGATAAAGTAGCTATGCTGCCAGTGGAGAGTTTGGTTGGGTGGGTTGAGTTATTCCCCACATGGAGAACTTGGTTGGTACGGGTGGAGAGTAGCGGATGGTGGGTTGAGTAGTCTCCCCAAATGGGCTTGCATTCATGCATTAGTATTACATGTGATATTGAAATGGGCCTATGGGCCATACCGATTTCTGTAAAGGCTACGGCCCAGTATTATGAAATATGAATAATGAAAAAGGCTTCGGCCTAGTGACATGAATATGGCAAAAAGGCTTCGGCCCAGTGTTATGAATAATGAAAAGGCTTCGGTCCAGTATATGTGATAATTAAATTTGGGCTTAGCCCGATGGTGATATTGTTTTGGGCTCACGAAGGGGCTTGTTGCCTGTTGAGTTTCCAAACTCACCCCTTTCTTTCTTATCTTTACAGGTGAGCCTTGACTTGGGGACTTGGAGCCGGAGGGGGATTCAGAGTGGCCATGGTGATCGTTTTTGGGCTTTTGAATAAGTAATGGATTTTCACTAAGGTTACTTTATTTATCATCTATTTTCGGGTTGTAATAAGGCCATTTTAACTTTAACTTTATTTCTTTTCTTTTGGATTATGTTGTTTAAATTGGTGATAACAAATAAAATGGGCTAGACTTAGGACGTGTTTTCAAAATGATACCTATTTATAAAATAACACAGCGTCACACATAAAAGGTATAACAAAGATAACCACTTGAAGAAGATTACAACTCGTTTACCAAAGTGTGGCAATGGTTGTGGGCATGTCTAGGATTGGATCTATTCGGGAGCTTGGTATTTAAGCAGCCTTCATGGCTCACCTCCTCTGTTTCGGATACCTACCTGGTGCCCAGCCTCCATTCACTTTGGTTAGCCAGCATTAGGCGGTTTTTAGATAATAAAACGAAACATGGACTTTTTAAAATACGTGTGACATGTCAGATTCAGCCATAACGTCCAGGCCGGGTTTGGGGTGTTACATCAAACGTCTGTCAGAACCTCTACTGGGGTAACTTTTTTCTCGCTGGTTTATGGGATGGAGGCAGTGTTACGCATTGAAGTTGAAATACCTTCCCTTCGAATTTTATCGGAGATAAAGTTGGATGAGGTTAAATGGATACAATCGTGAATGATCAGTTGAACTTGATTGAGAAAAAGAGGTTAAGGGCCATTCGCCATGGTTAGATATATTAGAAGCGAATGATGCGAACTTATGACAAGAAAGTGCGACCAAGAGAATTCCACGAAGGGGATCTTGTTTTGAAAAAGATCCTTTCCATTTAGAAGGACTTTAGAGGAAAATGGATGCCGAATTGGGAAGGACCCTATGTCGTGAAGAAGGCCTTCTCTGGGGGTGCATTGATCTTAACGGAAATGGATGGGAAGAATTTACCAAATCCAATGAATTCAGACTCAGTCAAAAAGTACTTTGTCTAAAGGAGAGGAGAATCTAAGGTGAAAACCCACAAAGGGCGCCTTGAGTTTTTGAAAAAAAAAAATAGAGAGGCCAAGGTGAAAACCTGCAAAGGGCACCTTGTGACCAAAGGGGTTTTGAGTTGAAAACCTAAAAGGGCAGCTCAAATTTTGAAGGGTATACAGTAATCTTGCTTTATCTGATTCAACAAAGAGCGAAGCGCGTTGCATATTGGAGCATCAACAAAGTATTTTGATTTTTAAACACATGTTGAACTCAAAAAGGACTTCATGGAGCTGGTGTATAGATGCTCAAGCGGCGATATCTAGAGTATCTAACTTTTACCCTGTTTGCTATCTTTAGATTCTAGTTCTTCTTAAAGATAGGCTTTCAGATTAATTCCCTTTGTATTTTGACAAATTCATTCAAATTTAATTATTCTCAAGATTAAATTCATCTTCTATTATTCTTAAAGTGTGTTGCATTAAATAATGATAGATGAACTAAATAATTTTCACAAATGAAGTCTTGCTCATTACTCTGGAAGTTTCAAGATAATACAAGAAACTAAAACGAAACAATTGTTTTGGAATTCATGTAAGTGAGGTTCGAAAGAACTCGAGGGAATTCTTTTTTTAGTCTAAAATAATGATTAGACAAATCAAACGATTCGATCCTAAGAAAGGATCATCTTACAAACATTTTGATGGGTCATAACATTTGAAGAATGGTACAAACCCACAGGCTGAGTAAGAATGATATTTCGAGAAAAATAAGGATGAGCTTTGATGAAAGAATAAGCAGTGACGTCTAGAATAGGAGTCATATTCATAAACATTTTGCATTATAACAGGTTTAATTAGGAGCATTTGACTCATTTCGATCATAGCATCCTAATCATTAGACATGAACTCATACACATTATACAGGTCATGTCCTTCAAAGGACAATGAAGATTGATGCGCCTTAACCCCCTAAGCAGTAAAGTAATAGGCTAAAGCATAGCAGATTTGACCTTCAAGTGTTTAGCTGAAGCAGATCCAAGATGATTTGGCATCTCTGTGTTGTCAGAGAACAAATCGAAGAAATAGATTTGGCATCTCTGTATTCGACGGAGAGCAGATCGAAAACATAGCAGATCTAACGTTCAGATGTTTCCATATCAAAGTAGATCCAAGATGATTTGGCATCTCTGTATTGTCAGAGAGCAGATCGAAGATAGCAGATTTGGCGTCTCTGTATTGTCAGAGAGCAGATCGAAGATAGCAGATTTGGTATCTCTGTATTGTAAGAAAGCAGATCGAAGATAGCAGATTTGGCGTCTCTGTATTGTCAGAGAACAGATCGAAGATAGCAGATTTGGTGTCTCTGTATTGTCAGAGAGCAGATCAAAAATGACAGATCTGGCGTCTCTGTATTGTCAGAGAGCAGATTTGGCATCTCTATATTGTCAGAGAGTAGATCAAAGATAGCAGACTTGGCGTCTCTGTATTGACAGAGAGCGGGTCGAGGATATCAACATGGCGTCCCTGAGGTTGCAAGGAGCAGGTTGAAGATAGCAGATATTGCCTTCCTGAAGTTACAAGTGAAGTAAATTGAAGCTATCGTATATATGGTCTAATACCTCTGAAGTTGCAGATAGTTGAAGACCATTCGAAGAAAAGATCTCAAAGACTGGGCCAGACCGGGCAGAACGGGTCCTTTTATAGTCTTTGCTCTATTATCATAACACGACAATGAGCAAAGAGGGGCAGCTGTAATAACCCATTTTTTCCCGGGCCCATAATCAAATAAATAAAACTAGAAACAAAAAATAAACAAATGAATGTTTATTACAGTCCATTTACAATACATGGCCCACTAACCCGTAGGCCCAAAATTAACTGGTCTAAACCCTATGCCCGGTTACAACCCAATTGATCCTAGCCCAGATACACAGGGCCCAAATGGCCCAATCTGTTAATGGAAGATGGAGAGGCCTAGGGTTTCAGAAACCCTAGGCGCCGCAATCAGTCCAAGAGTCACGCCCCTTCGACTCGTGTTCGTTCGTCTCGCAGTGACCCGAATCAACGCCGTGACTTCGGCCTCGTATCATGTCGTGATCGACGCCCGAATCAACGCTGGTGCCGTCGTCAGTGCCGTTCATCACTGGCTTCCTCGCCGGTACCTGCAAAAGAAGAAAGAACCACAGCAACCAAAGAAATAGATTTGGAAAGAAATCAAATGATTTTTTTCCTAAAATGTAACAAAGGGTTATAAAAACCCCTCCTTTTTCTAATCTGTAACTACGTTTTTGGATATATACAAAAGATATAAAAAAGAAATCAAAGAGTTAACTGGAGAACAGAGGTGATACTTTTAATTTTCTTTTCATTATTTATTTTCTTTTTGATACAGCATATAGTAAAAAAATACATTATAAAGATAGTAAAGAAGTTACCCTTTCGATTTGCTGTGAAAAAACGGAACTTTGAAAGCCCTAACCGCCGGGCACGGTGGCTCAGACGGTGGCACGTGAAGCGCGTGTAACCGAAGGCGGTGGTGCTCCGGGACGAGCCAGGACGGCTACAGGCTAGAGCTCTGAGAGAATTTTAGAGCTCTCTCTTTTCTTTTTTTTTGTTGAATGTTTAAAATGAAGGTTTAAAGTTTTTTTTTTACTTTTATAACATCAGTAAAACGACGCTGTTTTAGCTTAATTCAATAAGCCTAAAACAACGTCGTTTCGAGGCAAGGATCCGCGTGTTGACCCAATTACCCGGGGAAGATCTGCGTGTTTTTGTAAATTGGGATAATTTCCCAATTGGTCCTTCCATGTTTTTATATTTTCAAATTTATTTTATTTTATTTTTTAAATTATCCCTAATCTTTCATATTTAATTCAATTTAGTCCTGAAGGTCATTAAAATCGGTTCTAAAGAACGACGTCGTTATGGGATTAGGGTCAAATTACCCAATGAGTCCCTCGACTTTCAGTGCGTGTTTTAATCAGGTCCAAATATTTTTATTATTTTACAATTAACCCCAAATTCTTCAATTAAATTCAATTTTAATCCTTTTTATTTTTTTATTTTTAAATACTTTATATATAATTTTTATATTAGTTATATAAAACCGTACATATTATTTTTATTATCCATTATATTATTATATTTTTTATCATATATTTTTATTATAAATATATCGTTTATTCTGTTATATCTATATTTTACTATATGTTATATATTTTTATTATATATTATTTATTTTACTATATTTTTATATGAAAATAATTATTAGATTATTATTATTATTTTTATATTCTTTATTATATTATATTTCATTATATTCTATTTATGTATTTTTATATCATATTTTATTATAATATCTATCTTTCTTTTATATATATTATATTATATACATTCTATTAAATATATTTTTATTACTATATGATTTATATTATTATATATTTTATTTGTAAACTATATTATACACTATATTTTACCATATTTCCTTACATTACCTTTATTTTATCATAAAGTATACATTATTTTATTACTTATTAATTATATACATTCTTTATTTTTTAATATCAATATTTAGCACATTTTTATATAGTTATAGTATAATCTATATATATATATATATATCATTTTTGAAAAGGGGTTCTCTTTTATCATTCTTATATCATTCAATATATTTCTAAATATCTTATTCTTATTTGATTTATGTTTTATACATTTTAACTTGCTTATTTATTTTTGGTTTTCTTTCATTTTGATATTGTTTAGTAGGTTAAATTTTACATATCATTTCATTCTTGTTTTTATATATTCGCATAAAATTAGTTATTTGTGATAATTTAGGTCGCATTTGCATAAAATATTATCATATATGTATATTGCAATTTGTATTTGTTGTATTCATTATGCACTACATTGTATTTTGCATGTAACAATAATACATGAACATTTATGTTATTTATGATAATATGTGTATAAAGTGATAATGCATATTGTGTAATTTATGCTATTATTTATTATTCTCTAAAATATATTTGCATAAAATGATAAGCATATATTATGTAGCTATGTTTATTAAATTTTAATTTCTTGTAAAATGTAAAATACATCACTATTTTCAAAACAAAAATATCTCGTTTAATTCAAAAGGAATTTTTTTAAAAAGTGAGGCAATGTTTTGATATTTAAGAATTCAAATGGGCATGTTGATAGGCCGTGTGTCCCCTGCATCCTTAAATGTGAAGTCAGGATAGTACACAGGCAAAAGACACGGCTGTGTGTCTTGGTCGTGTGAAGGACACGGGTTTCAGGCATGGTCGTGTGTCAAAATCATGTGAAAATGGCTTAAAAATGGTGAAAAATCAGTTTACCACACGGCCTAGCCACATGGACGTGTTCCCAGACCGTGTGCCCCTTTGATAGTTAAGAAATTGCAAGTCAGAATTCCACACGGGCCAGCCACACGGCCATGGGAGCCCCACGGGCTAGCCACACGGCCATGTCCTAGGCCACACGGGCGTGTGCCCCTATCTTCAAGGTAAAATTTACAAAGTTGTCGGTTTAGTCCCGAACCACTACCAAAGCATGTATTGGGCCCTGTAGGCCCATATTAGGGACTTTATGGTGAAATTTCAAAACTTTTGATTTGGAATATAAATTTATGACTCGATTTTGTACAAATGCTAGTGTATAAGTTCGGTAATGCCTCATAACCCTATTCCAGTGACGGATATGGGTTAGGGGTGTTACAGTTACACACAGTGTATTTTAGCAAAAGAAAAGGGGAGTATCAATAGAATTTAACAAAGAACTTCAAGGATTTTAAAATGAAAGAAATAAAATTTTATAAAATTGGAAAATACGTCTGACCAAGTTGGCAACTTGAATATTGAAGCAAAACCCCATCCCCCTCCCTCCCCCGCCCCAAAAAAAGAACTTTAAACAGGTCTACAAGTGATTGATTCACCCATGATCAACCACCCAAGCAAGCAAGTTATAGATAAGTTTGTCGAGACCATTTTTAAATCGAGTTTTTGAAAATGGGAATCGACTTTAAAAACGAAAACGGGAGTCGCCACCAATCTTTTTTAGGTGTGATTGGATCACCTTTAAAACATTTGTTTTAAAATCGTTGGTTTTAGTCTACGAAATTAAAAAAAAGGGTTCGGGAGTCAGTTACGTACGAGGAAGGGTTAGAACCCTCGTAACACCTAAAAATTGGTACCTAATTGATTATCAAAATGTCTTTAATGTAGGAAATTTAAAGATTTTGAGATATAATCCTCTTTAAAATATCTTGATTTTGAAAATTTGGGTTCACTTGTATCAAAGTATTGACACTAAGATAGCCCTTTTTAGAAATCCCTATCTCGAGACGACAAAACGCTACATCCAGTAAGTTAGGACATATCACTTTGCAGTTCCAAGACAGCCACTCACATTTTGAAAACCTTTAAAAACTTAGAAGGGTGCTTGACTATTCGAACTTAACGGGAAAAGTTGCAACCCAATAAGTTAGGGCACTACTTTTTCGAAATTTCCGAACGTCAAGTATTGCTTTTATATTTTTTTGAAAACTTAGGAGCCTTCCTTCTTTTTTGAAAAATGATGCATGGGGAATTGTATTGCATTATAAATCGTACATAGTGACATATTATTGTAGTAGGTAAATAATACATGCATTTAAACAAAGTAGTGGTAATAATAAAAAATCGTGCATTAGATTCATACATATAAAATAATATATATATAGCAAATATTAATAATATGCATACAAAGATATATGTAGCATGTATTGAGAAAGAATAAACATACAAACATACGAAATAATAATTAAATAATGCATGATATAAAAAACGTAATACAATATTAATGTACATATTCATGAAATGTAATAATATATATAAAAATAACATATGATATATGCAATATGTATAAAAAATGAAGCGAGTTATTGTTAACAAAGTATACATAGATTACAAATAAAGTCCTAAAATTTTAAAAAAATAATTTTAAAATAGTATTTGCTATATAATATATAAAATATAATAACAAAATATTTATAATAATTATATGTAAAATATATTAGGTTTTAAAAAATATATATAAATAAAAGCATGTAAAAGAATATAAAAATATCATTTAAAATAAAATAATACATAATAAATAATTAATAGTTTGATATATAATATGAGCTTTAAAAAAATAATTTAATTTACAAATTTTAAGAATTTAAATAATATAATGAATAATATGAATAATGTAATAGATATTATATGATATACATAAAAAAAATTAATAAGTAATGAAAATATTTAGATGTCATATAATAGAATATACTTTAAATTTATAGGAAATAAGAAATATGATAGATATAATATAAAATAATGAAAGTAATATGTAAAACAATATATATATAGATAATTAATAAATATATATGATATATATGAAAATATAATAATAACATAAAAAAATGATGTAAAATAATAATAATTTGAGAAAAATAATATATAATAAATAATAATAATATATATAATAAAAAAATAATACTTATAATAAAATAATCTCATAATGTATAATAAAACAAAATAACAATATATAAAAAAAATATAGAATAATAAAAATAAATATAAGACTAAATTTAAAGATCAGTAAAATTACGGGGCAAATTTAAAAGGAATAAAACTGAATTAAGGTCCTAATTAAATCGCGTGTAAAACAGAAGGGACTCATTGGGCAAATTGCCCTATTCCCAAAACGACTGCGTTTTAATCTTGAATTTAAAGCAGCTATTATAGGGACTAAATAAGAATTGAGACAAATCAATAGAGCCAAATCATAAATAAAATAAAGTTTTAATTGTAAACGCAAAAAGGAGTAGAAGGACTGATTGAGCAATTAACCCAATTCTAAAAAACGCGCGGATCCTTCCCGGGTAATCGGGTCAACACGCGGATCCTGGGGGTCTAAAACGCTGTCATTTTGTCAATGCTATATAAGCCAACTCCTCAGCTTTAAAATCATTTGAAACCCGATTTAAAAAAAAAAACTTAAGAATTCTCTGAAAGAGAGAGAGAGAGGAGGGAGCTCCAGGCTCTGGCCTCCGTTAGCCAAGCTCCGGTCATGCTCCCACGCGCCGCCCTAAGGAGCACCGTTTACGGTGGCTAGGGTTCGAAAAACCCCTCTTTTTTCGTGTCATCCGTCAGGTAGCCCCTTCCTTTTATTTTTAAGTTATTTTTGTATACATATATATATAAATATTCATATGCTTCGGTACTGAAAATAGAGAAATGAAAGACAAAAATATAAAAACAAGAATCACTTTTGAAACTATTTGTATTTGTTTTTTTATTTCTGTATGCGTGTATTTTAAGGGTTACAAAGGGCTTTTTATAGCCATTGATTTGTTACATAAGGAAAGAAATCTCCGATTTCTTTCTATTTCTTGTCTACTGTATCTTTGGCCATTATCTGCTGAGTTTCCTTTTCCATTTTACAGGTACTCTGATGATCTCGGCGTTAACGGTGGTACCAAGGCCAGAGGGGAAGCCTGAGATCGCGGTGCTGGATGATCGCAAGAGGGACGAATGCATTGATGGCGCTTTGATTGTAACACCCCAAACCCGGCCCAGACGTTATGGCCGAATCCGACGTATCACATTGAAGTTTTGAAAACCCATGCCTTTTCAACGTCTTTCTTAGTGTTTTAAAAGATCGTCTTTGCTAAGTTAACAAAGTGAATGGAAGTTGTGCACCAGGTAGGTATCCGAAACAGAGGAGGTGAGCCATGAAGGCTGCTTAAGTACCAAGCTCTCGAATGGATCCAATCCTAGACATGCCCACAACCATTGCCAAACTTTGGTGCGAGATTAGGTTTTGTAAGAAAATCAAGTTGGAATTCGTTTAAGTCGTTGTTTTGATAAACCGATTAATGGTAACATTGTGTTATTTTAGAAACAAGTATCATTTTCAAAACGCACCCTAAGCCTAACCCATTTCAGATTATTCTCAGTAAAACATAGAGTATAAAATAGTTCCAGAAAAATAATTATAATGGCCTTATTACAACCCCAAAACCAAGTAATAATAATAGATAAGATAAAACTAAAAAGAAATCAGTTATTTATTGCAAAGTTAAAAAACGATCACCATGGCCACTCTGAATCCCCTCCGGCTCCAAGTCTCCACATCAAGGCTCATCCGCAAGGTTAAGAAAGGGGTGAGTTGGAAACTCGGTGTGCAACAAGCCCTTTTTGAGCCCAACTAATATCGCAGATATTGGGCCAAAGCCTTTCGTTTAACTGCATTCTTGGGCCGAAGCCTTTATCAGAAATGTGGTATGGCCCATAGGCCCATTTCAATATCACATGTAATATTAATGCATGAATGCAAGCCCATTTGGGGAGACTACTCGACCCACCATCCGCTACTCTCTACCCGTACCAACCAAGCTCTCCATGTGGGGAATAACTCAACCCACCCAACCAAAACTCTCCACTGGCAGCATACCTGCTTTATCATATAACTGGAGGCCTAGCCTCTTTTAATAACTGGGGCAAAAGCCCTTTTCGATAAACTGGGGCATAAGCCCTTTTTGCACTTCCTCCATCCATATAAAAATCCCAACCCATGCATATAATGAATATATAATAGCATATCATGTGCTTCTCATAGCATATCATGTACATATCATGTCATATCAACATATCGTGCATCACATTCATAATCAAACCCTTAGGATATAATAGTCATTTTTACCTAGGGGCAAAATAGTCATTTTTCATATTATAAGGGTAATTTCATAAATTTACCAAATATCAAGAGTTTTCCATGTTCATTAACAATGATCAATATTCTCAAGTGTTTAAACAGTGTTTTTAACGCACTTTATCAAATTAGGGCTTTTGGGCCCAAAACCCCTAATGGGCCCTACGAATGCCGATTTAGCCCTTTAAGCCCACTTAACCCAATTTTTACAACAGTTCTAATCATGTTAACATGTAATTTTTTTCCAAGTTCCATTTTCTATCAATTTTGCCCAAATGGGCCCGAAAGCCCATTGGGCCCAATTCCAGCCCATCGAGGTCCAACTTACCATCGTGCACAGATTTGCGATCTTACCTGTACCGTCGATCCAACACCGATTATTTCATATTTATCATATCAAAAACCACATGCAAAATCTCAAGTTCCCCAAATTGCCGGATTTTAAGCATTTCGGCTTTTCAGCGTTTATTAGTCTAAGATCTTATAGAGGTTATTACACACCTGTTTTGTGACGTTTGCTAACAAAGTCTTCCACGACAACCTACAATCAATCACCATCATTCTTAGTTTACAGTTCATGCTTAATCAAACCCAACAT
Source organism: Gossypium anomalum (assembly GCA_025698475.1). NCBI lineage: Eukaryota > Viridiplantae > Streptophyta > Magnoliopsida > Malvales > Malvaceae > Gossypium > Gossypium anomalum. The sequence goes on along the minus strand of CM046957.1, from coordinate 2,104,141 downwards.
CCACCTTACCATATTCGGCCAAAGAACCCCTAATAGCCATAGATCACTTACCTTCGCAAGGTCCGATGATTCGATCCAAGTTTATCCAAACCGATACTCCAAGCCTTGCTGCTCCTCCAAAATTGTCTATATCACCAACATACATATACAATCAAATCCGTCAACCACACAGTCCAAGTCAGTCACTTGCCCACAAGGGCAAAACAGTCATTTAACACCCTAAGGGCAAAATGGTAATTTTACCCACAAGGGTATCTCGATAATTCTACCCTACAGGGGTATTAATAATTTTAACCTACAGAGGTATTTCGGTAATTTTACAAACCAGGGGTATTTTGGTAATTTTGTAAATCAAGGGTAAAACGGTAATTCTATAAATCGGGGGTACTTTGGTAATTTTACAAGTCGAGGGTATTTTAGTAATTTGGTGAACTAAAGTATTCTAAACAGGGATAACAATACGAGTGAGACTAAAGCCCTCTCTCGGCCCAAATGGGCCCACATGCTCGTGTGGCCCTTTTAGCCCAAATCTAGCCACAGATATGAGATTCACCTAGCCTAGTCCAATATTTACAACACAATCAAACAACTTATCCAATTGGGCCCGTAGGCCCATTGGGCCCGCATAGCCCCTTTCGGCCCATTGCGGCCCGAAGTAGCCATCCTACAGCTAGAGTAGTGAGAAATACACACCTGATAGGAGACTGGAGTTAATCCACGCTCCGAGCACTCTTAGCCGACGCCCAACCCAAACGAGCATGCCATAAAGCGAAAGGGATTAGCCAAGAAAGGTACATTTACTCTCTTCATGGTTCTCTCTATTTAAAGCCAGTTTCACATCTACTCTTATGTTAGCTTCCCGATGTGGGATCCCTCCATCATCAGAGTTTAAATTCAACACCAACTCTTGCCGCCCCCTGTTAGCAAAATAAATGCTCTTTGCTTGCCATGAGTTTCGAACCTTGGACCTCCTTGCCAACTCCATGACGCCACCTTCCTGCCTCTTATGTGGCGCTACTTTGCCACTAGACCACAAGGCTTTTTTTGTCACAACTTCTCCAACAATATTCTTAAGGCCTACCTACTACACCCAAGGTTTGATTCACCTTAAACCAAAATTTTTGCTAGAGTCCAGGTTTGAACCCAAGACTTCTCCAACACTTCTCAGCACACTTAACCACTAAAACAAGCCTTCATTAACGAAATTTACATACACAACGAAATATTATAAACTGCCTTCAACCGCTCCCATGCTCAAGGCCCAAAACTTCTAGGCCCAAATTCAGGGTGTTACATTGATGGCCTCAATCTGGGGAGTTGAACCGACGCTCCTGAAGCTTTCAGAAGCTGTTGCGGCACTGTAGGGAGAGAGCTAGGCTTAGAAACCCTAGCTGATGGTGTTAAGTTTTGGGCCTCTGAGAGCTTGGGTCAATTGGGTCTAGTTTAGGTCTGGGCCTGTTGGGTATTGGGTCCGTGTATTTGGGCTAGTTTAGTGTATCTGGGTAAGACGTAAATGGGCTTAGCTGAATTGTTTTGGTTTTGGGCCCATGATTTGGGCTTTGTAACCTGGACTGTTTAAATAAACATTTGTTATTATTTTTAATTTTGGTTTTTTTCAGCCCGGTCAAATTTAGGCTATTACAGCTGCACCTCTTTGCTTATTACTGTGTAACAGGAATCGAGCAAAGACTTATAAAAAGACCAAATTTGACCAGCCCTATCAAATCATGATATTTCATTTTTTTATGTCTGCTATGTTGATATCTTTGATCTGCTCATTGCCGATCGTAAAGATGTCGAATTTGCCTCTTCGATTTGTAGGGATGCCAAATCAACTTGAATCTGTTTGAGAACGTTTGAGAGTCATATCTGCCATGTCCTCGATTTGTCCCTTGTAAGCACAAGGATGCCAAACCATCTTTGATCTATTTTGAGAACTTTTGAGAGTCATATCTGCCATGTCCTCGATTTGTCCCTTGTAAGCATAAGGATGCCAAACCATCTTGAATCTATTTGAGAACATTTGAGAGTTAAATCTGCTATGATCTTGATTTGTTTCTTGTGAACACAAGAATGCCAAATCATCTTGGATCTTGCTTCAGTATAGATATCTGAAGGTTAGATCTACCATATCTGAGAACATCTGAGAGTCAAATCTGCTATGTCCTCGATTTGTTCCTTGTAAACACAAGAATACCAAATCATCTTGGATCTACTTCAGTATAAACATCTGAAGCCTAGATCTGCTATACTGAGAACATCTGAGAGTCAAATCTGCTACGTCCTTGATTTGTTCCTTGTAAACACAAGAATACCAAATCATCTTGGATCTACTTCAGTATAAACATTTGAAGCCTAGATCTACTATTCTGAGAACGTCTAAGAGTCAAATCTGCTATGTCCTCGATTGGTTCCTTGTAAACACAATAATACCAAACCATCTTGGATCTGCTTCAGTATAAACATCTGAAGGTTAGATCTGCTATATCTGAGAACATCTAAGAGTAAAATCTACTATGTCCTCGATTTATTCCTTGTAAACAGAAGAATACCAAATCATATTGGATCTGCTTCAGTATAAACATATGGAGGTTAGATCTGCTATGCTGTGCCCAATTACCCTACTGTTTAGGGGATTAAAGCACGCCGTCTTTGATGACCTGTAGAATGATTATTCTTGATAATTAAGATGCTATACTCAAAGTGAGTCGAAAGTCCCTAATCAAACATGTTATGATGAAAAGTGTTGTGAATATGACCCCTATCCTAAGCGTCACCATTGATTCCTTCATTTGTCTTTTCTTTTCTCAAAATTTCATTCTTACTCAGCTTGTAGGCCTTCTTCCAATGCTACGATCTACTGAAGATGTCTGTAAGAATTGAATCATTGGTTTTGTCCATTTCCTTTTGGACTGGAAGAAAGAAATTCCTCGAGTGCCTTCATCCCTTACTTACGTGAATTTCTCGAACAATTGTCCTGTTTTAGTTTCTTGCATTATCTAGAAATTCCAAAGTAATGTGCAAAACTTCGTTTATGAAAATATTTTAGTTCATCTATCATTATTTCAATGCAACATACTTTAATGATATCGGAAGATGAACAAACCTTTAAGAATAATTGGATTTGAATGAATTGTTAATAATACAAAGGAAATAAGTCTGATAGCATATCTTTAAGAAGAAATAGAATCTAAAGATAGCAAACAGGATAAAAGTTAGATGCTCTAAATATCGCCGCTTGAGCGTCTATACATTAATTCCATGAGATCTTTCTTGAGTTCGACATGTGTTTCAAAGATCCGAAGTACTTTGTTGATGCCCCAATGCACACCATACTTCACTCTTTGTCGAGTCAGATATAGCCAAATTGCTGTATGCCCTTCAAAATTTGAGCTGCCCTTTCTGGTTTTCAACTCAAAACCCCTTTGGTCTCAAAGTGCCCTTTACGGGTTTTCACCTTGGCCTCTCCATCTTTTTTTTTTTTTTTGAAATCCAAGGCGCCCTTTGTAGGTTTTCACCTTGGATTCTTTTCTCCTTTAGAAAAAGTACTTTTTGACTGAGTCTGAGTTCACTGGATTGGGTAGGCTCTTTCCATCCACCTCTGTCAAAATCAATGCACCGCTAGAAAAAGACTTTTTCACGACATATGGCCCCTCCCAATTTGGCATCCATTTTCCTCTAAAGTCCTTCTGAATGGGAAGGATTTTCTTTAGCACAAGGTCCCCCTCATGGAATTCCCTTGGACGAACCTTTTTATCATAAGCTCGCATCATACACTTTTGGTACATCTGACCATGTCGGATAGCTTTCAGCCTCTTTTCCTCAATCAAGTTTAGCTGGTCATATCGGGACTGAACCCATTCAGCTTCATCTAACCTTATCTCTGTCAAAATTCGGAGAGAAGGTATTTCCACTTCAATAGGTAACACTGCTTCCATCCTGTAAACTAACGAGAATGGGGTTGCCCCAGTAGAAGTTCTGACAGATGTTCGATAGGCCAAGAATGCAAACGGTAGCTTTTCATGCCAATCCCTATAAGTCTCAGTCATCTTTCCCACTATTTTCTTAATGTTCTTATTGGCAGCCTCCACTGCCCCATTCATCTTTGGGCGATAGGGTGAAGAGTTGTGATGCTTGATTTTGAACTGGTCGCAAACCTCTGCTATCGTTTTGTTGTTAAAATTCAATGCATTGTCGGATATGATCCTCTCAGGCATTCCATACCGACAAATGATTTCCTTCTTCAAAAATCTACTTACAGCTGACTTAGTAACATTTGCGTAAGAAGCAGCCTCTACCCATTTTGTAAAGTAGTCAATCACCACGAAGATAAACCGACGTCCATTCGAAGCTTTCGGTGATATTGGTCCGATGACATCCATGCCCTACATGGAAAACGGCCATGGAGACGACATGACATGTAAAGGTGAGGGTGGTACATGAATTTTGTCTCCATAAATCTGACACTTATGGCATTTTTTGGCATAGTTGATGCAGTCTCCTTCCATAGTGGCCCAGTAATAGCCAAACCTCATAATTTGTCTTGCCATCGTGAACCCATTTGCATGCGTACCACATACACCTTCATGAACCTCTTCTAGAATTAGCTTGGCTTCTACAGTATCGACACATCTCAAAAGTACTTGGTCTTTCCTTCTCTTGTACAGAACATCCCCGTCCAAAACATAATCACAAGCTAACCTTCTCAAAGTTCGTTTGTCATTTTTGATTGTCTGCTCTAGATATTTACGATCTCTTACATATCGCAATATATCCTGATACCAAGGATTATCATCCTTTTCTTCCTCTTCAAGGTTATAACAACTAGCCGGAGCTTCATAGACACTCATTTGAATTGGTCTTATCTCTTCTTCTTTATTTGCCTTCATCATTGAGGCCAAGGTTGCTAGAGCATCTGCCATCTGATTTTCATCTTGCGGGAGATAATTAAAGGTGATATCATCAAACTCCTTAAGTAACCCCAAAACTGCCTTTCGATAATTGATCAATTTAGGGTCCCTTGTCTCCCATTCACCTCTAAGCTGATAAATTACCAACGCCGAATCTCCATATACTTCTAGGATTCTTATACCTCGCTCTATGGCCACTTGAAGTCCCATAATGCATGCTTCATACTCAGCCATATTGTTCGTGCAATCAAAGTCCAACTTGCACGTGAATGGGTAGGGATCGCCATTAGGGGATACCAAGACTGCCCCAATTTCATTTCCCACTGCATTAGAAGCCCCATCAAAATTAAGCTTCCACGGAGAATTTTCAGTCATTGCTATACACATTAACTCCTCATTTGGAAAATCAAAAGTTAATGGATCATAATACTCTAGAGCTCTACTAGCCAAGGAATCAGCTATCGCACTTCCTTTTATAGCCTTCTGACTTACGTAGACTATATCGAACTCCGAAAGTAAAATTTGCCACCTTGCCATCCTTCCATTCAGAGCAGTTGACTCCATCATGTATTTCAATGGATCCAACTTGGAGATAAGCCAAGTGGTATGGTATAGCATGTACTGTCTTAATCTCCGGGTGGTCCAGATTAGCGCACAACACAATTTTTCAATTGGTGAATATTTCATTTCACAGTCAGTGAATTTTTTACTGAGATAATAAATTGGTTTCTCCCTTTTCCCCGACTCGTCATGTTGACCAAGCACACATCCCATAGAATTGCTGAACACTGACAAGTATAGTATTAACGGTTTATCTGGACTAGGTGGAGATAACACTGGAGCATTCAACAAATACTGCTTGACTTTCTCAAAAGCATTCTGGCATTCTTCATCCCAAGCACCTTGATTGTGCTTTCTGAGGAGGCGAAAGATAGGATCATATTTCTCGGTCAATTGTGAAATGAACCGAGCGATATAATTCAACCTTCCTAGGAATCCTCGAACTTCCTTTTGAGTACGTGGCGGAGGCAACTCTCGTATGGCTCTGACCTTGTCTGAGTCAACTTCAATTCTCTTTTCACTGACTACGAAGCCTAATAACTTCCCTGATCTGGCTCCAAAGGTGCACTTTGCTGGATTGAGCTTCAACTGAAATTTTCTCAACCTTAAGAACAATCTTCTCAAGACCTCAATGTGTTCTTTTTCTGTTTGCAACTTGGCGATCATATCATCAACGTATACCTCAATATCCTTATACATCATGTCGTGAAACAAGTTTACCATGGCTCGTTGATATGTTGCCCCTGCGTTCTTTAGCCTAAACGGCATTACTTTGTAAAAAAGGTGCCCCACAATGTTATGAAAGTAGTTTTATCCATATCCTCTGGATGCATCTTTATCTGATTGTATCCTGAGAAGCCATCCATGAAAGAGAACAACGAATATCCCTCTGTGTTGTCTACTAAAGTGTCAATATGTGGTAGAGGAAAATTATCCTTTGGGCTTGCTTTATTTAAATCTTTGTAATCAACGCACATTCGTACCTTTTCGTCTTTCTTAGGAACAAGTACGATGTTAGCTACCCATTCAGAGTACTTCACTTCTTGCAAGAATCCTGCATCAAACTGCTTCTTGACTTCATCCTTTATTTTCAGAACAATATTTGGCCGCATTCTCCGCAACTTCTGTTGAACTGGTTTTCAATCTTGTCTTATACGAAGACGATGTACTACAATGTCGGTACTCAATTCGGGCATATCCTGATAAGACTATGCAAAAATATCCTTGAATTCCTGAAGCAACTCAATCAAGCTACGCCTTGTGTCTTTGGTGATCAGTGTTCCAATTTTCACCTCCTTCCCTTCCTCTAGGGCTATATTCTCTATTGCGTCTTTCTTATGTGGCATGATTTGTTTCTCCTCCTGTTTTACCATTCTTAATAGATCGAGAGATACGTCACAATCTTGAACATCTTCAAAATCCTGAGGTTCCTCTAAACATATGTCTTGCTCACAAGAGAAATCAGGAGCGGCAGTATTAGCGCTCATATCATTGATATCTAGAGACCTATGAGGGGTATGAAAGAATATACAAAGAATAAATGAATTTAAGAATGATCATTTATGTGCTATGAATAAAAGAATAAGAGTTGTTAGAATTTAAAGGAATATTGGTTGATAAAAATGAAGCAATACTCTTTTAAATTGATAAAAGTTATGTTTTATTTGAATAATAATAGATGAACATAAGCCTATTTTCACAAATGTAATCTTACTAATCCTAGGCCCTAGAGTAATAGACATGTTTCGAGAATTACTCTGAAAATTTTCTAAAGACTATAGGAAGATCATCCGTAGTCCAATTGTTCAAAGAGCTCCCCGGTTCGTAAGGGCGAATACCCTCAAGGTTTTCCTGTCCCAACCACTCACTATGTACAACATTGATTTGATGACTCTCTTCTACTAGCAACCCTCCTGACTTAAAGGTTTTGGATATAGGTGGGAATGTCATCGGTTCCCACTCTACTTCTCCTCCGTTCAAATGAGCCTTCCTTCTTGCTTGACGCTTTTCCATCTCCTGTCTCTTGTGTTTATGGTCTGGCTTGAAACCCAAACCAAAGCGATCCTTCTTCTCAATCAGTTTTGGGATTTGAATCCCTCATTGCAACTATTTTCCTAGTCCTTTTCCCGGTGTGCCCCCTTTCCCATCATCATTTACAAGGCCATCCTTGTAGCTCCAGACATTTTGGGCACTGGCACCTCACTTCCTTCTGAAATGAAGGTTGCGTTGATAATTTCTAGAGAGCGAAAAGAAAATTCAACAGACTCTTCATTGGCCTCGACATAAGGGGCTTTGCCAGTGACTGTTGCTATGATATCCTCCTCCGCATTGATAGTTATTAACCGTCCATCTGTTACTAACTTCAATTTCTGGTGCAATGAGGAGGGCACTACTCCTGCCGAGTGTATCCATGGTCTCCCCAACAAGTAATTATAGGAGGGCTTGATATCCATCACCAAGAAATTGACTTCATACGTATTTGGCCCGATTTCCAAGGGAATGTCAATTCGACCGATTACATTCCTTTCGGTTCCGTCAAAGGCTCTTACCACATTATGACATGTCTTCATGTGCGAGCTGTCAATGGGTAATCTGTTCAATGTAGCTAATGGAAGGACGTTCAAAGCAGACCCATTATCAACAAGTATACTTGGAAGCGTGTATCCTTTGCAACGAGTGGTGATGTGCAAAGCCTTAGTTGACCCTATGCCCCCGGGTGGAATTTCATCATCATTAAAGTAGATGAAATTATCAGCGCTGATGTTATTTATCAACCGATCCAACTTATTGACAGATATATCATGAGTGACATATGTCTCGTTGAGTACCTTCAACAATGCTTCTCGATGCACTTGAGCTCGTGATAAGGCTAAAACCGATATGCGTGCTGGTTGCTTACGCAACTGCTCGACCACACTGTACTCACTGTGCTTAAGGAACTTTAGAAATTCCTTAGCCTCCTTCTCCCTCACTGGCTCGTTAATAGGTACTTCGATCTTTTTCTCTTTTTCAATCTCAACACTCTTTGATTTTGTGAGCTCTAATCTGACGTCCCTCGTATCATAACGCTTCCAACTCCGCGTATGGGAACCTTCAACTTGTACATCTTTAGATGCGCTGGCTATATTTTCTTCCTCCGGCACTGTCACGCTACAGTCATAACTCCATGGTACTTTCTTGCTATCCTTGTAAGGGAAAGGATTAGGTTTATGGATAATGACCTTGGGCACTGCTGGTGTCCCCACTTCATTATTCCTTGACAGGGAGATAATGATCCTTGGCCTGCTGGTTCTTTGCTGTTCATTTTTCAGCGCACATACTTGCTTTTCACTAGAGCTACCTTTACAAATCTATAGCTCTTTATTATCTATAAAGCCTTGCACTAAGGCCTTAAATTCCTCGCAATCCTCATGGAACTCACTGTAGTCCCTCGTTCCTTCTCTCGTATTTTTAGAGGTCAATATACCTCTCCTCATCATCTCCTCCCAGATCACCTTCATAGGCATCCTTATCTCAGCAACATTTTCCTTCCCCCCTTCTCCATCGGCTTCACCAATGGCATTTACTCCCTGATTGTCATGGTTTGGCAAAGGGTTCTCAATATTTGGGGTACTCTCAAATTTTAAAACCCCATTTTTGATCAACCTCTCTACGGTTTTCTTGAATCCAGTACAGTTCTCAATTGAGTGCCCTGATATTCCGGCATGATACTCACATCTAGCATTTGCATTGTATCATTTAGGATATGGAGGCTGTAATGGTTTCAAATGGAAATGGGCTATAGCATGCGCATCATATAGATTTTGATAGAGCTCCCTATATGTCACAGGTATAGGTGTAAATTGCATCCTCTCATGCCTGGTGTTGGATTCCTGCTTTTGAGAGCTTTGTTGCCCAACTGTGGCTACTTTGGGCTGGCTAACTGTGACTGCTTTTGAATTAAAATATTGTTTACCTCATTGTCTTTTCTTCTTGGGGCTGATCTTTTGGCCACTTCCCCCCCAATTCTTCCCCCTCTTATGGTATTCTCTATATCTCTCCTGCCATAACTATATCCGCAAAACTTTTAGTAGTGCTTCCAATCATATGAGTAATAAATGGGGCTTTCAGAGTATTAATGAATAACATAGTGGTCTCCTTCTCCAGCAATGGTGGTTGAACCTGCATTGCTACCTCTCTCCACCTCTGTGCATATTGCCTAAAATTCTCATTAGGCTTCTTCTCCATGTTTTGCAGGGTAATCCTGTCAGGGGTCATGTTTGTCACATGATTGTACTGCTGCATGAAGGCTTGTGCAAGATCCCTCCATGAATTTATTCTAGCCCGGCTCAACTGATTGTACAATCTGGCTGCTGCACCTATCAAACTATCTTGAAAATAATGGATCAACAGCTGATCATTGTTTACATACCCCGTCATCCTTCTGCAAAACATTGTGATGTAGGCCTCTGGGCAAGTAGTGCCATTGTACTTTTCAAATTCTGGCATTTTGAATTTGTGAGGCAGCACTAGGTTTGGGACTAGACTTAAATCCTTGGCATCAACCCCATGATTATTGCCAGTGCCTTCCAAAGCCTTAAACTTTTCTTCTAACCATCTGCAGCGTTCATCCAATTGCCTTGCAGCTTCGGCTTTCAAATCCTCTTTTTCCACCATATTTAGATCGGGAACAAGAGGATTAGTAGGATTGTCACCCATATTAAACCTTGAACCAGCCGGGAAATTCATATGGACACCAGCATCAATTGGCCCCGTGCTGAGGCCTCACAGTAGCAGATGGCCTTCTAGGAGGTGGCCCAGTTTGCAATGGTACATGAGGCGGAGTAAAACCTAGAGGAGGACCCTCATTTTCCTCTTCAGTGATGGCCATAGGAGCCTTTCCCTTATCAGTGGCCCTCAGTAACTGAGCCATTTCGGCCATCATATTCCTCTGAACTTCCATCATTTGCTCCCTTATCTCATTCTGCATTTTAGCCAACTGCTCTTGCAACTGGTCTTGCATATCCTTTTGCAACTGCTCAAACCTTTGATCCATGTTTTTAGTTTTAGTGCGAGTTCCGTAGGGATGTGTGATTTCCAGATTTTCTTTTCTACCTTTATAAAGAAACTCTAACTAATTAGGGTCTTTCTATAATCTTGAATGCACATGATATGATGTAATGCAAATGCATGAGTGCAACAAAGGCATCAATCTCGATTCAATCTCATTTAGAAAACTTTATTTAGAAAAAGAATATCTTTACATATAAATGGATTGTAACACCCTGAATTTGGGCCTAGAAGTTTTGGGCCTTGAGCATGGGAGCGGTTGAAGGCAGTTTATAATATTTCGTTGTATATGTAAATTTCATTAATGAATGCTTGTTTTAGTGGTTAAGTGTGCTGAGAAGTGTTGGAGAAGTCTTGGGTTCAAACCTGGACTCTAGCAAAAATTTTGGTTTAAGGTGAATCAAACCCTGGGTGTAGTAGGTAGGCCTTAAGAATATTGTTGGAGAAGTTGTGACACAAAAAGCCTTATGGTCTAGTGGCAAAGTAGCGCCACATAAGAGGCAGGAATGTGGCATCATGGAGTTGGCAAGGAGGTCCAGGGTTCGAAACTCATGGCAAGCAAAGAGTATTTATTTTGCTAACAGGGGGCGGCAAGAGTTAGTGTTGAATTTAAACTCTGATGATTGAGGGATCCCACATCGGGAAGCTAACATAAGAGTGGATGTGAAGCTGGCTTTAAATAGAGTGAACCATGAAGAGAGTAAATGTACCTTTCTTGGCTGATCCCTTTCGCTTTATGGCGTGCTCGTTTGGGTTAGGCGTCGGCTAAGAGTGCTCAAAGCGTGGATTAACCCCAGTCTCCTATCAGCTGTGTATTTCTCACTACTCTAGCTATAGGATGGCTACTTCGGGTCGCGATGGGCCGAAAGGGGCCATGTGGGCCCAATGGGCCTACGGGCCCAATTGGATAAGTTGTTTGATTGTGTAGTAAATATTGGACTAGGCTAGGTGAATCTCGTATCTGTGGCTAGATTTGGGCTAAAAGGGCCACACGAGCATGTGGGCCCATTTGGGCCGAAAGAGGGCTTTAGTCCCACTCGTATTGTTATCCCTGTTTAGAATACTTTAGTTTACCAAATTATTGAAATACCCTCGACTTGTAAAATTATCAAAGTACCCCCGATTTATAGAATTACCGTTTTACCCTCAATTTATAAAATTACCAAAATACCCCTGGTTTACAAAATTACCAAAATACCCCTGGTTTGTAGAGTTACCAAAATACCCCTGTAGGGTAGAATTACCGAGATACCCTTGTGGATAAAATTACCATTTTACCCTTAGGGTGTTAAATGACTGTTTTGCCCTCGTGGGCAAGTGACTGACTTGGACTGTGTGGTTGACGGATTTGATTGTGAATGTATGTTGGTGATATAGAAAATTTTGAAGGAGCAGCAAGGCTTGGAGTCTCGGTTTGGATAAACTTGGATCGAACCATCGGACCTTGCGAAGGTAAGTGATCTATGGCTATTAGGGGTTCTTTGGCCGAATATGGTAAGGTGGATGTTGGGTTTGATTAAGCATGAACTGTAAAATAAGAATGATGGTGATTAATTGTAGGTTGTAGTGGGAGACTTTGTTAGCGAACGTCACAAAACAGGTGTGTACCGAACCCTTTTTCATAGCTTAAAGCGATAAATGCCGAAAAGCCGAAATGCCGAAATTCTGGCATTTCGAGGACTTGTGAGCAAGCAAACGCTCACTAGTTAGTTAGAATCTATGAGATGATGATTGGGAACAATGGAAACGGTAAGAATGTGATTTTTGGCGTTCTCGGTAAGTTGGGCCTCGAGGGGCCGAAGTGGGCCCCATTGGGCTTTCGAGGCCATTTGGGTAAAATTGGTAGAATATGAAAACTGGTTAAATTGCGCATCGAGACTGATAAAACCGTTATGGAATATAGGCTAAATGGGCCTAGATGACGAAATTGGCTAAGTAGGGCCCATTAAGGGTTTTTAGGCCCAATAATTCGATTTCGCTAAAAATGGGCCAGAATCACTGTTTGCACCCATGAATTGTTAGTAACCGTTAATGAATATGGAAACCCTGATATTTGGTAAAATTACAGAATTACCCTTATAATATGAAAAATGACCGTTTTGCCCCTAGGTAAAAATGACCATTATACCCCTAGGGTTAAATATGAATTTAATACATGGGATTTTGATAAACATGGTATGTATGATATGCACATGACATGTATGATATGCACATGATATGTATGATATGCACATGATGTATTCATAAATGCATTGGGTTGGGTTTTTATATGGATGGAGGAAGTGTAAAAGGGCTTATGCCCCACTTATTAAAAGAGCTTATGCCCCAGTTATTAAAAGGGCTTTGCCCCAGTTATTAAAAGAGGCTAGGCCTTCAGTTATATGATAAAGCAACTGTGTTGCCAGTGGAGAGTTATGGCGGGGTGGGTCGAGTTAATCCCCACATGGTGTGTTGGTTGGTACGGGTGGAGAGTAGCGGATGGTGGGTTGAGTAGTCTCCCCAACTGGGCTTGCATTCACTCTTGCATTGACATTATAGGTGACATTGAAATGGGCCTACGGGTCATACACATTCTGATTAAGGCTACTGACCCAATACTATGAAATATGAAATATGAAAAGGATTCTGCCCGATGTCTGTTGAGATTGGATTTGGGCTTTAGGCAGTGGTGATATTGTTTTGGGCTCTGAAGGGGCTTGTTGCTGTGAGTTTCCAAACTCACCCCCTTTCTTTCTTATCTTTACAGGTGAGCCTTGATTTGGGGACTTAGAGCCGGAGGGGATTCAGAGTGGCCACGGAGATCGTTTTTGGGCTTTTGAATAAGTATTTGGTTTTCACTAAGTTTACTTTATTTATTATCTATTTATGGGTTGTAATAAGGCCATTTTAACTTTAACTTTATTTCTTTTCTTTTCTGGGATTATTTTATTTAAACTAGTTGATAATAATTGGGCTAGTCTTACGACGCGTTTTCCAAATGATACTTGTTTTCAAAATAACACCACGACACACATAATTGGAATAACAAAGATAACTACTTAAATTAACTTTAACTTGTTTACCAAAGTGTGGCAATGTTGGTGGGCATGTCTAGGATTGGATCCAATCAAGAGCTTGGTACTTAAGCAGCCTTCAAGGCTCACCTCCTCTGTTTCGGATACCTACCTGGTGCCCAGCCTCCATTCACTCTGGTTAGCCCATCAATAGTCGGTTTTTAGATAATAAAACGAAACATGGATTTTTAAATTTCTATGTGGCACGTCAGATTCGACCATAACGTCTGGGTCGGGTTTAGGGAGTTACATGGATTACAAGTACGCTTTCGCCCTAATGCCCAAAGTTTTAACTCTATCTAATAAAAGGGCTAACTCTTGTCTTATATCAGACGATGACCCACACATCAAACTCAATACATCGGCTTGTACTGCCAAATCCTGTACATGTTTAGCAACCTCTCGAATCTGGGCTATGGCTTCTCCCATGACATGATCCCTTTCTCTGACTTGCCCTTTAGACTGATGAAGCTCTCCCTTTAGATAATCTTCTTGCGTCTCGAACTGCTCGATTCGAAGATTACCTTTATGCAATGCTACTTCCAAATCTTCAACTTTGCTCTTTAACTCTTTTAACTCGACCGTAGAATCATGGCTACGATGCCAACGAAGGGATCTTCCAAGCTCAGTTACTTTGGACTTCAACCCTTTATTTTCTTCCTCTAACACCAAATTTCGCGACTTATCTCCTGGAACTTCTTCTCCCAATATTTAGCTCTAGCCTTTCCCTCCTGGACTTCTTTCTGCAACTGATCTGAGGACCCTCCTATTCTTGCTCTCCTCAAGGATACCTGTGCCTTTTTGTAGTGTTCCTTCAAATCATCTCTATCCTCCTCAATTTTCCTCTTTTCTTTTCTTTCTTTTTCGACCTCCATCTTCTGGACATCAACGTCTAAACTCAAGTACATCTTTTCTTCTTCGAGCTTTGCTATCCTTTTCTCAAGCTCTAAATTTTCCTCTCAAATTCTTGCTTCATAATTTCCAACTCCGAGGGCATCACTTGTAAATATTCCTCCATCGGTCGAGCTCCTTCCAGGCTTGGCCCAGGAATATTATCATTGATCCTTCTACCTCTCCATTCAACATACTCTGGAGTCGTAGCAGGGCTAATAGCTACTCCTTTCAACCGATACGTCTTGTTCCAAGCATTAGAAATCTCACCGACCCTTTTCTTGTAATCGGCTCCTCTATACGCTAACTCACTTTGAGCCAGTCCATGAGTTGTTGGCACAAACTGCCTTAAACCAAATTACTTTAACACAAGCATGGGGGCATAACCAATGGCACCCCAAATTCCCAATAGAGGGACCCAATCGAAACTGCCGCACCGGTAAAGAATCTCACCAGGAATCATCCATGGAGCTCTCCACTCAACATCTTTTACCTGAAGATTATGGAGTAGTGCTATCCAATTCTCCTCTGGAACATCAACTCTCCTAGTTGAAGCAACTATGTCCTTCAGTAGTGAATAATCTTTGAAGAAAACCCGACAAATGACCCTATCTATCAACCGAAAATAGCTATAGACCCAAGCTAGAAGTAATTGGGCACAACCAACAAACACGCTCGCACTGACCTTCCTACATGTGCCTAAGGACCTGAATGTCTCCGCCAAAATCGCAGGGACAGAAGTGACCCTCTTACTGAGTCGATGGAAAAGATCCGTGGTTGCTTCATCCATATATCCCAAAGCCTTAGGGAACACCATCAATCCATTCAAACTTAAGGCAAAAACATCTACCTTCTTTGTTTCATCAGGATGCGTCAAAATCAGACCGTTCAAAGCGTCCTATGAAATGCACTTGCACTCACCCTTTTCTTTAATTCTGGCTGTAATCCACTGCTCACTCATCCCCGTAATAGTCATCAATTTCTTCCAAAAGGTAGGGACACTAGCAGCTCGAGAATAGATCCTATCAACCTGAAATTTGGGACAACGAAGTAAGGCAGTGTACTCTTCCACTGTAGGTACCAAGTCTACTTCCCCAAAAGTGAAACAACTATATGCCGGATTCCAAAACTGGGCAAGCGCTCAGAACAAGCGCTCATCTACCTGAACATCGAGTAAGTAAGGTAAATCTCCATAATTATCATAGAATAACTGCTTGGTCTCATTGCCCCACTGATCCCAAATTTCCTTAAGCTCCTAGAGGTTGTTCTGCGTGACACTAATACGAGTATATCCCGATAGCTCCGACATATATCCCGTAGCTATACTATCTCCCTTTTCTAATTGAGTTTGCTCAGGCCATCTATGGACGTTGGCATTGCCCTCCACTCTATCAAGAAGTCCGTTCTCCATAATAAAACTCTTTAACTTAGAAACTGACCGTGAATCGATACCTTTGTAAATGCAAAATGTCATGCAAACAAAAGAAAAGAAATAGTCAGTATCGCATGATATCAATAAATCTCAACAATAATTTATAAGGGTAATATCTAAAGTATAACTCTAACTAAGTTGGACTATTGCGGTTTTTTCTATATGAGGTCGGTTCTAAAGTTTTAGGTACCTGAACCAGCAAATTCCTCGATCCTTACCCATTATAGGCTCATTTGAATCGAGTTCAGTTCAGGGGAATACATTTCCCTATGACTACACGGAGATGAAAATCTCACGAAACCATAAGTACGGATGTATCTCGAAAGTGATCCACTATCCTGCACGGAGGCGAAAACCTCACGAAGGCATAGCTTCTCACTCCCACTTAAGGGTGTGACCACAACGGTCATGCAAATGCAATGCATATTTAGAATATAGCAACACATGCAAATACAAACACATGTAATGCAAAGAGGATTAAATTTTAAAATTTTTAATTTTCGATATTAAGATAAGAGATAATCAATTACACGGCTTGACTCTCTTAGGTTCCCCAGCGGAGTCGCCAAGCTATCGAGACCATTTTTAAATCGAGTTTTTGAAAATGGGAATCGACTTTAAAAATGAAAACGGGAGTCGCCACTGATCTTTTTTAGGTGTGATTGGATCACCTTTTAAAACATTTGTTTTAAAATCGTTGGTTTTAGTCTACGAAATCAAAAGAACGGGTTCGGGAGTCGGTTACGTACGAGGAAGGGTTAGCACCCTCGTAACGCCCAAAAATTGGCACCTAATTGATTATCAAAATGTCTTTAATGTAGGAAATTTAAAGATTTTGAGATATAATCCTCTTTAAAATATCTTGATTTTGAAAATTTGGGTTCACTTGTATCAAAGTATTGACACTAAGATAGCCCTTTTTAGAAACCCCTATCTCGAGACGACAAAACGCTACATCCAGTAAGTTAGGACATATCACTTTGCAGTTCCAAGACAGCCACTCACATTTTGAAAACCTTTAAAAACTTAGAAGGGTGCTTGACTATTCGAACTTAACAGGAAAAGTTGCAACCCAATAAGTTAGGGCACTACTTTTTCGAAATTTCCGAACGTTAAGTATTGCCTTTATATTTTTTTGAAAACTTAGGAGCCTTCCTTCTTTTTTGAAAAATGATGCATGGGGAATTTTATTGCATTATAAATCATACATAGTGACATATTATTGTAGTAGGTAAATAATACATGCATTTAAACAAAGTAGTGGTAATAATAAAAAATCGTGCATTAGATTCATACATATAAAATAATATATATATATAGCAAATATTAATAATATGCATACAAAGATATATATAGCATGTATTGAGAAAGAATAAACATACAAACATACGAAATAATAATTAAATAATGCATGATATAAAAAAGGTAATACAATATTAATGTACATATTCATGAAATGTAATAATATATATAAAAATAACATATGATCTATGCAATATGTATAAAAAATGAAGCGAGTTATTGTTAACAAAGTATACATAGATTACAAATAAAGTCCTAAAATTTTAAAAAAATAATTTTAAAATAGTATTTGCTATATAATATATAAAATATAATAACAAAATATTTATAATAATTATATGTAAAATATATTAGGTTTTAAAAAATATATATATAAATAAAAGCATGTAAAAGAACAGAAAAATATCATTTAAAATAAAATAATACATAATAAATAATTAATAGTTTGATATATAATATGAGCTTTAAAAAAATAATTTAATTTAAAAAATTTAAGAATTTAAATAATATAATGAATAATATGAATAATGTAATAGATATTATATGATATACATAAAAAAAATAATAAGTAATGAAAATATTTAGATGTCATATAATAGAATATACTTTAAATTTATAGGAAATAAGAAATATGATAGATATAATATAAAATAATGAAAGTAATATGTAAAACAATATATATAGTGTCGAGACCATCTTTGAATTGAGTTTTCGAAAATGAGAATCGACTTTAAGAAAAACGAAAACGGGAGTCGCCACCAATCTTTTTAGGTGTGATTGGATCACCTTATAAAATGTTTTGTTTTAAAACATTAATTTTGGTCTACGAAAGTCGAGAAAATGGATTCGGGAGTCGGTTACGTACGAGGAAGGGTTAGCACCCTCGTAATGCCCAAAAATTGGTACCTAATTGATTATCAAGTGTCTTTAATGTCGGAAATCAGAAATTTTAAGTTGCAATCCTCTTTGAAACATTTTTTATTTTGAAAATTGGAGTTCACTCGTACCAAAATATTGATACTAAGTTAGCCTTTTGGAAATCCCTATCTCGAAACAACAAAACGCCACATCCAGTAAGTTAGGACATATTGCTTTGAAATTCCAAGACAGTCGCTTACATTTTGAAAACCTTTAAAAACTTAGAAGGGTACTTGATTATTCGAACTCGACGAGAAGAGTCGCAACCCAATAAGTTAGGGCACTACTTTCTCGAAGTTTCCAAACATCAAGCATTGCTATTTTGTATTTTTGAAGACTTTGATGCCCCCTCTTTTTAAAGTGAAGTGTGGAGAATTATATTGCATTATAAATCATACCTAGTAACATATTATTGTAACAGGTAAATAATACATGCATTTAATCAAAATGATGGCAATGATATAAAGAATAATACATATAAAGCAAATAAAGCAAATATTACAATATGCATACAAAGATATATAACATGTGTTAAGAATGAACAAATATACAAACATACAAAGTAATAATTAAATAATGCATGATATGCAAAAAGGAGTAATATTATATCAATGTACATGTTCATGAAATGTAATATCAAATAATAGATGGAATAACATTTAATACATGGTATATACAAAATCAAATCCAATGAAATGAGTTATTATTAACAAAGTATACATATAACACAAATAAAGTCACGATATTTAATAATGATTCTTGAAATAGTATTTGCTATACAATATAAAACATCATAATAAAATATTTATAAAAGAATAATAATTATATATAAAATATATTGAGTTTTTCTTAAAAAAAAGGGATAAAAATATGTAAAAGATTTTATAAAATAACACATAATGTAAAAACATCATTTTAAAATAAAATAATACATAATAAATTAATAATTAATAATTTAATATATATATAGTATGAGTTAAAAAAATAGTTTAATTTACAAATCTTAAAATTTTAAATAGTATAATGAATAATATAAACATAAATAATATAGTAGATAATATATGATACACATAACATATATATAGAGAAAAATAAGTAATAGAAATAAAATAAATGCTAAAAAATAACTTAAATATATGAGAAATATAATAGACATAATATAAAATAATGAAAGTTTATATATAAAAATAATATGTATAAATAAATAATATATAATACAAGTAAAAATAAAAATAATGATATAAAATAATAATAATCTGTTAAAAATAATAGATAACGTAAATAATTATATGGTAAAATAATCTTATAACATATAGTATAAAAAATAAAAAAAATAGTATATGGAATATATATATAATAATAATAATAAATATATAAGGGCTAGATTTAAAGTTTAGTAAAGTTATTGGGCGAATTTAAGAGAAATAAACTGAATTAAGGTCTTAATTAAAACGCGCGTAAAGCAAAAGGACTTATTGGGCAAATTGCCCCATTCCCGAAACGGCTGCGTTTTAATCTTGGACTTATAGCAGTTACTGTAGGGACTAAATCAAAATTGAGACAAAACAATAGGGCCAAATCATAAATAAAATAGAGCGTAATTATAATCGTAACAAAGAGTAAAAGGACTAACTGAGCAATTATCCCTATTTAAAAAAAAAGGCGCAGATCCTCCCCGGGTAATCGGGTCAACGCGCGGATCCGGTCGTTTTAAAACGACACCGTTTTATGTAGGCTATATAAGTCATATTTTGACTAAAAAAAACATTTAGAAGCCTGCTAAAAAAAAAAACTCAGAGAAATTCTCTGAAAGAGAGAGAAAGAAGGAACTCTCTCGGCTCCGCGGCCTCCGCGCCACGCTTGATCCACGCGCGCACACGCCACCCTAAGAACCACCGTACACGGTGGCTAGGGTTTGAAAAATCCTTCCTTTCGCTCGTCGTTCGTTAGGTAACCTCCTCTCTTTTCTTTTTAAAAATACTTTTGTATATATATACATATAAACATTCAGATGTTTCAATACTGACAATAGAGAAATGAAAGGCAAAAATATAAAAACAAAAATCACCTTTGAAACTGTTTGTATTCGTTTTTTTTTTTTTTTACATTGGTTTAATTCGGGCTTTTAGAGCCACTGTTTATTATAAAAATTGGAAAAGAAATCTTCAATTTCTTTCTATTTCTTGCTCACTGTATCTTTGACCTTGATTTGCTGAGATACTTTTTAGTTTCCTTTTTCTTGCTCTATGTATCTGCTGTGTTTCCTTCTCTGCTTTGTGCCCTTTGTCTTGTCTTGCAGGTATTTGCGAAAAATCCGGCAATGGCAAAGGCTTGACGATGGTCTACTGGTGGCGTTGATCTCGGCGTGACTTGGGGCCTGGAATCATGGCCTTGATGGGGTAGCTGGAACAGCAGGAGCTGAAGAGTCATAAGGCTTGGCTTCTGGAACCTTCTGTTTGCGGCGCAAGGAGAAAGGCAGAAACCCTAAGGTTTCATGCCTTGGTGTAACAAGCTGGGCCACTTGGGCCACTTTTGTCCTGGGTCCACTTGGGTCTATTGTAATGGGTCTTACTTTTAGTGTATCTGGGTAGGATGTAACAGTGGGCCTGCTGGTTATTGTAACTAGGTAAGGTCTCTTGTATTTGGGCCTACCGT
Source organism: Gossypium anomalum (assembly GCA_025698475.1). NCBI lineage: Eukaryota > Viridiplantae > Streptophyta > Magnoliopsida > Malvales > Malvaceae > Gossypium > Gossypium anomalum. Next base: position 2,083,370 of record CM046957.1, on the reverse strand, counting down.
TTAGGCTTTTGTATTTGGGTAAAGGACTGTTAAGAGACTTTTATTTTTATTTTGAAATTTTGGATTATGCCTTGGCTTCCAATGGGCCGGGCAAAATTGAGGTATTACATATAGATAATTAATAAATATATATGATATATATGAAAATATAATAATAACATAAAAAATGATGTAAAATAATAATAATTTGAGAAAAATAATATATAATAAATAATAATAATATATATAATAAAAAAATAATACTTATAATAAAATAATCTCATAATGTATAATAAAATAAATAACAATATATAGAAAAAAAATATAGAATAATAAAAATAAATATAGGACTAAATTTAAAGTTCAGTAAAATTACGGGGCAAATTTAAAAGGAATAAAACTGAATTAATGTCCTAATTAAATCGCGTGTAAAACAGAAGGGACTCATTGGGCAAATTGCCTTATTCCCAAAACGACTACGTTTTAATCTTGGATTTAAAGCAACTATTATAGGGACTAAATAAGAATTGAGACAAATCAATAGAGCCAAATCATAAATAAAATAAAGTTTTAATTGTAAACGCAAAAAGGCGTAGAAGGACTGATTGAGCAATTAACCCAATTCTAAAAAACGCGCGGATCCTCCCCGGGTAATCGGGTCAACACGCGGATCCTGGGGGTCTAAAACGCTGTCGTTTTGTCAAGGCTATATAAGCCAACTCCTCAGCTTTAAAATAATTTGAAACCAGATTTTAAAAAAAAACTTAAGAATTCTCTGAAAGAGAGAGAAAGAGGAGGGAGCTCCAGGCTCTGGCCTCCGTTGGCCAAGCTCCAGTCACGCGCCCATGCGCCGCCCTAAGGACCACCGTATACAGTGGCTAGGGTTCGAAAAACCCCTCATTTTTTGTGTCATCCGTCAGGTAACCCCTTCCTTTTATTTTTAAGTTATTTTTGTATACATATATATATATATATAAATATTCATATGCTTCGACACTGAAAAAAGAGAAATGAAAGACAAAAATATAAAAACAAGAATCACCTTTGAAACTGTTTGTATTCGTTTTTTTATTTCTGTATGCATGTATTTTAAGGGTTACAAAGGGTTTTTTATAGCCATTGATTTGTTACATAAAGAAAGAAATCTCTGATTTCTTTCTATTTCTTGTCTACTGTATCTTTGGCCATTATCTGCTGAGTTTCCATTTCCATTTTGTAGGTACTCTGACGATCTCGGCGTTAACGGTGGTACCAAGGCCAGAGGAGAAGCCTGAGATCGCGGTGCTGGATGGTCACGAGAGGGACGAACGCATTGATGGCGCTTTGATGGCCTCAATCTAGGGAGTTGAATCGACGCTCCCTGAAGCTTTCAGAAGATGTTGCGGCACTGTAGGGAGAGAGCTAGGCTTAGAAACCCTAGCTGATGGTGTTAGGCTTTGGGCCTCTGAGAGCTTGGGTCAGTTGGGTCTAGTTTAGGTCTGGGCCTGTTGGGTATTGGGTCCGTGTATTTGGGCTAGTTTAGTGTATCTGGGTAAGATGTAAACGGGCTTAGCTGAATTGTTTTGGTTTTGGGCCCATGATTTGGGCTTTGTAACCTGGACTGTTTAAATAAACATTTGTTATTATTTTTAATTTTGGTTTTTTTCAACCCGGTCAAATTTGGGCTATTACAAAGTTCAACCGTAAAAATTACTCTACTCATGGAAACTAAACATTTGGCAGATCAAGAAATAAGCATTGAGACTTTAGTTTTTCTTTCGTGATAATATGAACTCAAAGCCCATGTTCCTTTCCATTTAAAGGAACCATTAAAGCATATAGAATATGATAGATAATTAGATATTAGATAAGACATGGAAGATACAAAATATAAAAAAGTGAACAAAATAATTAAATTTACTTTTAATTTAAAATTTTAGTTGTATTTATTCATATTTTGAATTCAAATTTAAAATTTTATACTAATATAATATAATATAATTGTCGAAAAATTTTCTAAGAGGTTTTAAAAAACGGGATTAGACTTTAAAAACGAAAACGGGAGTCGCCACCAATCTTTTTAGGTGTGATTGGATCACCTTTAAAACATTTTGTTTTAAAATCATTAGTTTTGGTCTACGAAATCAAAAAAAGGGTTCGGGAGCCGGTTACGTACGAGGAAGGGTTAGCACCCTCGTAACGCCCAAAAATTGGTACCTAATTGATTATCAAAATGTCCTTAATGTCAGAAATTTAACAAAAAATTAAGATGTAATCCTCTTTACAATATTTTGATTTTGAAAATTAGGGTTCACTTGTATCAAATGAATCAAAATATTACATCCAATAAGTTAGGACGCACTATTTTAAGACATTCGAGACTAAGCTAACCATTTTTTAAAATCCCTATCTTGAGACATCAAAACGTCATATCCAGTAAGTTTGGACACAACGCTTTGAAATTTCAAGATAGTTGCTCGTATTTTGAAATCCTTTAAAAAATTTTAGAAAGGTGCTTGACTATTTGAACTCAACGAGAAAAGTGACAACCCAGTAAGTTAGGGCACTACCTTTCTCAAAGTTTCCAAACATCAAGCATTGCTTTTATTTTTATAGAACTTTTAAATATTGTTTTAAATGACCTTTTAGAGTGACAATTCTGTATTACAAAACATAGATGTAGACACTCAATTTTGCCCGGGCCCAGAAATAAGTCCAAAAACAAAAATAATAAACCCCAAAAAAAAACGAAGTCCAAGTTCAGTCCAGAATTACAAATATAATTTGGCCTGATCGGAATGGCCCATTACTTGAAAAGATTTAAGGTCCATCTACAAGCTTGACTCATATGGAAATATAATATTCAATGATATGCAATCTTAGATGTGATATGCAATCTTAGATATGATACAATCTTAGATGTGATTGCAATCTTAGATATGATACAATCTTATATATGATTGCAATCTTAGATATAATATACAATCTTAGAAGATATGATTTTGTAATATTGGAGATTTAATTTGTAGATATCCTTTAATCTTAACCGTTGATGTAATTGATCTGTACCATTGGGGAGGCTTAACTATAAATAGAGGCCTCTCCCTTCATTGTAAACACACTCGAGTTTTGGGGGAAGCAATAAGAATTCTTGAGAGCATTCGCTCAAATTTCTCTCCCTCTTGCGTTCTTACTTTCTGTGGTTTGTTCTTATTTTATTCTTCATCTATCTTAGTTTTTCAGCCTTTTTTTATTTTAATTTCTTCATTTTTCAAATATGTATATTTATTCCTATCTTTTATACATTTGATTATGTGTTTTATATATTATAATATTTAACCTTTTTGTATAGTTTATTTTCAAATATATATTTTCTATGCATGTATATATATTTTATTATCATTTCATGTATTTTGAACTATTGCATTATATTTTTATAATTTGTAAATGTTCTATTTATTCATTTTTTTAAAGTATATGTCATTTATCTTATTTGTGCATAGTTTCATTTTTTTTTATATATGCTATGTTTAATTAGATTGTGCTATTTTATGATATATATTGTTGTATAATTTTTGCATGTATTATGTTTTTCTTTTAGTTTACTCATGTTTTTATTATTATCTTATATTTACCCTAGTATGATTTTTTTTCATTAAACGTATGTTCATGTTATTTAGTTTTGTCTTAATGATATTATTTATGTTTGTATGGAAATGTTAGAATATTTTGTACATCTATGCTTCATGATGCATTAATATGTCATCCTAAAACGTCGTTTAAAATAATATTCCAAGGTTTTTTTTAAAAAATAAAATAAAAGGCAATGCTTGATGTTTGGAAACTTCAAGAAAGGTAGTGCCCTAACTTACTGGGTTGTGACTTTTCTCGTTGAATTCGAATAGTCAAGCACCCTTCTAAGTGATTTTGAGTTTTCAAAACTTAAACAATTATTTCGAGATTTCAAAACATAGTGTCCTAACTTCATTGGATATGGCGTTTTGTTGTTTCGAGATAGAAATTTTCGAAAGACGAGCTTAGTTTCGAAGGTTTTAAAATGTTGCGTCCTAACTTACTGGATGTGATGTTTTGACTCGTTTGAAATAAGTGAGCCTTAATTTTTCAAATTAAAACACTCTAATTAAAAAAGAGGATTGTATCTTAAAACTTTTAAATTTTCGACATTAAAGACACTCGATAATCAATTAGGTACCAATTTTTGGGCGTTACGAGGGTGCTAACCCTTCCTCGTACGTAATCGACTCCCGAATCCATTTTCTCGACTTTCGTAGACCAAAATTAATGTTTTAAAACAAAACATTTTATACGGTGATCCAATCACACCTAAAAAGATTGGTGGCGACTCCCGTTTTTGTTTTTCTTAAAGTCGATTCCCATTTTCCAAGTTAGGGCACTACCTTTCTTGAAGTTTCCAAACATCAAGCATTGCTTTTATTTTTATAAAACCTTTAAATATTGTTTTAAATGACCTTTTAGAGTGACAATTCTGTATTACAAAACATAGATATTCAAATAACGTATATTACAAAGTATTATAACACTTTATACAAATGCAATCACTATATAGAGAGGGCAAAATAGAATAATAAAAATAATCATGCTAAGCAAATAGGAATATACCCAAAAGAAAACATAATAAATGCACTAATTATACAATATATCATAAATAAAACATTAAATAATATAAAAAACATGGTAAATATTAATGTGTAAAATATGTATGAGTAAAAATAGGTGACATGCATAGAAAATGGATAAATAGAATCTATATAAAATATAAAATATACAATCCAATAATTTAATGTACACATGAATGGATTAATAAATGAAATGATGCATATAATACAATATAACAATGTACATATATAAAAAAAATGCATTTGAAAATAAATTATAAAAGTCTAAGATATTACATAACATATGAAATACATAACAAAACAATAATACATTAATTCTAAAGTAAAAACAAATATCGTATAATAAAAAAAAATAAGTTTTAAAAATATATGTATAATATAAACAATTGATAAATAGAATGAGCATATAATAAAAAATGTGATATTTAATAATAAATTTAAAATATAATATATAATAAAAATATATTTATAAGAGTAATAATTATATAAAAATATAAAATATTTTGGTTTAGAAAAATAATGTATAAAATATCAAATATGTAAAAGAATTTATATTTATAAAGAAATAATTATATAATATATATAAATTTAAGTTTAGAATAATATAAAATAAGTAATTAATGATGAAATATACGTATTATACAAATTATAATATTATAATATCTTCAAAATGTGAAATAATAGAATATAAATAAAGTAATTATTAACATATAAATAAAAATAAGTATATAATACAAGTTAAAAACCTTTAATGATAATAATATATAGATAAAAATGTATAATAATAATTTGTGAAAAAATAATATATAATAAATAATAATAATATAAATAATATATAATAAAATAATTATATAATATATAATATAAAAATAAGGTTAAAAATAAAACAAATAACAATATAAAAAAAAAAATATATATATATATATATATAGGGTTAGATTTGAAGTTCAATAAAATTACAGGGCGAATTTAAAAAAATAAAGCTGAATTAAGGTCCTAATTAAAACACGCGTAAAACGAAAGGGACTCAATGGGAAAAATGCCCTATTCCCAAAACGGCAGCGTTTTAATTCTATGTTCAAGAGGGACGGGGATCAAATTGAAACCAAAATAAAAATAATGGGCAAAAATTAAAAATTGCAATAAACTTAATTTAAAAGATGAAAAGACGGAAGGACTAAAGGGATAAATATCCCATTTTCTTAAAACACACGGACCCTCCGGGTCAGATCGGGTCGGATCCTGGGCCCTATATAAGTTAAAACTTAATTTTAAATTTCATTTCTAACACCCTATTTTAAAAAAAAAAAACCAAAAAACTCTGAAACCCTCTTCCCCGTCCCCTGGCCTGAGTTTCAACAACGGCCGATGGCCACCACTCCAGGTGCCACGCGCCGCCGTGCACGGCAGTCGGAAGGCCAAAAATCCTTCCTTTTGCAGCCGAAACACAGGTAGTACTTCTCCTCTTTATTTTAAAAAGTATCTTTTGTGTATTACAACTAAAAAAAATGAACTGTTTTCCCTTTGATTTTCAAATCTGTTTTTGGATCCTCCGTTATATTAAAAATACATGTATATATATAAATAAAAAACAGAAGGAAATAATAGAGAATAAAAACAATAAAACCTTTGAATCTGCCGTAAGTTTTTATTTCTTCTATACTGTTTGTACATGTGTGTTTAAAACAAAAAAAACCCCCCACTATTACAATGTTTTGATCCGGGCTTTATAGCCACTGTTAACCGATACAAATTTGGTATAAAAATCTTTCCTATTTCTTGTCGTGTTTTGCTTCTTTCTTTTGCTGTTTTCTTTTCCTTTTTTTTTGCAGGTAATCACAAGATCTCTGGCGGAAATAAAGGGGACCTTCGTTTGGTGCTTGCGGCGCGAGGAGAGGGCTAGGGTGTCTAACCCTAGCTGAATGCTTCTAAATTTTGGGCCTCTGAGAGTTTGGGTCTGTAACGGGTAGGGATGGTTTAGATCTGTTAGGTCAGGTTAGGTATTGGGTTAAGTTTGGCTGATGGATCTGTGTATTTGGGCTACAGGACTGTTTTGGGGTTTTAAGTAGTAACAGTGGGCCTGCTGGGTAGGGACAGTTTGTTGGGTCATGGGTCTTGTAATGGGTAGGTTTAGGTGGGTTATTGGGTTTTAAAATTTGTAAAAGGACTGTTAAAAAAAACTTTTATTATTATTTTTTGATATTTTGGACTATGCCTTGGCTTCTAATGGGCCGGGCAAAATTGAGGTATTACAATAATATAAATAATTTTAAATATATATTATAAAATTACCAAATTATAATTTCATATGTGATAATAAAACTAGTATATTTATATATAGTCACCTATTAGAATAAAAAACAAAATAAACCCTGAGAATTTCTATCTCATCAATCTTAGTTTGTAGGTCTCAAAATTCAAACTAAAAAAAAAATCAAACTCTTAAACACTAACCACAAAAAGGTTTTGCTATAAGTATCAATATGATTACTAATAAATTTGGTTTAATTTATTATTTACAAAGACAAATATTAGTATAAACAAACATTAATTATTAGATTAGATTTTGATTTCAAAGAAAAAATTCATAACAAATAGAAGTTAAACAAGCCTAGTCAACAATAGAACAAAATCTTAATATAGTATTATGAGATGTTAAAGGTTCAATTTTAGTTCATAAGAAAAGCACTTCTCTTACATACACATGTTATATATATCAATCTTTTAATAAAAAAGATAACAAGTAATAAAAAATATTAAAAAGAAAAAGTGAAAGATGGCATGCCAAGTTCTTGTTGTTGTTGCACTTGTTTTCATGGTTGTTGTTGGGGTATTTGCTGTCGAGTCATCACCTTCACCAATCCCTTCCAAGGCATCTTCACCTTTGAAGTCACCATCTGCTTCTTCTTTGGCGTCTTCCCCCAAGTCCCCTTCCATTAAGTCACTGTCACAATCCCCCAATAGCTCCTCTTTTTCACAATCTAAATCCGACGAAGGAGCACCCAAATCATCTCATCTTGGAGCCCCAAAGAGCTCTTCAAGCTCATCTTCCCCTAGCCCTAGATAAAGTGACAACCCTAACGCGAAAAAAGGATACTCTTCTGAGGTTGAGTCTCCTGAAAAGGTCTCATCCCCTCCTTCACCAACTACCAATGATGAAGTTTTTGACTCCTCTTCTCCTAGCCCTAAAAGCACAGGTGATGCTGTTGATAGTGATAGCTCTGCACTAGCACCAGCACCCTCTAATGCCATTAAAATCAAGGCCACCATTTGCATTGTCGATGTTGTAACTATTGTCGGATTCTTCCTCTTTTAAGCTTCACATGCATAAGTACATGGAAGGCTTTGAGATGTGCTTTCTAGTTACCTTTAAATTTTTTTTTTAAATTCATGTTTATATGCTAATTAAAATTATAATCTTGAAGCCTGGAATAAAATTTATAATATACTTTTTTAAATTAATGTAACAACAGTGAATCAAAACCTATTAACATCTGGCATCAAATAAGTGCTAATCAGTAATTAAGCTTGTTTAAAAATTTTCCAACTTAAGCTCGAACTTAAGGTAGATAAAGCTTGTACGTATTCAAGCTCAAGCTTAGCCTAATAATTAAGTTTAAGATTAATAATATATATTAAATATGATAAAATAATTTAATAATCTAAAAAAATTTAAAATATATATTAAAAATGAAAGTCTCGATAAGCATCATGAGCTATTCGAGCAAGTATTTCCAAGCTTGAATTTTACTTGGTTTCTAGCTAAAGCTCGGCTCGATAATTACCGAATCAAGTTCAAGTCTTTTAGTCAAATTTATTGTAGTGAATGCTATGTTTGACGACGTTTGAATCACCCTAGGAAAATCCCACATAGGTAAAACATGGGAGAGACTTTGGCTCTATAAAGAGGTAACAACACTTAAGTGGTAAGAGGCCTTTTGGGGGTGAATGGGCACTCTCAAGAACAAAGCCGTGAGGGCCATGGTCCATGCCTATTCTATACTAGTCGAATGCATGTATGTTTTTACTTGAGTTGACCGAATGTGTTTATTGGCTTGTTTGATATAAACGAATGTGTGTCTATTGGCTTTCTCATTTTTGAATACATGCTTACTACTCTAACTTTTTGAATGTATGACAAATATACCTGTGCTACTGATTTATTGATCGCATGTTATAACATGCCACTGCATTGTACAGTAGTTGTTTTTGTCAAGCATGATCAAGCTATATACATGACATATTATATTGCATTGCATGGGGATTGGGATTGATTGATTACAGAGGATTTCTGTGGCGTATTGGCAGTATATCTGCAATATTATTTTTAGTATACTACACCCCAGAGTATTGTAGTAGTTCTTGGATATTGGTGGCTTGACCACATCATTGGTAGCATCGTTTGCATCTTATTGGCAGTTTGTCTACATTATTAGCAGTTTACTACAATTTACTGGTATTTTATCTACATTTTTGTTGGCTCATCCACATTACTGATAGCTTGTTTACAAACTGTTATTGGCGGTTTATCCACACTGAGCTATGGCTCTTAATTGTTTTAGGGATTTGGTAGACGAGTTTTGGGGACTCGTGGTGTGTAACGGATGGATGGGTAGGACCTTTTGCATTGTCATTCTCAAGCATGCATATGCATAACTATTGGAGGCACCATGAAAGTGTGAATTCTGTGTACTACTGTAATTACTGATAATCTATTAGCTTTTGTGCTCAATTGTTAAACGAGTTTCTTGCATGCTTCATATGTTCTGCATACTCTGTTTACCTTTGATTAATACTCACACTGGGTTTTTTAAGCTCATCCTATTAATTTAACATTTTTCAGGTAGTCCGTATGGTTAGGGCTTGGATTTGGCAATTTGGGCTGCGCTCGCAGAGTCTTGAATTCTTCGATCTGCTCCCCGTCGAATACAGAGATGCCAAATCATCTTGGATCTGCCTCAATAAAGGTCAAATCTGCTACGTCTTCGATCTGTTCCCTGTCAAATACAGAGAGATAAGATCTGTTGTCTTGGATCTACTCCCCATCCATTACAGAGAGATAAGATCTGTCATCTTGGATCTACTCCCCGTCCATTACAGAGAGATAAGATCTGTCATCTTGGATCTACTCCCCGTCCATTACGGAGAGATAAGATCTGCCATCTTAGATCTGCCCCGGTGAAGGTCAGATTTGCTATGTCTTTGATCTGCTCCCCATAGAATACAGAGAGATAAGATCTATCATCTTAGATCTACCCCGATGAAGGTCAGATCTGCTATGTCTTCGATCTGCTCCCCGTCGAATACAGAAAAATAAGATCTGCTATCTTCAACTTGTTTCCTATAAGCACAGGGATGCCATGTTGAAATCTTCGATCTTCATTGTCCCCTAGAGGACATAACCTGTAGAATGTGTATGTGCCTATGCCTAATGATTAGTATGCCATGATTGAAATGAGTCAAATGCTCCTAATTAGACATATTATGATGCAAAATGAAAATGACTTTTATTTCGGACATCTTGATTCATTCAAGTTTCGTTTTATTTTACTCAAAGTACCAACCCTATTTTGCTCGTATGCTTAGAACCCTCTCCATCGATTTGGTCCACTGTACTATTCCCACATGTTACGACCCACTGGAGATGTTTATGAAATGATCCTTTCTTAGGATCAACATCGTCTAATCACCATTTGGACTGAAGAAGAAAATTTCTTGAGTACCTCCAATCCTCACTCAATGGGAATTCCTTAAACAATTGTTATGTTTCAGTTTCTTTGTATTATCTAGAAATTTCCAGAGTAATATGCAAAACTTCGTTTTTGAAGATATTTTAGTTCATCCATTATTATTTCAATGCAACATACTTTATGAATAATGGGTAATAAATTGATCTTGAGGAAAATTAGAGTTTGAATGATTTATCAAAAGAAGAACAAAGGAGATTAATCTAGGAATCTATCTTTGAGAAGAAAGAGAATCCAAAGATAGTAAACAAGACAAAAAGCAAATGCCTTAGATATCGCAGCTTGGGCTTCTATATACAAATTCCATAAAGACTGTTTTGAGTTTAACATGTGTTTGGAAGACCCAAAGTACTTTGTTGATGCCCCGATTATGTAACATACTTCACTACTTGTTGACTCCGGTATAGCAAGGTCATTGCTGCACACCAAAATTTTGAGCCGCCCTTTCGGGTTTTTAGCTCAAAACCCCTTTGGTCTCAAGGCGCCCTTTGCGGGTTTTCACCTTGGCCTCTCCATTTTTTCTCTTTTTCTATTTTTCATTTTTCTTTTCTTTTCTCTCTCTTTTTTTTTTTTTTTGAAATAGAAGTCTCAAAGCGCCCTTTGTGGGTTTTCACTTTGGCTTCCCTTCATTTTCAGACAAAATACTCCTTAATTGAGTCTGAATTCACTGTATTGGGTAAATCTTTCGCACCACTAGAGGAGGCTTTTTCAGAATCTATGGTCTTTCCCATTTGGTATCCATTTCCTTTTGAAATCCTTTGCATGGGAAGAATCTCTTGTAGCACAAGTTCCCCTCATGAAATTCTTTTGCCCCAGCAAAAATCCAGGTTGACGTTTGTCAAACAAAGAAAGTGAATAGTAGCTAAAATCTAGAAGCTCTACAGAAATCGCTCCCGGAGTTGTCATTCCACCATGGCTTGATGATGTTTCTCAAGTATCTTTAAACTCTATAAACTGTTCTAACTGTGAAGTTGCCAAATGAACTTAGCGAATAGGGGCCACAACAGATATGTCTGTGGCGTTTCTTTGATATAGCATGGACTAGCTCCTGCAGATCATTAGCCAAAAACCCAATCTGACCTAAGAGAACATGATAATGAGTAGGTCTTGTGGTTCCAGTCATTCCCGTATGGGCACAAAGATAGAAGTCGTTGTTCCTAGGATGACAGGTTTTGTTGTCTATAATGGTTCCAGGCGAGACATTGTCAGGAGATCCCTGCTGAAAAAACTTAGTATGATGATTTTTCTGTGCCACAATGACCACAAACTTGGGGTTTCAACTCTTATCAAGAAATTTGCAAGCCTCAATTACTTCATCCAGCTCAATGTTCAATACTTGATTGAACTGTGACTTGCTAACTCCATCCCTGAATATGATAATTTGATCAGGCTTCCTTTTCCCTAAACTTGTATAGAAGTCTAAGAAAGCTTTCCTTACGATACCCTCATCCACTTTGTCAGAAACTGGTTTGAAGAGAGAATCTATCATTTCAAGCTTCAGAGACTGTGTATGGCTTGATGCCCTATAATTAGAAATCAATGGCCACTTCATGAAACTAACCACCGCAGCTATTGATGGTATATCAGACTGCTCAAGAGAGCCAAATAATGCATCCATTCCAAAGATGATAGTTGGAACCTTTGAAACAACTAGAATTGAAGGTTTTTGCTCAATTACTAACATGGAATTCAGTCCTCCAAGCTTTGCATTGATTTTTTGAAGCAGGTTTGTAAAGCAGTAATCCTTCACCCTAACTAGCGCCATACACTGAGTCACAATGCCATACTCAGACAGATTGTTCTACTTCCATGGCCCATAAAAATCGAAGTTTTTCTTATCGAGAAGCAAACAAAGAAGGAACTGCAGAGCTCCGAGTATCCAGCACTATTGTCCACCAAGGCATCAATGTAAGGTATAGGAAAACTAGCTTTGTTCCAACTTACAGCCTTTCCTTTCTTCTGAGGCTATATTTTTTACGCCCTCTTCATGGGGTAGAATTTATTTCTCTTCTTGCTTTACCATTTTCAACAAATTTAGAAACAAATCGCAATCTCTGTCATCTTCAGAGTACTGAGATTCCTCTAAACACATGTAGTGCTCAAAAGGAACTCTGAATCTGTAGTATCGTTGCCCCTGTCATTGATATCTAGGGATCTTCAATAGGCACAAAAGAATATACAAGGAATAAATGAATTCAAGAATAACTATTTACGTTATGAATGAAGAAAAAATGATGGAACAATTGCTCAAATTAATCATGAAAAATATGTTTTATTGAAACAACAATGTCCAAACATAAGCCTATTTCACAAATGAAATCTTATTGTTTCTAGGCTTTAAAACAACAAGCGTGTTCTGAACATTACTCTAAATTAACTTTAAAATACAAGGATCACTTCCACAATTTCATTGTTCAAAACATTCCCAAATGTGCAAGGGCTCACAAGTTTTATTCCTTGGTTTCCTCTTCGGATACGTTATTCAGATTCCCCAACATCAAGTTCTGCTCAAAAGCCTGGAACTTGGCGTATTCTTGGATCCCATGCCCCTTTCCATCATGGATTCACCTCCCCATCTAAATGATTAGGTAATAAATTCTTTGCCCCAGAGGGATGATCAAAGCTTATAACGCCTATTTTGATGAGTTTTTCGATCATCTTTTTAAAGGCAGTGGAATTCTCAATTGAGTGTCCTGTGCGTCCCGCATGATACTCACATTGAGCGTTCAAATCATACCATTTAAGGTATGGGGGTTGCAATGGTTCTATGTAAAACGGGGACACTACATGTGCGTCAAATAATCTATGATATAGCTCCTTATGCGACACTGGAATTGACGTAAAGGGAAGCTTTTCAGGATTCGGTCTTGGATTGGATTCTTGCTTTTGAGGAACTTGATGGCTAGTATTTGACATTCTTGGTTGTCTTACAGTCAATAGCTTCACCTCATTTTCTTTTCTCGTCATTGCCCTCGAGGTATTGTATCGGGAGCTCTACTCTTGCTTTTTAAGAGCTTCGTACTATTTCGAACACTCCACACTGGCCTTCCTTGCTTCTCTAATGATGACAAGATTGGCTGAATTGCTCCCCGAATTAGGACCTGAGCCTACTGAATTATTTACTGGTGCCAACATACCGGCTTGATGCTGTTGGGGTTTGATAGTAACTGGTATCTCTCGCGGATGTGTGTCTAGTTGAGTCTGAACCCCTATTGGAGTAAAATTTGGGGAATAAACGATGACCTCATTATCATCTTCAGTGTTGACCACTGGGCTTTTCCTCTTTTCAAGCCCTTCGACTAGTAACTGTCCCAGCTGGCCAATTATATTTCTTTGGAGCTCCAACATTTGATCACGTATATCTTGTTGAATTTTGGTCAACTGCTCTTGCATCTGTATTTGCCTTTGCTCTAATCTCTCTAACCTTTGTTCCATATCCCCGATTAACTCTCTGAAATAATTTTTGCCTAATTAGGGTCTTTTTATGGACTTAAATGCATATGATGCGATGTGATGCAAATGCATGAATGCAAAAAGGTATCGATCTCGACTCAATTTCATTTAGAAAACTTTATTTAGAAAAAGAATATCTTTATATATGAATGGATTACAAATACGCCTTCGTCCTATGGCCCAAAGTTGTAACTCAACAAAGCTAACTCTTGACCATGATCTGACTGTAGCTTGTATTTCGTGCTTAATGTATCAGCTTGTACCTTCATGGCCCGTAAATGATCTACTACCATCCCGAATTTGAGCTATTTCTTCACCCATGAGATAATCCCTACATCTATGGACACCTCTTCCAACGTCTGTGAAGTTGTTCTGATTATCTTGAAAGAAAGATTGGCAAACAAGTAGGCATTCCTGCTTAACATGCTGCCTTAAAATGATATCCAGCACCTTTAGTGTTTCTTGAGAGCTTTCAGATTCCTGTCCACGCAAAACATTTTGAAATGCTTACATGGGTATCTTCTCAGCATAGTTAATCTCTACTTTAAAGGTCTTTAAATGATATGGTCTTCTTTAATCTCATTCTTTTGCGTCCATTTTGACAGACCATCAGGGCTTGCATTTCCATTGTCTCTGATAAGTGCAATATAGTAAACTCATGCTTGTTGTTTGGTCCTATAATAAATAAGCCTTTTACCATCATAGGCACAATTCTTTCCATCCAACTCACCTTTGTAGGTCCATGCATTCTGTCAATCACTTTCCTTCCAACACTCTTACCATCGACCATCTTCATATGAAAGAGAAATGTTGTAATGGTGGAAATGTCCATTAGTACTCTTCTTGTTCACCTTGAAATGATTGGTGAGTACATTACCTTCTGCCCTTTAGTTCCTGCAGCACGCCTTGCCATAAGGTGTCGATCAATCTTCCTCGTATCCAATTCTACTTTGATTGGAAACAACATTTAGACGCACCAGTGGCGGAAGAGGCAGGAATTCCAAGACTGCCCCTTTTCCCTCCTACTCTTTCCATTTTAGCTCACTCCCTCTCCCCATGATATTCATCAACTTCCTCACAAAAGTTGGAATACAGTCAGCCCTTGAGTAAACTTTATCAACTTGAATCATAGGACAACGCCACAAAACTGAATATTCCTCCACCACGGGTACCATATCGGCTTTTCCAAACGTAAAGCAACAGTATACAAGATTCCAATACTGAGTGATGGGCCAAAATAAATTCTCGTCTATTCCCAAGTCAAGCAAGTACTGCAAGTCCCCATGGTTGTTGTAGAACAACTGCTTGGCTTCGCTACCCCATTGATCCCATATTTCCTTTAACTCATGCTAATTATCCTGTGTGACGCTGATACGAATGTAGTCTGACAGCTCTGACACATATCCCATGGCTAGACTATTTTCCTTTACTAACTGAGTTTGCTCTGACCATATATGGACGTTAGCATTGTCTTCCACTCTATCAAGAAGTCCGTTCTCCATAATAAAACTCTCTAACTTAGAAACTGACCGAAAATAGATACCTTTTAAATGTGAAATGATATGCAACAAAAGAAAGGAAATAGTTAGTATCACATGATAACAATAAACTCAAAGATAATCTGTAAGGGTAATAATTACGGTATAATTCTATCTAGGTTGAGCTCTTACGGTCCTTCTATATGTGGTTTAGTTCTAAAGTTGAGGTACCCGAACCAGCAGATTCCTCGATCCTCACCCATTATAGGCTCATTGGAATTGAGTTCATTGAGGGGACACATTTCTATGGTATTTGCTGAGATGAAAATCTCACGAAGACATAGGTACAGAGGTATCCTGAAAGTGATCCGCTATCCTGCACGGAGGTAAAACCCTCACGAAGGCGTAGTTTCTCACTCCCACTTAAGGGTGTGACCACAACGGTCATGTAAATGCAATACGTGCCAAAATATAACAAACATATGCAGTAGTAATTTAAACACATGTGATGCAAAAGGATTGAATTCTTAAAAATTTTTATATTTCCGACATTAAGACAAAGGGTAATCAATTATATGACTTGGCTCTCTTATTGTTCCCCAGTGGAGTCGCCAAGCTGTCGAAACATTTTCTAAGAGGTTTTAAAAAATGGGGTTCGACTTTAAAAACCAAAACGGGAGTCGCCACCAATCTTTTTAGGTGTGATTGGATCACTTTTAAAACATTTTGTTTTAAAATCATTAGTTTTGGTCTACGAAATCAAAAAAATGGGTTCGGGAGCCGGTTATGTACGAGGAAGGGTTAGCACCCTCGTAATGCCCAAAAATTGGTACCTAATTGATTATCAAAATGTCCTTAATGTCAGAAATTTAGCAAAAATTTAAGATGTAATCCTCTTTACAATATTTTGATTTTGAAAATTAGGGTTCACTTGTATCAAATGAATCAAAATATTACATCCAATAAGTTAGGACGCACAATTTTAAGACATTCGAGACTAAGCTAACCATTTTTGAAAATCCCTATCTTGAGACGTCAAAATGTCATATCCAGTAAGTTTGGACACAACGCTTTGAAATTTCAAGATAGTTGCTTGTATTTTGAAATCCTTTAAAAAATTTTAGAAAGGTGCTTGACTATTTGAACTCAACGAGAAAAGTGGCAACCCAGTAAGTTAGGGCACTACCTTTCTCGAAGTTTCCAAACATCAAGCATTGCTTTTATTTTTATAAAACTTTTAAATATTGTTTTAAATGACCTTTTAGAGTGACAATTCTATATTACAAAACATAGATATTCAAAAAACGTATATTACAAAGTATTATAACACTTTATACAAATGCAATCACTATATAGAGAGGGCAAAATATAATAATAAAAATAATCATGCTAAGCAAATAGGAATATACCCAAAAGAAAACATAATAAATGCACTAATTATACAATATATCATAAATAAAACATTAAATAATATAAAAAACATGGTAAATATTAATGTGTAAAATATGTATGAGTAAAAATAGATGACATGCATAGAAAATGGATAAATAGAATCTATATAAAATATAAAATATACAATCCAATAATTTAATGTACACATGAATGGATTAATAAATGAAATGATGCATATAATACAATATATCAATGTACATATATATAAAAATATGCATTTGAAAATAAATTATAAAAGTCTAAGATATTACATAACATATAAAATACATAACATAACAATAATACATTAATTCTAAAGTAAAAACAAATATCGTATAATAATAAAAAACATAAGTTTTAAAAATATATGTATAATATAAACAATTGATAAATAGAATGAGCATATAATAAAAAATGTGATATTTAATAATAAATTTAAAATATAATATATAATAAAAATATATTTATAAGAATAATAATTATATAAAATACATAAAATATATTGGTTTAGAAAAATAATGTATAAAATATCAAATATGTAAAAGAATTTATATTTATAATGAAATAATTATATAATATATATATATATATATATATATATATAAATATAAGTTTAGAATAATATAAAATAAGTAATTAATGATGAAATATACGTATTATACAAATTATAATATTATAATATCTTCAAAATGTGTAATAATAGAATATAAATAAAGTAATTATTAACATATAAATAAAAATAAGTATATAATACAAGTTAAAAACCTTTAATGATAATAATATATAGATAAAAATGTATAATAATAATAATTTGTGAAAAATAATATATAATAAATAATAATAATATAAATAATATATAATAAAATAATTATATAATATATAATATAAAAATAAGGTTAAAAATAAAACAAATAACAATATAAAAATATATATATATATAATAATAAAAATATATATAGGGTTAGATTTGAAGTTCAATAAAATTACTGTATTTAATTTAAAAAAATAAAGTCTGAATTAAGGTCCTAATTAAAACACGCAGAAACGAAAAGGGACTCATTGGGCAAAACATCCTATTCCCAAAACGGCAGCGTTTTAATTCTGTGTTTAAAAGGGACGGGGATCAAATTGAAACCAAAATAAAAATAGTAGGCAAAAATTAAAAATTGCAATAAACTTAATTTAAAAGATGAAAAGACGGAAGGACTAGAGGGATAAATATCCCATTTTCTTAAAACACACGGACCCTCCGGGTCAGATTGGGTCGGATCCTGGGCCCTATATAAGTTAAATTTTAATTTTAAATTTCATTTCTAACACCTCGTTTTTAAAAAAAAACCAAAAAACTCTGAAACCCTCTTCCCCGTCCTCTAGCCTGAGTTCCAACAACGGTCGATGGCCACCGCTCCAGGTGCCACGCGCCACCGTGCACGGCGGTCGGAAGGCCAAAAATCCTTCCTTTTGCATCCGAAACACAGGTAGTACTTCTCCTCTTTATTTTAAAAAGTATCTTTTGTGTATTACAACTAAAAAAAATGAACTGTTTTCCCTTTGATTTTCAAATCTGTTTTTGGATCCTCTATTATATTAAAAATACATGTATATATATATAAGTAAAAAACAGAAGGAAATAATAGAGAATAAAAACAGTAAAACCTTTGAATCTGCCGTGAGTTTTTATTTCTTCTATACTGTTTGTACATGTGTGTTTAAAACAAAAAAAAAAACCCCACTATTACAATGTTTAGATCCGGGCTTTATAGCCACTGTTAACCAATACAAATTTGGTATAAAAATCTTTCCTATTTCTTGCCGTGTTTTCCTTCTTTCCTTTGCTGTTTTCTCTTTCTTTTTTGTAGGTAATCACAAGATCTCCGCGACAATAAAGGGACCTTCGCTTTATGCTTTATGCGCGAGAAGAGGGCTAGGGTTTCTAACCCTAGCCGAATGCTTCTAAATTTTGGGCCTCTGAGACTTTGGGTCTGTAACGGGTAGGGATGGTTTAGATCTGTTAGGTCGGGTTAGGTATTGGGTTAAGTTTGGCTGACGGATCTGTGTATTTGGGCTACGGGATCGCTTTAGGGTTTTAGGTAGTGTGGTGGGGCCTTTGGGTAGGGTCACGGTTTGTTGGCTCACGGGTCTTGTAATGGGTAGGTTTAGGTGGGTTATTGGGTTTTAACATTTGTAAAAGGACTGTTAAAAAAAAACTTTTATTATTATTTTTTGATATTTTGGACTATGCCTTAGCTTCCAATGGGCCAGGCAAAATTGAGGTATTACAATAATATAAATAATTTTAAATATATATTATAAAATTACAAAATTATAATTTCATATGTGATAATAAAACTAGTATATTTATATATAGTCACCTATTGGAATAAAAAAAAAATAAACCCTGAGAATTTCTATCTCATCAATCTTAGTTTGTAGGTCTCAAAATTCAAACTAAAAAAAAAAATCAAACTCTTAAACACTAACCACGAAAAGGTTTTGCTATAAGTATCAATATGATTACTAATAAATTTGGTTTAATTTACTATTTACAACGACAAATATTAGTATAAACAAACATTAATTCTTAGATTAGATTTTGATTTCAAAGAAAAAATTCATAACAAATAGAAGTTAAACAAGCCTAGTCAACAATAGAACAAAATCTTAATATAGTATTATGAGATGTTAAAGGTTCAATTTTAGTTCATAAGAAAAGCACTTCTCTTACACACACATGTTATATATATCAATCTTTTAATAAAAAAGATAACAAGTAATAAAAAATATTAAAAAGAAAAAGTGAAAGATGGCATGCCAAGTTCTTGTTGTTGTTGCACTTGTTTTCATGGTTGTTGTTGGGGTATTTGCTGTCGAGTCGTCACCTTCACCAATCCCTTCCAAGGCATCTTCACCTTTGAAGTCACCATCTGCTTCTTCTTTGGCGTCTTCCCCCAAGTCCCCTTCCATTAAGTCACTGTCACAATCCTCCAATAGCTCCTCTTTTTCACAATCTAAATCCGACGAAGGAGCACCCAAACCATCTCATCTTGGAGCCCTAAAGAGCTCTTCAAGCTCATCTTCCCCTAGCCCTAGACAAAGTGACAACCCTAATGCCAAAAAAGGATACTCTTCTGAGGTTGAGTCTCCTGAAGAGGTCTCATCCCCTCCTTCACCAACTACCAATGATGAAGTTTCTGACTCCTCTTCTCCTAGCCCTAAAAGCACAGGTGATGCTATTGATAGTGATAGCTCTGCACTAGCACCAGCACCCTCTAATGCCATTAAAATTAAGGCCACCATTTGCATTGTCAAAGTTGTAACTATTGTCGGATTCTTCCTCTTTTAAGCTTCGCATGCATAAGTACATGGAAGGCTTTGAGATGTGCTTTCTAGTTACCTTTAAATTTTTTTTTTAAATTCATGTTTATATGCTAATTAAAATTATACTCTTGAAGCCTGGAGTAAAATTTATAATATACTTTTTTAAATTAATGTAATAACAGTGAATCAAAACCCATTAACATCTGGCATCAAATAAGTGCTAATCAGTAATTAAGCTTGTTTACAAATTTTCAAACTTAAGCTCGAACTTAAGGTAGAGAAAGCTTGTACGTATTCAAGCTCAAGATTAGCCTAATAATTAAGTTTAAGATTAATAATAAATATTAAATATGATAACATAATTTAATAATCTAAAAAAATTTAAAATATATATTAAAAATGAAAGGCTCGATAAGGCTCACGAGCTATTCGAGCAAGTATTTCCAAGCTTGAATTTTACTTGGTTTCTAGCTAAAGCTTGGCTCGATAATTACCGAATCAAGTTCAAGTTTTTTAGTCAAATTTATTGTAGTGAATGCTATGCTTGACGACGTTTGAATCACCCTAGGAAAATCCCACATAGGTAAAACATGGGAGAGACTTTGGATCTATAAAGAGGTAACAACACTTAAGTGGTGAGAGGCCTTTTGGGGGTGAATGGGCGCTCCCAAGAACAGAGCCGTGAGGGCCATTGTCCATGCCTATCCTATACTAGTCGAATACATGTATGTTTTTACTTGAGTTGACCGAATGTGTTTATTGGCTTGTTTGATATAAACGAATGTGTGTCTATTGGCTTTCTCATTTTTGAATACATGCTTACTATTCTAACTTTTTGAATGTATGACAAATATACCTGTGTTACTGATTTATTGATCGCATGTTATAACATGCCACTGCATTGTACAGTAGTTGTTTTTGTCAAGCATGATCAAGCTATATACATGACATATTATATTGCATTGCATGGGGATTGGGATTGATTGATTACAGAGGATTTCAGTGGCGTATTGGCAGTATATCCGCAATATTGTTTTTAATATACTACACCCTAGAATATTGTAGGAGTTCTTGGATATTGGTGGCTTGACCACGTCATTGGTAGCATTGTTTGCATCTTATTGGCAATTTGTCTACATTATTAGTAGTTTACTACAATTTACTGGTAGTTTATCTACATTTTTGTTGGCTCATCTACATTACTGACAGCTTGTTTGCAAACTGTTATTGGCGGTTTATTCACACTGAGCTATGGCTCTTAATTGTTTTGGGGATTGAAGAGTTTTGGGGAACTCGTGGTGTGTAACAGATGGATGGGTAGGACCTTTTGCATTGTCATTCTCAAGCATGCATATGCATAACTATTGGAAGCACCATGAAAGTGTGAATTCTATGTACTACTGTAATTACCGATAATCTATTAGCTTTTGTGCTCAATTATTAAACGAGTTTCTTGCATGCTTCGTATGTTCTGCATACTCTATTTACCTTTGATTAAGACTCACACTAGGTTTTTTAAGCTCATCCCATTAGTTTAACATTTTTCAGGTAGTCCGTATGGTTAGGGCTTGGATTTGGCAATTTAATTTGGGCTCACGAGTCTTAAATTCTTCGATCCGCTCCTCGTCGAATCTGAGAGATGCCAAATCATCTTGGATCTGCTTCAATGAAGGTCAATTTGGAGGTCTCGTCTCGATTTTATTAAATAAAATATTTCATTTTATATTTTTATTATTTGGTTTGTAATAAATTATTTTACTTAATTGTGACATGGGATTGGTTTTTGGGATATATTTAGTTATTACATACATGAACATAAAGAATTGGATAAGTTAAATAATTAACTCAATTAATAATAGGTCATTAAAGTTAGTAATTATGGTTTTAGAAACTAATTGTGAATACTAATTTTTCAAGCTGCAAAACTGGATTTTTTAGAAGATTGGAATAACAATTAATGATCAAATATGTAATATGTTTTTAAATTTAATGAAAATCTTTTAATTTGAATTTTAATTGAACTTGGAAAAATTAATTTTATTTAAGAAAATAAAGAGATGTCCACTAGGGTTTCTTGAAAAATAAGCGAATGTTTTGAAAACAAGTTTATGAGAGTCTGCTTGTTTCTTTTGAGCCATTTTGGTAGCCGATATGACCTTCAAAATCTAGTCTTAATTTCAGGCTAGGTTGGGGAGGTTGTATTAAAAATAAAGGAAAGTAAGTAAGTTGAATTAGATGGTGGATTGAATATGATATAGATTTGGCTATATACATGTAATGCTATTGATTAGATATGTTTTTGGTATCCTAATACCTTGTTCTATATTATGTATACATGTTTTGGCATAGGTGGCTGTGAATCATAAAAGTGTAAATTGGTTGGTTTGTTTGGAAACTTGAAATAGCTATAAAATGACTTAAATTTTACCAAAAATAGAGCCCACGTCCCAAAGAGTAATCATCCTCATCGCAACTTCAGCTGACATAACTCACGTCACGATGTCGAGTGGACTAAAGTCATGACTTGACAAACTGTTTGGCGATGTCACAACGTCGGCCATGAGATTTTGAAACTTTACATTTTGGTCTTCTTTTATGTTCAGGTCAACAAAAAAGCTTTCGTAAACCTGATTAAGACTCAGATTTGATTATGTATCATAATGCAAATGTGTTTAATTTGTAGTTGTATATCTGAATGATTATGTTTCTGAAAAATTGACTATAGTTTTTCCGGCAACGAATATGGCATCCTATAGCTCGGACCCAGCGGTTGGGTCAAGTGAAAGGTGTTACACAGTGGGTATTTTAGCAAAAGAAAAGGGGAGGATGAGTAAATTTTAACAAAGAGCTTGAGTGGCTTTAGAATGAAAGAAGGAATAAATTTTAAAATAGGAAAATATGTCTAACGAAGTTGGCAACTTGAATATTGAAGCTAAAGCCCATTCTCTCCCCCCCCTGCCCCCAAATACTAGGCGTTTTTTTAGGCTTGGAGAAATTTAGGAAAAAAAACCTTAAACAAGTCTACAAGTGATCTATTCGCCCATGATCAACCATACAAGCAAGTAAGCTACAGATTGGTTCAACCATACAAATCACTCTAATAATGGAAACTCAACATTTGAGAGATCATGAAATAAGCATTAAGACTTCGTCTTTTCTTTCGTCATAATATGAACTCAAAACTCGTGTTTCTTTCCATTTACTGGAACCATTGAAGCATATAAAATATGATAGATAATTTGATATTAGATAAGACATGGAAGACACAAAATATAACAAGTCAACCAAACAACTGAATTTACTTTTAATTTAAAATTTTAGTGTATTTATTTATATTTTGAATTTAAATTTAAATTTAAATTTAATATATAATATAATATAAATAGTTTTACATATATTTTATAAAATTATCAAATGGTAATTTCATATGTGATAATAAAACTAGTATATTTATATATAGTTTTCTATTAAAATAAAAAACAAGATAAACCTTGAGAATTACTATCTCATCAATATTAGTTTGTACGTTTCAAAATTCAAACTTAAAAATCAAACTCTTAAATAATAACCACGGATAGGTTTTGTTATAAGTATCAATCTGATTACTAATAAATTTGGTTTAATTTACTATTTACAAATAAAATTTCAAGTATAAACAAACATTAACTATTAAATTAGATTTTGATTCCAAAGAAAAGAATCATAACAAATAGAAGTTAAACAAGCCTAATAAAAAATAGAACAAAATCTTAATTTAGCATTATGAGATGTTAAAGGTTCAATTTTAGTTCATAAGAAAAGCACTTCTCTTACATACGCATATTATATATATACATCAATCTTTTGACAAAAAAGATAACAAGTAATAAGAAACTATTAAAAACAAAGGTGAAAGATGGCATGTCAAGATCTTGTTGTTGTTGCACTTGTTTTCATGGTTGTTGTTAGGGCATTTGTTGTCGAATCGTCACCTTCACCAATCCCTTCCAAGGCATCTTCACCTTCAAAGTCACCATCTCCTTCTTCTTCGGCTTCTTCCCCTAAGTCCCCCTCCATTAAGTCACCGTCACAATCCTCCAATGAATCAAAATTCGAGGAAGGAGTACCCAATTCATCTCATCCTGGAGCCCCAAATAGCTCTTCAAGCTCTTCTTCCCCTAACCCTAGTCAAAGTGACAACCCTGACACCAACAAAGGATACTCTTCTGAGGTTGAGTCTCTGAAAGGAGTCTCATCCCCTCCTTCACCAACTGCCAATGATGAAGTTTCTGACTCCCCTTCTCCTAGCCCTAAAAGCACGGGTGATGTTGTCGATAGTGAGACCCTTGCACTAGCACCAGCCCCCTCTAATGCCATTGAAATAAAGGCCACCACTTGCATTGTCGGTGTTGTAACTATTTTCGGATTCTTCCTCTTTTAAGCTTATCATGCATAAGTTCATGGAATGCTTTGAGGTGTGCTTTCTAGTTAATGTTAATTTTTATTAAAAAAAAGTCATATTTATATGTTAATTAAAATTTTACTCTTGAGGCCTGAAATAAAATTTATAATATATATTTTTTAATTAATGTACTAATAGTGAATCAAAACCCGTTAACATCTGGCATCAAATAAGTGCTAATCATTGATTAAGCTTGTTTAAGAATTTTCATACATAAGGTCGAACTTGAGGTAGATAAAGCTTGTCCGTATTCAAGCTCAAGCTTAGAATAATAATTAATTTTAGGGTTAATAATATATATTAAAGATGATAACATATTTTAATAATCTAAGCTTGAATTTTAGTCGATTGACAGCTAAAGCTCGGCTCGATAATTACTGAATCAAGTTTAATTTTTTTTTTCAAATCCATTGTAGTGAATGCTATGTTTGAATATGTTTGTAACACCCTAGGAAAATCTCACATCAAGAAAGCACGGGAGAGACATTGGCTATATAAAAGGGTAACAACACTTATGTGGTAAGAGGTTTGTTGGGGGTGAATGGGCACTCCCTAGAACAAAGTCGTGAGGGCCGTGTGCCATGCCTATTCTATACTAGTCGAATGCATGTATGTGTTTACTTAAGTTCATCGAATGTGTCTATTGTCTTGTTTTACTATAAACGAATATGTGTAATCCGCTAATGTACGCTATTGTATTGCTTTCTCATGTTTCAATGCATGATTACATGCTTACTATTTTGACTTTTTGAACATTTGACAAACATACATGTGTTACTAATTTATTGATCGCATGTTATAACATGCCACTGCACTATATGGTAGTTGTTTCTATCAAGCATGATCATGCTACATACATGACATATTATATTGCATTGCATGGGGATTGGGATTGATTGGTGATGGAGGAGTTCCGTGAGATCTTGGCGGTATATCTGCAATATTGTTGTTAGTATACTACACCCCAGAGTATTGTAGGATTTATTCGATATTGGTGGCTTGACCACATCATTGGCAGTATCGCCTGCATCTTATTGGCAGCTTGTCTACATTATTAGCGATTTACTGCAATTTATTGGCAGCTTATCTGCATTTTTGGTGGGTCATCCACATTACTGATAGCTTGTTTGCAAACTGTTATTGTCACTAAGCTACGACTCCTAATTATTTTGGTGATTTGGTAGACGGGTTCTGGGGAACTCGTGGTGTGTAACGACTGGATGGGTAGGACCTTTTGCATTGTCATTCTCAAGCATGCATATGCATAACTATTGGAAGCACCATGAAAGTGTGAATTTTGTGTACTATTGTAATTACCGATAATCTATTAGCTTTTGTGCTCAATTGTTAAATGAGTTTCTTGCATGATTTGTAAGTTCTACATACTCTGATCACCTTTGATTAAGATTCACACAGGGTTTTTTAAGCTCATCCCATTAGTTTAACATTTCTTAGGTAGTCTGTAAGGTTAGGGCTAGGATTTGGCAATTTGGAGGTCTCGCCTCTATTTTATTAAATAAAATATTTAATTTTATATTTTTATTTTTTGGTTTGTAATAATTTATTTTACAAATTGTGGCATGGGATTGGTTTTTGGGGTATATTTAGTTATTGCATGCATGAACGTAAAGAATTGGATAAGTTAAATAATTGACTCAATTAGTTAGTAATTATGGTTTTAGAAACTAATTGTCAATTCTTATTTTTCACATGCAAAACTGGATTTTTTCTGGAATCTCAGAATAACAATAAATGATCAAATATGTAATATGTTTTTAAATTTAATTAAAATCCTTTTAATTTGAATTTTAATTGAACTTGTCAAAATTAATTTTGTTTTAAAAAGAACAAAGAAATGCCCACTAGGGTTTCTTGAAAAATAAGCGAATGTTTTGAAAACAGGTTTTTGAGAGTCTACTTGTTTTTTTGGGGCCATTTTGGTGGCCGATATGACCTTCAAAATCTAATCTTAACTTCGGGCCAGGTTGGGGAGCTTATATTAGAAAATAAATGGAATGGTACGTAGAATTAAATGGTGGATTGAATATGATATAGATTTGGCTATATTAGAGGTGTTCATTGGCCGGGCCGGGCCGGGTTCGGGTCGGGCTCAACTAAAAAATTATACCCATTTATTGGGCTCGGGCCGGGCCCAAAAAATGGGCCTAAAAGTTTACCCAAGCCCGACCCGGATAAAAATACTAAAACCCGGGCCCGGCTCGGCCCGCCCTATTAATTTTTTATATTATTTTATATTATTTTTAAATACATATAATACATCAAAAATACTAAAAATATCAAAATAAATATTACCCAACAAATTGAAAATAAATTTTGAAAAATATGTAGACTTAAATAACACTAAGATGAATGCAACTTAACAAGCAAATGCTTCTAAAATAATAAAAAATTTAACAAATGCCTTTAAAATAATAAGAAAATTAACAATAAAATAAATTTTATACAATATCCAAACAATAACAACAAAATAATAGCAACATAATAGTAAAATAGTAGCAAAATCTAGGGAAAACAACAAGAAAATAACATTCAAAAATAAAAAAATATGCAGATTTTTTGTCCTTTAGTAAATTGGTCAGTTGGGTGTGCCCAGCTAAAAATACCTTACCCGAGGCCCGACCCATTTTTATTCGGGCCTTATTTTTTTGTCCAAGCCCATTTTTGGGCCTATATTTTTGTCCAAACCTCCCACATTTGAGGCGAGCCTTGGGTGGTAAGTGTAGCCCGTCCCATGCACACCTCTAGGCTATATACATGTAATGTTATTGATTGGATATGTTTTTGGTATCCTAATACCTTGTTCTATATTATGTATGCATGTTTTAGCATAGGTGACTGTGAATCATAAAAGTGTAAATTGGTTTGGTTTGTTTGGAAACTTGAAATAGCTATAAAATGGCCCAAATTTTACCAAAAATAGAGAGCCACGTCCCAACGTGTAATCTTCTTCATCACAACTTCGGTTGACATGAGGCACGTCGCGACATCGAGTGGACTGAAGTCACGATGTGACAAACTGTTTGGCTACATGACGATGTCAGCCATGAGATTTTGAAACTTTACCATTTGGTCTTCTATTTTGTTTGGGTCAATAAAAAAGCTTTCGTAAACTCGACTAAGACTCAGATTTGATTATGTATTGTCGAAACCTCCCTTTTTTTTAAAAATGATATTTTTAAAGACGGAGAGGGTATTTTAAAAACGGGAGTCGCCACCAACCTTTTAAAGTGTGATTGGATCACTTCATAAAACGTTTTGGTCTACGAAATTACGAGAAAACAGGTTCGGGAGTTGGTTACGTACAAGGAAGGATTAGCACCCTCGTAACGCCCAAAATTGGTACCAAATTGAATAATTTTGTCCTAATGTCAGAAGTTTGAAAGAATTTAGAAATGAGATTTCCTTTAAAACCGTAATATTTTGGGTTAAAAAGAATCAAGATTCCTTCGCTTCAAAAGAGTACAAACATCACATCCAGCTTGATTGGACACGATATCTTTAAACTTTCGTAACTGAAATCATCTTGTGATTTGTGAAACTCATTTAAAAGGATATTTTAGACATTCGGACAAGCGGAAATCGTAACCCTTGACATGTTAGGGCACTACTTCCACGAGTTCTGAATACCAAAAACATTGCCTCACTTTTTAAAATTCCTTTTGAATCAAATAAGATATCATTTTTTTTTGAAAATAATGATGTATTTTACATATTACAAGAAATTAATATTAAATAAACCTAGCTACATAATACATGCTTTATCATTTTATGCAAATATAGTATAAAAAATAATAAATAATGGCATAAATTACACAATATACGTTATCATTTTATGCATATATTATCATAAATAACATAAATGTTCATGCGTTATTGTTACATGCAAAATACAATGTAGTGCATAATGAATACAACAAATATAAATTGCAATATGCATATATGATAATATTTTATACAAATGTAACTTAAATTAATATAAATAATTAATTTCATGCGAATATGTAAACAAAAACAAATAATATATAAAATTTAACCTACTAAACAATATCAAAATAAAAGAAAACCAAAAATAAATAAACAAATTATAATATATAAAATATAAATCAAATGAAATAAAAGTAAAGATATTTAGAAATATTTAGAATAATATAAAATAATAAAGGAGAACCCCTTTTTTTAAAAAAATGGTACATGCACAAATCATATTATAAGGTTTAATAACTTAATATACTAAGAAATAATGTGCTAAATAATGATATTACACATATTTACATAATAATAAAAATTTAAAAACATATATAATTAATAAGTAATAAAATAATATATATTTTATAATAAAATAGAAGTAACGTAAGGAATAATTTATGGTAAGATATATGATATATAATAAATTTATAAACAAAATACATATATATAATGATATAAACTATATGATAGATAAAATATAAAATAATAAGAATGATATATTAAGTAAATTTACATATAAAATATAGTAAAATAATTAATATATATAGTTGTCGAAACCATTTTTAAATCAAGTTTTGGAAAATGGGAATCGCCTTTAAGAAAAACGAAAACGAGAGTCGCCACCAATCTTTTTAGGTGTGATTGGATCACCTTATAAAATGTTTTATTTTAAAACATTAATTTTGGTCTCTGAAAGTTGAGAAAATGGATTTCGAGTCGATTCGCATGCGAGGAAGGGTTATGACCTCAACGCCAAAAATTGGTACCTAATTGATTATCAAGTGTCTTTAATGTCGAGAAATTTGAAAGTTTTAAGATGCAATCCTCTCTAGAATATTTTAATTTTGAAAATTAGGGTTCACTTGTTTCAAACGAGTCAAAACATCACATCCAGTAAGTTAGGAAGCAATATTTTTTAGACATTAGAAGCTAAGCTAGCCCCTTTTGAAAATCCCTATCTTACAATGACAAAACGCCATATCCAGTAAGTTAGGACACAACGCTTTGAAATTTCAAGACAGTTACTCGTATTTTGAAAACCTTAAAGCCTAGAAGGGTGCTTGACTATTCGAACTCAACTAGAAAAGTTGCAACTTGATAAGTTTGGGCACTATCTTTCTCGAAGTTTCCAAATACCAAGCATTTCCTTTTTATTTGAAAATTTTGGAATCTCATTTTTTATTGATGTATGAAGAATCATATAAAATAGAATATTGCAATAATAAGCAAATAAAACATGCATTTAAACTAAAAGAAAAACATAATATATGCAAAAATTATACAACAATATATATCATAAAATAGCACATAAAAGAAATAATTAAACATAGCATATAAAAAAAATGAAACTATGCACAAATAAGATAAATGACATACACTAAAAAAAATGAATGAATAGAACATTTAAAAATTATAAAAATATAATGCAATAGTTCAAAATACATGAAATGATAATATAATATATATACATGCATAGAAAATATATATTTGAAAATAAACTATATAAAAAGGTTAAATATTATAATATATAAAATACATAATCAAATGTATAAAAGATAGGAATAAATATACATATTTGAAAAATGAAGAAACTAAAATAAAAAAAGGTTGAAAAACTAAGATAGACGAAGAATAAAATAAGAACAAACCATAGAGAGAGTAAGAACGCAAGAGGGAGAGAAATTTGAGTGAATGCTCTCAAGAATTGTTATTGCTTCCCAAAACTCAAGTGATTTACAATGAAGGGAGAGGCCTCTATTTATAGTTGAGCCTCCCCAAATCCAACGGTACAGATCAATTACATCAACGGTTAAGATTAAAGGATATCTACAAATTAAATCTCCAAGATTACATGATCATATCTTCAAGATTGCATATCATATCTAAGATTGCAATCATACCTAAGATTGTATCATATCTAAGATTGTATATCACATCTAAGATTGCATATCATTGAAGATTATATTTCCATATGAGTCAAGCTTATAGATGGACCTTAAATCTTTTCAAGTAAAGGGCCATTCCGATTGGGCCAAATTATATTTTTGTTTTTGGACTTATTTCTGGGCCCGGGCAAAATTGAGTGTCTGTTTGCCCCTCTTAGCTCATTCTTTGTGTATGTGAGAATAGAGCAAAGACTATAAAAGGACCAATTTTGCCCGAGCTCACCGAGTCTTGAGTTCTTGATCCTTGATCTTCTTTAAATGGCCTCTTGACAGCTTCAATCTGCTTCACTGCAACTCAGGAAGGCGATATCTGCTATCTTTGATCTGTTCCCCGTCTAATACAGAGACGCCAAATCTATTATCTTTGATCTGCTCCCCGTTTAATACAGAGACGCCAAATTTGCTTCTTCAATCTACTCCCCGTCTAATACGGAGATGCCAAATCTGTTATCTTCAATTTGCTCCTCGTCTAATACAAAGATGCCAAATCTGTCATCTTGGATCTGCTTCGATGTAGGTCCAATCTGTTATGTCTTTGATCTACTCCCCATCGAATACAGAGATGCCAAATCATCTTGGATCTGCTTCAGTGTAAACACCTGAAGGTCAGATCTGCTATGTCTTCGATTTGTTCCTTGTAAACACAGAGATGCCAAATCATCTTGGATTTGCTTCAGCGTGAACACCTGAAGGTCAGATCTGCTATGTCTTCGATCTATTCTCCGTCAAATATGGAGATGCCAAATTTGTTTCTTTGATTTGTTCTCTGACAATACAGAGATGCCAAATCATCTTGGATCTGCTTCAGCATGAACACCTGAAGGCCAAATCTGCTGTACTTTGACCTGTTACCCTACTGCTTAGGGACTTAAAGCGCATCTTCGATCTGCTCCACTACTGCTTAAGGAGATAAGATCTGTAATTTTAGCCTGTTACCCTACTGCTTAAGGGATTAAGGCAGGTCTTCGATCTGCTCCACTACTGTTTAGGGAGGTAAGATCTGCAAATTTAACCTGTTACCCTACTGCTTAGGGGATTAAGGCGAATCGTCGTCGATCTGCTCCGCTACTGCTTAGGGAGATAAGATCGGCGAACCTGTTACCCTACTGCTTAAAAATATGCAGTAGTAATTTAAACACATGTGATGCAAAAGGATTGAATTCTTAAAAATTTTTATATTTCCGACATTAAGACAATGGGTAATCAATTATATGACTTGGCTCTCTTATTGTTCCCCAGTGGAGTCACCAAGCTGTCGAAACATTTTCTAAGAGGTTTTAAAAAATGGGGTTCGACTTTAAAAACGAAAACGGGAGTCGCCACCAATCTTTTTAGGTGTGATTGGATCACTTTTAAAACATTTTGTTTTAAAATCATTAGTTTTGGTCTCGAAATCAAAAAATGGGTTTGGAGCCTACATTACGTACGAGGAAGGGTTAGCACCCTCGTAATGCCCAAAAATTGGTACCTAATTGATTATCAAAATGTCCTTAATGTCGGAAATTTAACAAAAATTTAAGATGTAATCCTCTTTACAATATTTTGATTTTGAAAATTAGGGTTCACTTGTATCAAATGAATCAAAATATTACATCCAATAAGTTAGGACGCACAATTTTAAGACATTCGAGACTAAGCTAACCATTTTTTAAAGTCCCTATCTTGAGACGTCAAAATGTCATATCCAGTAAGTTTGGACACAACGCTTTGAAATTTCAAGACAGTTGCTCGTATTTTGAAATCCTTTAAAAAATTTTAGAAAGGTGCTTGACTATTTGAACTCAACGAGAAAAGTGGCAACCCAGTAAGTTAGGGCACTACCTTTCTCGAAGTTTCCAAACATCAAGCATTGCTTTTATTTTTATAAAACTTTTAAATATTGTTTTAAATGACCTTTTAGAGTGACAATTCTATATTACAAAACATAGATATTCAAAAAACGTATATTACAAAGTATTATAACACTTTATACAAATGCAATCACTATATAGAGAGGGCAAAATATAATAATAAAAATAATCATGCTAAGCAAATAGGAATATACCCAAAAGAAAACATAATAAATGCACTAATTATACAATATATCATAAATAAAACATTAAATAATATAAAAAAACATGGTAAATATTAATGTGTAAAATATGTATGAGTAAAAATAGATGACATGCATAGAAAATGGATAAATAGAATCTATATAAAATATAAAATATAAAATATACAATCCAATAATTTAATGTACACATGAATGGATTAATAAATGAAATGATGCATATAATACAATATATCAATGTACATATATATAAAAATATGCATTTGAAAATAAATTATAAAAGTCTAAGATATTACATAACATATAAAATACATAACATAACAATAATACATTAATTCTAAAGTAAAAACAAATATCGTATAATAATAAAAAACATAAGTTTTAAAAATATATGTATAATATAAACAATTGATAAATAGAATGAGCATATAATAAAAAATGTGATATTTAATAATAAATTTAAAATATAATATATAATAAAAATATATTTATAAGAATAATAATTATATAAAATACATAAAATATATTGGTTTAGAAAAATAATGTATAAAATATCAAATATGTAAAAGAATTTATATTTATAATGAAATAATTATATAATATATATATAAATATAAGTTTAGAATAATATAAAATAAGTAATTAATGATGAAATATACGTATTATACAAATTATAATATTATAATATCTTCAAAATGTGCAATAATAGAATATAAATAAAGTAATTATTAACATATAAATAAAAATAAGTATATAATACAAGTTAAAAACCTTTAATGATAATAATATATAGATAAAAATGTATAATAATAATAATTTGTGAAAAAATAATATATAATAAATAATAATAATATAAATAATATATAATAAAATAATTATATAATATATAATATAAAAATAAGGTTAAAAATAAAACAAATAACAATATAAAAAATATATATATATATAATAATAAAAATATATATAGGGTGTGAAAAAAAAATAAAATAAAATAAATAAAAATAAAGAACACAAAATTTTACGTGGAAACCCTTTCGGGAAAAAACCACGGGCAGAGGAGAAGAAAATTTACTATGTCGAAAATTTGAATCAATACAAAAGGAATAGACTATGTCTATTTATAGGCTTGTAAAGCCATATTCTAGTAGGATTGAAACACCTTATCTAGTAAATATAAAATAGATGGAGTTTAATAAGGTTTAAAACCTTATTCTAAAATAAAATAAAAGAAGTCTAGTTCTATATGGATTTTACTTTTATTTTATTTTCCATCGTATTTTATTTAAATAAGAAATTAGGGTCACTTAATTCTAACAATCTCCACCTTGACACAAATTCTCAATGAACAAGTTCTTAATCGTGAACAAGTTCTCCACCTCTTCCATAAAACCCCTTAAGGGTCTAACTTCAACAATGAACACCAACCAAGTCTAAGCAATGCTCAAACTTGGTTATAGGAAGTGACTTGGTCATCATATCTGCAGGATTTTCATGAGTACTAATTTTGCTCACAACAATATCACCACGAGCAATAATATCACGAACAAAATGATACCGAACATCAATGTGTTTTGTTCTCTCATGAAACATTTGATCTTTTGTAAGAAAGATGGCACTCTGACTGTCACAAAATACTGTGCTAATTTGAAGGTCTTCATTTAGTTCACTAAAGAGTCCCTTCAACCAAATAGCTTCTTTACAAGCCTCAGTAATCGCCATGTACTCGGCTTGATTGGTAGACAAAGCGCATCGTAGTTTGTAAAGTGGCTTTCCAACTTATTGCACAACCTCCGATTGTAAAGACATAACTGTGAGAGATCTTCTTCTATCAAGGTCTCCAGCAAAATCAGCATCAACATACCCAATAACTCCATCTTGATTCTTCCAAAGCTGTAAGCAAACATCGATAGTACCTCGTAAGTATCTTAAAATCCATGAATCGCTTTCCAGTGTTCTTTACAAGGATTCGCCATATATCGCTTAAATCAGACCGATATTGCATATGATAAATCGGACGTGAACAAACCATAGCATACATGAGAGATCCCACTGCACTAGAGTATGGAACATGTGACATGTACTCAATCTCATCATCTGATTGTGGAGACAAAGCCGATGAAAGTCTAAAATGGGCTGCTAAAGGAGTACTAACAGGCTTAGCACTCTGCATATTGAACCTGCAAAGAAGTTTCTCAATGTACCCCTTCTGACTTAGGTACAATTTACTTGTTTTTCTATCTCTAAGAATCTCCATACCAAGTATCTTCTTTGCTGGTCCCAAATCTTTCACCTCAAATTCTTCACTTAGTTGGGCTTTGACCTTTCTTATCTCTCCTTTGTCTTTTGCTGCTATCAACATGTCATCAACATAAAGAAGTAGATACACAAAAGAACCATCATTGTTTTTCTTAAAGTAAACACAACTGTCAAAACTACTTCTTTTGAAATCATGAGAAGTCATAAAGGAATCAAACCTCTTGTACCACTGCCTTGGTGACTGTTTCAAACCGTAAAGGGACTTTTTCAGCAAGCAAACATAATCCTCTTTTTCTGAGACTGTAAAATCCTCTGGTTGTTGCATGTAAATATCTTCCTCAAGTTCTCCATGCAAAAATGCGGTTTTACATCTAAGCGCCCAAGCTCTAAATCATGCATGGCCACAATACCAAGCAAAGCTCGAATCGAACTATGCTTCACAACCGGGAGAACACATCTGTGAAGTCCACTCCTGGAACTTGATCTGTAACCCTTTGCAACAAGCCTTGCTTTATATTTAGGTTCTTCAACTCCACGGAGTCCCTTCTTTCTTTTTAAACACCCATTTACAACGCAAGCAGTCTTCTTACCTTTAGGAAGTTTCACAAGATCCCATGTTTTGTTTTTTGTGGAGTGATTCCATCTCCTCTTGCATAGCAAACATCCATTTTTACGAGTCTTCACGACTAATCGCCTCGAGAATAATTTGATGGCTCTTGATTCGCATCTATATCTTGACCATATTTAAAGCATAAGCAACTAGATCACCTCAAAGATACTTCTTTGGAGGTTTAATTTCTCTTTTAGTTCTGTTTTTGGCGATAGAGTATTGAGGCGAAGAAGCAACTCTATTCTCAATTTTTTTGTCTTGACTTGAGGAGTCGACTCGTATTAATCGATGCTCCACCGCTTTTGATTTTCTTTATTGGAAGAGTCTTTAAGAGATAAGTTAGGAAGCATAGCAGTTTCATCAAAAACAACATCTCTGCTAATCACAACTTTCCTATTTTCAGGACACCATAACTTATACCCTTTTACACGACTTTATAACCAAGAAAAACACATTTAATGGATCTCGGTTCCAATTTTCCATTATTAACATGAGCATACGCAGACACCCAAAGATCTTTAAATCGAATAATTAGCAGGATTACGGACCATACCTCTTGTGGAGTCTTTTTCTCAATGGCAACGGATGGAGACCGGTTGATCAAAAACATGCGATGAGAGGTCGTCGCCCAAAACGACTTGGTAAGTTGGCATTTGACAACATACATCGAACCTTCTCCATGATCGTTCTGTTCATTCGTTCTGCAACGCCGTTTTGTTGTGGAGTATGACGAATCGTCAAGTGTCTCACGATCCGCCGACTTGCACAATCTATTAAACTCATCAGAACAGAACTCTAAGCCATTGTCTGTGCGGAGGTATTTTATCTGTTTTCCCGTCTGTTTTTCAATCATAATTTTCCAAGACTTAAATGCGGAAAACACATCGCTTTTTTGCTTCAGGAAGAACGCCCAAACTTTTCTGGAAAAATCATCAATAAAGGTTAGCATATAATTAGCTCCACCTCTCGAAGGCACTCTGGATGGTCCCCACAGATCAGAATGAATATACTCCAACGTTTCCTTCGTGTTATGGATTCCTCTAGTGAATCGAACTCTCTTTTTCTTCCCAAAAACACAGTGCTCACAGAAATTCAGTTTGCAAATTCCTTGCCCATCAAGAAGTCCTCTTTTGCTCAATTCTACCATGCCATTCTCACTCATATGCCCTAGGCGCATATGCCAAAGTTTAGTAATATCATCATCTGACAAGGAAGAGGAAGCGGCAATTTGCATCACGATATGATAGAACCTCGCAGAAACATATAACTTGGCAGTTTTTCTTTGCCCTTTCATCACAACAAGGGACCCTTTGGAAATCTTTAAAACCCCACTTTCAGCTGTGTATCTGTACCCTTTTGAATCAAGAGTACTCAACGAAATTAAATTTCTTTTCAATTCTGGAACATACCGTACGTCACTAAGTGTTCTGACACTCCATCAAACATCTTAACTTTAATTGTTCCAACACCTGCGATCTTACACGAAGCATTATTTCCCATCAAAACAACACCTTCGACAACATTGTTTCGTAAGTTGTAAACCAATCCCGATTGGGACTCATATGGAAGGCGAAAACTGAATCAAGTATCCACTCCTCACTTACTTTAGAATCATTGACTGAAGCGACTAGAAGTTCACCATCGCTGTAGTCTTCTACAACATCAGCTTCACCATAATTTTCTGGTTGTTTTCCCTTTTGATTCGCAGCCTCCCTTTTAATCTTATTTTTAGCTTATAGCACTCAGATTTAATGTGCCCTTTCTTCTTACAGAAGTTACAAGTTTTACCTCTATTTGAAGACTTGATCTACCCTTAGATTTACCACGATGATTTCTTTTCTGTGTCCTACCACGATCATCATCGATATTCGATCTTGTCTCCCACGAACAATGAGACCCTCTCCCGAGAGTCGGGTTTAACCACAAGATGTTTCATCTTATCATACGAGGTTAAAGAATCATAAACCTCATCAAGCCGTGAGAGACTACATGACTATATAAAATCGTGTCTCTAAAGGTTGAATAAGACGGAGGCAACGAACAAAGTAGAATCAACCCTAGATCTTCCTTATCATATGAACCTCCATGGCCTCCAAGTTTGAGAGAATTTCTTTAAACACTTTGTTAAGTGTTCGTGTCTGACGCACCTTCCTCCAAACGATGAGCATAAAGACGCGCTTCATATGCAACTTGCTTGTTAGAGTTTTTGACATACATATTTGTTCTAGCCTCTTCCATAATGTGCAATGCAGTCTTCTCTTTCATCACATCCTCGCAAAATTTCATTGGACAAATGCGGATGCAATTGTGTTAATGCCTTTCGATCCTTACGCTTCTTCTCTTCATCCGTTAATGTCGAAGGCATCTTATCTATCCCTAGCGGGGCATCCTCCAGATCCATCTGCAAGAAGCGCTTGCATCTTAATTTGCCACAACGCAAACGGTGTTGCGATCCAACAATGAATTTCATATTTCAAAGACGCCATTACCGTGATCGAGATGAACAACCGGAAGCTCACGATACCAATTGTGAAAAAAATAAAATAAAAAAATAAAAATAAAGAACACAAAATTTTACGTGGAAACCCTTTTGGAAAAAACCACCAGAGGAGAGAAGAAAATTTACTATGTCGAAAATTTGAATCAATACAAAAGGAATAGACTATGTCTATTTATAGGCTTGTAAAGCCATATTCTAGTAGGATTGAAACACCTTATCCTAGTAAATATAAAATAGATGGAGTTTAATAAGGTTTAAAAAACCTTATTCTAAAATAAAATAAAAGAAGTCTAGTTCTATATGGATTTTACTTTTATTTTATTTTCCATCGTATTTTATTTAAATAAGAATTAGGGTCACTTAATTCTAACATAGGGTTAGATTTGAAGTTCAATAAAATTACAGGGCGAATTTAAAAAAATAAAGCTGAATTAAGGTCCAAATTAAAACACGCGTAAAACGAAAGGGACTCATTGGGCAAAACGTCCTATTCCCAAAACGGCAGCGTTTTAATTCTGTGTTTCAAAGGGACGGGGATCAAATTGAAACCAAAATAAAAATAGTAGGCAAAAATTAAAAATTGAAATAAACTTAATTTAAAAGATGAAAAGACGGAAGGACTAGAGGGATAAATATCCCATTTTCTTAAAACACACGGACCCTTCGGGTCAGATCGGGTCGGATCCTGGGCCCTATATAAGTTAAATTTTAATTTTAAATTTCATTTCTAACACCTCGTTTTTAAAAAAAAACCAAAAAACTCTGAAACCCTCTTCCCCGTCCTCTGGCCTGAGTTCCAACAACGGTCGATGGCCACCGCTCCAGTGTGCCACTTTGCGTGCGGTGGGTACTGTGGTCGGAAGGCCAAAAATCCTTCCTTTTGCATCCGAAACACAGGTAGTACTTCTCCTCTTTATTTTAAAAAGTATCTTTTGTGTATTACAACTAAAAAAAATGAACTGTTTTCCCTTTGATTTTCAAATCTGTTTTTGGATCCTCTATTATATTAAAAATACATGTATATATATATAAGTAAAAAACAGAAGGAAATAATAGAGAATAAAAACAGTAAAACCTTTAAATCTGTCGTGAGTTTTTATTTCTTCTATACAGTTTGTACATGTGTGTTTAAAACAAAAAAAAAACACCCCACTATTACAATGTTTAGATCCGGGCTTTATAGCCACTGTTAACCAATACAAATTTGGTATAAAAATCTTTCCTATTTCTTGCCGTGTTTTGCTTCTTTCCTTTGCTGTTTTCTCTTTCTTTTTTGCAGGTAATCACAAGATCTCCGGCGACAATAAAGGGGACCTTCGTTTGGTGCTTGCGGCGCGAGAAGAGGGCTAGGGTTTCTAACCCTAGCCGAATGCTTCTAAATTTTGGGCCTCTGAGACTTTGGGTCTGTAACGGGTAGGGATGGTTTAGATCTGTTAGGTCGGGTTAGGTATTGGGTTAAGTTTGGCTGATGGATCTGTGTATTTGGGCTACGGGACTGCTTTGGGGTTTTAGGTAGTAACAGTGGGCCTGTTGGGTAGGGTCACGGTTTGTTGGCTCACGGGTCTTGTAATGGGTAGGTTTAGGTGGGTTATTGGGTTTTAACATTTGTAAAAGGACTGTTAAAAAAAAACTTTTATTATTATTTTTTGATATTTTGGACTATGCCTTGGCTTCCAATGGGCCGGGCAAAATTGTGGTATTACAATAATATAAATAATTTTAAATATATATTATAAAATTACAAAATTATAATTTCATATGTGATAATAAAACTAGTATATTTATATATAGTCACCTATTGGAATAAAAAACAAAATAAACCCTGAGAATTTCTATCTCATCAATCTTAGTTTGTAGGTCTCAAAATTCAAACTAAAAAAAAAAATCAAACTCTTAAACACTAACCACGAAAAGGTTTTGCTATAAGTATCAATATGATTACTAATAAATTTGGTTTAATTTACTATTTACAACGACAAATATTAGTATAAACAAACATTAATCATTAGATTAGATTTTGATTTCAAAGAAAAAATTCATAACAAATAGAAGTTAAACAAGCCTAGTCAACAATAGAACAAAATCTTAATATAGTATTATGAGATGTTAAAGGTTCAATTTTAGTTCATAAGAAAAGCACTTCTCTTACACACACATGTTATATATATCAATCTTTTAATAAAAAAGATAACAAGTAATAAAAAATATTAAAAAGAAAAAGTGAAAGATGGCATGCCAAGTTCTTGTTGTTGTTGCACTTGTTTTCATGGTTGTTGTTGGGGTATTTGCTGTCGAGTCGTCACCTTCACCAATCCCTTCCAAGGCATCTTCACCTTTGAAGTCACCATCCGCTTCTTCTTTGGCGTCTTCCCCAAGTCCCTTCCATTAAGTCTTTGTCACAATCCTCCAATAGCTCCTCTTTTCACAATCTAAATCCGACGAAGGAGCACCCAAATCATCTCATCTTGGAGCCCCAAAGAGCTCTTCAAGCTCATCTTCCCCTAGCCCTAGACAAAGTGACAACCCTAACGCCAAAAAAGGATACTCTTCTGAGGTTGAGTCTCCTGAAGAGGTCTCATCCCCTCATTCACCAACTACCAATGATGAAGTTTCTGACTCCTCTTCTCCTAGCCTTAAAAGCATGGTGATCTTTGTTGATAGTGATAGCTCGCACTAGCACTAGCACCCTCTAATGCCATTAAAATTAAGGCCACCATTTGCATTGTCAATGTTGTAACTATTGTCGGATTCTTCCTCTTTTAAGCTTCGCATGCATAAGTACATGGAAGGCTTTGAGATGTGCTTTCTAGTTACCTTTAAATTTTTTTTTTTAAATTCATGTTTATATGCTAATTAAAATTATACTCTTGAAGCCTGGAATAAAATTTATAATATACTTTTTTAAATTAATGTAATAACAGTGAATCAAAACCCATTAACATCTGGCATCAAATAAGTGCTAATCACTAATTAAGCTTGTTTACAAATTTTCAAACTTAAGCTCGAACTTAAGGTAGATAAAGCTTGTACGTATTCAAGCTCAAGATTAGCCTAATAATTAAGTTTAAGATTAATAATAAATATTAAATATGATAACATAATTTAATAATCTAAAAAAATTTAAAATATATATTAAAAATGAAAGGCTCGATAAGGCTCACGAGCTATTTGAGCAAGTATTTCCAAGCTTGAATTTTACTTGGTTTCTAGCTAAAGCTTGGCTCGATAATTACCGAATCAAGTTCAAGTTTTTTAGTCAAATTTATTGTAGTGAATGCTATGCTTGACGACGTTTGAATCACCCTAGGAAAATCCCACATAG
Source organism: Gossypium anomalum (assembly GCA_025698475.1). Taxonomy (NCBI): domain Eukaryota; kingdom Viridiplantae; phylum Streptophyta; class Magnoliopsida; order Malvales; family Malvaceae; genus Gossypium; species Gossypium anomalum. The sequence continues at coordinate 2,042,215 of CM046957.1, read as the reverse complement.
GTAAAATATGGGAGAGACTTTGGCTCTATAAAGAGGTAACAACACTTAAGTGGTGAGAGGCCTTTTGGGGGTGAATGGGCGCTCCCAAGAACAGAGCCGTGAGGGCCATGGTCCATGCCTATTCTATACTAGTCGAATGCATGTATGTTTTTACTTGAGTTGACCGAATGTGTTTATTGGCTTGTTTGATATAAACGAATGTGTGTCTATTGGCTTTCTCATTTTTGAATACATGCTTACTATTCTAACTTTTTGAATGTATGACAAATATACCTGTGTTGCTGATTTATTGATCGCATGTTATAACATGCCACTGCATTGTACAGTAGTTGTTTTTGTCAAGCATGATCAAGCTATATACATGACATATTATATTGCATTGCATGGGGATTGGGATTGATTGATTACAGAGGATTTCTGTGGCGTATTGGCAGTATATCCGCAATATTGTTTTTAATATACTACACCCCAGAGTATTGTAGGAGTTCTTGTATATTGGTGGCTTGGCCACATCATTGGTAGCATCGTTTGCATCTTATTGGCAATTTGTCTACATTATTAGTAGTTTACTACAATTTACTGGTAGTTTATCTACATTTTTGTTAGCTCATCTACATTACTGACAGCTTGTTTGCAAACTGTTATTGGCGGTTTATTCACACTGAGCTATGACTCTTAATTGTTTTGGGGATTGAAGAGTTTTGGGGAACTCGTGGTGTGTAACAGATGGATGGGTAGGACCTTTTGCATTGTCATTCTCAAGCATGCATATGCATAACTATTGGAAGCACCATGAAAGTGTGAATTCTGTGTACTACTGTAATTACCGATAATCTATTAGCTTTTGTGCTCAATTGTTAAACGAGTTTCTTGCATGCTTCGTATGTTCTGCATACTCTATTTACCTTTGATTAAGACTCACACTGGGTTTTTTAAGCTCATCCCATTAGTTTAACATTTTTCAGGTAGTCCGTATGGTTAGGGCTTGGATTTGGCAATTTGGGCTGGGCTCGCTGAGTCTTGAATTCTTCGATCTGCTCCTCGTCGAATACAGAGATGCCAAATCATCTTGGATCTGCTTCAATGAAGGTCAATTTGGAGGTCTCGTCTCGATTTTATTAAATAAAATATTTCATTTTATATTTTTATTATTTGGTTTGTAATAAATTATTTTACGAATTGTGACATGGGATTGGTTTTTGGGATATATTTAGTTATTACATACATGAACATAAAGAATTGGATAAGTTAAATAATTAACTCAATTAATAATAGGTCATTAAAGTTAGTAATTATGGTTTTAGAAACTAATTGTGAATACTAATTTTTCAACTGCAAAACTGGATTTTTTTAGAAGATTGGAATAACAATTAATGATCAAATATGTAATATGTTTTTAAATTTAATGAAAATCTTTTTAATTTGAATTTTAATTGAACTTGGAAAAATTAATTTTATTTAAGAAAATAAAGAGATGTCCACTAGGGTTTCTTGAAAAATAAGCGAATGTTTTGAAAACAAGTTTATGAGAGTCTGCTTGTTTCTTTTGAGCCATTTTGGTAGCCGATATGACCTTCAAAATCTAGTCTTAATTTCTGGGCTAGGTTGGGGAGGTTGTATTAAAAAATAAAGGGAACAGTAAGTTGAATTAGATGGTGGATTGAATATGATATAGATTTGGCTATATACATGTAATGCTATTGATTAGATATGTTTTTGGTATCCTAATACCTTGTTCTATATTATGTATACATGTTTTGGCATAGGTGGCTGTGAATCATAAAAGTGTAAATTGGTTGGTTTGTTTGGAAACTTGAAATAGCTATAAAATGACTTAAATTTTACCAAAAATAGAGCCCACGTCCCAAAGAGTAATCATCCTCATCGCAACTTCAGCTGACATAACTCACGTCACGATGTCGAGTGGACTAAAGTCACGACTTGACAAACTGTTTGGCGATGTCACAACGTCGGCCATGAGATTTTGAAACTTTACATTTTGGTCTTCTTTTATGTTCAGGTCAACAAAAAAGCTTTCGTAAACCTGATTAAGACTCAGATTTGATTATGTATCATAATGCAAATGTGTTTAATTTGTAGTTGTATATCTGAATGATTATGTTTCTGAAAAATTGACTATAGTTTTTCCGGCAACGAATATGGCATCCTATAGCTCGGACCCAGCGGTTGGGTCAAGTGAAAGGTGTTACACAGTGGGTATTTTAGCAAAAGAAAAGGGGAGGATGAGTAAATTTTAACGAAGAGCTTGAGTGGCTTTAGAATGAAAGAAAGAATAAATTTTAAAATTGGAAAATATGTCTAACGAAGTTGGCAACTTGAATATTGAAGCTAAAGCCCATTCTCTCCCCCCGCCCCAAATACTAGGCGTTTTTAGGCTTAGAGAAATTTAGGAAAAAAACCTTAAACAAGTCTACAAGTGATCTATTCGCCCATGATCAACCATACAAGCAAGTAAGCTACAGATTGGTTCAACCATACAAATCACTCTAATAACGGAAACTCAACATTTGAGAGATCATGAAATAAGCATTAAGACTTCGTCTTTTCTTTCGTCATAATATGAACTCAAAACTCGTGTTTCTTTCCATTTCATGGAACCATTGAAGCATATAAAATATGATAGATAATTTGATATTAGATAAGACATGGAAGATACAAAATATAACAAGTCAACCAAACAAAATTGAATTTACTTTTAATTTAAAATTTTAGTGTATTTATTTATATTTTGAATTTAAATTTAAATTTAAATTTAATATATAATATAATATAAATAGTTTTACATATATTTTATAAAATTATCAAATGGTAATTTCATATGTGATAATAAAACTAGTATATTTATATATAGTTTTCTATTAAAATAAAAACAAGATAAACCTTGAGAATTACTATCTCATCAATATTAGTTTGTACGTTTCAAAATTCAAACTTAAAAATCAAACTCTTAAATAATAACCACGGATAGGTTTTGTTATAAGTATCAATATGATTACTAATAAATTTGGTTTAATTTACTATTTACAAATAAAATTTCAAGTATAAACAAACATTAACTATTAAATTAGATTTTGATTCCAAAGAAAAGAATCATAACAAATAGAAGTTAAACAAGCCTAATAAAAAATAGAACAAAATCTTAATTTAGCATTATGAGATGTTAAAGGTTCAATTTTAGTTCATAAGAAAAGCACTTCTCTTACATACGCATATTATATATATACATCAATCTTTTGACAAAAAAGATAACAAGTAATAAGAAACTATTAATAACAAAAGTGAAAGATGGCATGCCAAGATCTTGTTGTTGTTGCACTTGTTTTCATGGTTGTTGTTAGGGCATTTATTGTCGAATCGTCACCTTCACCAATCCCTTCCAAGGCATCTTCACCTTCAAAGTCACCATCTCCTTCTTCTTCGGCTTCTTCCCCTAAGTCCCCCTCCATTAAGTCACCGTCACAATCCTCCAATGAATCAAAATTCGAGGAAGGAGTACCCAATTCATCTCATCCTGGAGCCCCAAATAGCTCTTCAAGCTCTTCTTCCCCTAACCCTAGTCAAAGTGACAACCCTGACACCAACAAAGGATACTCTTCTGAGGTTGAGTCTCCGAAAGGAGTCTCATCCCGTCCTTCACCAACTGCCAATGATGAAGTTTCTGACTCCCCTTCTCCTAGCCCTAAAAGCACGGGTGATGTTGTCGATAGTGAGACCCTTGCACTAGCACCAGCCCCCTCTAATGCCATTGGAATAAAGGCCACCACTTGCATTGTCGGTGTTGTAACTATTTTCAGATTCTTCCTCTTTTAAGCTTATCATGCATAAGTTCATGGAATGCTTTGAGGTGTGCTTTCTAGTTAATGTTAATTTTTATTAAAAAAAAGTCATATTTATATGTTAATTAAAATTTTACTCTTGAGGCCTGAAATAAAATTTATAATATATATTTTTTAATTAATGTACTAATAGTGAATCAAAACCCGTTAACATCCGGCATCAAATAAGTGCTAATCATTGATTAAGCTTGTTTAGAATTTTTCATACATAAGGTCGAACTTGAGGTAGATAAAGCTTGTCCGTATTCAAGCTCAAGCTTAGAATCATAATTAATTTTAGGGTTAATAATATATATTAAAGATGATAACATATTTTAATAATCTAAGCTTGAATTTTAGTCGATTGACAGCTGAAGCTCGGCTCGATAATTACTGAATCAAGTTTAATTTTTTTTTCAAATCCATTGTAGTGAATGCTATGTTTGAATATGTTTGTAACACCCTAGGAAAATCTCACATCAACAAAGCACGGGAGAGACATTGGCTATATAAAAGGGTAACAACACTTATGTGGTAAGAGGTTTGTTGGGGGTGAATGGGCACTCCCTAGAACAAAGTCGTGAGGGCCGTGTGCCATGCCTATTCTATACTAGTCGAATGCATGTATGTGTTTACTTAAGTTCATCGAATGTGTCTATTGTCTTGTTTTACTATAAACGAATATGTGTAATCCGCTAATGTACGCTATTGTATTGCTTTCTCATGTTCTGAATGCATGATTACATGCTTACTATTTTGACTGTTTGAACATTTGACAAACATACATGTGTTACTAATTTATTGATCGCATGTTATAACATGCCACTGCACTATATGGTAGTTGTTTCTATCAAGCATGATCATGCTACATACATGACATATTATATTGCATTGCATGGGGATTGGGATTGATTGGTGATGGAGGAGTTCCGTGGAGTACTGGTGGTATATCTGCAATATTGTTGTTAGTATACTACACCCCAGAGTATTGTAGGATTTATTCGATATTGGTGGCTTGACCACATCATTGGCAGTATCGCCTGCATCTTTTTGGCAGCTTGTCTACATTATTAGCGATTTATTGCAATTTATTGGCAGCTTATCTGCATTTTTGGTGGGTCATCCACATTATTGATAGCTTGTTTGCAAACTGTTATTGTGGGTTTATCCACACTAAGCTACGACTCCTAATTATTTTGGTGATTTGGTAGACGGGTTCTGGGGAACTCGTGGTGTGTAACGACTGGATGGGTAGGACCTTTTGCGTTGTCATTCTCAAGCATGCATATGCATAACTATTGGAAGCACCATGAAAGTGTGAATTTTGTGTACTATTGTAATTACAGATAATCTATTAGCTTTTGTGCTCAATTCTTAAATGAGTTTCTTGCATGATTTGTAAGTTCTACATACTCTGATCACCTTTGATTGAGATTCACACAGGGTTTTTTAAGCTCATCCCGTTAGTTTAACATTTCTTAGGTAGTCTGTAAGGTTAGGGCTAGGATTTGGCAATTTGGAGGTCTCGCCTCTATTTTATTAAATAAAATATTTAATTTTATATTTTTATTTTTTGGTTTGTAATAATTTATTTTACAAATTGTGGCATGGGATTGGTTTTTGGGGTATATTTAGTTATTGCATGCATGAACGTAAAGAATTGGATAAGTTAAATAATTGACTCAATTAGTTAGTAATTATGGTTTTAGAAACTAATTGTCAATTCTTATTTTTCACATGCAAAACTGGATTTTTTCTGGAATCTCAGAATAACAATAAATGATCAAATATGTAATATGTTTTTAAATTTAATTAAAATCCTTTTAATTTGAATTTTAATTGAACTTGTCAAAATTAATTTTGTTTTAAAAAGAACAAAGAAATGCCCACTAGGGTTTCTTGAAAAATAAGCGAATGTTTTGAAAACAGGTTTTTGAGAGTCTACTTGTTTTTTTGGGGCCATTTTGGTGGCCGATATGACCTTCAAAATCTAATCATAACTTCGGGCCAGGTTGGGGAGCTTATATTAGAAAATAAATGGAATGGTACGTAGAATTAAATGGTGTATTGAATATGATATAGATTTGGCTATATTAGAGGTGTTCATTGTATGGGCCGGGCGGGGCAGGTTAGGCCTGCTCAACTAAAAATTATACCCATTTATTGGGCTCTGGTGGGCCCAAAAATGGGCCTAAAAGTTTACCCAAGCCCACCGGATAAAAATACTAAACAGGACTGCCCTACTCACCCCTATTAATTTTTATATTATTTTATATTATTTTTAAATACATATAATACATCAAAAATACTAAAAATATCAAAATAAATATTTCCCAACAAATTGAAAATAAATTTTGAAAAATATGTAGACTTAAATAACACTAAGATGAATGCAACTTAACAAGCAAATGCTTCTAAAATAATAAAAAATTTAACAAATGCCTTTAAAATAATAAGAAAATTAACAATAAAATAAATTTTATACAATATCCAAACAATAACAACAAAATAATAGTAACATAATAGTAAAATAGTAGCAAAATCTAGGGAAAACAACAAGAAAATAACATTCAAAAATAAAAAAATATGCAGATTTTTTGTCCTTTAGTGAATGAAAGGTAGGGCCAAGGCCCCCAGCTAAAAATACCTTACCCGAGGCCCGACCCATTTTTTAATTGGGCCTTATTGTAACACCCTATACCCGGCCTAAACGTTATGACCGGATCTAGTGCGCCACATCGATGCGTTCAAAACATTCCGTATTACTTAATTTAGAAAACTTAGTTGGTGTTTGTAAAAGACACTTTTGAAAGTAGGTTAAAGTGAATAGAAGTTGTGCACGGGTAGGAACCTAGGAAAGAGGAGGTGGGTCTGTCGGACTGCTTAAGTACCAAGCTCCCTTCGGATCCAATCCTAGACATGCACACCGCCATTGCCACACTCTAACAACTCGTATGATTTTGAGAAAACTATTTTGGTTAAGTCCATCTTAAGAAAATGATTAAGTTAAAAAAAAATATTGGTTTAGCGGAAGTCTTACTCGTGATTGCGTTATTTTGAAATCGTTTTATGCTTTTGAAAACGCGCCCTAGAGCTAGTCCATTTTGCCAATTATCATAAATCATTCCTAACCTAACAGAATATCAATCAAACCTTTAAAACAATAATTAAGCGGCCTTATTACACTTAAAACCCATAGAAAACGTAAATGAAATAAAAGACGTCCAGTTCATCGGGAAGAAACTGAATTGCGGAAACAAGTGGCCACTCCGAATCCTCACGACTCCAAACCCACTATGGTTGGGGATTACGCAAAGATGAAAATGGAGGGGTGAGTTTGGGAAAACTCGGTGTGTAAATATCCCAACTATAGCCTAAATCGGTTCAAACCACAGAGATGAGAATAAATTGGCCTCAACTTTGAGCGATTTGATTAAAGCCCATAGGCCCAGAACAAATCAAGATGATTCATATCATGCTTATGCAAAAGCCCAACCCATATCCAACCACATACTCCCCATACCATCCTTTCACCATGTGGGAGACTACTCAACCCACCCAACCGCTACACGCCACAGAAATACGCAGCATGGCGCGGATCTGAAAAAGTGACAGAGTCACCAGATGAGATATATGTGGCAAAGCCACTGAGCAGTATATATATGTGACAAAGCCACTGTATCAGATAATTTGTGGCATAGCCACCGGACGCTTCCTCCATAATATAACCCATGTCCCCATGCAATGGATATACATTCATGTCATACATCATACGTAATATCGTCAACATGGTTTTCGGACATAATTTAACCCTAGGGGTATTTAGGTCATTTTACACCTAGGGTATATACAAAGTAATTTTCATACATGTGGGTAATCTAGTAATTTATCTATTCTTAGGGTTTTCATGCATATTTTCACTATTTACGTATATTCAGAACCACTTACCGCACATACTTACCGAGTTGGGCCCGTTGGCCCATTAACCGACTTTAGGCCCATTAAGCCCAAAATTTCCAAAACGCACGGATTGGTGCACTTTGCAATCTTACCATCACAGAATACCAGAATTAATAACCCCTTTCCTCTTACGAGCATTCGCACACTCGTAAGTTCCCAAAATACCGGCTTTTCGGTATTTCGGCTTTTCGGCTTTTGCCGATCTAGTCTATAGAAGGGTATAGATTACACACCTATTTTGCGATTTCCTCGACAAGCTCTACACACGAACTGCCTACAATTGAGTCACTAAAATATTACTCTAAATACCAAAGTAACACCAAATACTTAGTCCCTTACCACATTCGGCCAAACATGCTTAAAACCTCTATTGCCCTTACCTTGATGCCGAGAGATGGTTAGCTCCAATGATCCGATTGTTCCACTCATCCAAGCCCTTGATCAACAGCCTCTTAATCACACTACTACCAAAATAACACTGTCATCATAACCCCTAAGGGCTATAAGTCAAAAAAACGACAACCTCCCTAACCTTTTAGGGATTCCGGCTTTTCTTAAAATATGCAAGATAGACTAAGTTGGACAGACTTACCACCGATTCTTCCAGTCAACGTTTCCCCTTTGTTCCTACTTGATTGACGACGTGCCCAAGCCCTCAAACGATAACAAAAGTCGAGCCCTCAATGATCTCGATGATTCTGGCTATGTCCCTAGGATGGTGTGGGAGTTTTGGCTTTTGTAACAATGAAAGAAAATACGGTATAGTAGGGTTTTTGTAATGACTTTGTCGTGAAGTTATAGATTTAGAAAAAAAGAATCGACCATAAGACTGAGAAAACCATGAGTTTTGGGCTAGGAGAAATCTGCATTAAAAACTATAGGATTTTGGGGTTAGGCTTTGTGTATAAGGCTTAAAAACAAATGATGGAAATGTGAAGATGAATAGAATAATGGTAGGATTCGGCCATGGGGCAAGAAGAAGAAAAATAGATGGAGGGAAAAAGAAAGAAAGAACAGAGGAGAAGGAAAGATGGTCAGAGAATCGGTCACCACACACCCAAATGCCGAAATTCTAAATACTGCACTACCTAGCCGAATTTCCCAAGCTAAAGTCCCTTGGCCGGCCACCTCTTGCTCCTTGATCAGCTCCTAGATTTCCTCCCTTATCTTTATCCTTATTCAATCCCCTTAGCAACTCAAACTCCCACTGACAGACTTTCACTTAAGTTCCACCACCTACCTTTTCTGCTCATAAAAATAAATCCATTATTTTGCTGTTACTGTGGCTTGAACCTGGGTCCTCCTAAGCTCACTCACGCCACCTACATCCTTCCTAGTGGCGTCACTTAGCCACTTTTCCACATGCTTCCTTGTGATCCATTTTACACAATTAATTCCTATAAGCCTAATTTAACAGAGCCCCTTTCTCCTATGGAATTAAAATTAATTAAAACTACCGGGTTTTACCCTAAGCTTGGGCCTTCTAGAGGCCCACTATCATAATAAATCCTACCCATAACAAGCAGAACACAAAATTTTAATTTTTTTTTTTCAGATTTTACAAAGTTCCCAAAAATTGGGGCGTTACAACTCTACCCTCCTTAAAGAAATTTCGTCCTCGAAATTTACGAGTCTGAACAGAGATAAGGGTATTGTTCTTTGCATTGCCTCCTCCGGCTCCCAAGTAGCTTCCTCTCTGCCATGATTACGCCAAAGTACTTTCACTAATGGGACAGATTTCCTTCTCAGAACCTTAACGTCTCGATCCAATATTTGCACAGGCTCCTCCTCAAAGGTTAAATCAGTTCGCACCTCAATTTTAGTAACCGGCACGACATGAGTAGGGTCAGAACGATAACGCCTTAGCATGGAGACGTGGAAAACATCGTGAATCCTGTCTAACTCTGGAGGCAATTCCAACTGATAAGCCACTGGGCCTACTCACTTCAAAACCCGATAAGGCCCAATGAACCGCGGACTCAACTTGCCCTTCTTACCAAACCTTAGTATCTTCTTCCAAGGTGAAACCTTCAAGAAGACCATATCGCCTACTGAGTATTCAATCTCCTTACGCTTCAAGTCCGCATATGACTTTTGCCTATCAGACGCTTCCTTTAACCGATCTCTAATCAACTTGACCTTATCCTCAGTATCTGCCACCAACTCAGGTCCAAGAACTTGTCGCTCCCCCAGTTCAGTCCAACAACTAGGTGTTCGACACCTTCGCCCATACAGTGCTTCATACGGTGCCATTCGAATACTCGACTGATAGCTATTGTTGTAGGCAAACTCTGTCAAAGGCAAGTAATCCTCCCAACTACCTCGGAAATCAATCACACATCCCCTCAACATATCCTCTAGAATCTGAATAACTCTTTCCGACTGACCATCAGTTTGGGGATGGAAAGTCGTACTAAAGTTCAACCGCGTTCCCAATGCCTCATGCAACTTTTGCCAAAATCGTGATGTAAATCTAGGATCTCGATCAGAGATAATCGAAACTGGAACTCAATGAAGTCGTACAATCTCTGCCACATACAACTTGGCTAATTTCTGCAGTGAAAAGTCGGTCTGTAACGGTATGAAATGTGCTAACTTAGTCAACCTATCCACAATCACCCATATCGAGTCTTTCTTCGAGGGTGTCAAGGGTAGCCCACTCACAAAGTCCATGGTTACCCTCTCCCACTTCCAAAGTGGTATTTTTACTGGCTGCAGTAATCCAGAGGGTAATTGATGCTCAGCTTTCACTTGCTGGCATGTCAGACATTTCCCCACAAATTCTGTTACTTCGCGTTTAAGTCTAGGCCACCAATACGCTTCGCAAGTCGTGATACAACTTATTCCCTCCGGGATGCATAGCACACGATCCCCATGAGCTTCCCTCAAAATTGACTGTCTCAAGTCAGAGTCCTTCGGAACACAAATTCTACCTTGAAAACACAGAATCCCTTCGTCATTTAACCCAAACTCAGAAGTTCCCCCTTCCTTAACTTGTTGAAAGCGAGCGACCAAAGACTCATCCTTCAACTGCTTCTCTCTAATCTGATCCACCCACGTTGGCCTTACTTGCAATTCAGCCAACAGACTTCCATCATCAAACAGACTTAGACGAGCAAACATTGCTCTCAGATCAGATACAGCTCTACGACTTAGAGCATCGGCTACCACATTAGCCTTACCTGGGTGGTATTCGATTGAACAATCGTAATCCTTTAGCAACTCAATCCATCTCCTTTGCCTAAGGTTCAGCTCCTTTTGAGTTAACAAGTACTTAAGACTCTTATGATCTGTGTATATGATACACCTTTCCCCATACAAGTAGTGTCTCCAAATCTTAAGCGCAAAGATCACTGCTGCCAACTCCAAATCATGAGTAGGATAGTTCCCTTCGTGAGGCTTAAGTTGTCGTGACGCATAAGCAACCACCTTACCCTCTTGCATCAACACACAACCCAAACCTACGTGTGATGCATCACTGTACACAGTGAAGTCCTTTCCAGACTCTGGCTGAATTAACACAGGTGCTTCAGTCAGAACTTTCTTCAACCTCTCAAAAGCTTCCTGCTGTTTCTCAGTCCAAACAAACGGTACTCCTTTCCTTATGAGTTTCGTCAGAGGCGCTGCCATCACAGAAAAACCTTCCACGAACCTTCTGTAGTAACCTGCCAACCCAAGGAAACTTCAAATTTCTGACACCGACCTAGGTGGCTTCCATTCCAGAATTGCTTTAATCTTTCGAGGATCCACTTTAATCCCCTCTGCAGAGACCACATGCCCCAAAAAGGTTACTTCCCTCAACCAGAACTCACACTTGCTGAACTTTGCATAAAGTTCTTTCTCCCTTAACACTTGCAACACGGTGCGTGAGATGCTCATCATGTTTTACTTCAGTCTCAGAATATACCAGAATATCGTCAATAAAAACGACCACGAACCGATCCAGAAATGGTTGAAACACACGATTCATCAGGTCCATAAACGCTGCAGGAGCATTTGTCAGTCCAAATGGCATAACTGTAAACTTCGTAATGACCATAACGAGTTCGAATCTTTGTCTTATGAATATCCGCCTCTTTGACCCTTAAGCGATGATATCCGGATCGAAGATCGATCTTGAAAAATCAGAAGCCCCCTTTAAGGTCGATCGAACAAATCGTCAATCCTTGGCAGAGGGTACTTATTCTTAATCGTCAGTTTGTTCAACTGGCGATAATCAATGCACATGCGCATCGTCCCATCCTTCTTCTTCACGAATAGTACCGGTGCTCCCCATGGAGACACACTTGGCCTAATAAAGCCCCTATCCAACAACTCTTGAATTTGCGCCTTTAACTCTACCAACTCCTTCGGTGCCATCCTATATGGTGCAATGGACCCGTAGTCTTTGTCCCTGCAATAGGTCGATTCCAAATTTGACTTCTCGGTTTGGAGGCAATCCCGGAAGCTCCTCCGGAAAAACATCTTAGAACTCTTTTACAGTTCTAACTTTATCCACCATCACCCCTCTTCATACATTTGACTTACAAATGCCAAATAAGCCTCACATCCTTTTCAAATCCACTTTTGACCCTCAAGGGTGATATCACGTTAGACAAATAGTCCCTTCGCTCACCTATCATCATAATCTCATCACCTTCCGTGGTCCTTAGCACCATTAAGCAGCGGCTCGGTCCAAAGTCGCCTTATGCTTAACAAGCCAGTCCATTCCCAGAATGAGATCAAACTCTCCAAACGGCAATCCATTAGATCGCCAGAAAAGACCCTTCCTTGAGTTTCTAAGGGTACATCCCTATACAACTTGTCTACCCTAACCGAGTGACCCAAAGGACTTAGCACAGATACCCCACTCACTATCTTCTTAGAATGCACTCCCAATAACCTGAGATATGGCACACGCAACATAAGAATGAGTAGATCCAATATCCACCAAAGCGATGCGGCATATTAGAAACCAAAAATGTACCAGTTATGACATCAGGTGCGTCGCCATCCTCTCGACGACAAGCTGCATATACCAACGCTGGCTGTCGAGCCTCAGCATGTCGGCTCCTGCGCGAGCGCCTCGACCTCGACCATTTCCATTTCCATTACCGCCCCTACCTTGTCCACGTCCTCTTGGTGGTTGTGGTCCATCTCTCATTGGTTGAGCAACCCTGCGTTCGTAACTTGAACTGATCGGCTTTACGAGGGCGAGTCCTTAACTTTATGCTCCATCGATCCACATCGGAAACAAGCACGAACGTTTCCTACATTCACCCAAGTGCACCTTACCACAATCCCCACATATTGGCGGTCTAACCACATTCATCGGAACGACTCTAAGCGGCTCTTCTACTCTCGCCCTTTTGACATTCTTGTTTGCTCCACCCGAGGGGTCGAATCCCTCCAAAGCGGTTTCGATCTTTCTCACGGTTACGCCTCTCGATGACGCTTTACCTCCTCGGCTATCTTAGCTTTTTCCACGAAGCTGCGAAGTCACGCTCCCTGCGGAGCAATCAAGCACCTTAAGGTCATCTCGAGTCCATCCTCAAAGCGAACGCTACGTTCATACTCGTAGCAACTATTCCCACAAGATACTGCTCACCTCGAAACTCGGCCTCGTACTCAGCAGCGATTTCGCCTCCTTGGACTAGATTCAAGAATTCTTTCCTACGGGCATCCACATAGCTTGCCCCAACATACTTCCCCTTAAAAGCCGTTTTAAACAGCTCCCAAGTGACCCTGTCAGCTGGGGTTCCATCCCTCATAGTGAGCCACCACTGATAAGCCTCATCTCGCGGCAACGATCGGCTCCGCCTCCTTTTCGCGCCCCGCAAGCAGATCCAAGTCATCCATAATTCGTTCGTGGCCTCCAACCAATATTCACCACATTGAGCTACACACGGATCGCCCCTAAAGATCTCCGCGCCGTTAGGCCGAGTCATTGAAATCGATCCTCGAATTCCGTTTGCGAACTTGCCCGGCAACCCTTTCCGAACTTGGAGCATTGCTGCGATAGGGCATCATCCCGCACCTCGATCGTGTGATTCTACTTCCATTCTTGATGGTGCCGATGTTTCTGCCGTTGGCATATGTCCCGAAGATGAAGATCCCGCTCGGGCTCTTCCTCGGCCTCAAATCCACGGCCTCTACCTCGATTTGCTTTCGCGTACTCATATCGTATTATCGACTACAAATTTTATATATCAATTTTAGCATTCCGGTGTTTATTACAAATGTTTTATGATTGATGAAATTTGAGTTGGTTTTTGCAGAGTCGATATCTAGCTATCATTTTAGTCTTTTATCAAGTCTTCCCTACGGTTTGATAGCATCCTATCTAGAGTATCCTAGTAGGGTTCTACTACTGACAGATAATTCAAAATATATATTCGAGAAAAATTTGAATTACTTACGGACTTGGTAGGAGATTCGGAATGCCACCTTCTAACTGAATTTCATAAAAATCTTATTGTTGAAAATCGTTATTTTTGTAAACCCATTCCACAGCCGAGTTGTTGCAACCTGGCTCTGATACCACTAAATGTAACACCCTATACCCGGCCTAGACGTTATGACCGGATCTAGTGCGCCACATCGATGCGTTCAAAACATTCCGTATTACTTAATTTAGAAAACTTAGTTGGTGTTTGTAAAAGACACTTTTGAAAGTAGGTTAAAGTGAATAGAAGCTGTGCACCAGGTAGGAAACCGGGAAAGAGGAGGTGAGTCTGTCGGACTGCTTAAGTACCAAGCTCCCTTCGGATCCAATCCTAGACATGCACACCGCCATTGCCACACTCTAACAACTCGTATGATTTTGAGAAAACTATTTTGGTTAAGTCCATCTTAAGAAAATGATTAAGTTAAAAAAAATATTGGTTTAGCGAAAGTCTTACTCGTGATTGCGTTATTTTGAAATCATTTTATGCTTCTGAAAACGCGTCCTAGAGCTAGTCCATTTTGCCAATTATCATAAATCATTCCTAACCTAACAGAATATAAATCAAACCTTTAAAACAATAATTAAGCGGCCTTATTACACTTAAAACCCATAGAAAACGTAAATGAAATAAAAGACGTCCAGTTCATCAAGAAGAAACTGAATTGCGGAAACAAGTGGCCACTCCGAATCCCTCACAGCTCCAAGCCCACTATGGTTGGGGATTACGCAAAGATGAAAATGGAGGGTAAGTTTGGGAAAACTCGGTGTGTAAATATCCCAACCATAGCCTAAATTAGTTCAAACCACGAGAGACAGAATAAATTGGCCTCATTGAGCAATTTGATTAAAGCCCATAGGCCCGAACAAATCGATCTGATTCATATCATGCTTATGCAAAAGCCCAACCCATATCCAACCACATACTCCCCATACCATCCTTTCACCATGTAGGAGACTACTCAACCCACCCAACCGCTACACGCCACGAGAAATCTGCAGCAGATGGTCGCGGATCTGAAAATGTGACAGAGTCACGGATGTGAATATATGTGGCAAAGCCACTAGAACAGGATATATGTGGCAAAGCCACGAGAATCAGATAATTTGTGGCATAGCCACCGGGCGCTTCCTCCATAATATAACCCATGTCCCCATGCAGCGGATATACATTCATGTCATACATCATCATGACGAATATCGTCAACATGGTTTTCGGACATAATTTAACCCTAGGGGTATTTAGGTCATTTTACACCTAGGGTATAATGAGTAATTTTCATACATGTGGGTAATCTAGTAATTTATCTATTCTTAGGGTTTTCATGCATATTTTCACTATTTACGTATATTCGAACCACTTACCGCACATACTTACGAGTTGGTTGGTTGTTGGCCCATTAACCGACTTTAGGCCCATTAAGCCCAAAATTTCCAAAACGCACGGATTGGTGCACTTTGCAGTCTTACCATCACAGAATACCAGAATTAATAACCCCTTTCCTCTTACGAGCATTTGCACACTCGTAAGTTCCCAAAATACTGGCTTTTCGGTATTTGGCACCGGCTTTTCCGATCTAGTCTATAGAAGGGTATAGATTACACACTGCTTTGCGATTTCCTCGACAAGCTCTACACACGAACTGCCTACAATTGAGTCACTAAAATATTACTCTAAATACCAAAGTAACACCAAATACTTAGTCCCTTACCACATTCGGCCAAACATGCTTAAAACCTCTATTGCCCTTACCTTGATGCCGAGAGATGGTTAGCTCCAATGATCCGATTGTTCCACTCGTCCAAGCCCTTGATCAATAGCCTCTTAATCACACTACTACCAAAATAACACTGTCATCACAACCCCTAAGGGCTATAAGTAAAAAAAACGACAACCTCCCTAACCTTTTAGGGATTCTGGCTTTTCTTAAAATATGCAAGATAGACTAAGTTGGACAGACTTACCACCGATTCTTCCAGTCAACGTTTCCCCTTTGTTCCTACTTGATTCTGACGCCGTTCCAAGCCCTCAAACGATAACAAAAGTCGAGCCCTCAATGATCTCAGTATTCGGCTATGTCCCTAGGATGGTGTGGGAGTTTCGGCTTTTTGTAACAATGAAAGAAAATACGGTATAGTAGGGTTTTTGTAATGACTTTGTCGTGAAGTTATAGATTTAGAAAAAAAGAATCGGCCATAAGACGGAGAAAACCACAGGTTTTGGGCTAGGAGAAATCGGCCTGAGAAAAACTATAGGATTTAGCGTTAGGCTTTGTGTATAAGGCTTAAAAACAAATGATGGAAATGTGAAGATGAATAGAATAATGGTAGGATTGGCTATGGGGTAAGAAAAAGAAAAATAGATGGAGGGAAAAGAAAGAAAGAACAGAGGAGAAGGAAAGATGGTGGAGAATCGGTCACCACATACCCAAATGCCGAAATTCCTAATCTTTGCACTACCTAGCCGAATTTCCCAAGCTAAAGTCCCTTGCCGCCACCTCTTGCTCCTTGATCAGCTCCTAGATTTCGTCCCTTATCTTTATCCTTATTCAATCCCCTTAGCAACTCAAACTCCCACCGATGGACTTTCACTTAAGTTCCACCACCTACCTTTTACATTCATAAAAATAAATCCATTATTTTCTTTATTCTCGTGGCTTGAACACAGGTCCTCCTAAGCTCACACACGCCACCTACATCCTTCCTAGTGGCGTCACTTAGCCACTTTACCACATGCTTCCTTGTGATCCATTTTACACAATTAATTCCTATAAGCCTAATTTTATGAACCCCTTTCTCCTATGGAATTAAAATTAATTAAAACTACCGTGTTTTATCCTAAGCTTGGGCCTTCTAGAGGCCCACTATCATAATAAATCCTACACATAACAAGCAGAACACAAAATTTTAATTTTTTTTTTTCAGATTTTACAAAGTTCCCGAAAATTGGGGCGTTACACTTTTTTTTTGTCCAAGCCCATTTTTGGGGCCTATATTTTTGTCCAAACCCTTCCACATTTCGGCCAGGCCTTCGGGCCGGGCCGGGTAGCCCGTCCCATGTACACCTCTAGGCTATATACATGTAATGTTATTAATTGGATATGTTTTTGGTATCCTAATACCTTGTTCTATATTATGTATGCATGTTTTAGCATAGGTGACTGTGAATCATAAAAGTGTAAATTGGCTGGTTTGTTTGGAAACTTGAAATAGCTATAAAATGGCCCAAATTTTACCAAAAATAGAACCGACGTCCCAACGTGTAATCTTCTTCATCACAACTTCAGTTGACATGAGGCACGTCGCGACATCGAGTAGACTGAAGTCACGATGTGACAAACTGTTTGGCTACATGACGATGTCGGCCATGAGATTTTGAAACTTTACCATTTGGTCTTCTTTTTTGTTTGGGTCAATAAAAAAGCTTTCGTAAACTCGATTAAGACTCAGATTTGATTATGTATTGTCGAAACCTCCCTTTTTTTTAAAAATGAGATTTTTAAAGACGGAGAGGGTATTTTAAAAATGGGAGTCGCCACCAACCTTTTAACGTGTGATTGGATCACTTCATAAAACGTTTTGGTCTACGAAATTACGAGAAAACAGGTTCGGGAGTTGGTTACGTACAAGGAAGGATTAGCACCCTCGTAACGCCCAAAATTGGTACCAAATTGAATAATTTTGTCCTAATGTCAGAAGTTTGAAAGAATTTAGAAATGAGATTTCCTTTAAAACCGTAATATTTTGAGTTAAAAAGAATCAAGATTCCTTCGCTTCAAAAGAGTACAAACATCACATCCAGCATGATTGGACACGATATCTTTAAACTTTCGTAACTGAAATCATCTTGTGATTTGTGAAACTCATTTAAAAGGATATTTTTAGACATTCAGACAAACGGTAAATCGTAACCCAGCATGTTAGGGCACTACTTCCTGAGTTCCTGAATACCAAAAACATTGCCTCACTTTTTAAAATTCCTTTTGAATCAAATAAGATATCATTTTTTTGAAAATAATGATGTATTTTACATATTACAAGAAATTAATATTAAATAAACCTAGCTACATAATACATGCTTTATCATTTTATGCAAATATAGTATAAAAAATAATAAATAATGGCATAAATTACACAATATACGTTATCATTTTATGCATATATTATCATAAATAACATAAATGTTCATGCGTTATTGTTACATGCAAAATACAATGTAGTGCATAATGAATACAACAAATATAAATTGCAATATGCATATATGATAATATTTTATACAAATGTAACTTAAATTAATATAAATAATTAATTTCATGCGAATATGTAAAAACAAAAACAAATAATATATAAAATTTAACCTACTAAACAATATCAAAATAAAAGAAAACCAAAAATAAATAAACAAATTATAATATATAAAATATAAATCAAATGAAATAAAAGTAAAGATATTTAGAAATATTTAGAATAATATAAAATAATAAAGGAGAACCCCTTTTTTTAAAAAAATGGTACATGCACAAATCATATTATAAGGTTTAATAACTTAATATACTAAGAAATAATGTGCTAAATAATGATATTACACATATTTACATAATAATAAAAATTTAAAAACATATATAATTAATAAGTAATAAAATAATATATATTTTATAATAAAATAGAAGTAACGTAAGGAATAATTTATGGTAAGATATATGATATATAATAAATTTATAAACAAAATACATATATATAATGATATAAACTATATGATAGATAAAATATAAACTAATAAGAATGATATATTAAGTAAATTTACATATAAAATATAGTAAAATAATTAATATATATAGTTGTCGAAACCATTTTTAAATCAAGTTTTGGAAAATGGGAATCGACTTTAAGAAAAACGAAAACGAGAGTCGCCACCAATCTTTTTAGGTGTGATTGGATCACCTTATAAAATGTTTTATTTTAAAACATTAATTTTGGTCTATGAAAGTTGAGAAAATGGATTCGGGAGTCGGTTACGTACGAGGAAGGGTTAGCAGCCTCGTAACGCCCAAAAATTGGTACCTAATTGATTATCAAGTGTCTTTAATGTCAGAAATTTGAAAGTTTTAAGATGCAATCCTCTCTAGAATATTTTAATTTTGAAAATTAGGGTTCACTTGTTTCAAACGAGTCAAAACATCACATCCAATAAGTTAGGAAGCAATATTTTTTAGACATTAGAAGCTAAGCTAGCCCATTTTGAAAATCCCTATCTTACAATGACAAAACGCCATATCCAGTAAGTTAGGACACAACGCTTTGAAATTTCAAGACAGTTACTCGTATTTTGAAAACCTTAAAGCCTAGAAGGGTGCTTGACTATTCGAACTCAACTAGAAAAGTTGCAACCCAGTAAGTTTGGGCACTATCTTTCTCGAAGTTTCCAAATACCAAGCATTGCCTTTTTATTTGAAAATTTTGGAATCTCATTTTTTATTGATGTTTGAAGAATCATATAAAATAGAATATTGCAATAATAAGCAAATAAAACATGCATTTAAACTAAAAGAAAAACATAATACATGCAAAAATTATACAACAATATATATCATAAAATAGCACATAAAAGAAATAATTAAACATAGCATATAAAAAAATGAAACTATGCACAAATAAGATAAATGACATACACTAAAAAAAATGAATGAATAGAACATTTAAAAATTATAAAAATATAATGCAATAGTTCAAAATACATAAAATGATAATATAATATATATACATGCATAGAAAATATATATTTGAAAATAAACTATATAAAAAGGTTAAATATTATAATATATAAAATACATAATCAAATGTATAAAAGATAGGAATAAATATACATATTTGAAAAATGAAGAAATTAAAATAAAGAAAGGTTGAAAAACTAAGATAGACGAAGAATAAAATAATAACAAACCATAGAGAGAGTAAGAACGCAAGAGGGAGAGAAATTTGAGTGAATGCTCTCAAGAATTCTTATTGCTTCCCAAAACTCAAGTGATTTACAATGAAGGGAGAGGCCTCTATTTATAGTTCAGCCTCCCCAAATCCAACGGTACAGATCAATTACATCAACGGTTAAGATTAAAGGATATCTACAAATTAAATCTCCAAGATTACATGATCATATCTTCAAGATTGCATATCATATCTAAGATTGCAATCATACCTAAGATTGTATCATATCTAAGATTGTATATCACATCTAAGGTTGCATATCATTGAAGATTATATTTCCATATGAGTCAAGCTTATAGATGGACCTTAAATCTTTTCAAGTAAAGGGCCATTCCGATTGGGCCAAATTATATTTTTTTTTTTGGACTTATTTCTGGGCCCGGGCAAAATTGAGTGTCTACAGCTGCCCCTCTTAGCTCATTGCTGTGTAACAGGAATAGAGCAAAGACTATAAAAGGACCAATTTTGCCCGAGCTCATTTGAGTCCGAGTTCTTGATCCTTGATCTTCTTTAAATGGCCTCTGATGTGACTTCAACTGCTTCTTTGCAACTCGGGAAGGCGATATCGCTATCTTTGATCTGTTCCCGTCCCTAATACTGAGACGCCAAATCTATTATCTTTGATCTGCTCCCCGTTTAATACAGAGACGCCAAATTTGCTTCTTCAATCTACTCCCCGTCTAATACGGAGATGCCAAATCTGTTATCTTCAATTTGCTCCTCGTCTAATACAAAGATGCCAAATCTGTCATCTTGGATCTGCTTCGATGTAGGTCCTATCTGTTATGTCTTTGATCTACTCCCCATCGAATACAGAGATGCCAAATCATCTTGGATGCGCTCGGTGTAAACACCTGAAGGTCAGATCTGCTATGTCTTCGATTTGTTCCTTGTAAACACAGAGATGCCAAATCATCTTGGATTTACTTCAGCGTGAACACCTGAAGGTCAGATCTGCTATGTCTTCGATCTGTTCTCCGTCAAATATGGAGATGCCAAATTTGTTTCTTCGATTTGTTCTCTGACAATACAGAGATGCCAAATCATCTTGGATCTGCTTCAGCATGAACACCTGAAGGCCAAATCTGCTGTACTTTAACCTGTTACCCTACTGCTTAGGGACTTAAGGCGCATCTTCGATCTGCTCCACTACTGCTTAAGGAGATAAGATCTGTAATTTTAGCCTGTTACCCTACTGCTTAAGGGCTTAAGGCAGGTCTTCGATCCGCTCCACTCTCTTTGTTTAGGGAGGTAAGATCTGCAAATTTAACCTGTTACCCTACTGCTTAGGGGATTAAGGCGAATCGTCGTCGATCTGCTCCGTTACTGCTTAGGGAGATAAGATCGGCGAACCTGTTACCCTACTGCTTAAAAATATGCAGTAGTAATTTAAACACATGTGATGCAAAAGGATTGAATTCTTAAAAATTTTTATATTTCCGACATTAAGACAAAGGGTAATCAATTATATGACTTGGCTCTCTTATTGTTCCCCAGTGGAGTCGCCAAGCTGTCGAAACATTTTCTAAGAGGTTTAAAAAAATGGGGTTCGACTTTAAAAACAAAAACGGGAGTCGCCACCAATCTTTTTAGGTGTGATTGGATCACTTTTAAAACATTTTGTTTTAAAATCATTAGTTTTGGTCTACGAAATCAAAAAAATGGGTTCGGGAGCCGGTTACGTACGAGGAAGGGTTAGCACCCTCGTAATGCCCAAAAATTGGTACCTAATTGATTATCAAAATGTCCTTAATGTCGGAAATTTAACAAAAATTTAAGATGTAACCCTCTTTACAATATTTTGATTTTGAAAATTAGGGTTCACTTGTATCAAATGAATCAAAATATTACATTCAATAAGTTAGGACGCACAATTTTAAGACATTCGAGACTAAGCTAACCATTTTTGAAAGTCCCTATCTTGAGACGTCAAAATGTCATATCCAGTAAGTTTGGACACAACGCTTTGAAATTTCAAGACAGTTGCTCATATTTTGAAATCCTTTAAAAAATTTTAGAAAGGTGCTTGACTATTTGAACTCAACGAGAAAAGTGGCAACCAGATAAGTTAGGGCACTACCTTTCTCGAAGTTTCCAAACATCAAGCATTGCTTTTATTTTTATAAAACTTTTAAATATTGTTTTAAATGACCTTTTAGAGTGACAATTCTATATTACAAAACATAGATATTCAAATAACGTATATTACAAAGTATTATAACACTTTATACAAATGCAATCACTATATAGAGAGGACAAAATATAATAATAAAAATAATCATGCTAAGCAAATAGGAATATACCCAAAAGAAAACATAATAAATGCACTAATTATACAATATATCATAAATAAAACATTAAATAATATAAAAAAACATGGTAAATATTAATGTGTAAAATATGTATGAGTAAAAATAGATGACATGCATAGAAAATGGATAAATAGAATCTATATAAAATATAAAATATACAATCCAATAATTTAATGTACACATGAATGGATTAATAAATGAAATGATGCATATAATACAATATATCAATGTACATATATATAAAAATATGCATTTGAAAATAAATTATAAAAGTCTAAGATATTACATAACATATAAAATACATAACATAACAATAGTACATTAATTCTAAAGTAAAAACAAATATCGTATAATAATAAAAAAACATAAGTTTTAAAAATATATGTATAATATAAACAATTGATAAATAGAATGAGCATATAATAAAAAATGTGATATTTAATAATAAATTTAAAATATAATATATAATAAAAATATATTTATAAGAATAATAATTATATAAAATACATAAAATATATTGGTTTAGAAAAATAATGTATAAAATATCAAATATGTAAAAGAATTTATATTTATAATGAAATAATTATATAATATATATATAAATATAAGTTTAGAATAATATAAAATAAGTAATTAATGATGAAATATACGTATTATACAAATTATAATATTATAATATCTTCAAAATGTGTAATAATAGAATATAAATAAAGTAATTATTAACATATAAATAAAAATAAGTATATAATACAAGTTAAAAACCTTTAATGATAATAATATATAGATAAAAATGTATAATAATAATTTGTGAAAAAATAATATATAATAAATAATAATTATATAAATAATATATAATAAAATAATTATATAATATATAATATAAAAATAAGGTTAAAAATAAAACAAATAACAATATAAAAATATATATATATATATATAATAAAAATATATATAGGGTTAGATTTGAAGTTCAATAAAATTACAGGGCGAATTTAAAAAAATAAAGTTGAATTAAGGTCCTAATTAAAACACGCGTAAAACGAAAGGGACTCATTGGGCAAAACATCCTATTCCCAAAACGGCAGCGTTTTAATTCTGTGTTTAAAAGGGACGGGGATCAAATTGAAACCAAAATAAAAATAGTAGGCAAAAATTAAAAATTGCAATAAACTAATTTAAAAGATGAAAAGACGGAAGGACTAAAGGGATAAATATCCCATTTTCTTAAAACACACGGACCCTCCGGGTCAGATCGGGTCGGATCCTGGGCCCTATATAAGTTAAATTTTAATTTTAAATTTCATTTCTAACACCTCGTTTTTAAAAAAAAACCAAAAAACTCTGAAACCCTCTTCCCCGTCCTCTGGCCTAAGTTCCAACAACGGTCACTGGCCACCGCTCCAAGTGCCACGCGCCGCCGTGCACGGTGGTCAGAAGGCCAAAAATCCTTCCTTTTGCATCCGAAACACAGGTAGTACTTCTCCTCTTTATTTTAAAAAGTATCTTTTGTGTATTACAACTAAAAAAAATGAACTGTTTTCCCTTTGATTTTCAAATCTGTTTTTGGATCATCTATTATATTAAAAATACATGTATATATATAAGTAAAAAACAGAAGGAAATAATAGAGAATAAAAACAGTAAAACCTTTGAATCTGCCGTGAGTTTTTATTTCTTCTATACTGTTTGTACATGTGTGTTTAAAAAAAAAAAAAAAAACACACCACTATTACAATGTTTAGATCCGGGCTTTATAGCCACTGTTAACCAATACAAATTTGGTATAAAAATCTTTCCTATTTCTTGCCGTGTTTTGCTTCTTTCCTTTGCTGTTTTCTCTTTCTTTTTTGTAGGTAATCACAAGATCTCCTGCGAAAATAAAGGGGACCTTTGTTTGGTGCTTGCGGTGCGAGAAGAGGGCTAGGGTTTCTAACCCTAGCCGAATGCTTCTAAATTTTGGGCCTCTGAGACTTTGGGTCTGTAACGGGTAGGGATGTTTTAGATCTGTTAGGTCGGGTTAGGTATTGGGTTAAGTTTGGCTGATGGATCTGTGTATTTGGGCTACGGGACTGCTTTGGGGTTTTAGGTAGTAACAGTGGGCCTGTTGGGTAGGGTCACGGTTTGTTGGCTCACGGGTCTTGTAATGGGTAGGTTTAGGTGGGTTATTGGGTTTCAACATTTGTAAAAGGACTGTTAAAAAAAAATTATTATTATTTTTTGATATTTTGGACTATGCCTTAGCTTCCAATGGGCCGGGCAAAATTGAGGTATTACAATAATATAAATAATTTTAAATATATATTATAAAATTACAAAATTATAATTTCATATGTGATAATAAAACTAGTATATTTATATATAGTCACCTATTAGAATAAAAAACAAAATAAACCCTGAGAATTTCTATCTCATCAATCTTAGTTTGTAGGTCTCAAAATTCAAACTAAAAAAAAATTCAAACTCTTAAACACTAACCACGAAAAGGTTTTGCTATAAGTATCAATATGATTACTAATAAATTTGGTTTAATTTACTATTTACAACGACAAATATTAGTATAAACAAACATTAATTATTAGATTAGATTTTGATTTCAAAGAAAAAATTCATAACAAATAGAAGTTAAACAAGCCTAGTCAACAATAGAACAAAATCTTAATATAGCATTATGAGATGTTAAAGGTTCAATTTTAGTTCATAAGAAAAGCACTTCTCTTACACACACATGTTATATATATCAATCTTTTAATAAAAAAGATAACAAGTAATAAAAAATATTAAAAAGAAAAAGTGAAAGATGGCATGCCAAGTTCTTGTTATTGTTGCACTTGTTTTCATGGTTGTTGTTGGGGTATTTGCTGTCGAGTCGTCACCTTCACCAATCCCCTCCAAGGCATCTTCACCTTTGAAGTCACCATCTGCTTCTTCTTTGGCATCTTCCCCCAAGTCCCCTTCCATTAAGTCACTGTCACAATCCTCCAATACCTCCTCTTTTTCACAATCTAAATCCGACGAAGGAGTACCCAAATCATCTCATCTTGGAGCCCCAAAGAGCTCTTCAAGCTTATCTTCCCCTAGCCCTAGACAAAGTGACAACCCTAATGCCAAAAAAGGATACTCTTCTGAGGTTGAGTCTCCTGAAGAGGTCTCATCCCCTCCTTCACCAACTACCAATGATGAAGTTTTTGACTCCTCTTCTCCTAGCCCTAAAAGCACAGGTGATGCTGTTGATAGTGATAGCTCTGCACTAGCACCAGCACCCTCTAATGCCATTAAAATCAAGGCCACCATTTGCATTGTCAATGTTGTAACTATTGTCGGATTCTTCCTCTTTTAAGCTTCGCATGCATAAGTACATGGAAGGCTTTGAGATGTGCTTTCTAGTTACCTTTAAATTTTTTTTTTAAACTCATGTTTATATGCTAATTAAAATTATACTTTTGAAGCCTGGAATAAAATTTATAATATACTTTTTTAAATTAATGTAATAACAGTGAATCAAAACCCATTAACATCTGGCATCAAATAAGTGCTAATCACTAATTAAGCTTGTTTATAAATTTTCAAACTTAAGCTCGAACTTAAGGTAGATAAAGCTTGTACGTATTCAAGCTCAAGATTAGCCTAATAATTAAGTTTAAGATTAATAATAAATATTAAATATGATAACATAATTTAATAATCTAAAAAAATTTAAAATATATATTAAAAATGAAAGGCTCGATAAGGCTCAAGAGCTATTCGAGCAAGTATT
The DNA here is from genome assembly GCA_025698475.1 of Gossypium anomalum. NCBI lineage: Eukaryota > Viridiplantae > Streptophyta > Magnoliopsida > Malvales > Malvaceae > Gossypium > Gossypium anomalum. The sequence goes on along the minus strand of CM046957.1, from coordinate 2,015,947 downwards.
TCCAAGCTTGAATTTTACTTGGTTTCTAGCTAAAGCTTGGCTCGATAATTACCGAATCAAGTTCAAGTTTTTTAGTCAAATTTATTGTAGTGAATGTTATGTTTGACGATGTTTGAATCACCCTAGGAAAATCCCACATAGGTAAAACATGGGAGAGACTTTGACTCTATAAAGAGGTAACAACACTTAAGTGGTGAGAGGCCTTTTGGGGGTGAATGGGCGCTCCCAAGAACAGAGCCGTGAGGGCCATGGTCCATGCCTATTCTATACTAGTCGAATGCATGTATGTTTTTACTTGAGTTGACCGAATGTGTTTATTGGCTTGTTTGATATAAACGAATGTGTGTCTATTGGCTTTCTCATTTTTGAATACATGCTTACTATTCTAACTTTTTGAATGTATGACAAATATACCTGTGTTACTGATTTATTGATCGCATGTTATAACATGCCACTGCATTGTACAGTAGTTGTTTTTGTCAAGTATGATCAAGCTATATACATGACATATTATATTGCATTGCATGGGGATTGGGATTGATTGATTACAGAGGATTTCTGTGGCGTATTGGCAGTATATCCGCAATATTGTTTTTAATATACTACACCCCAGAGTATTGTAGGAGTTCTTGGATATTGGTGGCTTGACCACATCATTGGTAGCATCGTTTGCATCTTATTGGCAATTTGTCTACATTATTAGTAGTTTACTACAATTTACTGGTAGTTTATCTACATTTTTGTTAGCTCATCCACATTACTGACAGCTTGTTTGCAAACTGTTATTGGCGGTTTATCCACACTGAGCTATGGCTCTTAATTGTTTTGGGGATTGAAGAGTTTTGGGGAACTCGTGGTGTGTAACAGATGGATGGGTAGGACCTTTTGCATTGTCATTCTCAAGCATGCATATGCATAACTATTGGAAGCACCATGAAAGTGTGAATTCTGTGTACTACTGTAATTACCGATTATCTATTAGCTTTTGTGCTCAATTGTTAAACGAGTTTCTTGCATGCTTCGTATGTTCTGCATACTCTATTTACCTTTGATTAAGACTCACACTGGGTTTTTTAAGCTCATCCCATTAGTTTAACATTTTTCAGGTAGTCCGTATGGTTAGGGCTTGGATTTGGCAATTTGGGCTGGGCTCGCCGAGTCTTGAATTCTTCGATCTGCTCCTCGTCGAATACAGAGATGCCAAATCATCTTGGATCTGCTTCAATGAAGGTCAATTTGGAGGTCGCGTCTCGATTTTATTAAATAAAATATTTCATTTTATATTTTTATTATTTGGTTTGTAATAAATTATTTTACGAATTGTGACATGGGATTGGTTTTTGGGATATATTTAGTTATTACATACATGAACATAAAGAATTGGATAAGTTAAATAATTAACTCAATTAATAATAGGTCATTAAAGTTAGTAATTATGGTTTTAGAAACTAATTGTGAATACTAATTTTTCAACTGCAAAACTGGATTTTTTTAGAAGATTGGAATAACAATTAATGATCAAATATGTAATATGTTTTTAAATTTAATGAAAATCTTTTTAATTTGAATTTTAATTGAACTTGGAAAAATTAATTTTATTTAAAAAAATAAAGAGATGTCCACTAGGGTTTCTTGAAAAATAAGCGAATGTTTTGAAAACAAGTTTATGAGAGTCTGCTTGTTTCTTTTGAGCCATTTTGGTAGCCGATATGACCTTCAAAATCTAGTCTTAATTTACAGGCTAGGGTGGGAGGTTATATTAAAAAATAAAGGGAACAGTAAGTTGAATTAGATAGTGGATTGAATATGATATAGATTTGGCTATATACATGTAATGCTATTGATTAGATATGTTTTTGGTATCCTAATACCTTGTTCTATATTATGTATACATATTTTGGCATAGGTGGCTGTGAATCATAAAAGTGTAAATTGGTTGGTTTGTTTGGAAACTTGAAATAGCTATAAAATGACTTAAATTTTACCAAAAACAGAGCCCACGTCCCAAAGAGTAATCATCCTCATCGCAACTTCAGCTGACATAACTCACGTCACGATGTCGAGTGGACTAAAGTCACGACTTGACGGACTATTTGGCGATGTCTGGCGTCGCCATGAGATTTTGAAACTTTACATTTTGGTCTTCTTTTATGTTCAGGTCAACAAAAAAGCTTTCGTAAACCTGATTAAGACTCAGATTTGATTATGTATCATAATGCAAATGTGTTTAATTTGTAGTTGTATATCTGAATGATTATGTTTCTGAAAAATTGACTATATTTTTTCCGGCAACGAATATGGCATCCTATAGCTCGGACCCAGCGGTTGGGTCAAGTGAAAGGTGTTACACAGTGGGTATTTTAGCAAAAGAAAAGGGGAGGATGAGTAAATTTTAACGAAGAGCTTGAGTGGCTTTAGAATGAAAGAAGGAATAAATTTTAAAATAGGAAAATATGTCTAACGAAGTTGGCAACTTGAATATTGAAGCTAAAGCCCATTCTCTCCCCCCTCCCCCCGCCCCCAAATACTAGGCGTTTTTTTAGGCTTAGAGAAATTTAGGAAAAAAAACCTTAAACAAGTCTACAAGTGATCTATTCGCCCATGATCAACCATACAAGCAAGTAAGCTACAGATTGGTTCAACCATACAAATCACTCTAATAATGGAAACTCAACATTTGAGAGATCATGAAATAAGCATTAAGACTTCGTCTTTTCTTTCGTCATAATATGAACTCAAAACTCGTGTTTCTTTCCATTTACTGGAACCATTGAAGCATATAAAATATGATAGATAATTTGATATTAGATAAGACATGGAAGATACAAAATATAACAAGTCAACCAAACAACTGAATTTACTTTTAATTTAAAATTTTAGTGTATTTATTTATATTTTGAATTTAAATTTAAATTTAAATTTAATATATAATATAATATAAATAGTTTTACATATATTTTATAAAATTATCAAATGGTAATTTCATATGTGATAATAAAACTAGTATATTTATATATAGTTTTCTATTAAAATAAAAAACAAGATAAACCTTGAGAATTTCTATCTCATCAATATTAGTTTGTACGTTTCAAAATTCAAACTTAAAAATCAAACTCTTAAATAATAACCACGGATAGGTTTTGTTATAAGTATCAATATGATTACTAATAAATTTGGTTTAATTTACTATTTACAAATAAAATTTCAAGTATAAACAAACATTAACTATTAAATTAGATTTTGATTCCAAAGAAAAGAATCATAACAAATAGAAGTTAAACAAGCCTAATAAAAAATAGAACAAAATCTTAATTTAGCATTATGAGATGTTAAAGGTTCAATTTTAGTTCATAAGAAAGCACTTCTCTTACATACGCATATTATATATATACATCAATCTTTTGACAAAAAAGATAACAAGTAATAAGAAACTATTAAAAACAAAAGTGAAAGATGGCATGCCAAGATCTTGTTGTTGTTGCACTTGTTTTCATGGTTGTTGTTAGGGCATTTGTTGTCGAATCGTCACCTTCACCAATCCCTTCCAAGGCATCTTCACCTTCAAAGTCACCATCTCCTTCTTCTTCGGCTTCTTCCCCTAAGTCCCCCTCCATTAAGTCACCGTCACAATCCTCCAATGAATCAAAATTCGAGGAAGGAGTACCCAATTCATCTCATCCTGGAGCCCCAAATAGCTCTTCAAGCTCTTCTTCCCCTAACCCTAGTCAAAGTGACAACCCTGACACCAACAAAGGATACTCTTCTGAGGTTGAGTCTCCGAAAGGAGTCTCATCCCCTCCTTCACCAACTGCCAATGATGAAGTTTCTGACTCCCCTTCTCCTAGCCCTAAAAGCACGGGTGATGTTGTCGATAGTGAGACCCTTGCACTAGCACCAGCCCCCTCTAATGCCATTGAAATAAAGGCCACCACTTGCATTGTCGGTGTTGTAACTATTTTCGGATTCTTCCTCTTTTAAGCTTATCATGCATAAGTTCATGGAATGCTTTGAGATGTGCTTTCTAGTTAATGTTAATTTTTATTAAAAAAAAGTCATATTTATATGTTAATTAAAATTTTACTCTTGAGGCCTGAAATAAAATTTATAATATATATTTTTTAATTAATGTACTAATAGTGAATCAAAACCCGTTAACATCTGGCATCAAATAAGTGCTAATCATTGATTAAGCTTGTTTAAGAATTTTCATACATAAGGTCGAACTTGAGGTAGATAAAGCTTGTCCGTATTCAAGCTCAAGCTTAGAATAATAATTAATTTTAGGGTTAATAATATATATTAAAGATGATAACATATTTTAATAATCTAAGCTTGAATTTTAGTCGATTGACAGCTAAAGCTCGGCTCGATAATTACTGAATCAAGTTTAATTTTTTTTCAAATCCATTGTAGTGAATGCTATGTTTGAATATGTTTGTAACACCCTAGGAAAATCTCACATCAACAAAGCACGGGAGAGACATTGGCTATGTAAAAGGGTAACAACACTTATGTGGTAAGAGCTTTGTTGGGGGTGAATGGGCACTCCCTAGAACAAAGTCGTGAGGGCCGTGTGCCATGCCTATTCTATACTAGTCGAATGCATGTATGTGTTTACTTAAGTTCATCGAATGTGTCTATTGTCTTGTTTTACTATAAACGAATATGTGTAATCCGCTAATGTACGCTATTGTATTGCTTTCTCATGTTCTGAATGCATGATTACATGCTTACTATTTTGACTTTTTGAACATTTGACAAACATACATGTGTTACTAATTTATTGATCGCATGTTATAACATGCCACTGCACTATATGGTAGTTGTTTCTATCAAGCATGATCATGCTACATACATGACATATTATATTGCATTGCATGGGGATTGGGATTGATTGGTGATGGAGGAGTTCCGGAGATCTTCGTGGGTATATCGCAATATTGTTGTTAGTATACTACACCCCAGAGTATTGTAAGATTTATTCGATATTGGTGGCTTGACCACATCATTGGCAGTATCGCCTGCATCTTATTGGCAGCTTGTCTACATTATTAGCGATTTACTGCAATTTATTGGCAGCTTATCTGCATTTTTGGTGGGTCATCCACATTACTGATAGCTTGTTTGCAAACTGTTATTGTGGGTTTATCCACACTAAGCTACGACTCCTAATTATTTTGGTGATTTGGTAGACGGGTTCTGGGGAACTCGTGGTGTGTAACAACTGGATGGGTAGGACCTTTTGGATTGTCATTCTCAAGCATGCATATGCATAACTATTGGAAGCACCATGAAAGTGTGAATTTTGTGTACTATTGTAATTACCGATAATCTATTAGCTTTTGTGCTCAATTGTTAAATGAGTTTCTTGCATGATTTGTAAGTTCTACATAATCTGATCACCTTTGATTAAGATTCACACAGGGTTTTTTAAGCTCATCCCATCAGTTTAACATTTCTTAGGTAGTCTGTAAGGTTAGGGCTAGGATTTGGCAATTTGGAGGTCTCGCCTCTATTTTATTAAATAAAATATTTAATTTTATATTTTTATTTTTTGGTTTGTAATAATTTATTTTACAAATTGTGGCATGGGATTGGTTTTTGGGGTATATTTAGTTATTGCATGCATGAACGTAAAGAATTGGATAAGTTAAATAATTGACTCAATTAGTTAGTAATTATGGTTTTAGAAACTAATTGTCAATTCTTATTTTTCACATGCAAAACTGGATTTTTTCTGGAATCTCAGAATAACAATAAATGATCAAATATGTAATATGTTTTTAAATTTAATTAAAATCCTTTTAATTTGAATTTTAATTGAACTTGTCAAAATTAATTTTGTTTTAAAAAGAACAAAGAAATGCCCACTAGGGTTTCTTGAAAAATAAGCGAATGTTTTGAAAACAAGTTTTTGAGAGTCTACTTGTTTTTTTGGGGCCATTTTGGTGGCCGATATGACCTTCAAAATCTAATCTTAACTTCGGGCCAGGTTGGGGAGCTTATATTAGAAAATAAATGGAATGGTACGTAGAATTAAATGGTGGATTGAATATGATATAGATTTGGCTATATTAGAGGTGTTCATTGGCCGGGCCGGGCCGGGTTCGGGTCGGGCTCAACTAAAAAATTATACCCATTTATTGGGCTCGGGCCGGGCCCAAAAAATGGGCCTAAAAGTTTACCCAAGCCCGACCCGGATAAAAATACTAAAACTCGGGCCCGGCCCGGCCCGCCCTATTAATTTTTTATATTATTTTATATTATTTTTAAATACATATAATACATCAAAAATACTAAAAATATCAAAATAAATATTTCCCAACAAATTGAAAATAAATTTTGAAAAATATGTAGACTTAAATAACACTAAGATGAATGCAACTTAACAAGCAAATGCTTCTAAAATAATAAAAAATTTAACAAATGCCTTTAAAATAATAAGAAAATTAACAATAAAATAAATTTTATACAATATCCAAACAATAACAACAAAATAATAGCAACATAATAGTAAAATAGTAGCAAAATCTAGGGAAAACAACAAGAAAATAACATTCAAAAATAAAAAAATATGCAGATTTTTTTGTCCTTTAGTGAATTCGAGCTGGGCTGGGCTGGGCCCGGGCTAAAAATACCTTACCCGAGGCCCGACCCATTTTTTAATCGGGCCTTATTTTTTTGTCCAAGCCCATTTTTCGGGCCTATATTTTTGTCCAAACCCTCCCACATTTCGAGGCGGCAAAGCCTTGGGTAGGGCTGTAGCCCAAATCCCATGCACACCTCTAGGCTATATACATGTAATGTTATTGATTGGATATGTTTTTGGTATCCTAATACCTTGTTCTATATTATGTATGCATGTTTTAGCATAGGTGACTGTGAATCATAAAAGTGTAAATTGGCTGGTTTGTTTGGAAACTTGAAATAGCTATAAAATGGCCCAAATTTTACCAAAAATAGAGCCCACGTCCCAACGTGTAATCTTCTTCATCACAACTTCAGTTGACATGAGGCACGTCGCGACATCGAGTGGACTGAAGTCACGATGTGACAAACTGTTTGGCTACATGACGATGTCGGCCATGAGATTTTGAAACTTTACCATTTGGTCTTCTTTTTTGTTTGGGTCAATAAAAAAGCTTTCGTAAACTCGATTAAGACTCAGATTTGATTATGTATTGTCGAAACCTCCCTTTTTTTTAAAAATGAGATTTTTAAAGACGGAGAGGGTATTTTAAAAACGGGAGTCGCCACCAACCTTTTAAAGTGTGATTGGATCACTTCATAAAACGTTTTGGTCTACGAAATTACGATAAAACAGGTTCGGGAGTTGGTTACGTACAAGGAAGGATTAGCACCCTCGTAACGCCCAAAATTGGTACCAAATTGAATAATTTTTTCCTAATGTCAGAAGTTTGAAAGAACTTAGAAATGAGATTTCCTTTAAAACCGTAATATTTTGAGTTAAAAAGAATCAAGATTCCTTCGCTTCAAAAGAGTACAAACATCACATCCAGCATGATTGGACACGATATCTTTAAACTTTCGTAACTGAAATCATCTTGTGATTTGTGAAACTCATTTAAAAGGATATTTTTAGACATTCAGACAAACGGGAAATCGTAACCCAGCATGTTAGGGCACTACTTCCTGAGTTCCTGAATACCAAAAACATTGCCTCACTTTTTAAAATTCCTTTTGAATCAAATAAGATATCATTTTTTTTGAAAATAATGATGTATTTTACATATTACAAGAAATTAATATTAAATAAACCTAGCTACATAATACATGCTTTATCATTTTATGCAAATATAGTATAAAAAATAATAAATAATGGCATAAATAACACAATATACGTTATCATTTTATGCATATATTATCATAAATAACATAAATGTTCATGCGTTATTGTTACATGCAAAATACAATGTAGTGCATAATGAATATAACAAATATAAATTGCAATATGCATATATGATAATATTTTATACAAATGTAACTTAAATTAATATAAATAATTAATTTCATGCGAATATGTAAAAACAAAAACAAATAATATATAAAATTTAACCTACTAAACAATATCAAAATAAAAGAAAACCAAAAATAAATAAACAAATTATAATATATAAAATATAAATCAAATGAAATAAAAGTAAAGATATTTAGAAATATTTAGAATAATATAAAATAATAAAGGAGAACCCCTTTTTTTAAAAAAATGGTACATGCACAAATCATATTATAAGGTTTAATAACTTAATATACTAAGAAATAATGTGCTAAATAATGATATTACACATATTTACATAATAATAAAAATTTAAAAACATATATAATTAATAAGTAATAAAATAATATATATTTTATAATAAAATAGAAGTAACGTAAGGAATAATTTATGGTAAGATATATGATATATAATAAATTTATAAACAAAATACATATATATAATGATATAAACTATATGATAGATAAAATATAAAATAATAAGAATGATATATTAAGTAAATTTACATATAAAATATAGTAAAATAATTAATATATATAGTTGTCTAAACCATTTTTAAATCAAGTTTTGGAAAATGGGAATCGACTTTAAGAAAAAAAAACGAGAGTCGCCACCAATCTTTTAGGTGTGATTGGATCACCTTATAAAATGTTTTATTTTAAAACATTAATTTTGGTCTCTGAAAGTTGAGAAAATGGATTCGAGAGTCGGTTCACGTGCGAGGAAGGGTTAGCGACCTCATGCGCCCAAAAATTGGTACCTAATTGATTATCAAGTGTCTTTAATGTCAGAAATTTGAAAGTTTTAAGATGCAATCCTCTCTAGAATATTTTAATTTTGAAAATTAGGGTTCACTTGTTTCAAACGAGTCAAAACATCACATCCAGTAAGTTAGGAAGCAATATTTTTTAGACATTAGAAGCTAAGCTAGCCCATTTTGAAAATCCCTATCTTACAATGACAAAACGCCATATCCAGTAAGTTAGGACACAACGCTTTGAAATTTCAAGACAGTTACTCGTATTTTGAAAACCTTAAAGCGTAGAAGGGTGCTTGACTATTCGAACTCAACTAGAAAAGTTGCAACCCAGTAAGTTTGGGCACTATCTTTCTCGAAGTTTCCAAATACCAAGCATTGCCTTTTTATTTGAAAATTTTGGAATCTCATTTTTTATTGATGTATGAAGAATCATATAAAATAGAATATTGCAATAATAAGCAAATAAAACATGCATTTAAACTAAAAGAAAAACATAATACATGCAAAAATTATACAACAATATATATCATAAAATAGCACATAAAAGAAATAATTAAACATAGCATATAAAAAAATGAAACTATGCACAAATAAGATAAATGACATACACTAAAAAAAATAAATGAATAGAACATTTAAAAATTATAAAAATATAATGCAATAGTTCAAAATACATGAAATGATAATATAATATATATACATGCATAGAAAATATATATTTGAAAATAAACTATATAAAAAGGTTAAATATTATAATATATAAAATACATAATCAAATGTATAAAAGATAGGAATAAATATAAATATTTGAAAAATGAAGAAATTAAAATAAAAAAAGGTTGAAAAACTAAGATAGACGAAGAATAAAATAAGAACAAACCATAGAGAGAGTAAGAACGCAAGAGGGAGAGAAATTTGAGTGAATGCTCTCAAGAATTCTTATTGCTTCCCAAAACTCAAGTGATTTACAATGAAGGGAGAGGCCTCTAATTATAGTTCAGCCTCCCCAAATCCAACGATACAGATCAATTACATCAACGGTTAAGATTAAAGGATATCTACAAATTAAATCTCCAAGATTACATGATCATATCTTCAAGATTGCATATCATATCTAAGATTGCAATCATACCTAAGATTGTATCATATCTAAGATTGTATATCACATCTAAGATTGCATATCATTGAAGATTATATTTCCATATGAGTCAAGCTTATAGATGGACCTTAAATCTTTTCAAGTAAAGGGCCATTCCGATTGGGCCAAATTATATTTTTGTTTTTGGACTTATTTCTGGGCCCGGGTAAAATTGAGTGTCTACAGCTGCCCCTCTTAGCTCATTGCTGTGTAACAGGAATAGAGCAAAGACTATAAAAGGACCAATTTTGCCCGAGCTCGCCGAGTCTTGAGTTCTTGATCCTTGATCTTCTTTAAATGGCCTCTTGACAGCTTCAATCTGCTTCACTGCAACTCAGGAGGGCGATATCTGCTATCTTTGATCTGTTCCCCGTCTAATACAGAGACGCCAAATCTATTATCTTTGATCTGCTCCCTATTTAATACAGAGACGCCAAATTTGCTTCTTCAATCTACTCCCCGTCTAATACGGAGATGTCAAATCTGTTATCTTTAATTTGCTCCTCATCTAATACAAAGATGCCAAATCTGTCATCTTGGATCTGCTTCGATGTAGGTCCAATCTGTTATGTCTTTGATCTACTCCCCATCGAATACAGAGATGCCAAATCATCTTGGATCTGCTTCAGTGTAAACACCTGAAGGTCAGATCTGCTATGTCTTCGATTTGTTCCTTGTAAACACAGAGATGCCAAATCATCTTGGATTTGCTTCAGCGTGAACACCTGAAGGTCAGATCTGCTATGTCTTCGATCTATTCTCCGTCAAATATGGAGATGCCAAATTTGTTTCTTTGATTTGTTCTCTGACAATACAGAAATGCCAAATCATCTTGGATCTGCTTCAGCATGAACACCTGAAGGCCAAATCTCTGACTTTAACTTTGTTACCCTATCGCTAGGGGACTTAAGGCGCATCTTCGATCGCTCCACTCATCGCTAAGGAGATAACATCGTAATTTTAGCTGTTACCCTACTTGCTTAAGGGATTAAGGCGGTCTTCGATCTGCTCCACTCTCATTTAGGAGGTAAGATGCAAATTTAACTGTTACCCCCTACCGCTTAGGGATTAAGGCGAATCGTCGTCGATCCGCTCTCCGCCATCGCTTAGGAGATAAGATCGGCGAACTGTTACCCTACCGCTTAGGGGATTAAGGAGAGTCTTCGATCTGCTCTACCACTGCTTAGGGAGATAAGATCTATAAATTTAACTGTTACCCTATCGCTTAGGGGATTAAGGCGAGTCTTCGATCTGCTCCACTCATTGTTTTAGGAGATAAGATCGCAAATTTAACCTATTATTATCCTACTACTTGGGGATTAAAGCGAGTCTTCGATCCGCTCCACTACCGCTTAGGGAGATAAGATCCGCAAATTTAACTTTGTTACCATACCGCTTAGGGGATTAAGGCGAGTCGTCGTCGACCGCTCCGCATCGCTTAGGAGATAAGATCTCGCAACTGTTACCCTCTGTTTTAGGGATTAAGGTGAGTCTTCGATCCGCTCCACCACCGCTTAGGAGATAAGATCTGCAAATTTAACTGTTACCCTACCGCTAGGGGATTAAGGCGAGTCTTTGATCTGCTCCACTACTGCTTAGGGAGATAAGATCTGCAAATTTAACCAGTTACCCTACTGCTTAGGGGATTAAGGCGCTGAATTTTGTAATTTTCAATCAATCTTGCTACATTGTCCACTGGGGAATCCACCTGTAGAATTGATTTCCTGGAAACAATGCTTATGCCAAATAATTAAGATGCCATGATCAAAATGAGTCAAATTCTCCTAATTAGACATATTATGATGCAAAATGTTTATGAAAATAACTCCTATTTCGGACGTCATCACTCATTCATCTATCGAGCTTTCCACCTCGTTCTTCTCTACATATCAATCATACTCTGCTCGTATGCCTCGAATCTTCTCCATCAATTTGGTCTACCGTACCATTCCCCAAATGTTACGACCCACTGAAGATGTTTATGAAATGATCCTTTCTTAAGATCAATATTGCTTAAAGCGTCCAACCACCTTTTGGACTGAAGAAGAAAATCTCTCGAGTATCTCCAACCCATACATATGAGAATTCCCTAAACAATTGTCTTGTTTCAGTTTCTTGTATTATTTAGAAATTTCCAGAGTAATATGCAAAACTTCGTTTGTGAAGATATTTTAGTTCATCTATCATTATTTCAATGCGACATGCTTTATGAATAATGGGAGATAAATAAATTGATCTTGAGGATAATTAGATTTGGACAAATTATTGGAAGGAATGCAAAAAGATTAACCTGAGAACATATCTTTGCAAAGAAAAAGAATCCAAAGATAGTAAATAGGACAGAAATCAGATGCCCCAGATATCGCCGCTTGAGCGTCTATACACCAGCTCCATGAAGACTTTCTTAAGTTTAACATGTGTTTAAAAGATCCAAAATAATTCGTTGATGCCTCGATATGTAACATACTTCACTTCTCGCCAAATCCGGTATAGCAAGGTCACTGCATGACTTTCCAAATTTGAGCTGCCCTTTCGGGTTTTCAACTCAAAACTCTTTTGGTCTCAAGGCGCCCTTTGCGGGTTTTCACCTTGGCCTCTCCATTTTTTCTTTTTTTTCTTTTTTCTTTTTATTTTTTTCTCTTTTTATTTTCTTTTTTTCCTTTTTTTTTTGAAATAGAAGTCCCAAAGTGCCCTTTGTGAGTTTTCACCTTGGCTTCCCTTCTCCTTCAAACAAAGTACTCCTTGACCGAGTTTGAATTCACTGGATCAGATAAATTCTTCCTATCTATTTCTTTTCAAAATCAGTGCACCTCTAGAGAAAGCCCTCTTCGCAACATATGGCCCTTCCCAATTCAGCATCCATTTGTATAGGAAGGATCTCTTTCAGCATAAGGTTTCCTTTATGAAATTCTTTTGCACGAACCTTCTTTGTCATAAGTCTGTGTCATCCATTCTTGGTAAATTTACTTAGGATGAATACTTTCAAGTTAAGTTTATTAGAGGTATTCAATCCTTGACTCCATCAAAGCTTGGAGGAAAAATCTTGATTCATAAACCCATGAGAAAGGGATTGCCCCAGCAGCAGTCCTGGTTGTTGTTTGTCAAACCCTACAAAAAGATGGTTCAATGATTCTCAGCAGACAAGAATGAAGTTGCTGACTTTATCCTTCAACTTGGAAAGCTGAGGTACAAAGATTACTCCCGGAGCATACATCCCACCATGACTCGATGATGTTTCTGAAGCATCCCTAATCTTCATAAATTGCCCCCAACTGTGAAGTTGCCAAATAAGTGTAAGAAATAGGAGCCACAAAAAATATGGCTGTGGTGCTCATTTGATACATATAGGATAGAGAATGAACAAACTCTTGCAGATCATCAGCCGAAAACCCAGCCTGGTCTAAGAGAACATAATAGTGGGTCTGCCTCGTGATTCCAATCATTCCAGCATGGGTACCAAGGTAAAAATCATTGTTCTTTGGATGGCATACTTTTTTGTCAATGACAGTACCATGTAGCACATTGTCGGAGATCCTGCTTTGAAAAAACTTGGTATGATGATTTTTCGTACAACAATAACCACAATCTTTAGGGTTCCACTTCTCGTCAAGGAACTTGCAAACCTCAATAACTTGATCAAAACTTGATTGAATTGAGACTCGCTAACCCCGTCCCTAAAAATAATGATTTGATCAAGTTTCCTCTTCCCTAAACTTGTATAGAATTCTAAGAGAGCTTCCTTCATGATACCATCATCCACTTTGTCAGAAACTAGTTTTGAAGAAAGAATCTATCATTTTAAGCTTTAGAGGCTGTGTACGGCCTGATGCCCCATAGCTGGAAATCAATGGCCACCACTTGGAGCTAACCATCGCAGCTATTAACGGCACATCAGACTACTCAGGAAAGCCAAACAATGCAACCATTCCAAGGATGATGGTTGGAACCTTTGAAACAACTGGAATTGAAGGTGTTTGCCCCAGCATAAGCATAGAGAGTAGGCGATAGTTTCTTATGCCAATTTTTACCAGTCTCGGTCATCTTCTGTAATTTGTTTTTTTTTCTTTTCTTTTGGCAACCTTTATTGTACTGTGGTATGGCGCATTATCTTTGAAAAGACTGCAAACTTTTGGCATTGTGTAGTTATATATAATCTTTTATTTTTTCTTTTTTGAAATGGATGACTTTTGACTTTGTAATATTGGCATATGAAGCTATCTCCCCCTCTTAATGGAGTAGTTGACGTCCATAAAGATGAGTCATTGTCAGCTTGAAACTTTTGACGAGCTCGAGCCCATAACATACATGCCCCATAAGTCTTGACTCCTTTAAATTTGGTATTCATTGTACAACTGATGCGATCCCTTTCCATGGTAGACCAACAGTGCCCCAAAACCTCATGTTTATCCTGGCAATTGCAAATTCTCCTGTATGCATCTTTGGACCACATTTTTGAATTCCCATGATAGTCTCAACAAGGTCTTGTTTTGTCTCCTCAGCTAATTCCCATTTCGCAATCTTTCCTTCCTCTAAGGCTATATTTCCTACCACCACTTTATGGGGTAAAAACCATTTTCAACAAATTCAGAAACAAGTCACAATTTCTGTCACCTTCAAAGTACTGATGTTCCTCTAAACACATATCGCACTCAAAAGGAACTCTGAATCTGTAGTATCGTTGCCCGTGTTATTGATATCTAGGGATCTATGATAGGCACACAAAAGAATATACAAGGAATAAATGAATTCAAGAATGACTATTTATATGAAATGAAAATTTATAAAGAATGTCAAAGGTCAAAAGAATCAGAATGAAAGCATATATACTCGGATAAATAATAAAAGTATGTTTTTTTGAAAATAAAAATGTCTAAATGTGAGCCCACTTCTCAAAAGAAATCTCATTACTCCTAGGCTTTAGAGCAACAAGAGTGTTCTGAATATTACTCCGTAAAATTCCTAAAGATTACAGGAAGTTCTTCTGCAGTTCAATTGTTTAAAAAACTTCCCAGTTCGTAAGGGCGAATGCCCTCAAGGTTTCTTTGTTCAGTCCCTTCCTCATGTATGACATTGATGGGATGATTTTCATTTCCAAACACCCCCTTCTCTTGGTAAGCTATCCCTCTTGACACAAAAGTCGGGGATATGTAAGGGAACGTCGTTAATTCCCATTCAACTTTATTTTCACTCAGTCGTGACCCTCTTCTCTCTCTCTCTCTTTTTCTTTCTCTTTTTAATAACTTTAACTAATTAGGGTCTTTTTATAATTTTGAATGCAAATGATGCAATGAAATGCTATAAGATGCAAATGAATGCAAAAGGTATCGATTTCGATCCAATCTCATTTAGAAAACTTTATTCACAAAAAGAATATCTTTATATATAAATGGATTACAAATACGCTTTCGCCCTAATGCCTAAAGTTTTAACAACAAAACAAACTCTTGGCCATGATCAGATTGTAACTCATATTGGTGCTCAATATGTTAGCCTGTGCCGCCAATGTTTGTAAATAATCAGCTGCCTCCTGAGTTTGAGCTACAACCTCACCTGTGGGGTAATCCGTGTAGCTAAGGGCACCTCCTCCAATACCTGTGAAGTTGTGCTGATTATTTTGAGATAGATTAGGGGACAGGTAGGTATCTCGTTCTGCAGTGTGCTAACTTAAAATAATATCCTATATCCTCAATGTTTCTTGAGAGCTTTCAGATTTCTACCCACGCAGAGCATCCTGCCTCGGTACCTTCGCAGCATAGCTAATCTCTAAAGGTCTTTGTATGATACGGTCTTCTTTAATTGCTTTCTTTCACGTTTACTTGAGCTATCCAGGCCATCGGGGCTTGCATTTCCATTGTTTCTGATAAGTACAACAGTAAACTCAAGCTTGTTGTTTGGTAGTGGTCCTATAGTAAACGAGCTTTTTACCATCATAGGCAAAATTCTTTCCATCCAAGTCATTTTTGTAGGTCTCATGCACTCTATCAATCACTTTCCTTCTAATACCCTTACCATTCACATGGCAACTGTCTTCATATGAAAGAGAAATGCTATAATGGTAGAAGTGTCCATCAATACTCCCACACTCACTTTGAATTGCTCATCTATCCTCCTGTCAAGCAAATACTGCAAGTCCCCTTAGTTATTGTAGAGCAACTGCTTGGCTTCATTACTCCATTGATCCTATATTTCCTTTAACTCCTTGAGATTATTTTGCGCCACGCTGATGCGAGTGTAACCCCATAATTCTGATGTGTATCCTTCAGCGTTTCCTTTGACCATTTATGGACATTAACGTTGCCCTCCATTCTATCAAGAAGTCTATTTTCCATAATAAAACTTTCTAACTTAGAAACTGACCGTGAATCGATACCTTTTAAATGCAAAATGACATGCACAAAAGAAAGAAAACAGTCAGTATCATATGATATTAATAAACACAAAGATAACCTAAGTATAATTCTATCTATATTGAGCTCTTACGGTTTTTCTATTTGTGGTTTGTTTCTAAAGTTTGAGGTACCCAAACCAGCAGATTCCTCGATCCTCACCCATTATAGGCTCATTTGAATCAAGTTCAGTTCAGGGGAATACATTTCCCTATGGCTACACGGGGATGAAAATCTCACGAAACCATAGGTACGGATATTTCCCGAAAGTGATCCACTATCCTGCACGAAGGCGAAAACCTTACGAAGGCGTAGCTTCTCACTCCCACTTAAGGGTGTGACCACAACGGTCATGCAAATGCAATGCGTATCAGAACATAGCAACACATGCAATAATACAAACACATGTAATGCAAAGAGGATTAAATTTTAAACTTTTTAATTTTCGACATTAAGACAAGAGATAATCAATTACGCGGCTTGACTCTCTTATTAGTCCCCAGCAGAGTTGCCAAGCTGTCAAAACCATTTTTAAATCGAGTTTTGGAAAATGGGAATCGATTTTAAGAAAAATGAAAACGGGAGTCGCCACCAATCTTTTTAGGTGTGATTGGATCACCTTATAAAATGTTTTGTTTTAAAACATTAATTTTGGTCTACGAAAGTTGAGAAAATAGATTCGGGAGTCGATTACGTACGAGGAAGGGTTAGTACCCTCGTAACGCCTAAAAATTGGTACCTAATTGATTATCAAGTGTCTTTAATGTCGGAAATTTGAAAGTTTTAAGATGCAGTCCTCTTTAGAATATTTTAATTTTAAAAATTAGGGCTCACTTGTTTCAAACGAGTCAAAACATCACATCCAGTAAGCTAGGAAGCAATATTTTTTAGACATTAGAAGCTAAGCTAGCCCCTTTTGAAAATCCCTATCTTACAACGACAAAACGCCATATCCAGTAAGTTAGGACACAATGCTTTGAAATTTCAAGACAGTTACTCGTATTTTGAAAACCTTAAAACCTAGAAGGGTGCTTGACTATTCGAACTCAACTAGAAAAGTTGCAACCCAGTAAGTTAGGGCACTATCTTTCTTGAAGTTTCCAAATACCAAGCATTGCCTTTTTATTTGAAAATTTTGGAATCTCATTTTTTATTGATGTATAAAGAATCATATAAAATAGAATATTGCAATAATAAGCAAATAAAACATGCATTTAAACTAAAAGAAAAACATAAAGTTAGGCTCAATCAAGCAACGAAATAAGTAGAATGTGAATAACAACTAAATATATACTAATAAATAATGGGTAAGCATAATATGACTAAGAGAAGATTATGACCCTAAAAATCAAAACAATACTAATATTCAAGACTAAATGGAGCATAAAGAAAGGGGAGAAGGAAAGGAGTGTAGAAAAGTAGAAGAAGAGGAAAAGAGAAGAGAAAGAAAAGAAGAAGAGAAGAAAAGATAGGGAAAAAGTGAAAAGATAGGAAA
The DNA here is from genome assembly GCA_025698475.1 of Gossypium anomalum. Classification (NCBI taxonomy): domain Eukaryota; kingdom Viridiplantae; phylum Streptophyta; class Magnoliopsida; order Malvales; family Malvaceae; genus Gossypium; species Gossypium anomalum. The sequence goes on along the minus strand of CM046957.1, from coordinate 1,998,151 downwards.
GGAGGTAAAGGAAAAAAGAAAAGGGAAAGAAATAGGAGGATTTGGGGTGCTTAAAGGTGTCCGGTCGGTGGTGGGGAAGGGTTGTACGGCGGCTAGGGTTAGGTTTTGGGGAAGGGGATGATGAATAGTGAGAGGTTTATATAGATATTGAGGCACACGGCCGTGGGGCACGCCCGTGTGCCCTGATTTCAGCCCGTGTTTTTTGTGATTTTTGAATTTGGACGCATCTGAGATTCAGCCCACGCCCGTGTTCTTTGGGCGTGTTAGTGCACACGGCCGTATCGCATAGCCGTGTGCTACATCATTCGCTTCTCCCACGCCCGTGTATATATGCCCACGCCCATGTTAATTTGACAGGATCGGCCACGGTTGGAGACCACAGACGTGTCGCACACCCGTGTTGATTCCTCAATTCCTCCCACGACTTAAAGGCACGGGCGTATCGCACGTCCGTGTTGAATTGGCAGGATTGGCCACGGCCATGTCGCACTGTCGTGGTAATGTATCGCATCCCATGTTAGGTGAAAATTTTGCTCTCTTTTCATACGGCCTAAGGCATGCCCGTGTGCCTGGCCGTGTGGGTATTGGAAACCTGTGTTCAAGAGGTTAGTTAGTGATTTAGATGTTAAACACTAAAATTTAAAGAAGTTAATACCATTAGTGCTCGGGTTGCCTCTCGAGAAGCGCTTATTTATAGTCTAAGCTCGACTTACCTCGATTTCGTGTGGTTATGGTAGTGCGAGGAGTTTACACTACTCATTCCTGCTATCAGTTTTATCAAAATAAGATTTTAGACGAGTACTATTTACCTTAAAAGTGCCGAATTTGGAATGAGTTACCTCAACTGTACCGTATGGGAAGGTGTTAAGTATCGTAAAAGGGATTGTACCATTAGGTTTAGAAGTGGCAGTACGTGGATCTGCTGCATCTAATAGTACCTTGTCTCCAACCTTAAGTTGATTAGTTGAAAAATCGAGTTCGTCATGGTATGGTTTCGGTTTATCATGTGTTCTCGATTTCTGTGTCTGCCATTCAACTCGAGGTTTGTATTCTTCACTTACCCATTTTCGCTTACTGTGGTCTACCTCTCCTTTTCCTTCACTTACCATAATTCTTTGCCTCGGTTTTGGTTTAGGTTCAACTTACTCTTCTCCATTTTGAAAGTTAATCGCATTGAGCTATTCCCTTGGGTTAGATTTAGTATTACTCAGCAAGCTACCTTGTGGTCGTTCAGAAATTAATTTGGCAAGCTGCCCTATCTGAGTTTCGAGCCCTTGGATAGTTGATTCTTAAGTGCTATCTCGGTATTCTGGAAACGAGTTTCTGACACCGAGATGAATTTTATAGCATCTCCTCATGGTTCGGCTTCTTTTCCTACTGGTAAGGTGGTTGCTGGAAACCCGGAGGATGTTGTGGCCTTTGATTTCCTTGGCCACCCCACGAGAAATTGGGGTGGTTCCTCCAACCTGCATATTAAGTATTACTGTATGGGTTATTTTGAGGTCTAGAGTTATTATTACCCATATAGTGGACTTGTTCCTCCTCGGTGCTAAGGTTGAAGGATTGATATTTTGTGTGTACTCCTCCTCCACTTAAATCACACCTCATCACTAGATGTACCTGCGTGGAACCAAGTAAACCGTCAATCTTTTTATTCAATAGTTCTACCTGATTTGACAGCATAGTAACTGAGTCGACATTATAAACGCCTGCTGCTTTTGTCGGATTAGTCCTAATAACTTGCCACTGATTGTTATTCAGTGACATTTCTTCAATAAATTCATAAGCTTCTTCAGGTGTTTTGTTGTTGATGGTTCCACCAGCGGTTGCATTAATCATCTGTCTAGTCGAAGGGTTCACACCATTGTAAAAAGTCTAAACTTGTAGCCATAGAGGTAACCCAAGGTGAGGGCACCTTCTCAATAGATCCTTATATCTCTCCCATGCATCGTAGAGTGTTTCTAAATCCATCTGCACAAAAGAAGAAATATTATTCCTTAGTTTAGTTGTTTTAGCAGGTGGAAAATATTTAAGTAAAAACTTTTCGGTCATTTGTTCCCAAGTAGTGATTGACCCTCGTGGTAACGAGTTCAACCACTGTTTAGCCTTATTCCTCAGTGAAAAGGGAAATAACCGAAGGTGAATGGCATCATTAGAAATGCCATTGATCTTAAACATGTCGCAGAGTTTCAAAAAATTCGCCAAATGAGTATTTGGGTCCTCGTCCAACAAACCATCAAACAGAACAAACTGTTGTATCATTTGAATTGTGTTAGGTTTCAGTTCAAAATCATTTGCAGCAACAGTAGGCCTAACTATACTCGATTCAGTTCCTGTTAAAGTAGGTTTAGCATAATCATACATAGTACATGGAGTAGGATTCTGATTTACTGGATCAGCAGCAACCACAGGAGGTAGCGGCTTATTCTGATTATCAGTCATCTCCTCGGTTGTAGTGTGAATATCATCCTCTTTCCCTTCCTCTATGTATTGTAAGCTTCTCCTAATTTCTCTTCAGTTTCTGCGAGCTGTGCTTTCGATCTCACTATTAAGAGTAAAGGTCCCAATGGGTTTCTTCTAGTCATAAATTATGAAAACCTATCAGAATAAAATAAAAGAAAATTAAATAAAAATAAGAAAATAATGGCTAAAGTAATAAAAATTGAGTGTTCCCAATATCTTAGCTCCCTGGCAACGGCGCCAAAAACTTGATTGTTACTCGCGATAAGTCTTAAATTTATAATTGACCGTACTTGAAACTAACTATTATCACGATGAAGGCAAGCGTACCTATCGAACAGTAGTATTGTTTATAGTAAGACTGGATGTCGAACCCACAGGAACTAAAAGTACTAGTATTAACCTTCTTTTTATTATCTAGCCTAAAAATAAAGGGGATTTGTTTTATCTAAGCTAATTAACTAAACTAAGAATGCACAGAAAGTAAATTGGGGAAATACTTTTGGGAAAATTGATTGATTTAGACAATACCCAAGGAAGAATCCACCTAAACTTCACTTGTTATTCGACTCTGAACCAGACGATTTATTCACTTGACTTGATCCGTAGAAATCCCTAATTTATATTATTATCCCTCTCGAGAGTAATAAACCTAGGTTGATTAATTTAAATCTCTTTCTAATTAAAACACTTAGTGTTGCATTAACTCGATCTATGAATTCCCTTATTAGATTTGACTCTAATTCGGCAGATTTATGTCATCCTATCTCTAGGATTGCATGTAACTCCGCTTGATTATGAATGATCTACTCTTGGACAGGGACTTTTCATCCTCTGAATAAGCACATCAATACTTGAATCAATATCCTGGAATATTCAAACAAGAGTTAAAAATAAAATTAAGAACAAATCAAGTATTTATCATATAGTTCAGAAAATATTAACAAGATCTGTCTTAGGTTTCATCCCCCTTAGGTATTTAGGGGATTTAGTTCATAATTGTAAAAGAAAACATCTCAGAAGAATAATAATGACAAAACATAAAGAAAACCCAAAAACCCCTAAAGGAAATTGAAGGGAGATCTTCAGTCTTGAATGAGAATCCGGCTTCTGAGATGGATCAATCGGCTTTCTTCGAGTAATTCCTTGCTTCCTACTCTGTGTGTCCCATTAATCCTCCTTTTGGGTCTTTTAAATAGGCTTTAGAATGCTTTCAAACCCTCAAAATTTCCCTTTTCTGAATAGAACTCAACTTGGGCACGACAGGGCCACGGCCGTGTGCCACGCCCGTGTGTAAATGCTTCAAACCCTGCTCAAGGCTGTGAAATAAACACGCCCGTGTTGGGGTGGCTTTAGGCCGTGTTCAAGACTACTGAAAACACAGGGGCGTGTGTTCTACCCGTGTGAGGAAGTCCAAGTCGTGTTGATTTCCCATGTTGGCCCATTTTCTCCGTTTTTAGCCCGTTTCTCTTACTTTTTCCTTTCCTATGCTCACCTAAGTATAAGATATGAAATTAAAGGATTAGGAGCATCAAATTCCATAAATCTAATGATAATTCATCCAAAAATGTGCTAAACATGGGATAAAAATATGTATCAATTACGACTTATCAGTACTAATAGTGAATCAAAACTTGTGTGTATTCAAGCTCAAGCTTAGCCTAATAATTAAGTTTGAGGTTAATAATATATATTAAAGATGAAAATAATTTAATAATATTAATACATTTAAAATATGTATTAAAAATGAAAGGCTCGATAAGGCTCATGAGTTGTTCGAGCAAGTATTTCTAAGCCAGAATTTTACTCAATCGGTAACTAAAGCTCGGCTCAATAATTACCGAATCAAGTTCAAGTTTTTTTAGTCAAATTCATTGTAGTGAATGCTATGTTTGAAGATGTTTGTAATACCGTAGGCAAATCCCACATCGAAAAAGCATGAGAGAGACCTTGGCTATATAAAGGGGTAACAACACTTATGTGATAAGAGGCCTTTTAGGGTGAATGGCGCTCCTAAGAACAAAGCCATGAGGGCCATGTGCCTTGCCTATTCTATACTAGTCGAATGCATGTATGTGTTTACTTAAGTTGATCGAATGTGTCTACTGGCTTGTTTGCTATAAACGAATATGTGCAATCCGCTAATGTACACTATTGTATTACTTTCTCATATCATGAATGCATGATTACATGCTTGTTGTTCTGACTTTTTGAACGTATGACAAACATACTTGTGTTACTGATTTATTGATCGCCACTGCACTAAATGATAGTTGTTTCTATCAAGCATAATCATGCTACATACATGACATATTATACTGCATTGCATGAGGATTGAGATTGATTGGTGACGGAGGAGTTTCGTGGAGTATTGGTGGTATATCCGCAATATTGTTGTCAGTATACTACACCCTCGAGTATTGTAGGAGTTATTGGATATTAGTGGCTTGACCACATCATTGGCAACATCGTCTACTTCTTATTGGCAACTTGTCTACATTATTAACGGTTTACTATAATTTATTGGTAGTTTATCTGTATTTTTGGTGGCTCGTCCACGTTACTGATAGCTTATTTGCATACTGTTATTGTTGGTTTATCCACATTGATCTGCGGCTCCTAATTATTTGATGACTTGGTAAACGAGTTCTGGAGAACACGTGGTGTGTAACGGATGGATGGGTAGGACCTTTTGCGTTGTCATTCTCAAGCATGCATATGCATAACTATTGGAAGCACCATGAAAGTGTGAATTCTGTGTACTACTGTAATTACCGATAATCTATTAGCTTTTTTGCTCAATTGTTAAACGGGTTTCTTGCATGATTCGTAAGTTCTGCATACTATGTTCACTTTTGATTAAGACTAACACTGGGTTTTTTAAGCTCATCCCATTAGTTAAACATTTCTCAAGTAGTCTGTAAGGTTAGGACTTGGATTTGGCAAAATTTAGGGGTCTCGTCTCGATTCTATTAAATAAAATATTTAATTTTATATTTTTATTATTTGGTTTCTAATAATTTATTTTATGAATTGTGGCATGAGATTGGTTTTTGGGGTATATTTAGTTATTGCAAGCATGAACGTAAAGAATTGGATAACTTAAATAATTGACTCAATTAATAATTGGTCATTAAAGTTACTAATTATGGTTTTAGAAATAAATTGTGAATACTGATTTTTCAACTACAAAACTGGATTTTTTTGGAAACTCAATATAGCAATTGATGATCAAATATGTAATATGTTTTTAAATTTAATGAAAATATTTTTTATTTGAATTTTAATTGAACTTGGAAAAATTAATTTTATTGAAAAAAATAAAGAGATGCCCACTAGGGTTTCTTAAAAACTAAGCGAATGTTTTGAAAACAAGTTTCTGAGAGTCTGCTTATTTCTTTTGGGCCATTTTGGTAGCCGATATGACCTTCAAAATCTAGTCTTAATTTCTGGGCTAGGTTGGGGAGGTTATATTAAAAAATAAGTGGAATAGTAAGTTGAATTAGATGGTGGATTGAATATGATATAGATTTGGCTATATACATGTAATGCTATTGATTGGATATGTTTTTGGTATCCTAATACCTTGTTCTATATTATGTATACATGTTTTGGCATAGGTGGCTGTGAATCATAAAAGTGTAAATTGGCTAGTTTGTTTGGAAACTAGAAATAGCTATAAAATGACTTAAATTTTACCAAAAACAGAGCCTATGTCCCAAAGAGTAATCATCCTCATCGCAACTTCAGCCGACATGACTCACGTCATGATGTCAAGTGGATTAAAGTCATGACGAGGCAAACTATTTGGCGATGTCACAACGTCGGCCATGAGATTTTGAAACTTTACATTTTGGTCTTCTTTTATGTCCAGGTCAACAAAAAAACTTTCGTAAACCCGATTAAGACTCAGATTTGATTATGTATCATAATGCAAATATGTTTAATTTATAGTTGTATATTTGAATGATTATGTTTCTGAATAATTGACTATAGTTTTTCCGGCAACGAATGTGGCATCCTATAGCTCGAACCCAGCGGTTGGATCAAGCAAAAGGTGATACACAGTGGGTATTTTAGAAAAAGAAAGGGGGAGGATGAGTAGATTTTAACAAAGAGCTTGAGTGGCTTTAGAATGAAAGAAGGAATAAATTTTAAAATAGGAAAATATGTCTAACCAAGTTGGCAACTTGAATATTGAAGCTAAAGCCCATTCCCCCCCCACCCCGCCCCCAAATACTAGGCGCTCTTTTAGGCTTAGAGATATTTAAGAAAAAAACCTTTACATAGGTCTACAAGTGATCTATTCGCCCATGATCAACCATACAAGCAAAGAAGTTATAGATAAGTTCAACCATAAAAATCACTTTAATCATGGAAGCTCAACAATTGAGAGATCATGAAATAAGCATTGAGACTTTGGCTTTTCTTTAGTGATAATATGAACTAAAAAATCGTGTTTCTTTGCATTAATGGAACCATTGAAGCATATAGAATATGATAGATAATTAGATATTAGATAATACATGGGAGATAAAAAAATATAACAAAGTCAACCGAATAACTGAATTTACTTTTAATTTAAAATTTTAGTGTATTTATTTATATTTTGAAAATTTAAATTTAAATTTAATATATAATATAATATAAATAGTTTTACATATATTTTATAAAATTATCAAATGATAATTTCATATGTGATAATAAAACTAGTATATTTATATATAGTTTTCTATTAAAATAAAAAACAAGATAAACCTTGAGAATTTCTATCTCATCAATATTAGTTTGTACGTTTCAAAATTCAAACTTAAAAATCAAACTCTTAAATAATAACTACGGATAGGTTTTGTTATAAGTATCAATATGATTACTAATAAATTCGGTTTAATTTACTATTTACAAATAAAATTTCAAGTATAAACAAACATTAACTATTAAATTAGATTTTGATTCCAAGAAAAGAATCATAACAAATAGAAGTTAAACAAGCCTAATAAAAAATAGAACAAAATCTTAATATAGTATTATGAGATGTTAAAGGTTCAATTTTAGTTCATAAGAAAAGCACTTCTCTTACATACACATATTATATATATATATATCAATCTTTTAATAAAAAAGATAACAAGTAATAAGAAACTATTAAAAAGCAAAAGTGAAAGATGGCACGCCAAGATCTTGTTGTTGTTGCACTTGTTTTCATGGTTGTTTTTGGGGCATTTGTTGTCGAATCGTCACCTTAACCAGCCCCTTCCAAGGCATCTTCACCTTCGAAGTCACCATCTCTTTCTTCCCCGGCTTCTTCCCTTAAGTCCCCCTCCATTAAGTCACCGTCACAATCCTCCAATGGCTCCTCTTTTTCACCATCAAAGTCCGAGGAAGGAGTACCCAATTCATCTCATCCCGGAGCCCCAAATAGCTCTTCAAGCACTTCTTCCCTTAGCCCTAGTCTAAGCGACAACCCTAACACCAACAAAGGATACTCTTCTGAGGTTGAGTTTCTGGAGGAGGTCTCATCCCCTCCTTCACCAACTGCCAATGATGAAGTTTCTGACTCCCCTTCTCCTAGCCCTAAAAGCACGGGTGATGTTGTCGATAGTGAGACCCTTGCACTAGCACCAGCCCCCTCTAATGCCATTGAAATAAAGGCCACCACTTGCATTGCCGGTGTTGTTACTATTGTCGGATTCTTCCTCTTTTAAGCTTATCATGCATAAGTTAATGGAAGGCCTTGAGATGTGCTTTCCAGTTAATGTTAATTTTTATTAAAAAAAGTCATATTTATATGTTAATTAAAATTGTGCTCTTAAGGCCTGAAATAAAATTTATAATATATATTTTTTTAATTAATGGACTAATAGTGAATCAAAACCCGTTAACATCTGGCATCAAATAAGTGCTAATCACTGATTAAGCTTGTTTAAGAATTTTCAAAACTAAGGTCGAACTTGAGGTAGATAAAGCTTGTTCGTATTCAAGCTCAAGCTTAGAATAATAATTAACTTTAGGGTTAATAATATATATTAAAGATGATAACATATTTTAATAATCTAAGCTTGAATTTTACTCGATTGATAGCTAAAGCTCGGCTCGATAATTACTGAATCAAGTTCATTTTTTTTTCAAATCCATTGTAGTGAATGCTATGCTTGAATATGTTTGTAACACCCTAGGAAAATCTCACATCAACAAAGCACAGGAGAGACATTGGCTATATAAAGGGGTAACAACACTTATGTGGTAAGAGGTTTGTTGGGGGTGAATGGGCACTCCCTAGAACAAAGCCGTGAGGGCCGTGTGCCATGCCTATTCTATACTAGTCAAATGCATGTATGTGTTTACTTAAGTTGACCGAATGTTTCTATTGGCTTGTTTACTATAAACGAATATGTGTACTCCGCTAATGTACTGTAACACCCCTAGCCCGAATCCGATTGCCAGTTTAGGGCTAAGAGGTATTACCGAGCTAAACATTAAATTTTTTTTTTCATTCACATTACCAACCAACATAAACAGAAATCGAGCTGAATACATATTGATTTATAGTTATAAATGCCATTTTCATATGGCTAATATATTTAAAACACAAAACATAACTATCACCGGCCTAACCTATACATGCCATATCAAGGCCAAAATATAACTGTACCAAGAAAGATCGATAGTATGATGAACTGCTGATGATCCCCGAGTCGGTGGCCAAAATCAACAATCTATAAAACAAAGAAATAAGGAACAGAGTAAGCTTTTGAGGCTTAGTTAGTTTTAAGCATTTCAAACAATTAAAACTTATTGTTTAAATCGAACATTAAGTATCACAAAACTCGTATTCTAATTGTAAATCACTTGGCCGAATATACACAAATACACTAGTTATAAAGCCTATTGGCCGAATATTTATATATGAATACACAAGAAATTTTCAGCACATATTTCACTATACTTTATGGCACATACAATTACTTTAAGTCACATACTTTCATATAATGACATACATTGACCAAATAGGTCATTCTCTTATTCTTAGATACCGTAATCATCCACACATATATATATCGTTCTTTGATACTAATAATTCATTTTAAAATTAATTCACATATGAGCACATAATACGTACCTTAACATGTAAAATATATAGTACTTACTCGACGGTGGTTTTCTGCGGATATTCAGTATCGTAATCTTACTTAATTTACTGGCATCAAACCTGACAAGTCTTAGAACTTGAAACAAATTTCTAGCACAAGCTTGCGAGAATTTAAACCTGGTATAATACCAGCTCATAGCCTGCGGGTTTTTAGCCCGGATAGCATTCCAGCACGAAGCCTGCGGGTCTTTAAGCCCGGATAACATTCCAGCATATAGCCTGCGGGTCTTTAAGCCTGGATAACATTCCTCAAGTATCATGCATATTTAATCATATATTAACACATCTCATTGAATATGTCACATTAGTAGTCATTTGCTACATGCAAATATAAGCTCCATATGAACACCATCATTTACATTTCGGTTTAAAATTTATACATAAATATCTCATATACATTTCATTAATCAAGCTTAACCCGTATTGATTATTCGACTATAGATCATATACTCAGATTATTTATCACACAACTTAGTTCAAGTAGACTCAAAAGTTCACAATTCATCTAATATACACATATCAAGGCATCATAAATTTTATACTAAAGGTGGCTACCCAAAACTTACCTCGGGTATATTTAAACAGTTGCGGATAGGCTACTCGATTGCTTTCTCTTTTCCCCTATCTGATTTCGACCCTCTTTGCTCTTGAGCTTAATTTAAACAAATAGATTTATTTAATTACTTACTCAACTTTACTTCTTAGTAGTCACATTTGACAATCATATATAACTCCGATATATATTATATTTTATAAAATATGCCATGACTCAATTTTATGCTTATTTAATCTCTATCTAATTCCCATGCACAAACAAAGATTTACATAACCTATTATGCTACCTTATACATGAATTCAACCATATATATACGAATATCAACTTATTATGAATCATTTCAAACTAATTAATAGGCAAACATTCATATATTTCCCAAAGTAATATTCAAGCATTATATCCAATGAATCACGACTATCTAATGCTTAACTTATAACCAGGTACATAACAATACATGTATTTCATAAGGTGATTACCAATCTTATTACTTCAATTCATGCACATATCGAATAGAATAACCCATATCACATGGCTTATGGTCCTTTAGCATATTTGGCATAACCCACTTCACAAAATAATCAAGTACAGATTTTAACAACATAGTCATATGTGCATCTAATACTAAGTCGAAACAAAACATAACATATGGCTTAACAAGCATCCATACATGAACCATTAGTCAACCTTACCAAATGGACAAATATGCTTAAGATACCATATATATATATATATATATATATATATATATAAGTGCATAGTTACCATGTTACCAATAATTATTTTCTAGCTCAGTTGCCGAACCAATATACAAAACTTATGTGCTAAGCAGCTTGTCAACATTACCTATATATATCCAATTCATTTCTCATCAATTCGACTAGCTAAGTTATTGTCACGACACATTATAAAATAACCTTACGGCTACAAAGCATGCTCATTATTTACCACTTACAAACCAATTCACAAGATAATTTATACAACCAAAACAAGTCAGTAATAAACGACAACCTAATCACATCCATCAGTCATATTTACTTCACTTAAACCGAATTAGCAAGCACATATAGTCCTTGGCCGAATGTCATTAAACACAAGCCACCATATTATTATTCCTTAAGTCACAACCAAAAACCACATTCGGCACCTCTCATCCACAATTTTACCAATCTTCAAATTCACTTACAAGCTCATTTACATAACATATAAAGCATTAAACAATTTTTCATCAAGAATCTAGCATGACCGATTACCTATTTTTCTCCCCAAATCCAAATTCGGCATATCCTATAAACCAATTACTAACCTCAACTTTTAAGCTACAATAACAAGCATCTTAACACATCCAACATAACTATCCATGCTAATGACATCAAAGCATCTACTAAAAATTTTTAAGCTCCTTAGCCGAATCTCAACTCTCCAAATAACCTAAATTCAAACCATGAGATAGCTAGAATCTAAACTAATCATCCAAATGATGCATAAGTCTCCAACAGCGACATTGAACATACCTTAATCTAGCAATCACCTTAGCCAAATTTTTCACAAGAATTTTTTTTCTTCTTCCTTTCTTCTAGTTACGGCAATGGAGGAGCAAAGATGAACCAAGTTTGGTTTCTCCTCCCACTAACCATTATTTTATTACTCTTTATTCTTTAATTCATTTTGTAAATAAAAATGTTAATAGAAAATACATATAATATATATTAATCAATATCATGGCCGGCCACTATCCAAAAATGGGTAATTTGACATGCAAGTCCACCTTTTTGATAACATGCATTAATAGATCACTTTAAAATTTACCTATCACATTTCACAAATGTCTCACATAAGTCCTATTGAAAAATTTCACATACAAATGACAAAATAAAAGCATGAGACTTTCACAAATACATTTACACATATATTAAGCATAGAATATAACTGTTAATTATTTTTATGACTCGGTTTTGTGGTCCCGAAACCACTTTCCGACTAGAGTCAAATTAGGGCTGTCACATGTATACTATTTTATTGCTTTCTCATGTTCTGAATGCATGATTACATGCTTACTATTCTGACTTTTTGAACATTTGACAAATATACATGTGTTACTGATTTATTTATCGCATATTATAACATGCCACTGAACTATATGGTAGTTGTTTCTATCAAGCATGATCATGCTACATATATGAAATATTATATTGCAGTGCATGGGGATTAGGATTGATTGGTGATGGAGGAGTTCCGTGGAATACTGGTGGCATATCTGCAATATTGTTGTTAGTACACTACACCCCGAAGTATTGTAGGATTTATTGGATATTGGTGGCTTGACCACATCATTGGCAGTATCGTCTGCATCTTATTGGCAGCTTGTCTACATTATTAGCGATTTACTGCAATTTATTGGCAGCTTATCTATACTTTTGGTGGGTCATCCATATTACTGATAGCTTGTTTGCAAACTGTTATTGTGGGTTTATCCACACTAAGCTACAGCTCCTAATTATTTTGGTGATTTGGTAGACGGGTTCTGGGGAACTTGTGGTGTGTAATGAATGGATGGGTAGGACCTTTTGCATTGTCATTCTCAAGCATGCATATGCATAACTATTGGAAGCACCATGAAAGTGTGAATTTTGTGTACTATTGTAATTACCGATAATCTATTAGCTTTTGTACTCAATTGTTAAATGAGTTTCTTACATGATTTGTAGGTTCTACATACTCTGATCACCTTTGATTAAGATTCACACAGGGTTTTTTAAGCTCATCCCATTAGTTTAACATTTCTCAGGTAGTCTGTAAGGTTAGGGCTAGGATTTGGCAATTTGGAGGTCTCGTCTCTATTTTATTAAATAAAATATTTAATTTTATATTTTCATTTTTTGGTTTGTACTAATTTATTTTACGAATTGTGGCATGGGATTGGTTTTGGAGGTATATTTAGTAATTGCATGCATGAACGTAAAGAACTGGATAAGTTAAATAATTGACTCAATTAGTTAGTAATTATGGTTTTAGAAACTAATTGTCAATTCTGATTTTTCACATGCAAAACTGGATTTTTTCTGGAATCTCAGAATAACAATAAATGATCAAATATGTAATATGTTTTTAAATTTAATGAAAATCTTTTTAATTTGAATTTTAATTGAACTTGTCAAAATTAATTTTGTTTTAAAAAGAACAAAGAAATTCCCACTAGGGTTTCTTGAAAAATAAGCGAATGTTTTGAAAACAGGTTTTTGAGAGTCTATTTGTTTTTTTGGGCCATTTTGGTGGCCGAATGACCTTTAAAATCTAATCTTAAGTCCGAGCCAGGTTGAGGAGCTTATATTAGAAAATAAATGGAATGGTACGTACAATTAAATGGTGGATTGAATATGATATAGATTTGGCTATATACATGTAATGTTATTGATTGGATATGTTTTTGGTATCCTAATACCTTGTTCTATATTATGTATGCATGTTTTAGCATAGGTGACTGTGAATCATAAAAGTGTAAATTGGCTGGTTTGTTTGGAAACTTGAAATAGCTATAAAATGGCTCAAATTTTACCAAAAATAGAGCCCACGTCCCAACATGTAATCTTCCTCATCGCAACTTCAGTCGACATGAGTCATGTCGCGACATCGAGTGGACTGAAGTCACGACGTGACAAACTGTTTGGCTACATAACGATGTCGGCCATGAGATTTTGAAACTTTACCATTTGGTCTTCTTTTTTGTTTGGGTCAATAAAAAAGCTTTAGTAAACCCGATTAAGACTCAGATTTGATTATGTATCATATTGCAAATGTGTTTAATTTATAATTGTATATTTGAATGATTATGTTTGTGTATAATTGACTATACCCAATGATCGGTCAGGCGAGGGGTGCTACACAATGGGTATTTTAGCAAAAGAAAAGGGGAGGATGAGTAGGTTTTAATAAAGAGCTTCAATGGCTTTTGAATGAAAGAAAGAATAAATTCTAAAATAGGAAAATAGGTCTAACCAAGTTGGCAACTTGAATATTGAAGCTAAAGCCCATTCCCCCACCCCAATACTAGGGACTCTTTTAGGCTTAGAGATATTTAAGAAAAAAACCTTTAAATAGGTCTATAAGTGATCTATTCGCCCATGATCAACCATACAAGCAAAGAAGTTATAGATAAGTTCAACCATAAAAATCACTTTAATCATCGAAGCTCAACAATTGAGAGATCATGAAATAAGCATTGAGACTTCGGCTTTTCTTTAGTGATAATATGAACTAAAAAATCGTGTTTCTTTGCATTTAATGGAACCATTGAAGCATATAGAATATGATAGATAATTAGATATTAGATAATACATGGGAGATAAGAAAATATAACAAAGTCAACCGAATAACTGAATTTACTTTTAATTTAAATTTTTAGTTGTATTTATTTATATTTTGAATTTAAATTTAAATTTAAATTATAATATAATATAAATAGTTTGAAATACATTTTATAAAATTACTAAATTATAATTTCATATGTGTTAATAAAATTAGTATATTTATATGTAGTCACCTATTAGAATAAAAAACAAGATAAACCGTGAGAATTTTTGTCTCATCAATATTAGTATCAATATTAGTTTGTAGGTCTCAAAATTCAAACTAAAAAATCAAACTCTTAAATAGTAGCCACATAAAAGTTTCGTTATAAGTATCAACATGATTACTAATAAATTTCGTTTAATTTACTATTTACAAATAAAAATACCAGTATAAACAAACATTAACTATTAAATTAGATTTTAATTCCAAAGAAAAAAATCATAATAAATAGAAGTTAAACAAGCCTAATCAACAATAGAACAAAATTTTAATATAGTATTATGAGATGTTAAAGGTTCAATTTTAGTTCATAAGAAAAAACACTTCTCTTACATACACATATTATATATATGTATATATCAATCTTTTAATAAAAAAAGATAACAAGTAATAAGAAACTATTAAAAAGCAAAAGTGAAAGATGGCATGCCAAGATCTTGTTGTTGTTGCACTTGTTTTCATGGTTGCTTTTCGGGCATTTGCTGTCGAATCGTCACCTTCACCAGTCCCTTCCAAGGCATCTTCACCTTCAAAGTCGCCATCTGCTTCTTCTCTAGTTTCTTCCCCCAAGTCCCCTTTTATTAAGTCACCGTCACAATCTTCCAATGGCTCCTCTTTGTCACCATCAAAGTCTGAAGAAGGAGCACCCAAGTCATCTCATCTTGGAGCCCCAAAGAGCTCTTCAAGCTCCTCTTCCCCTATCCCTAGTCAAAGCGACAACCCTAATGCCAACAAAGGATACTCTTCCGAGGTTGAGTCTCCTGAGGAGGTCTCATCCCCTCCTTCACCAACTACCAATGATGAAGTTTCTGACTCCCCTTCTCCTAGCCCTAAAAGCATGGTTGATGTTGTTAATAGTGAGACCCTTGCACCAGCACCAACACCCTCTAATGCCATTGAAATAATGGCCACCACTTGCATTGTCGATGTTGTAACTATTTTCAGATTCTTCCTCTTTTAAGCTTCACATGCATAAGTTCATGGAAGGCCTTGATATGTGCTTTCTAGTTACCTTTAATTTTTTTTTGAAAAAAAGTCATATTTATATGCTAATTAAAATTATACTCTTGAGGCCTGAAATAAAATTTATAAAATATATTTTTTAATTAATGTACTAATAGTGAATCAAAACTTGTGTGTATTCAAGCTCAAGCTTAGCCTAATAATTAAGTTTGAGGTTAATAATATATATTAAAGATGAAAACATAATTTAATAATATTAATACATTTAAAATATGTATTAAAAATGAAAGGCTCGATAAGGCTCATGAGTTGTTCAAGCAAGAATTTCTAAGCTTGAATTCTACTCAATCAATAGCTAAAGCTCGGCTCGATAATTACCGAATCAAGTTCAAGTTTTTTTGGTCAAATTCATTGTAGTGAATGCTATGTTTGAAGATGTTTGTAATACCGTAGGCAAATCCCACATCGACAAAGCATGAGAGAGACCTTGGCTATATAAAGGGGTAACAAAACTTATGTGGTAAGAGGCCTTTTAGGGTGAATGGCGCTCCCAAGAACAAAGGCATGAAGGCCATGTGCCTTGCCTATTCTATGCTAGTCAAATGCATGTATGTGTTTACTTAATTTGATCGAATGTGTCTACTGGCTTGTTTGCTATAAACGAACATTTGTAATCTACTAATGTACATTATTGTATTACTTTCTCATATCTTGAATGCATGATTACATGCTTCTTGTTCTGACTTTTTGAACATATGACAAACATACTTGTGTTACTAATTTCTTGATCGCCACTGCACTGTACGATAGTTGTTTCTATCAAGCATGATCATGCTACATACATGACATATTATACTGCATTGCATGAGGATTGAGATTGATTGGTGACGGAGGAGTTTCGTGGAGTATTGGTGGTATATCCGCAATATTGTTGTCAGTGTACTACACCCCTGAGTATTGTAGGAGTTATTAGATATTAGTGGCTTGACCACATCATTGGCAACATCGTCTACTTCTTATTGCTAACTTGTTTACATTATTAGCAGTTTACTGTAATTTAGTGGCAGTTTATTTGCATTTTTGGTGGCTCGTCCATGTTACTGATAGCTTATTTGCAAACTGTTATTGTTGGTTTATCCACATTGAGCTGCGACTCCTAATTATTTTGATGACTTGGTAGACGGGTTTTGGAGAACACGTGTTGTGTAACAGATGGATGGGTAGGACCTTTTGCATTGTCATTCTCAAGCATGCATATGCATAACTATTGGAAGCACCATGAAAGTGTGAATTCTGTGTACTACTGTAATTACCGATGATCTATTAGCTTTTGTGCTCAATTGTTAAACGGGTTTCTTGCATGATTTGTAAGTTCTACATGCTTTGTTCACTTTTGATTAAGACTAACACTAGATTTTTTAAGCTCATCCCATTAGTTAAACATTTCTCAAGTAGTCTGTAAGGCTAGGGCTTGGATTTGGCAGTTTGGGTGTCTCGTCTCGATTCTATTAAATAAAATATTTAATTTTATATTTTTATTATTTGGTTTGTAATAATTTATTTTACGAATTGCGGCATGAGATTGGTTTTTGGGGTATATTTAGTTATTGCAAGCATGAACGTAAAGAATTGGATAAGTTAAATAATTGACTCAATTAATAATTGGTCATTAAAGTTACTAATTATGGTTTTAGAAACAAATTGTGAATATAATTTTTCAAGTACAAAACTAGATTTTTTTGGAAACTCAATATAGCAATTAATGATCAAATATGTAATATGTTTTTAAATTTAATGAAAATCTTTTTTATTTGAATTTTAATTGAACTTGGAAAAATTAATTTTATTGAAAAAAATAAAGAGATGCCCACTAGGGTTTCTTAAAAACTAAGCGAATGTTTTGAAAACAAGTTTCGAGAGAGTCCTTATTTCTTTTGGGCCATTTTGGCAAATTGATATGACCTTCAAAATCTAGTCTTAATTTACGGGCTAGGTTGGGAGGTTATATTAAAAATAAGTGGAAACAGTAAGTTGAATTAGATGGTGGATTGAATATGATATAGATTTGGCTATATACATGTAATGCTATTGATTGGATATGTTTTTGGTATCCTAATACCTTGTTCTATATTATGTATACATGTTTTGGCATAGGTGGCTGTGAATCATAAAAGTGTAAATTGGCTGGTTTGTTTGGAAACTAGAAATAGCTATAAAATGACTTAAATTTTACCAAAAACAGAGCTTATGTCCCAAAGAGTAATCATCCTCATCGCAACTTCAGCCGACATGACTCACGTCATGATGTCAAGTGGATTAAAGTCATGACAAGGCAAACTATTTGGCGATGTCACAACGTCGGCCATGAGATTTTGAAACTTTACATTTTGGTCTTCTTTTATGTTCAGGTCAACAAAAAAGCTTTCGTAAACCCGTTAAGACTCAGATTTGATTATGTATCATAATGCAAATGTGTTTAATTTATAGTTGTATATTTGAATGATTATGTTTCTGAATAATTGACTATAGTTTTTCCGGTAACGAATGTGGCATCTTATAGCTCAAACCCAGCAGTTAGGTCAAGCGAAAGATGTTACACAGTGGGTATTTTAGCAAAAGAAAGGGGGAGGATGAGTAGATTTTAACAAAGAGCTTGAGTAGCTTTAGAATGAAAGAAGGAATGAATTTTAAAATAGGAAAATATGTCTAACCAAGTTGGCAACTTGAATATTGAAGCTAAAGCCCATTCCCCCCCCCCTCCACCCCGCCCCCAAATGCTAGGCGCTCTTTTAGGCTTAGAGATATTTAAGAAAAAAAACCTTAAACAAGTCTACAAGTGATCTATTCGCCCATGATCAACCATACAAGCAAGCAAGTTACAGATAAGTTCAACCATACAAATCACTCTAATAATGGAAACTCAACATTTGAGAGATCATGAAATAAGCATTGAGACTTCGGCTTTTCTTTCGTCATAATATGAACTCAAAACTCGTGTTTCTTTCCATTTAATGGAACCATTGAAGCATATAGAATATGATAGATAATTAGATATTAGATAAGACATGGAAGGTACAAAATATAACAAGTCAACCGAATAACTGAATTTACTTTTAATTTAAAATTTTAGTGTATTTATTTATATTTTGAATTTAAATTTAAATTTAAATTTCATATATAATATAATATAAATAGTTTTACATATATTTTATAAAATTATCAAATGATGATTTCATATGTGATAATAAAACTAGTATATTTATATATAGTTTTCTATTAAAATAAAAAACAAGATAAACCTTGAGAATTTCTATCTCATCAATATTAGTTTATACGTTTCAAAATTCAAACTTAGAAATAAAACTCTTAAATAATAACCACGGATAGGTTTTGTTATTGTCGAGACCATTTTAAAATCGAGTTTCGAAAAATGGGAATTGACTTTAAGAAAAACTGTTTTAAAACATTAATTTTGGTCTACGAAAGTCGAGAAAATGGATTCGGGAGTCGGTTACGTACGAGGAAGGGTTAGCACCCTCGTAACGCCCAAAAATTGGTACCTAA
This sequence comes from Gossypium anomalum, assembly GCA_025698475.1. Taxonomy (NCBI): domain Eukaryota; kingdom Viridiplantae; phylum Streptophyta; class Magnoliopsida; order Malvales; family Malvaceae; genus Gossypium; species Gossypium anomalum. The sequence continues at coordinate 1,978,892 of CM046957.1, read as the reverse complement.
TTGATTATCAAGTGTATTTAATGTCGGAAATTTGAAAGTTTTAAGATGCAATCCTCTTTAGAATAATTTAATTTTGAAAATTAGGGTTCACTTGTTTCAAACGAGTCAAAACATCACATCCAATAAGTTAGGAAGCAATATTTTTTAGACATACGAAGCTAAGCTAGCCCCATTTGAAAATCCCTATCTTACAACGACAAAACGCCATATCCAGTAAGTTAGGACACAACGCTTTGAAATTTCAAGACATTTACTCGTATTTTGAAAACCTTAAAACTTAGAAGGGTGCTTGACTATTCGAACTCAACTAGAAAAGTTGCAACCCAGTAAGTTAGGGCACTATCTTTCTCGAAGTTTTCAAATACCAAGCATTGCCTTTTTATTTGAAAATTTTGGAATTTAATTTTTATTTATGTATGAAGAATCATATAAAATAGAATATTGCAATAATAAGCAAATAAAACATGCATTTAAACTAAAAGAAAAACATAATACATGCAAAAATTATACAACAATATATATCATAAAATAGCACATAAAAGAAATATTTAAACATAGCATATAAAAAAAATGAACCTATACACAAATAAGATAAATGGCATACACTAAAAAAAATTAATAAATAGAACATTTAAAAATTATAAAAATATAATGCAATAGTTCAAAATACATGAAATGATAATATAATATATATACATGCATAGAAAATATATTTTTGAAAATAAACTATATAAAAAGGTTAAATATTATAATATATAAAATACATAATCAAATGTATAAAAGATAGGAATAAATATACATATTTGAAAAATGAAGAAATTAAAATAAAAAAAGGTTCAAAAACTAAGATAGATGAAGAATAAAATAAGAACAAACCATAGAGAGAGTAAGAACGCAAGAGGGAGAGAAATTTGAGTGAATGCTCTCAAGAATTCTTATTGCTTCCCAAAAATCAAGTGTGCTTTACAATGAAGGGAGAGGCCTCTATTTATAGTTGAGCCTCCCCAAATCCAACGGTACAGATCAATTACATCAACGGTTAAGATTAAAGGATATCTACAAATTAAATCTCCAAGATTACAAAATCATATCTTCTAAGATTGTATATCATATCTAAGATTGCAATCATATCTAAGATTGTATCACATCTAAGATTGCAATCATATCTAAGATTGTATCATATCTAAGATTGCATATCATATCTAAGATTGCATATCATTGAAGATTATATTTCCATATGAGTCAAGCTTGTAGATGGACCTTAAATCTTTTCAAGTAATGGGCCATTCCGATCAGGGTAAATTATATTTGTAATTCTGGACTGAACTTTGGACTTCCTTTTTTTTGGGGGTTTATTATTTTTTTATTTTTAGACTTATTTTTGGGCCCGGGCAAAATTGAGTGTCTACAGCTGCCCCTCTTTGCTCATTGCTGTGTAACAAGAATAAAGCAAAGACTATAAAAGGACCAATTTTGCCCGGGCTTGCCGAATCTTGAGTTCTTGATCCTTGATATTCTTTAAATGGCCTCTTGACGGCTTCAATCTGCTTCATTGCAACTCAGGAAGGCGATATCTGCTATCTTTGATTTGCTCTCCGTTTAACACAGAGACGCCAAATCTGCTTCTTCGATTTGTTCCCTGACAATACAGAGATGCCAAATCATCTTAAATTTGCTTCAGCGTAAACACGTGAAAACCAAATCTGCTATGTCTTCGGTTCGCTCCTTGTAAACACAAGGATGTTAAATCATCTTGGATCTACTTCAGTAAAATCTTCTGAAGGTTAGATCTGCTATGTATCTGCTCTCCGTCGAAATAGAGATGCCAGACTTCGATTTGTTCTCTGAGAATACAGAGACGACAAATCATCTTAGATTTGCTTTATCGTAAACACGTGAAATCCAAGTCAGCTATGTCTTCGATTTGCTCCTTGTAAGCACAAGGATACCAAACCATCTTTATTCTGTTTGAGAACATCTGAGAGTCAAATCTGCTACGTCCTCGATTTGTTCCTTGTAAGCACAAGGATGTCAAACCATCTTGAGTCTGTTTGAGAATATCTGAGAGTCAAATCTGCTACGTCCTTGATTTGTTCCTTGTAAGCACAAGGATGCCAAACCATCTTGAGTCTGTTTGAGAACATCTGAGAGTCAAATCTGCTACGTCCTCGATTTGTTCCTTGTAAGCACAAGGATGCCAAACCATCTTGAGTCTGTTTGAGAACATCTGAGAGTCAAATCTGCTACGTCCTTGATTTGTTCCTTGTAAGCACAAGGATGCCAAACCATCTTGAGTCTGCTTGAAAACATCTGAGAGTCAAATCTGCTACGTCCTCGATTTGTTCCTTGTAAGCATAAGGATGCCAAACCATCTTGAGTCTGTTTGAGAACATCTGAGAGTCAAATCTGCTATATCCTCGACTTGTTTCTTGTGAACACAAGAATGTCAAATCATCTTGGATCTTGCTTCAGTATAAACATCTGAAGGTTAGATCTGCTATATCTGAGAACATCTGAGAGCCAAATCTGCTATGTCCTCGATTTGTTCCTTGTAAACACAAGAATACCAAATCATCTTGGATCTGCTTCAGTATAAACATCTAAAGGTTAGATCTGCTATATTTGAGAACATCTGAGAGTCAAATCTGCTATGTCCTCTATTTGTTCCTTGTAAACACAAGAATACCAAATCATCTTGGATCTGCTTCAGTATAAACATCTGAAGGTTAGATCTGCTATATCTGAGAACATCTAAGAGTCAAATCTGCTATGTCCTCGATTTGTTCCTTGTAAACACAAGAATACCAAATCATCTTGGATCTGCTTCAGTCTAATTGTCTGAAGGTCAGATCTGCTATACTGTGGCCTATTACCCTATTATTTAGGGAATTTAAAGCACGCCGTCTTTGATAACCTGTAGAATGATTATGCTTGATAATTAGGATGCTATGCTTGAAGTGATTCGAATATCCCTAATTAAACATGTTATAATGCAAAATGTTATGAATATGACCCCTCTTTCGGACGTCATCACTCATTCCCTCATCGAAGTTTTATCTTTATACTTCTTGATGTATCAATCATACTCTGCTTGTATGCTTTGAATCAACTTAGTTCTATTGTGCCATTTTCCAAATGTTGTGACCCGCTGGAGATGTTTATGAAATGATCCTTTCTTAAGATCAATATTGCTTAAAATGTCCAACCACCTTTTAGACTGAAGAAGAAATTTCCCTGAGTACTTCCGACCCTCAAATATGGAAATTCTTTAAACAATTGTCTTGTTTCAGTTTCTTGTATTATCTAGAAATTTCCAGAGTAATATGCAAAACTTCTTTTGTAAAGATATTTAGTTCATCAATCATTATTTTTATGCAACACACTTTATGAATTATGGGAGACAAATAAATTGATCCTGAGGATAATTAGATTTGGACAAATTATTGGAAGGAATGCAAAAAGATTAACTTGAGAACATATCTTTGCGAAGAAAAAAAATCCAAAGATAGTAAATAGGACAAAAATCAGACGCCCCAGATATCACCGCTTGAGCGTCTATACACCAGCTCCATGAAGACTTCCTTGAGTTCAACATGTGTTTAAAAGACCCAAAGTACTTTGTCGATGCCCCAATATGCAACGCGCTTCACTCTTCATTGAATCCAATTTAGCAAGATTACCGTGTGCTCTTCAAAATTTGAGCTGCCCTTTTGGGTTTTCAACTCAAAACCCCTTTGGTCTCAAGGCGCCCTTTGCGGGTTTTCACCTTCGCCTCTCCATTTTTCTTTTTCTTTTTTTCTTTTTCCTTTTTCTTTTTTTTATTTTTCTTTTCTTTTTTTTTTTTTTTTTTTTTTTGAAATAGAAGTCCCAAAGTGTCCTTTGCGGGTTTTCACCTTGGCTTCCCTTCTCCTTCAAACAAAGTACTCCTTGACCGAGTCCGAATTCACTGGATCAGATAAATTCTTCCTATCCATTTCTTGTCAAAATCAGTGCACCTCTAGAGAAAGCCCTCTTCGCAACATATGGCCCTTCCCAATCCTTTTACATGGGAAGGATTTCTCTCAGCACAAGGTTTCTCCTATGAAATTCTTTTGGACGAACCTTCTTTGTCATAAGTCTGTGTCATCCATTCTTGGTACATTTGCTTAGGATGAATACTTTCAAGTTAAGTTTACTAAAGGTATTCAATTCTTGACTCCATCAAAGCTTGGAGGAAAAATCTTGATTCATAAACCCATGAGAAAGGGATTGCCCCAGCAGCAGTCCTGGCTGTTATTTGTCAAACCCTATAAAAAGATGGTTCAATGATTCTCAGCAGACAAGAATGAAGTTGCTGACTTTATCCTTAAACCTGGAAAGCTGAGGTACAGAGATTACTCCCAGAGCATACATCCCACCATGACTCGATGATGTTTCTGAAGCATCCCTAATCTTCATAAATTTCCCCCAACTGTGAAGCTGCCAAATAAGCGTAGCAAATAGGAGCCACAACAAATATGGTTGTGGTGCTTCCTTTGATACATATAGGATAGAGAATGAACAAACTTTTGCAGATCATCAGCCGAAAACCCCACTGGTCTAAGAGAACATGATAGTGGGTCTGCCTCGTGATTCCAATCATTCCAGCATGGGTACCAAGGTAAAAATCATTGTTCTTCGGATGGCATACTTTGTTGTCAATGACAGTACCATGTAGCACATTGTCAGGAGATCCCTGCTGAAAAAACTTGGTATAATGATTTTTTGTACAACAATAACCACAATCTTTAGGGTTCCACTTCTCGTCAAGGAACTTACAAGCGTCAATAACTTGATCAAAACTTGATTGGCTTGAGACTCGCTAACCCCATCCCTAAAAATAATGATTTGATCAAGTTTCCTCTTCCCTGAACTTGTATAGAAGTATAAGAGAGCTACCGTTATCCACTTTGTCAGAAACTGGCTTTGAAGAAAGAATCTATCATTTTAAGCTTTAGAGGCTGTGTATGGCCTGAAGCCCTATAGCTGGAAATCAATGGCCACCGCCTGGAGTTAACCATCACAGCTATTGACGGCACATTAGACTGCTCAGGAAAGCCAAACAATGCACCCATTCCAAGGATGATGGTTGGAACCTTTGAAACAACTGGAATTGAAGGTGTTTGCCCCAGCGTAAGCATAGAGAGTAGGCGGTAGTTTCTTATGCCAATTTTTAGCAGTCTCGGTCATCTTCTGTAATTTATTTTTTTCTTCTTTTTCTTTTCTTTTGGCAACCTTTGTTGTACTGTGGTATGGCACATTATCTTTGAAAAGACTGCAAACTTTTGGCATTGTGCAGTTATATATAATCTTTTTTTTTTTGAAATGGATGACTTTTGACTTTGTAATATTGGCATATGAAGCTATCTCCCCCTCTTAATGGAGTAGTTGACATCCACAAAGATGAGTTATTGTCAGCTTGAAACTTTTGACGAGCTCGGGCCCATAACATACATGCCCATAAGTCTTGACTCCTTTAAATTTGGCATTCATTGTACAACTGATGCGATCCCTTTCCATGGTGGACCAACAGTGCCCCAAAACCTTACGTTTATCCTGGCAATTGCAAATACTCCTACATGCGTCTTTGGACCAAATTTTTAAATTCCCATAATAGTCTCAACAAGGTCTTGTTTTGTCTCCTCAGCTAATTCTAATTTCGTAATCTTTCCTTCCTCTAAGGCTATATTTCCTACCACCACTTCATGGGGTAAAAACTATTTTCAACAAATTCAGAAACAAGTCACAATTTCTGTCACCTTCAAAGTACTGAGATTTCTCTAAACACATATCGCACTCAAAAGGAACTCTGAATCTGTAGAATGGTTGCCCGTGTCATTGATATCTAGGGATCTATGATAGGCACACAAAAGAATATACAAAGAATAAATGAATTCAAGAATGACTATTTACATGAAATGAAAATTTATAAAGAATGTCAAAGGTCAAAAGAATCAGAATGAAAGAATATTTACTCGGATAAATAATAAAAGTATGTTTTATTGAAAATAAAAATGTCTGAACATGAGCCCACTTCTCAAAAGAAATCTCATTACTCTTAGGCTTTAGAGCAACAAGAGTGTTCTGAATATTACTCCGTAAAATTCTTAAAGATTACAAGAAGTTCTTCTACAGTCCAATTGTTTAAAGAACTTCCCGGTTCGTAAGGGCGAATGCCCTCAAGGTTTCGTAGTTCAGTCCCTTCCTCATGTATGACATTGATGGGATGATTTTCATTTCCAAACACCCCATTCTCCGGGTAAGCTATCCCTCCTGACACAAAATTCGGGGATATGTAAGGGAACGTCGTTAATTCCCATTCAACTTTTTTTTCACTTAGCCGTAACCCTCTTCTCTCTCTCTCTTTTTTCTTTCTCTTTTTAATAACTTTAACTAATTAGGGTCTTTTTATAATTTTGAATGCAAATGATGCAATGAAATGCTATAAGATGCAAATGAATGCAAAAGGTATCGATCTCAATTCAATCTCATTTAGAAAACTTTATTTAGAAAAAGAATATCTTTACATATAAATGGATTACAAATACGCTTTCGCCCTAATGCCTAAAGTTTTAACAACAAAACAAACTCTTGGCCATGATCAGATTGTAGCTCATATTGGTGCTCAATATGTCAGCCTGTGCCACCAATGTCTGTAAATAATCAACTGCCTCCTGAGTTTGAGTTACGACCTCACCTGTAGGGTAATCCGTACAGCTAAGGGCACCTCCTCCAATACATGTGAAGTTGTTCTGATTATTTTGAGATAGATTAGCGAACAGGTAGGTATCCCGTTCTGCAGTGTGCTACCTTAAAATAATATCCTACATCTTCAATGTTTCTTGAGAGCTTTCAGATTTCTACCTACGCAGAGCATCCTGCCTCGGTACCTTCGCAGCATAGCTAATCTCTAAAGGTCTTTGTATGATACGGTCTTCTTTAATCACTTTCTTTCGCGCTTACTTGAGCTATCCAGGCCATCGGGGCTTGCATTTCCATTGTTTCTGATAAGTACAACAGTAAACTCAAGCTTGTTGTTTGGTAGCGGTCCTATAGTAAACGAGCTTTTTACCATCATAGGCAAAATTCTTTCCATCCAACTCATTTTTGTAGGTCTCATGCACTCTATCAATCATTTTCCTTCCAATACCCTTACCATCCACATGGCAACCCTCTTCATATGAAAGAAAAATGCCATAATGGTAGAAGTGTCCATCAATACTCCCACACTCACTTTGAATTGCTCATCTATCCTCCTGTCAACCAAATACTGCAAGTCCCCTTAGTTATTGTAGAACAACTGCTTGGCTTCATTACTCCATTGATCCCATATTTCCTTTAACTCCTGAAGATTATTTTGGGCCAGGCTGATGCGAGTGTAACCCCATAATTCTGATGTGTATCCTTCAGCATTTCCTTTGACCATTTATGGACGTTAACGTTGCCCTCTATTCTATCAAGAAGTCTGTTCTCCATAATAAAACTTTCTAACTTAGAAGCTGACCGTGAATCGATACCTTTTAAATGCAAAATGACATGCACAAAAGAAAGAAAATAGTCAGTATCATATGATATTAATAAACACAAAGATAACCTAAGTCTAATTCTATCTATATTGAGCTCTTACGGTTTTTCTATATGTGGTTTGTTTCTAAAGTTTGAAGTACCCAAACCAGCAGATTCCTCGATCCTCACCCATTATAGGCTCATTTGAATCGAGTTCAGTTCAGGGGAATACATTTCCTTCCGGCTACATGGAGATGAAAATCTCACGAAACCATAGGTACGGATGTATCCCGAAAGTGATCCAATATCCTGCATGGCGGTGAAAACCTCACGAAGGCGTAGCTTCTCACTCCCACTTAAGGGTGTGACCACAACGATCATGCAAATGCAATGCGTATCAGAATATAGCAACACATGCAATAATACAAACACATGTAATGCAAAGAGGATTAAATTTTAAAATTTTTAATTTCCGACATTAAGATAAGAGATAATCAATTACAGGGCTTGACTCTCTTATTAGTCCCCAGTGGAGTCACCAAGCTGTCGAAACCATTTTTAAATTGAGTTTTGGAAAATAGGAATCGACTTTAAGAAAAACGAAAACGGGAGTCGCCACCAATCTTTTTAGGTGTGATTGGATCACCTTATAAAATGTTTTGTTTTAAAACATTAGTTTTGGTCTACGAAAGTCGAGAAAATGGATTAGGAGTCGATTCATGCACGAGGAAGGGTTAGCACCCTCGTAACGCCCAAAAATTGGTACCTAATTAATTATCAAGTGTCTTTAATGTCGGAAATTTGAAAGTTTTAAGATGCAATCCTCTTTAGAATAATTTAATTTTGAAAATTAGGTTTCACTTGTTTCAAACGAGTCAAAACATCACATCCAATAAGTTAGGAAGCAATATTTTTTAGACATACGAAGCTAAGCTAGCCCCTTTTGAAAATCCCTATCTTACAACGACAAAACGCCATATCCAGTAAGTTAGGACACAACGCTTTGAAATTTCAAGACAGTTACTCGTATTTTGAAAACCTTAAAACATAGAAGGGTGCTTGACTATTCGAACTCAACTAGAAAAGTTGCAACCCAGTAAGTTTGGGCACTATCTTTCTCAAAGTTTTCAAATACCAAGCATTGCCGTTTTATTTGAAAATTTTGGAATCTAATTTTTATTGATGTATGAAGAATCATATAAAATAGAATATTGCAATAATAAGCAAATAAAACATGCATTTAAACTAAAAGAAAAACATAATACATGCAAAAATTATACAACAATATATATCATAAAATAGCACATAAAAGAAATAATTAAACATAGCATATAAAAAAATGAACCTATGCACAAATAAGATAAATGACATACACTAAAAAAATGAATAAATAGAACATTTAAAAATTATAAAAATATAATGCAATAGTTTAAAATACATGAAACGATAATATAATATATATACATGCATAGAAAATATATATTTGAAAATAAACTATATAAAAAGGTTAAATATTATAATATATAAAATACATAATCAAATGTATAAAAGATAGGAATAAATATACATATTTGAAAAATGAAGAAATTAAAATAAAAAAAAAGTTGAAAAACTAAGATAGACGAAGAATAAAATAAGAACAAACCATAGAGAGAGTAAGAACGCAAGAGGGAGAGAAATTTGAGTGAATGCTCTCAAGAATTCTTATTGCTTCCCAAAAATCAAGTGTGCTTTACAATGAAGGGAGAGGCCTCTATTTATAGTTGAGCCTCCCCAAATCCAACGGTACAGATCAATTACATCAACGGTTAAGATTAAAGGATATCTACAAATTAAATCTCCAAGATTACAAAATCATATCTTCTAAGATTGTATATCATATCTAAGATTGCAGTCATATCTAAGATTGTATCATATCTAAGATTGCAATCATATCTAAGATTGTATCATATCTAAGATTGCATATCATATCTAAGATTGCATATCATTGGAGATTATATTTCCATATGAGCCAAGCTTGTATATGGACCTTAAATCTTTTCAAGTAAGGGGCCATTCCGATCAGGCCAAATTATATTTGTAATTCTGGACTGAACTTTGGACTTCATTTTTTTTTTTGGGGTTTGTTATTTTTTTTGTTTTTAGACTTATTTCTGGGCCCGGGCAAAATTGAGTGCCTACACCTATCTCAAAATGACAAAATGCTACATCCAGTAAGTTAGGACACAATGCTTTGAAATTCCAAGACAGTTGCTCGTATTTTGAAAATCTTAAAAACTTAGAAGGGTACTTGATTATTCGAACTCAACGAGGAAAAATTGTAACCCAATAAGTTAGGGCACTATTTTTCTCGAAGCTTCCAAACACCAAGCATTGCCTTTTTATTTTTTTTGAAACTTTGAGGTCTCGTTTTTAAAATCGATGCATGAAGGAGCATATTAACATAACATATGAGATAAAATATTATAATAATAGCACAACAGCATAAATATTATGTGCTAATCAATACATATAAGAAATAAAACATGATAAAAAGAAAGATATACATAAAATGCAACACATACTCAAGAAGAATAGGTAAAAACCTATAAACATGTAATTTAACATATATTTAAACATATAAATGATGCGAGATATACATATATATAAAAAAATACGCATTTTAAAGTAAATTATAAAAGTCTAAGATATATAAAATACATAACATAGCAATAATACATTAATTCCAAAGTAAAGACAAATATTGTATAATAATAAAAACATAAGTTTTTTAAAAAATGTATGTATAATATAAACAATTGATAAATAGCATGAGCATATAAAATGTGATATTTGATAATAGATCTAAAATATAATATATAATAATAATACATTTATTTAAAATATATAAAATATATTGGTTTTAAGAAAATAATATATAAAATATCAAATATGTAAAAGAATTTATATTTATAATAAAATAATTATATAATATATATATATATATATATATATATAAGTTTAGAATGATATGAAATAAGTAATTAATGATGAAATATACGTATTATACAAATTATTATATAATAATATCTTCAAAATGTGTAATAATAGAATATAAGTAAAATAATTATTAACATGTAAATAAAATTAAGTATATAATACAAGTTAAAACTTTTAATGATATTAATATATATAAATAAAAATATATAATAGTATAAAAATGACATAATAATATAAAATAATTATAATATATAATATAAAGTATATATGTAAAAATAATATATATAATTAATATATAATACAAGTAAAAACATAATAATGATATAATAATGTAAAATAATAATAATTTATGAAAAATATTATACAATAAGTAATAGTAATATGAATAACCTATCGTAAAATAATTATATAATATAAAAATAAGGTTGAAAATAGAACACATAACAATATCAAAATTTTATATATAATAACAATAGAAATAAATATATATAGGATTAGATTTGGAGTTCAATAAAATTACAGGGGCAAATTTAAAAATAAAGCTGAATTAAGGTCCTAATTAAAACACGCGTAAAATGAAAGGGATTCATTGGGCAAATCGCCCTATTCCCAAAATGGCAGCGTTTTAATCCAGGTCTTAAAATAGCTATTGCAGGGACAAAATTAAAACTAAAACAAAATAATAGGGCCAAATCATAAATGAAATAAAGCGTAATTATAAACACAAAGAAAAGTGGAAGAACCGATTGAGTCATTAACCCAATCTTCAAAAACACGCGGATCCTCCCCGGGCAATCGGGTCAACGCGCAAATCTTGTGCCTAGAAACGACGTCATTTTTATACTTATTGGATTATGCCAAAACGGCGCCGTCTCATTTATGCTATATAAGTCACATTTAAAGCTTTAAAATCATTTTTTACACCAGTCTAAAAAAAAACTTAAAACACTCTGCAGGGGGGAGAGAGAGCCTAGCTCTGGCATCCGGCTACAGTGCAGTGCTTGCACACGCGCTTCACGCACCGTCGCACGCGGTGGTCTGAAGGTTCAAAAACCTTCCTCCTTCCATAGGTAACCTCTTTCCTTTTAAACGTTACTTTTTTCTTAAAAAAAAAAACAAGAACGATTCATATCTTCGTAGAAAAGAACACAAAGTATGGAAAATAATCACCTTCTGAAATATTATTACAGATGTTTTGTGTACAATATTTTTGTGATGTGTTTTTCTCTGTCTTTTTTTATGTATTCTCTCTGTATCTATCTATCTGTGTTTTTTACAGACTTGAGAAAAGGCTTTATAGCCTTGATTTACTGCCTATTTTGGAAAGAAATCAAAAGATTTCTTTGTTCTAATCTATTTACTAGAGTCTCGCTTTGATTTCCTTCATTTTCTTGCAGGTACCCTGAAGATCTTGGTGATGGAAGGGTTGCTGGCGTTGATGGAGGCCTGAAGTCTAGTGGTGAGGCGCTGATTACGGAGGCAGAGCCTTGAATGGTGGCCTTGATTCGGGAGCTGGACAGACGCTCCCTGAACCTTCCAGAACCTGTTGCGGCGCGAGGAGAAAGAGCTAGGGTTAGAAACCCTAGCTGGTAATTTTAGGTTTTGGGCCTTTGTGAGTTTGGGTCTGTAATGGGTAGGGGTGATTTAGATCTGTTAGGTCGGATTAGGTATTGGGTCTGTGCATTTGGGCTACGGGACTGCTTTGGGGTTTTGGATAGTGACAGTGGGCCTGCTGGGTGTAACGGGTCTGTTGGGTTTAGGCTAAATGGGTCTATTGTTTTTTACATTTGTAAAAGGACTGTTAAAAAAAATTTTATTATTATTTATTTTTTTGATAGTTTGGATTGTGCCTTGGCTTCCAATGGGCCGGGCAAAATTGAGGTATTATAGCTGCCCCTCTTTGCTCGTTGCTGTGTAACAGGAATAGAGCAAAGATATAAAAGAACCAATTTTGCTCTGGCTCGCCGAGTCTTGAATTCTTTAATCTGCTCCCCGTTGAATACAGAGATGCCAAATCATCTTCTTCGATTTGTTCTCTGACCATACAGAGATGCCAAATCATCTTAGGTTTGCTTCAGCGTAAGCATGCGAAAGTCAAATCAGCTATGTCTTTGATTCTCTCCTTGTAAGCCCAAGGATGCCAAATCATCTTGGATCTTATTTGAGAATATCTGAGGGTCAAATCTGCTATGTCCTCGATTTGTTCCTTGTAAACACAAGAATACCAAATTATCTTGGATCTATTTGAGAACATCTGAGAGTCAAATCTGTTATGTCCTCGATTTATTCCTTGTAAATACAAGAATACCAAATCATCTTGGATCTGTTTGAGAACATCTAAGAGTCAAATCTGCTATGTCCTCGATTTGTTCCTTGTAAACACAAGAATGCCAAATCATCTTGCATCTGCTTCAGTATAAACATCTAAAGGTTAGATCTGCTATGTGTCTGCTCTCTGTCGAATATGGAGACGCCAAACTTCGATTTGTTCTCTGATAATACAGAGATGCCAAATCATCTTAGATTTGCTTTAATGTAAACATGTAAAAGTTAAATCAGCTATATCTTCGATTTGTTCCTTGTAAACACAAGGATACCAAATCATTTTGGATCTACTTCAGTATGAATATTTGAAGGTGAGATCTGCCATATATCTGCTCCCCCATCGAAATGGAGATGCCAGACTTCGATTTGTTCTCTGACAAATATAGAGATGCCAAATCATCTTAGATTTGCTTTAACGTAAACACGTAAAAGTCAAATCAGCTATGTCTTTGATTTGTTTCTTGTAAACACAAGGATACCAAATCATCTTGGATCTACTTCAGTATGAATATATGAAGGTGAGATCTGCTATGCTGTGGCTTATTACCCTACTACTTAGGGGATTAAGGCGCGTTCTCTTTGATAACCTATAGAATGATTATGCCTGATAATTAGGATGCCATGATCGAAGTGAGTCGAATGTTCCTAATTAAACATGTTATGAATACGACCCCTATCCTAGACGTCATCACTCATTTGTTCTTTCTTTTCTCAAAGTATTACTCTTGCTCAGCCTATAGGCCTGTACCCTTCCTCAAATGCTATGATCTACTGAGGACGTCTATGAGATAATTTTCCCTAGAATTGAATAGTTGGTTTTGTCCATTTTCCTTTTAGACCAGAAGAAAGAAATTCCTCGAGTTCCTTCATCCCTTACTTATGTGAATTTCCTGAACAATTGTCTTGTTTTAGTTTCTTGCATTATCTAGAAATTCCCAAAGTAATGCGCAAAACTTCGTTTGTGAAGATATTTTAGTTCATCTATCATTATTTCAATGCAACATACTTAAGGAATGATGGAAAATGAATAAATCTTTAAGAATAATTGGATTTGAATGAATTGTCAAAAATACAAAGGAGATAAATCTGATAGCATATCTTTGAGAAGAAATAGAATCTAAAGATAGCAAACAAGATAAAAGCTAGATGCTCCAGATATCGCCGCTTGAGCGTCTATACACCAGCTCCATGAAATCTTTCTTGAGTTCGACATATGTTTAAAGAATCTAAAGTACTTTGTTTATGCCCCAATATATGACGTGCTTCACTCTTTGTCGAATCCGGTATAGTAAGGTTACTGCATGACTTTCCAAATTTGAGCTACCCTTTCGACTTTTCAACTCAAAACCCTTTTGGTCTCAAGGCGCCCTTTGCGGGTTTTCACCTTAGCCTCTCCATTTTTTCTTTTTTTTTCTTATTTCTTTTTCTTTTTTTCTTTTCTTTTTTCCTTTTTTTCTTTTCTTTTTTTTTTTGAAATAGAAGTCCCAAAGTGCCCTTTGCGGGTTTTCACCTTGGCTTCCCTTCTCCTTCAGACAAAGTACTCCTTGACCGAGTCCGAATTCACTGGATCAAATAAATTCTTCCTATCCATTTCTTGTCAAAATCAGTGCACCTCTATAGAAATCCCTCTTCACAACATATGGCCCTTCCCAATTCGGCATCCTTTTGCATGGGAACGATCTCTTTCAGCACAAGATTTCCTTTATGAAATTCTTTTGGACGAACCTTCTTTGTCATAAGTCTGTGTCATCATCTTTGGTACATTTGCTTAGGATGAATACTTTCAAGTTAAGTTTACTAGAGGTATTCAATTCTTGACTCCATCAAAGCTTGGAGGAAAAATCTTGATTCATAAACCCATGAGAAAGGGATTGCCCCAGCAGCAGTCCTGGCTGTTGTTTGTCAAACCCTACAAAAAGATGGTTCAATGATTCTCAGCAGACAAGAATGAAGTTGCTGACTTTATCCTTCAACCTGGAAAGTTGAGGTACAGAGATTACTCTCGGAGCATACATCCCACCATGACTCGATGATGTTTCCAAAGCATCCCTAATCTTCATAAATTGCCCCCAACTGTGAAGCTGCCAAATGAGCGTAGCAAATAGGAGCCACAACAAATATGGCTGTGGTGCTCCTTTGATACATATAGGATAGAGAATGAACAAACTCTTGCAGATCATCAGCCGAAAACTCAGCCTGGACTAAGAGAACATGATAGTGGGTCTGCCTCATGATTCCAATCATTCCAGCATGGGTACCAAGTTAAAAATCATTATTCTTTAGATGGCATACTTTGTTGTCAATGACAGTACCATGTAGCACATTGTTAGGAGATCCCTGCTCAAAAAACTTGGTATGATGGTTTTTCATACAACAATAACCACAATCCTTAGGGTTCCACTTCTCGTCAAGGAACTTGCAAGCCTCAATAACTTGATCAAAACTTGATTGAATTGAGACTCGCTAACCCCATCCCTGAAAATAATGATTTGATCAGGTTTCCTCTTCCCTGAACTTGTATAAGAGAGCTTCCTTCATGATACCGTCATCCACTTTGTTAGAAACTGGTTTTGAAGAAAGAATCTATCATTTTAAGCTTCAGAGACTGTGTACGACCTGATGCCCCATAGCTAGAAATCAATGGCCACCACCTGGAGCTAACCATCGCAACTATTGATGGCACATCAGACTGCTCAGGAAAGCCAAACAATGCACCCATTCCAAGGATGATGGTTGGAACCTTTGAAACAACTGGAATTGAAGGTGTTTGCCCTAGCGTAAGTATAGAAAGTAGGTGGTAGTTTCTTATGCCAATTTTTACTAGTCTCGGTCATCTTCTGTAATTTGTTTTTTCTTCTTTTTTCTTTTCTTTTGGCAACCTTTGTTGTACTGTGGTATGGCGCATTATCTTTGAAAAGACTGCAAACTTTTGGCATTATGCAGTTATATATAATCTTTTTTGTTTTTTTGAAATGGATGACTTGTGACTTTGTAATATTGGCATATGAAGCTATCTCGCCCTCTTAATGGAGTAGTTGACATCCACAAAGATGAGTCATTGTCGACTTGAGAACTTTTTGTGAGCTCGGGCCCATAACATACATGCCCCATAAGTCTTGACTCCTTTAAATTTGGCATTCATTGTACAACTGATGCGATCCCTTTCCATGGTGGACCAACAGTGCCCCAAAACCTCATGTTTATCCTGGCAATTGCAAATTCTCCTGCATGTGTCTTTGGACCACATTTTTGAATTCCCATAATAGTCTCAACAAGGTCTTGTTTTGTCTCCTCAGCTAATTCCAATTTCAC
The DNA here is from genome assembly GCA_025698475.1 of Gossypium anomalum. Lineage (NCBI taxonomy): Eukaryota > Viridiplantae > Streptophyta > Magnoliopsida > Malvales > Malvaceae > Gossypium > Gossypium anomalum. Next base: position 1,962,752 of record CM046957.1, on the reverse strand, counting down.
AATCTTTCCTTCCTCTAAGGCTATATTTCCTACCACCATTTCATGGGGTAAAAACCATTTTCAACAAATTCAGAAACAAGTCACAATTTCTGTCACCTTCAAAGTACTAAGATTCCTCTAAACACATATCGCACTCAAAAGGAACTCTGAATCTGTAGTATCGTTGCCCGTGTCATTGATGTCTAGGGATCTATGATAGGCACACAAAAGAATATTCAAGGAATAAATGAATTCAAGAATGACTATTTACATGAAATGAAAATTTATAAAGAATGTCAAAGGTCAAAAGAATCAGAATGAAAGAATATTTACTTGGATAAATAATAAAAGTATGTTTTATTGAAAATAAAAATGTCTGAACATGAGCGCACTTCTCAAAAGAAATCTCATTACTCCTAGGCTTTAGAGCAACAAGAGTGTTCTGAATATTACTCCGTAAAATTCCTAAAGATTACAGGAAGTTCTTCTGCAGTCCAATTGTTTAAAGAACTTCCCGGTTCGTAAGGGTGAATGCCCTCAAGGTTTCTTTGTTCAGTCCTTTCCTCATGTATGATATTGATAGAATGATTTTCATTTCCAAACACCCCCTTCTCCGGGTAAGCTATCCCTCCTGGCACAAAAGTCGGGGATATGTAAGGGAACGTCATTAATTTCCATTCAACTTCTTTTTCACTTAGCCGTGACCCTCTTCTCTCTATCTCTTTTTCTTTCTCTTTTTAATAACTTTAACTAATTAGGGTCTTTTATAATTTTGAATGCTAATGATGCAATGAAATGCTATAAGATGCAAATGAATGCAAAAGGTATCGATCTCGATTTAATCTCATTTAGAAAACTTTATTTAGAAAAAGAATATCTTTACATATAAATGGATTACAAATACGCTTTCGCCCTAATGCCCAAAGTTTTAACTCTATCTAATAAAAGGGCTAACTCTCAACCTACATCTGACGATGACTCATGCATCATACTCAATACGTCAGCTCGTACTGCCAAGTCTCAAACGTGTTCAGCTACCTCTCGGATCTGAATTATGGCTTCTCCAATAAGGTAATCTTTATCTCTGACTTGTTCTTTAGACTGGCACAGTTCTCCCTTTAAATGATCCTCTCGTGCCTCAAGCTGCTCGATAAAAAGCTTACTATCTTGCAATGCTGATTCCAACTCCTCAACTTTGCCTTTTAGCTTCTTTACCTCTACCATGGAATCACGCCTTCATTGCAGATGAAGGGATCTCCCAAGCTCAGTCACCCTAATTTTTAACCCTTGATTTTTTTTCTCTAAGGTCAAATTCTGTAATTTCACCTCTTGGAACTTCCTCTCCCAATATTCGGCTTTAGACTTTTCCCCTCGGACCTCTTTCTGCAACTGATCTGAAGACCCTCCTATTCCTGCTCTCTTCAAGGATACTTGTGCCCTTTTGTAGTGTTCTTTTAAATCATCTCGATCTTCCTTTATCTTTCTCTTTTCCTTCTTTACCATCTTGACCTCCATCTTTTGCACATTGATGTCTCGAGCTTTGCTATCCTCTTCTCGAGCTCCAAGTTCTTTCTCTCAAACTCTTGCTTCATAATTTCTAACTCTGAGGGTGTCACTTGTAAATATTCCTCCATCAGTCGAGCTCCTTCCACGCTTGGCTTAGGGATGTTACCATTAATCCTTCTATCTCTCCACTCAACGTACTCCAGAGTCGTAGCAGGGCTAATAGCTACTCCCTTTAATCGACAAGTTTTGTTCCAAGTATTAGAGATCTCACTGACCTTCCTCTTGTAGTCGGCTCCTCTATACGCAAACTCACTCTGAACCAACCCGTAAATTGACAGTATGAGCTGTCTCAATCCATGTTGCCTCAACACAAGCAAAGGGGCATAACCAATGGCACCCCAAATTCCCAATAAAGGGACCCAATCAAAGCTACCGCATCGATAAAGTATCTCGCCAGGAACCATCCATGGAGCTCTCCACTCAACATCCCCCGACTGAAGGTTCCGAAGTAAAGCTATCCAATTTTCTTCTGGCACATCCACTTTCCTAAATTATGCTACTATATCTTTTAGCGGGGAGTAGTTCTCAAAAAAAACCCGACAAACAATCCCATCGATCAATCGAAAGTGACTGTAAAACTAAGCCATGAGTAACTGAGCACACCCTATAAACCTGCCTGCACCAGTCTTCATACACATACTTAAAGACCTGAATGTCTCTGCCAAAATCGCAGGAACAGAAGTGACCCTTTTACTGAGTCGATGAAAAAGATCTGTGGTCGCCTCGTCTACATATCCCAAAGCCCTAGGGAAAACCATCAATCCATACAAACTTAAGGCAAAAATGTCTACCTTCTTTGTCTCATCGAGGTGTGTCAAAATCAAATCTTTCAAAGCATCCCACGAAATGCACTTGCACTCACCCTTTTCTTTAATTCTGGCCGTGATCCATTGCTCGCTCATCCCCGTAATAGTCATTAATTTCTTCCAAAAGGTAGGGACACAAGCAGCTCGAGAATAAATCTTGTCGCTTTGAAACCTGGGACAACGAAGTAAGGCAGTGTACTCCTCCACGGTAGGTACCAAGTCTACTTCCCCAAAAGTGAAACAACTATACGCCGAATTTCAAAACTGGGCAAGGGCTCGGAACAAGTGCTCATTTACCTGAAAATCAAGCAAGTAAGGTAGATCTCCATAATTATCATAGAATAACTGCTTGGTCTCATTGCCCTACTGATCCCAAATTTCCTTAAGCTCTTGAATATTATTCTGTGTGACACTAATAAGAGTATAATCTGACAACTCTGACACGTATCCCATAGTTATGCTGTCTCCCTTTTCTAGATGAGTTTGCTCAGACCATATATGAACATCGGCGTTGCCTTCCATTCTATCAAGAAGTCCGTTCTCCATAACAAAACTTCCTAACTTAGAGACTAACCGTGAATCGATACCTTTGTAAATGCAAAAATGTCATGCAAACAAAAGAAAAGAAATAGTCAGTATCACATGATATCAATAAATCTTAATGATAATAAGGGTAATATCTATGGTTTAACTCTAACTAAGTTGGGCTCTTACGGTTTTTTTCTATATGAGGTTGGTTCTAAAGTTTGAGGTACCTGAACCAGCAGATTCCTCGACCCTCACCCATTATAGGCTCATTCGAATCGAGTTCAGTTTAGGGGGACACATTTCCCTATGGCTACACGGAGATGAAAATCTCACGAAACCATAGGTACGGATGTATCTCGAAAGTGATCCACTATCCTGCACGGAGGTGAAAACCTCACGAAGGCGTAGCTTCTCACTCCCACTTAAGGGTGTGACCGCAACGGTCATGCAAATGCAATGCGTATTTGAATATAGCAACACATGTAATAATACAAACACATGTAATGCAGAGAGGATTAAATTTTAAAATTTTTAATTTCCAACATTAAGACAAGAGATAATTAATTACACGGCTTGACTCTCTTATTGGAGTCCCCAGCGGAGTCGCCAAGCTGTCGAGACCATTTTAAAATCGAGTTTCAGAAAATGGGAATGGACTTTAAGAAAAACGAAAACGGGAGTCGCCACCAATCTTTTTAGGTGTGATTGGATCACCTTATAAAATGCTTTGTTTTAAAACATTAATTTTGGTCTACGAAAGTTGAGAAAACGGATTCGGGAGTCGATGCACGTGCGAGGAAGGGTTAGCACCCTCATAACTTTAAAAAATTGGTACCTAATTGATTATCAAATATCTTTAAGGTCAGAAATTAAAATTTTAAGATGCAATCCTCTTTAAAACATTTTGATTCTTTTGAAAATTGGGGTTCGCTTGTATCGAAATATTGATACTAAGTTAGCCTTTTTGGAAATCCCTATCTCGAAACGACAAAACGCTACATCCAGTAAGTTAGGACACAATGCTTTGAAATTCCAAGACAGTTGCTCGTATTTTGAAAATCTTAAAAACTTAGAAGGGTACTTGATTATTCGAACTAAACGAGGAAAAATTGCAACCCAATAAGTTAGGGCACTATTTTTCTCGAAGCTTCCAAACACCAAGCATTGCCTTTTTATTTTTTTTGAAACTTTGAGGTCTCGTTTTTAAAATCGATGCATGAAGGAGCATATTAACATAACATACGAGATAAAATATTATAATAATAGCACAACAGCATAAATATTATGTGCTAATCAATACATATAAGAAATAAAACATGATAAAAAGAAAGATATTCATAAAATGCAACACATACTCAAGAAGAATAGGTAAAAACCTATAAACATGTAATTCAACATATATTTAAACATATAAATGATACAAGATATACATATGTATAAAAAAATATGCATTTGAAAGTAAATTATAAAAGTCTAAGATATATAAAATACATAACATAGCAATAATACATTAATTCCAAAGTAAAGACAAATATTGTATAATAATAATAACATAAGTTTTTTAAAAAATGTATGTATAATATAAACAATTGATAAATAGCATGAGCATATAAAATGTGATATTTAATAATAGATCTAAAATATAATATATAACAAAAATACATTTATTTAAAATATATAAAATATATTGGTTTTAAGAAAATAATAAATAAAATATCAAATATGTAAAAGAATTTATATTTATAATAAAATAATTATATAATATATATATATATAAATATAAGTTTAGAATGATATGAAATAAGCAATTAATGATGAAATATACGTATTATACAAATTATTATATCATAATATCTTCAAAATGTGTAATAATAGAATATAAGTAAAATAATTATTAATATGTAAATAAAATTAAGTATATAATACAAGTAAAAACATAATAATGATATAATAATGTAAAATAATAATAATTTATGAAAAATATTATACAATAAGTAATAGTAATATGAATAACATATAGTAAAATAATTATATAATATAAAAATAAGGTTGAAAATAGAACACATAACAATATCAAAAATTTATATATAATAATAATAGAAATAAATATATATAGGATTAGATTTGAAGTTCAATAAAATTACAGGGGCAAATTTAAAAATAAAGCTGAATTAAGGTCCTAATTAAAACACGTGTAAAATGAAAGGGATTCATTGGGCAAATCGCCCTATTCCCAAAACTGCAGCGTAAAATATCTATTACAGGGACAAAATTAAAACTAAAACAAAATAATAGGGCCAAATCATAAATGAAATAAAGCGTAATTATAAACACAAAGAAAAGTGGAAGGACCGATTGAGTAATTAACCCAATCTTCAAAAACATGCGGATCCTCCCTAGGCAATCGGGTCAACGCGCGGATCCTGTGCCTGGAAACGACGTCGTTTTTATACTTATTGGATTAAGCCAAAACGGCGCCGTCTCATTTATGCTATATAAGTCACATTTAAAGCTTTAAAATCATTTTTTACACTGGTCTAAAAAAAAACTTAAAATACTCTGCAGAGAGGGAAAGAGAGAGCCCAGCTCTGGCATCCGGCTACAGTGTAGTGCTTGCACACGCGCTTCACGCGCCGTCGTATGCGGTGGTCTGAAGGTTCAAAAACCTTCCTCCTTCCACAGGTAACCTCTTTCCTTTTAAACGTTACTTTTTTCTTAAAAAAAAAACAAGAACGATTCATATCTTCGTAGAAAAGAACACAAAGTATGGAAAATAATCGCCTTCTGAAATATTATTGCAGATGTTTTGTGTACAATATTTTTGTGATGTGTTTTTCTCTGTCTTTTTTTGTGTATTCTCTCTGTATCTATCTATCTGTGTTTTTTACAGACTTGAGAAAAGGCTTTATAGCCTTGATTTACTGCCTATTTTGGAAAGAAATTGAAAGATTTCTCTGTTCTAATCTATTTACTATAGTCTCGCTTTGATTTCCTTCCTTTTCTTGCAGGTACCCCGAAGATCTTGGTGATGGAAGGGTTGCAGGCGTTGATGGAGGCCTGAAGTCTGGTGGTGAGGCGCTGATTACGGAGGCAGAGCCTTGAATGGTGGCCTCGATTCGGGAGCTGGACAGACGCTCCCTGAACCTTCTAGAACCTGTTGCGGTGCGAGGAGAAAGAGCTAGGGTTGGAAACCCTAGCTGGTAATTTTAGGTTTTGGGCCTCTGTGAGTTTGGGTCTGTAATGGGTAGGGGTGATTTAGATCTGTTAGGTCGGGTTAGGTATTGGGTCTATGCATTTGGGCTACGGGACTACTTTGGGGTTTTGGATAGTGACAGTGGGCCTGCTGGGTGTAACGGGTCTGTTGGGTTTAGGCTAAATGGGTCTATTGTTTTTTACATTTATAAAAGGACTGCTAAAAAAACTTTTATTATTATTTATTTTTTTAATATTTTGGATTGTGCCTTGGCTTCCAATGGGCCGGGCAAAATTGAGGTATTACAGTTATAAGTATCAATATGATTACTAATAAATTTGGTTTAATTTACTATTTACAAATAAAAATTCAAGTATAAACAAACATTAACTATTAAATTAGATTTTATAACAAATAAAAGTTAAACAAACCTAATAAAAAATAGAACAAAATCTTAATATAGTATTATGAGGTGTTAAAGGTTCAATTTTAGTTCATAAGAAAAGCACTTCTCTTACATACAGATATTATATATATATATATCAATCTTTTAATAAAAAAGATAACAAGTAATAAGGAACTATTAAAAAGCAAAAGTGAAAGATGGCATGCCAAGATCTTCTTGTTGTTGTTGCGCTTGTTTTCATGGTTGTTGTTGGGGCATTTGCTGTCGAATCGTCACCTTCACCAGTCCTTTCCGAGGTATCTTCACCTTCGAAGTCACCATCTCCTTCTTCTCTGGCTTCTTCCCCCAAGCCCCCCTCCATTAAGTCACCGTCGCAATCCTCCAATGGCTCCTCTTTTTCACCATCAAATTCCAACGAAGGAGTACCCAAGTCATCTCATCCTGGAGCCCCAAATAGCTCTTCAAGCTCTTCATCCCCTAGCCCTAGTCAAAGCGACAACCCTAACACCAACAAAGGATACTCTTCTGAGGTTGAGTCTCCAGAAGACGTCTCATCCCCTCCTTTACCAGCTGCCAATGATGAAGTTTCTAACTCCCCTTCTCCTAGCCCTAAAAGTACAAGTGATGTTATCGATAGTGAAACTCCTGCACTAGCACCAGCCCCCTCTAATGCCATTGAAATAAAGGCCACCACTTGCATTGTCGGTGTTGTAACTATTGTCGGATTCTTCCTCTTTGAAGCTTATCATGCATAAGTTCATGGAAGGCCTTGAGATGTGCTTTCTAGTTAATTTTAATTTTTATTAAAAAAAGTCATATGTATATGCTAATTAAAATTGTACTCTTGAGGCCTGAAATAAAATTTATAATATATATATTTTAATTAATGTACTAATAGTGAATCAAAACCCGTTAACATCTGGCATCACATAAGTGCTGATCACTAATTAAGCTTGTTTAAGAATTTTCATACTTAAGGTCGAACTTGAGGTAGATAAAGCTTGTTCGTATTCAAGCTCAAGCTTAGCCTAATAATTAATTTTAGAGTTAATAATATATATTAAAGATTATAACAAATTTTAATAATCTAAAAACATTTAAAATATATATTAAAAATGAAAGGCTCGATAAGGCTCACGAGCTATTCAAGCGAGTATTTCTAAGCTTGAATTTTACTCAATTGATAGCTAATACTCGGCTCAATAATCATCGAATCAAGTTCAAGGTTTTTTTTTTAATCAAATTCATTCTAGTGAATGCTATCTTTGAAGATTTTTGCTTAATGATCCTAAGCTTGAAATGTTAGTTTGAAATGCAAAGTATAGAAAATAGATGAAATGGTGAGTTGAATTAGATGGTGGATTGAATATGATATAGATTTTGCTATATACATGTAATTTTCTTGATTGTAATTTTTTTTTGTACCCTAATACCTCGTTTTATATTGTGTATACATGTTTTTGTATAGGTGACTATGAATCATAAAGGTGTAAATTGGTTGGTTTGTTTGGAAACTTGAAATAGCTATAAAGTGGCTCAAATGTTATCAAAAACAGAGCCCACATCCCGGTGAGCAATCTTCCTCGTCGCAACGGTAGTTGACATGACTCATGTCACAATGTGACGAATTGTTTGGTGATGTCACGACGTCAGACCTGAGATTTTGAAACTTTACAATTTGGTCCTATTTCATGCTCGGCTTAACAAAAGAGATATTTTAAACTCGATGAAGACTCAAATTTGATTATGTATCATACTGTGAAATCATGTATAATTGAATCTAGCTACTCCAGCAAAAAATGTGATATCATGTAGCTCGGACTCGATGATTGGGTCGGACGATGAGTGTTACACACTGGGTATTTTGGCAAAAGAAAGAGGAGGAGAGTAGGTTTTAACAAAGAGCTTCAAGTGCTATAGAATGAAAGAAAGAAAGAAAAAGTATAAAATATGAAAATAGGTCTGACCAAGTTGGCAACTTGAATATTGAAGCTAAAGCCCATTTTCCCCCAAATACTTAAGCTTACAAATATTTAAGAAAAAAACCTTAAACAGGTCTACAAGTGATCTATTCACCCACGATCAACCATACAAGCAAGCAAGTTCTAGATAAGTTCAACCATACAAATCACTCTATTCATGTAAACTCAACATTTGAGAGATCATGAAATAAGCATTGAGACTTCAGCTTTTCTTTCGTAATAATATGAACTCAAAACCCATGTTTCTTTCCATTTAATGGAACCATTGAAGCATATAGAATATGATAAATAATTAGATATTAGACAAGGCATGGAAGATACAAAATATAACAAAGTTAACTTAATAAAAGAATTTACTTTTAATTTAAAATTTTAGTTGTATTTTATTTATATTTTGAATTTAAATTTAAAATTTTATATATTATAATATTATATATAAACTGAGAAAAATAAAATAAAATAAAGAACACACAGATTTTAGGTGGAAACCCTTTCAGGAAAAAACCACGGGTAGAGGAGAAGAAAATTCACTATGTCGAATTCGAATTAATTACAAGAGGAATAGACTATGTCTATTTATAGGCTTGTAAATTCATATTCTAGTAAGACTAAAACACCTTATTCTAATCAATATCAAATAGATGGAATTTAATAAGGTTTAAAAAATCTTATTCTAAAATAAAATAAAAGAAGTGTAATTCTATATGGATACTTTTTTTATTTTATTTTACCACTGTATTTTATTTAAATAAGGATTCGAGTCACTTAATTCTAACAATCTCCACCTTGACACGAATTCTCAATGAACAAGTCTAAGCAATGCTCAAACTTGGTTATAGGAAGTGACTTAGTCATCATATCTGCAGGATTTTCATGAGTACTATTTTTTCTCACAACAATATCACCATGAGCAATAATATCACGAACAAAATGATACCGAACATCAATGTGTTTTGTTCTCTCATAAAACATTTGATCTTTTGTAAGAAAGGTGGCACTCTGACTGTCACAAAATACTGTGCAGATTTGAAGGTCTTTATTGAGTTCACTAAAGAGTCCCTTCAACCAAATAGCTTCTTTACAAGCCTCAGTAATCGCCATGTAATCAGCTTCAGTGGTAGACAAAGCGACTGTAGTTTGCAAAGTGGCTTTTCAACTTATTGCACAACCTCCGATTGTAAAGACATAACCTGTGAGAGATTTTCTTCCATTAAGGTATCTAGCAAAATCAACATCAACATACCCAATGACTTCATCTTCAGTTCTTCCAAACTTAAGCAAACATCAGTAGTACCTTGTAAGTATCTTAAAATCCACTGAACTGCTTTCCAGTGTTCTTTATCGGGATTCGCCATATATCTGCTAACTGCACTGACTACATATGATAAATTTGGACGTGAACAAACCATAGCATACATAAGAGATCCCACTGCACTAGAGTATGGAACATGTGACATGTACTCAATCTCATCATCTGATTGTGGAGACAAAGCTGATGAAAGTCTAAAAAATTTGCTAAAGGAGTACTAACAGCTTAGCACTCTGCATATTGAACTCGCAAAGAACTTTCTCAATGTACCCCTTTGACTTAGGTACAATTTACTTGTTTTTCTATCTCTGAGAATCTCTATACCAAGTATCTTCTTTGCTGGTCCCAAATCTTTCATCTCAAATTCTTCACTTAGTTAGGCTTTGACCTTTCTTATCTCTCTTTTATCTTTTGCTGCTATCAACATGTCATCAATGTAAAGAACTAGATACACAAAAGAACCATCACTATTTTTCTTAAAGTAAACACAACTGTCAAAACTACTTCTTTTGAAATCATGAGAACCTCTTGTACGACTACCTTAGTGACTGTTTCAAACCGTAAAGGGACTTTTTCAGCAAACAAACATAGTCCTCTTTTTCTGAGACTGTAAAACTCTCTGGTTGTTGCATGTAAATATCCTCTTCAAGTTCTCCATGCAAAAATACAGTTTTTACATCTAACTACTCAAGCTCTAAATCATGCATGGCCACAATACCAAGCAAAGCTCGAATCGAACTATGCTTCACAACTGGGGAGAACACATCTGTGAAGTCCACTCCTGGAATTTGACTGTAACCCTTTGCAACAAACCTTGCTTTATATCTGGGTTCTTCAACTCCTAAAGTCCCTCCTTTCTTTTTAAACACCTTTACAACGAACAGTCTTCTTACCTTTAGGAAGTTTCACAAGATCCCATGTTTTGTTTTTGTGGAGTGATTCCATCTCCTCTTGCATAGCAAACATCCATTTTTCTGAGTCTTCATAGCTAATCGGCTTAGAATAATTAGATGGCTCTTGATTCGCATCTATATCTTCAACCACATTTAAAGCATAAGCAACTAGATCAGCCTCAGCATACTTCTTTGGAGGTTTAATTTCTCTTCTAGTTCTATTTTTGGCGATAGAGTATTGCGGCGAAGAAGCAAATCTATTCTCAATTTTTGTACTGGCTTGAGGAGTCGACTCTGTATTAATCTGATGCTCCACTTACTTTTGATTTTCTTTATCGGAAGAGTCTTTAAGAGATAAGTTAGGTAGCATAGCAGTTTCATAAAAAACAACATCTCTGCTAATCACAACTTTTCTATTTTCAAGACACCATAACTTATACCCTTTTACACCAGCTTTATAACCAAGAAAAACATATTTAATGGATCTCGGTTCCAATTTTCCATAATCAACATGAGCATACGCAAGACACCCAAAGATTTTTAAATCAGAATAATTAGCAGGATTACCAAACCATACCTCTTATGGAGTCTTTTTCTCAATGGCAACAGATGGAGATCGGTTGATCAAAAAACATGCAGTAGAGGCTGCTTTGCCCAAAATAACTTCGGTAAGTTGGCATTTGACAACATACATCGAACCTTTACCATGATCATTCTATTCATTTTTTCTGCAACACTGTTTTGCTGTAGAGTATGATGAAATGTCAAGTGTCTCACTATCCCTTCTGACTTGCACAATCTATTAAACTCATCAGAACAGAACTCTAAGCCATTATCTGTGCGGAGGTATTTTATCTATTTTCCCGTCTATTTTTCAATCATAATGTTCCAAGACTTAAATGCAAAAAACACATCGCTTTTCTGCTTCAGGAAGAATGCCCAAACTTTTCTGGAAAAATTATCAATAAAGGTTAGCATATAATTAGCTCCACCTCTCGAAGGCACTCTAGATTTCCCCCACAGATTAGAATGAATATACTCCAATGTTCCCTTTATGTTATGGATTCCTCTAGTGAATCGAACTCTCTTTTGCTTCCCAAAAACATAGTGCTCACAGAAATTTAGTTTGCAAATTCCTTGCCCATCAAGAAGTCCTCTTTTGCTCAATTCTACCATGCCATTCTGACTCATATGTCCTAGGCGCATATGCCAAAGTTTAGTAATATCATCATCTAACAAGGAAGAGGAAGCGACAGCTGCATCACCAGTAACAGTAAAACCCTGCAAAACATATAACTTGATAGTTTTTCTTTGCCCTTTCATCACAACAAGGGAACCTTTGGAAATATTTAAAACCCTACTTTCAGTTGTGTATCTGTACCCTTTTGAATCAAGAGTACTCAACGAAATTAAATTTCTCTTCAATTCTGGAACATGTCGCACGTCACTAAGTGTTCTGACAACTCTATCAAACATATTAACTTTAATTGTTCCAACACCAGCGATTTTACATGAAGCATTATTTCCCATCAAAACAACACCCTCAGACACTGTTTCGTAAGTTGTAAACCAATCCCGATTGGGGCTCATATGGAAGGTGCAGCCTGAATCAAGTATCCACTCTTCGCTTACTTTAGAATCATTGACAGAAGCGACTAGAAGTTCACCATCGCTGTAGTCTTTTACAACATCAGCTTCACCACAATTTTCTGGTTGTTTTCCCTTTTGATTCGCAGCCTCCCTTTTAATCTTGTTCTGTAGCTTATAGCACTCAGATTTAATGTGTCCTTTCTTCTTGCAAAAGTTACAAGTTTTACCTCTGTTTGAAGACTTCGATTTACCCTTTGATTTACCACGAGGATTCTGTTCCTATGTCCTTCCACGATCATTATCAGCATTCTGATATTGTCTCCCACGAGCAATGAGATTCTCTCCCTGAGAGTCGGGTTTAACCACAAGATGCTTCATCTTATCATATGAGGTCAAAGAATCATAAACCTCATCAACTGTGAGAGACTCGCGGCTATATAAAATCGTGTCTCTAAAGGTTGAATAAGACGGGGGCAACGAACAAAGTAGAATCAACCCTAGATCTTCCTTATCATACTGAACCTCCATGGCCTCCAAGTTTGAGAGAATTTCTTTAAACACTTTGTTAAGTGTTAGGTCTGAATGCACCTTCCTCCAAACGATGAGCATAAAGACGCTGCTTCATATGTAACTTGCTTATAAGAGTTTTCAACATACATATTTGTTCTAGCCTCTTCCATAATGCAGTGGTAGTCTTCACTTTCATCACATCCTGCAAAATTTCGTTGGACAAATGCAGATGTAATTGTGTTAACGCCTTTCGATCCTTACGCTTCTTCTCTTCATCTGTTAAATTCGAAGGCATATTATCTATCCCTAGCAGGGCATCCTCCAGATCCATCTGTGCAAGAACTGCTTGCATCTTAATATGCCACAATGCAAATCTGGTGTTACGCTCCAACAGCGAAATTTCATACTTCAAAGACGCCATTACCGTGATCGAGATGAATAACCCGGAAGCTCTGATACCAATTTGAAAAAAATAAAATAAAATAAAATAAAAAACACACAGATTTTACGTGGAAACCCTTTCAGGAAAAAACCACGGGCAGAGGAGAAGAAAATTCACTATGTCGAATTCGAATTAATTACAAGAGGAATAGACTATGTCTATTTATAGGCTTGTAAAGTCATATTCTAGTAAGATTGAAACACCTTATTCTAATCAATACCAAATAGATAGAATTTAATAAGGTTTAAAAACCTTATTCTAAAATAAAATAAAAGAAGTGTAATTCTATATGGATTCTTTTTTTATTTTATTTTACCACTGTATTTTATTTAAATAGGGATTCGAGTCACTTAATTCTAACATAAACAGTTTTAAATATATTTTATAAAATTACCAAATTATAATTTCACATGTGTTAATAAAACTAGTATATTTATATATTGTTGCTTATTAGAAAATAAAATACGATAAACCTCCAGAATTTCTACCTCATAAAGCTTAATTTGTAGGTCTCAAAATTCAAACAAAAAAATCAAACTCTTAAACTATAAGCATTGAAAGGTTTTGTTATAAGTTTAAATATGATTACTAATAAATTTGGTTTAATTTACCATTTGCAAAGAAAAATATCAGTATAAACAAACATTAACTATTAAATTAAATGTCCATTTCAAACAAAAATCCATAATAAATAGAATTTAAACAAGCCTAATAAACAATAGAACAAAATCTTAATATATAATGAGATGTTAAAGGTTCAATTTTAGTTCATAAGGAAATCACTTCTCTTACGTACACATATATATATATATATATATATATATATATATATATATATATCAATCTTTTAATAATAATAAAAAAGATAACAAGTAATAAGAAACTATTAAAAAGCTAAAGTGAAAGATGGCGTGCCAAGATCTTGTTATTATTGCACATGTTTTCATGGTTGTTGTTGGGGCATTTGCTGCCGAATCGTCACCTTCACGAGTCCCTTCCAAGGTATCTTCAGCTTCGAAGTTGCCATCTGCTTCTTCTCCAGCTTCTTCCTCCAACTCCCCCTCCATTAAGCCACCGTCACAATTCTCCAATAGCTCCTCTTTGTCACCACCAAAATCCAACGAAGGAGCACTTAAGTCACCTCATTTCGGAGCCTCAAAGAGCTCTTCAAGCTCCTCTTCCCCTAGCCCTAGGAAAAGCGACAACCTTAAGGAAAAAAAAGGATACTCTTCTGAGGTTGAGTCTCCTGAGGAGGTCTCATCCCCTCCTTCACCAACTGCCAATGATAAAGTTTTTGACTCCCCTTCTTCTAGCCCTAAAAGCACGGGTGATGTTGCTGATAGTGATAGCCCTAAATCTAGTAATGATAGTCCTACCCCAGTACCCTCTAATGCAATTGAAATCAAGGCCACCACTTTCATTGTTGGTGTAGAAACTATTATCAGATTCTTCCTCTTTTAAGCTTCACATACATAAGTTCATGAAAGGCCTTGAGATGTGCTTTCTAGTTACGTTCAATTTTTTTTAAAAAAAGTCATATTTATATGCTAATTAAACTTGTACTCTTGAGGCCTGAAATAAAATTTATAATATACTTTTTGCTTTAAATTAATGTAATAATAGTGAATAAAAACCCATTAACATTTGGCATTAGATAAGTGCTAATCGCTAATTAAGCTTGTTTAAGAATTTTCATTCTTAAGTTCAAACTTGAGCTCGATAAAGCTTGTGCATTTTCAAGCTTAAGCTTAGCCTGATAATTATGTTTAGGGTTAATAATATATATAAAACACGATAACATAATTTAATAATATAAAAACATTTAAATTATATATTAAAAATGAAAGGCTAAATAAAGCTCACGAGTTGTTCGAGCAAGTATTTCTAAGCTTGAATTTTACTCGATCGGTAGCTAATGCTCGGCTCAATAACTACTAAATCAAATTCAAGTTTGTTTTTTGGGTCAAATCCATGATAGTGAATGCTATGTTTGAAGATGTTTGCTTAATAACCCTAAGCTTAAAATGTTAGTTTGATATGCAAAGTATAGAAAATAGATGGAATAGTAAGTTGAATTAGATGGTGGATTGAATATGATATAGATTTGGCTATATACATGCAATGTTATTGATTGGAAATGTTTTTGGTATCCTAATACTTTGTCCTATATTGTGTATACATGATTTGGCATAGGTGACTATGAATCATAAAGGTATAAATTGGTTGGTTTATTTGGAAACTTGAAATAGGTATCAAATGCCTCAAATTTTATCAAAAACAAAGCCCACGTCCTGACAAGCAATCTTCCTCACCGCATCGCCAGCTGATAGGGAATGAAGGCAGAAGTGGATCGAATTCAAGTTGTTCGACTCGAAAAGGAAATATTTGGATCTGATTTGAAAAGAAGAATAAATAAAATTAGTAATAAAGAACTCGAAAACAGTTCAAGAAGAAATTTGAGAAAAAGAAAAAATAAAAATAATTATATATAAATAAATAAATAGGGAAATTTTAAAAGTGGAAGATGAATTCAATAAACCGATGGCTATAATGGATAGAAGGACAAATATCCAATTGAACCCTTTGAGATATAAATGTAACAGTCCAATTTAGACCCTAGTCAGAATAGTGGTTTTGGGAACATAAATCCGAGTCTAAAAAATATTTTAATATTATTTTCTGTGTCTGTGACATATGAATTTATATCTGCAAAGTTTTTGTGATTTAATTTGTCTGTTTCTGTGCTCGATTTTAGATAAAGGACTTAATCACGTAAAATGCAAAAGTTGCATGCTAATTGTCAAAGTGCCTATTTGGCCTTAGCTTTTAAAATAAAGGTCCTTACATGTCAAATGTATCATTTGTTTAAATGGTGGACAATTATGGACATTATTAGGTGAAATTTCACATGTATTAATAAGGGCAAAGTTGGTAATGGCATATAATGTTTAATATAATAAAACATATCATGAAAATGGCCATTATCACATGGTTCTTACCGAAAAACAAAGAAAAAGAAGAAAGAATAGAGCTTTAAGTTTCGGCACTTGTTTTGGTTGATTAAGGTATGTACTTTGGTCCGTTTTTAATAATTTCTACGTTTCTCTGATCGTTGCTTCGTGTTCTTCAAAGCCCATATCTGAATTTCTATTTCTGTTAAAGATTTCATGAAATTCCATTGTTGATATCTTGAGTTTTGAGATGTTCTTGGATGAATTATAAAGGCTAGGTAGATAATTTATAAGTTTTGTCTTCGAACTTTTATGAAATAGAGCTATTTGGGCTAAATTGTGAAAATAAGGTTTTGAAGGACTAAATTGTAAATTAAATATGTTATTTGGGCTTGTATGGAAGCTATATATATTTGGCCAAGCTATAGTCTTGGTGAATTTTGCATATTTGTGATTTTGTGAAAAATGGACTAAATTGTCAAAGTGTGAAAATATAAGGGCTATAACGTAAAGTGCCCTAAATATGTGTTCATGGATTATTTTGAATGAAATGAATGATTGAATGGTTGAATTTGAATTGTATTAGATCAAGAACAAAGAAAATCGAATTTAGATCGAGGGAAGTCTAAAGTAGTTGAATAGTTGACTCGGTTAGTCCGAAATTCGTACGAGGTAAGTCAAACTACACTTACGTGTTAAGTTGATTTAAATTTTTGCGATATATAACCGTGATTCGCATTGGACGACCTTGAGAGCACGATGAATAAACTCTGATAATATGCTGGTGTATGAGAAGCTCTGTATGTTCTTGGACGAACGTCGACATTAATCTGAGATATCGTGTAAGACCGTGTCTGGGACATAGGCCTCGATTCTGAGATTTCGTGTAAGACCCTATCAGGGACAGAGGCTTCGATATCGACTTACATGTAATACCACGTCTGGAACGTCGGCATTGTACCTGTCTGTGAATCTCTATTCCGTTTTTGAATTGTCCGATGATAAAGTATGAGATATGGAATAAATATATGGAATGTATAAATCATACAGGTACGGTTGTATCGTACTAGATTTCTAAATGAAAAGACTATGTTTCTGTGAAGTAAGGAAATATTCTATGAGAAGGTTGTGAATTCTGGCCATTAACTGTTATTTATATGCCATATTAGTTGTGTAATTGTATTTGACTTACTAAGCTCTTTGTAGCTTACTCTGTGTGATTTCTGTCTGTTTTACAGTTATCGTAGCTACTGAAGGGTCGGGATAGTTCGAGGATTGTCACCACATTGTCAAACCTATTTTGGTACTTTTGGAAATGTACATATTTATAAGTATGGCATGTGTAGGCTAGAAGGTTTAAGAATGTAAGCTTGATATGTATATATGTTATGCCATGTCAATTGGCTAGCAAATGATAAGTTTTGTGCATAGTTTTGGGGTATGTTTGTGATTTGCTATGTCTTAATGTGAATTGGTCATCTTTAAGCATGGAATTGGTTAAAATATTGGTATGAATGTTATGTACTATTGTTTGTAGGATTTGACCCAAAAAGGGGTGGCAAATGCATTGTGCCACACGGTCAGGGAACACGGGCGTTCCTTGTGTCCGTGTGAAAAAGTCAGTAGCTAGCTAAATTTTACACGGTCATGGCACACGGCTATGCCTATTGTCCATGTGAAAAAGTCAGTATAGGACCTCTTTTTGGCATGGTTGGAGCACATGGGTGTGTCTTGTACCCGTGTGAGTCACACTGGCGTGTGACTTTGTCAGTTTTGAAAAGTTTGATTAAGTTCTGAAAATTCTGAATGGGTTCGGTTTAGTCTCGACCTTTCTTAAATGTATGTTGTTGGCCTCGTAGACCATTTTATTGGATGAATTGTTGATGAATGCCTATGTATCAATTGTAGTAGCCCAAGTTTGACCGGGCTGAAAACAGAATATAAAAATTAAATAAATAAGTATTTATTTATTTAAAATGTCCATTTAAAAAATCCAATTACAAGACCCTACTCAGCAGGCCCACTGTTACTACCCAACAACCCAATTACACCCGATAGCCTATACCTAATACCCCTGAACTAGCCCAGACCCAGGACTAAAGTGGCCCAATTGGCCCAAACTGTTACTCCAGGGTAGGAAACCCTAGGGTTTCTTCCTTCTTTCTCCTCGAGCCGCCGCTGCTTCTAGAAGATTCGGGAGCATCTATCCGGTTCCCAAAATCGAGACTGCCATCAATGCTCTGCCTCAGGTTTCAATGCCCCATCAGTGCCTCGCCGTCTCAACATCCATAGATCGTGCCCCCTTCAAGGCCACGATTCCAGGCTCTGAGTCATGCTGTGATCAACGCCTCCGGTAGACCATCGTGAAGCCTTCATCACTACCGTGATTTCCGTGTTCACCTGCACACAAATGGAAAGGAAAACAGCATAGCAGCACAAAATAGGAAGAAACTAAAGGAAATATTTCTTACCAAATGTAAACAGTGGCTATAAAGCCCGGATCTAAATATTGTACAAGGACCGGAATTTTCACAGAAAATACATACATATATTTACAAGAAGAAATAAGAAGCGTTTGTTCATTAAAAAGGTGATTTAAATTTCTTGTTCTGTTATTTTATTTCCTGACAAGTATACGAATCGATGTTTCTTTTAAAAAAAAAAAACTAATAATATCTAAAAGGAAGAGGTTACCTGTGATTTACCAAGAAAAGCGAAGGCTTTTAGCCTTCTGAACCTCCGTGTACGACGGCGCATGTAGCGCGTGAGCAAGAGCAGACCGGTGGCCAAAGGCCGGAGCCGGGGACCTTTCTTTACTTCTCTGCAGAGAGTTTTAATTTTTTTTTTTAAGACAAAGTAACAAAATGATTTAAAAGCTTTAAATTTGGCTTATATAGCCTAGATAAAACGGTTCCGTTTTAGTTTAATTCAATAAGCATAAAACGACTACGTTTCAAGGCCTCAAGATCCGCGTGTTGACCCGTAACCCGGGGAGGATCCGCTTGTTTTCAATATTTGGGGAAATGTCCCAATTGGTCCCTCTGTTTTTTATTTAAATCCAATTTATTTTAATTTGGCCCAGAACTTTGCCTTCCAATTCGATTTAGTCTTTAGGGCCATTTTGGGGTAGATACGGAACGACGTCGTTCCTTAGGAATTGGGTATTTTGCCCAATGAGTCCCTAACATGATGCGCACGCTTCATTTAAATCCCTGATTCAGTTTTATCTTTCTAATTTCGACCCTGTAATTTTATAAAATTTTAAATTTAATCCTATGTATTTTTTTAATTTTATAAATCTGTATATTTTGATTATACGATTATTTTCACCTGATATTTATTATGTATTAATCCTTATCTATATATATATATATATATATATATATATATATATATATATATATATATATATTAATTTTATTATTATTATATTATTTAGCAAATGCTTTTTGAAATTATTATTAAGCATTATATTTGTATTATTTATTATATTATTATTTACTTATACTTATATTATAGTTTATCATACTACTTCATGATTTTCTATTATCATATTAATGTATATATTTTAACATATATTATTACTTATTATTTATTATATCATATTTTTATCACATAATATTTATATATTTTTACATTATTATAATATTTTACATTTCAATAATATATTATTTCATATTATTATTATCTATTATATATATTTTTATATATATTATTATTCACATTATTATTTTCATATTAAATTGGTATTAAATATTTTATTGATTATTTCCTTTATATTTTTTAAAAATATATATGTATATTTTTATCCAAAACTATAAAATTAGTATTTTATATATTATTATACTATTTCAAAATCCATTATTAATTACTATGTTTTCATGTACTATTAAATATGTTTATTATCTTATATAGTACAATACAATACAATAGTATTTGTATTTTATTATTTTATTATAATCCTAAAACCAAAGTTATTATGTATACCATATTGTCATTACATTGCTAAAATTTGATTTTAATTCACACATTAAAAATTACTCACTTTATTTATATTTTAATATATATATTAAACCTTTTTATATTATGTCAATATATTAAATGTTGGTATCATGATTTTATTAAATGATGAGTGTTTGATATATTATTATTTTCATTGTATTTTTTTATATATGTGTCAAATGGTATATCATGCATCAGTTTTTTATTATTAATATGTTTAAATATATGTTGAATTACATGTTTATATGTTTTTACTTATTCTTCTTAAATATATATTATGTCTTATATATATTTTACCTATTTAAAATTGGCCATGTTTTATTTCTTATATATGTTAGCTGATGTAAGATATTTATGCTATCGTGCTTTTATTTACCAATTATTATAGCATGTTATCTCGAATGTTATGTTAATATGCTCCATCATGCATCGATTTTAAAAACGAAACTATAAAGTTTTAAAAAAGAGGCAATGATTGGTGTTTGGAAATTTTGAGAAAAGTAGTGCCCTAACTTATTGGGTTGCAACTTTTCTCGTTAAGTTCAAATAATCAAGCACCCTCCTAAGTTTTTTTTAAGGTTTTCAAAGTACAAGCAACTGTCTCAGAATTTCAAGGTGTTGTGTCCTAACTTACTGGATATGGCATTTTGTTATTTCGAGATAGGGATTTCCAAATAGGCTAACTTAGTGTCAAATATCTTAAAAATATTGTGTCCTAACTTATTGGATGTAAAATTTTGATTCATTTGATACAAGTGAACCATAGTTTTCAAAAATCAAAAATATTAAAAAGGATTGCATCTTAAAATTTTCAAATTTCCAATATTAAAGACACTTGATAATCAATTAGGTACCAATTTTTGGGCGTTACGAGGGTGCTAACCCTTCCTCGTACGTAACCGACTCCCGAATCCATTTTCTCGACTTTCGTAGACTAAAATTAATGTTTTAAAACAAAACATTTTATAAGGTGATCCAATCACACCTAAAAAGATTGGTGGCGACTCCCGTTTTCATTTATCTTAAAGTCGATTCCTATTTTCCAAAACTCGATTTTAAAAATGGTCTCGACATCAATGTTATTTAAAATATGTGATTTTGTATTGTTCTGAAATGCTCTGTCCGTCCGGTGATGCCCCTTACCTATTCCAGAGACGGTTATGAGATAGGGGTGTTACATTTTATTGGTATCAGAGCTATGGTTTAGTCAGTTCTAGGACTACCATAGCGTGTGTGAGTCTAGCTATACATGCCATATATCTGAAACTGCGATATTGTGATGAATCCTGACATTGAAATGTGCTTTTATATAGCAATGGATCCCAATAGTGCCGTAGTTGACGATGTTAAAAGTAATACGCCAGCTCCCACGCAAGGGACGGTGCAAGATGATTCTCAACCGGCTACGAGTAGCCGTGACAGCGAGGCTAAGCAAGCCTTCTATCAGATGATGAATTATTGGTTCACCTAATATATTAGAACCAATCCGACTGTAAAACAACCTCCACCCCCGGTTAATCCTTCTCAAATTCCTGTTATGACTTCTATGAATCCAGTTCAGTCAAGTAGACCACCATTTGATAAAATTAGAAAGTATGGGGCTGAAGAGTTCCGAGCTACAACAAATGATGATGCTGAAAGAGCCGAATTCTGGTTAGAAAATATGATAAGGGTGTTTGATGAAAAGTCTCTGAATCCTGAGTAGTGTGTAAAATGTGTTTGTAGACACTCAATTTTGCCCGGGCCCAGAAATAAGTCCCAAAACAAAAATAATAAACCCAAAAAAAAATGAAGTCCAAGTTCAGTCCAAAATTACAAATATAATTTGGCCCGATCGGAATGGCCCATTACTTGAAAAGATTTAAGGTCTATTTACAAGCTTGACTCATATGGAAATATAATCTTCAATGATATGCAATCTTAGATGTGATATGCAATCTTAGATATGATACAATCTTAGATATGATTGCAATCTTAGATATGATATGCAATCTTAGAAGATATGATTTTGTAATCCTAGAGATTTAATTTGTAGATACCTTTTAATCTTAACTATTGATGTAATTGATCTGTACCGTTGGATTTAAGGAGGTTCAACTATAAATAGAGGCCTCTCCCTTCATTGTAAAGACACTGGAGTTTTGGGAAACAATAAAAAATTTTGAGAGCTTTCACTCAAATTTCCCTCCCTCTTATGTTCTTATTTTCTATGGTTTGTTTTTATTTTATTCTTTGCTCATCTTCATTTTTCAACCCTTTTTATTTTGATTTAACCCATGTTTCCCTGATTTTTTTTATATATTTTAATTTTTTTAATAATTTTAGTATCATATCAAACTATTTCATTTTTAATAATTTTTTTTAGTATTACTCTTAGTAAATTATTTTTTTAAAATTTTACTCAAATCATTATTTTAAAAAATATATTTCATTTAATTGTCATATTTTATCCAAAAGTTTTTCTAAAATAAGGCAATGTTTTTCGTATTTAGGAATTCGGGAAATAGTGCTCTAACATGCTGGGTTGCGATTTCCCGTTTGTCTATGCCTAAAGTATCCTTCTAAATAGATTTTGTAAATCACGAGATGATTTCAGTTACGAGAGTTTAAGAATATCGTGTCCTATCATGTTGGATGTGATGTTTGTATTCTTTCGGAGCTAAGGAATCTCGATTTTTCAACTTAATAATTTCGGTTTTAAAAAAAGGATCTTATTTTTAAATCCTTTCAAATTTTTGACATTAAGACAGAAATCTATTCAATTTGGTACTAATTTTGGGCGCTGCAAGGGTGCTAATCCTTCCTCGTACGTAACCGACTCCCGAACCTGTTTTCTTAATTTTCGTAGGCCAAAACGTTTTATAAGGTGATCCAATCACACCTAAAAAGGTTGGTGGTGACTCCCTTTTCGTTTTTCAAAAGTCGATCCCCATTTTTCAAACATCCCTTTAAAAAATGGTTTTGGCAGCTTGGCGACTCCATTGGGGACAATAAGAGAGTCAAGCCGTAAAATTGATTGATTTTTGTCCTTTATCGAAATTTGAAAACTCGATTTGAAAACTATGATCTTTTTTTTCATGTGTTTGCTGCATATGTTTGTTATTTTTCTCGCACGCATTGCATTTGCATGACCGTTGTGGTCGCACCCTTAAGTGGGAGTAAGAAGCTAAGCTTTCGTGAGGTTTTCACCTCCGCATAAGTTAGTGGATTACTTCCAGGATATATCTGTACCTATGTTTTCGTGAGATTTTCATCTCCGCATGATCATAGGGAAATGTATCCTCTTAAATCGAACTTTGTCCATATGAGCCTATAATGGGTGAGGATCGAGGAATCTGCTGGTTTAGGTACCCTTGCTTTAGAACTAAACTACATATAGTGAACTTTAAGTGCTTGCTCTAGGTAGTATAGTGATGACCTTAGTACCTACCTTTATAAGTGCTTGTTTATTACATCTTTTTATATGATATTGCCTTATTTTTTTTATTTTGCCATCATCGCATATCATTCATCATTAAAAGGTGTCGATTCAAGGTTCAATTTCTGAGTTAGGAAGTTTTGTAATAAGGAACGAATATCTTAAAGTGGAGGACAACTCTTCCGTTTGTGCGTGGTCAGAGAAAACCCAGTTAGAGAAAGGAGATAGTGTCACCGAGGGATATACATTAGAGTTGTGGGACTTTACTCGTATCAGTTCGACACAGAATATTTTCAGGAGATGAAGGACATTTGGGCCCAATGGGATGACGAGGCTAGACAGCTTTTCTTTCAAACTTATAGAGATCTTTCTTATTTGTTAGATATTAAGGTAGATAAGCATCTGTTTCGAGCTATGGTACAGTTCTGGAACCCTGCTTATAGTTGCTTTACATTTGGAGAGGTAGATGTAGTGCCTACTTTAGAGGAGTATACAACCTTGCTTCGTTGTCCGAGAATTCAAGGTAACAAAGCTTATGTTAGGCCTGCTAGTCTCCCAATTTTCGTGAGGAAATTAGTGATGATCACAGGGATGAGTGAGCAGTGGGCTGTAGCTCGAGTGCAGCAAAAGGGCGATAGTAAGTGCATTCCGTGGGCCATTTTGAGGGATCTAATATTGACACACCCAGATGTGAAGAAGAAGGTCAACATTTTAGCCTTAAGTATTTACGGTTTGGTGATTTTCCCGAAGGCGATAAGGCACATAGATGAGGCAGTCGCAGATTTGTTTGATCGTATTGGTAAACAGAACACACCGGTACTAGCAATCCTAGCTGAGACGTTTAGATCCTTGAAGTACATGTTGGAGAGCCGGTGAAGTATATTCATTGGATGCTCACAGTTGTTGTTAGTATGGTTCCATAGTCACTTTTGGAAGCTTGAGAAGGTTCCTTGCCGAGTGTTCTTTGAGGGTTATTCCCCCTTAAAAGAAGCAGCAACTACACCAAGGAGAGACGATATTACAGAAGAAAGGTGGATGGATATTCTTCAGAATCTTTGAGAGGAGGAAGTTTTGTGGAAAGCACCTTGGATGACCCCTAATGAAGTCCTTTATCGCTGCGGTAGTTTTGATTGGGTACCTCTTCCGGGGATTTAGGGAGCCATTGGCTATGCATCGTTACTCGTCCTAAGGCAATATAAAGCGGAGCAGTTCAGATAGAGGTCGAGAGTTAGCTTTGTTATTAGATAGGGTTAAGACTCTGGGCTTACGAGCGAAAGCGTATTTGTAATCCGTTTTATGAAAAGACTTTTATTCCTTAAATAACGTTTTCTAAAATGAAACTGAATCGAGATCGATACCTTTTTACATTCATGCATTTGCATTACATTACATCAAAGAAAAGAAGGTGTTGATTCGAAATTTGATTCCTAAATAGAATAGTTTGTCATAAGGAAACGAATTTCTTGATAAAGTGGATTATAGTGTTGTCGTCTGAATATAGTCCAAATAAATACGACAAGAGAAAGCTGATAGTCCACGGAGGAATACATGATGTAATTGCCATAGATTCAAGCCAACAAAGGTTATCCAAAAGCATGACGAGAGAAAGCCGGAAGTCCACGAAGGAATACATGGCTTAATTTAATTGCCAATGAAGATTATCCAAGAGCCAGCACTTTTTAATGAGTATCATGGAGATAAGCGAGCAAGAGATCGAGGCTCAGATTAAGCAGCAAGGAGCTAGCAAAGGCATCTTCTAGAGAATTTACAGGATTCGACCATCAAGAAAAGATCAGCGTTTACTTAAACTATGAAGGGCAATACCACATATGTAATCTATTTTCATGTAAAGAAATCTGTTTTCCAGAAAAGTTATTCTAATGGAATTGAATTCAAGATCAACATCTCCTTTTCTTTTGCATTCATGCATTTGCATTGCATCACATCACATGCATTTAAATCTTTAAAAAAGACCCTAATTAAGGTTAAAAAGAGAAAAAAAGAGAGAAAGAGAGAGGAGGGTCACGGCTGAGCGAAAAGAAGACGCTCCCTTACATATCCTAGACTTTTGTATCAGGAGGGATAGCTTACCTGGATATGGGGGTGTTTGGAAATGAAAATCATTCCATCAATGCCATACATGAAGAAGGGACTAATTAAAGAAACCTTGAGGGCATTCGCCCTTACGAACCGGGAAGCTCTCTAAACAATTAGACTGCGGAGGAACTTCCTGTAGTCTTTAGGAATTTTTCAGAATAATTTTTGAAACATTCTTGTTACTCTAGGGCCTAGGAGTAATAGGATAACATTTGTGGAATGGGCTTACGATCATCTATTATATTTTTTAATAAAACATAACTTTTATCAATTTGAACGAGTATTGTTTCATTTTTATCAACCAATATTCCGTTAAACTTTTGCAATTCTTAACCTTTTATTCGTAGCACATAAATAATCATTCTTAAATTCATTTATTCTTTGTATATTCTTTATACTTCACAGGTCCCTAGATATCAATGACATGAGCACTGATATTACAAATCCTAATTTCTCTTGTGAGCAAGACATGTGTTTAGAGAAACCTCAGGATTTTGAAGATGTCCAGGATTGTGATGTGTCTCCGGATCTATTGAGGATGGTAAAACAGGAGGAGAAATAAATCATGCCCCATGAGAAAGAGGCAATAGAGAATGTAGCCCTAGAAGAAAGGAAAGAGCTGAAAATCGGCACGCATATTGCTGATGACATAAGGCAAGGACTGATTGAGTTGCTACGTGAGTTCAAGAATATCTTCGCATGGTCCTATATGCCAGGGTTAAATACTAATATTGTGGTGCATCTTCTTCCAATAAGACAGGATTGTAAACCAGTCCAACAGAAGTTGCGAAGAATGAAACCAGATATTGTATTAAAAATAAAGGATGAAGTTAAGAAACAGTTCGATGCAGGATTCTTACAAAAGGTGAAGTATTCTGAATGGGTAGCTAACATTGTACTAGTTCCTAAGAAGGATGGAAAGGTACGAATGTGTGTTGATTACAGGGATTTGAATAAAGCTATCCCAAAAGATAATTTCCCTCTGCCTCACATAGACACTTTGGTAGATAACACAACGGGATATTTGTTGTTCTCCTTCATGGATGGTTTCTCAGGGTACAATCAGATAAAGATGCATCCTGAAGACATGGACAAAACCATTTTCATAACCTTGTGGGGGACTTTCTGTTATAAGGTAATGCCCTTTGGATTGAAGAATGCAGGGGCAACATACCAAAGGGCTATGGTGACCTTATTTCACGATATGATACACAAGGAAATTGAGGTGTATGTTGATAATATGATTGCTAAATCTCGAACGGAGGAGGAGCATATTGAAGTTTTGAGAAAGCTGTTCCTGAGATTACGGAAGTTTCAGTTAAAACTTAATCCAACAAAGTGCACTTTTGGAGCTAGGTCAGGGAAGTTATTAGGCTTTGTGGTCAACGAAAAGGGAATAGAAGTTGACTCAGACAAAGTTAGAGCTATATGAGATTTGCCTCCACCACGTACTCAGAAAGAAGTTCGAGGTTTTCTTGGAAGATTGAATTATTTTGCTCGGTTTATTTCACAATTAATAGAGAAATGTGATCCTATATTTCGCCTCCTTAGAAAACACAACCAAGGTACTTGGAATGAGGAATGCCAGAATACTTTTGATAAGGTTAAGCAATACTTGTTAAATGCTCCAGTGTTATCTCCGTCTAGTCCAGATAAACCATTAATTCTGTATTTGTCGGTGTTTAGTAATTTCATGGGATGTGTGTTTGGTCAACATGACGAGTCAGGAAGAAAGGAGAAAGTAGTATATTACCTCAGTAAGAAATTCACTGAGTATGACTTGAAATATTCGCCAATTGAAAATTTATGTTGTGTTTTGATTTGGACAACTCGAAGGTTGAGACAATATATGCTATATCACACGACTCGGCTAATTTCAAAACTTGATCCTCTGAAGTATATGATGGAGTCAACAGCTTTGAATGAAAGAATGGCAGGGTGGCAAATTCTGCTCTCAGAGCTTGACAAAGTTTATGTGAGCCAGAAGGCTATAAAAGGAAGTGCGATAGCGGAATTTCTGGCTAGTAGAGCTCTAGAGGATTATGAGCCGTTGTGATTTCCCAAATGAGGAATTGATGTGTGTAACAACTACAGAGGATTATTCTTGGAAGTTGAGCTTTGATGGGGCATCCAATGCAGTGGGAAATGGAATTGGGGTAGTCTTGATATCCCCAAATGGTGATTATTATCCATTCACGTGCAAGTTGGATTTTGATTGCACAAACAATATGGCTGAGTATGAAGTATGCATCATGGGACTCCGAGCGGCTATAGAGCGAGGAATAAGAATCTTGGAAGTATATAGAGACTCTGCGTTGGTAATTTACCAACTTAAAGGTGAATGGGAGACAAGAGATCCTAAACTGATCAATTATCGAAAGGTAATTTTGGGGTTACTTGAGGAGTTCGATGACATCACTTTCAATTATATCCTACGAGACTAAAATCAGATGGTAGATGCTCTAGCAACCTTGGCTTCAATGACCAAAGTGAATAAAGAGGAGGAGATGAGACCCATTCAGATGAGTATCTTCGAGGCTCCAGCTCATTGTTATAACATTGAGGAAGAATAAAAGGATGATAACCCTTGGTATCAGGATATATTGCGATACGTGAGAGCTTGTAAATACCCAAAATAGGCAACTGAAAATGACAAGCGAACTTTAAGGAGATTAACCTGCGATTACGTCTTGGATGGGGACATCTTGTACAAAAGAAAAAAGGACCAAGTACTATTGAGATGTGTTGACGTCGTGGAGGCTAAGTTAATCTTGGAAGAAGTTCATGAGGGTGTTTGTGGGACGCACGCTAATGGTTTCACGATAGCTAGACAAATCATGAGGTTTGGATATTATTGGTCTACTATGGAAGGGGATTGTATCAACTACGCCAAAAAATGCCATAAATGTCAGATCTATGGAGACAAGATTCATGCACCACTTTCACCTCTACATGTTATGACGTCTCCATGGCCTTTTTCCATGAGGGGCATGGATATCATTGGGCCAATATCACCAAAAACTTCAAACGGACAACGCTTTATTTTCGTGGTCATTGATTACTTCACGAAGTGGGTAGAGGCTGCTTCTTATTTGAATGTTACTAAGTCAGCTGTAAGTCGTTTCTTGAAGAAAGAAATCATTTGTCGGTATAGGATGCCTGAGAGGATCATATCAGATAATGCATTGAATTTGAACAACAAAACAATAGCAGAAGTTTACAGTCAATTCAACGTTAAGCATCATAACTCTTCGCCGTATCGCCCAAAGATAAATGGGACAGTGGAAGCTGCTAACAAAAACATCAAGAAGATATTGGGAAAAATGACTGAAACCTACAGAGACTGGCATGAGAAGTTACCATTTGCACTCTTAGCTTACCGAACGTCTGTCAGAACCTCTACTGGGGCAACTCCTTTCTCGTTGGTTTATGGGGTGGAAGCAGTGTTACCCATTGAAGTGGAAATACCGTCTCTTTGAGTCTTGTCAGAGATAAAGTTGAATGAAACTGAATGGATACAATCGCGATATGATCAGTTGAACTTGATTGAGGAAAAGAGGCTAAAGGCCATTCGTCATGGTCAGATGTATCAGAAGCAAATGATGCGAGCTTACGACAAGAAAGTGCGACCAAGAGAATTCCACGAGAGGGATATTGTGCTGAAAAAGATTCTTCCTATTCAGAAAGACTTTAGAGGAAAATGGATGCCGAATTGGGAAGGGCTGTATGTTGTAAAGAAGGCATTCTCTAGGGGTGCATTGATCTTAATGGAAATGGATGGGAAGAGTTTACCCAATCCAGTGAATTCAGACTTAGTCAAAAAGTACTTTGTCTAAAGGAGAGAAGAATTTAGGGTGAAAACCCGCAAAGGGCACCTTGAGTTTTCAAAAAATAAAAAAAATGGAGAGACCAAGGCGAAAACCCGTAAAGGGCGCCTTGTGACCAAAGGGGTTTTGAGTTGAAAACCCGAAAGGGCAGCTCAAATTTTGAAGAGCACACGGTAATCTTATTATATCTGATTCAACGAAGAGTGAAGCTCGTTGCATATCGAGGCATCGACAAAGTACTTTGGGTCTTTTAAACACATGTTGAACTCAAGAAAGTCTTCATGGAGCTGGCATATAAACGCTCAAGCGGCGATATCTAGGGCATCTAACTTTTGTCCTATTTGCTATCTTTATATTCTTATTCTTCTCAAAGATAGGCTTTCACATTAATTTCCTTTTTATTTTTGACAAATTTATTCAAATCTAATTATTCTCAAGATTAAATTCATCTTCCATTATTCTTAAAGTGTGTTGCATTAAATAATGATAGATGAACTAAATAATTTTCACAAATGAAGTTTTGTTCATTACTCTGGAAATTTTTAGACAATACAAGAAACTAAAACAGAACAATTGTTCGAGTAATTCACGTAAGTGAGGTTCGAAAGAACTCGAGGAAATTCTTTCTTTAGTCCAAAATGATGATTGGACAAATCAAATGATTCGATCCTAAGAGAGGATCATCTTATAAACATTTTGGTGGGTCATAGCATTTGAAGAATGGTACAAACCCACAGGCTGAGTAGGAATGATAATTCGAGAGAAATAAAGTTAAACTTCAAAGAAAGAATGAGTAGTGATGTCTGGAATAGGGGTCATATTCATAAACATTTTGCATTATAACAGGTTTAATTAGGAGCATTTGACTCATTTCGATCATAGCATCCTAATCATTAGGCATGAACTCATACGCATTATACAGGTTAAGTCCTTAAAGGGACAATAAAGATTGATGTGCCTTAATCCCCTAAGTAGTAGGGTAACAGGCTAAAGCATAGCAGATCTGGCTTTCAGGTGTTTACGCTAAAGCAGATCTAAGATGATTTGGCGTCTCTGTATTGTCAGGGAGCAGATCGAAGATAGCAGATTTGGCGTCTCTGTATTGTCGAGGAGCAGATCGAAGATAGCAGATTTGGCGTCTCTATATTATTAGGGAGCAGATCGAAGATAGCAGATTTGGCGTCTCTATATTATTAGGGAGCAGATCGAAGATAGCAGATTTGGCACCTCTGTATTGTCAGAGGGCAAATCGAAGATAGCAGATTTGGCGTCTCTGTATTGTCAGAAGGCAGATCGAAGATAGCAAATTTGGCATCTCTGTATTGTCAGGGAGCAGATCGAAGATAGCAGATTTGGCGTCTCTGTATTGTCAGAGGGCAGATCGAAGATAGCAGATTTGGCGTCTCTGTATTGTCAGGGAGCAGATCGAAGATAGCAGATTTGGCGTCTCTATATTGTCAGAGGACAGATCGAAGATAGCAGATTTGGCGTCTCTGTATTGTCAGGGAGCAGATCAAAGATAGCAGATTCGACATCTCTGTATTGTCAGAGAGCAAATTGAAGATATAGCAGATTTGGCTTTCACGTGTTTACGCTGAAGCGGATCTAAGATGATTTAGAGTCTCTATATTGTCAGAGAGCAGATCAAAGATAGCAGATTTGGCATCTCTGTATTGTCAGAGAGCAAATCAAAGATAGCAGATTTGGTTTTCACATGTTTATACTGAAGCAGATCTAAGATGATTTGGCATCTTTGTACTGTTAGAGAACAAATCGAAGAAACAGATTTGGCATCTCTATATTCGATGGAGAGCTGATCGAAGACATAGCAGATCTAACCTTCATTGAGGCAGATCCAAGATGATTTGGCATCACTGTATTAGACGGGGAGCAGATCGAAGACACAGCAGATCTAACCTTCATTGAAGCAGATCCAAAATAATTTGGCATCTCTGTATTAGACGGGGAGTAGATCGAAGACATAACAGATTGGACCTTCATTAAAGCAGATCCAAGATGATTTGGCATCTATGTATTAGACGGGGAGCAGATCGAAGACATAGCAAATCTGACATTCATGTGTTTACATCGAAGCAGATCCAAGATGACAGATTTGGCATCTTTGTATTAGACGGGGAGCAAATCAGAGATAACAGATTTGGCATCTCCGTATTAGACGGGGAACAGATTGAATAAGCAAATTTGGCGTCTCTGTATTAGACGGAGAGCAGATCGAAAATAATAGATTTCGCGTCTATGTATTAGACGGAGAGCAGATCAGAGATAGCAGATATCGCCTTCCTGAGTTGCAGTGAAGCAGATTGAAGCCGTCAAGAGACCATTTAAAGAAGATCAAGGATCAAGAACTCAAGACTCGGCGAGCCCGGGCAAAATTGGTCCTTTTATAGTCTTTACTCTATTCTTGTTACACAGCAATGAGCAAAGAGGGGCAGCTGTAGACACTCAATTTTTCCCGGGCCCAGAAATAAGTTCAAAAACAAAAATAATAAACCCAAAAAAAATGAAGTCCAAGTTCAATCCAGAATTATAAATATAATTTGGCCCGATCGGAATGGCCCATTACTTGAAAAGATTTAATGTCCATCTACAAGCTTGACTTATATAGAAATATAATCTTCAATGATATGCAATCTTAGATGTGATATGCAATCTTAGATATGATACAATCTTAGATATGATTGCAATCTTAGATATGATATGCAATCTTAGAAGATATGATTTTGTAATCTTAGAGATTTAATTTGTAGATATCTTTTAATCTTAACTGTTGATGTAATTGATCTGTACCGTTGGATTTGAGGAGGTTCAACTATAAATAGAGGCCTCTCCCTTCATTGTAAAGACATTGGAGTTTTGGGAAACAATAAAAATTTTTGAGAGCTTTCACTCAAATTTCTCTCCCTCTTATGTTCTTATTTTCTACGATTTGTTTTTATTTTATTCTTTGTTCATCTTCGTTTTTCAACCCTTCTTATTTTGATTTAATCCATGTTTACCTGATTTTTTTTATATATTTTAATTTTTTTAATAATTTTAGTATCATATCAAACTATTTCATTTTTAATAATTTTTTTTTTAGTATTACTCTTAGTAAATTATTTTTTTAAAATTTTATTCAAATCATTATTTTAAAAAATATATTTCATTTAATTGTCATATTTTATCCAAAAGTTTTTCTAAAATGAGGCAATGTTTTTCGTATTTAGGAATTCGGGAAATAGTGCTCTAACATGCTGGGTTGCGATTTCCCGTTTGTCTAAATGCCTAAAGTATCCTTCTAAATAGATTTTGTAAATCACGAGATGATTTCAGTTACGAGAGTTTAAGAATATCGTGTCCTATCATGTTGGATGTGATGTTTGTATTCTTTCGGAGCTAAGGAATCTCGATTTTTTAACTTAATAATTCCGGTTTTAAAAAAAGGATCTTATTTTTAAATCCTTTCAAATTTTTGACATTAAGACAGAAATCTATTCAATTTGGTACCAATTTTGGGCATTGCGAGGGTGCTAATCCTTCCTCGTACGTAACCAACTCCCGAACCTATTTTCTTAATTTTCATAGACCAAAACGTTTTATAAGGTGATCCAATTACACCTAAAAAGGTTGGTGGCGACTCCCATTTTTGTTTTTCAAAAGTCGATCCCCGTTTTTCAAACATCCCTTTAAAAAATGGTTTCGACAGATTTAATTTTAGGATTTATTTTCATTTATCTTTATTTATCTTTAATTATCTTTAATTATTTATTATTTATCTTTTAGAATTTCATTAGGAGTAGACTAGGTTTTCTAGTACTATAAATAGGGGATGGAGTGGCACATATTGAACATCTCTTTTTCCTGTAAACACTCCCTCTCCCAAAAACTCTGTCTTTTTGTTTTCTCCATATTTTTTTCAATAAAAATCCCATTTATATTATATTTATTTCTTTCCTAAAAATCATGAGCCACTAAACCAATCTAGCCGAAGGTTGTCAAAATTCCCTAAAAAGGTTCATGAGGCTTAGAATTCGCGCTTAGCCTTCTCAACAGGGTATTCATCCTTCTCCGCATTACGGGACTGACGCTTCCGTCTATGTCCCTTAATAGGTGATCTTTTCAACTTGTGCAAGGAACGGCCGCTTTGTACGTTTTAGGAAGGTTGCACAGTCGGTTCGTTGGCTTTCTGCATCAGAGGTTGGCGAATCCAAGAGACAAAACAGCGTGGTATTCGCCATTGGGAAGAGGTGATCTAGCAGAAGATAGTCCCACAAAAGCGATTATTGGCTAGAGTCAGGCTCCGCCAAATCTTAAGTCCAAATCCTTGGAGCTGGTGGTCGTAGGTGTCCTCTTCCACTATAACTGGCTTATCCTGCTTGAGAAGGGTTACTTAAAAAGCCAAGGATTGAACCCAAAACGGAACGAGGCAACCGGAGGCTGGAATCTCACCATATAAGAAAACTCTCTTTTCCCAACTCTATCTATTTTTATACTCCTCTTTTTAGTTTCTGCAGTTTATTTAATTTCGCAATTCCAATTCACTTTAAATTCTGTTTTTATTTTTCTAGATTCTTAATTCTATTTTTCTATTTTTCAGGAACACAGGTTTTCTTGGCCAAGAAATTGTCCAAGATTTCAAGAAACGAGCATTCGTGCAATCCGATCCCTGAGGATTCAACCCTACTTCCCCTTTACTATTATTTTTACTATTTTACGGGGAATAGGATATTTTTTGTGCTCTCAACGACACATCAGTTTTTCTTTTCCTTTGACTCTGGATTGAAGGCTTTCTTTAAAGAAGATAGCCATTTTACTTTCTTTCCCACCTTTTCTTTCCTCGATATGATCCTTCAAACAAAAAATCCATGATCTATCATGTTAATGTATATTTATTAACACAATCCAAAACATGATCAAAAACCAAGCTAAAAAAGTTATATTTTTTCCCTACTTTAGCTAAAAATTGTCTCTCTTATTTTCCCAAATTTTCTCACCAACCAAACAGAACAAAAAAAATTGTTATTTGAAGTTTTAACAAAATTGGGAATGTACCCAGATTTCGAAAGAGAGTACCTGAAATTGTAATGCCCAAATCTCAAGAAACTCGAAAGAATGAACCTTTTTTGTGTGTCGATAAACAGTTACAGAAAAAAAGCAAAAACAGATCTTGAGAAGAAAGAAAGTTTATGTTTTTCAAACAAATTGAAGAAGAAACAGCTATTTTAAGTGAAACCCCCCACTTTATTGGGTTGGTCAAATTGGGCCACTTTTAATTGAAAAGATTTGCCTCTTCCTTATCTAACTGGTTTTTTTTTTCCTTTAAAAAAAATGGTTTCTTGCACTCATAGCAAATAATGGGGTCTTTCTCCTTGGTAGATTCAAGCTTGAGTCCTTCCTTCATTTGAAATTCTCTTCCTTTGTTGGACCTCATGAATCTCTTCAATCTTCTAGCAACATCTCCATCTCTTTGCCTTCATCCACCTCTTCACTTGATTCACTATCGTCATTAGTGGTGGATTTTAGAGCTTTACCAACATTCTTCTTCATAACTCTTTCTTATTCACTCTTTTTGTTAAGCCTCATCTCATATGTAAGCAAAGGACCGATGAGCTTATCAAGGGAGAGTGAGTTGAGATCCTTTGATTCTTCTATTTCCGTCACTTTAGCTTCTCAAGGCGTTGAGAGACTATTCAACATCTTTTTCACCATCTCATTATTGGGATACGTCTTCCCAAGGGCTTTGAGGCCATTAATGATGTGGGTGAAGCGATCGTCATCTCTTTGATTCATTCTTCTGATTTTTCCTTAAACAACTCATAATCAAGGGTGAGAAAACTTATCTTGGACTCATTAACTCTACTTGTCCCTTCATGGGTGACTTCAAGCTTGTCTTATATTTCTCTTCCACTGTCACACAATGAGACTCTATTGTACTCATTTGGACCAAGAGCACAAAATAGAGTGTGCATAGCTTCTACATTTAATTACACCTTCTTGACATCATTATCATTCCATTCACTCTCTTCTTTTGGGACAAAAACACCTTCAATCCTCTTTATTGGAATAGATGGTCCATTAGTAATTATCCTCCAAATTTCATAATCGTTAGCTTGAATGAATAGTTTCGTTATTGTTCTCCAATATGAGTTGTTGATGTCATTGAATAAATGAGGCCTCATGGTGGAATACCCTTCGCCCAATATGGTGAAAATTTATTCCAATGCCATGAAGCAAATTTCTTGACTTCTGGCTTCTATCTTAGATATCTTGAGGATATTCTCTTTTGGTTATAAAACTGTCTCTAAAGTTCTAGCTCTGATACCAATTGTTAGATCAGAATGATCAACTCGAGATCGTCGATAGAGAGGTTGAATTGGCCTTTGAGAAATTATGGTAGAAGTAATGAAAAATATGCAACAAAGAACACAATGATTTATAGTGGTTCGACCCCAATTGCCTACTCTACTACCTTAGCTTACCACAAATAAAGATTCCCCCAAATTTACTAAAACCTTTGAGGATAAGGTTTAATCTTACAATCTCTCTCAAGATTTATGCCCCAAAATCTTAAGATACAACCCCCTTAAGGTTTCTGCCCAAACCTTAAGGATTAACCCTCTCTCAAATAGAAACAAATAATCAAGCAAAGAAATAATCCTCACAAGATCAGGATGTTTGCCAATTAAGTTCAAATACAAAGAAGAACACTTGAGCTAAATGGATACAATGAAAGCTCACAAGTGTTTACTAGAAAATGTAAGAAAGAATTAAGCTCTAGGTTGTTTTGATTGATCTTTAAGCTTTTCACATTGCTCTTATTCTTGCTAAACCTTTGAAAGATGGTATTTATACCATCTAATTGATTTCCAACCATTTTGGTTATTGTAGAAGTGAATGTAGCTATTGGAGATAAAATATCAGATCATTAACTTCACCTACAGCAACGAGTATCGATACCAACTAAAAGGGTATCGATTTTTTTTTCAATTAATATTGATTTCAGTGGTCATTGGAGCAGGAATATCAATACCTTAGAAAATATATCGATACCTTAAGAAAAGCATCGATGTTGGATCGATACCTTCCAGGGTTTGAAAATGGTTGAATATTAATTTGGTATCGATTATCAAAGGGGTATCGATATCTTGTAAAATATCGATACTTAGACAAAAATTATCGATACTTTTTTTCCTGGAGCAATTCTAACTAGTTTGAAAATAGTTAAAACATATTTGAAAATGTTTGACTCAATTGAAACCATTTCAACTTGATTTGACGAAATTGTTCAACTTTACTTTTATTCAAAAACACTTTGATTTGTTATATCAAAACATATTATCCAATAAGGCTTAGCTTAACAATAAGCTCTTCCAAACCTCTATTCACCAAACACTACAATTAGAGGGTTTGACTACTCAATCCTCCATTTGTGCCCAAATCAGCTAAAAAGGCTCAAAACTCTATTTATCAAACACTCTTACTATATTCAAATGCAAATATAAAATTAGGGGGGACTAATAAAACACTTTAAAGACTTAGAAACAAAGGAAATATAGAAACAAAGGAAATGTATGATAAATAAGACCTAAAATGAACCTTTACTGAGGTCTGGTCTTCATAAACTTCAAGAGTGATAAGAATGATATTTAGTAACAACAAAATTTTTTTGCCCAACATAAAAATTCTCCACCATTGTCGCTTCAAAAATTACAAGTACATGGTTTCATTGAAAAATAATATTTACAATGAAATAAATCCATTGAAAGAAGTATTCTTATGATCAAATCCAAGGGGAAGAATTGCTACCATTATCAAAAACTTATTTATTTAACTCATTAAAATAACTAAACACTATAGTAATTGAATCAAGAAACCAAGTAAATAACACAAATGATGAAGAAGATTTGATTAAAAAATATATTAAATAAATAAATAAAATAAAATAAAATAACCAATCACAATATCATGTGATGCTTAAAAGAGGAAGAATCCAGTTACAACTACAATATTGACAATGCCAATGATGGCTTTAGTTGCATCAGAATTGAATGGTGCTGGTGCAGGACTATTATTATTGGAATTCGGGCTTTCACTATCAACTGCATCGGCCTTGCTTTTTAGGACATAGAGAATAGACAAAACTTTGTCAGTGACATTTGGTGAAGGAGGGGATGAGACGTCCTCAATTGACTCAACGTTAAAAGAGCATCCTTCCTTGGTATCGGGGCTATCGCTTTTGCTATGGCTAAGAGAGGAAAAGCTTGAGAAACTCTTTGGGGCTCTAATAGGAGATGATTTGGGTGCTCTTCCGTTGAAAGAGGACTTGGTAAAGGAAGTCGTGGAAGAAGAAGATGGCGACTTTGCAGGGGAAAAAGCCTTGGAAGGGGCTGGTGAAGGTGATTTATCGGTGGCAAATGCCCCAACCACGGCTATGAAAACAAGTGCAACAACAATAAGATCTTGGCGGGCCATCTTTCTCTTTTGCTTCTCGATAGATTCTTATATATGTATTAACTTTTCTTTGATGAAGTATTGATGTGTGTATATATATATTTCTTTATGTAACGGAATTGCTCTTTTTTTTTGGACGATACTAAACCATTTTAACATCTTACAAAAATATTTTAAGGTTTTGTTGCATTTTTGTGAGGGTTTTTTAACTTTTATTTGCTAGGAAAATAATTTAGAAATAAAATGTTAATTTAGTAGTTAATGTTTGGTATATACTAATATTTTTCCATTTAAATTGTACACTAAACCAAATATGGCGATAACCATATTTTACCTTATAACAAAACCTTTCAATTGTTTGATTCATTTTTTTTAGTTGTTGAGTTTGAATTTTGTAAGGTGAAAAATAAGATTTATTAGACAGAAACTCTAAGGGTTTATCTTGATTTCTTTAGTGAATAAAAATAAATATTAATATACTAGTTTTAATGACAAGTTCGATATTATTGTAATATAGTTAAAATGATGTTGAATATATTATATAAAATTTTAATAATATAAAATTTTAATTTTAAAAAGCAAATTGAGTTATTAGGTTGACTTTGTATTATTTTGCATCTGCAACATTTGTTCTAATATGTGTCATATATCATATGATTAAAT
This sequence comes from Gossypium anomalum, assembly GCA_025698475.1. Classification (NCBI taxonomy): domain Eukaryota; kingdom Viridiplantae; phylum Streptophyta; class Magnoliopsida; order Malvales; family Malvaceae; genus Gossypium; species Gossypium anomalum. The sequence goes on along the minus strand of CM046957.1, from coordinate 1,924,139 downwards.
GGTGCTGTTGAAATATATGAAGTTGTAATGTGCAAAAAGAAGTGCCTACTTCCTCCACCATGGCGACACAATAACAACTTGCCATATTCGGAAGATTAACATTTTATTGAACCAAATATTTAGGTCATATTGATATTGTTGAACGATTTAAGTTCATAAATGGAGATCAATTCATTTGGAGGAACATATTTAAAAAATCAAGTTGGATCATAATACATTGGATCAAGGAAGTTGGAATGACTCAAAGCATTGAATACATACCGGGCAACAAGTCCATTTTACTTGGCCGCTAATATTATATTATATTCAACTATTTTAGCTACTGAATAGAAGGGATTGTGCTTGATCTTCATTATGTTAGAAAATTTCAAAAACCTTATATAATTGGGATAGATATAGCCTTTGAGATGCAAAAGTAATGATCTTTCATTGGGGTGTGTTAGAATTAGGACCGCTTGTTGTATTTTCTTCAAAGATAGTGGATTTATCTCGTTGAGCTATACTCCGCACTCGTAGGAAAATCGAACTGTGTAAAAAAAATCATCTCTTATTTACATTGTATCATTCGCAATTTTTGTAGAAGTGTCCGCTTCTGCAGCAAGTTCTTCTCATACTTTGTTTCTTGCAGATTTAGCAACTTGTAGACGTAGCAATTGTTTCAGGTCAACAGGTACCATGAAATGGAAAGAATGTGGAATTATAAGTTCAAATTATGAAAAATTATGAAACGTCAAAAAAGTTCAAGAACAATGCTAAAAATATAACGTCAAAACTTCGTTAGCGACTATTGGTGAAGGATGGGATGAGACCTCTTCAAGTGACTCAACATAAAAAGGGGATTCTTTCTTGGTCTCGAGGCTTTCTCATTTGCTAGGTCTAGGAGAAGAAGAACTTGAAGAACTCTTCGGGGCTCCAATAGGAGATGATTTGGGTGCTCCTCCGTCAGGTTTCGATTGTGATGGAGAGGGATTGTTGGAGGATGGTGTCGACGACTTGTTGGAAGAGGACTTGGGGGAGGAAGCCGAGGAAGAAGAAGATGGTGACTTTGTGGGGGAAGAAGCCTTGGAATGAGCCGGTGAAGGTGATGAATGGGAAGCAAATGCGCCAACAATATCTATGAAAACAAGTGCAACAACAAGAAGATCCTGGCGGGCCATCTTTCTCTCTTTTTTTCTTGATAGTTTCTTATATCTGTTTTAACTTTTATTTGACGAAGTATTGATGTGTGTGAATATAAACGGAATTAAAATAAATGAGAAATAAGAAGAGGTTATAGATATGGTGAACGAAAATCTCTTTGCTTTTATTGAAACTCCAGAAGTGTTGATTTGCATCCATAAGAGTGAGATTCCAAAGTGATTGACAACAGCCGAAAATAAAATTGAAGCTAAAGAAAACTAAAGAGTAAAATATTCTAACGTACAACTAATTAACCTAACATGGTCGCAATGAAAAGAAAGAAACAAAGATGCAATACTAAATCTTGAAAACAAATTTACCCAGGCAACTAAATTTTAGTAGCTTAATATTAATTTTGTTTTTTATTTTATGCATTAATACACTTTTCCGATGCTAATTGTTAATAAATATTTTTATTCACATTTAAAAATTTTAATTACTTATATACATTTTAAGGGATTTCATTCACTATGACTAAATAAAACTTTTAATTCGGGGCTCAGGAATAACAAGAATACATCAATTAGCCTATAAATGTTACTTTTTTCTTTGTACCGCATATAACTAGAAGCGGTCATTTGAAGGCTTTTCGTTAATAAGGTTGTAAATGAACTGAGATTGAACGAATAAAGCTCTGTTCATATTCGTTTGTTTAATTTTAAGTTTATTTATGTTTAGTTTGTGTTCATTAAGAATTTTAAATTTTTGTTCATATTTGTTTATTTAAAATTATGTATGTTCATGTTCGTTTGTTCAATATTCACGAATATGTTCATTTAACTTAACTGAACATGTTCACGAACAATGTTAATAAATAATAAATAATAAACAAACAATAAATACATATACATATATTGTTTAGATATAAATTAGTCAAATATTAATATTAATAATTATATTATAAATAAAAAAATACAAACCAAGATAATTTTATTAATATATACTAATGGAACAATAAATGAGTTTTAAGATAATTTTATTAATAATTTTATTAATATATATACTAATGGAATTTTTTTATAAAAAATATCATTAATAAACAAACGAGATATAAACAAGTCAATAAATGAGTTTGTTCGTGAACATAAATGAACTAAACACATCTCTGTTCATATTCGTTCATTTATTAAACGAACATAAAAATTTTGGTTACACTCGTTTATTTAGCTTAATAAACAAATATAAACGAATGTTATACGAACGATTTACGAATAGTTCATGAAAAGTTGTGTTTATTTACGCCCTATTCATTAACTTATGCATGTTAGGCTTAGAAGAAGAAGAATTCGGTAACAACTACAACACCGGCGATGCCAGTGAAGGCTTTGATTTTTCTGGAATTAGAAGGTTCTGGTGCAGGACTATCGTTACTAAATTTTGGGCTTTCATTATCAACGAACTCATCGTTGCTTTTAGGGCTAGGAGTAGGGGAGTCAGAAACTTCACCATCGGTAGTCGGTGAAGGAGGGGATAACACCTCTTCTGGGGACTCAGCGTCAGAAGAGGATCCTTTCTTAGCTTTGGAAGGGGCTAGTGAAGGTGATGAATCGGCGGCAAACGCCCCAACAACAGCCATGAAAACAAGTGCAGCAACAATATCTTGGCAGGCCATCTTTCTCTTTTGCTTCTCGATAGTTTATGATATATGTGTTAACTTTTGTATTAAAATATTGAAATATAATATATATATATATATATGGAAGTGGTTTTCTTGTGAACGGGATTAAACCTTTAAAATCTCAAAAAAGAAAAAAAAAAAAACAATTAAGGTTTTGTTTTGTTGTTAACTTTTATTTTTAGGGAAATTTTTAGAAATAAAAAGCTAATTTAGTAGTTAATATTGTTTTGTATATACTAATATTTTTTCCTTTTAAAAAGTCCACTAAACCAAATATACTAGTAACCATATTGTAGCTTATAACAAAGCCTTTCAATGGTTAGAGTTCAACATTTTGTGTTCAAGAGTTATGAGATATAAATTCTAAGCTATTCTTCAATTAAGTAATACTACATATAAATGTACTGCTTTCAACGACACATTTGAAATTATAATATGATAATAAAGGTATAATTAAATCATATTATATTATATTAGGGTTAATATTTGGTACATTGGCGGCGTACTTTTTTTATTCAGTAAGTAACCTTAAAAATTTGTCATGGGTCTCGTTTTTTAAATTATTTATTTTTCTATTATATTACTATGTCCCTATATGACACTTGCCTATCCCTTAACTTTACTTGTAGAGTCTAAACATTATACCTATAGTGCGCCAAATATTTTCCAATCATATTTTATTATATTATAAATTTTTAAATTGAACTTTAAAATATATATATATAAATTAAAAACAAAAATTAGTATTATGTTAAAAGAAAATTTAGCTATTGGGTTGACATTGTAGTATTTTGTATCTGCCATGTCTGGTCTAATATTTGCCATAGGTACGATTAAATGGAAAGAAGCAGGAATTCCAAGGTCATATTATAATAAATTGTGAAGTTGCAATTCTGATTTCATGAGCCAAGTAGTTTGTGCGGCCGATCATATCTTGATTATCTGCAAATAGGTCACTTGAAGATTGTGTTATGGGTTGGGTTGCCTTTTGAAGCCCAATGTTCCGCCCATTATTTGGAATGAAAAATGTGCTTGCCTCACATATTAATGTTGCAATTATGATCTGGCTCGTTGTAATTTATGCTATATAATAAGTAAAATATTATGATATTAGTTATAAATGTTTTTTTAAGAAAAAAATTCATAAAAATTTGAAATAATTTCGAAAGTTTTAAAAGGGTTTGCTTTAGATTTTTACAAAATTGTTCTTGTTTAGGTAAATTTTGATATGCATATTTTGAGTTAAGCTAATCCTAAGTAATTTTATATGATTTTGATGTCATGCATGAATTTAACTCGACTTTTAAATGCATTTACACTCGTAACTCGATCTCGTGTGGCTATAAAAAACTCCTCATCACATTATTAAAAATAAACTTATGAACAACACTAAAAATGTGAAAAAAAGAAAAACACACTAAAATTGCAACATGTTAAATTCCAAAAATAAAATATAAAATTAGAATAGAACACTTAAAAACACATAGAAACAAAGTGTAAGGATATCAAGGCCTAAAATGAGCCTATGATAGAGGACTCATCATACATAAACGTGGGGAGTGATGGTAGTGATATTTAAGAACACTATTACCATCTGCATGGTGTGGTTGATACATAAACTATCACTATATCATTTGTTACTCTTTAACGCTTAAAGGCATCTCCTTTACCCTTCTTCATCTCCAGCCTTCATCTGCTTCTCCTTGACCGGAGGTACGTACGCCCGACCCGTTAATTTAACGGATAGAAAATCCTCTTCTCTTTCTATTGCTTTAGATTAATGGTTTCGTTTCATGATCTTGATGGTGCTCCAGGTTTTTTTTTTTCGTTAGTTCATTTTGCGTTTGTTATGAAGAAGAGATAGGAATTGTGTGTGTTTTTTCCGGTTTTATTTATTTTTGAGTTTGAATGGATTTGGTCAAATATTGAATTGAATAAGATCAGAAGATTGATTGTTTCATGGGTCGAATTTGGTTGTTGATTTCAATATTTTATTTTGAAAGATAGGGTTTTTTTGGGGGGTTTCCCTTAAGGGAAAAAGGGAAACAGAAATGGGATGGTGTAGCATTCGCTAGGGAATTAGGATTTTCTGGGCTGTTTTTAATTCATAAGGTAGCAAAGGAAATTGATTTCCCCCCCTTTTTTTATAAGCTGTAACACTCCTAGTTCCATGAGGACTTCCATGGATCCCAAACTAGCATCTCATCATGGGGCTTATACCTTTAGAACCGGCCTTTTTTTATGGGCCAAAGAAAAAAAATGAAAACTAGCTCAATTAACAAGAACTGGATTGAAGGGTTTGTAGTTTACCATATATCATAGAATCCTCCCTGAATTTGGTAATGGAAGATTGTTATTCAGTGTGTTTAAGAGAGGTCTATTCTTCCATTCTTTAGGATTGATCCCATTGGCTCTTTTTGTTCCAATCATGTTATGATAAGTTTTTTTTTTTTTTTTTTGAAGTAAGATGGTTCTACATCTTGTCTTGTTAATGTCTTGTACCAAGTAGAAGACCAATTTAAAGTCCCATTTTTCTTTGGCTTTTTATTTGGTGTTTTCATCATTTTTCCCTGTCTTTGTATGGTGGGTTATTTCTCGTTTCTAATTTGTTTATTGTTTTCATTATCATTGCATGAGTTTATGTTTCAAACATTGATTCTGAGCATTGAAAATTTTCCAATTATGCTGATTTATTGATGAATTGGAATTGTTAATGTAGGAATTTCTGCTAAAATTTATAAAATATTGATGCTGTTGTACAACTAAAACACATATTTAATGGAAAAAGCAGCATGGAAACCCTTTTGCCCCTGTACATTAAATCAAAGAGCAAAATAGGCCTTTTAGTCAAAAATTTTCATCTAAAGTGGCTGACAGAATAACCAAACAATTATATTTGACGCGTTACATGTACCTTATTTTGATGTATAGGAACTATTTTTTTATAGTAGAAATGAATGAAAATTTTAACACAAGGACTAATTTGCTCTTTGATTTAAAGTACAAGGACTAATTTGCTCATTTTTTGAGTAAAAGAGGCAAAAAGCAATCCGACTTCTAGTAGAAGGGCTTCCATGGTACTATTACCTTGAAAACAACATTTTAAAATGAATGAAATATAATTTCTGATAATGGATGGGTATAACTGTGTTTTATCCCCCTTTTTCGATCAAAAGAAAATAGATTGACGATGGGATTACCAAATGCGAGCGGTGACTTGTCAACTGAAGTTGAGGTAGATGCTTTCAGATGCCTCTTTCCCCTTCGTTTCTACAAGAAACATCTTTTAGAGTCTATACGTCCTGATGCTCGTCCGCTTGGAAGAGCAAGAGAAACCACCATTGCCCTTGGTTAGTAAAAGAAAAAAGATATAACTATGAAACTTTTATGTGACATAATATTTCTTCATACTTGGATCTGATTCCTTTAATATCCAGGGGCTGTTGCATCTGCTAATGGTTCAGCACTTGCAAAGATTGGTTCAACTGTAAGTTTGTCACTTTCTCTTAATACATATACTGCTTTGCTTTGGCAAGCAATTAAGCTTGGAGTTTAATAATTAATTCCTTGCATGGCATAGACTATGTTGGCTGCTGTCAAAATGGAGGTCATGACCCCTTCATTGGAAACACCGGATGAGGGTTGTATAGGTTTGTTGCCGTTAGCCGTATGCTTTCCTGTTTCTCTTTCTCTTCTTAAAACGTATCTCTTATCTCTCGTATTTTATCGTAATTTCTTTTTCATTTTCAGCGATTGATTTCCACATGCCTCCAATTTGTTCTCCAATTGTTAGGCCTGGCAGACCAGCTGAGGCAGCACCAGTCGTGGCAAAGCAATTGTCAGACACTATTTTAAGGCATGCCAATTTAGTTCCTTGATTGTTTATTGATGCTGAGATGCACTCTATTAAGCCTGTTAATTTACTTGTAGTCGTGACATGTGATGTTTATCTGTGCTGTAATTCTTCAGAATGCAAAGTCTGCAATTTGTTATCTCATCTTTGTGTGGATTCAATCATTATCTTCTTCTTCGCCTCTGTATTTACTTATGATTATTGATGTGGTTAACTGGGTATTTTAGCCTTGATATTGAAACTTTGAGTTCTCCCTCTTGCTTCTCACTACTTGTTGAAGCACACTGCTCAGTTATTTTATCTAAATTTGTTGGTGGTTTCATTTCTTTTGAATCTCTCTACACTTATAAATGTTCTGTTTCAAAGCTGTTCCACTTTGAATCCTTTTCTTTCTGTTAGGTTCTCAAACAACTTGTCATGTGTAATTACAGCTCTGGCATGATCAATTTGAAAGAACTGTCCTTGGTTAGTGGAAAAGCTGCTTGGATGGCATATTTGGTACGTGATTGTGGTTTTAAAATGTCTTAATTATCCGTCTTAGGACTTTCAAGTTGTGTAAGAGTTCGAGCATAAGCCATCTAGTGTTCATGCAAGTTGATATGGAAATTCAAGTAATACCATAGTGCCTTTGTTCTCCTTGAATATGGAAGTAACACAGTATTCTGTTTTTTCAGGACATATACTGTTTGGATGCTGATGGTGCTCTTTTTGACACTGCGTTACTCTCAGCTGTTGCTGCCTTTTCTCACCGTAAGTGTTTCTCTCATTTTCATCAAACATTATAACATCAACTCACCATGCCACTAAATATGATAATACTTGCCAAAAACAACCAACCTCTTCCATGAGAAAGAAGATTGACAATGAAAGGGAAAAGAAAATTTGCGATGGTAAAATTGCTTTGTTCGTTTTAAGAGAAAAATGTATGACCGCCTGAGGAATTCCTCCAGTGTAAATTAAATTAAAAGTAGCATGTCATTTGTTTATCAAGAGTGAGTCATAATAGGTTGACAAAAGACACTTGGAACATAATGCTCCTTTTCCTTCTATTCTTTAAGAAATTTATGATAAACCAATAAAAGCTATATCCACTTGATGCATTAACATGCAAATTGATTTTATTTCAGGGTTGACATTCTGATTTTCATGCTTCTTTTAAGTGTGTGTCTGACGATCTTGGGGTTTTTGCATGGATTACTTCCTTTAGTTTTAACATAGGAAACGCATTTTCATGCACCAGCAAAAATTATCACTGCTCTATCTTGGCAATACAATGATCAGAATTTGCTTTAGGAACATGGTTTCATCTAATCCATGATTAAAGCTTTTCCTTGGGTAAACCAAAAAATTACTAAATCTCATATTAGATGAATGATTAGTATGCATCATTGGTAGTATAAATCTTGACCAAGCTTATTGGTTATAGGGCATACTTCAATGGTAACCCTGTTGCAAAATATCCGCAATTTATACTTTCATGATATAAGATACAAAGCAAGGTCAACCATATGTTATGGCTGTAATCTATTTACCTTTTAATTTTGCCTAGCTTGCTTTCCCATGCAAAGCCTCTTTATATTATCTGGTATTGATATTCCCTCTGCAGCTACACTATTGATTTAATAGATTTTGTTTTGGAGTGTCTAATCTAACTGTTTTTATTTTACGAAAAAAATATTCCAGTGGAAATACCGGTGGTATCCCTCAACGATGATGGAAAGATCGTTTTATCAGAGGAACAAGGACTATCTGACAGGGTACCAGTCAATAAGGAGAAGAGAAAAATTAATCTGAGCAGCATTCCGTTTTCGTTGACATGTGTACTTCACAAGAACTACATTTTGGCAGATCCTACTGCCGAGGAAGAATCTATTATGGACACGATTGTAACGGTGGTTTTAGATTCATCTAGTCAACTCGTCTCACTTCATAAACCAGGTGGAACAGTTCTAGCATATACATCAGCTATCCAGGTCAGTTGAATCTTGATTTCCCTTTCTAGGTTTTAATGATGCTTTAGCAGCATAATACATTTTAGTGCTCTTATCATGGTGTCTTTTTCACCGTTGACTTTTGAAGCCACCTTGACTCCAAGATTAGGCCTGAAGTTCATTTTCTTGTCCAAAGTAAAATAGTTTACAGAAATATAGGTTGTCATGTTCAAAGTTCAAACTTTATTTTATTTTTCTTATGATGCTTTAAATTTTAGTGCTCTTATCATGGTGTATTTTTCACCGTTAACTTTAGAAGCCACCTTGACTCCAAGATTAGGCCTGAAGGTCATTTTCTTGTCCAAAGGGAAATAGTTTACAGAAATATAGGTTGTCATGTTCAAAATTCAAACTTTTTGGTGCTTTGAAGTCTTTTTTTTTTATGATGTGTTTGCCATACAAATTGTTGTAAAATTAGGGTTAATGTAATTTTTGTCACTTAAACTTGACAACTAGGTCCAACTTGGTACTCTTTTAACTTTTTTTTATTAGTCTCCGAACTCGGTAGCTTTTCCTAATTTAGTCATTGAACTTTGATTCCATTAAGGTGTGATGACTGGACATTCTAATATTGTACCATGTAAGCATTTCCCAATTATATATATTTTAGGTGATTATGTGGCACAATCTTAGAGCACCATGTCATCACACTTTTAACGAAGTTTAAGTTGAAGGACCAAATTGGTAAAAGTTGCAAGTTCTAGGACTAACGTGGACAAAAAAAGTTCAAATACCAAAGTAACTTAGTTGCCAAGTTCTGGAACTAAAAATTATATTAACCCCTGAAATTATATTGTTAAAATTATGGTTAAGTTAATTTTTTACCCCTAAAATTCGCAATTAAGTCCACTTTAGTATCTAAACTTTTTTTTATCCACATTAGTCTTGGAACTTGGCAGCTTTTTCCAATTTGGTCCCTAAATTGGGTTCCATTAAGGTGTGAGCATAACACTCTTAAGATTGTGCCACTTCTTCAAACAATCTCCAAGTGTCGCTTTATCACACGTTATGAAAATCAACTTGCAATGACCAAAATAGAAAAGTTGCCAAGTTCCAAAACTAACATGGGCCAAACTAATTGCAAAGTTCGGGAGCTAAAAATTATATTAACCCTTAAACTTATACTGAACTAATGGACCAAAAGCTTGATATGAAAATAACTTTTCCATGGATGCAGGACTGCATTGCATTAACACGGCAAAGGGTGAAGGAACTTCAAAAGATTCTAGAGGAAGCCATTTCTGGTATGGAGGTTGACTAATCTTGCACCTATTAATTTAATGTTAATAATTTATCTTTTTTAAATTATTGTTGTTTGTTCTATTGCGTTTGTTTAGTGACATTATTAGTTCAGGGACTGGTTTTTGGAGGTTGTAATGAACCAATTCTAGTATGCTTAAAAGGGGCAAATTTTGTTTATTGCCTTTTGGTATGTTCTATAGAATTTCTTAATGTTGAAAATATATGCTAAGTCCCTCACTGAATCAAATTAGTCCATTTACTATTAAATAGATTGATTTTGTCTTGAATTATTAAAAAGGATCAAATAATGTCAAATTGTAATAAAGTTAACACTTAGTGTTTGAAAATTTACATGAAAAATTAATTTTTATTCGTTTCTAGTTCAACTCTAAACAAAGGATTTTATGTGCAAAACCACTAAAATTTTCAAAATATTAACTTTGTCAAAGACTTTTTTAAAAGAAAAATGTTAACTTTGTTGAAATTTCTTCTTTTTAATTGTATAGGGATTAAATTGATTCAGAGGAATTAATTTGATCCAATCTTTATAATAGAGGGGCCTACCAGGTAGTTCGCCATTTCCTAATTGTTCTAGAGTAACTAGAATGCTTGATTACAAAATTGGTCTCAAACTATACCACTTGTTCCACTTAGGTGCTCAAAGTGTGTTTTTTTTTTTTTTTTTTTGTTAAAAGTGGGCAGATAAATTATTCAATTTCGTCTTATTTTAGTGTACAATGAGAGGGAATTATTTTTAAGATGCTGAAAATAAAAATAGGTTTCTAAAGAAAAATATGGTAATTATTCGAGGGTTAATTTTGCATTTAATTTTAAATTTAAATTAATAAATATATGATATTTTATATACAAAATTAAATGTATGTATTTGCATCCAAATAATTGATCTTTGGATGAGAAACCAATCAAGTAGACCAAACATTTCTTTTTAAAATCTTCATTCTAAATCTATGAGCAATTATTTATTCATTTATTTATTTTGTTTTTAGCTTTGGATAAGACCGGATCGTATCACCTAAACAATCCAAATTAATTAAATTTATTTTTTTATTTTATATAATTAAAATATTCTTAAATATACCCAATTTTATTACTTTTTTTTCAGTTTTTGGACGATTATGTCCATTTTTATTTTGTCTATATTTGCCTTAAAAGTTGACAATTTTTTTTAAATTTAGTCTTTATATTTGTGATGATATGGTATTTTGTGATTGTATAAATCATTGTTTAAAAATTAAAAATTTATATAAATTTGAAAAAAGTTAATGTGACAGAACTCAAAGTACATAAGTTTAAGGATTAAATTAAAAAAAATGTTAGAATTTAAGACTAATAAAAAAATTAATTATTAAAATTATTAAGCTTAAAGATTAATTTGAGACTAATAAATATTTCTTTTAAATAAATCATTTTATTTGAGTCCCACCACATTCATTAATAATAATTAAATAATATAATATAATATAAAACTTTTAGATGTAGTCGTTAGGTATCCGAATCCCCGTGCATATTTAATACGAGACTATTATCTAATAATTTCAAGCATAAGTTTAGGGATAATATAACTTTTAGTACTTGAACTTGGGAACTAGGCTCACTTTAGTATTTATATATTTTTTGTTTTATTTTGATCTTTAAATTTGACAACTAGATTCATTTTGATCTTAAAACTTAGATTTTGTCAAGATTTGATAACATAATCAGTATTATTGGAACAAGATTGGATTGGACAGTTTGATAATTTATTGATATAATGGTTCAAACAAAATAGTTGAATCGATTGACTCATAAATTGCTTGAATTTAGTAAAAATTGAAAATTGGGACAAAAGTCGACAATTGAACATATTGAACAAGTGTAATAATTTTTTTTATTTTTAAATATTTTTCAATATTTTTTTAGATTTTTATGAATTTTTAATTTTTTATTTAATTATTCTTGGTCCGATTGTCAATTAGATCAAAGTGATTAAATCGAGAATCAGTGGTATGATTTATTCAATCATTGGTTCGGTTATTAAAACATTGAACATGACATTCTAATATTGTACCATATCATCATTTTAAAATGTATACAATTTTTATAATTTTCAAGTTCAAATATCAAAATGAACCTGTTTGCCAAGTTTAAGTGTCAAAATGGATCAAAAAAATTACAGAAACTAAAGTGAACCTAGTTGTTAGGTTTATAGACCAAAAACTATATTATCCTTTAATTATATATAAAATAAATACAAATCAAAAAATAATATAATAAAATCTATAAAAATAATGCTAAGGTTAAACCTCAACAAGTTCGAATATTATTTTCGGCGAAGACTTTTTCTTCTAACTCTATTGAAAATTCGAATGCTTGAAGAAGCAATAGTTTCAACAGGCAGAAGCACTTCGTCGGGTGCCTATTGATAAACCATTAAAAAGAATTAACATAATGATTTATTTAGCCCTCCAACTTTTCAAAAAGGTTATTTTAGCCTTCAATTTAATTTTTTGTCTCTTTTAACCCTTGAACTTATGTTGTTTATCAAATTACTCTAAAATAAATGAAAAAGTTAATGTCTATTAACTTTGCTAATGTGACATCTACGTGTATGTCATATCAATAATTAATTATTTTTTAAAATTAAAAAATATATCTTTTATATTTTTAAAATTTTTAATAGTGGGTTTTTTAATTTTTTGAATTGAAAAATAATTAATTGTCGATGTGGCACCCACATGGATGCCACATTTTCAAAATTAGCAAACGTTTCTATCTATTTTTTGGTGATTTGACATACAGTGCAAGTTCAATGGTTAAAAGACACAAAAAACTAATTAAATGGTTAAAGTCATTTTGTAAAGTTTGAGAGCCAAATAAGTCATTATGTCAAAAGAATTAAAAAATTCACAATCGATGATGTTTGGTCCCATATATTAAATGAGGCACAAGTATAGGTTGGCTACAACAACAATAATTCACATAAATTATCTCAAAAACTCAAGCTAATTGAAAACATCTATTGTCATGGATCGAGTGAAAAGAATCTCGATTGTCTTTTAAACTAAACCAACTTGGACGGGCCACTCGAATATAAACACCTCTAGACCCAACTAGAGGTGATCACGGGCCGGGCCAGGCCTAAACAAAATTTTAAGCGTATTTTTTAGGCTCGGGCTCTGGCCCAGCCCGAAATATGGGTCTGAAAATTTGTCCAAGCCTGGCCCAAAATATAATTACTAAGCCTGAGCCCGGCCTGACCTATATTAAAATTTTTTTAAGCTTATTTTATCTTTTGACAGAAGCTCCAAGAATTTCCTAAGCAATTACTTTAAGTGTTTGTTATGGTGTAAATGCAAATTAACACTTTTGGAGTATATATTCTTTTTGACATAATGCTTATAACTACCCATAGCCCCACATCAACTAATAAATAAGAGGATAATACTCTTCAGCACACTTGAACCCATTCTTCCTGTATTGACAACAATACTCATGCTAATTGAATTGAGACTCAGTCAGCATTAATATAGGGATAGTTTATGTATCAACCACACATGTAGATGATAATAGTGAATATTTTTCTATTTCAAAAATTGTTGTTCTTAAATACCACTTCTATCACTCTCCAAGTTTATGTATGATGAGTCCTTTATCATAGGCTCATTTTAGCCTTGACATGCTTACACTTTGTTTCTATGTGTTTTTAAGTGTTCTATTCTAATTTTATATTATATTTTTTATTATAGATATTGAATGCATCTGTTTTAAAAGTTGAAAGCTTTGGATCAAAATAATAAAATTTTGTAAATGTGAAGGGTTAAATTTATTGAATTATTTAGAATTAGTATCAAATTGATAGAATATGTAAGTATTGATAACTAAATGTGTAATTATATCAGTTAGAAAAAGATTTTTCGTTATTAATTTAGTTGTAGGTGACCAAAATAGGAACAAATTCAAATGTTAGTGTTTAAATTGAATTTTTTTAGAATTAAATAACCAAAACAAGAACTCGGGCATAGTTGGTGACCATTTGTATAGGTTATCTTAGAAATTTTTATGAATACTTAGGTGATAGCAGTGATATTTAACAACAACAATTTCCGAAACAGAAAAATATCCACTATTATCATCTACATGGTGTGGTTGATACATAAACTATCACTATATTAATGTCGATTGAGTCTTAATTCAATTAGCATGAGTATTGTTGTCAATACAGAAGGAGTGAGTTCAAGTATGCTGAAGAACATTATACTCTTATTTATTAGTTGATGTGAGGCTATGGGTAGTTATAAGCATTAAAGTGTTGATTTGCATTTACAACCGAAAATAAAATTGAAGCTAAAGTAAAATATTCAAATGTAATTTGGTTTTTGTTTTATTTTATGCATTAATACACTTTTTTATGCCAATTATTAATAAATATTTTCTTTTGAAAATTAATTACTTATATAAATTGTAAGGCTTTTCATTCACTTTCAGTACATAAATGTAAAACAAAAAAAGTATATAAACTTTTATTTCAGGCCTCAAGATTACAACATCAATTAGTGTATAAATATTATTTTTGTACTACGTATAACTAGAAACCACCATCTCGACTCTCGAGGCCTTTTGTAAACTTATGCGCATGTGAGGCTTTAGACGAGGAAGAATTCGGTTAAACAACTACAACACCGACAATGCCAATTATGGCTTTGATTGCTACTAAATTAAAAGGTTCTGGTGCAAGACAGTCATTAGTGGATTTTGGGCTTCCACTATCAACGACATCATCATTCCTTTAAGGGCTAGGAGAAGGGGAGTCAGAAACTTCATCATCGGCAGTTGGGAGACTCAGCGTCAGAAGAGGATCCTTTCTTAGCCTTGGGGCTAGGAGAAGAGGAGCTTAAAAGAACTCTTTGGGGCTCCAACAGGAAATGACTTGCGTGCTCCCCTATCGGATTTGGATGGTCTTAAGGATGGTGTTGGTGACTTGGCGGAAGAGGAATTGGAGGAGAAAGCCGAGGAATAAGAAGAAGATGGTGAATTTGCAGGTGAAGGAGCCTTGGAAGGGGTTGCAACAGCCATGAAAACAAGTGCAACAACAACAATGTCTTGGTAGGCCATCTTTATCTTTTGCTTTTCGATAGTTTATTATATACGTGTTAACTTTTCTTTGTGTACAGGGGGGTGCATGTGTGTTTGTAATGGTAGAGCTTTTCTTGTGAACGGGATTAAACCTTTGAAATCTAAAAAAAACAAATTAATTGTTTTGTTGAGAAACAAAAAGCTAATTTTGTAGTTAATGTTCTGTCTTATAATAAATGTAAATTCAAGTGGATATTTTCCCATTAATTGGCGGTGGTGGATAACACGTGGGTGATATGCTAAATAGTTCATCATTTTTTTGTCTTTAAGGTTTCATACCAATTGTCATTGGTGACAGCATTGCTATTCGGAAAATTTCATGCAACAGCCAGAGCTGCGCTGTTAAGTTCTCACAAATTTGACTTGGTCAAATTCTATACGTCTCTGTATAATGACTTTATATATTATCCATATTATATAGTTTATATCAAGAGTACAGTGTAGTGCGTGTGTGAACAAAATGGCAGCCACTAAAACACTGTATCGGTTACTGTTTACATGAGTAGCTGGCAGTCTTCATGGGCCAAACCTTGTCTCACGAGATCCTCAAACTTGGGGCACAAGATTCTCAATGGAACCATTTGGAGATCAGCTTGGTGTTCTTTGGTCGGAAGCTCGAATAACAGATGTTATTGCAATTCTTGCGCAATTTTATACATCATCTTCCCTTTCCCCCAACCGAGAAGATTGATCGGCATGGTAGACACGATATGAGCAAGTGGTTCAACTGTGGCCAAATGCTCGGCACACTTCACAATGTTCAGGTTTGCTCATCTCCCTAACATCTATGTTACTACAAATCCTCGTCATATGTGGTCAACCTTTAATATGCTTACGGAGTTGTTGGTCTGGCAGCATCTCAAATGCAGGTGGTGGTACTTCCCAATTCGAAACATCTAGCATTACGGGAAACTCATTCCCCTAGATACACAATATGATGCGTAGCGTGTAGACTTTGTCTATGAATTTTTCAACATTTAGATTAGCGGTTGCACACACTCGTGGACATGCGCACATGGATATCGAAGGGTTTGAAACTTCCCGCACTTGCAGCACCTATTACGGAGATCAACTACGTAGGACCTGGGTGGAACTCTCGCACAACGACTGATGTACTCTTGCACCTGGAAAGATTCCATGTCCCAGGAATATAGTTCTACATTCATCGATTGCGCCCTCTGAGCATTGATTTCACGACCTTCCTGACCTCCTCGACGTACACGTGCCCAGCCTCCATTTGCTTTGTTTGTCTCAGTCCCATTCTTGGCATTAATGTGGCAAGGCTATAGAACCATAATGCCAGCACCTAAAAATACAAGAAAAAAATAATTTTTACGAATTCCGACCACTAACATCACGGGATAAAAAAATTTTACTGACAAAGGTGCCGGCCACCATTGTGTCGGCACCAAAATTTATCGAAAAAAATTGTAACATATTTTTGGCGATGTCGACCACTTGAACACCGGTACCTAATAAAAAATATTTTTTTACCCAGATAATCCTTGTATTTTATGAGATACAATGAGGAAAAATATATACAGGTGCTGGCCATTGCAATGCCAGCACCAAAATAAATATTTTTTAGAACCCCAACAATCATCAAGTAATGATTTCCCATGTGATTGACTTGGGTGCCGACGAGACCACTATTACTATTCATTTCACATCATTCCCATAATTATTTTCAAACCTAGTCGAGTCTTACAAATATTAAAGTTTTTAGGTTAGTTTAGTAAAACAGCCCAAATTTTCATGTTCAGTCTCCACAACTTTATCTTACTCAAATTCTACAAGTATCTGTATAATGACCTTTTTTTTCTAATTTAGTTCATTTACTTGAATTTAATCATTTTATTTCTCTTTTTGAAACATGTATTTTTTTATTCTTCTTTCAGTTTTGTAGCTTATGCTTTAATATCTTTTTGATAGAAAACGCAATATTATTTTTCGAGATTAACAAATTATATTATATATACAACAAAGTACATAAATTATATATATGGTAAATGCCATTTTTTATCTTATTTTAATTCTATAATCATAATTATAATTAAAAATTGTTAGATTTATTAAAATAAATTTAAAATATAACTTAATAAACCAGGTTCTGTCATGTCAAATCATCAAGAATAAATCAAGAACAAAACTAGATGCGGAAGCATACCTGAATCCAAGGATTCCTTGAAACTTTCTGGATCTTGAGGATTTGATCTTCCAAATTAGCACATAAGAAATTCAGAGAATATCTGCTCTCTCTTTCCTAATGATGGGATATTAGAAAAGATATCTTGTGTATAATTTGGGGACCATAACCCTAATATTTATAACCTTAGCATATTAGTTCTAATCAAATTCTAATTAGCCCATCATTAATTAGAATTTGACTAGAAGAGTATCTACACATATTTGACCCATACTTTATTTAATAATAATTAAAAGCTCAATAAAATTCTAATCAAATTATACCACTTTTAATTTGGGCTAACCTATCATGATAGTAAATAATAGCATGTAATTATCCTTATTATATATGTGATGTCCAAATTTTCCAACAATCTCCCACTTGGACCACATAATATACTGATTACTTTATAATTACATGTCATTATATAACCTTATGAGCTCAAAATTTTACTATCATATCTAAAAGGTATTCCGAACAATCTCGTCCATTAATTATGTTAACATAGAACCAAGGCGACTTTCGTTACACACATCGTAACTAAATCCATCCAGGATCACGTATATTAACACAACCAAATGACATAGATCAAGTATGGATGTGTAGCATAGAAATTACATGCAATATGATCTAAACACGTCTATTTCCAACTGGTCCTCTTTAAACTTAAGTGAGGTCAATTTCAAAATAATAAACAGAGTAAATAAACTGAATACTTCATTTCTGATCAGAAAATAACCAAATACATAAATGTCTGAAATATAAACTCCTACTAAATCATGATATCCTCAAACAATGTAACACCTATGTAAGCAGTGTGCTCATGAAAGACCTTGGGTGGTAAACCTTTTATGAGTGGATCCGCTGTCATGGAGCTTGTCCCAATGTGCTCTATGGATATTTGACCATTTTGCACTCTTTCTTTTACAACTGGGAACTTTACGTTAATATGCTTTGATTTAGATAAACTCCTATTGTTATTGGAATACAGCACTGCTGACTTATTGTCACAAAATAATTTGAGTGGTCTTTCTACATTCTCCAAAATGCGCAGCCCTATGACAAAGTTCCGCAACCATATTCCATGGTTTGATGCCTCATAGCATGCTACAAATTTCACGCCATAGTGGCGAAGCTACAAGTGTCACATTTGACACTTTTCCAAGATATAGCTCACTACTAACAGTAAATATAACCTGATGTAGATTTCCTACTATCTTGGCATCTAGCGAAATCAGAATCAGAATACCCTACGACCTCAAAAAAATCTGATCTCTTATAAGTAAGCATGTAATCTTTTGTTCTCTGAAGATATCTCATAACCCTTTTGGCTGCTATCCAATGGTCTATATGAGGGTTGCTTAAATATCTGCCTAACATCCCAACAATGTACGCAATGTCCGGAAGTGTACATACTTGAGCATACATTAAACTCCCAACAGCTGATGCAAAAGGAATCTTTTGCATTTCCTAAATTTCAATGTTACTTTTAGGGCATTGAGTAAGACTAAATTTGTCTCCTTTAGCGACAGGGGTGTCACCTGGTCTACAACTCTGTATGCCAAACCTTTTGAGTACTTTATCGATATAGCTCTTTTGTGATAATCCAAGAATACCTCGAGATCGATCTCGATGTATCTAAATTCCTAAAACAAAAGAGGCGTCCTTAAGATCTTTCATCTCAAAATGCTTGGATAAAAACCTCTTGGTTGCGTGCAATAAGCCTATATCATTAGTGGCAAGCAAAATGTCATCAACATATAGACCAGAAATATGTACTTACTCCCATTGAATTTGTGATACACACAATCATCAACAATATTCATCTCAAAACCAAACGAAAAAATTATTTGATGAAACTTGTGGTACCATTGACGGGAAGCTTGTTTGAGTCCATAGATGGATTTTGTCAATTTGCAAACCATGTTCTTTGAGTTTTTCGACTCAAAATTTTCTGGTTGCACTATATAAATTGTTTCTTCAATGTCGCCATTAAAAAACGCAGTCTTAACATCCATCTGATGTAACTCAAGTTCAAAATGAGTAACAAGCGTCATGATTATCCTAAAGGAGTCTTTCGATGAAACTGGAGAGAAAGTCTCTGTAAAATCAATACATTCTTTCTGAGTATATCCTTTAGCTACAAGACGCGCCTTGTACCTCTCTACATTACCATTTGCATCCCTCTTGGTTTTAAATATCCATTTACAACCAATTGGTTTTGCACCTTTAGGTAATGGGACAAGTTCCCAAACTTTATTGTCTTGCATAGATTTATGCTCATCTTTCATGGCATCAATCCATTTTTGAGAATTAGAACTTTTCATGGCTTGATGAAAGTTGATTAGATCATCTTCCATCATTCCATTATCATCTTCATGTTCTTGAAGAAATATAATATAATTATCTGGAATAGCATTTCTCCTTTCTCTTGTGGACCTCCTTAATGGCACTTGTTCTTAAGATTGTTGAGTTTGTTTTTCTGGAAAAATTACCTCATTTTAAATGGGGTTCTGGATTCACTTCTTGATCAATGATAGGTATAAGCACCTGAACATCGTCAAAACTAATAGTAGGAATTGAGTTAGAATCCAATTCCTCCTCAAAAGCAATGTCTCTAACCTTATTTCTCCCCCTAATTCAATATCCTCAAAAAATGTTGCAGTTCCCGTCTCAAAAATATTCCTTATTATGGGATCATAAAATTTATAGCCCCTAAATAGCTCAGAATAACCAATGAATTAGTTGCTTACTGTTTTGGAGTCCAATTTCTTTTCATGTGGCCTATAAGGTCTTGCCTCAGCTGGGCATCCCTAAATGTGAAAGTGCTTTAAACTAGGCTTTTTACTTGTCCAAAGCTCATAAGGTGTTTTTGCAACTGCTTTATTGGGTACTCTGTTCAGAATGTAAGCTGTTGTCTTTAAAGCTTCTCCCTAGAGGGACTTAGGTAAGGTAGAATGAGCAATCATGCTCCTTACCATATCTTTAAGAATTCTATTTCGTCTTTCAGCTATACCATTCATACTAGGTAATCCTGGCATGGTGTACTGTGGGACAATACCGCATTCCTCTAGGAATTTCGCAAATGGTCCTGGACATTGTTCACCTGAGCCATCATATCTACCGTAGTACTCACCACTACAATCAGATTTGACGTTTTTAATCCTTTTGTTGAGTTGATTCTCAACTTCAGCTTTATAAGTTTTGAACACGTCCAAAGACTGAGATTTCTCATGAATGAGATATAGGTACCCATAACGTGAGTAATCGTCTATGAATGTTATGAAATATTGTTGACCATTCTAGGATGCCTTAGGGAATGACCCACAGATATCTGTATAAATTAATTCTAAGATGTCTGAAGATCTGTTTGCACCCAATCTCTTGATTTTGGTCTGTTTTCCCTTAATGCAATCAACACAGACATCAAAGTCTATGAAGTCAAGGGACTCTAAAATACCATTAGACACAAGGCGCCCAACTCTAACTTTTGAGATATGACCCAAGCGTATGTGCCATAATGATGCTGAATTTTCCTTATTTAATTTGCGTTTAATACCACGTGATTCCACATGCAAGGTTTCATTATAGGATGCAACTGTTTCTAGCAAATAAAGGTTGTCAGAAGTATTTAAATAACCAGTTCCAATAACATTTGAATTTAAAGACAAATTAAATTGATTTTTTCCGAATGAACAATAATATCCAAATTTGTCCAACGAAGAAACAGAAACTAAATTCCGTCTAAATGACGGTACAACAAAAGTGTCTTTTAAATCCAAATGAAAACCAGTTCCTAATAACAACCTAAAATGCCCAATTACTTCCACTTCTACCGATTTTCCATCGCCCACAAAGATGTTCTTTCACCATCACTTGGCTTCCGGTAACTCAGGCAACCCTGCATAGAAACACTTATATGAGTAGTAGCAGCAGAATCTATCCACCAAGTGTTTCTAGGTACTGAAGCTAAATTAATATCAGAACAGACCAAATTAAGAATTGTACCTTTCTTTACACGCAAAGCATGATATTTGGTACAATCTTTCTTTACGTGTCCAAACTTATTACAAAAGAAACAACTCTCTATAGCTTGTTGTTGTTTCTTTTGAGCTGGACCCTTAGCAGCTTCATTCTGATATTTTCTTTTCTTGCCTTTGTCCTTAGGGGCATTAGCCAAATGAGTACTTTCAGACTTATCACGCTTCAACCTTTCTTCCTCTTGCACACAATGAGAAATAAGCTCATTTAAGGTCCATTTCTCCTTTTGACAGTTATAACTAATTTTAAATTGGCTAAACTGTGCAGGAAGCGATACCAAAACCATAAGAACAAGTAATTCCTCAGAAAGCTCGATCTTAAGTACCTTAAATCTTGAAGCAGTATGGAACATCTCCATAATGTACTCTCTTGCGTTTCCTTGACCTTTATACTTCATAGACATCAAAGAAGTCAAAAATGATGTCATCTCAACCTTATCGTTTTTAGCAAAACGTTTCTAAATTTCATCAAGAAAACTTTTGGCCTAAGTAATCTCTTTAGATTCTGTGCCCCTAAAGACTTCTGGAATGCTGCGTTTCATGATCATTAGACTCATGCGATTTGAACGATCCCACCTCTCAAACTCCCTCTTAATATCAGGGGTACTTTCAGCAGTGAGAGGTGCAGGTTATTCTTCCCTTAGTGCAAGGTCTATGCCCATACAGCCAAGCACTATAAGTAAGTGCCTTTTCCATTCCTTAAAATTAGTTCCATTAAGCATGGGTATAGAATTTATATTAGTATATATTGTGGCAGCAGAAGATGAATTAGCTGAATAGAGAACAAAAACAAACTTAAATCAATATTTATAAATAAATAATAAATTCAAGATAATGGCTAATCTCATCTCAAGATACCAAACACTACATTAATATCAAGTCTTTGGACAGTAATATTAACAGTAAGCGGTACTCTTGTTGTAGCAATCAAACATTGACAATAAACTATGTCAAGCAATGAATTAATCTTTGGACTAACTTATTGCTCACATAAACTATATACCTTATAATTGTCACACATTTATCACAACAGATGTCGTTGTAATTCTGCCAAATATTAATTTACCATTGGGTCAATCAATAAATACATGAATTACAAAAACATATAACCATCTTAATATTTCAAATAAACTAATCTACATAAAAGAGGTCACTTTGACGGCATTTTGTTTCAACTAATTTATTTAAAATATTAGACATCCTTAATTAAAAGCCAAAATCTGAATTTATTTGTTCCAAAATATTTACCTTAATTTCATCTTTCAATCAAATTAAAAGATAAACATATATATATATATATATATATATATAATTTTCCAAAATATTAAAGCAATCAAAGCATGCATATATTATATATTTATATATATAAACAAAACATATATATGAATCAATTTCTATATATATATTTAAATGTCATATAGGATTAAAATAATAATAATCACATGCCTTGCAAATACATAGGAACTGAATCGTAATATTTTCAAATAAAGCTTAAAAACGTAGGTATCAAATAATATTACACAAATATTTTTAAACTTTATAATTGAATCTATTAATTTGAAAATCACTCAATCTTTTTTTTTTTATGAATTCAAGATAATAAAAACCTTTAATATAAATCTTCAAAAAACAACATATATATCCAAATATAAAACCCATGAAATTTCATGAATCAATTATTCAAATGAAGAACCTGAACCATTCCCAATGATTTGATATGACGAGGCTTTGATACCACTTGTTAGATTTATTAAAATAAATCTAAAATATAACTTAATAAACCAGAATTTGTCATATCAAATCATCAAGAATAAATCAAGAACAAAATTAGATGCGAAAGCGTACCTGAATCTATGGATTCCTTGAAACTTTCTGGATCTTGAGGATTTGATCTTCCACATTAGCACACAAGAAATTCAGAGAATATTTGCTCTCTCTTTCCTAATGATGGGATATTAGAAAAGATATCTTGTATATAATTTGGGGACTATAACCCTAATATTTATAACCTTAACATATTAATTCTAATCAAATTCTAATTAGCCCATCATTAATTAGAATTTGATTAGAAGAGGATGTACACATATTTGACCCATATTTTATTTAATAATAATTAAAAGCCCAATAAAATTCTAACCAAATTAGATCACTTTTAATTTGGGCTAACCTATCATGATAATAAATAATAACATGTAATTATTTTTATTATATACGTGATATCCAAATTTTCAAACAAAAATATCTTTAAAAGGTAAATGGTTGTATCTTAATTTCTTTAAACCAATACATACATATTCATGCGATTTCATTGGGTTTTTTTTTTCATTATTTTTTATATATTTATTTTTATATTAACAAGAATCATTCATATTTATTCATATATTTTCATGCAATTAAAAATGTATCAGAAGATAATTATAAAAATATATATCTTAATCTTATCCGAATTCTTTTATTATTGTTTAGTTTGTTGTTTAATATTTTTATTTTGTTCAACAAAATATTCCATGCTTTTCTAAGATTATTTTAAAAATATAGGTATATATATTTAAAAATTAATTATCATAAATATATATTTTCAAAAATGTTATTTATCCAGTATAATATCACTCATATTATCAAATTTTGACAAAATTTAAGTTGAGGTATAAAAAAATTATAAGTACCAAAATAAATTTAACTACTAAATTCAGGGACTAAAAATTATATTATCCATATTATAGTTTATATCAATAGTACTGTGTACTGGGCCAGTGGCACAGTCTGAACAAAATGGCAGCGACTAAAACACTGTGGTCACCTTTAAGCCTGCAGACAAAGACATCACAGTACAGCCGTAATCTTAAACCAAACAGCTTGTACATCTCCGTGTAGGGTTCAAAAATTTTGTAAAGTAATTATTCTTTTTAGATTAAATGAAAAAAGAGTTAACGTCATGCGTTACCTAATCAAATGTCTTTAAATTTTTCGTCTATCTGTAAAGTTAAATTTGTCTTCTTTTAAAATCAACCTTAAATAATTCTTAAAAAATTAAAAATAATAAAAATAAACTCTTTTTATTTTTTTTAATAATAAATTTAAAAAATTATATAAATTTTTTATTTAAATTACTTAAATATATCCCACAAGAGTTTTTCTCAAGTCAAAAAATATTATTTAAAACTTGGGAAATTTTTTTAAAGATATATTTAGTTAATTTAAATAAGAATTATATATAATTTTTTAATTTAATTGTTTTTAAAAAATGAAAAGGGTTTATTTTTGTTATTATCGTATTTTTAAGGACTATTTAAATTTAATTTTAAAAGAAAATAGACCTAATATGCAAATAGATCAAAAGTTAAAAAAATCTAATGGATAACGTCGGCCTTGATGGCATCACCCTTTTCTCATCCAATCTAAAAGGGTAATTACTTCATCAGGTCCCTGAACATTTTATATAATTACACTTCAATTTAATGTCGATGGTGGCATCCCAAATTAAAAAAAAAAAAACTAACCAATGATTAGCCCATTATGAAGGGTGGTTTTACCAATGGCAATAGCGGCACCGAGGTTCACCATTCAAAACGAATTATTTACCTACATGATTTTAAAAGTGAGTCATTTGCATAATTAATAAAAACTTTTGGGTCATTTTAAAAAAAAAGCCGGATGATTTGCTATTTGCTTTTCATACTTTGTTTTGTCATTGAGATTTCAAGGTACATTGGCTGCACTCTGAAACTCTCGTGTTTAGCAACGACAAATTTATGTTTTGGTTATATTTTATGGAAGGTCCTTATAGTATGAACTCTTTTCAATTTAATCCTCATTTCTAATTTGTATTTTCAGTCCTAGAACAATCTTTTCCCATTAATTTTATCAAATAAGTTGTTAGTCCTCAGTTTTTAAAAAACATTTGAGGAAGCGACACATATACATGGGCATTTTTATACAGATTTGAGAGTAAGTATAGGAAAAAGACTAAAATCATCGAAATTGTATACATTGAGCTTTTATAGGAATTTCCAAAACTGTGTTATTTTTTACGAAATTGATTAATTCAATTACAAAAATTTATGCGGAATTGATCTATTTTTTACGGTAACTTTTGATATCACCATTCTCATTAGAAGTACCCAATGATTCTCGGCTTAAAAATAATAATTTCGTACAGATTCTGTTAGAAAAAGTCCAACGGCGTGGACGGAGCAAAAGAAAAAAATCCAGTTGTAACGTGGCATCGGTTTGACTTGACCTGGACTCCACAATACAAAATCCTTAATAAATGAAGTAACGTAGGCGAGTCCAAGTTTTGAAGAAAGACACCTGTCAATTCTATTTTCGTCTCCCCCTATATATGTATGTAGTCGTTCACTTTCTTTACAATAACTTTTGATATCACCATTCTCATTGGAAGTACCACCCTTCCTCATTCCTCAATGCTTGTCTGTTTAAAAATAGTTTCGTAACAAAATTTTGATTTTACAGGGGTCAACATTCAATCGAATCGAATAAAAAAATTTTGAGTTAATTGAGTTGACGAATCGAATTAATCGAAATTTGAAAAAAAAATTCGAGTTGACTTAAATAACTCAATTAACTCAAAATTAAATTTTTTTTTAATTTTTTTGAGTCAAATCGAGTTTTACTCACCACTAACCTAATATCTTCATACAGATTCTGTAAAAAAAGTTGAACGGGGTGGGCGGCGCAAAAGAAGAAAATCCATTTGTCACGTGGCATCGGTTTTGACTCTACCTGGACTCCACGCAATACAAAATCCTTAATAAACGAAGTAACGTAGGCGAGTCCAAGTTTTGAAGAAAGACAGCTGTCAATTCTATTTCCGTCTCCCCCTATATATAGGTATTTAGTCATTCACTTCTTGTTCTTCCACAAATCTACAACAGCCAACTCTTACTCTCAAAAAACACATCATGGAAAATTACAATACACCCTTGCCTTTGACTCGTGAAAAGGAGTACGAAATCATGGTCTCCGCCCTCGTTCATGTCATCAACGGCACTCAACCTGACACCGCAGTGTTTGATGACAACGACGGCATTCATTACTTTAATCCCACCTGTATTCCTTTGAGGGTCAACGGTTGTGATGTTTTCCCGCGTAGCCAACAACAATTACCCACTGTGCCAGTGCCAACAAAGGAGAGGAATTACAGGGGAGTACGACGGAGGCCGTGGGGGAAATGGGCGGCGGAGATTCGGAACCCGAAGTTAGCGGTTCGGGTTTGGTTGGGGACGTTCGGGACGGCGGAAGCTGCTGCTAGAGCTTATGACAGGGCGGCTGTTAAGTTCCGGGGAGATAAAGCAAAGACCAATTTCCCATTATCAGATTACAAAACGGAGCTACAAGAAGTAGAAGAAGAAAAGAAGAGTAATGGAGATAAAGGGCAATGTAGTAAAGAAAATGAGGATGAAAATGGAGGAGAAGCATGGGAAATATTCTCAGAGGGAGAGCTTAGGGAGTTAATGAAGATGGATTAAGGGAAATATTCTCAGAAGCCGCAGGTAAGGTGCAAGAAATGCCACGTGTAAACAGATATGTGTTGCTCACTGGAATTCATACAACAAGTACACGTGTCCTCTCTCTTCCCTGAAAGAGTAGTCTACTTGTGACATGGCAATGATTTTCCGAGTTGTAGCAGATAAAAAATTTATTGGATATGTTTAATTTGGTATGATACGATTTTTAGAGGGAGACAAAGTTAAAAGTTAAAATTACTGTGGATTAAGCTGTGAGATTATTATAGCTAAAAATGATGGTAATATATTGTACGTAAATATTGTACCATGTGTCACTCAAGTCTAGGTGAAAATAATGACATTCATAATTATATTCCCCTGATTAATTTAATAATAATATTAAATGATTATTTTTATAATTAATTAATAAAATTAATAATAAATAAGAGATAAAATTAAAAAGAATATCAAGCTTATATGTATTTATAAAATTTCTAAGGTAATCTCTACAAATGGTCACCAACTATGCCCGTGTTCTTGTTTTGGTTACTTAATTTTAAAAATTTTCAATTTAAATACTAATATTTGAATGTGTTCTTGTTTGTGTCACTTACCTTTAAATTGATAACGAAAATTTTTTTTCTAACTAATATAATAACATATTTAGTCATCAATATTTACATATTCTATCAATTTGATCCTAATTCTAAATAATTCAATAAATTTAACCCTTCACATTTACAAAATTCCATTATTTTAATCCAAAACTTTCAACTTTTAAAACAGATGCATTCAAGATCTATAAATTTGTATGCCCTCCCCCAAAAAAAAGAACGATAAAACAAATAGTAAGAGGCTCTATATTGGTATTAAAGTAACCAATAAAATATATATTTGTTCTAATTACAGTACTCAAACTCAAAATTTTAGATATTAATTTTTTATCACTTAACCCAATAAGTATATGATTTGTAAGCAATGCAGGGGACATCCCAAGAAAACAAAAACACCCTTTTATATTGCGTGCACTAAAATATACTCATACAATGCACGGGTTATATGTGTATCAATTAAAATATATTTAATTATTTTGCAATTTATAGATGTGGGTTTCTAAATGCTCTTTTACGATAAATTACACTGGTAGCCATCCAACTAATCATAAATTAAAAATAATTTAATTTTTTAAGTAGTATACTTGAATTTAAAATTAATAATTTTGTTAGAGATCGACCCGTATAAACAACAAACAATAAAATAGAGAAAATAGAACACATAAATATATACGTGAAAAACCCTCAATTAAGAGGGTAAAAAATCACGAACAAAAGAGACTTCACTAGTGAGAAAGTAATCTGAAGAGTACAAGATGAATATAATAAAAAACAAACCCTAAACTCAAATAAAAAAGCCTCCGACTAAAACACAATATCGCTGCTTCAAAAAAGATATTACTCAAGATAAATCATTATGATTATGAGACAAAATCTTCAAGTCCATGTAAAATAGCCAACTTGATCCCTAAGCAAAAGGATAAGGATACAGTATTGAGAAGACATTGTCGATCCTTCCTTCACTTCCTCTCCAAAACTGATCAGCATTGTTTAGGATAAGATATAACATGTTTTAAGACTCATTTGCTTATAAAAGAAAAATCATGGAGGACCAACTAAAAAAAGCCAACAACATACATCAACAGGATGTCCTGAAGTTATATCTAGATTTTTGCCCAACGAGTTGTCTCAGACATCTATTTGAACAAGTGAGTGAACAAATAGTCCAAGAAGTTGTTTAAACAAGGATTGAAATATTAGCACCGGACAACAATGATCCAACACTAATATTTAATACTTGAGTTTAACTTTACTTATAATATGTTAAATATTATTTTATTTTTTATAAGTTAAATAATTTATATCGTATCAAAATTAAATATATAATATTATAATAAAAATATTAGAAAAGAAAGTTAATTTTATGTTTAAAAAATTACAAAATATTAATTGATATTTATAAAAAATCAAAATAATAATAATAATATAAATTAACTTAAATAAGTTTGCATCATATAAATAAGTTTGAATAAAATTCAAGATCATATTTCTTGTTAACCCTAAACATTTCAAATACCTTTTGAGAGTGTTTTATTCCATCATTGACACATAGAAAAAATAAACGATTATTCGTACTCATTATCATGGGCGGAGATTAAAGCCAGGCATATGACTGTTAACGGTATTAAGTGCATGACTATAACATTTGGTATCTTTCTTCATTCCAAACAATATGGAAGGCTGTACTAAAAAACCTTTAAATAAAATATGCAAACAATGTCCTGTACCACACAACAAAGTCCACTGTTTCCCTGAATCGATTGTCTTTTTGTTCGATCTCTTTTCTTTTCTAATTATTATCTACAAATCCTCAATCAAAAGAATAAAGTCTCTCTTGGTTCCCTTCTCTTTACCTAATATTCACAGTTGAGAATCTTGCATCTATCATCTTGTATATTAAATCCATCAAAGCCTTCTGGAAAGTGGAAACCTTGTCTGAAAAGAACCTTAAAAGAACTGGTTTTGATTCTCATTAATTTCTCAGTTTTAAGTACTCTTCCTTTGTACTAAATACTAATGGTATATTCATGTTTTTAATCTTCCCTGTTACTCAGTTTCCTTTAGGTGTAATTAACATGTATGTTCAACAGGTTTAGATGAGTGTCGGATATGCTCGATATTTTATATATTTGCAATATTATACCTTTGTATTTCATATTCATACTCAAACAGTTGAAGAATGGAATTGGAATCTTGCATGGTAGTGCTAATGATATTCAACTTGTAGTTAAGTAACAAGTCTTTTCTATTACGCCATCGCCATGGCTTCCGCGTAGAATAACAACTTGTATGGATGGAAATCAAAAGTTTGGAATAAGAATATGAAACCCAAATCGGCACACTCCTTTTTATTATTTTAGATCCAGAAATTCCGTTTAAAGTAATATTCTACTTGATCTTGCTGTTCGATTCCTTGTTATCCAGGCAATGCTATATATAAAGAGTCACCTGACATAGATCACATCGTATAACCAAACACAGTTTCAGTTTACAATCCATTATGTCAAAGTTGAGTTTCATCGAGTTCAAATATGGATCATTGAAAAGACCTACTGATCAGTTGAACGGCATCAACAAAACAAGACAAAGCTCCTCGAACATGTCTTCTTACCAACCAAACATGGAGGAAATGAAATGGGTGTTCAACAAATTCGACACCAACAACGATGGCAAAATCTCCAAACAAGAGTACAAGTCGGCTATGAAAATGATGGGAAAAGGAATTACAGACACAGAAATGGTGAAAGCATTTACTACCATCGACACTGATGGTGATGGATTCATCGACTACAAGGAATTCATTCACATGATGCATAACATGGAAGAAGGGTTCAATAACAATGATATCAAAACCGCATTTCGAGTGTATGATTTGAACGGTGATGGGAAAATAAGTGCAGAAGAATTAATGGCGGTGATGAAGAAGATAGGGGAGAGATGTAGCTTGGAAGCTTGTCGTAAAATGATCAAAGGTGTGGATGTTGATGGGGATGGTTTGATTGATATCAATGAGTTTATGATCATGATGACTCGTACCATGAAACCCTTTCACTGATCCATCTGGTGTTATTTTAAGTATTCTAGATTTGTAATAAGTAGTATTTGCAGTTTTTAGAATAAAGAGCAGGTATCAAATAGCATAAAATTTGAACATGAAATGGTTCATAGAACAGATAAAGATAGAACATTGAGTTGAAGATGTTGCAGAGGTTTTTGTATAATCATCTGGCCATACGTCCTACCACAGGAGCAACTGTAATTCCTCTGCCTTGTCGATCCATGTTTGCTTGCCAACCTTTGAACCCACAATTTTATTATCAGTAAATGTAAAAAAAAAAAAAAAAAAACATGGGCCACCAGTTTTCTACAATAATATGCATCACATCCGAATATAAGAAAACCTTCAAAAATATTGAGCATATCCATGCTCATCAGGTAGTCTCTCTCAAATTCGATATCGAGAATTAATGTTACAAATTTTTTGATTAATATAATAATAAATTAAGCCCTCAATGTTTACATATTTTATCGATTTCATCGTAATTGTCAAAAGAATTATCTAAAAGAAATGTATAAAAAAATCTAAAAAATTCAAAAGAATATATAAAAGAACTTAGGCTTAAATTTGTTATTATACTAGAAAAAATTATGTAAAATTGATGGAAAAACATTAATGATTTGATTATTAGATGTTCACTTTCTAAATTGATAGGAATTAAATTGTTTTGATCTTTATTAAATGGACCAATTTACTCAATATCAAAATTGAAAGTGAGCAAAGAAGTTATTTTCCTTATTCAACACACAGCACGGACACGCCATAAACACGAGTACAACACAACATAGTCACAATCACAAGAATATGAATTTTTTTTTATAATATGAATAATGATAAGAGAAATAATAAAGATATTTTTTATTTAGGTTAAAATGTAAACTTAGTCCTTTTACTTTGAAATTTTTGAGATTTAGTCTATATACTTAAAAAGTTTAAAAAAATTATTTAAAAATTCTAGTCCAATCATTAAATTTATAATTTTTTTTTGTTAAAATTTGTCAAATTAACATTTTAATTAGGCTACATCATGTGACATGACATATGATTGAGGAAAAATAAACATGTTAAGTTGACAAAATTTAACGAAAGCTACCAACGATGATAATGATTAGCAGTGGCGAAGCCAGGGGGGCTGGCATGGGCCCTGACCCCCCCAAAATGTAAAATTAGTTTTTAGGCCCTTAAATTTTTTTAAAAAATTTAAATTAGTAAAGATAAAATTACACTTTGCCCCTTCTAAAATTATAAAAATTCGATTTAGTTCTTTACAAATTATAAAGATATGAACTATAAAAAATTAAAATTTCATCCGGCCCCTCTAAAAGATTTTTCTGGCTTCTCCCCTGATGATTAGACTAAAATTTTTAATTTTAAAAAATATAAGGATTAAATTTTTAACTTTTAAAATATAGTAATTAAATCTTAAATTCTATAGAAATATAAGAACTAACAACAGGTTTAAACTTTTTATTAATTATATGATAAAAGTGTAAAATTAATACTTATCAATGAAGCATTTACATGTAAACCAGTTTAAGTAGGGGGAAGCAAGAATTATTTATAAGGGGTCGGGATATTTTTTTAAAAAATATATACTTAAAAGTAGACTGAACACTGTTAATTATTAAAATTTAAGAAAAACAAAATAAGTTAACTGTTAGATTTGTATTAGATATTATAATTATTTAAGTTTGTTTTTAGCCAATTAATATTTTTAGATGCCATTTATACTTAGTTATTACAATTATTAAACTTTATTTTTAGCAACTTATTATTTAGATACTACTTTGTATTAGTTTATCAAATTAAACTAAAAATGTTACTAAATTTATCATAAAAAATAAAAAATTAAATTAAAAAAAACTTTTGAAAAACTTGAGGGGCCAAATACAAATTTTTACTTTTTTAAACATCAATTATGATATCAAAATAGAGAATTTAAAATTTTAAAAGGAAAATTTACAAAATTTAGGAGGACGGAACTCTTGCGAGCGGTCCTAAATTTGCTTATAAGTTTAAGCATTGTGAAAGTGAATATGACAAGAGAAGGAGGTATTGTTAATAAGATATAAAGAAAAGAAATAAATATGATTAGAAGGAGTAATTATGAATCGTGAAAATAAGAAGAGGGGAACAAAAACAAACCCTAGCCAACTTACCAATCCCCATATCAAAGCCACGGTTCTTGAGCTCCCTATACTCTTGACAAAGTGAGCAAGTCTCACAGCAAAAATGAACCAAGCAATCAGCACAAGGAGCTTCTTCCAAATCATATTGACCTCTCAATCTCGACCTATAAACACATGAATACAAGCAAGATAATCCCGTAAGGGCCAGCAATCCATAAACTGCACCACTTGCTGCACATGCTGCATATTCACAAAAAAATTCAACACCAAAATCAGTTTTTTTAATCTTTCAGGTTCATAAAATGATCTTAAATGGGTGTTTTCAGAAACATACAGATAGACCCTTTGTTAACAATCTCAGCAATTTGTCCAAAAGTAACACAAGGACAAAAAGCAGTGATCAAACAATTGGCGGGGTCATCACAACAATGGCAAAGGCCAGTTGACCATGATGAAGCACTTGCTGCTGATCCACGGAAAGGAGAGATATGGGAAGGAGGTGGTAAATTCATGGGGGCTGTTGGGTACCCTGCTGTTGCATATTTTGGATTGCCATGAGATGAAGTATACATATTAATTATTTCCTTTTTTTGTTGAACTGAGTTGAATGATTTGTGGTTAGCTTGGAGTTTGTGGTGAGGGAAAATGGAAACTTGTAGTTGAAAAAGAACACATGGGGTTTGCTCAGATTTTAAAGCTAAAACCTCATTTCCAAGAAAGTGCTGGCTCCGGATTTCGAAATTAAAGGGCTTGAAAATGATTTGCCCCAATGCATAGTAAGTTGTAACCTTCCCCGTGAAGACTTCCCTTGTGGAAAAAGAAATATATTACATGGGGGCAAAGTCTAGGTTGGTCAATTATTTCTTATCAAATCTAATTTTCTTCAATGATCGATATTCGAAGTAAAGTTTTTTTAATTATAATGATTCTAAGGTTTGAATTAATCAAAGGTGTTTATCATATTTTTATAGTTATGGGATCGATCCGCAGGTGGTGTTTGTATAGTAATTTAAATGGGTGCATGTGCAGTTGTGTGAATTTGAGATTTTATTGTAAAAAAAAGAAAAGAAAAGAGAATATGATATTAGTAAATTACATTCAATATTATTAAACTATTAGTAAGTTTATATTTTGGTCACTCATCTTCAAAAATTACAAAATGGTCATTGCATTTTTTAAAAATTTTCATTTAAATCATTGGACGGTTAAAATTGTTGTTTATGCCTTCGCTTTTCATACTGCTTGCACCACTCGAAAGCTCTCATTTCTGTTTATAGTTAAAAAAACTTTAAACATCATGAATCTACAAACCAAAATCTAAACAGTTTCCTTCTCAAATCTTCAGCACTAACTATCAGATCGACTTGGATCTAAGATATGCTTTTTTACTCATCGATGGGTATTGATCCACTGTACTGATTGTTGAATCGTTAGTTGGAGATCGCCAGCTAGACTTTAAAAAAAAAGCTTAACAGCTCAATGACTTAAATAAAAACTTTCGAATAGTTCATTGACTTAAATAAAACTTTTGAATAATTAGTAACTATTTTATAACTTTTTTAAAATTAAATGAACAAAACATAAACATATTATCATATTTAATGTGCTTTGTTACAATAATTAGACATTTTCTCCCCTAGGAAGAATTAAATTTATATGAAAATGTTAGCATTGGTCACTGAATCTAACCCTCTAGAACTTTATTTGGAATTTTTTTTTTCTTTGAGAATAGCAACTTCTCGATATTCAATGATATCTAATTTTTTATGTTACTATGAATTTTTTTTCTTTAATAATTTGTTTACGTGTATGGAATATCATTGCCCTATAAATATATACAAAAACTAATATAAAAAAATATAAAAAGGATAAACATATGGTATATTTTTCAAAATTATGTTAAAAGAAATAAATAGAAAATAAATAAAAATTTTTATTAATCGATAAATAGCTACTTATCTACTTAATATTTTTCACTCTTTACATAAAAAAAATCCTATAAAATGGTTTTATTATAAATTATCAAAATACTTAGAAAATTAAATCAAGTGAAAATATTAATTTTCAAACAATAATTAAATACTTTCGAATATATGGATTTGTCTTAGACCACTGTTGGCCAAGTTGATCATAGTTGACCAAACATTAATCGAATTTTAATTTTTTTAAGGTAATTTGGTAGACTTTATTGAGAAAGAAAGATATAGAAACAATCATAATATGTCCCAACAAATATATTGAGAAATCGAAAAACAACAACTTCTTTCCTCTTTTCTACTCTAAAGACATCTCCATGCCAGTAAAGAAATCTTAGAACAGGAAAACGATGATCGGGCTCAAGTTTAAGAAAAACAAACTTTTGCTAGAGAAAAAGAAGAGACTTTAGCTTCTCGAAACACCTATAACTAAAAATTTATCTAAAACGATGAAAGTATTATCGTTCTGCCTCTGCCATCTCTTGAATCACTATAGAGGTTCCTTCAATCCACTAGATATGTTAAGAATTGTTTTACTTGTTTGCAAAACTTTTTTTAATTATTACAATTTTCTAGAATCTATATATATTGAAAATTTTTAATGATCTAAAGTCCCAAGTTTTTATTTCATTTTTTTCTTTTTTTGAAAATTTTTTTTATCTTTTTTCTATAATATATATTTTTGTAATTTTCTAAATTTTTTTTTTTAGGTTAAAAGTCATTTTATTAATAAAATCAAACCAAGAAAATTACCAAATCAAAAGATGACAGGGTAGAGATAAACCAATTAACTCCAAACCGACAGGCTTATCTCATACGCTCGACGTACGCCCAATCTTTACAGTCGCCATATTCACACTATTAGCACTTAGAAATGACGTAAGACTAGAAGGGGGAGAACCCCACTCCTGAAGCCGATTATACGAAGGCGCCATTGAGGCAAAATGGTCTGCACTTCATTTGCTTCGCGACGTACCCATTTAAACTTCACATTCCGGAAATGCGAAGCATCCTAAATTAATAAGCTGAACTCAGAGTCATCAACACCATTCCTTGTAATAGCATTGATCACTAGCAAGCTATCGGATTCAACAATGACACAGAATCAACCTCCTTCCGCCTCAGCCAGGATAATGCTTCCCGAACACCAAATGCTTTAGCAAGGCGCGGCTCCAGTACACACATAGTAAAACTCGACAATCCTTGCAGCCAATGCCCAGCGGGATCACGGACCAGACCAGCAATACACGTACACTGAACCACAGAGAGACGAGCAGCGTCAGAATTACAGTTATACCATCCCGACTCCTGCGCAGACCAATGCCCATCTCCTCCAGCAGCAGTCGAACAAGAGGAACCAGCAACCTCAAACACATGTCTAGCAGCTTGCCAACTGTGCAAAAAAGAGGTGGCCAACCAACAATTTGATCCGCACCAGCAACAGCGCCCTTCCAAACGTGCAAATTCTGATGAAACCAGCAGCTCCATAATCTATAATCTATACATATATAGATATAAAAACATCACTTTGGAAATATTTTTGAACCGACTAAAATACTCTTTATTTTCTAACATATTAATAAATTAATTTTAAAAGGAATTATAATTTAATTTAAAATTATTAATTAAAAAATTGTGATAAATTTAAGATAGAGTTATTACTTACATAGAACTCCAAACATAAAATATAGATAAAAATTGTGATAATTATAATTATAATTAATTTATAACTCTTAATAAAAAATTTGATGTAAAAAGGTTGTATTAATTTTAATTTTTTAAATTATATCTATTGATGTAAAATAGAATTACTCGAATAGAATGCTAAGTACTTTGTGGGGTTGAACCCAAATAATGCAACGAACACAAACGAAAATTAGTGACGGAGTCAGAAAATTTTTTGAGGCCAGAATTAAATTGTATATTTTTATGATAATAAAAATATAATTTCATAATTTATATTTATACATTATACTATTTTTTTTAATTTTTAAAATATTTATATGTTATATAAAATTTAAATCTTTAATAATATTATTTGCATCATATAAAAATTAAAAAATGTTAAGATTAGAGGAGGGACAACAAATTTTAACGTTTTAGCCTATAGATTATTGAATTTAGTCTCAAATGCTTGATTATGACTTAATAATCAAAATAATATTGGTGTAAATTTCTTATTAATCTTATGTTTCGATTAAACTGTCATTGTTATTTTAGATATTTTAATTAATTAAGAATTATAAAAGATATATTTAATATTTTGAAAGATTTTTTTAATTTTCACTTACTTTTCAGTGAATTGAATATTTTTATAAATTATTAAAGTAAGACCGTAAAATGAAAGTCAATATCCTACCCAAATAATAATAATGAAAGTCAATAGTAGATGGACAATAAGAAATGGTAATAAAAAAAATCAACAAATTAAGTTTTATAATTTAAAAATAAAATCTAATGTATTTTTAAGTTCTTTTTAGCCATTAATATATAAATTGACTTGCGAAAATTAAAAAAAAAATTTACAATTCACCCTCAAATTATATAAAATTTTCTTGCTTAGGTACTTTTTTTTTTTTATAAAAATGATATTTGAATTATTAGTTTGATTTCATTTTATCTTGAAATATGATACTAACCAATAAAAATATGACACATGACACATTTTTATTTGTATAAGATCAAATAAAATATATTTATAATTTAATAAGAGGGTTGAATTGAAATTTTTATTTTTTTGGGTTAATATATAAAATGACTTAAAGAAAATTAAACTATATATATAATTGGCTTAAATATAAAATTGAACCTTAAATTATATCGTTTTTCTTATTTAGGTATTCAAATTTTTTTTATAAAAACAATACTTAAACTATTAGTCTTGTTTTATTTTATCTTAAAACACGATAATAACCAATAAAAATATGAAATGTGCCGTGTTTTTATTCAGTGTCATGCACATTGAGTAAAATGAGACGAAATTGTTCGTATTAATATGAAAAAGTGATATAATTTGAGGGTTAATTTTGTAGTTATTTACAATTTAATTAAATATAGAAATCCACGTTGACGTCAGTGACGTGCCAATTCAACCACAAAGGATAACACTAGTAAAACTCATCAAAATTACCTGACACGTGGCGCCTATGTAATCCCCAAATTCCATTTTTCTTCTTTTTTTTCTTTTTACCTCGTATCGCCGCCTCTATTGCTTTTCGGGGGAATTTCTGCTTTCCCCATCTCAAAGGCAAAAAGACCCCAAAATAAAAACACGATTTTCTTCTTCTTTTTTTTTTTTTTTTTTCCCCTAAAAAAAACTGAACATAGAATTTACATTTTGCACGTTCCTTCGTCATTTTTTTCCTTTTATTTTCTTTCTCCTCTCAGAAACTTTCTCGGGAAAATTTTAGCCAAACACATGGACTCTTGGCCTGTTAACTGGGAAGCACTCGATGCTCTCATCATCGATTTCGCCAAATCAGAGAACTTGATCGAGGACTCTTCGCCACCTTCTTCTCCTTCTCTTACCTCTTCTTATCATTCGAGGTTAATCATTCGTCAGATCAGACGGTCATTAGAGGTCGGTAACATTGATGCTGCCATTGATATCCTCCGAGTTCACGCTCCTTTTGTCCTGGAAGATCACCGCTTTCTCTTTCGATTGCAGAAACTGGTTAAATCTCCTAGTCTTCTCTTTTTTTCTTTTTAAACTAATAGAAATGTGCTTAGGTGGAATTAGTTCTTTTGTTTTTGGAGTTGAATTTTATATCGTTGATTGCATATTTTTTTCCCTTTTGAAGAAATTTATTGAGTTGTTGAGGAAAGGAACGAGGGACGATCGTATCTTTGCGATTGATTACTTAAGGAAGTCTCTTGCTCCTTGTGCTCTTAATGCCTATCCGGTAACGTTACCTTCCTCTTTTAGTAAATTTTCTTCTTTCTGATAATTACTGTTTGATTTTGGAATTTGAAATCGTATTAATGACAACTATTTGGACACTGGTGATATTAATTTTTTAATTGCGGGACCTTGTATTAGTATTATCATTCTTTCTTCTTCTTCTTTTTTTGAATTAATGTAATGAAAATAGTCCAACATGTAGTTTGTAATAAAATTTATGGAAATGAATTAGTTGATTTTGGAGAAATTCTGGAGAAATAGGAGTAATGAGTTTTCATAATAATCGGCATCTCATGTAACTCAAGTGCTTGTGTCGTTGCAACCTGCTTAATCTGGTTTGAAAAGTTGTGATTGTGTTATTCTTTTAGATTAAGGATTGTTATTTGGTATAGGGAAATTATGGATAAAGAGGCATCGTGACTACTGTGCTGTTATTATATATTGAAAATTCCTTTCGTAAGTGACATCTACTAATCATTAAAGAGAA
Source organism: Gossypium anomalum (assembly GCA_025698475.1). Taxonomy (NCBI): domain Eukaryota; kingdom Viridiplantae; phylum Streptophyta; class Magnoliopsida; order Malvales; family Malvaceae; genus Gossypium; species Gossypium anomalum. The sequence continues at coordinate 1,885,265 of CM046957.1, read as the reverse complement.
GCCTTTCTTCTAGTAGTTATCCTAAACTGTTTTCCTGTCACCTTATAAGTTTATGTTTTACTGAATGAATCGAGTTTTGGAGGCTTAAGTCTCCTAAACCTTTAGACAATGGACTTACGAGTGTCTATGTTATTGATCATACGGAATGTGCATATGTTTGTAAAAAATTACTATATACTTGGTGCTCCTAGACTTGGTTGGTGTGTCACTGACCTAAAAAATGTTGGTTTTTGCTATCCTATGGGATAAATAGATCCAAATCTGGTCATTTTGTTACTATTCAACTTCCGTAACTTCTCTTTGGGTGATTTTTGCAGTTTAACCGCTGCTTGTAGTATCAGTTTTTGGAATAGATGAAATGCTTCTAAAAATACCTAGAAAACAATTAATTCAGCTCAGGTATATTCTGTTAAAATGAGGTTGCTGATAGATTTCTGCATCTGTATAGGAAGCGTATGAGGAATTCAAGCATGTTCTTCTTGCCTTTATATATGACAAAGATGATCAAACTTCCCCTGTAGCAAATGAGGTGAGTTGGAATTAGATCTTCTAAATGTATGATTTCTGAATAAGAGGAACTTGTGATTTATGTGTACAGTGGGCTGAGAAGAGGAGGTATGAGATTGCTGGATTAGTGTCTTCTGTTTTAAGAGCTCATTTCCATGCATACAATCCCATCTTTTCAATGGCATTGAGATATCTGATGAGGTATTACTATGACTTCCGATAGATACAGTTTCATGGAGTACTTCCGTTGTGATTTGTGCTCATTTGTATTGATTCTGATTAATTTGCAATGATTTCCCTGCTTCTTTCAGCATACATAAAGAATTTTGCTTTAGACAAGGAATTGTATCACCCATTTCAAATCTTACTGAGAGATTGTTGCTGGAGGAACGTGACTTCCCTGCATTACCTCCAGAGAGTTTGTATGAGGCACAAGTGTTTGATGAGGTGTGGATTTTTCCTAGCTATTGTGTTTTTAGATGTTTCTTGGAGTTAAAATGAGTCATATATTAATCTGGGTTGATGCATGAATTTGCAGTGCTATGTGTTTACTTGTTAGATCATATGAATGCCTCAGAGTTATGTGTTGATTTTGAAATTCAGGTGGATATACAAGCCCTTGCACATGCTGTAGAGCTTACAAGACAAGGAGCTATTGATAGCTTGAGATTTGCTAAGGGTGATCTGTTTCAGGCATTTCAGGTTGTTGAAACATTTACCTATCTAATGTCTCCCTCCCGCAAATACCTTATTTTTGAAAGCTGAGGCTTTTTCGTTGTCTCTACTTCAATTAATACTGTTTCCCTTTAACTCAGATATGAATGTCAAAATATTTCATGGGATAAAAGTTTGAAAATGCACTTAAATTTGGTTTTAACTTCAAATATGAAGATGGCAAAATGTGCCTCACTTTTAGTCATTGTCTAGTTAATATCTTCAGATTGACACTGGACATGATGGTGTCTACTTAATATTCCAAATGCTAAAGATCTCTCACATGCATCACTTAACTTTCTGGTCCAGGCCTAGAGTCCCTAATTCGTGTTTTTGGGTTTTGGTTGATACATCATGACTTTTCTTGCAGAATGAAATATGTCGAATGAGATTGGATGATGCCATGCTTGATGAACTTGTTCGTGAGTATTGTGTTTACAGGGGAATTGTGGAACCTGGTATGTTCTTACACCCAGTGAAACTCTTAACATCAAATTCCTTTTACTATTTCTGTCTTTATTCGAATGTTGATCAACTTGTTCTTTCCTAGGAATGCAAACCTCATCTGAACCTTTGAAAGTTAATCCACCAGAGTCTGGGTGTTGTTCATCACTAGACTCTTCCATTGATGTGGATCATAGCACTGCTAAGCATTCAAATAGTGAAACTTCTGCTCTCACTGATCTGAGTAGCATGCAAGGAATTGATGTTGAATTACGCTTTGCTTCTGAGCCCACCAACAATCTCGAAGATTGTAGTCCCAGCGGGTCACATCAGTCTGAAAGTTCAAGTCTCTTGAGAAACAGAAGCAAGGGGGCTGGTGAAAGAAGTAAGCGTAAGCGATGGAGGGGAAGACATGATGATCTAGATTTTATTTCTGGTGTTCATTTTAATCGAGACGGAAAACAAGAGGTTAGCGCTACCATATCAAAGGTACAACAGTTATATTTTGGACTTCCTGTTTATATTTTTAGATGATTGATAGATAATAGCGTAATATTTATTATGCAGCGAGTGGAATGTACCAGTGCGGAAGATAAATATGAAATTGTTCTGCAGATGAAGGAACTAGCTAGCAGAGGAATGGCTGCTGAGGTTGTGGAGGAAATTAGTACATTGGATCCTGACTTCTTTGTACAAAATCCTGTTTTGCTGTTCCAACTCAAACAGGTTAGTTGAGTTCATTCTGGCAATGGCTTTGTTAATTAAAAATACTGGGTAAAATTTCTGTCTAAATTGTCCATAAAACGCAGAGAATGTTAGCTTGACCGTTCTGTTTGTTTTAGGTTGAATTTCTGAAACTGGTTGGATTGGGTGATCATTCTGGTGCTCTAAGGGTAGCGTGCTCCCATTTAGGCCCCTTAGCCGCTCGTGACCCCAATTTACTGAAGCCTTTGAAGGAGACTTTATTATCACTACTTCGTCCAAATGAAGAGGCACTTGTGACAGGCTTGCCTTTACATCCTCTTGCAACTTCACTTCAGGTACATTAAAATTTGAAACTCTCCCAATCCATATACAAATATTTTCATGTTCTGTATTTTTGCAACGTAAGTATTCGGTTTTCTATCTTGGTTTAGGTTGCTTTCGGGAAGAGGCTCGGTATTGAGGAGCCTCAGCTGATGAGGATAATGAGAGCAGCGCTTCACACACACTCTGAATGGTTCAAACTTCAGATGTGTAAAGATCGGTTTGAAAGCCTTCTGAGAATAGATTCTTTGAAGGAAAATAATACTCCCGTGTTAACTTCCTTGGCCACATCAAAGTCAAATATCGATAGTTGCACCCTCGGATCTTCACAAGCTACTATCTCTTCAACTATTGGTGTATCAGATGACAGCAGCAGTCCAAATCAAGCATCATCACAAGATGCTATTTGTGACGAGAATGCAATACTTAAAGTAATGGTAACTTAACAATATCCCTATGCATCTAATTCGCTCGAAATTTAACATGCATGTTTTAGGGAAATAAAGCATGAAATCTAACAAATATTAAAGTTGTTCACAGTAAGATGGTAAACAATAAGTAGTATGCTGATATTATGGGAGTTTTGGGTATATGCAGGAATTTCTGGCATTGCCAAGGGCTGATGCAATCCATCTTCTTGCACAATACAACGGAAATGCTGAGACAGTAATACAGCAAATATTTGCATAGATATTTTTGCATGTAATTTAAAACACAGTAATGGTAAGATATCTGATTATTTTTTGAGAAATAATTTTATTTTATTTAATTGATATATCGGTTGTATATAAATAATACAAATTAAAAGCTGATCAAGTGCATTTAGTTTGCGGGGAAAAAAAGGGTTCATCTTGTGATGTAATTGGATTAGAGGTGCTCATAGGCAGGGTCAGGCTGGGTTTGGGTTGGGCTCAACTAAAAATTAGGCCCATTCATTGGGTTTAAGCCGGGCTGGGTTGGGCTCAAAAAATGGGCTTAAAATTTTATTCAAACTCGACCCAAATAAAAATACTAAAATCTGGGTTTGGTTTAGCCCGCCCGTATTAATTTTTTATATTATTTTATATAATATTTTAATATATATAATATATTAAAATACTAAAAAAATCAAAATAAATATTTTCTAACAAATTAAAAATAAATTTAAAAAAATATGTAGACTTAAATAGCACTAAGATAGATGCAATTTAACAAGCAAATACCTTTAAAATAATAACAAAATTAACAAATATCTTTAAAATAATAACAAAATTAATAATAAAATAAGTTTTATACAATATCCAAACAATAATAACAAAATAGTAGCAATATAATAGTAATATGGTAGCAAAATAGAGAGAAAATTACAAGAAAATAACATTAAAAAAATAGTAATTTTTTTTTTGTCATTTAGTGAATTTGGGCCGGGTTGGGCTAGGGTCAAAAATACCTTACTTGAGGCTCGGCTATTTTTTTAAATGGGCCTTATTTTTTTATTCAAGCCCATTTTTCGGGCATATATATTTTTACCCAAACCCTCTCACATTTTTTACAGACTTTTGGGCCGGGCTGGGTAGCCCGACCCATGAACAGGTCTAGATTGGATTTGGAAAAGTAATTTTATATCTTTTTGGAATAAATTTGTCATCATTAAACAATATTTTGGTTTATAACATCCAAACCAAAAGCCAAATCGAATGTCAAGACAATCAAACTAAATGAAATTCTGTTGGATTCATCAATTCAAAATCTGTTTTTAAAATGTTAAAATTTTATTTTCTGTTTATTATTATGAACACCAAATATTTATTTTTCATTCATTTGCTCAGTACAATTTTTGTGAGGCCTATGGTTCTGGGCTGTGAAGCGGTGGTCTTTTAGTATTTAAAACGCCCAATTATATTGACAAAATGTAACGAAGAGTGAATTGGAGAGGCCTAGATTAGCATTAAAGAAAGCCTATACATCTGCATGAGAAGGGCCTGAAGGCCTATTGTACTTGGTACTTCATTTTTTTATATATTCTGAGAGAATCTTTTATATAAAATATATTTTTAAAAGTGTATAATTATAAATATATGTTTTAAGTAATTACGAAACAAAACCAATTCACTATGAAAATTTTGAATAAAAAAATGGGATTATACTCTAACAATTTACTAGGTATAAAGAAATTGAATATCTACACATGCTAAATATATACGACTTCAACCTTTGTTAAAATTGCTATAGTTGATATAGCTTTGTTTCCTCCCAAGGAATAATTAGAAGTACATAAATTAGAAAATCACAACCCAAAAATTTGTCAAAATTAGTGAGATTAAAACGTTTTCTTTCTGAGAAAGTGGAAAATGCTTTCACAATTACAAGTGCTCACACCAATATTTCGCTTCTTCTTTTGATCATAAAATTGACCTCAAAATCAACTGTTATATCATATATGGAATTACAGACTTAAGAAATTATTGTACTATGTCCAAAAACAATAATGGTACTCTTTTTTTTTTTTTTCTTTTTTTAAGCAAAAATTTTAAGAGAAAAAATGATGTCTACAAATCCAACTTGTCTCTCTTTTTTTGTGCACAGAAAATAGAAGTGCTCCATTTCACCGACACAAACAAACAACCATCAAACAATTTTCTTTTCTTTTCATTTTTAATTTATTTTAACATCAAACTAGGAAAAAACATGTCTCATAGGCTATAAATTTCAATACAATTTTCCATAGTCATACCAAAATAATGCTTTTATTAAACCTACTTAACTAAAACCTGCTTTATCTTAAACAATCTTATTAATAACCCCCAAAGCTAAAAGCCCAAACCCAACCATGGCCTAAAACCAAAAAAGATAAAAAAAAAGAAAAAAGAAAAACAAAGACATCCATTATAGATTATGTTTATATTTTATTTCTGGTCCTTAATTAATAATGATTTTCCCCTCAAAAAATATGTATATATAAATGTTAAAAAGTTTAGGATGCCACAAACATATACAGCGTGGTGTTCACGTTTGCAGACATCTAATAATATCTAACCTTTAGCAATGTAATATATAATATACAGTGTTTCGTGATTGTTATGGATTCTTGTCGAAACTTCAATTCCAAGCAAAAAAGGGTTGAAAAGGATAGGTTGTGAAAACAGACCACGCAAATTTTTTTGGTTACCCTATACTTAAAAGAGTATTAGTTTTTATTAAACTGACCACGAATTCGAGTTGTGTTGATGTTAAAATTTAGGTTTGGATTTAGAAAATAAGTTTAAATTTTGCCCAAACTTAATTTAAATAAAAAATGTTAAATTTGACATTGACTCAGTTCACTCATATTAAAAAAAAATTATATTATTTTTATACAAAAATAAATTTAAAAATATAATACATCAAATATATTAAAATAAATGTTTCTCAACAAATTTAAAATATAATTAAAAATGTTTTGGCACTTAAAAAACACTAAGATAATTATAACATAGTAAGCATAACAATAAAATAAAGATATATAATATTCAAACAATAACAACAAAGTAGTAGCAAAACAACAACAAGGAAAAAATTTTAAGTAGATTTGAGTTGTGCTGGGAAAAAAAACTTATTCGAGACTTGATCCATTTAAAAAATAGGTCTTATTTTTTGTCCAAGTCTATATTTTTGTCCAAATCCTTTCATTTTTCAAATGAGCCTTTGGGCTTGGACAAATAACCTGATTTATGATTAAGTTTAGAACTTATTTATTTATGATAGAAATATATTCACATGTACACATTACATTTAAAAGAAGTTTACTAACCTTTTAAATACTCAAACCTAAATAAATTTTATGAGTAAATATTTATTGACCATTAAACTAAACACGAGAGTTTGACTTGAATTTTGCATTAGTGGATTGATGGAGCTGGCTATAAAGACTTATGGGATTTAATTTATTATACTTTTTCAAGTCAATAAACACTTTTACTTTTCTACATATTCGGCCAAGTATCACTTTATGTTCTGAGTGTTGTATGTTGATTTGTTCATGAATTTAAGTTGTCCTCTGATTTTTGGGGAGTTAGGTTATAAAACATACTAGTATAAAATTATATATTGTTAATATTTCATTATTTAAATAGTAAAATAAGTTTTTCTTAATAAATTTAGATTAAAGTCGAGTTTAAATATGATTTCTTTAAGATAAATTAAGTTACGACTTGATTTAATCTAGTTTATGAATACCTCTAGTAAATAATTTTTATTCTTTAAATTTTTGTTGATATTATTAATCGTTAATCATATCTTCATTTAAATAAAAATAAAAAAATTGAAATCATGAGCATTTTGTCTTCATGAATCATCAAAAACTCTTTTATTTTTACGGAAAAGCTGAACAACAACTCATTATTGTTAATAATGGCCATTCCATTCCATGCGTGACAACATGGATGCCAATACCCATACATATATATATATATATAAAGGCTTTTGCCATTTGACATAGCTGGATTAGATAGCTTTATTACCCTGGATTGTTGCCAATGATTCTGATGAACTTGTTGGTGGTTCCTTTGTTAGTTATAATGTCACTTAAAACACTTGCTTTTAACATTTTCTCATGTATCATTTTATATTCATTTAAAAACCCAATTAAATATGATGATTGAATGTTAATTTAATTGGTTTGGATATTATTATCAATAAATAAAGATTTGGGTTTAAGTACACTGAAGTGCATTATCTTTTTATCTATAAATTGATGATTCGAATTTCTTATTTATATTCTAAAACTATGAAAATATAGTCTTTGCTAGCAATAGAATAAGGATAAATCCAAGATTAATGTCACTTTTTAAAAAATATATATATATATAATAAATTATGAGTTCAAACTTCATAATCCCTCATTTATTTTATTAAGGCTTATAAACGTATATATTTGTTTAAGTCAAAATGAAAAAAATATATCTTTTGTTAAGTCAATATTATAATAAACAGAAGGATGACCTGAGTTTTAATATCCAACTTGCAAATTTTAAGAGAAAATGGGTTGAGACATCAATTTTAGTGAGTGCCGTTTATCTATCATGATTTAAGTAGTAATACCAATTCATCTTAAATTATTATTGATTAAATTCCGGTTTTAATCCTTTTACTATGTTTACAGTTTGAATTTAGTCTTTATATCTTAATTTGACATAATTATTCATTGGCTATTTTGATTAAAATACCGACGTAGATCTCCCCCCTCAAATATACCCTTTTCAAACATAAAAATCCATCTTGGTATAATGATTTAAAATGAGTATTTTTAAGGGGAAAAAAAACCATGTTAGCATGTTAATCAGAATAGTTAATGATTTAGTTATTTAAACTAACTAATAATATTACAAAAGTAAAATGGCTAAATTATGTCAAATTAAAATATACATACTAAATCTTAATAGAGGGACTAAAACTAGAATTTAAGGAATTATTATTACATTTTGAGCTATGTGAGAAGATAATTTTAAAAAAAGATAGGAAACACCATTTAAGAAGAGGTTTATTAATTGACTAATTAGTTGCTTGTAACAAGGACTCACATAAAATAATAAGCAAAGACACATGAACAAACCACAAACTAATTCCAAAAAAATTGGTCCTTTTCAATACCCTTTGAAACATTCAAAGATTGGGAAAAAAAGGGTTTCCACTAAATCACGTAAAATAAAATCAATAATCAATAAATAAAAAGTCAAACTCACAAATTATTTAATAAATGAGAAAAAATTATATGAATTTATAATTTTATATTATTCATTTTTCTTTAAAACTTTGATGTATCGTTCTACTATTAAAAAAATAAAAATAAGATAAAATTACAATTTTATACAATTATTTCCCTTAATAAATTCAAGTCTTTATACAATTTTTTTCATATTTACGTAATATTATTTGTATATATTTTGGCAGCATCCACTTGACACAGGCGTAAGACCGTGTGCTTGTGTAAGATTCGAGTTTCGTGCTGTTCATCTGAGGGGGCCTTAACAAGATTCTGGCATTTGTCCTTTGTCGTACAATAATTTTGCCATTAACAATTTAATTACACATTAATGAATATTTGTACTACTCTTTAAACCAATTTTTTTGAGTGATAAACCAGGGAAAAGAATTAGCTGTTTCGCTTTCATGTCATCGTTTTCCACGAGGCAAAAGAAAAAAGAAAGCTTAACGAAGGATTTCACTTCTCCTTGGCTTCTTCCTCTTTGGGTTTAGCTTTACTTTGGGGTTTCTTTAGTAACTGAGAATCCAAAGGAAAAATAAATCCTTCAGCTTTCTGATTATATATATATACACACACATATACTCTTTTTTCTTCTCTAATTGCTTCAAGTTCTGCAAAAACAACAATGGCTGAGTATATCTGTGTATTTAACAAGGTACCCTTGATTTTCACTTCATTTTTTTTAATTTTTTTTCGATGTTGGTTTAGTAATCTGGTTTCTGTTTTTGTGAAAAAAAAAGTTGGGTTTTTTTTTTTTTTAATGCTTTAAAAAGACTCAATCTTTTCTTTTTCTTTTTTTTTTTTTTTTTTTTTTTTTTGTTAAATGGCACTGGGATGTGTTGGATGCTGTTAAAAGCTGAATTTTTTTTTTGAAGAAAATGTTAATATTTCAATATATTGATGGGTTTGAACTTTAAAAGGTTAATGCTTTATTTTCCTCTTTGTATGTTTGGATCTGGGTTTTCTTTTCACTTGTTTTTTATGCTCTTATTTATCTGTTAATTACTAAATTAGCTACTGTTTTAACTTTACTCTTTTGGTTTTTGTGATAATTTGGGTTATTTTTGCTCTCTTTTTCAATCCAGGATACGCTACTTATAAAGCCATCGAAGAAATCTCCATTGTTCTTAAGGACAATAGTTTTATTATTTGCCATGGTATGTGGTATATATATCTGTACAGTCTGTATTAAGCAGATAAGTACTACTGTAACCAAGATGAATATTCAAGTCATTCAGAATCCATCTCCAGATGCTAACATCATTACACAATTGGAACCCCGAATTCCCACCTTGCATTATCCAAAACCCGAAACCTTTAGAAGGTGAGGCTAAAAAACCCCTTTTGTTTTGAATCTATTTTCTTTGTTTTGGTTTTGGGGTTTGGCCAAATTTGTTCAAGTTTTGCACTTTTGGTGTTGGTTGTTTGGTAGGCGTGAATGCTCGAAGAATCCGGTACGGTTCTTTGTCATATTGTCAATGCAAAGGTCGGGGAGTGGATGGTTCGAGACTTTGTTAAATAGTCATGTCAATGTAAGTTCAAATGGGGAGATATTCTCTTTACTGGAGAGGAGAAAAAATATTTCTAATATTGTACAAACTTTGGAGAAAGTTTACAATTTAGATTGGTTCACTAGTGCTTCCAAGAATGAGTGCTCTGCTGCTGTTGGCTTCAAGTGGATGTTGAATCAGGTAAAACAATGTAGTTTAATTTTCGATTATGATAGTGAAATTTTGTGGTTAGGATCATATTTGGAACCGTAGTGACTGTTATTAGTTTAACTCTAGTGTTCATTCTTGGCTCAAATGTCATATTAGCTGTTGTAAACTGCCTTAGAACCTTGAAATTTGATTCATGTAGACGGTAGCTTCATATTTTTCTTATTTTTAATGGATATGTTACTCGGACTCAGGTCTGAATGTGAGATACGGTCATTTTGAGCAAAATGAAGAGTCAGAGCATCATTGTTTGTTTGTCTTGGCCAAGTTATTTTATGATCATGCGAGAAAGTTATAGCTCGTTATCAAGTTGCCCTAATTGTATTACAAAGGATCAAAGCTAATAATCTATTTCGTATCAGCATGATGTTTGCACACTCGGCAGTTTTCTAGGATACTTTTGTGATGCTGTTTGGTCTGTCTTGTACATTTTCTCTGATCAATTAAAAAGTTCGATGTATTCCCTTCCTAGAAGTTGTTAGGGGATTTCAAGTAAAATCTTTAGGTTAAGGTGCCCTTTTCGGATTTGCTTGCTTTGTATCAATTGTGAAAACTGATTTTCGTGTCTTCATATTCGATATGGTGATTAGCTGTAGTGCGACCAAGCAAGAGATGGCACAAATTATTTGCATTTCAGTATCTGGTTGATGGTCAATAGCTAACTGCTTGATGTATTTTCTTACGCAGGGATTGGTTGAGCACCATAAAGAAATCGTAGAATACTTTAACCATCGAGGTGTTTCTGTGATTTTTCTCTTCCGAAGAAATTTGCTTCGAAGGATGGTTTCTGTGCTTGCAAATTCATACGATCGCTATGCTAAGCTATTAAATGGAACCCACAAGTCTCATGTTCATTCACAGCAAGAGGTCTCTGTCTGAACCCCACTGTTTCTCATTCTCCATGCTCTTGATCCGACTTGTTCATTCACAATTTCGCCTTTCCTTTGTCGAAAATCTTTAACTTATTGCTAGGCTCTTAATGTAGGCCACTGCTCTTTCGAGTTACAAGCCAATAATCAATTCTGCATCATTAATAAGTGATCTGAAAGAAATAGGATCAGCTGCTGTCAAGGCTTTAGAATACTTCAACAGCACCCGTCACTTGGTTTTGTACTACGAGGATCTTATCACGAACCGTACGGTAAGGATATTGGTAACCATTCCCTGAATCTTTATCATATTTCATTCATTAACTGAGTATCTATCTAAATGGTATCTCTATGCAAAGCATTCTTTAACTCGTGTATTTGCTCTCATGCTTGTCACAGAAACTAAAAGATGTTCAAGAGTTTCTAGGGATTCCACAGATGGAATTAACAAGTCGGCAGGTTAAGATACACAAAGGGCCATTATCTGATTTTGTGAAGAACTGGGATGATGTGAACAAGACACTAACCGGAACGGAGTATGAAAGTTTCCTCCGTGCTGACTACTAAGAACGAAAGGTGTGGATGCTGTCTTCAGCTAATTTTTATAACAGAAGCTGACCGGATGGGCATTCAGCGTGTTTCCTATGGCTGCCTTGAATGAAGGCATGACGTTTCGAGTTTGAACATTCCGGAAAGAATGAGGTGATCAATACCACCGCATTGAGCACTGTACCATTTATTTGGTTGGTTTGAATTTTGTTTGATCATATAGACAGCTTGTATATGTCAGCTAATTAAGAAAATAATAGGTGAATCAATTGTTTATATGCATAAATAGCTGTTTTAAATTTAAGTTTAAGTTTGTCCCTTGGTGGGTGGTTGCACACACCAAGTCCATTAAGATTTTAGAGACCTGTGAAAATGGGTTGAGGTTGGTTTTCGATTTTTCTTATTCAACTCCAATGTGGCAGGTCATGTGGTACTGTTTGATTATTTTATCAATTACGTTAATTTTAACTGTACAAATGAATGAAACTTTTAACAGAACAGATTAATTTCTTCTTTGATTTAATGTATAATAATTAATTTCTCATTTATTAAGTAAAAAGAACAATACAATCTCTATAGAGATTTCTATGATATTTTTACCTTGTTTCAATGTAGCTTCTCACAAAAAGATTTAAGGTGAATTTACAAAAAATTGAAAAGTGCTGGGAAAAGTTTTAGACTGCACTTTTAGAATGCAAGGATAAACACACCTTAATAATATTTTTCCTAATCATCGTCATACATGGTCTCCATAGCAGTGAGTTCTGACCATATTTGGGCGTGATTAGTCTCCTCCAAAGCACCTTGGGTTCGGACTTCGGTGGCATATTTCTATATCCATTCGGCCGACATGGCTTTGTTGCGGGCCACAAGATCAGCCGCCCCAAGGCCACCGTGTTTTTTTTTTTTTTTTTGTTAGTGCAAACCTTTTCTCATCGTACTAGCGTCTCATCTGGTTAGTGTAGTCTTAGCTATGTTTTATAATACTTACACATAAAATAAAAAATACTTAATGATAAATTTGGTCACTAATATTTACATGTTTTTCAAAATGGTCCTAATTATATTTTTGAGCTTTTTTTCAATTTACTTTTTTAATAGATTTGATGAAAGTACCGTTAAAAAAATTAATGGGATGATGTCAAATTTTATATGTGAAATATTTTTCATGAGATATAATTTATTACTTAGATAACCCGATAAAAAAATTACATGCTGAAAATAATAAAATAAATAATTCAAGAAGCTAAAAAAAATAACTCTTAATTTAAAGAAAATAAACGTAATTATCTAAAAAAAGATTTCAAAATGAATGCACACATTCAATATTTTTTATTTGATTTATTGATTATCTATTTGAAACCTCTCAGTAAACAAACGTCTGCATTCATTTTAAAACTTTTTTTTAGATAATTACATTCATTTTCTTAAATTAAGAGTTATTTTTTTAATTTCATGTATGAATTATTTATTTTATTATTTTTCACATATAATTATCTTATTGGGTTACTGAAGTAATAAATTACATCTCATTAAAAATATTCTACATCATCCTTGTTAATTTTTTTAATGTTAATTTCATCAAATTTGTTAGAAAAAGCAATTTGAAAAAAAAAAATACAAAGGTTGATGGCCAAAAAAAGCTAAAAAAATACAATTAGGGTCATTTTGACAAAACATGTAAACGTTAATGGCCAAATTTATCATTAAGCCAATAAAAATAGTTAGTACAAATTTAAACTTGAAATTGGAAAGATAAGTAATAACTTCTATCACGATCTCTTTAAAATTAAGTGAACAATTTTCTTTTTCTTTACCAAAAATGAGTCATAATAGTCATTAAATATTACTAACTGAATTAGGCATAGTTGTTTTATATGTAGACAAAGTAAAATTGAATTTACCAAACGACTCCTGCCCCAAATTATAAAAAGAAGACCTTTTATTCTTGGGAGCCATGCGAGAAAATTATTATAAACGAATTATAGTTTTTTGGGAAAATTAAAAATTAGACCCTCAAATTAAATTAAATTAACGCTTTTGTTCGAAATTTTGGTATTGGTATAAACTAAAAAATTTGGAATGTTTTTTTTGGTGTATCGCATAATCCCTCTCAAATATTAAAATTCATCATTGTATAAGTTTTTTTTTTTCTTTCTAAACCAATTGCAAATAATTTCGAATTTTTATTAGTTAATGCACAAACAACTTAAGCTCTTGCTCTCTTTTAATTTTTTTAATTTTGTCTTATACAATATATATAATAATGAATTATCCCACCCATTTAGTTGGAACTTGGAAGTTAATAGAATTGGTGGAGCAGAAAAGTTGTAAGCTTGCACAACAGCCCTCTCATTTGTATACTAATTTATGTATGCACATGAGCATTCCTTGCCTTTCAGGTATGTTTTGGTAATAATTGTTTATTCATAATCCACTAGGGAATAGGGGTTGCAAATCGACGCCGTTAGCTTCTAAGTAGGTTGTGGCCTCAAACTCACCTTTCACCACTATATCATGAAAGGTCAAGGATGGAGCTTCAAGTTTCAATCCTTTTCTTTTAAAGATAATTGTTGATGAAGACTTTTTCCATGCCTGCTAATTGGACTCTTTACATATAATAAAATTTTCTTCTCAAAGGGGATGGGTTAAGGTAAGGGGCGGTGAAGTGCTGCTCTTTAGTTTATTTCTCGACTTCGAATATTTATCCAAAAAAAAAAAATAAAAAGTTTTTTACGTATAATTTATATATGAAATTTTATATTTTGGTAAGTTTTTGCATTTAAAAACTAAACTTGCAGAACAGCAGAAGCAAGTTTCATATCAATATCCACCCATACTCTACTTACTTTAATTCCTGTTTTAGTGGAAGCAAAACACCATTTGACGTGGTTTCCTAGTCGCTAGGAACCTTTGCACTAGAACAGGCAGACAAAGAGACAATAATATTCTTTGGGTTAATGTCTTTGATAATCAGGTTTTTAACTTAATTTTGGAAGAAGCTAATCAAATATATAATCATGAACCCCAATCATTAAGTTTAATAATACTACAATTAACTGAATTCGAGAAATTAATTTCATTTAAATATCCAAGATAGGTCTTGTTGATTTTATGCATGGTTTCAACCTTCAACATTCCGATGGAAATGATATTTGAGTGTTAAGGGAGTCTCTACACCTTTGTTATTTGAGTTGTTTGAGACTTTTTTTTTTTTTTTTATATTTAAGATATTGACAATTTATTAAACGGTGTTTATGGGTTGGATGAGATGTAGTTCATCAATGAATATTATATCACTTTGGAAAATATAATTTGGAGATTACATTGAATGGAATCACCTTATTTGATCGCTTGGATCATAGATATTAGATTGAGTTGGAACACTGGTTGCTTAGCTGTCAAGAGTGCATGTTTACCTTGCACTTTATTATTATATTGTATTCAACTTATTCTATTATTGTTTAATAGGGATTGATATATAATTGAGAGACTTATATATGTTATTGTACTGAGAGAACTAAACACTTATTCTGTCCTTATGATGAACTTTATTGTATGAGTGCATAGTATTAAAACTTTTTTTGTTTTATACTTTTACTTTTGAATTCACAGGGTGAATTTAGTGGAGAAAATATCATTCTTCAATATGCAAAAGTGAGAAAATTGTCACGAGTGTGTGATAGATTAAGATCAATTGTTGTAAGTGTTTAAGATAATAGATATTTTTTTACCGAACTAGACTTCGCAGATGTATAAGAACCGAACTGCATAAATAACTTTATGTTTTTTGTTTATTGACTATTTTTCTCTCAGCTAGGCTCCACCCATTTAGCCGAAAGTTTGCAATTATAATAAACAATGGGGGTTAAACAAAAGAAACCATAGGACAGATGTGTCTCACTTGGATATGTCAACTAAAAGTTTTCTAAGCTTGCATGACGACCATAAGTATAAAATACATATTATTTTATATAAGCATTTTCAAGTGGAGAAGCCATGTGAATCCCTCACCTTTTCGGAGCATTTTGGTGGTGGTTGGGACGACGGATTACAAACCAATATGTTATTGCTGTGTCAATTCTAATTTAATCTGCAGTTGTACTGGTTGCAAGTTATCTATTTTGTTGGTATATTTTAATTTAATTATCATGATTACATTTATACATTTTTTAAGAGATTTTGAGGTATTTTTGACAGACATACTCAATCAAGCAAAACCAATTTTTAAGAATTTTAGTATGATTTACTTGTTAGAACATTAAAATTTGATATAAATTTTAGTAAATCAATATTGTCATATTAGATCATTAAGAACAAAAATAATCTAATGATATCTTGAAATCTCCAGGATCATAATTTTAATATATAATTTTTGCAGATTAACTTAAAATTTTAATCAATCCATCATCAATTAAAAATTAATTATTAAAGTATCTATACATCTTTGATTCATACTTTATTTAATAATTGAAGACAATAAACCTTAATAAAATTAAATCACTTCTAATTTAAGCTAAACTTTTTTATAATAGTAAATAATAATATGTAATTCTTCTTATCTCCATATTATTATTTAGAAAGATTTGCAACTGAAAGAAGTTGAATCGGTAAGGAAACATTTTTGGTAGAGTTGAATCTAAATAATTGTATGGAGTGAGTTTGCAACGAGTTGAGTAGATTGAGTTTAAATTATTTTTTACACTGTTGATTTACAATCTATTACTCTTTAAACAAAGCTTCATATATGTCGTAATCATCTTTTTGAAGAAGGGAATCGACTTTGGTTTTGAAAATGATAAACGAAAATTGGGAGTCGCCACCAATCCTTTTTTGGATGAGGTGTGATCGGATCACCTTAAATTAATCATTTTAATGAAAGTTAAGATTTACTAAAACGATAATTTTTGGTCTACGAAAATCAGAAAACGAGTTCGGGAGTTGGTTACGCACAAGAAAGGATTAGCACCCTCGATACGCCCAGAATTGGTACCTAGTTGATTAATTAGTGTCTTAGTGTCGAAAATTTGAAACTTTGAAAGAATTTAAAATACGATCCCTCTTTGTATTAATGCTAATTTAAAAATGATTGAATAAATTAAAACGGATGTTAATGACTCTCTCATCTCTAAGTAATAAAATATCATGCCCAGTAAGTTAGGGCACGACATCTCGAACTTTGAGACTGAGCTTGCCTTTTATTTAAAATTAATATATTTTAACTTCTTTTAAAAGGATATTCGGTTAGTTAGGGTGAACGAGGAAAATCGAAACCCAGTAAGTTAGGGCACGCTTCCTCGAATTTCCGAACACAGAATATTACCTTTATTTGCGAAAAATCTTATTTGAAGGTAACAAAATGTCATACCCGGTAAGTTAGGGCACCACACCTCGTATCCCTGAGAATAAGCATTTTTTTAAAACTCGTATTGTGATTTAAAAGAACATTCCGTTATTTTGGTAAAATGAGAAAAATCGAAACCCAGTAAGTTAGGGCACGATTTACTCAAAATTCCAAACACGGAGTATCACTTTTTATGAAAAAATTGTTTTCTTCGGGGCAAGGTTAACGTAACATAAGTTGCAATAAAATGAGATAATAAAGAATGCGTAAATAAATTCAGATTTCGATATTGACAGACATAACAGAATAAACATAGAAGCAAATGTGAATGATAATAATAAGAGCTGAAATAAAATAAATGAAGAAACGAATAAAAACAGAAAAGGAAAATAATAATTAAGTTGAAAATATTGGAAATAAAAAAAAGAACTATTAATAAATAAACAATCATTATGTAAAGCTAAAAACGATAGTATAGCAATGAAGATATCAATATTAATGATGCAAGTGATAAGTACTTTTAAAATTTAGAATGATATATGAAGATATTTATATATAGGTATGTGTATCTATAAATAAATAATATATAACGTGAGTGAGAGAAAAAAAATAATAAAATGAGTGTATTTAAAAAGTAATAGGTAAAAATATAGTAATAGTAATGATATAAATAATAATATTAAAATAAAATAAAAAGCAACAATAGTGAAAACAATAAGTATAATAATAAATATAATGATATATAAAAAATAATACTATATATAAATATATATATATATATATATATAATGAAGTACATGCAAATATTAATAATAAGTATAATAGAGATAAAAATAATTATAACATGTGCATGATATGATATTAAGAAATATAATATAGTATTAAGAATGTATACATAGTATATGTGCTAAGAACAATAATAATAGTAAGAATAACCATTAATAATGCTACATAAATAGATATAGTAATAGTATATACATAATAGTTAAAAATATATACGTAAGATAATATGAAAAAAATAAAAAAATATATAATATGGTGCTAAAGATATATACATAACATATAGAAAAATACAATATTAAAAAGGATATATATATATATATATATATATATATATACACGATACACATATATTATAAATGATAATAATGTTAGAAAACAACTATTAATGATATTACATATATATATATACATATACATTAAAAATACATGACAATATTAAACGTATGTGCATAATATATATATATTAAAAAAATATATACATAATATAGAAGAATATATATATAGTGTTTAAAAAAGAAGAAATATACATAATATGATATCTTATATATATATATATATATATATATATATATATATATATATATATATATATGCGTAATATGGAGCATAATACATATATATTAAAAGAATACATAGGTGACATACAAATACATTAATAAAAATAATATTAAAACTATTAATAATACTATATAGCATATATATATATATATATAAGTATTAAGTAAAAATAATAAAATATAAAAAACAAAATAACAATGGCAAATTAAATGACTAAATGAAATAAAGAATTAATAATAAAATGAATAAATGAGTACAAAATAAAAAAGGGATTAAAATCAAACTGATTAGGGGTTAAATTGGAATAAAAATGAAATTAGAAGCGAAAACTATAATAAAATAAAAGAGCGGGGTAAAATTGAAAATGTGCGCAAAGTTTGAGGACCATCAGGCAAAAATTCCAACCTCTGGACACGTGTTCGTCATTCGGCGCCCATGTGTTAAGGACCGAGATGAAAATTGAGCAGATTTATGTGGTCAAATTTAAAAACAAAAGAAAAATAACAAAAGAATTAAATTAAAAGAATAAAAAATACGGAAGGACTACGGGCGTAAATAGCCCAACTAGCGAAAACACGCGGATCCTAGGCAGTTCTTGGGTCGGGTCAGACGGGTCATAGGGTCATATGCCAAACGGCGTCGTTTTAGCCTGTGGGAGCAAGGCCTAAAACGGCGTCGTTTCTGAACGTTTATAAAAGCTAAATTTTTTTTAAAATTTTCATTTCACACTACTTTTAAATAAATAAAAAATTTTGAGAGCTCCTCTCTGCTCTCTCCCTCTGAACTCCGCTTAGGGGGTCTAGGCATCAACCACCGCCGTGCCGTCCGCCGCGCCGGCCACCGTGTAAATCGCCTAGAGGTGATTTTTCTTCTCTCTTTTTTTATTTAATGTATTTATCTAATATATATTGTTTTTAATAGAATATAATTGTATATACAAATAAATTCGAAAAAAAAGAAGGAAAAAAAAAAGATAAAAAGGTAAAAAGACCTTCGATTTGGTTTTTGGTATTTCTTGCTGTGATTTAGTATATTGAAGCCCCTTGTTGATGATGCTTTTCTTTTGTATTTTATTGATATTCTTCGTTTTTGAATCATAAAAAAAAAAAAATCCCCTTTCTTTACATTCTGTTTGGCTATATATAGCCGAATACACCATTATGTTTTCTTGCTTCTGTCTTTTCCCGTTAATGCTTGCAAGTGCAGTTTGGGCGGTGGCACAGTGGCGGTGGAGCAAGTGGTGATGGGACAGAGAGCAGTTGGCTGAACGGTTGACAAGGCTAGGGTTTTTTAGTTTCTTTTTTTGTTTTGTGTTTGGGCTATGTTATTGGGTTAGGGAATTTGGGTTTCTGTTGGGTTAGTTGGGCCTGGACGGATTTGGCCCATTACAATATATATATATATATATATATAAAAGAAAATATTTTAAATCATATAATCAATTGATTTGTTTTCAATTTAATTTTAGTTCCAATTGCGTCTTTAATTGCAATCTTAAATTAGAAGTGAAATAATTTGATCTAATTAAATAAATCATTAAAAATTATAAAAATAAAAAATATTTAACAAATAAAAATTAGTTGAACTGAATTTTTACTTTGGATCAATCGGTATATATCAATTCTTGAATTAACCGATCTAATATGATAATGCTTCAGATCGATATCCCTGTGTGGTTGGAACAAAAATGATACAATCTTTTAGTTTATTTCCACTTCCTCTCTATTAGGTGGGTATATTCGCTGCATCTCCTCAAGTGTAGGGGTATCCAGAGTCGGATATTGGGGACCACACCGTGCAAAGCCGTAGAAATAATTTCAGGCAATATCTGGTAATTGTGTGGTGGGTGGGGTGACTGTAAGTGGGACTGGGAGACACACGTGAGAGGGTCTAAGGATGGCTCGGTCAAGTTTGAATTAGAAGATTTTAAGCTGATTACTAGTCAGACAATAAGCTCTATATGTTTGCTGCTGGCTCCACTGTTAAATTTAGTGGAATATTACATTAATGTAATTAAACTATATAAAAACTATACTGTCTCTCACTCATGGCCCTCTTTAATGCTGTACTATCTAATTTTATAAACTCACCTAGTACAGCATAATCCAATATAGTGGGCAGGTCTCAAATTTGATTTGATTTGTCTGAAAGAAAGAAGCTCCCACTCCATACAACTTCAGATTGTATAAAAATATCATTGAAGGGTCAACTTTTGTTTGCAATTAGAAACCTGTAAAAAGTAAAAAAACTGAGCAAAACTGATGCTGAGAAGAGATTGTCATTACCTACTGAGTACATGAAGCATCTGCCTCACAATCGACGGGGTCACCCTGTAAATTTGGCCGTCGTAGATATGCAGGGGAGCCAGTGGAATTTGGTTTACACCATTGGAAGGAAAGGTCATCCCAAACCGGTCCTTTCTGCCGGTTGGCTTGATTTTGTGAAAGTCAAATGTCTCAGATCAGGAGACCACATCATGTTTAAGGTAGAGCCGAATGCCCTCTACACCATTGGAGTTAAAAGAAGAATCAGACTTCTTGGTGCAGAAGTTTGGACTGCTGTGTTTTAAATACAAAATGTCCTCATTTAGTTTCACTTCTTGCATGTCTCTTGATTTTACTTTATATATATGTTTGCGAGTTATTGTGTCGTATATGTATGTCTATGTGTATAATGTATATATTAGCATTACTTCATGGTTGTATTGTGTAATTTGCTAATGCAAATTTGAGCTTCGTTGTTTTTTTGCCCAAGCTCGAAATCAGATGATTCAATATACCTTCAATGTTCTTACTTTTCAGACCCACAGCTCCTGGCCACAACCCTGGCGCTGGTCATGCTTATCGAAGCCAAATTCTGAACCAAATGCATTATGCATAGACATGCATGCAATAATTTGTTCCAACTATACGAAGAAGTTAGAAAATCATCAAAATCAGTTACTTCCTTGTACTTGCCCCTAGTATCATGCTTTCTTTTTTGGGTTGTAAAATTCTTTCCCAAGAAAGTAGGGGTATCAGTGGTGGGATATTAATAAATACATGCGTAATGAAGCACACGAGCTCAGCTCAGTGAAGGCTTTGAAGATATTCAGTTGGTTTAGGTACTTTTTTAGCACCGACTAAACTCAATACCAATAAACTCTGTATATATGTAGCTTCTCTTCATTTGAAGATATTACAGCTAAGCTAATATCAATAAAATTTTGGCATTGTTAAACAGTGGTACGCACTTGCATTGTTGTGCCTTTTGCTCTAACCTAACTTTGTACCTTACCCCCCAACAAAAACTACTTTCAAGAAGGCACTAACTAAAATAAAACTAAACATTTCAAGGAATCTTCGACCGACCCCAAATATTTTTGTCTATAATCAAGATAGTACTATATTATATACAAAATGCGGCAACTTGGCAACTACACTCCACATGCTAGGGAGATGTTGTCTCTTTAGTTTGTTTTATGCACCCGCGCGCGCGCGCGCGCACACAGATTAATGGAATACTCTTTAAAGTTTTTTTTTTCCTCAGCAAAAATTTTAAAGTTTAACATTTTTTGCCTTTAACTGTAAGGGAAACTTGAGTTAAGATTCAGCTAAAAGACATTGAAAGCTGTTTGGCTGATGAGAAAAACACTAAAGATAGAAAATAAAAAAAAATAAAAATC
The DNA here is from genome assembly GCA_025698475.1 of Gossypium anomalum. Lineage (NCBI taxonomy): Eukaryota > Viridiplantae > Streptophyta > Magnoliopsida > Malvales > Malvaceae > Gossypium > Gossypium anomalum. The sequence goes on along the minus strand of CM046957.1, from coordinate 1,863,367 downwards.
AAACTGACATTTCTATTGTTGCTTTTCTTGAAGAGTCATCAACATGCTTATATACACTCTCACAAGTGCAGCTATCACACTCATGCAGTTACATGCACACATACACATAACAAACCCTAACCACATCAACTAATCAGCTAAAAGCTAGGGTAACAACCTGACTGTTGTAACAGCTGGCAACAATACTACTATGTATACCAACATTCTCATGAAAAAGTAACCCTTTGTCTCAGAACATCGATCCATTTCTCAAACTTAAAATCATTTCTATTTTCAACATATATACATAATAGCATAAGTATTAATACAGAAAAGATTTAATTCGTCTTGTTTATACCATTTTGGATAAATCTAGACATATGAATGGACGAACTAATTTGAGCTATAGTTGATTAAAGCACATCAAATGAATAATTAGAATGAACTAGTTAAAATCCACACATAACGTTCGCACACAGTGGGATGAAAATCCACACATTGTTATTATGCATGATAAAACTCGAATCTAGATACTTAAGGTCCTAAGACCTCCGCCTTAACCAACAAGTCATCCACTTCATGCATAAAATTAAAATGAAGGGTTTGGGATTTTATATTTAATGTAAATTCTGTCCTCAACATTTTTTTAAACATGTGCATACTATACGTATTAATGCATGTGAAGTATATCCCACCCGTACGTATAACAGTTATTATTAGGAATCAAAAGAATATATGCATGGAAGATTCCTTCTACTCCATCTGATTTAATTATTTCTAACAATTACTGAAGTTACATTTTACAGCCTAGCATGTCATGGGAGGGAATCAAATGACTATTGTTTCCTTGTTATGGCTCTGCAAAGAGCTAAAAGGTTACTAGCAGTCTTTCAAGGGGTTACCAGGGACTTCCTCAGATTGAGGAACCATCCATTAAGAATAAAAAAAATAAGCCCTTTTGCAAGATTCTTAAAATATAATATTCTTCTCTAAGTGGAGGGGTTTTAACTTTGAATTGGTGCTCATCATTTGCTTTGGTTTTGAGTTTATGACTTGTTCGACCAAGACAAATACAAGAATATTTCTTTAGCATAAAGAAATGGAAAGTAGAGGTGACCCTCTCTATGGTGCCCTTCTCTTTTTGATTAATTAGAAGCATATCCTAATCCATTTAACAGAAACATACATTAACTATAACCATACTAATAGCTAGGTATATCAAACCATGGATCATCACACCAATGGAATCACAAAGAGAGTATCTATTTCTTTCACAATTATGCATACTACATGTCTTTTTCAATTAAGAAACAAGCTTCCAACTCATTGTAGAAAGGAAACCTTCTATAAAATATTGAAGGGTCAAGTTTTTGCATTTAAAAACTAGCAAAGAAAGGCAAAGGCAAGATTGATATCAATACCAACATATGCTAGTTGATATTAGGTTATATTTTCGACTGTCATGTAAACCATGCATTTTCTTAACATTTTTATCGAGATAGTGCTATTACACTTTTGCATAAATTATTATATATCTTTTATCTATATAAATATGATCATCAATGTCTTTCTATATATGCAATTTGGGACATAACTTAGCTATCTTAATTTAACTAGAGATGGCTTTACAGTTCGTAAAGATACTAAGCAAAACTGATACTGAGAAGAGATTGTCATTACCTACCAAGTACATGAAGCATCTGCCCCACATTCGACGTGGTCATGCAGTAAACTTGGCCGTCATGGATGCGCAGGGGAGGCAGTGGCACTTTGGTTACACCATTCGAAGGAACGGTCATCCGAAACCGGTCCTTTCGGCCGGATGGCATGATTTCGTAAAAGGAAAGTATCTCAAGCCCGGAGATCAGATCATATTTAAGCTAGAGGCCAATGATGCTGCTGCTCTCTACACCATTGGAGTTAAAAGAAGAATCAGACTTCTTGGTACAGAAGTTTGGACTGCAGTATGTTAAATACAAAATGAAGCTCTTGTATCCCTTCTCGGGATCAGATGATTTAAAGTTGGAACTTTTAGGCCTACAGCTCACTCACAGTCCTCGAGTTGGCTATTCCTTCAAAAATTAAGGAAAAAAGTTTCGTAGTAAGTGCTTGATTACCATGCTATGCGTACTTTATGTTTGCAAGTGTGCAATAATGTCATCAAATCGTACGAAAAAGTTATAAAATCAAAATCAGTTTCTTCCTTGTACTTGCCTTAGTCTTGTTTTACCCTATTTTTATTGTTTTGCCTAAAAAAACAAGTGTTTCACCTAATGTTAATTTTATTGCGAGTTGATCTCGTTAATTTTTTAATAATATAATTAAATTGATATATTTAATAATAAGATTAATTTAATTCGTATGTTCACTTCATGTTATTTAACGCATTAATGGTATAAAATTTTGTTAGTAATAGATTGTAAATTTTTTTTAAAGAATTTATAACTATGTGACAACATCATACTCACGTATGATATATAAAATTTACACCATGCGTGCTTATTAGGTACTCTAAGGTATCAAAATTGGCCCAACAGGCTTTAGAAGCCCAATCTTTGTTGATCTTCGGATTCTGGAAAAAGGCACCTTGATTTTATTATTTAATTTGACATATAACTATAATTTTAATAAACATTTTAATATGTTTATTAGAAATAATAAAAAATAAAAATATGTTGAAATAAAAAAGACAAAAATTATTATAATAAAATAAGAAAGGGTAAACTACACCACAACTCACTCAATTATTGCCCATTTTCTTTTTTGATCACCTAACTATCAATTTTTTTAATTTTGTCACTCGACTAATCAAGATTTTTTTTTTTTTGTTTATCTCCATTAAGTGTGCTTAAATCTTTTACAGGAGGATGACATGATAGTTAAACATCGATATATTAACAAATTTAATTCTCAACTTTTACATATTGTATATCGATATAATGATAATAATAAGAGAAGGAAGAAGACGAGTGGCGAGAGTTTTGTTCTAGGGAAGCTGTGAATTGGGAAAGCTTTTTACCAGCAATAGATATAAAATGCAAAAATTAAAGAGTTAAATTATTATAGTGATTTATTAATTGCCACGTTACATTCCCTTAAAAATGGAGGATAAACGTTTTTTCTTCCCTGTTTTTATAAACAAAGGCAAAGATGCTAAGGTTCTCAAGCAATGCCATCCCCGAGGACGAGCAGAGAGTAGATTTTGTGTTATAATCCTAACAGTTAGCAGGCAAACTTAAAGCAGTTAATCCCACAAAGCAGCCTCCGAAATCTGATTTAATAAATGAAAAATGGGAGCTTATTTACACCACTTCCAAATCTATTTTGCAAACTCATGTTGCTGAACTCACTTTGCTTTCATTTTATTTTCGCCATTTCTTATAGTTCAATTTGAAGAAGTAATTTTGACAGAGACCCAAATTAAACCACAAAAAGCAAAAGCAAAAGCAAGATTCATATCAATATCAACTTATGACACTGATATTTGGTCAAATGCCGGCTGTCTTATGAACCATCCATTATGGCATGCTGGCCCTACTTTCCCTGTTTATTTTAACCGTCAGTCACTCAATCTCTGTTAATGCTTACAGGAAGAGAGGTGCTACAAGGATAACAATTTGAGAATCAAGAACAGTTGCAAATTAACATTAGTGAGGTTTTTACTATAATTGTATGATTTTTAGGTATCTATTGCTACGAAGGTTGGGGATGCATGTATTTGAGGGGCCTATTTTTACCCTCTTCTGCACCAACTCTTATAAATTAATGGAATAACTTTACTAGTAAAATTATTTTAAATAGCACAAATTAATATAAAAAAATATGATTCCCATCATATTAAGACTTCAATTCTCATCCCATCATCGAATCTACCAGAGTTGACATATATATAACACGAGTTAATATAAAAAACATGATTTCTTTTATTACAAATAAATCAAATATTAATTAAACTGATCAAATCATTAATTCTCAATTCAATTGGTTTAATAATATAAAATAATAATTTTTAAAAAAAATTGTAACAAAATTTGGACTTTCAATCTTGCTAAGAAATAAAATAATTAAAAAAGGAAACCCCAGCATAATTTTATCACTTGCACGCTTTTTTTTTTTTTTTTTTCATTTTCACTCCAACTTTGAAATTTTGTCACTGTTTAAGCCTTGAGGGACTTCAAAGATTCAATTAATCTCCTTCATTTATGAAAATACAATTACCAACGTTATCTAACAACATCGTTACTAAAGAAAGCAAGTTAAAGAAAAGATTACAGACGACAAAGAACATGTAGAATTCACTGCATACTCTTACGTATTTATATACAACAAAACTCTCTGTATGATAAAAGTAGGCTCTAATAAGTGAAGTATATCCAGTTATTATTATAGGAATCAAAAGAATATATGCATGGAAGATTCCTTCAGCTCCATCTGATTTAGTTATTTAAGACCAGTTGCAGCAGGCTCCACTCTTAAACTCTAGTAGAATATTATTGCATTAATGTAACTAAGCAATAGACATTTTTGTGACATATTTTGATTGATTGAAAGGTTTAATGTGGCACATTTTTATTGACACTTGGTAACAGTTAATTTTTTAAACACCGTTCAGAAAAAGGTGAACGAAATAACATAATGATAGTTTAAGTACTAATCTAAGATAAAAAAAATTTAGTTACCAAAGTGAGAGAACAGACATAATTCAGGGTCAAAATGACTATTAAACCTAAAAAGAAAGTCCAAAACAGAGGAAAAGCATACAAACCAAGAGAGCAGCAACATCAAGCCAAACAAACATAACCACAGTCAAAGGCAGACCACACAAAACCAGGAAAACCAACAATAACAGATAATGAAACAGCCATAGAGATTGTTTAATTATTTATGATTTCCACCAGGGAACCTTCAACATGTAGCAGTCAAGCGATAATTCCAGTACCCATTAATTTGAAACTTGAAAGCTTGCAATTACCATTAATCAAAGGAGTTTCAACAAAGGAACCATAGGACAGATGTGTTTACACTATAATTTGTCGAACAAAAGAGTTCAAAGCTTGCACAACAGCCATTGGTAGATAATACTTTAAATTATAAAAGCATTTGCAAGTGGAGAAGTACAGGAGAAACCCTTAACCTTTTCGGTGCATTTGGGTGGTGGGGGGAAAGTCAATCTAGGGAATTAATAGGGTTGACAAACCAACGCAGTTAGCTTCTAAAAATTTGATTAAAATAGATTGCCATCCTCACTTAAAATCAAACCATAAAGTGACCATTCAGCACTATGAAAGGTCAAGGATTCAGCTTCAGTTTTCAATTGGTACCCTTTGTTGTTGAAAAAGATTAAAAAAACCAAGTGTTGAGGAATTAAGCTAACTCATCCCCACATTATAAATACCAGGGAATTTAAAGCAGCTAACTCACTTCATTCTTTCATAGCTGTCTCATACTTATAGTTTACGAGAGACATTCAAGTTTATTGATTTCCTACCTATGGAATTCAGACCCATGCATACATTTGCTGTCTTTCTTCTAATTACCTGTTATTTAGTTCTCTCAGTCGAGGGAAGATTTCTTAAATCACTGAGCAAAAATAATTCAAAGCAAGTATTGCCACCCCCTATACCAACTAAAGCCTTGGATTTTGGTGACTCAATTGAAGGCTACAAAGAGGATTTTCGACCCACTACACCAGGGAACAGCCCTGGTGTTGGACATTCTTTTGCAGACGTTGTTGAAGATATTGTTGAACAAAACCCAGCAAGCATTAGCGTGCAAGGCAATGGCAAGCGTTCAATTGCAGGGCACAGCCCTGGAGTTGGTCACGCTTATCCAAATCGAAGCCAAAACTCTGAACCAAATGCATAAACATGCATGTAAATGCTACTCACAAGGTACAATGATTTATATATATGGTCTCCGTACTCACGAGGGATTTGCGTTACTCCTAAGGACATGAACTGAAAAGCAAAACTGGTGTGAAGCTTGGAACTAGCCATAGTTATTTAGTTTTCTTTATGTTTTATCACTGTCATGTATTGTACAAAACCCTTCGTAATGTCTTCTTTCAAATACCTTAATAAATTGCTTCTGATATATAAAATAAAAATAATAAAAAACGCCATTGTTGCATTTTTATGAACTAAAATCATTCTCTCAGTCTTACTACAGGTGGTCCAGCATATGATGGGGACCATCAACTAAAGCAGAAATTAATCATTTCCATTTGAGGCAAGAAGAGATCCTAAAAATTTATTGACAAAGTAACCCAAAAAAGTTATGCAAGCTAATTGTTGGGAATTTAATAATATTATTAAGGAATTGAGATGAAAAGGGTCCAATCTCCCATTGAAATTAATGAAAAGCCAATTAAACCCTTTTGTTCTTGATTATAATAAGGCAAAAGGGAGATATGTAAATGAATGAAAGAGTACTCGAAAGTGACTTAGTGGACATGAATGCTTAAAGCCATCGTATTCTTTCTGCCAAAACCGATTGTCTTTTTATTTTTTTTAGTGAAATTTTTTGGATAGAATATGTATTTTTTTTTATAAATTTGAAGTTTAATATACTATTATTTTATGAATTTAATCATTTTATTTTTCCAATTTTAAAATTCAAGTCTAATTATTAAAGTTGTTGAAATTATTTTGTTAAATTCAAGTTTATTACAACTTCATATTTCAATTACATTGTTATTGGTGAATTTTTCTTTGTTTTAAAATGTTACATCAATAAATTTAACAAAAAAATAAATAACTATATTAATAATTGAAATTAAATTTTGAAATCTTAAATGTAAATGAACTAAAGTCATAAAAATAAAAGTATAGAGAATAAATTCTAAATTTGTGAAATTTCCGAGCTATAATTTAACTTTAAATAAATTGCTTTTAACTCTAAGTCGAGACCATGATTTCTGTTCAGTAATTAATTACATTTTCATCAATAAACGATCAATAGTATGACAGGAGTTTTTTTTTCCCACTTTGTTTGATGCTTTTTCTTTTGTGTTTCTATTTCCATTTTCGTCAATATTATGACCAAAAAGATCTCCGTTGCGAAGCACGGGCAACACTAGTATAATTTAAATATTACCCTTTGCACTCCAGGAGAAGAAAAGGAGATTAAGTAAATAATCTAACAGTTGCATGGCCCATGCAAAGCACTGATTGTGTGCACGCTTGTGAATAAAGATACGAGGATATAAAGAAAGCATAAAATCAAATATCACGGCACAAAACAAACAACTCTCCTTTTGCTTAAGAAAGATATCACCGATTTTTTTTTTTTTTGGGGGGGAGAGACATCATTGCTAAAGAAAGCAAGTTAAAGAGGAGACTATAGGGGACAAAGAATACGTAGAATTCAGTGCATGCTCCTACGTATTTATATACAGCAAAACTCTCTGTATGATAAAAGTAGGCTCAAATATGTGGAGTATATCCTACCAGTACGAGTAACAGTTATTATTGTAGGAATCAAAAGAATATGTGCACGAAAAATTCCTTCTGCTCCATCTAATTTAGTTATTTAAGGCCAGTTGCAACAGGCTCTACTATTAAACTATAGTGGAGTATTACGTTAACATAATTAAGCAATAAAAAAACTATAATCTCACTCATGACAGTTGTCTTTGAAACTGTACTATCTAATTTGTTTAAGTCACCTAGTAGAGTATAATCTATATTAGCTTTTTTCATATAGTGGATGGATCTCAATTGTGGATGTGACATGCCTTCATTTTATTTCTTTTGATGGCGTGAGTTTTATATAAAGAAAGAAGCTCCCACTCCATAGGGTCAAATCTTTTGCATTTAGAAACCTTCCAAAAAGCAAAAGCAAGATTCATATCAATATCAACTTATGACACTGATATTTGGTCAAATGCCGGCTGTCCTATATGAACCATCCATTATGACATGGTGGTCCTACTTGCCCTTTTTTTGCCATTAGTGGAAGCTTAATTCAACCCCAGCCTTCTTAATTCGTCTGTATGGTGCCCCTTCACAGCTTTATAAATTATTGTTTAAGGTAGTATTGGTAGCTAAGGTTCCAAGGTGAAATTATTGGTCTTGAATTCCTTGTTGGTATCTTAAAAACTGATGTTTACTTCCATTGGTTTGGTTCAATGAATCAAATAGTTGAAACCCAATACCGGTTCAATGAATCAAATATTTGAAACCCAATAAGGTTATTAATGCTCGAATTAATTGAATTCATCAAGAAATAGAGGGGTAATTTAATTGTTTGAACCTTCAACATTTAGCAGTCAATTCCACCCATTTATAGTTGAAACTTGAAAGCTTGCACCTACCATTAAACAATGAAGGTTCAAGAAAAGAACCATAGGACAGATGTGTTTTTCACTATAAATTGTCGACCAAAAGAGTTCAAAGCTTGCACAACAGCCATTGGTAATATAATAATACTATTTATATAAGAATTTGCAAGTGGAGAAGTCAAGGAGAATCCCTTAACATTTTCGGTGCATTTGAGTGGTGGGGGGAAAGTCAATCTAGGGAATTAATAGGGTTTACAGACCAACGCAGTTAGCTTCTAAAAATTTGATTAAAATAGATTGCCATCCTCACTTAAAATCAAACCATAAAGTGATCATTTCAGCACTATGAAAGGTCAAGGATCCAGCTTCAAGTTTCAATTGGTACCCTTTGTTGTTGAAAAAGATTAAAAAAAACCAAAGGGTTGAGGAATTAAGCTAATTCATCCCCACATTATAAATCCTTGGGGATTGAAACCAGAGAACTCACTTCATTGTGCCTAGCTTTCTCATAACTTAGAAGGAGGCATTCAACTTTATTGATTTCCTACTTATGGAATCCAAACCCATGCATACATTTGCTGTCTTTCTGTTGATTGCCTGTCATTTAGTTCTCCCAGTCGAGGGAAGACTTTTAAAATCACTGAGCAAAAACGATTCAAACCAAGTATTGCCACCCCCTACACCAACTAAAACCTTAGATTTTGGTGACTCAATTGAAGGCTACAAAGAGGATTTTCGACCCACTACACCAGGAAGCAGCCCTGGTGTTGGACATTCTTTTGCAGAAGATGTTGAGGATATTGCTGAAAGAAAACCACCAAGCATTAGCGTGCAGGGAAATGGCAATCGTTCAATTGCAGGGCACAGCCCTGGAGTTGGTCATGCTTATCCAAATGGAAGCCAAAATTCTGAACCAAATGCATAAACATGCATTGGTGACTGCCTCCGTCAACAATATAAATTTAAACTTGCATTCTCTAGTGAATCTTACTACTGCACTCTAACAGTTACTGGTACTAGCTATAGGTTTTTAGTCATTTATGTATTCATCACTATGCCATATATTGTACATCTTTGTAATATCTTCCTTCAACTATTTTAATAAATTGTTTCTGATATTTCAAAAAAAAATGCCATTGTTGCATTTTTATGAACTGAAATCTTTCTTTTACAGTCCGACTTCAGTGTTCCTGCATATGATAGGGACCATCAAATAAACCATTTCCACTTGAGGAAAGAAGAGATCCTAAAGATTTATAGACTAAGTAACCAAAAAAAAAGTACGAAAGCTAATGGACTGGAGTTGAAAAGGGTCCCATCGAAATTAAGGAAAAGCCAATTAAACCCTTTTGTTCTTGATTATAGTAAGGCAAAAGGGAGATATGTAAATCGATGAAATAGTGCTCGAAAGTGACTGCACACGAATGCCTAAAGCCAACTATGGCTCATGATTTGTTGTTCTTTTTTTAAAAAAAGCACAACTTCCAAATTATTTACAACTATATAACAAATTTGATTAAAGTGAGATCTATTTACCATGAAATCAAGGTCCAACAACTATTAGATTATATCTAAACAATTGTAGAGAGAATACAGAGTCAAGAACAATTTCTGAGATTTTTGAAGCAATTCAAGCAAAGCAATGGAGTTTCTAATGAGGGGAGGGTGGAGACGGAGCCAAGAATGGTGGCATCTCTTAGTAATAGAAAGGACGGGGCTTCTACGAATCAATGCCATACAGTTTTTGTTTCTAATATTCCACTAGTTTAGGAATCTTTTTCCAAGCATTTGGGAAGGTAATTTATTTTTTTATTCCGAATAAGAAGACCATGACAAAATTTTTGGTGGCAGAAGACTCTCTGTTAACCAAGTTCGAAGGGAGAAAATATTTTTGGAGAAAAACTCAAAAGAAGGGTGATAAAGAAGTTGTGGGTTCCGATTATGAGAAGGGGTGGAGTTGGATAGAAAAATGGGTAGCAGTTAGAGCATAGAGACTCCTCCTGATGGAAAGATTGATGGAATGGATGTAAAGGTCAATGATAAAGGGATGAAAGAGAACGTTATATCTGCAGATATTTCTTGCAATGGATTGAAGGATGAAGGAAGCTTTAGGTCTATGGAGTTGGAAAAAGCAAGTGTCCCTATCATTGCTGCGTATGTTGACGATGAAGCAAACTAGAGATTATTGCGATATTTTTAACCTCAGGGATAGAATGAGATCAAGTGGTGTTTTTGAGTTGGATGTTAAGAAAATGTTGGTGTTATCGAGCAAGCAAGTAGCTGGTATGGCTTTGGCTTTTGCAGCAAGTCACGATACTTGCTGAACAAACAAGAAGGAAACGAGCAAAGGAAAAAAAAAAGAAAAGGAAAAACAGAAGAAGAAGTAATGAGGAATTGTTAAGGGTATTGATGAAAAATGAAATGTATTTCATTCATATATCCATCATAGGCAGATTGCCATTACATATATCAAAAGAAGTTGTAGTGAACAAGTCAAAATGACTACCAAATCACACACCTAACCCCACTCTATTACATTGAAAATAACTAAATTAAGTGTCCAAGTTGTATTGCTGAAATTTCAGTCAATCAATCAATGGATTACATCAAAATATTACCAACTAAGTTTAAGGGACAAACTAGATTACAAAATAACAAAACATTAGTTGAAAACCAACAGCAACGAGTAACCATAGCTGCTGCAACCTTGTCACGAGCTTGCAAGGCCAACTTCCAGCTGCATTTGCTTCATACCAGCTGCATGGAGGTCAGCTTCAACACTCCTCCTTGAGCTTCATGCTGCAAACTCTCATGAGCTTCCTCAACTTGTTAAATCTCGACACACCAAGACCCTTGGTCGAGATGTCAGCAATTTGATCCTCCGAATTGCAATGAACCAGCTTTATTTCACAAGCTTGCTCCATCTCCCTTATCACATGCAGCTTTATGTCAAAGTGCTTAGTTCTACCATGGAAGACAGGGTTCTTTGCAATTGCAATAGCAGATTTGTTATCACAAAGTATCTCTGTTGCTTCTACTTGAGATAAGTTCAAATCAGCTAAGATTTTCCTCAGCCATATGGCTTGATTTACTGCACTAGCAGGAGCTATATACTCGGCCTCAGCAGTCGATTGAGCCACCAGAGACTGTTTTTTGGAACTCCAACATACCATTACTGACCCCAATGTGAAAGCATACCCTGATGTGCTCTTCATATCGTCTTTAGAACCAGCCCAATCACTATCTGTGTAGCCTTTCAATCTCAGTTCTGCAGCCTTGCTAAACAAGAGACCATGATTTAGAGTACCTTTAATATATCTCAGTACTAGTTTTGCAGCTTGAAAATGTTGTACATTGCAACAGTGCATGAATCTAGAAAGTAGACTTACAGCAAACATGATATCTGGTCTCGTTGCAGTCAAGTATAGAAGACAACCAATCAAGCTTCTGTAGGTAGTTTCACAGACTTCTTCATGACCCTCATGGCTTGATAGTTTCAACCCAGTTACAACAGGTGTAGGAGTTGGCTTGCAATTCAGCATTGAAAACTTTGTCAACACCTTCAAGGCAAATGATTCATGTTTCAAGAAGATGCCTTCTTGTGTCTGGCTTACTTCCATTCCTAGGAAGTATGTCATCAGCCCCAGGTCAGTCATTTCTAACATTTGCTTCATCTTTGTCTTAAATTCTGCCAAATCAACTTCATCTCCTCCTGTCACCAATAAGTCATCAACATACAATGACACTACAAGCTGAGTTTCAGTTTTATTCTTCTTGACATACAACGTTGGCTCACTAGCACTTCTCTCGAACTTCAAACTGAGCAGATAAGAGTCAATCCTAGCATACCATGCTCTGGGTGCTTGTTTTAGGCCATATAAGGCCTTTCTTAATCTATAAACCAAGTCTTCCTTGCCAGGTACTTCAAATCCCTCTGGTTGCTCGACATAAATTTCCTCTTCAAGGATTCCATTTAGAAAGGCCGATTTCACATCTAGTTGATAGACATTCCACTGCATATGAGCAGCCAATCCAACAATCAGCCTGATTGTATCCAATCTGGCAACAGGAGCATATGTTTCAAAGTAATCCAGTCCATATTTTTGACTGAATCCTTTTACCACAAGTCTAGCCTTCAGTTTATTCAGACTTCCATCGAAGATTGCGCTTGGCCTTGTAGACCCATTTTACTCCAATAATCTTCCTGTTAGCAGGCTTGTCAACCAGCTTCCAAGTCTGGTTCTTCTCGATCATGGCAATCTCATCTGCCATTGCCTGTTTCCAGCCTTCATGCTTCACATCCTCTTCAAAACAGGTTGGCTCAACTAAGGCTATATGTGCCCTCTCATAAATTTCAGCCAATTATCTGGTACCTCTGATTGGCACATCATTAAAGTCCATCTCTGGACCATTCTCTTCTGGCTCTGTTTGATCAACCATAAGTTCTTCAGAGACAGCTTCAGGTTCATTCGTGTCCCAATTCCAGCTTGCTCTCTCATTGAACACAATATCTCTACTTGCAAATACCTTATTTGTTGAAGGATCCAAGATCCTATAACCTTTTTTCTCTAAGCTATAGCCTACCAGGATGCCTGCTTGTGCTCTTTTGTCAAGCTTACTTCTTTTAACAGCTGGAATTTGTGAATAGCATAAGCAACCAAAGATTCTTAAGTGAGCCAGTGATGGCTTGAATCCAAACCAGGCCTCAAATGGAGTCATTTGCTCTAAAGCTTTGGTTGGAAGTCTGTTTTGAACATAAACAGCAGTATTCACTGCCTCAGGCTATAAATTTTTGGGCAAGTTCTTCTCAAATATCATGCATCTGGCCATATCAAGTAGGCTTCTATTTTTTCTTTCACTTACCCCATTTTGTTGAGGTGTGTACACATTTGTTAGTTGATGTTTGATGCCAGCTCTTGCACAAATGTCTTGGAACTGAGCTGAAATATATTCTGTCCCATTGTCTGATCTTATAGACCTTAATTTACAGCCAGTCTCTGTCTCAGCTACTGTTTTAAACTTCAGGAAGGCTTGAACAACTTCAGTCTTGTTCTTTAAGAAGTAAATCCAGCAGTATCTGGTACTAACATCAATGAAGAGAATGAAGTACCTACTGCCATTGAGTGACTCGGTCTTCATAGGGCCACACACATCTGTGTACACTAATTGAAGTTTCTCTGAGGCTCTTTAGGCTGTGTTTGTAGGAAATGGAAGCCTGGCTTATTTTCCTAACTGACAAACTTCACATACATCTTCATTTTGAATAGATTTGATGAAGTTTTCAGCCATATCCTTGTTGATCATTCGAGCCATTGATTTATAGTTGGCATGACCAAGCCTTTGATGCCAAAGCTTGGATTCTTCTATGGAAGCAGCATAGGCACTATCTAGGTCCTTATTCTAGTCCACAACAAAACTCTTGTCAGACATGGCCACTGTCATGAGTATGGTCCCTTTTTGGTCACTGATTTGGCACTCCTTTCCTTTAAAGACCACAGTATATCCTTTTTCCAGCAACTGAGCTATACTCAACAAATTTCTATCAATTTCAGGTACAAACAGTACATTTGGGATGAGTTTGTTACCTGATGGAGTGCATATTATCACATCACCTATGCCTTCTGCCTGAATACAGTGTCCATCTCCAATTTTTACTCTAGTCTTACAGCTTCTATCTAGAGTTTTGAAGATAGTTGCATCTGGTGACATATGGTTGGTGCAGTCACTATCAAGGAGCCATCCTTTTTTAACCTTGCCTTTTGCAGCTAAACATGAGACTGCAAACACTTGTTCTTCACTGTCACTGCCTTGTTCAGCTACTCGAGCCTCAGCAGCCTTGTGTTGTGGTTGATTCTGGTCAGGTTTGTCTTTTTCTTTGCAAACCCTTTCAACATGGCCTCTTTTCTTGCAATGTTGACATATGGCATCTGGTCTGAACCAGCATCTGGCCTCTGGATGACCGGGCCTTTTACAGTGCCTGCATGGTCTGTCTCATTTTTTTGAGGCATCAGTTTTGAATTTATCCCTCCAGTTTTTCTTGCCTTTGTAGGCAGCATTACTCGAGTTAGGCTTGCTCTTGGCCTGAAATGCACCCTCCTGGTGCTCATCGATCCTGCTGGCTCTTCTCTGCTCCTGAGCATAAAGAGCATTGATAAGCTCAGTCAGGGAGATCCTTGTCAAGTCTCTCGAGTCCTCTAAGGAGGATATCTTTGCCTCATATCTCTCTGGTAAAGTAGAGAGAACCTTCTCAACTATCCTTACTTCATCAAACTGCTCACCAAGAAGCCTTATACTGTTTACAATAGCCATTATCCTGTCAGAATATTGTTTGACAGTTTCCTCTTCTTTCATTTTCATATTCTCGAAATCCCTTCTCAGATTTAGAAGCTACTGCTGCCTGGTCCTCTCAGTACTCTGGAACTCCTCTTTAAGCTTGTCCCAAGCCTGCTTCAGGGTCTCACAGGTCATGATCCTGGTGAAGATCACATCAGAAACACAGTTCTGAATACAGGACATGGCCTTGTGCTTCTTGGTCCTCTCATCTGTATGTTGCCTCATCTGAGCCACTGTAGGATTGGCCCTCAATGGAGCTGGCTCAGCATCCGAGTTCACTACTTCCCATAGATCAAACGCCTGAAGGTATGTTCTCATCTTGACCAACCAAATATGGAAGCCTTCACCAGTGAAGACTGGTGGTGCTGCTGGAGAGAAGCTAGCAGAAGCCATTCAAGTTTTGAGTCAGGTGGAACAGGCCCTCAAAGACAAAGGCTGTAGATACCAATTGTTGGTGTTATCGAGCAAGCAAGCAGCTGGTATGGCTTTGGCTTTTGCAGCAAGTCACGATACTTGCTGAACAAACAAGAAAGAAACGAGCAAAGGAAAAAAAAAAGAAAAGGAAAAACAGAAGAAGAAGTAATGAGGAATTGTTAAGGGTATTGATGAAAAATGAAATGTATTTCATTCATATATCCATCATAGGCAGATTGCCATTACATATATCAAAAGAAGTTGTAGTGAACAAGTCAAAATGACTACCAAATCACACACCTAACCCCACTCTATTACATTGAAAATAGCTAAATTAAGTGTCCAAGTTGTATTGCTGAAATTTCAGTCAATCAATCAATGGATTACATCAAAATATTACCAACTAAGTTTAAGAGACAAACTAGATTACAAAATAACAAAACATTAGTTGAAAACCAACAGCAACAAGTAACCATAGCTGCTGCAACCTTGTTTCGAGCTTGCAAGGCCAACTTCCAGCTGCATTTGCTTCATACCAACTGCATGGAGGTCAGCTTCAACAGAAAATATAGAGGAAGCAATATTTGATCGAATTTGCCGATGAGGATACTAGGGAGTCCTTGGAAAATCTTGGATTTTCATGATTAAAAGAGCTTTTTACCGATGTTGAACCTTGGACACAATATTTTCTTTTCGAACACCGTATGACTTGGTTGGAAATCTATGGAGTGCATTTACACGTTTGGGACTACCAATCTTTTAAAAACATAGTAGGACAGCGGAGTGATTTTGTATCTGAAATGGATTAAGTGGTGGAGTTGGATTGTGGTAGTGAAAGTTCCCAATTTTTGTAAAGGAGATGGGTGATATTGATTTGTTTCGTTATGGTAGTTGTAGAACTAACTTTTCCTCTTGTCATGATTTGGTCAGTGAGACAGTTTCATTCATCTCAGGATGCAGATGTTAAAGAAGATGAACATGTGCGTACTAAGGTTAAAGATGACATTAATGTTGGAATTAGCTCAATCAACGAACTCATGGAACCCAATGCTGGGGGTGTTTCGGCCAGTTGTCCTTGAGAAGATACTGTTTATCAGGTTTCAAAAAAAGATTAATAATCTATTGTTAAAGGATGTTGATGCAATCATCCAATTTTTAGTGGTGTTCAAAGATGTACTTTTAGAATCTAATTTTTGTAAATTGAGTCCGTAAATATAAAATAAGAATATTTATGGAGTTAATATGAAAATATAATAAAGTTCAATTAAATAATTCAGTCGAAAAAATAGATGATTTATTAAATTGTAAAAGTTCAATCGCTATTAAATTTTAGTTAACAAAACAACTTAAAGATCTAAATAGCAATTATCTAAATAACCAAACTATTTTCTCTTCTAATGTTAGTGGACAATAATGATGATGGTCATTTAAAGTGTGGTAATTAAGATTAATGAATAAAAAACAAGTTAATTAAGGTTATAATCATGATTAGGACAATTAAACTAAATTTAATTATGATATATATATATATATCAAACTAGTGGAAAGAAACCATAGTTGCTTAGCTAAGGGGCTGGTAAGGGCTTCGCTCCTCCAAAAATGATAAAAAAAAATTGATTTAATCCTTTAAAAATTATAAACATATAAACAATTTAATTTTGACCTGCTAAAAAAAATTTTTGGCTTCGCCCTTGGAAAAAAAGATAAAATTCCATCTTCCATCATTAGAACAAAAGAAAGAAAACTTCATCCTTCAAGATAACATTCGACCACCAAATTTTCAAGGTGATCAAGCTTTTTTTCATAAAATGTTTAAAGATTTATGATTATGGAAACTTGATCTAGCTAGCTCATATATTAATTTGTTCAATTGTTAAGTTTTTAGCAAGTTGTCATTGTTGAGAAATTATTGAATTAGGTTTGAATGTGATTGGTATTAAGCTTAGATTATGATAATGACTAAATTGTACAACTAAATAAGCTTATTAGTTAATTTTGTAATATTAAGGACTAAATTGAATAAATTAAAAACCTTCATGAGGTTGTGCTATAAATAAAAAATATAGAGTCTTTAAAGAAAGAATATGAAATTAAATTTTGATCTGAAGCTAAATATTGAAAAATATGCATATCCCAAATATAAGTATTAAATTGAATAAAATATAAAATATGTGTGACTTTATATTTGAATGTGGATTGAATGAAATTTGATATCGTTTTATTTATTTAATTATCGATCGTAGTGAAAGACGACACTAGGTCGTTGCGAGAGAAAGGGAAAGTGAGAGTCGTAGACGAGTAACTGTGATTATCAGTTTGTACTTTTATGATTCGAGATCATTACATTTATATACATATTCATATTAATTGTATGAGTGAGAATTTTGGTAAGTATATAATTATTCTATGAATTAATTCATTGTGAATTAATTCGTTGTACTTTTAAGTTTTGTGGTGTTCTAAAAAATAAGTTGTTTTTCGGTCAACAACTGAGGCTGGATATCGAAGTCTAGCTGCAGCTACCAGTGATATTACATGCTTAGTCTCTTTGCTAATGGAATTATAAATACATTCTACTGATTCACTTGCTGTTTGGTGTGACAATTCTAGTGCAGTAGCGGTTGTTGCCACTCCAGTCTTACACTCCAAATTGAAACATGTTGAGCTTGATCTATTTTTTTTCCGCGAAAAGGTGGCTGATGGCTCACTCATTGTCGGTGAGGTACTAGCATGTGACCAGGTTGCTAACATTTTCACAAAGCCCTTATTTGTCTCAATTTTTACTCGGTTTCATAATTTGCCTTAGGTCTTACCTATTGAGAAGCTAGGTGAATGTTAGAGTATAAGAATACGTTAGTTTGTTAATAATATGTTATACAGACTGACATATTGTTAGTAGAGTGGTTAGCAGCATATAGTCATCCAGGGAGGTTAATAATGCTAGAATATTCAGTGCATTCTTTCTATATCCCAAATTATTCTCTGTTATTCAATTTCCATACAATTACTAACAATATGTGATATATGCTTACACTATAAGATTCGAACTTACATACTTAAAGTCTTAGTACTTCCACCTTAACCAATAAGCAAAAAAATTAAAACCAAGGATTTGGAGTTTTATATTTAGTGTAAATTGTGTATTTTATAAAAATATGACCCTTTTTTTTAACAGTTAGTCTTCAGTGCATACTATACGTAGTAATGTAAGTGAAGTATATCCCACCAGTACGCATAACAGTTATTATTAGGAATCAAAAGAAGATATGCATGGAAGATTCCTTCTGTTCTATCTGATTTAATTATTTCCAGCAATTACTGCAGTTGCATTTTACAGCCTAGCATGTCATGACAGAGAACCAAATGAATATAGTTTCCTTATTATGGCTTTGCAAAGGGCCAAAAGGTTACTAGCAGTCTCTCAAGGGTTGCCAGAGGATTGGGACTTCCTTAGATTCAGGAACCAACCATTAAGAATAAAAAAATAAGCCCTTTTGCAAGATTCTTAATATATAATCAATTATTCTTCTCTAAGTGGAGGGGTTTTAACTTTGAATTGGTGCTCATCATTTGCTTGGTTTTTGACTTCATCGACCAAGACAAATAGTTACTGAAGACCAATTTGCAGCAGGCTCTCCACTGTTAAACTATAGTGGAGTATTATTACATTGAAATAATTAAGCAATAGACAGTTGTCTTTAAAACTGTACTATCTAATTTGTTTAAGTCACCCTAGTACATCAATCTATGTAAGCTCTTTTTCATATAGTGGAGGGATCTCATTGTTAATTGACATGCCTTCAATTTTTTTAATGGCTTGAGTTTAATAAAAAAATAAGCTCCTACTCCGTAGGGTCAATTTTTTTGCATTATAGAAACCTGAAAAACTGCAAAAGCAAGATTCATATCAATATCAACTTATGACATTGACATTTGGTCAAATTTCGGCTTGTCCTATGAACCATCCATTATGATACGGTGATCTTACTTTTCCTTTTTTTGCCATTAGTGGGAAGCTCTATTCAACCCCTAGTTTTCTTATTTCATCTCTATGTAGTGCTTTCACAACTATTGTATAAGTTATTGTGTAGTAGTTAAGGTTCCAAGGTGATAACTTTACAAGAAATAAAGACTGTAGAATATTAGTATATATAAATGCTTGAAGAACACACAATATTCTGAGATACTAAGTAACAGTTTCAGAGTGGTCGCGGTGTTAGAGCAGGCCACTTTCATTGTTATCAACATTGTTGCTGTCTACTGTTGTTTACAAAATATGAAAACATTTAATGAAAGTATTTTATTGCAACGGAGATTACAGCTTAGCATTACGAAAATTTATGCAAATAAAATAAAGAACATTAAGATTTGTTTATGTAGTTCGTTTTCTCTACATTTGCGGAGCCTACCTCAGTGAATAATTTTGTTATCTTTAATCCACAATACAACAACTAAATCACACATTATCACTCCCCAACAATGAAGATCTCACATTTATATCTAAATATTAGAAGACTCATTTCCAAATTCTCTCCCCGAGAACTTAAGCAGTAAACACTCAATGTTTATAAATCACTTTGCAATTACTCACAAATCAGTTCATCAATTGAATAGATACAAGTGCCCTCCATATGCTCTCATACATAATCTAAACAAGCCTCAAATCATATATCAATTCCGGCTTACTAACATAGAATCTAAGTGAATACAAAACAACTCCTTAAAAATAACAATTACAGCATAAACATTCAAAGTATAATAGAATCTTCCAAAATCAGCACATTCACTAATTTAAAGATTTTGCTTTATTAAATTACCAACTCAAGTATGATAAGGAACTTCACTGTTTGAGTCACGGTTTACAGTGAACACTGCTGAGTGCCACTCAGCTCACCTAGCCTCAACAATCAATTTTCATTTTCTTAAACTACTCATCTTCAACGCGTAGCATTCAAGTAATCATTCCACTACCTATTTAGTTGAAATTTGAAAGCTTGCAACTACCATTAAACAATGGAGTTACAACAGAAATCATAGGACAGATGTGTTTTTCACTATAATTTGTCGACCAAAGCTTGCACAATAGCCGTCGGTAATATAATAATACTATTTAAATAAGCATTTGCAAGTGGAGAAGTACAGGAGAAGCCCTTAACCTTTTGGATGCATTTGGGCGGTGGGGGGAAAGTCAAATATTTGTTATCTCTAGGGAATTAATAGGGTTTACAAACCAATGAAGTTAGCTTCTATCCTTACTTAAATCAAACCATAAAGTGATCATTTCAGCACCATGAAAGGTCAAGGATCCAGCTTCAAGTTTCAATTGGTACCCTTTGTTCTTGAAAAAGTTTAAAAAACAAAGGTTGAGGAATTAAGCCATTTTTTTCATTTTGAATAGTTCATGTATATGCTTATTCACTTTTTAAGAATATTTGTGTACATGTGTGATGAACCGTATTCGCACATAAAATCAGAATTCAAATTGACCATTCAGCTTTTTGAGTTTTTGGAAAATGAAATAAGTGAATTTAAAAGGAAAAGGTAGTTTATTTGTTTTTTCAGCATACTTCGTAATGGTGACTAGAAATGACCATACTAAAAAATTTGAGGTCATGTGATTAATTAAGATACTCATATTAGATATGTATAGATCGGACAGAATTCACCTAATAGAGGTTATTATAGTACCATTATTCTTAGGAAAAAAAGATACTAAGAGCTAAACAAGTGGGGAGATTTTAAAGAACACTTCGAAAGATATGAAAAATATATATGGGAAGATATTATGTTCTTTTTTTGTTTTTTGCAAATAGAAAAGATAGCCTGGAGGCAAATAATACATTTGGTGGGACATGGAGAAGAATAATTGTAAGAGAAGAAATAGAATATTTCCTCATCTTTGAATAAAAAAAAAAAGTTAATTAAGAAAAGAGGATCTTTTAATAAAATTTCTTCAAACAATCCATCATTGTCCATTATGCCACACCAAGCACTAATCACTTAGTTTTAAAGGGTTGTAGCTGATTCATCTCCACATTATAAATACCAGGGGATTGAAAGCAAAAAAACTCACTTCATTCTTTCCTAGCTTTCTCATTCTATAATTTACAACAGCCATTCAAGTTTATTGATTTTTTACTTATGGAATTCAGACCCATGCATATATTTGCTGTCTTTCTTCTAATTGCCTGTCATTTTGTTCTCTTAGTTCAGGGAAGACTGCTAAAATCACTGACCAAAGATGATTCAAAGCAAGTGTTCCCACCCCCTACACCAACTAAAAGCTTTGGTGACTCGGTTGAAGGTTACAAAGAGGATTTTCGACCCACTACTCCAGGGAACAGCCCTGGCGGTGGACATTCTTTTGCAGAAGATGATGAAGATATTGTTGAACAAAAACCAGGTAGCTTTAGCCTGCAAGGAAATGACAAGCATTCAATTGCAGGAGCAAAAGATGATGATCAAGTTAGTGAAAGCAAACCACCAAGCAATAGCACGAAGGGCAATGGTGAGCATTCAATTGCAGGGCACAGCCCTGGAGTTGGTCATGCTTATCCGAACCAAAATTCTGAAAAACTGAACCAAATGCATAAACTTCCATGAAAATCCCCCCACGAAATTTCTAATGGTTATATATGTACATGGGTTGAAGTTTATATATACCACTATGTCATGTAGTGTACATAACTCCTTGCAGTGTCTCCTTTCCTTTAAGCATCTTAATAAAATTGTTTCTGATTTTTTTTAATGAACTGAAATCTCTTTCTTCGTCAAGTGGTCCTGAGTATGATGGGAATCATCAAATAAAGTATAGATAGATAAATCTTTTTCCAATTGAGGCAACAAGAAACCTTAAAAACATGTAAAGGAAACTCAAAAAAAGTATGAAAGCTAATTGTTGGGAATTTATTTTTTATTTTTTGCTCAGCAAAAAATATATTATTAAGGCAGACCATGACCCTTGAGTTTATACTTTATGGACCAACTTCCCATCCAATTTAATGGCTATTTTCAGTTTAAGTTTGGCCCAACAGGCTTTAGAAACCCAATTTTAGTTAATCTTCGCATTCAGAAAAAGGCGCAGTGCCGAAAGCAAGAATCTCCTAAATGGCAGGAGATAAAATCAAAGTATATTCCACTAATTTTCATACTAATACCATTTAATTAATTAATATATACTAATTTATATCTGGGGTAATAAAAAAATGAGAAAGCTAAAAATTCTTATCAGCCAGAACACCTGCAAGTGGGTCTTTAGCTTCTGAAAGCCTAGCTAGAGATCAATTCATTTTTTAAGAGCTACAAAGATACAAAAATGCCAGGGTTTCCAGTTGGAAAGCTGAATACGAGATTAATAACAAAATATTATTCTAAACTGAATGTGTCATCATGGTCACATACTGGGGGCGGCTAACTTAATTAACTTTTTTTTTTATTTTTGGTAGAATTAAGGTTCCTTAATTAATTACATGTTCATTAACCTTAACCATTTCATATTGTTGGTTGGAGTATATATAGTCCACCCCAGAAAATATATATAATTAGGAGAATTTTAACTATAATATCACTCTTCGCATGTACCGAAGAGACGGAAAGGAGATTAAAATAAACAATGAACAGTTGCATGGCCCATGCAAACTACTGGTTGTCAGTAAGCTCTATGTTGTGCGCGCATGTGCATAAAGATACAAGTATTTTAAGCCTTTTTATTTTACCTACTAATCAGAAAAATATTTGTAAACATGAGATTTTGGTCGAAATGGTATTCTACCATGGGATGGTTCAAACCCTCAACTTGCTCTCTTTATTATTGAATTAGTAGCTGTTTCTTTCCGTAATTTCAACATAACATAAATTATGTTGACATACTGTTGACAACATGCTCTTCCTAGTTCCTACCTTAGGGATCTTCTATAAATAGCAATATGGGGGCAGGAAGTGGTCTATAGGCAGAGTTGCTAATTAAGTGTCTCCTTCCCTAGTTTTAAATATATCAAGAAAGCTTTGTTTAGCTTGCTTGGCTATATCTTCTCTCCCTTTAAATCATATATAGATTCACAAAACAACTCAAATTATGGCTCAAAGCAAGCAACTCGCCTTACTTGTTCTCCTTTTGCTTGTTTCCTTCCTACAAAATCAATGCGTTGTAGGAAGGCATTTGATATCGGATCAGAAAGAGACAGGGACTAACTTTAATGCAGCGGCCGTTGCCAACACGCAGTCTCTAGCTTCCCCTTCACCACCAACACCGAGTGTGGTTGTCGAAGCAACCGAAACCCCGCCACCCAAAAATGCAAACGACTTTAGGCCCACAGCTCCTGGCCACAGTCCAGGAGTTGGCCATTCCCTTCAAAACTAGGTCAAAGAAACGAAGTGCTTCATCACCACGTTAACCGTGCATTGCATAACATTATATCATGCATGGTGACAGCAACTTTGATATCCTTGAAAGATTTCATCCTGGTTAATTAGGACGTTTCTCTATTTGACATGTATTTGTTTTCATTTTCAATTTGAGGTAAAACTGGTTTGAACGTTGTTTGGAAGTTGGGAAATAATCATCTGTGCCTTGTCTTTTTTCTTTTTTGAAGGAACTGTAGTTTGTCTGTTAAATGCTCAAATATTGAAAAAAGAAAAAAATGCATGTAAAAGATTAGCCAATGAAATTCAAGGGTTTTCTTATCTCTGCCTTGTTACTTTTACTATCAAAAAATGAATTTACCATTCATTAGAATAAAGATACAAAACAGGAATGGCCTAACAGGCTTTAGAAACCCAATTTTAGTTGATCACAGCATTGTGGTGAAAGCAAGAATCTCCAAACCACCAGGACATCAAATCAAAGCATATCGCACATTTTTATTCTTATGCTACTTAATATATACTAATTTATATCTTTGGTAATCACATCTTGATTCAATTATAAAGAAAAAAAATTGTAATTTTTCGATTACTTCTTTCAATAATATTTCAATTTAACAATTAACTTCACCTGCTGCTGCAAATGGGGCTATAGCTTCTGACAACCTAGCTAGAATCAAAATTCATTTTTTTTAAAGCAACAAAGATGTAAAAGAGGAAGAATAGGCCTAGGATTTCCAGTTGGAAAGCTGAACACGAGATTACCAACAAAACATTATTCTAAACTTAATGTTTTAATGGTGTTTACATCTCTATAATCTAGGTATTTAAATAAATTGCTTAGCTCTAATAAATCATAATTTACATCGGGACCATGATAGATGATGTTCAGTAATTAATTACATTTTCAGTAATTTAATTGCCCCTTCATTAACCTTAATCATCTCACATTGTTGGTTGGAGTAACTAGTCCACTCCAGAATAGTATATTAGGAGATTTTTAACTGTAATATCACTATTTGCATGTTACGAGGAGACTGAAAGGAGATTAAATAAATAATGAACAGTTGCATGGCCCATGCAAACTACTGGTTGGAGATTGTGATAATAAGTTCCTATGTTGTGCGCATGTGAATAAAGATACGAGTATTTTAAGGTTTTTATTTTTTATATAATTAAGATATAATTTATGTCAATTTTACAATTGATGAATTTTTTTTTTCTTTGTGTTTGTTTTATTTTTTACAACAATATAATTTCCACCTTTGAAGATTATGATAATTCAAATTTCACTATATGATTTAAATATAGTACATATATAAAGATAAATCTTTATTTGGAAGAATATTTGATGCATCGTCGATGTATAAGTTTCATACATCATCAGTTAATAATAAGATGATACATCATCATTAGTGTAAAACAAAAAATATTGAAGGGCTTAAAAATATATAAAAATAACTCTATTTATAAAATAAATATTAATTATAATTATTAAACATGAATAAATACAAAAACATCATATTTGAAATCCAAAACTCAAAATCCAAACTCAAAATTTGGAATAAAAATAAAAAAATAAACCACAAACCCTATACTCGAAACAAAAACAAAAAAAAATTAAAATTTATATTCAATTATGTTAAATAAAGTTAATAGTATTTATTTTAAGTCGTTCAATATGTTTGATTTTACTCCAATGAGGATTAGTCATTGTATTATTAGCTAATGGTAAGTGAAACCTATGAAGCAATGATGCATCATGTATTAATCATTTTAATTTTATTGAAGTATATAAATTCTATGAGAAAGTAACATGGTTGAAACCCTAAGCTTGGAACTCACAATTCATTTATCACTAAACTAATAACTAGTTGGAACCTTCTTTATTTATTATTGTATTATTAGTTTTCTTTTTCGTAATTCCCACATAACATAAATTATGTTGAAATACTGTTGACAACTTGCTCTCCCAAGCTTTCGAATCTTCTATAAATAGCAATATGGGGAAGCGGTTCATAGGCAGAGTTGCAAGTTTAGTGTCTTCCCTAGTTTTCGATATATCAAGCAAGCTTTGTTTAGCTATTGCTTGGCTATATCTTCTCTCCCTTTAGATCATATATAGATTCACAAAACAATTCAAATTATGGCACAAAACAAGCAACTCTCCTTTCTTGTTCTCCTTTTGCTTGTTTCCTTCCTGCAAATTCAGTGCATTGTAGGAAGGCCTTTGATATTGGATCAGAAGGAAACAGGGACTGAAGGCAATAAAGCTGCTGTTGCCAACACGCAGTCTCTAGCTCCACCTTCACCACCAACACCGAGTGTGGTTGTCGGAGCAACTGGAACCCCGCCACCCAAAAATGCAAACGATTTCAGGCCTACAGCTCCTGGCCACAGTCCAGGAGTTGGCCATTCCCTTCAAAACTAGGTTAAAAAACGAAGTGTTTCATCACCATGTTAATCGTGCATTGCAAACAACAGATAGTTTT
Source organism: Gossypium anomalum (assembly GCA_025698475.1). Classification (NCBI taxonomy): domain Eukaryota; kingdom Viridiplantae; phylum Streptophyta; class Magnoliopsida; order Malvales; family Malvaceae; genus Gossypium; species Gossypium anomalum. Next base: position 1,837,507 of record CM046957.1, on the reverse strand, counting down.
ATATCATGCATGGTGACCGTAGAAGAGTTCATCCTGGTTAGGTTTCTCTATTATTTGGCATGTGTTTGGTTTCAATTTCAGTTTGAGGTAAATTAGGTTTGAGTGTTGTTTGGAAGATGGGAAATTGATCATTTGTACTTTTGTCTGTTAAATGCTCAAATCTAGAAAAAAAAAATGTATGCAAAATATTGTTAGTGAAGTCAATTAGTCAATGAAATTCAAGGGTTTTTTCAAGCTCAGCTGCATGATTCAAAACATCGACGAATGAGTGATAGTGGTATAATTTCACTTTCCAATAAATTAATTTATTCTCATTCTTTGTAATATTAAAAAGAGTCATATATGACTAAATTTCCACATAAATAATGCTTATTATTTAAAAAATTGACATTTATCAGTTTAATAAATTTATAATTTAAAAAAGTTTTTATAGTTTTAAAAATGAAATATTTTACTTGTGCAAATAAAAAAAATAAAATAATCATTTAAACCTTAAATTTATCTGATTTTTTTCAATAATGTAAATATAAAATTAATTTATTTAAAAATAGAAATTTTAATTTATCCACCGCAATAAAGGAACATCACAAATACTTTACTCGTTTTCTGTTCTAAAATGAGAAATAACACTTATTTACCATAAAGTTCATGTTTAATCGACCTTCATTAAGTAGCTAGTTAACTGAGTCAAAATCCATGAATCAAATATTACTATATACATTCAATACAATGTGCAATACTCTGCTATGCTATCAGCATATATTATATGATCTCAAGCAAATATCAGATATGAATGTGACCATTTTGTCACCTAAAGATCCATTCCTCGACCTAGGGGTTAGAGAAAAGAATTATCAACTTGGTTATATAATTGAAGACAACCACGGTTCAAAATTCTTAATTTTTTTTAATATCTCGCATAATTTTTTTATACAATGTTTAAAACTACTTATAATTCCTCTTCAACTCTTAAATAAAAGTATAAATATGCTTCAACGCATTCAAATCTATCTCCTCATGCACTGACAATAATGCCGATGCTCAGTTGGCCTCTCGCATAAAGTTCAAATGAAGGATTTGGGGTTTATGTTTAGGTCCCCTTTGAATATTGGACAATGAGATTGACTTCGATAAGGTTAAAAATAGTGATAGTGATGAGATATTGTAGCAATAAGATTCAAATTAGTAATTGATTATATATTTAGATTCAAAAGCAACTATAATGGTGAGATAAGAATAAAAAAAAATCTCCAAGTCCCTATACTTTTTGACTTTATATATTGCTAATAAAATAATAATACATATCATAATTTTTTTTTTTGTTTTTACTGATGTAATTATTTATTGTGTATTTTAGGTTAAAAAATGCTTCAAGTCCTTGTACTTTTTATACATTTGAAATTTAGTCTTTTTACGTTTATTTTTATAATTTAACCCCTTTACTTTTTTTATCTAAAAATGCAAGTGAATTTTTTTATACTGTTAATTTTTTTTATTAAATTCCGATATATTACAACATCCTTTTTTTTTGTTTTGTTCTAGGACTATTATTTCAAAAGATCACACCATCAAATTTAATGGAATAATTTTAACAATGTAAACAATTGGATCAAGATTTTTAAATCCGAAAAATATAAAAACTAAATTCTTAGAAATAAAAATTTTAAATAGTACAAAGGCTTAGAACATATTTTAACTAATAGTACACTTCTAACACCTTCGGATAAAAAAAAACATGGTGAAAAGTAAGGCTAAAAGTTTATTAACTCACTACACTGGAGGCTTGAGCTCTGGTGAAAAATCTGAGGTGAGTTTGTTCAATCTCACTTCACTGATGTTATTCAAATACCACTCAATTATTTTTATCTAAACACAGCTGCAATTGTATCCAAAAGGAACCTTAGGATTAATTTATGTCGCATCAGAAAAAATATTAACATCGTAAGACACAGAAAGCAAGTAAAAGAATAGAGAACATAAATTGTGTAGTCTTCAGTGCATAGTATACGTATTAATGTATATGTGAAGTACATATGTCACCAGTACGTATAACAGTTATTATTAAGAATCAGAAGAATATATGCATGGAAGATTCCTTCTTCTCGGAATTGATTTAATTATTTTTAACAATTACAAACTGCACAGCCTAGCATGGCCTGGCATGGCAGGGAATCAAATATATTCTGTTCCCTTGTTGCGGCTTTACAAAGGGTTAAAAAAGTTACTAGCAGTCTTTCAAAGGGTTATTACCAGAGGATGGGGACTTCCTCAGATGCAGGAACAAACAATTAAGAAAAAAAATTAAGCCCTTTTTGCAAAGATTCTTAATATATAATAAATTATTCTTCTCTAAGTGGAGAGGTTTTAACTTTGAATTGGTGCTCATCATTTGCTTGGTTTTTGACTTGATCAGCCAAGACAAACCCAAGATTATTTCTTTAGTATAAAGAAATGTAAAGTGGAGGCGACACTCTCTCTGGTTGGTGCCCTTCTCTTTTTGATTAATTATGGGCTTCACTGACTATAACCATGACAGTGCACAAGCATGCAAATTAAACAACAATGACTTCAAAGACTTGCATTTTGATTGCATGGCTAGCTAGGTTGAAGAAGAAGATTCCAAGTTGATTACTAATTTAGACAATAAGTTCTATATGTTTACAGTTAAAGCCAAATAGTTACTTGAGACCAATTTGCAGCAGGCTCTCCACTGTTAAACTATAGTGGAGTATTGTTACATTAATATAATTAAGCAATAGACAGTTTTGTCTTTAAAACTGTACTATCTAATTTGTTTAAGTCACGCTAGTACATCAATCTATGTAAGCTTTTTCCACATGGTGGACGGATCTTTAAAGTGACATGCCTTCATTCCCTTTTATTTTATTAAGCTCCCACTCCATAGGGTCAAGTTTTTTTGCATTTAGAAACCTGCAAAAAAGCAAAAGCAAGATTCATATCAATATCAACTTATGACACTGATATTTGGTCAAATGCCGGCTGTACTATGAACCATCCATTATGATATATAGTGATCCTACTTTTCTTTTTTTTGCCGTTAGTGGGAAGCTTAATTCAACCCCAGTTTTCTTAATTCATCTCTATATAGTGCTTGATCAACTTTTGCATAGATTATTGTGTAGGCCGGTATTAGTACTTAAGGTTCCAAGGTGATAACTATAAAAGAAATAAAGCCCGTAGAATACTGGTATATATAAGTTCTCTGAAATTATTCTGTTCGTTTAAGTTTCACTTTTAGTTAAATAGATAGATGCTTGTAGAACATATAATTCAGAGATGCTAAGTAGCACTTTGAAATTGATGGTGGTGTTAGAGCAGGGGGCACTTTCATTGTTATCAAGAATTCTCATTTTTCTTAAAGTACTCATCTTCAATATTTAGCAGTCAAGCAATCATTCCACCCATTTATAGTTGAAACTTCAAAATTTGCAGCTATCATAAACAATGGAGGTTCAACAAAAGAACCATAGGACAGATGTGTTTTCACTATCATTTGTCGACCAAAAGAGTTCAAAGATTGCATAACAGCCATCGGTATATAATAATACTATTTATGTAGGCATTTGCAAGTGGAAAAGTACAGGAGAATCCCTTACCTTTTCGGTGAATTCAGTGGTGGGGAGGAAGTCCAATATTTTCAAAATATTTGCTCTCCCTAGGGAATAGTATTTGCAAACCAACGCAGTCATCCTCACTGAAATTATACATTTCAGCACTATGAAAGGTCAAGGGTAGAGCTTCAAGTTTTAAAGGATACTGGTAAATTACATCCGATGTTACTAAATTATAAGTTTACGTCTTGGTTACTCAAATTTAAAAAGTTTCAAAATGATCAGTGAACTATTCAAAAAAAAATTATTTAAGTCACTAAACTATTCGAAAGTTTTTATATAAGTCATTGGGTTGTTAAGTTTTTTTAAGCTCCAGCTAAAGAGTTTAAAGCGATGATTCAACGATCGGTATGATAGATCAGTACCCATTGACAAGTAAAAGAACATATTTTAGATCCAAATTGATTTGACGGACAATGTTGGAGAACGGAGAAGAAAGTTATTTGGATTTTTATTCGCAACTTTGTGACGTTAAAAGTAATTTCATGAAAATAAATCTGAATTGTAAAAGAACGTAACATATTTCTTTTTGAACTCGGTTTGAAAGAAATCCCAGTTTACCTAGTTTTTAAGAATAACAATATCAACATCGTCCGCCATTGATACGCTTCTTCTTTCAGTGACGATACGACACATTTCAAATTGTCTTTCGAAAAACACATCAGTTCATCAGGTACTCTCAAAGTAATTTCCAGCCAATATTATGCTTTCGTCGAATTGTTGTCCTTTTTTCTCGAAATTTCTCTTTCCCACATTTTTTAATTTTATCTATCAGGAGTTGGTAAACATTTATCGGATTTGGGTTTTAAAGACAAGGAGAGTGCCATAGGAGGCACAATCAAAGGTGGAGGTTGCATTTGCGATTGTGGAGCTGAAGGAGTAGCTCCAGATATTGGGTGAATCACTGTTTCAAAAATTGGAAGAAGACATCTTTTACCTCATTCCCTAGTCCTTATGGAATGGGCATACTATTTGCAGCTCCTTGATCGGAAGCAAGAACATTACTTTCTACTTCATCAAATTTGGCACAATATACTTCGGCCGACATGATTTATCTATATGAAAAATAGAGTTAATTCGGATAAGAAGTCGTCATACTATCATAGGTATTGTGGCATATATTTCTAGACCCAACTTTGAGCTTGATTTAGTCTAAGAATCGGCTCAATGTCAATAATGGAAATATAAAATCATCGCAAAGCAAAAAGAAAGAAAAATAAAAACACACAAATTCTACGTGGGAAACTTTTTGGGAAAAAAACCACGAGTAGAGGAGAAAAAAACTCACTAATGTTGAAAAACAAATGATACAAGAGGAGTTGCGACTACATCTATTTAAAAGTTGAAACACCTTATTCTAATCAATGTCAAATAGACGAAGTGTAGTTCTATATAGATTCTACTTGTGCCACATGGTCCCCTAGTTTTACCATTGTATTATTTCTTTAATAGAAATTTGGATCACACAACTCTAATAATACCTCAAAACAAAATCTACATTTTGGTGCCTATTTCATGCCACTTTTCAATCTTACCAAAACCTATTAAAACAAATCAATTACTGATCTCAAAACAACCAATCAATATAGGTTCAATCTATCATAAGACATACCAATTCAATACTTCAACTTTCATATCACTCATTCAATCTATTAACCATTCAAATTCCAACTTCAATTCAATACAAAACCATGATCAAACATGCTATTTCATTTCATTATCATAGCCAACATACCGACCAATCATTTAAATACCAATTTGACCATGCTAATTTGCATCCACATATACCATTTCATTAGTCCCTTTCATATCACAAACCATTTCCCAAGCATTCCATTACAACTAAGCATTAACATTTCCCAAAATCATGCATAAATTGCACTTCAATTAACCTATGCTACCATTCAAAGATTTAACAAATGCATAACACCTATATATATACATGCCATAAAATCGAGCTTCAAAATGATTAAAATACTACCAAATCAATAACAGGATAGTTTAATCCTCTTGACAATCCTCATGACAAGTTCGACAAGTTCCGCAAGTTAGCAATCTATAGAGAAAGGGAAAACGATGGGGTGAGCATTTCAAATATTTTGTAAATTCATAGCATTAAGCAACAACTTACCTCAATTTACAACTTAATTCGATAAGATACTAGCTTTACGAGTTTGCCTAAACATGGCAACCGCATATCAATAAGGTGAGTATCAACATATATCACATCATATAGTAATTCAAACATATAACATTGCCATTCACTTATATTCAACATTTAGTCAATTCAATATCAATTTTAGATCACTTTCCATCTATTTATGAACAATACATCCAATTTCAATTTAATGTCAATCACTACTATTTCATTCCTTATTCGGATTTTGAATTGAATTAATTGATTTGTCACATTTCCATATCGGCCCTTCGGGCTCGTATAATAGGTTTCCATGGCCTTTTACATGCTATTGATATTCGTACATCGCAATATGTATTTATAACATCAAATCATAATATCAACACAATTCAAATATCATTTATCCAATTTACATTTTATATCTTTATTAACCTGACTTGGACTCGAACGGATACACGGATCCAACCAACACACCAATTTGGCACTCAATGTCTCATCGGACAATTCCAAAGTAAATAGTCTATAACGCCCCCAAACCCAGTTTAGACGTTATGACCAGATCTTGAAGGTTACATCGACCATCCAAAAAATTTACTTGTTTACTTTATTTAAGCATTGTTTGTTCTTGTATAAACAATTTTGCAAAACTCGTTTTACTATCTTGTTTTCAAAAAACTTTACTATTGTTAAGCGAGAGTCTTCTAAAACATTCATCATCTATTATCTGGTTGATTTAAAAAAAATGTTGTTAACTTATTTAACTTTCAGAAAACTCAATTTGCTTATTTTGACGTCCAATAGAAAAATTCATGATTTTATCAACTTTGAAAACAAACGTGCGACCAGTTTAGTTAATAAAAAAATCTTGCAGTTTAATCAAACTAACTTACAAAAACCCATCAAGAGCTCAAAACCATTAATAAAGTCCCAAAACTATAAACAGTTCATGTTTTAAAATAAAGATAAACCTTAAAATAAAAAATCATTTGTTTATGAGAATCTAACTCAAAGTTTCCGAACGACGCCTAATCCTAGTCGCTGAAAAGATAAAATAATAGGGTGAGCTAAAAGCCCAGCGTGTGTCGAGGCCCAAAAACGTAGCAGATAGTCAAATAATGCACAAACAAAACATATTAAAGCAGAAATTCAGATGCATGGCATGTTTAGCATTGTAGTGTCATAAAGAATAGTTTTTACCTGCAACCTTTACACACCATTTCCGTCCACCCAACACACCAATTAGGGGCATTAAGTACCCATCCAACCAAACACATTAGATTATTAGTCATGTATCACTAAAAAGTTATGTTGTCAAGCTGCCAGATATAATACGGAAAACCGCTAAACGACACCCATATAACCCTACACGGCCAGGTACAAGGCCAGACACACACTAGTGTGCCATCGACTACCACTTTTTGTTTCGTACCATTTTACTGCTTTTCAGGTTAGAGACACACACTAATTGTCTTCGAGATGTCAACACTACAGCAACAATTCGAGGTCTGCATGCGACACCCAGAACCTTAATCGGTTAGCAATCACACAAAGATTTGGCCTAAGACAATCGGTCAAGACCATTGGGCATTCGGCTCGTACAAAAATAACATAAGTCGGTCGCTAAACTAGGACATTCGACTACTTACCCTTCAGAAGTAGAAGTTGTCAAAATCCTCAATTTGTCGAAGGATTATTTGCCACACGTTCCTCACCTAAATTGAATCACACAAAAGAAACAATCAGATGTCAATAACCACAACTTCTTTTATAAAACCCAAAAACAACGCCCTCTAGAAACGAACAAATATTACTTATAAAACAAAAGAAAAGTACAATTATTACCAAAATTCCTTCTAGAAACTAAAGGTTTGAACGGCAATAAGATAGCAAAAAGAAACGACAAAAGAGAAAAATAAGAAAAGAAAAGGGTTTGCTAGGTAGGAAAATAAGGGAAAAATTGGAAAAGAAAAGGAAAAAGTAACAAATGGAAAAAATGACAAAGAAAGTGTGCAAAAACCAAAGTTCTAAAGAAAATCGAAAAGTGGAGAAAAAATGAGGGAAAGGCAGGAAAAAGGCAAAAATAATTTTTACTTTTGCACACAACAAGATTCAAACTTCAAACCAAAAGGAATAGGGGGATGCTTAATCATTAAACCAGTAACTCATTCCTAAAAATAAATGTACAAAAATTAAAGATAAGCTAAACATTCCAAGCCAAATATATGGACAAAAATGATAAAAAATTCTAAGGGAAGACCTTAAGCACACATCTAAAATACTTAACCACTAAACCAAATCAATTACTTAACATATTTTAACACTCAAAAATTATAAACCTAGGGCATTGCATAGTCAGCGTCAAGCACTCATCGGTATAACCAAAGCAAAAGTTGTGCCCAGCACTCATTGACACATAGTCGAAGTATCTCATACTCTATTTATCCTATGACATGTCAATTATATCTGACTCTACTTAAACAGTTAATAGGGTAATAATTTATTCAAATCATTATATCGTTCAATCCGTGTGTGCCACGCGGCCTGGACACACAGGCGTGGTGTGTCCAAGGCCGTGTGAAGACTGGGCTTAAGTTTTAATTGCACACGAGCTGAAGCCCAAACCCTAAAATCTCTTTCCCAATTTGTCATTTTCTTCTTCTCCAAACAAGCCACCCCTTTCCCCCAATCACCCATCTCCTCTCCATTCTCCCCATAGTCGACCAATCCTGCCCCCACCCATGCACGACACCGCCTCCCACACACAACCCCCTATCGTAACTCCGGCCACCGTCTTCTATCGGTCTTCCCCTTTTACCTTTTTCTTTATTTTAGTTTATTTTTATTTATTATTTATTTTTTTGTTATATTATTTATTTTTATTTTACTGATTTGTTTTCTTTCTTTTTTCATCTTCTGCTTAGATTTTAATTTTATTTTAATTTATTTCTGCTATTTAATTATATTTCTATTATTTTTAGTATTTTTTTACTATTTTTTTTACAATTACCTTTAATTTTATTGGTATCATTTAGTTTATTTCTTTTCTTTTTCGTTTTATTTTTCTTTTTATTTTTCTTTTTATTTTTATCTTTATTTTTTAAAACTTTTTTAGTTGCTTTGTTTTTATTTTCTTAGACTTATTTCATTTATTATCTTTTGAACTAAATTTTTTATTTTTATGGTATTTCTAATCTAGTTTGTAACCCCTTAATGTTCTTTATTATTTATGTTTATTGTCTTATTAGTTTGCTCGGAATCATGCACTACATTTAGATTTACCTACAATTTCGGTTTTCACTATTCTGACACTTTCAACCATATTCAAGGCAGTTTCAATTTTCTCTCTCTCTTATGATATTCTGTTACTGTGATTATATATGTTTGTACATTGAGGACTATGTACATCTTTAAGTGTGGGAAGGTTATTTATTTAATTATTAAAAAAACCTTGATTTATGTACCGTGTTTAAGTAATTTTCTCATACCTCCATTAGAATGAATTTTTATCGATTTGGTATTTTTGTTGATGTGTTTTGGATTAATTTGTAGATATTTATGCATTTATTTATTTAAACTTTAAGACATGAGAGAATCAAGCATGATAAGTTTATTTTTAGAATTAAAAATTTTAGGTTGTTTCCTTCAATTAAGGTATTATCTTGAAGTTTTAAATTTATAAGTTTGACATCAAAAACCATGATTTTTTGTGAGATTTTAAACCTTTAGAGCATACATTTTTCTTGCTCATTTTATTATTGATTATGAGTGTGTCAATTTGATTTGTTATTCTAGAATTTGCTTCGATTATACATGTCAAGACCACACCTTTGATTTGATTTACCGAGATGATAAAGGCACTTAGGTTTTAATCCACTTATCCCATAAAAAAGCCTACCTTTTAATTAATCTTTAGTGAACCCCGTTGAGCCTAACACACTGTTTATTGATTTACCCATTAATGTTAACCTATAACTCTATTTTTTTTCTTGAGACTTTTTCCCATTTTATTGACTCCCTTTTTGTCTAGATTTGATATGGTTAATTGCCTAGCTATGCTCTTTGTTTGTCTGCTGAATTATTTCTCTTTGTTCTAAAAAGAAAGATCGAAAAAAATTGATTATTAATTAGTCTTGTTGATTGAGGTTGACTAGTTAAATTCATATTTTGAGAAGAAGTTCGTTTTTATTTTGGAATAATTATTAATTTATACGTTTGTTTTTAATTCAACTTTTGTTTTTTCTTTCTAGTTTGGTAATATTATCAATTCGATCTTGATTGTAACCCACTCTTCTGACATAGAGAGTGTGGATTAGAGCTGATCATGGGCTGGGCGGCCCGGCCCGGCCCGAAGGCCCGCCCGAAAAATGGGAGGGTTTGGGTAAAAATATAGGCCCGAAAAATGGGCTTGGGCAAAAAAACGAGGCCCGTTTAGAAAATGGGCCGGGCTCGGGTAAGAGTTTTTGGCCGGGCCTGCGGGCCTCTGCTCCTCAATTATATATTAATATATATTTTTTATTTTATTTTTAATTATTTTAAATTTTTAATGTAATTATTTTTTATTATATTGTTAATTTGTGTATTGTTTTAAGAATTATTTTAGTATTATTTTTATTTGTTTTAATATTTATTTTTATGTTTTTAAATATATTTGATTTATTATATTTTTAAATTTTTTTTATTTAATGAAATAAGAAAAAAAACTTAATATGGGCCGGGCCGGGCCGGGCTCGGGCTTAGTAATTTTATTTCGAGCCGGGCTTTGGCAAAATTTTAGGCCCATATTTCGGGCCCGGCCCGGCCCATGATCACCTCTAGTGTGGATGATTCATATCTAGCTTTGTATAAATTTTCTCCACACCCTTAACCTAAGCTCCATTACAACCTCTTAAAAACCTTTTGATTTGTGTATCATATAATTTTATAGTGGTGGAGATTTGATTTTCATGTAAGCTTATGGTAATGACATTTCTTAGTCGACTATTGAGTGCTTATTCTTGAATCTTAAACACTTTGAGTGATTTGAGTGAATTTTTAGTGAGAATGTCGATTCTTGTCGATTTTGAATTAAATATAATTATTTAGATAATGGGAAATACCTATGTTTTCGTACTTTAAAAGTTTTCGACTTGGATTGTTTGGATCTTTAGTACTTTTTTAGTTGACTTGTCAATTTATGATCATTTGCGAATTGTTTCAAAACATTATTGATGAGAATTATAAGTTGAGAGAGATTAATTTTAATATGAGTTGAGGATTTTTCTTGAGGACAGTCAAATGCTTAAGTGTTGCGATATTTGATAAGCTATAAAAGTAACATATTTTAATCTCATTCTTAATGCGTTTTTGGATGATTAATTATGCAAATTAGTGAATTTGATACTCGTAATCCTTTAAATTCATGTTTCTATACTTAGGAGAGCATTTGAGAGTGAAAGGAGCGAAAAATGAGCCAAAATCGGACAAATAGAGCTGTTTTCAGGAGCCACACGGCCTGAAAATTTCCACATGGGCTAGACACACGCCCATGTGCCAGCCCATGTCGATTTCACACCCTGCTTCCCAAATACACGGGAAAAACTCAAGTTTTAGGCTTTTTGGGCATTCTAAAGTTTATAAATACCAATGAGAAGAAGCATAAGGGATCAACTTAGGAGCGGATCTCTATCAAGATCGAAGATCTCCTTTTAATTTCTTTCAAAGTTTTATTGAGTTTCTTTATGTCTTGTGGTTATTCTAACTTTGAGATGTTTCTATTTACAATTATGAACTAATTCCTTAGATACCTAGGGAGGATGAAACCCATGATGAATCCTTTTATTTAATGTCTATTTTTACACAATTGAGTGGAGTTGCACGCAATCCTAGAAAAAAAATGACATAAATCTACCGGATTAGAGTTAAATCTAATAGGGGAATCCATAATCGAATTAATACGACGATAGGAGTTTTAATTAGAAAGAGATTTCAATTAATCAACCTAGAGTCAGTTGTTCTTACTCTCGAAAGAGATATTAACATAATTTAAAGATTACTACAGATCAAGATACAAGTGAATTTAACATATTTATAAAAAAAAAAAAATTCAGGTATACACACATTGAACATTTACTCATATTAGATTCACATTTTGAATTTCATACTAAATGTTCTTAACTTCTTATTATAATAGTATGCGAAAAAAATTATACAAAGATATGCAAACCAAATATAGGAAGATATTGTCTTCAAATGAGGAAAATAATATATTTGGTGGGACATAAAGAAGAATACTTGCCACACAACAATACTTAGATATATATATATATATATATATATATATGAATTTACAGCAGGTTGAATGCAATAAATCATTCAAAGCACTAAATGAATAATATATCATTACAAGTACTAAAATAATTAATTAATTTAACTTTAATTAAATGCCGCTAACTAATTAAAATAAATTTGATAGAGAGCTTGCAGATTTACATATTAGACTCAAATATGAGACCTCAAAATTATACTGTATATAAACTTTTCCTCATCTTTGAATAAAAAAATTGTTGACAAAAGATGAATTTTAAAAAAAAAAAAAAAAGAAAAATCCTTCAAAGTTCAAATCATCCATTATTAATGCAATTGATACTGCACCAGGAACTGATATTTTTTAAAGGGCTGTAGCTAATTCATCCCCGCATTATAAATACCAGGGGATTGAGACCAGAGAACTCACTTCATTCTTTCCTAGCTTTCTCATACTTACAAAGAGACATTCAAGTTCATTGATTTCCTACTTATGGAATTCAGACCCATGCATACATTTGCTGTCTTTCTTCTAATTGCCTGTCATTTACTTCTCTCAGTGGAGGGAAGAATGCTAAAATCAGTGAGCAAAGATGATCCAAAGCAAGTATTCCCACCCCCTCCACCAACTGAAACCTCATATTTTGGTGACTCAGTTGAAGGCCACAAAGAGGATTTTCGACCCACTACACCAGGGAGCAGCCCTGGTGTTGGACATTCTTTTCCAGAAGATGATGAAGATATTGCTGAACGAAAACCAGGTAGCTTTAGCCTGCAGGGCAATGGCAAGCAGTCAATTGCAAGAGATGAAGATGGTTTTCGACCCACCACACCAGGCAACAGCCCTGGTGCTGGACATTCTTTTGAAGATAATGATGAAGACGTTGAAAAGAAACCATCAAGCATTAGCAAGCAGGGCAATGGTAAGCATTCAATTGCAGGGCACAGCCCTGGAGTTGGTCATGCTTATCCGAACCAACATTCTGAACCAAATGCATAAACATGCATGTAAACGTGGGATTTGTTGTGGACTGAAAAGCAAACTGGTATGAAAATGTATATCACCGTGTATGTAAATTTTCGTATTGTCTTCCTTCAACTATTTTCTTCATGATTGATTGTGTCTTGATTAAGTTAGCGTCCTTGTTATTGCAACGACAACAACGTGAATTGAAGTGTGTTTAACCACGTTTTTCCTCCAATTTAAAAATTGAAGATGGATTATTAGTAGAAATAGATATTGTATCAAAAAATAGATATAAATACATTCAAATATTAAAATCTCTCCTACTCCATTGGTCCTGCGTATGATAGAGACCATCAAATAAAGTATAGATAAAGCTTTTCCATTTGAGGCAAGAGATCCTAAAAAAATATTGATTAAAAACCAAAAAGAAGAGAGTATGAAAGCTAATTGTTGGGAATTAAATAATATTAAGGAATGAAGATGAAAAGGGTCCCAAGGACATGGAATAAGGGCCAATTAAACCTTTCTTTTTCTTTATTATAGTGAGAAAGGAATATTTGCAAATCAATCAAACAGGGCCCCAAAATTAGTGCACATGAATGCCTAAAGCAAACAAATTCTAGCCAATAAGTCCCATTAAAAAAATAATATATAAAAATATATTTACTATGTAGAGAATATAAAAATAAATAAATATGATTAATACTAACAATTGGTTAGTGCAATAGTAAAACATGTTACACCTTTTAGAGAATATAAATTCGAACATTAGAAATAATATTATTGCAAGGGTTAACTATGAATTTTAAAAAGATTAATCTATGTGGATCATAAAACGAACATACATTGTTCTACCAAAAATAAATTTTGATTAATTTTTTTTATTAAAAAAGTAAAAGGCCACCTTTTAACATATATATTAGTAAAAGTATATATCAACCCGAAAGAAATAAAGAGAGCATAACTTTTGGAATGAAGACTATAAAGTATATGCCTAAACCAGAAAATAAAAAATTTAAAGCCTACCTTCATACTTGATTGTCGAATCCATCCTACTTGTTCCAATTCTTTTAGAAAAATTCCGGGCATTACATTTCAATATACTTATATTAAGTAATATTGTTTTATAAATTAAAGTTGATTATTCTAGAAACAACATTGTTAACAGAAGTAGTCTACAATTTTAAAAAGATTAATCTTCATTAACCATAAAACAGACATAAAAAATATCTCAATTATAAAAAAAAATTAAAGCGAGAACTAATGCGTATAATATAAAAATAATAATCTGTAATTTAAATATTACTTAAATAGTAACAAGAAGAAGAAAATATAATTACAAACTTTGAATTATATATCTACTTTTTTTTTTTAATGAAGGGTATTCATCGTAAGTAGTTGTAATTAATCCTTTGTCATGAGTGCACTCTAAAGATATAAACGGTTGGCCATGAAATCTGTTTCGTTTCCATGAGTGAGGAACAAACCCTTGAACATATGGTTAAGAGCGAGCCCAACGATTAATCCTCTGTATTTTGTAGACTCGTTAAGGGGGTAGACGTTGGCCACAAGTTTTAAATTTATTCCATAGCCAATGCAAGGATCAGACCCTCAACCACTAGTTAAGGTAGGAGAGACCTTTCCTATCTCATCTAACCCGTTTAGAATCCAAATTACAAGAATATATCAAAAGTGTTTATAATCCAAATTATTAGCATGTATTGGAGATTATATTAACATAAACTTTTTTAAAGTTATAGCTAATTAATTACATTAATATTTTAAATCCCAATCAATTATTACAATAAATAAATTAACTTAACTCTAATTAACTAACACATAATTTTTATAACGTGAGACTCAAGCTTAACCGCTCAAATCACAAGACCTCAACAATTACCAACCTAACCAAACTTCATTCATCATATAAAATAATTTTAAAATAATTATAACACTTCAAAATTTAGATATATAAATATAAGAAATTTGAAATATAAACAAGTGCTTTATGTAATAGTACGTTATATTACACTTTTAAAAAAGAATATAAATTCGACTCTTACAAGCAATAATATTAAAAAATAATCACGAGCCTAAAAAATAAACCATAAATGAATTTCGAAATGTAAGTACAAGCTTAGGTTTTCTCGGATTTCTAAATAAACTTATCTATTTGCATGCGTAGACAGCTGCCCAAAGTAATTTAGTTTTAGTTTAAGTTTAGTAGTTGGAAATTGGAAGAGGGGCAGCCGCAAAATCATTTTTAACGGAAGATTCGCAATGGAATCTTTGTATGATAACCGTTAGTTTGCATAGATTCGTCCAAATTTCGGCAAAAACATCAGTTTTTAATGTTATCGTCCTTCACCCTTTTCGACCTTTCGGCCGTCTCATTGTTGTTGTTGTTTTTTTTTTTTTTTTTTTTTTTTTTTTAGAAGATCAATGCCCACGGGCCCTGCTGCCAGTAAGGAGATGAAGACCAAAAAAAATGAAAAACCTTTAATCGACGGTCAAGAACTTCTCCATGTGAGACCCTTTTAGTGTTTTTAGCAGTAACTTCATAGGGTTCAGGGCCGCCAAAGAATCTACCAGCCAGCTAATGGTGTCTTACTTCACTTTTAAACTATAGTTAGCCATTGTGTTAATCTGGATAGAATTAATTTATTATTTGGCGGTCATGATTAAAGTTTTTGTATTTGAGATTCGAAGTATTTTCAATTGAGTTATTTTGAATTTGAGTCAATTTAAATTAAACGAATTTAGTTGGTTAATTTTTTATGATTTAAGTACTGAATTGAGTTGAGATTCAAATTAATTGTAGAATTCAGATGTAATTAATTTTTTAATATAGTGTGTGAAAAGCTGAAGGGGGAGAAAGAGAGTTGAAGTCACGTTTCCCCCGACAAATTAAAAAGTCTCGACATTAATGCTATAATCTTGATCAAATTGTGTATAAAAAATTATATATAATCACGTGTTTTCTTATTTTCTTATGTCAACTTGATCACTTCTGTCTAAGCAAAATAACAAAAGGACTAGGGTCAAAAACAACCAAATAAAATGGCAACTCTTGAACTCCACCTGTAGTTACATATATATATATATGGGGTAGGAGTGGAGTTCATCATGGGTTGGGCCTATATTTTTTTCGAAATCCTCCCATTTTTCGAGCAAGCCTTCAGGTCGGGCCGAGTGGCCCAGCTCATGATCAGGTCTAGGTAGGAGAAAGAGCTGTTCAAGTTTAAGTACGATATCTAATATTAATAAATTAAAGTGTCTAGACAGCATTCTTTCAAAATTTTGATTGAGTTCGAATCTTAAATTTATCATTGTTAAGAGGATTTCACTTGAATATCACCTTATTCAAATAAGATTCCATTTGTTTCATTGAAAATGACTTTCATAAAATATTTCTTTTATAATTTTTTGTGTTTGTTTCATAAAAAACAACTTGACGAACGGAAAATGACTTACAAGTCAACAATAAATAAGTTTCTTTTTTCCTATAAAATGATTTACCCTTTCGAAAAGCGTAAGTCATATAATATTAATCTATATCTAATCATATAATAAATTGTTAATATAATTTATTATAAATAATAAATTATTTAATATTTCAATTTTATTTTAATAATAAATTTAAATATATATATTTAATATATTATTGAAAATATTCAATATTAATATTTTAATAATAAATATTTATTATAATTATAAATATATTAATAATAAATGTTTTGTAGTATAAAAGTTAAAATATGCCATAAGTCTATATACTCTTTGCAAATTTGGAATTCAGTCCCTATACTTTTATTTTTAAGAATTTAATTCTTCTACTTTCCAGATTTGTAAATCAAGTCTAATTGTTAACATTATTAAAAAAAATTTCCAATTCTTTTGATGCCACATTTCAAATAAAAAAAATCAATATTCATGTAACTAAAAAATGACATTATAATAAAAATGAGTTTTACAAAATATTTTTAATAATACTAACAACTGAACCTGAATTTTGATATCTAAACAAGTAGGACTAACCCAAAAATAAAAGTATATGGACTAAATTTTAAATTTACGAAGAGTATAAGGACTTATGACATATTTTAACCTAGTATAAAAATATGAATATTTTAATTACATAAATATAAGTATTTGTTTAAATAATGCTTAGCTTCATTTATCACTTACAACTCTAATGTGTCAATATATAGTCTTATATATGTAATTTAAATTAAGTTTTAATTAAGCATTATTCATTATTAATTTTATATATGACATTGATTATTACAAAATATTTTCTTATTATAAAGTAAATTTCGATTGTTAAAAGGAAAATGTTGCACTATAATATTTTATAACAAATATATTTATGTTATGTTTGTTTTACAAAGAACAATATAAAATATAAATGTATGTTTGTTTCATTGAAAACAGTTTTTATCAAATATTTTCAGGAAATCTCCAAATAACAAAAAATATTTTACACAGATTTATTCAAACACAAAAAAATATTAATTTTTTAAAAAAAGTAAGTCGTTTTTAAAAAAAAAAATCATTTTCAGTGAAAAAAACTCAACTTATATTTATATCAATAAAAAAATTCCTGGACAACAGAAATGGTAGTTGAGACATTGATTATTATTTTAATAGTTAAGCATTATTATTTTAAGAACTTGTTATGTTTAAAACATTATTTTTATCGAGTTGGAAGGAAAAAAAAAAAAAAAAAAACTAATTAGACATTGATTATCGTTTAGTGGTCAGTTTAGTGCTATTTCAGAGGCCATGAAAGTCGGGTATTTTGTCTGGCCTCTTGGAAAGAAAGGACCAGTAAGACATTCGAATATTACAAGTAAAATGAATTGCTTACTTTTTCGAAAAATTTTAGTTATAGAAAATGATGAATATTATAATTTTAATTGAAACAATGTTGTATGTTTATATTTAACAAAAACTGAGAATTTAGTGCTGCATTGAAAAAGGTTAATTAAATTTATTGCTTTAAGTATGTTTCAATTAGCTCTCGAAGTTGATATGATTGTATAAATATATATGGATGACAATTTTTGATAAAAAGTAGTAACAAAATAAATGAGGGTAGAATTTTAATTGGGTTGCTCAATACATGCATATTTTTATTAACTTTAGACCATTGAATCTTCCTGTATACTTGGGACATTAATTCTAAAAAAAGATGCCATTTCCATTGGAACCCTAACAAGCCACATGACTGCACACTTCTCCCACTCTCTCTCTTTCTTCCCATAATCATTTTTACCCTTTTCCCTAACCTTTTATCCTCTATAAATAGAGCTCACGCATTGAATCCAACTATAGCTTCAAAAGACTAGAGCTATAAACCATTAATACTTCCTTCCATAACATCACCATTGTAGCTAGCCATGGCCAATTTGAGATGCAATTGCTTGTTTTTCCTATTAATGATCCTTGTTTTGTCCCATGAAACACTTCTCTTTACTGAGGGAAGGAGCTTGGAACTGAAGACAAGGTTAGGGCATGGCAATTTATTCGGTCATGGTGAAGGTGATGGGAAGAGCATTAATGTAGCCATCCCAAGTCCTTTGCACCATGTTTTCAGGTCCTTAGAAGGATATATAGACGCTTTTCGACCCACAACCCCTGGACATAGCCCTGGTGTTGGCCATTGATTCACCACTAAGATATTTGCAATTTGCTGTAGTTCTTAGTTTAGTTTGTATGCAGCTTCATTTTTCTTGCATTAGTGCTTGTATTTGTTGTATCTCTACCTTTTTAATAAAATCTTTTGCAATTAACTTTGGTCTCTCTTAATTCCAATGCCTATTGAGAATCATATCACAATATCAAACAGTGTCTTAATAATTATTTCCTCCAGATAAATAAATAAAAATATTTTTTTAATTTTAAAAGTGAATTATCCTAATATCATCTAAATCAAATTATAAGAAGAAGAGTGAAAAGTTTATTAAAAACAAGTTCGTTAGTCAAAGTAGAGAAATGGGAGGTACCAAAGTTATGAAAGGAGAATATGGTCAAAGTTACTTCTCTCCAAAACTGTGGGGTCCCATACTTTGCATGGCCCATGCAACTTCTTTACATATTATTCTTTTCTGTAACCCTCAATAAAGATGCGGTTCATAATCTGTTCGCTAAGTCACCGGGAGAATTTAGGTTGAAATTTTAGAGGTGATATAAGGAAGTTATGAACATGAAAAAATTAGTTTTTATGAACAATAAAATCTACATGAAAATGTCTTAATTATAAAAATGAAAAATAAATAAAATAAAATGTGATTCATTATAGTTATTTTTTCATTGAAAATTCATCGAAATGTATGATATAAAGCTTATGCTTATTCAAATGATAAGTTATTCTATATATTTTTCTTAATTTTTTTTCGAAATCAAGGTATCTATCATCGATAACAGTGATTAATTCTCTTATCGTTGATGTTCTCGGAGATAGAAAAGTAAACGGTTTGACCATGAAATGTGGAGCATTCTCACGAGTGAAGATCGAACCCCCAATCATATGATTAAGAGATGAGGTGAGCAGACACCACTCCAGTCCTCATGACTGTATTGCTATAAATCTTTGAATTCTTACTTGATGAACATTTTTTTGTGTGTGTGCTTCTTTTTCCTTCACAATATAGTGTAGCATATTCCATGATTGATTCTTTTTTATCTTCTCACATTTTCCTTTGTTTTGTGAAGTCTAGTAATCCAGTGAACAATTTAATAATTTATAATTAATTTGTTAAAGTTATGTTTGATAAACTGAAAAATTAAGTGTTGAAATAAGTACGGAAAAATTAAATGTCGAATTTAAGTTATAAAATGTGTTTGGTATATTATTTAAAATTAAATATTAAATATAATTAGATTGTTTGATAAAGAATAATATAATCTTAAATGAAATAGAATAAAATAAAAACAATTGAATTTATTCTCAATTAAGTGATAAGGTCATTATATATTTATCATTTTTTACACTTTTTTGTAGAAATAATTCTATCTGGTAGTCCACATTGTGGTTTATCAAACGTGTTTAAAAAATTAAGTTGCTGAAAATACTAATTTTCTATGGATTAATTTTTTTCAACACTTTATCAAATAGGGCCTAAATTAATTTGAATTCTAAAACATACACATAATACAGAGTTTAAATTTCTTAACACTTTATCTTATACGTAAGTTTAAATATAAGTCAATGATGTAATTTAATATGTACTGTTGATAACTGTAAATAGAAGCCTCCTCAAACTCATTTGTATCATTCAACATTTAATAATCAAATAAAGAGAGCATTTACTTTAGTTGTATTATTAAATTTAAGTGTTTAAGTTGACTTAGGGTGAGTTTGGATAGACGGTGGGATGTGGTACTATGTGTTTAGCTTACTTTTTGTCTCACACTACAGTATCGCTAAAATATTTAATCTCACAATCACCGTTGTTTTTATACTAATCGCAAATAAACACACCGTCTATCCAAATCTAGCATTAGTTACTCAACTTATTTGCTCAAAATTATCTGCAAAAACCACTTTTGCTCGGTTAAATTCCAAGTCCACCTTCATCCTATCTTAATTCATTTCATTACACTTTAACTCTCACAAATAATAATTCAATCTAACGTCTTCTAATACAAAATTTGGCGTTTAGAATATTTATATTTTCATCAAGGGCATTAAGAAAAAATTCATTGTTTCTCCCCAAATGTGGCCAATGTTAATAGTTTTAATTTGGTTAAATTTTGCTATTAGTCTTTGTACTTTATAAAAGTTGTAGATTTAATCATTGCAATTTTATTTGGTTATTTTTAGTCCTTGTACTTTTCAAATTTTAAAATTCCAATCCTCATTAAACAATATCTGTTAAATTCATTAAGTAAATTTTAAATTGTCGTTTGTGTCAAAAATTGAAATTTTAAATTTTGAAAAGTATAGGGAGTTAGAATGATCCAATTGGAGAAAATAGACTAAAACTTCAACTGCATACATAGTATAGGATTAGTAAATGAATTTAACCAAACGAATTTAATTGCTACTGTTTAGGTTAGGACTAAAATTTCAAATTTTTAAAAATACCGAAACTAAAATTAATTAAATAAAAATACAAAGACTGAATTTATAACTTTCACAAAATACAAATAACCTTTTAATTCTAGTTTTGTACTCGTCACATGTGAAAAATATTGCAAGTACCAACTTGGGTTTTTCTTTCTTTTTTCCCTTCAGACAAACATTAAGAAAATAAAATGACTCTTGACTCTTGACTCTTGAATTCGCTGAATAGAAGAAGAAAAAGGAAGAAACGTTGAAAGAAAAAAAACATGAATGATTTCCCTGACAGGTTTGCCTTTGCAGGCTAGCTGTGAAAGTCTTCACTTTGTCTGGGGGCTTTTAACTTAGGCCAAATATTATATATATGTGAAGACCATTCGACAAACTACCTACTGCCCGAAACTCCATTTTATATATTCACTCTTTGTGCACACTTCACATGTATCGAAAATTGTCTCATGGAATCTTCCTTCATTCATTTTGAGCATTCAGGCGGCCTCACATGCACCTGTTGTAATCCTTTTTTTCTTTTTCGATATTCTAATAAATTTATAAATATGAGAGATAAAAGATATTAGATATCTATTAAATAATTATCTTAAAATCCCGCCAAAAAAATATTATAAAATGGTCCGCCAAATTTCATTAATATTTAAATGTAACATATATAGGACAGTGTGTTAAGTAGTAAATAATAATACGTGCGCACACAAGAGCTCTCAATGAAGGTTTTGGACTTTACTTTCGAGTTTCGGGTCAACAAATATTAGAGAAACCAAAAGCAAATTAACAAAGTTTCTACTTTCAAAAAGGCACTAACGATAAAACTAAACATTTCAAGGAATCTTCGACCAACCCCAAAACTTTTTGTCTATGAAGAAGATATTATATTATATACAAAGCCCCCAACTTGGCAACTACCTTCCACAGGCTATGGAGATGTTGTCTCTTGTGTTTTTTAAGACATAGTTTAATTACACACCCTATAAGCTTCAAGTGGTGGCTGTAAGGCTATTGATGTCGTAGGGACGGAGCCAAACCGGTGTAAAGTTGAATAGTGCCAGCTGCCGCAGCCTTTTAAACTGTAGGAACCGGCCAAATATATCAGGGATAGTGGGGAGGCGCATGAGATGAGAGTAATATTATAAGGTGAAGTACTAACCTCCCCCATATTTTTTTTTAAACCCTGGTGGTGATCAGCCTTTGAGCTGTTTGAAGGGTAGGGGTTAGACTGATTTTATATATGCATAGGTTTTGATTAGCCTTTTAGGTCTGATTATGCATGGTACGATATGTAGAATATGCGATATATAATTTAATTGCTCACGCACACAGCTGCATCAAAAGCATGTCGTAGAGTATAAGTGGAATAGCTGGATATTATTGATTACTTACTCAAAAAGAGCATTAAAAATGAATAAACTAATAGTATATATGATGACTGAATCAAATAAATATATATGTCGATTTTTCGAGTTTTAGATTTCGTCTCTACGACGACAAAACCTTGTGGGTTCAACTACAAAGCTCCCAAGTTGAAGCACGCCTTGTCTAAAAAGCATATATATATATATATATATATATATATGATTGTATATATGAACTTTAATTTGGTACAATTATACACATAAAATTCTAATTGTGGTTTAAATATATACTTGAAATTTTAATTTTGATTTAATCATTTATTTTTATATTAGATAAATATAATTATTTATGTATGCAATATATAAACATAAAATGATGTTATATCAATAATTGTGTTAATAATTTATAAGAATTGGATTAAACTAAAATTTCATGAAACTAAAGTTTATATATATAATTACATATTAAACCATAATTCCGTATAGTTTTGAGATTTATCCTTTCTTTAATTGAAATGACAGTTAAAAACGTGAAAAAAAAACACTTTTGCATTAATATTTATTATTTTATAAATAACATCTCTATTAAATTAATATCCGATTAATTCGTAAAATCAAAAGTATATATTATGAGTATAATACATGATGAGTATAATGGACAAATAGCCGGTGAACAAAATTAATGAACAATATATAATGGAGTCAAAGCCCACTGCTAATAAAACCCAAAGTCCATAACTCTATACAAAGTTTATCCTCGAAACCCATTTCCCTCGGTATTTATAGGAGTGACAACCACTCGAATGTCTATAAAAATTATTATTCGTATTAAAAATAATTAAATTATCTCTTGGATATTCAAATAATGGATATTTGAATTTTGAATTAATTATATGTAAAAATAAAATGAATTTGACAAAATGAATATCTAAATTTTAATTTTCCTTTTTTTTTTTAGTTTAATTGATTTTTTTCATTACAAATATATTGGATTAATATTTTATTTTTATAATTTTATGATAACTTCTTATCAACATTTAATTAATTGATATGGTATAAAACTATACACCATCAATACATCTAATAATACAACACTACTTGGAAGTCAGAAATATTATCTTTATATAACTATATATATAAGGTGAATGTATACTTTAACCCTCTAAAATTGGCCGCCGGTATTTAATTGATATTTTTTAAAAATTAGATATAATTGATATCTAAATTTGAAAATCGTCACACTACGTGGTACCTTTTGTTATAGAATTGTTAGAATGTGATGACGTAGTACTAGCATCGAATAACACAACGCCACATGAAAACCTAAAATTATGACATGTGGTTAGCATTAATAGTTTAAAAAAATCTTTAAAATTTATAATTTTATTTCATAATCAGATGGAACTTATTATTTATCTAAAATGTCTAGGTCAAGATGGACCAGGATGTCATTTTGTCTAAGTTCATTCCAGATATAATACTTCTAGTAATTTTATATAATTTTAAATTTCAAAATAACAATATAAAAACTTGATTTTTTAAGTTGTGCTTGTATTTTTAGAATTTTTTGGTATTTTCTGATATTTTTAGTTTGGGTAAACTACGTAAACTACAAAAGTGGTCACTTTTGTTTGCTTCGGATTACATTTTAGTCACTTATGTTTGAAATGTTACATTTTAGTCACTTACGTTATCGTTTTGTTACTAAGTGGTCACTCTATCGTTAAGCTCCGTTACCTCCTTAACGGCAATCATACGTGGCAGTCCAAATTAAATTTATTTAATTTAAAACCTATTTTCATCCTAGTAATTGGACATCCAAGTTGGCATTTAAAACCCATTTGGACTGCCACGTAAGACTGCCGTTAGGGAGGTAACGGAGTTAAACGGTAAAGTGACCACTTCGTAACAAAATGATAACGTAAGTGACTAAAACGTAACTTTTTAAACATAAGTGATTAAAATATAATCTGAAGCAAACAAAAGTGACTATTTTTATAGTTTACGCTTTTAGTTTTTTTTATCTCTCAAATATATTTAGAAAATTTTAGAAT
The DNA here is from genome assembly GCA_025698475.1 of Gossypium anomalum. Classification (NCBI taxonomy): domain Eukaryota; kingdom Viridiplantae; phylum Streptophyta; class Magnoliopsida; order Malvales; family Malvaceae; genus Gossypium; species Gossypium anomalum. Next base: position 1,813,000 of record CM046957.1, on the reverse strand, counting down.
TTTTAATACTTTTCTGGATAATTTTCATCTCCAAAAAGTTTCTCCCATCTTCAATAAAGTCATGGAATTTGCTTTATTTTCCCATCTTTGGCTTGTTAGTAATTATTATTTTTCCTAATTTTTCAATTTTTAAATATTTATTTGTTTTTACGATTTTTAATGAATTTTCTTAATTATGAATTTTTTTTAGTGAAAATGCAAATACTCAAAAATATAAAATAGTTGGATGACCAAAAAATAAAAAATTAAATAGTTGAGTGATCATTTAATAACTTTTCATAGTTGGATAACAAAAAAAAAAAACTCATAGTGATTATTAATGTAATTTACCCAAAAAAACATTTAATAAAATATAATATTCGAATTTCAATATCTACAATTTTTTGTTTTAGGGGACTCCTTTGCACCAAAATAAAGTGAAACAAATGATCTCATCAAATCACTCCTTTATTATAAAAAACTACACAATTCTGCAACAAACTTTAGAGAGACTACACAACATTCTTAATTACAACTGATGCTGATTAGCAAATCATTGTGTCAAACAGGTGAAAATTGAAGTCTAGTTCTTGTGGAACATGGAAACCTAAATCTGACTTGAAATGGTTTTGTGTGCTTGTCAACTACCCACAACATCTTCTAAATAATATGAGAAATGGCAATAATAAGAAATAAATAATCAACCAAAGGGGACATACATATACACATGCAAAATGCATTTTCAGTCAAACAAGAGGAGCCCTTCACTCAAGGCTCTATCCTTGTCAAAAAGTTCATAGGCTCTCACTCAAGGCTTGGGCTGCAGTCAATCTTTTCCTTGTTCACCCAATGCTTAACAAAATCCCTAGCCCCTTAGAACTTCTGGCCTAGGTGCTTTATCAAAACTTGGACCAGCTTTTAGAACAGATCCAAAAGTCTCAGACTATGTTCGGGCCCAAAATGGCCCCACGAGGGCAGGCAAGGGTTCCCCCCCCCCCCCAAAATGGCAAATTGTCATTTTTGTCCCTTTAAGTTTTTAAAATTATTAGTTAGTGAATGGTAAAAATACATTTTGTCCCCTCAAAAATAAAAAAATTCAGTTTAATCTCTTTAAAATTTTAAAATAACAAGCATATACAAAGATAAAATTATACTTTGACCTCTTTAAAATTTTATAATTTAATTGGCCCCTTAAAGATAAACTTTTAGCTTCATCCCTACCCAGAACAAAACTGAATTATGAATTTATCTTCTGTGAATTTGAGACCATTGCAACATCCTCCTACGAGTTATCCCCTCGGAATCTAACCTTCATTGTGGCCCTCAATTTGGGAAGAAGAATTTGATTCATTTTCAATACTTAAATGTTTGTATAACTTTACTCTTTTGGATAATGTTATGTAAGTGATTAAAATTTTATTCATGAAAACTTAATTAGAAACTGAAATTTTATGGGAAGAAGAAGAAAAAGATCATGAAAATCGTGGGTTAATCAATTTGGTCGCGCAGGTATGAAAGCTTGACTGAATAAATCGGCATGATTAATGGCTGTTGGGGTCCCTTGCTTTCCTTTTTCTTCTTAGTGAAAGACACCCCTCATCAGCCTCCATGGTTCTCAACAGCAAGCATTTATTATACCTGAAACAATTAGGTCAATCGGTATTAAGAAAAAATATAGGTTTGAATTATGAAAATGATATTGTTAGATGGAACAGATACGAATCTTGAATATGAATCATTAAATGAACATGAAAAATATCAAATAACCAAATAAACAAATTATTGTTCTATGTAAAATAAAATTTTAAATAAAATATAATAAAGTTAATGTATGTTTAGTATTTATATTTAATATCTAAACATTTTTCTTGGATCAAATTGATACATAAACATAAAAATTGAGTGGAAATGTTAAATCAAGAAAAACCTTAAACAAAACTAATTAGATACCACAAAAAGGTATCAATTTGTTTAACTATTTTTAAGTAAGTTATCAAATTTATAAAATATACATTAATCCAATATAGAAACATTAAAGCCTATACAACGTTAATTATTATATTAAAATTTATTCATGATATTCAAATATCATTATTACATCAAAGATAATATAAATATGGTTAGTTATCATTTTTGTCCCTTTATGTTTTTAAAATTATAAGTTAGTTAATGGTAAAAATATATTTTGTCCCCTCAAAGATTAAAAAAAATTCAGTTTAATTTCTTTAAAATTTTGAAATAATAAGCATATACAAAAATAAAATTGCACTTTGACCTCTTTAAAATTTTATATTTTATATTTGCCCCCAAAGATAAACTTCTTACTTCGTCCTTACCTAGAACGAAACTGAATTCTGGATTTATCTTCTGTGAATCTGAGACCATTATAACATCCTCCTACGACTTATCTCCTCAGAATCTAACTTTCATTGTGGCCCTCGATTTGGGAACAAGAATTTGATTCATTTTCAATACTTTAATGTTTGTACAAAGTTTACTATTTTGAATAATTTTATATAAGTGATTAAAATTTTATTGATGAAAATTTATTTAGAAACTGAAATTTTATGGGAAGAAGAAGAAGAACGTGGGTTAAACAAATTGGTCGCACAGGTATGAAAGCTTGACTGAATAAATCGGCATAAGAACTCGTATTAATGACTGTTGGCGTCCCTTGTTTTCCTTTTTCTTCTTAGTGAGAGACACCCCTCATCAGTCTCCATGGCTCCCAACAGCAAGCATTTATTATAGCTGAAACACTTAAGGTAAACCTTACAACCTGTATTCATATATATGAATAAACGAATTTCAACTGGTGTTAATTGCAATGATAAGATATATTATTAGCTGAGACAACTGTGAATCTTGAACATGAATCATAAAATGAACATGAAAAATACTAAAAAAATAAATAAACAAATTATTATTCTATATAAAATAAATTTTTAAATAAAATACGATGTAATATGATCAAAATATAATAAAGTTAATGTATGCTTAGTCTTTAAATTGAACAAATTATATTTAATATCTAAATATTTTTCTTGTATCAAATTGATACACAAACATAAAAATTGTCAAATGAATAAATAAATTCGAATTAGATCGAAAACAATCGTATATTTTTAATTGAGTGGAAATGTTAAATCAAGAAAATATAAATATAATACACAGTAGACTAGTAATATAAATATAGTACACGGTACACAAGTAATGACATCTACAATTAAGAAATAAAGAGAATTTAGCTCTTAGTGTTTGTATATCATCACTCAATCATGTGGTCGAAGTTTAATTTTTGTTAGGTTTAAAATTCGAGATAAAAAAAGCTGTGCAATCCCAATCTAATGAATGCTATCGCAAGGCCAATCCCTACCTATTAACATTAACGTCAAAATAAAACCATGATGACAACGAGCCTAGTTTGTTTACTTTAAAAAGTTGTCTTCACGATCTCAAATCAACTAGCAACTAAGAGTTGAACTGTAATGTTCACTTTTCCCTTATGATGAGTGTTTTCTTTTCCGAATCACAAATTTATAAAAACGAATTATACTTCTAAAATAAAAGTTTTAATTAAAGGTGAGTGTTTAATCGAATCGAGTAAAAAAAATTGAGTTATTCGAGTTAATGAGTCTTATTTTATCATCCTAATTCGATTTAAAATTTTTTGAATCAAGTCGAGTGAAATGAAATTCAAATCGAGTCAAATTGAGTAAATTTGTTCAAGTTAAATTAAAAAATTAAACATGTCAAATTAAAATCTTGTTAGAGTATAACTAATTCCATGTTAGAATACACAGATTTAAAACCATATATATTTGAAAACTTTTTCAATGAAAAAAAAAAAAAAAAAAAACTTTAGTACAGTAAACTTGAATCATTAATTAACTTATTTAGGTCCCTAAAATTATTATTTTAGAAATTTTTAAAATCTATAACTTTCTTTATATATTTTTTAATTTTAAAATATAAATTTTGGAATTTTTATAAATATTTTAAATTTGTTTTAAATTTCTTTTTATAATTTTTGTTGAGAGAAACCAATTTACTCATTTTCAAAATTGACAAAGAACAAAAGAGTATTTACCCCAATTTATTATTTGAATTATTCAAATTGTAAAATTCGACTGTAACTTAAACCTTGAATTATTTATTCAAGTTAACTTAAATAACTCAATTTACTTTGATTAACTTGAAATTTTTTTTTCAATTTATTCGAATAAAATCGAATTTTACTCGCACCTCCTCCTTATCATCCTAATCACAACCCAGCAGCCCCTTCACCAACAGAACTCTATTCTCAACATAAAATCACTATATATATATATATAAAGATTTAAAAAGCTTTAATAGCGTAAAAGAAACATGTATATACAATTTATGTTTAAAGCACATGTATAAAAATACAATTTATTATTTTTTAATAGTCAAACGGCATATTTTAGTGTGGGTTAGGTTGGTGCTTAAGCTTATATTCTTTTTTAAATTAAAACTCGACCTAATCTATAAATACTTTTAATTTATACTTAAAGTGAATTTTTTATCTGAATTTTGTTGTTCATATTAATTCTTAACTTTTTATCTGAATTTTGGATTTCATTAAAATGTGATGTCATGATACTTTAAAGATTGTGCCATATCATTTCCTAAAAAATTAAAAATTATAAAATTGAGAAAAGTTGACATGGCAAGATATCATGATATGCACAATCTTAAAGTACCACATCCTCATATATTAACAAAATTGAAGCTCTAAGACCGAACTGAAAAAAAAAATCAAATTTCAAAATTAATATGAAAATAAAAAAAATTGTAAAAGAAAATTCCTCAAAAGTTTATATTCATATAAAAGCAAAATGCAAAAGACCCAACATTAAAAAAAAAAAAAGAAAAAATCAAAGTTGACTCAATATAAATTATGAAAATGAATGCAATCTCAAGGCCAATCATTGACAACAAGCCCATATGAATAAAACAGAAAGTAGGTAGGTAAATACAGTGTTTGAAAAACCTAATAGTAATATTATTAGTACGATTCAAACTCAGATCACACTTAAGATGATAAATATTTTGACCATCAAACCAACACACGAATTTATTTACTAATATTTTTAAGAGATTACAAATATATTTACATTTAAATAATCATAATCAAAATAAAGCATTCATCATTAACAATTTATGTTTAAATCACATGCATGATAATGATGACCGGCAATACTTGGTGGTTTTAAAACAACTCAAAAGTAGGTTGAAAGTGGAAAACAAGTCTTCCTTTTAGGTAATTATAAAACCTTAAAAAAAACCTAGTTGCTAAACCATATTAAGCAAAAGCAAAGACTGCATGTGAAGTAGGTAAAAATCACCCCCAAACAAAAACAAGGTAAAGAGAAAAACTAACCAATTATTATTCACTTTGAATGAATTAATGTTCAAAATTCTCTCACTCATTTACTATAAATATGCAGTTTCAATGCTTCCTATTTCATATATGTAAGCTTTTAATATTGTTCTCAATTACAGAATCATAATCATGGGAAACAGTTGCGGGAAAAGGAAGATGGTGACTGTGCTGAGCATTGATGGTGGTGGCATTAGAGGCATAATTCCAAGCGTTCTTCTTGCATCCCTTGAATCCAAGCTTCAAGTACGGACCCTTTTTTGGTTTACCATCATCATTATTTATCTGTTAATTTATATTTTCTGAGTTGATTATTGTGGTAGGAACTGGATGGACCAAATGCAAGGATTGCAGATTATTTCGACATTGTTGCAGGAACAAGCACAGGTGGATTGATAGCCACCATGCTTACAGCTCCCAACAAGGACAATGGACGACAACCTTTGTACGAGGCAAAGGACATCGCCAAGTTCTATTTAGAGCATTCCCCTAAGATTTTCCCACAAGACAGGTTCTACATGTTTATTTTTAGGATTATGATCCAGATTCTAATTTCATCTCAAACTTTGAAATTTTTTTAATTGAGTCTTCAAATTGTATCATTATAGTTGTGAGTTTGGATATTAAATGCTAGCTTGAAATAAGAAGTGAAGTATATTTAAACACATGTTGACTAAGGGTCAATTTAGTATTATTTCTTAGAAGCACTTATGGGATAAAAAGTATTTTTGAGATTAAAGTATTACTAAACAATATGCTTTTGAGCTTTTTAAAAGTGCTTTTGGGACAAAAGATGCTTTACAAAAGCACTTTTTTGGCCTTTTGGCCAAAAGCAGAAGCAAAAAAATTTAAAATTTTGTCCAAATGTGTTTTTTGGTCCGAAAAAACTTTTGAGAAATAATGCTAAACTAACCCTAAGTACTAGCTTAGTTAACATTGTTGTTGTTGCAGCAATTTAGAGGCTGAGGTTCGAGTGCACTTAAACATGCAATATCTTTCAATTTAATTAGTTGGTATTTGGAGGTTTACGAGTGGTTTAAGAAATGTATCAAAAGAATTAAACATGTATATATTGCATCAATAGCTTAGATATAACATGACAAATAAATAGCTATGTTGAAGGAATGCCAACTCCTTTAGGAGAAGTTTTGATTTGTCGTTTGTCTTAAGTTAACTGATCCTCAATAGGTTGGTATTGTCCCTATTCGGGTTTTTGTTTCCCAACTCTAAGGAGAGCCCAAATACCTAAGGCGACAGGTTTATAAAGCAAGAGCACCTTGTCAATATCAAACCATGTGTGGCACACAATCACCTACCAAAGGAAATATGGACATTTTGACAAGGTTCAAACTTTTCTATGGGAAATGTCAAAACCTTGTCAAAATGTCCATATTTCCTTTGGTAGGTGCAACTAGAGGTGTGCATGGGCCAGGCTACCCGGCTCGGCCCGAAGGCCTACCCAAAAAATGAAGGGGTTCGGGTAAAAGTATAGGCCCGAAATATGAGTTTGGGTAAAAAATGAGCCCGTTTAGAAAACGGGCCGGGCTCGGGTAAAACTTTTTTAGCCCAGACTCGACCCGGCCCGAATTATATACTAAATATATTTTTTTATTTTTAATCATATTTACATTTTATTTTTAATTTTAATATAATCACTTTTTATTATATTTTCAATTTGTGTATTGTTTTAAGAATTGTTTTAATATCATTTTTTATTTGTTTCTTGTTTTAATATTTGTTTTAAATGTATTTGATGATTTATTATATTTTAAAATTTTTTATTTAATGAAATAAGTTTAAAAAATTTTAATATGGTCCGGGTCGGGCCGGGCTTGGGCTTAATAATTTTATTTCGGGTTGAGTTTGGACAAATTTTTAAGCTCATATTTTGAGCAGGGCCGGGCCCGGGCCTAAAATTTTATCTGGGCCCGGCCCGACCCATGCACACCTCTAGGTGCAACATGTATGATCCGATCTCGATGAGGTGCCCTTGTTCTGCAAACTTATCGCCTTAGACAATCAGAGAGATAAAGCTTTAACCAAGGATAATACCAACTCATTAAAAGCTACATTAACTTCAAATGGATGACACTTCGAAGACTTTTTCCGAATAAGTTAGCCTTCCCTGAATAAGCTAACAAGTATATTGATTCTTTGATGACTCAATCAAAAGATTTTGAAGCTTAAGATAAATTTAGAATTTGGATCATAGCTTCAAGACATATGATTCAATTAACCCTTTTCTATTTATTTATGACATTAAAATGTTAAAATTTAGCAGCATAAATACATCGACGGGACCCAAATACGATGGAAAGTACCTAAGCTCACTGATAAACCAATTACTAGGAGACATTACTCTAAAACAGACATTGACTAATCTCGTTTTACCAACTTTTGATATCAAGCTTCTTCAGCCAGTTATCTTCTCAACCAATGACGTAAGAATTTTTGTGTTATTTCTAATATTATTTATATTTAGTCATTAAATCGACCTTAATTTTTTTTTTTTTAATTTAGGCAACGGTAAACGATTGGAAGAATGCTAAACTAGCCGATGCATGCATCGGTACCTCAGCTGCTCCGACTCTTCTACCGGCATACCGCTTCGAAACAAAGGGTTCTGATGGCAAAACCCATAGCTTCGATCTCATCGACGGCGGAGTTGCTGCAAACAACCCTGTGAGAATCCAACCAGGCTATATAGCTCATAGGTTGTTAGTAGCTAACAAAATTTGTGATAATTTAAAGACCATTTTAATGTGAATCGTATGTGTAGACTCTGATAGCTATCAGCCATGTTTGGATGGAGAGTTTCAAGCAAAACGCGAAATTTAAGGATATCGAGCCAATGGATAACAAGAGGATGCTCGTGCTTTCGCTCGGAACCGGTATTGCCTCCATAGATGCACCAAAGTATGATGTAGTTACAGCCAATAATTGGGGAATGTTGGACTGGATCTTCCACAATGGGAACACACCACTTCTTGATGCTTGTGGGCAAGCGAGTTCCGATATGGTTGATTTTCATGTTTCTGCTCTTTTCCGAACCTCTAGGTGCAAAGAAAATTATCTTCGCATTCAGGTACAGTTTAATAGATTCGTAACGAAGCTACAAGAATTACAATTTGCGTATTGACATCTTGTTTGAATAGGATGACTCGTTGACGGGTGCAGCATCAACAGCTGATATTGCAACCGAGGAGAATCTGCAGAAGCTTGTGGAGATTGGAAACGAAATCTTGAAGAAACCTGTTTCGAAGCTGAATTTTGAGACCGGGAGACTAGAGGAAGATGAAGGACTCACAAATGAAGAAGCTCTTGCTAAATTTGCCATCAGACTCCATGAACAACGATGTTTTCGTCTTAGTGCCTAAGGCATGCAAGAAAATTCAGATTTTTCCCTTTGTAAAATGTTGTCTTTGAATAAAAACTTCGGAGTTTGCTTGTTTGTTTCGCCTCTAAATAAATCGAGATAATAAAGTTTTCTCAAAGATTAAGCTATGTCTATTGAGACTCGTGTGAGTGTCAAATATAAATATATATTTGATATGGGTATATTCATTTATTTTCCAAGTTTTTCCACTAGAAATATCGTATCCCTATAACCAAATCCGAAAATGCAAAAAACATGGGTGTTAGATGTAGGTACTTCAAGAAGAATGAAACTATAGCAACATAGTAGACCTATCAATTTTGACACAAACTCGAAAATCAACCGAATCCAAATCTGACAATATCTATCTGACCATAAAAAGGTCAACAACCCAAACTCTTGTAACCAGAACCTGACTGAAACAACTCAACCCAAAATAATCTGAACTCAAAATGACCAGAAATAATCCAGCTCAAAAGAATAGAGTGATTGTCTGTAGGACTCCATTACACAAAAAAGAAAAAAATTATACCTGATTTTTTACTAATCCGGCCAGATTATATCGAGAACAAACTCGAAAGACGGGATACTTGATAATGTATGCAAAAGGAAACAAATTTGATCCTTCAAGTAAAAGGCAGCCTACATATCAAATTATAGTTTACTAGAAAAGTAATACCTTTGGGTAATCAGAAAGCAAATATGAAGGTCGTTGGTGTACCGTGATCTACTGAAACATTCTAGAGTAAGCCCTTTTCTCCTGGTCTCGTCTTTCAGCAATCTGCGGTAATTTTACGAAAGCAGTTACCTCCGATGATGAATTTAAAGGGAAGTGCAGGAAGGAAAGCATTAAATGTTTATCATGTTTAATACAAGTATAGATGATGGACAGACCTTCTTCCTTGCGGCCGCAAGCTCTTTCTTTATTCCACCTGAAAGTGAAGAAATGTATATGATAAGCAAAATGTAACAGAGGTAAATGATAAATCGACATTAAGTTCCATACATTTATGCATGCTAGTTAACCCGGTGACACAACCATGCCAGACCCTTTTTCAACCTCGAAAGAGTGAAAAGGAAGGGAATGGAAGAGGGAAGGACCGAGCAAAGAATCGTAAAAATTTGTTAAAATTTTCTATTGTTATTTCACAAAAGACAAGATTGTACTGACCATCATTCGGCTCTAAGTCCAATGCCTTTTTAAAGCTCTCTATCGCAGAATCGATGTCATTAAGTGCCATATATGCCTGACATCAATGAAAAATGAAAATACTTGTGAAAAGCATCCAATGTAAAAATACAATCACCCATTTAAGAGTTTGAAGCAATTTGCATTTCATTACTAACACATAGCATGCATGCATCTTATCATAAGAACAAGTAACGATGCCTAACCGGCAAAAACACATATCTAAATAAACAGGCAAGGTTCCACCCTCAAATTAGTTCTGATACTAGGCTATGTCATAGAGATAGTAAGTATTAGACCTGGCCTTGACGAAAGAAAGCTTTTACATTATACTCTCCATCACGAATTGCAAAGTCTGTGTCCAACAATGCTCCTTTTAGATCACCGAGTTTCAATTTGCAGGCCTAAAACCAAGAACAAAGACAGTAGATATACGAAAGGAAATGAACATCGATTTCTCGAAAACAATATGCGTGAGCAACAAGAAGCATAGAAGTAGAGAAACTCCTTACTATCAGATACTGCCAAACCAACCATTACAGAGCTGATTAAAGGAACGAGAATCTAAAATATGAGAAAGAAGATTGAAATGATCTAAAATTTTCCATGCTAGATGCCTAAACCTATGAACTATTGAAATATTTTCAAGGAATTCGAAATCTTACAGAACTGTTTGTAAATATCTGAGACTTGATCTTCCGCAACTTGGAGCTTTTCACTGTTCAATGACAAATTAAAAAGGATTCATGGCAAAAATATCATGATCATCAAAGCAAGCAACTAAAGTATGCACCTTCATCAATGCCTTCCAGCTCCCAACATTCATCCGAGTAGCGCAAAGCCTTCCAATATTTTCTAAGAGCAATTTTGTAGTCTTGTTTCTGTAACAAGAAACAGCTAGGAATATCTAGTGAGAAAATGTACCATTGTTAAGCATCATAATAGAGCATACACCATGCACAATCTAGAAAAAGGGAACAAAAGGTGCAAATTATACCACAAAGCCCTTGTGATTATATCAAATACCTTGTATTGTTCATTTCCAACTGCTTTGATTGAGTCGACTGCCTCCATCCACCAAGAAATTTCATCGGATTTCTTGTCAAGGTCAGCAGGCCAATCAGGATACATATCACCATCCTTAAAAAAGTTTGCTATTCCATCGTCTGCCCCTTCGGGAATTTCTCCACAATCTGCAATTATAACCTCTTGAGTGGGGTAATCACCGTCATCGGTAGCAACATGCTCGATAGAACGAACAACACCCATTCCTTTTATAACTTTCCCGAACACCACATGTTTTACATCAAGATGAGGCGTTCGAGTAGTCGTAATAAAGAATTGAGATCCATTAGTATTAGGCCCCATATTAGCCATTGATAACATCCCTTTTCTTTCATGTTTTAACTCGAAATTTTCATCTTCAAATTTCAAATCATAAATGGATTCTCCCCCAGTTCCGTCACCAGCTGATATATCCCCACCTTGTATCATGAAACCTCGAATAATGCGATGAAATCGCACACCCTGTAGATTAACATTGTTTACACTGTCACTTACAAAAGTGAATAAAACAATTCTAAGGCTATCTGCATAAAAAAGCTTGTGTTCTTATGAACATAGGACCCCCATGAAATTGATTACACAAAGGTAAAGACAAAGAGGGGAACAAAGCTAATTCTCTGTAATAAATGAAATGAGTGAAAACATGTGAATTGAGTGCATGCAATCATTCAACCAAAGCAACTGAACCATACCGTCATTATACTTCCCTCTATTCTCAATTTTAAATATTATGTTTATACATGCAGCAACACTAGAAGCAAACTGCATTACTATTGCATCATTTTATCACTTTTATATCAATTCCAGGTTGTTTGGTAACCCTAAACATTTTTATTCCTAAAAGAATTGTACTTTTTATTATCAAATAATACACAAAATGCAAAGAAAACACGTAAGCTCTAACAAACAATCATTTATTAAGATCTAAAACTGCTTTCCAGCTAAATTTTCATTAAAAAATACAAATAAAGGCTTTTTACTTCACAAAAAAGTCAAAACAACCCCCCCCCCCCCCACTCCTACCCCCTCAACTTTACCATCCACTAAACTCAAATCAAAGAGTGCTACTGCTAACACTTTTTGACAAACCAGGAAGAAAGAAAAAAGAGTAAAACATAAACAAGGCATGGTCTCCATAAAAATTACATATATATATATATATATAAATATCACTGTTGTATATAAGAAAGAGAGAGAGAAAAGGGTAAGAACCTTGTAATGCAGAGAAGCACCAGTGTTAGGTCCAATGCCTTTCTCACCTGTGCATAAAGCCCTGAAATTTTCAGCAGTTTTAGGCACAATATCCTTATACAACTCAATCACTATCCTTCCTTCTAGTTCTCCACCTATACTTATGTCCATATAACATCTTGGGTTCACCATTTTTCGCCTCTCCTCTCTCTCTCTCTCTAGCAACTCTCTAATTCCAACCCAAAACAACCGTAATCCTACTTTTTCCTCTCCGATGAAAGAAGGGAAAAAAAAGCGTCTTTATGGCTTAACTTGTTCGTTTGCCGTGTTGGGTTGTTTTGGCTGCTGAAAGTGCTGACCCCACGGCACTGCTGTAGCTGTAGCTGCTGCTAGCTGCTTTTTGAGTTTTGCCTGTTCAGTGACTGTACGTTTTAGCTGCTTCTTGTTAGAAAGGGTGGAGGGTGTGTTATAATCTGTGGGTTGGTGTATGATATATTTGAGGTTTGGAACCGTCAGATTCTTTGTCTAGGGAGTTACATGACACGGATTTTGAGGTTAAAGGATGGGATGTTGATGTTAGGAGGCTTTCCAAAAGACGGGATTTGGGTTTGGCCTTTGCACCCGTACAATATATCATCTGGTTGTACTCTAGTACTGTATCAGAGCTCATCTGTCTGATTTTCCCGGATACTATCCTTTCTGAGATTACAATTTCACATTATCATTTAATTATATGATTTGAAATATAATATCTGTTCATGAAATTAAAAATATTTACCATAAAAGGATTAATCATCATTTTCAACATAATATCAGAAGTTAATGTCTCATTTGCTTTGGGAAATGGAAAAGGCTCTTCATTATCTTATAGTTATTATCATGAAATGTTAATCATCTACAATAATGAGGTTCACATGCGTGTCTCATAAATCTCTGGTTATAATTATTTAAATAAGAGAAAGAAAATATCAATGTTGTCATAGTGTCGGAATAGTGCTATCATATTTGTAACAATTATACTTGATCTAGCATTGATCCAAATAATATAATTGGTTCATATAGGTAAGGTGAATAGACAAGACTCTATTCCTAAAAACTAAGTACACATGACTTCAACATTTTTTATTACTTATGTAAATTTGTGTATATGTATTATACCAAAACAAAATGGTGCGAAGATGTCCCTTCAATTTAGATAATAAAAAACCCCCCAAATAGTATAATGACAAATTAGTTTCAAAAATCGAGGTTTAAAATTTTTAATTTGTATAAATGTATGAATTGAGCTAATTGTTTAGGTAATTTTTATACTTGTCAGTTCATTTATGATAAATAAAGAGTAGAGTTAGGAAAAAAGAAAAGTGAAAGGAAGAGATTATTTTAGGATTGTTGTGTAGGGAGGCTAAGAAAACAAGCTAATCCTCGTTCCTTGTGCACTCAGGATTATGGTTATGCAAGTCAACTAAATGATAGTGTTTTTATATAGAGTGCACTATGTGGTCTTATTTTAACATTTCGATCATTAAAGTCGTACGAGATGGTTATACTTTGGTGATCTTGATAGGGTGCATAGCATATTGTTTATAAGTAAACTAAGATAAGGTCTACAAAAGTCACCTACAGAATGTCTCACATGGAGGGCTATTTGCCGTTCTCTATTGAGGGTTATTTGTGGACTGTCTAACAACTTGTCACATGTTATATTTTAATAAAGATATAACAGTAATGATTGATTTTTTAAAATAGTGCAATTTTATTTTTAAAGTGGCACAAATATAACTATACCAATTAACAAGTACGAAGAAAATATATCCAAATCCTTACAAATAAAAGTAAATGATACAAAACACAAATCAAACATAATTTAAACCAAAATAACTAAGGACAAGACAATAATGGCAGGATTATTACATTCTTGTGTCAAAGTCTTCCATGAGAAAAAAGCATGCAAAAATCTTGAGGTATGTACATGTATTTATTTATATAACAAAAAAAGGGGAAGGCAATAAGAAGTTACAACAAGCAGTTAGCATGAAAACAAGCATTAAAATGAGGAAACCATTGAGTATTCGTACTTACCTGTTTTATATTAATGATGTTAATAAAAGTGAGAAGATATATTATATTTTTAAAGGAGGGATTCATGTTGGAATTATGATTATGACATTATTAATAAAAGTAATTACGAATAATGAAAAGATTAGTCTCGATTCTACCAAAAACAAGAAACCATTAATGGTATGGAAAGGACATATGCCACTTTGGGTACTCGTCCATTATTGCTTGCACCAATATACCTTGTAAGGTAACATCATTTAGTGGAAACAAATGGAAAGATGGTAACAATTCATAGAACACAATGGTTTTACTATTTTTCTATTTTTCTTTCCAAGACCTCGGAAATAGATGTTTAATTACTTTATTTATCAAAACAATTTCATATGATTTGAGGCAATAGACCATCATAATTCATTTGATATCATTCAATATCACCAGTCAAAAATAAATAAAAGGAGCAATTTTAGCAAAATTTGTACCTTTTTGAATATAAGGGCAATCAATCATCTTTTTCTTTTCAACTCTTTTGCTAGACGTGGTTTTTTTTAGAGTTTACTCGGGTTTAAACACTCAAAGAAGTAAATTGTAGATCTTTAATTGATAGTATTTTTTGGACTTAGTGTGTGGTATGCGTGAGTATTAACCCTCTAATTGAGCAAGCTGTAGTCATAAAAGGCACATCAACCTTCAATTTAGTCGCTTCATCAACCCAAACAAACATCAAATTTCAATATTTCCTCAATCTCGTGATCTCTTTGAATCTATAAAAACAACCTAAAAGTTTTTTTAAAAGGTTTTCACCAATAAGATCATTAGTTCTTGATTTAATCAATTCAATCAATCTTATTGATTTATCTAATTCAATTGAATAAATTATTAAAAAAATATAAAATTAAAAAAAATGAAAATAAGTTTCATTGGTTCATCAATCAATCAATCGAATCTCTTATTTTGGACTGATATTACGATTAGTTCTCAATTCAATCGGTTTGGTTCTGAAAACAACTAACTCTATTACCGATAGAGTATTTGGAACGAGGGTTTTGTTGAGTTTTAAGGATTTGGGCCATGGCTGAGGCTTTCTTTGTTTGGGTTAGGGTCAAGAAAATGATTGTGGACACCATATGTGTCCATTGAAGATAAAATAAAAATAGTACGGAAGATTCTCAATAAAATTGCTGCAATTGTCTTTTTGGGTTGTTGGATTTTCAAACAAAAAAATTTCACGTGGGCTCAAAGATTCAATTTTTGTAATGAAAGCGATTGCTTTGTCGTTCAAATTTGCGACCTTTTCTTTTTGTAAATGGATAGAGCGAATTGGAAAATTTTGTCGACAGTCGGAATTTAGTTGCAAATTTTTATTAGTGTTAAAATTAATATTTTCTATTTAATAATTTATATTTTTATAATTTTTATAAGATTAAAAAATTGTATCATTTATAGAGATTAAAGTGAAAATTTATCATATTTTAACTTAAAATTCTATAAACTTTAAAGGGCTAAAAATTAAATATTCCATTTTAAGGGATCGAGGCCATGCCAACCTCGTTTATTCAAAAACTTGGTAAAAATATTGGTAAATCATTTATATGAGAAATATTGGTAAAAGTATCATGGAGTTAAATTGCATTTTACCTCATTTATTCAAAAACTTGTTAAATTAATCTGTGTACGTTAAAATAAATAACAAATTGATCCTTTTTATTAAAAATTTCATCCATTTGTATTGTTAAAATTTGGCGTAGCTAAAGGAATAACCAAACAATGGCAAGTGACATGACACATGTATCTCATACTTATGTATAGAGATTAATTTTTAACAGAATAACTAATTTACTCTTTGATTTAATGTATAAGAACTAATTTGCCTATTTTTTGTGCAAAGGGGAAAAATACGATCTTACTCCTAGTACAAGGTCCTTCATGATACTTTTAATGAGAAATGTTTAAGTTGATTAAGGAATGTTTAACAATAAGTATCTTGAGCTCTATGTTCAAGAATTGTGACTACACTTCTCAACAATGTCGTTTTTAAGGTATCGTTACTTATTCATTCTAATTTCCCAAATGTTAGAAAAATATTACTAATTGAATATTATAAGATTTAAATAATTGAGAATTGGTTTTACTCAAATTAAATTTTACCTTGCAATAATTGAGAATTGGTTTTACTCAAATGATTGCTATAATTTTCTGAGAATTTAGGGTAGAAGAAATTATTAGTAATACTTTTGTAGATAATCCCATGAGGCAATCTGTAATAGTGAATAGGAAGTTCGTTGGAGCTTTAAGGTGAGGTATTGTCTGGGTTGCATTAGAATCAGAGTTGCACAGTGGAAGCATCCTGGTCAGTTTGGATTGAGAAAGTTAAAAATTTTGCGGTTAAGTGAATAGTGTGACAACATGAATTTCAGGGACAAAATTCTTTTAAGGAGGGAAGAGTTGTCATATCCCGAAAATCGGGTTAGTAGAAATTGGGATGGTGAATTGAGAGTGGTCACGCACTGTTTTTTTAAATAAATGTAGTAGGGTTATATTAAGAAAATTAATTTGTTGTAATGGCTAAGTGTTACTGATGTGTGTTTGAAATCTTGTGTTTAAATCTCTTCCTTTGAATTTTTACTATTTTTGTTCCAACCCCTGTCCTTTCACATCTAGCTTATATATTATTTTTGCTCAACTATTAATAAAAATGAGATTGTTGGTGTAATGGTAAGGCTTTAGCTTATTTAAAGGTTTTGTGTTTAAATCTTGAGAGTGTAATGCAAAAATTTTGCGGTTAAGTGAATAGTGTGACAACATGAATTTCAGGGACAAAATTCTTTTAAGGAGGAGAGAGTTGTCATATCCCAAAAATCGGGTTAGTAGAAATTGGGATGGTGAATTGAGAATGGTCACGCCCTGTTTTTTTAAATAAATGTAGTAGGGTTATATTAAGAAAATTAAGTGTTACTTATGTGTGTTTGAAATCTTGTGCTTAAATCTCTTCCTTTGAATTTTTACTATTTTTGTTCCAACCCCTGTCCTTTCACATCTAGCTTATATATTATTTTTGCTCAACTATTAATAAAAATGAGATTGTTGGTTTAATGGTAAGGCTTTAGCTTATTTAAAGGTTTTATGTTTAAATCTTGAGAGTGTAATGCAAAAATTATTTTTGGTTCTCCCTAAATGTGCCACCATGTGGTTAGTAGTTGGGTCAAAATTGAGTTTTGGGAAAATCTGACTAATGGGGATGTAGGTAGTTTTGCTAAATTCTTTTTTTTTGAAAATTTCCCAAAAATCTCTCCAAACTATAATTTACATCCCACTATCTTTCTTTTCACATTAGTTCCTTCGTTACTGCAAAATTCTTCTTTTTTTTTATTTTTTTTTGCAAATTTTCCATTCGATTGCTACTAAAATTTCCTCCCTCTTCTGTGGTGAGTTTCTATTTTGGTTTAATATCTCTTCCTTGTTTATCCTTGTTGCCACCATTTTGACTTTGAGTTGTCCTTTATCGTTGAACCATTTCGTTTTTCCTTTGTATGGTTGTGGGTGGTTAAGGTGTTCAGATTGTAAGTTTCCTCTATTTAATTTCCTTAATTGTTATATCGAAGTATGTGAGTTGATTGTAGGATATAAGTTTAACTAATTTTGGGTATGTTTAGGTGAAAATCATGAGACAAACATTCCTTCAGTGATTAGTGAGCCTTAGAAACTGTTGCTTCAATCAGGGTAAGCGATCGAATGCCTTGTAGGGGCTGATTTTGTTAGCGTTAAAGTCGATTGAATTTTCGTTTATGGTTGAATTAGTAGTTGGATTTAGTACGAGATTTGCTAATTAGTTCGTTTTTAATGTCATTTTAGGTTATAAAATCCTCGCTGTTGCGTTGACATCGAAAAACGACCAAGTGAATGACTTGAGCTTATAAAAACAAGGAACGACATGAAGCCGAAAAACCTACTATCGACGTCACACGGCCGCGTGCGAGGTCATGTTGGCCATATAGGCTAGGTTAAATAGGTTGTATAGGCCACACGAGCGTGTGCTAGACCGTGTAGGCCACACAGGCTGGGCCAAATAGGCCGTGTGAGCCCATTTTCAGTAAAAATTAGTTAAGGTTGTGTTTGATGTGCACTTCGAGGTTAGCTACTTCGTAGGGTCTATTATGTGTTACTTATGACTTTTGTATATGAAATCCAATATTCTTCTTTTGTATGTGTAACTTCTAGAAGCATGTTAGCATGTTCTGATGTGTAAAGCATTTATGATTTGTGTGCATCTAGATATATGGATAGTGATTGCATTTGCATTGGGATAAGATTATGATGTGATGGAGGAAGTGTTGGCAATTTAATGATTTGCCTTATCTGGTGGTTTAACCACATATCTGTTTATGGCAGCTTGACTGCAATTCTAGTGGCTTGACCATACTTATGTGATTCTAGCGGATTACCACACTATTTCTGGCAACTTGACTGCACTATTTTAAAAAGTGGCATACGCTCACTTATAAGTGTGAGGGGTTGGATGGGTAATTATTACCCTATTTGGTGTGTAGGGATGGACGGAGATGGTGTGTAACGGATGAGGGTGAGATCTGTTTCTATTTTGTATTAAGTGTTGCATCGCATGATATGTCATGCCATTTGTATTTGATTTGATTATTATGTTGCATTGCATAGTATGACATGCTGCGTATTCTGTTCGATTCTGACTTCTGTGTGATTTTATTATTTGGTCTGTATGTATGGGCTAAGTTACACATTGAACTTTGTAGGCGCTCCCAATTTTTTTGACTTCTTAGATAATCAGCAAATTTAGGATCGGACAACACACTGGCGCTCGGATTGACTTTTTGAATAATACCATAAAATGATTTATGTTTAATTCTGTTATAATTGTAAATTTGTTTTTGGACTTTGCTTTATGGTTTTTGTTCATTTTTTCAGATTTTGATATTTTAAACGTAAAACTACAAAATCGTACGAATTATCAAACTAGAAATTGATTTTCAAAACTAAAACTTTGAAAATTTTTTGCTACTATACTAAGTAAGTAATTAAGTGATTTTACTGTAAAATGAATATTTTTGAGTATGAGATTTTTTAAAAAACGCATAAAAGTTTCTGACCATTTGTTTTCCAAAATAAGATATGTTTCAAGAACAAATGGCTAAAGTTTTTAATTTATCAATGTAACCTTCATAATCTAGCCATAACTTTTAGGCCAGGCTTGGGTGTTACAAAAATTGGTTTTCACCACCGTTTTGCATTTTAGAAAAATATCCAATGGTTCAATTGGTTCTTTGATTAATTAAAATTCCATAGCGATTAACTTTTACCACTTTTACAATTTAGTCCTTATACCTTAATTAACTATCCAATTAACAAAAGTAAGGGACCAAACTTCAATTAAACTTTATACTAACTTTGTAAATATTAAATAATAACATTCACGAATTCAATCATCAGAAATGGGGTTTTGATACCACCGTTTTCGACACCATTAAAAATTAGACTGTTACAGATTTTTATTTTTAAATTTTTTTAAAATTTTTTAAATTTTTTAAAATTTTAATAATGTTTTAAATTTTTATGAAATTTAAAAATACATAATTTTTAAAAGAAATTAAGCTTTGAAATGAATGAACCTAGACAACCATTTATCCAGATTCATTCTAATAAAAAATATTTTTTTATTTTTATTTTTTTAAAAATAATTTATTATATTTTGTTGACGTGGCAGTACATTAGCAACTATTTTTGACATGGAGCACCACATCAGCGCTGTTAACAGATACGTTAATGTTGTAACAGTCATCATTAGTCAAAGATCCTATTTGACCAATTTTGTTAATTTAAGGGCTCAATTAAGTGTAAAAAAATCTCAGAAGGCTAATTGATTTTTTTTTTTTTAAGTTCGAAGTACTTTTAAATCATTAAGCCAAAAAACAAAAATAAAAATTAACTAAAACCTAATAAAAAATCAAATTTTTTTGTTAAAAAATTAAAAGGCAATTTTAAAAAAAACCAAAAAAATGATTTTTAAGTTTTTAAATCGATTTGTTTTCAAAACAGCTCTAATTATTTTCGATTATATGCTATTTGATATAATCTTTTATTCTCAATTTAACATATCAATTCGATTCAATTTTGATAAAAAAATATAGATCTAGTGTGAATATACTAACCAAAATAATAAACCTAAAATTTTAAACTACAATATGTAAAAATAAATAAATAAATAAAATGAATGAATGAAATAATACTTAATTTGCAATTTTTTTACTGTCCATTGGATAGTGCTTCTACTAAGAAGGTAAACCGATACGAGGGGACATCTAGATAAAATTTTTATATGGTGAATTAAGAATTTGAATTTAATCTAAATCACAGCGAAAGAAATTAGGGATAATATAATTTTGGGTTATTAATTTGATAATTAAGTTCATTTTGATATCTTAAGTTTGCAATCTATTTTGGTCCCTCAACTTAAATTTTGATAAGATTTGATGATGTGATTAGCGTTCTTAGAATATGATTGAATTAGTTAATCAGATCGATTGGATCAAGAATCAACTGGTATATTAATCCAAATAAAGAGGTTGAATCGATTAAATCAGAAACTACTCAAAACCGGTAAAAATTGAAAACTAAGACAAAAAAATCAATAGTTGAACAAATTGAATCAATTTAATATTTAACAATTTTATTTTTTAATGACTTTTTATTAATTATTGTTGGTCAAATCGGTTGAATCAAGAACTAGTAGTCTAACCCATTCTACCATTAGTCTAGTTATTAGAACATTTATGTGACACTTTAAAATTGTATCATATAATCACTTAAAAATATATATTTTCTTAATTTTTAAGTAATGATGTAATATAATTTCAAAATACAGACGGTGATTGATCTTGACACTTGGATTTGAAATCAGGAGCCATTGACTTTTGGTTACATGCCAGTCTTTTCACTTATTGGGGATGAGGTAAGAAAATATGTAAATAAAATCTTATAGAAGATGAAAATTTTAGGGGTGGTTGAATTGGTTCACCACTATTGCAGAATATATTATCATGAAGTAAAATCTCCACTCAAACCCCATTCTATCATGGATGTCAAAAACAATGATTGCAAATTATGACTATTTTCACTCACCCAGGATTTGTTACTGGATTGTTGCAGAAATTTAAATATGGAATATTATTTAAATTTATTGATGGAGGGTATATTTGAATAGTTTGTATATTTATTTGCGATTAATATAAAAATATCAATGGTAGTAAAATTAGATATTATAAGATATTGTAGTATGAGATAAAAAATAAACTAAACGAATTATACTGTGCACTCCTTTATCCATCTAAACCTACTCTGAATCTT
Organism: Gossypium anomalum; assembly: GCA_025698475.1. NCBI lineage: Eukaryota > Viridiplantae > Streptophyta > Magnoliopsida > Malvales > Malvaceae > Gossypium > Gossypium anomalum. The sequence continues at coordinate 1,791,367 of CM046957.1, read as the reverse complement.
TTAAATCATTTAACGTCATTGATGTTATAATACGTGAAAAGACGTGAATTAAAGTATACTTAAATTTATATTATTCTTTTATTAAGAGTTTAAAGATTTTTAATGATAATAAGAATTGTATCAATAATAATTCTAATTTGATAGGACCTAATTTAAAAACCCCAATTGATCTCAAATTCGAAATGATTTAAACCCAAACATGAAATAACTCAAAATGATCCGTTCAAAATTAATAGAACTTAATCTAAAAAAAAATTTCATACTCAAAATAATCCAAATAAAAATTACCTCAACTCAAATATTTCAATCTTAAAAAACCTTGTTAATAAACTAGAATTACTTGAACCCAAAATAATCAAAACTTACCAAATAGTTGGCTGCAATGGTAAGACAAATTTTACTCTTAATGGGAGACTGTAAGTTTAAACATTAGAGATAACCTTATTGAGAAGGACAGTTACAAATTTCGAACATAAACTATAAAATAAAAGAAAAATTAAAACTCACCGCAATAAAAATATTTTAAGGTGGATTTAGATAGACGGTGCAATACATTTAGCTTATTTTTTGTCTTAGCGTCACCCTATTTTTATACTAATCACAGATAAACGCACATCCATCCAAACTCACCGGTTTAATCCGGATTGAAAATCAACTGGATAAGCCCAATATTAAGTAGATAAATTCTAAAAGGAATTGAGTTTAAAGCCTAAATGAAAGAAAAACTCTGTGAAAGATGGTCATTTTAGTTTCTAAAAATCCAATATCATGAATTTACACAAATTCATGTAGGAGACCAGGAACTTAATCCATGGAGAAAGCTATCTGCAAAAATCTGTTTATAAATCTCCCTAAGTCACTGTTATTATGGTCCATTTCCCCACGTTTCAGCAAAATTCATGGGAACAAACAAAAGTTATCTGTGTATACACATCAATGCTCAATCTCCCCAGTCTTTGTAACCCCGCTTCTCCAACTTCGCCCATCGGATTTCTCATCGTCTTCGCCCTCCACGACGCTGCCGCCGCTCGACAGCCCTTTAGCCCAACCACCGGCTCGGAGTGGACCCTGTGGGGAATCAGACTCAGAAATGTTTGCTTTCATCTTCTCATTACACTGATTTTGAGCTGATGAATCCGAAGCAACCTTTCGGAAATGAAGTCTATATTTCTGCACATAATTAAACCAAAATTTCTTTCAACAAACATAAAGGACATAAAACAAGGCCATAACAAGTCTAAGATTTCACATATGGTACCTGCAAATGGCTTTTCACTTCATCATTGGTAAGACCATCAACTTGCATCAATTCCCTAATCTGTTTAGGAGTTGCCACTGTCAAAAAACCATTTAGACACCAACAAAAGAATCAGATTCCTGGTCCTAAAAAAGGGTTCTTTTCAGTTCAACTTGGATAACAACCATACATAAATTAAAATACATCAAAATTTGATTACTTTATTTGTAAAGGCCTAACCTTTTGAACCACCAAGCTTTTGAAGAGCTTCAACAAATCGTTTATGAAGCTCAGGTGACCAGCACCGTCTTTGTTTCTTACAATTCTGCATATCTTGTTGATGTTTGGTCTGAAACTTAGTTTGGTTTTGATCTGAACCAAAACCAGTTTTGCAGTTGTCATTGATCTTCAAGATTGGATTATGAGAAGGAGAAGAAGAACCCAAATAAAAACTTGGGGTCATAAGAGAAAGCTCTAGATTTTCCTTATCCATTTGTCCCTTGAATCTTTTTTTATTAAAAAATTCAATTGGGTCCTCAAACATATCTTGTTCTTCTTCTTCTTCTTCTTCTTCACTTCTCTGTCAAACTCAAAATCCCCTTAAAACATTAGTAAATACTGTTCCATAAAACAAGATTAAAATCACACACTTGGTTTAGAATATTACCAGTTTCAGTCCTGGAACTTTGTTTAGTTTCTTGTTCTGATCAAAGTTGTCGGAATCAGAGTTCCACAGTTGAACAGTACTCATCCAGTTCCTCTTGTCGCCGGCGCCGCCATCGTTTTCCTTGTTTACCTTTCCATTTCCTTCATCAATGGTCACTGATCCATCACCAGGCTCCTTACACATCATTTCTTCCTCCTTCAATCTCTTAATCACTAAAATCCCATTAAAAATATCAAATTAAATCCCAGAAAAAATTGAAAAAAAATAAACAAAAAAAAAATACCATCTTTCAAGAGAAGCATGCAAAGAGGAAGCTCGCGTTTAAAGGCATCAATTTTCTTCATCTCGTCTTCCAATCTTCTAACATAATCACTAATCTTACATAATCTTTGAAACCCATTTTTGATCTTTGAAGCTTGTTTCAAAAACTCAGATACAGTTTCTGGTACATAAACCAAATCCACATCCATGTTCAACTCCATTGTTCTTTTTTTTACTCGCTCTCTCTTTTTTTTCTAACATGACAATAACCAACCAGACATGTTTATATAGTATAAAAGAGATTCAAGATTCGCTGCCTGTTTTTCACGAACGGATCGTCGCGTATTTTTAAAGTTTATAAGAATATAACTCGGTGACTCGGTAGTCTTAACTCAGTGATGTTTGTAAAGAATCTACAGGTTCCGTAAAGGCCACGCGGCGAACTGTTGAAAATATGAACATTTTTTAAAATTTTTATTTATTTTTTTTTTCCTCCACTTTTTGGGATGAATTACTGTTTAGGTGTAAAAAATTGACCATAAATAGTTGACCCATGAATAGGGGATGCTTTGTCAAAAGTACGTTAGAGGGGTATTTCGGTTATTTCATTATTGTAATAGATAATTTAGTCGTGAAATAATTAAGAAACATATGTGTTTGGTAAGAAAAAGATGACCCTAGATTTTCTATTTCAAATCCAAGAAAATGTTACTTAAATGCCAATGATACCCTTGCGTATATAGATATTTGTATCTACAAGATTGATTTTACGAATTAACCGGACACTATTTTAATTTTAAAAATTTATAAAATCAATCCAAATTAAATATAAAGGATTTTTATACTAATATTAGTTATTTAGTAAAGTGAATATCTATCTGTCAACTTTCTTTCCATTTTTATCTATCAGTTCACGTGCCGAACGTTACTTTTTGTTGTTATCGACTCAAAACTATAGACAAATACAATAGGCGAGTAATGTTTAAATCTCTCTACAAATTATAAAATTATAAGTTGGTATAACAGTAAAGTTATATTTTGACCCCAAAATTTAAAATTTCGTTTTGACCCCCAAATTCTTAATATAGTATGGTATAATGAATTAAGCGAATATCAATTCAATTGAAAAAAAAATATGAAACAATTAAATTAAAAAGTAAAAAAATTTATACTAACGTTAATTATTTTTTTGTAAATTTAAAACTCGGTTGACTACTTTCATTACATTTATCTACAAACTCACTCGTCAATCGTTACTATCGAAGCAAGGTGTGTTGAATGAGGTGAGTGGCACTCGACAGTGCCATTGTAAACTAACACTGAGGCAGTGAAATTACTTACCATATTTAAAGATTATATAATCTATCTATGGAAACTAATCTAAGGCCATTGAAGTATAGATTAGTGCCGAGTGAATCAATTCGACATATTGTGCTTCGAATGTTTAAGGAGTTGTGATGCATTCGTAAACTAACTAAAAATCTAACTAAGGCAAGTGCACCTATTAATTAATAGTATAACTATGGTGAGCAAAGATATCATTTCCACAAAGACTGAAAGTATTAGCAATTACTGTCTTTTTATTATTTAACCGACAAATTGGAGAGATTGATTAAAACTAAAATTAACTAAAGAACACGATAAAGAACGAATCTGGAAAACAAATTATTAACAACCAAGAAGAGAAACAATATCCAGGAAAGAATCCACCTAGATTTCATCTGTCATTATCAATCTGAATTAAACAGTTTCTTCACTTAGAATCTTGATTTGTAGAAATTCCTAAATTACACTAATATCTCTTTTGAGAGTAAGAGCAACTGACTCTAGGTTGATTAATTGAAATTTCTTTCTAATTAAAACCCTTATTATCACATTAACTCGATCTAGATCCCCCTATTAGATTTAACTCTAATTTGGTAGATTTATGTCGTCCTATTTCTAGGATTGCATGCAACTCCACTCAATTATGTTAGATCTACTCTTAAACATGGTCTATTCCTCCTTTGATTTAAGCACATCGAATATGGATTAATAATTTTGAAATATCAAACCAAGAATTAAGCGCACATAATTGAAAACAATATCTTAGTATTTATTGCGTAAAATATAAATTAAATGACAGAATCCATCCTAAGGTTCATCTCTCTAGGTATTTGGAAAATTAGTTCATGATAACAATTAAAAATATCTTAAAGACAGTATAACCACAAGAAACAAAGAAAACATAATAAACTTCAAAGAAATCAAAAAGAGATCTTCAATCTTGATGGAAATCTGCTTCAGAGTCAACTTTAATGGTGTTTTCCGAATTATTTTCTTGAATATTCTATGATGACTCACTCACATCTTATTACCTTTGTCATATATAGGTTTTAGAATGCCTAAAAACCTAAAACTTGTGTTTTTCCGCGTGTTTGGAGTGCAATTTATGATTTTGATACAGCTTGGCACATGGCTATGTGGCAATCCGTGTGACTCACACGGCCATATGTCCAGCCCGTGTGGAATGGACTAGCCTATGTGGCTCCTAAAACTTGCTCTGATTTTTTGATTTTTGCTCGTTTTTCGCTCCTTTTGCTCCCAAATGCCCTCCTAAGTATAAAAACATGAATTTAAAGGATTAGGAGCATAAAATTCACCATTTTGAATCGAATAATCATCCAAAAATGCATTAAGAACGAGACTAAAACATGTTATATTTGTCATTTATCAAGTTGATTATTATTCACTTAGATTCTATGTTAGCAAGCCGTAGTTGATATATGCTATGAGGCTTGTCTAAGTTATGTATAAGAGCTTATAGAGAGCACTTGAATCTTTTATTAATGAATTATTTTTGTGAAAGAGTGCAAACTGAGTTGTAAACATTGAGTATTTACTACCCAAGTTTTCAGGGGAGGGTTTGGAGGTGAATGTTTCAGTCTTAAGGTATAAAGGTGATATCTCTATACAAGTCATAGAGTGTGATTCACTTGTTGTATTGGTGATTAAAGATAGTAGAGTTACTCACTAAGCTAGGCTCTGAAGACATGGAAACCAAACTGTGTAAACAAACATTAGTGTTCTTTTTTTTTTTTTTTGCACAGTTTTCACAGTGATGAGTCGTAGTGGTCACTACAGTCAAACACTTTCATTAACTATTTTAATTCACAATAAACGACAATTGTATAACTTGTTTGACAACTAATTATTTAATTAATTTCATTGTTTTCACCCACACACGATTTCTAATTTATTTCATGCCTATACCAATATTAAATTTTTGATTGAGTTAATATCAACAGTTAACCTAACACCAACACAGGTTAAATGTAAAAAAAATAAAAGAAAAACCAAATTTAATATATAATATTAAATGAATTTAAGTATAATTATTTAAAAAAATTATTTTTCAAGCCCACAAGTGCAATGGGCTTGTATAAGAAAATCTTTTGAGAGCGGAGATAACCTGCCAAATTATAGCTGTTTGTTTTTCTTTACAAATATTTGATCTATAAACAAATTGAAATTTAATTACATATAATTTTAATTTTGATTTAATTCTAATATTAAAATCAACCAAGTAACTTACATTGAAATTGAATTAAAAGAAAGATGTTACTCAATCATATATACAACTTCACTCTGAGTGAAATTAGGGTACTAACAGGACCCTTAAAATAGAAAATTTTTCATTTAGGCCATTTGAAGTTTTTAAAATTTTAAATTAGTAAAGATAAAATTGTACTTTGACCCCCCTAAAAATGTAAGAATTTGATTTAATCATTTAAAAATTATAAAAATATAAACTATTAAAGTGATAAAGTTATATTTTTGCTATCGTGAAAATTACAATTTAATTTCGACCCCTTAAACAAATTTTCTAATTTCGTTACAATGAATACAATCTAAATGCATATAAAATATCCCATAACATAAGTTTCACACACACCTTGAGTTTTATAACCTAACACAAATCTAAATTGTTTTAAACCTAATAAGTTTCTTATTATAACATTAAACATTTTTAGGTGATTTGTCACTAAAATATGAAGTCTCATAAGATTTTCCTTAGCTTTATTCATTGAATAACAAAGATCTTTTCTCTTTATTCCTTCTCAATGCAAATGCAAATGTGAATAATGAGCAATCAATTTAATTCAAGATCATCCATCAAGTGCCCCCCACCTATTCAAGACTTTGTCCTTCACCTAAGACTCGAGATGGAAAAAGATAAAACAAGGCATGCGAAAGATTCCTTTTGACAAAGCCACTTTATTCATTGTATATATATATTTGTCTTCCCTTTTTTTCGGATTGGTGTTCAAATAACTTAACTTTTATATATATATATATATATATTTAAGCATTTGTGTGCCCAAGAAAATTAGAATCTCCTAGAGAAAGTAAAACAACCAATTGAATGGTGGCAAATGGTAAGGAACCGTTGATGAAGATGAGAGATTCTTTTGCTAATACCCGTCCACCCCAAAAGCAACATACTCCTATATATACATATTTATTTAAAGTGTTTTATTGAGTTCAATTCATATCTAAAATTATTTTAAAAAAATTAACATATAAAGTAAGTTATACCTTACTATAATATTTTTATTCTTTAATATAATAAGATTTAAACTCGGAATATAATACATAATAAATAATAATGTAAATTTTTAATAAATATATTTATTATATAATTTTTTTTTTCATTGTGCCTCAGGGACTAATTGATTCCTTAAGGAGAGCACACATTTTGTTGTTGGGAACAACATACTCGTGTCATGGGACTAAAATTTTAGTTTGGAAAAACGTGCGGCCTTAGGTAATTTTTTGGGTTCAAATATGTTTAAGTCATCCCTACTCTCAGAAAATAAAAATTCTTGTAGAAATTCTCTAAGGTACAAAAAACAAAGCGAAAGCAAGCTCGTAAAGATAAAGAAACTTGTATCAAATAGAAAAGTAAAAAAAGAACAATAACACAATAAGTGTTTGAGTAAATGCTCTCAAAAGTATTCTATTACTTTGAAGAATTACAACTGAGTGATAACAAATTACATCAACGACTAAAGTTAGTGCCTATCTACAATATAAGAGTCCGAAGGGATTTAAACTCTACACATTCTTATCCTTTAGGATTTACAATAACTTCCCTGGTAATTCTAATTTTACTGGAGTTTTTCACTATGCTACCAAGACTTCAAGTAGATGAGCTTTGTTATACAATTATAATAAAACTAACCCGACCTGATAAACCCCATATATATATATTTCTAGAAACCCCTCTTGGGGGGGAAAGCACTCCAGATACTCCATTTTTACCATCTTTTTCTTCTCTGCTTCTTCACTAGAACTCTCTCCACCTCCTTCTCTACTTCCGTTGATACTGTGTATCAACAATAGTGCGGTGAGTGTGGACAAATTACTCTGGTCTCCAGATTGGGTTTGAACTTAGGCTTGAGTTGCAGTAGATGAGTCATTCGGTTGCTGGGGTAGAACTTGTGACTGAGGCTGCGACGAGGTTTATTCACCCATGTGAAACCGATCAAAATCTGAAATATAATTTAGAAACCTTTAGAGTGTAACAGGCCGTTTTCAGTGGTGTTGAAAATAGTGATTTTGGGACCACGATTTCGACAAGCGAATCAATATTTTATTATTTACTTAATGTTTATAGGGTTAGTATAGGGTCATATTAAAATTTGGTTAAGAAATTTTAATGTTTAAATAGTTAACTTAGTAAAAAGGACTAAATCATAAATGCTACTAAAGTTAGTTTCTAATAGCTAAAGATGTTAAATGGATATAGGAAAGTAAATTGGTGGACTTAAATGGTAATTATACCATACCATTAGATAGCAGACAGTTGTGGTTTGGTTTCGGTGAAATTTTGATTATTTTTAAAGGTTAATTTTATAATTAGGTAATTTGGTAATTAAAACAAAAAATGAAAAAAATCTATTATCATCATCATCTTCCTTTAATTTCCCATAGCCAAATCCTCCATTAGAGAAATTAAAGAGCCTTGGTCAACATTTGTTCATGCATGGTTAGTGATTTTGATCCCGTTTTTACTAATTTTTATGTTTTTAAAGTTGTTTTAGCTTAATCTAGCTAACTCGAGGGTTAATTTGTGAAATGGTTAAAATTTTAGGGACCTACCATTAATGATTTAAGTGTGTCTGTGAACTTAATTGATAGATTCATGAGTTTGATAGCTAATTATAAGTATTTTGTTAAGTGATTTTTGGTAATTTTAATGTTTAAGGATTTAACTGTTAAAATAGTAAAATTTTATGGAAATGCTTTGAAATGGTGATAAACAGGGGCTGATTAGAAACCCTAAGAAATTCGGCTAGCATGAATGATGGTAAAAAATGGTTAATTTGCAAGTTTTAGATTTAAGGACTAAATTGCATAAAGATTAAAATTTTGGAAGTAATTTTGTAAATTCATTTTTATAAGGGTTATAAACTTAAGTTTAATTATTTAATATGCATTCATGTGTGCATTGTCAACTAATAAACTCAATTGAAGAAGCATTTGAACAACAAGTAGGCTCTGGGATTATGTTATAACTGCTTATTTGTGTTTAACAATCATTTGGAAAAAAATAGTGGTTATATTGTTCTTCACCACAACTGTATTTTCAATGCATTCTTGCATGTGATGCTGACACTTTTATAAAGAAGGGCTAAAAAAATGTTTGGACAGTTCTTAATCTTTTCTAAGTGTTTCATGTAGCTTGATGGTAATTCTTTTGGCAATAGTTGCGTTCTGTAGATATATGTAAAACACAACTTTTATACTGCATGGAGTCAGTTATGTGGGTCAACTATATTTTTGTTCTATATTTAGGATCTTATCTTTAGTGAGATTGGTAACATCAAGGTTTTTCCATTAAATCACATATTCTTACATGTAAAATGTACTAGAGTTACATTATTTTATTTTGTTAATTAAGCAACTATCTTGTATTCAATATGATTGCCTCAGTGTAAGCTTGTGTTCCCTATGTTTGTTCCCTATCTATTTCAACGTAGTAGTATCACCTTTTAAATATTTTTTCCTTAATGCAATTTGGAGTAACTCATACTGTTGATGTAGTTTTGTCACCCTTGTCCAGTTAGATTGCAGGGCACTAATTCTCTCTTCGCAAGCATAACTTAAAAACTATTATGTATGAACGTTATACTCTCTTTTTCAATAAAAGGACATTCTTTGTAAATGTTGTTTAACTTGCCTAGACAAGAAACAACGAAATATATGAAACAACTCGTTGATTTACAATCAAAGTTGATATTATTAAGGTTCATTGATTTACGATTACTACCTAAGTTCATTGATTTACTATCATGAACAATCTTCTCTGAGTTAGCTGATTTACTATCGCTACTCCAAACAGCTTGCTGATTTACAATAACAATCTAAGTTCATTGATTTACTATAATGAACAATCTTCTCTGAGTTAGCTGATTTACTATCGCTACTCCAAATAGCTCGCTAATTTACGATTATAGATGATATTATTAAGGTTCATTGATTTATGATCACAACCTAAGTTCATTTATTTACTATCATGAGCAATCTCCTCTAAGTTAGTTGATTTACTATCTTTATTCCAAACAGATAGCTGATTTATGATCACAGCTGATATTATTAAGGTTCATTGGTTTACGATTAGAACCTAAGTTCATTGATTTACTATCATGAACAATCTTCTCTGAGTTAGTTGATTTACTATTGCTACGATCACAACTGATAAGGTTTGCTAATTTATGATCACAATTTAAGTTTATTGATTTACTATCATGAACAATCTTCTCCGAGTTAGCTGATTTACTATAGCTACTCCAAATAGCTCGCTGATTTACGGTCATAGCTAATATTATTAAGGTTCGTTGATTTAGGATTACGACTGCCATTTTTAAAACCTGTTGATTTCTTCGACGAGGTGGGAGACAAATTTTTACTTACGGGAAAACATTTTGTGGTATTCTACAATACAATTTTTTACTCCTTTACCACACTATTGGACAACAAAATTTGCTAAGTAAAGTTTCAAGTTAAAACTTATACAGTAAGCCCCAAATTACACGCATCACACTTGTAAGCTTGTCTCAGAAGAGTCACTTTATAACTCTTTTTCGACAATGTGGGGGGCAAATTGTTATACAACTATAATAAAAATAACTTGGTCCGGAATTTGATCCAAAATCTGACCTGATATACCCAATATATATATTATTAAAGACTCCTCTTGGGGGGAGAGCACTCCAGATACCCCATATATATACAATATTCTTCTTCTCTGCTCCTTTACTAGAACTCCCTCCCCCTCTTTCTCTACTTTTGTTGATACCGTATATCAACAAACTTCTTCATGTGTTTCACGAATCGGGCCAGTTCAAGTGGTCAAATGAGCTCCATTTAATCAATTAACCTACATGATATGTTCTGTGTGCATTCTTTCGGACTTAGATCCACAACCTTTGACACTAGTAAAGGGTTTTCCAATCTAATGATCGATGCCTCATTTTATAGGTTTGATTCATTCATTGCTCTTATTTGCTATTGGTTGGCTTTAACCATCGCTTCGAATGGATTGTCATGTATGGCTTTGGACCTTTGAGATAAGAGTTTCTTCATCTAGTTGAGGATGCCCTTGCTTTATTGTGTTAGAAAAGTGCTATAACGTTTTGTAACCCCACTTTATACTAATTTGTGTTGCTCTTTGTTCTTTTTTTTTTTTCGAGTCAAGCAAGATTGTATCTTACCATTTTTATGGTTAGTTTATTCTATTTTTTTTTCTTTTGATTAATAGCGTTTTATTTGAACAAAAATTATGTTACAATCATGCTATTATAAAATTATATTAATTTTCCAAGTTTTTGAAAAAAATATATTATTCATTTTTTTTGGTAAATTACAATAACAAGACAAAGTCCAAACAACCAACGCGACTAATGCAACTCGAATCTAAGCCACATCTAGGACGGTAAACACTTTTGACCATCGGGTCATCACATGGAGTTCAAATTCTTTTTAATTTAATTGTTATATTTAATAGTCTATTTATGTAGGTTGTGATCAAATTTCAAATAAAAAAAAGAAGGTGTTTTTTTGGATAATTTGTGTATTATCCAAAGAAGCAGTAAAAACTGCTAAAAAAAATCCTTAATTTACAACAAGCAAAGGCAACTCAAATTGATAACGACATTCTATCTATCAATCTTTGTCATTATAAGTCTAATATGTACAATTTCTTTAATTATGCAATTAAGAATGTCTTGTAATCCCTAAAACAATTTCTTTTATGCAATTTCTTTGAATGTTGCACAGCTTTAGGACATCTCCTTAAACCTTGTTTGCGAAAACACATACAGAAACATAAGTGGTCCCTTACTTCCAACTCCCTTTAGCAGAGGGTACAATGACCCTCAAAGTCTGTCTTTGGTAGGAAGCCTATTAATAACACCCATTCATGTTATGTTATAAGAGAGTGCTTCCAAGTTAGGAATGTTGAGAGGAAACCCAACAATCTTATGCCAATAGCTTCTCTCCTTTTAATTTCATTCCAGTTTTGGAGTTAGAACCTGCAAAAATTCCACCTCGAACATGTTTCAATATTTTGATCATATCTTGAATTACAAAATTTCGATTTAGTTACGTAAAAAAATTTAAAGATTTAATTGGCTTATTATTTCAAGCATTGGAGCTTAAAAATAACAAGAAGAAATCCAAAAATAGCTCGAAAGGTTTTATTTCCGAATATAACCAAAATTTAACTTAGATCATATCATAATGATCTTTGAAGTTTATCAAATTCCTCCATATACTCTCTCCAACTTTAAAGATATGTTAAAAATAATCTGCCTTTTATTATTTAATTTTTTCAAAATAAAAAAAATTATCCAATATATATATTTTAAAAAGTATATTCTCTTTTAAAATATTAAAACTCGTATTAGTTTTATAATTATTCTTTTTATTAAAAAATAAAAAATTTAAAAGTACTCTTCAAGTTTAAAAGTAAATTTTAAGTTTTTTTAAAAAGTTGATTCTTTAGTCGTTTGGTTTCAGGAAATAGATGCAATTTTCTTTTTCATATTTTTCGTTTTATTGTAAAATGAAAAACATTGAAAAAAAATATATTTGGTTGAAAATTTTAAAAGTAATTTAAAAAAATTAAATTATGTGAGATTTAAAAATAATAAAAAAGTTATTATCATTATTTTTATTGAAAATTCTCCGTAAAACTAAAATTAATGAAAACAATAATTTTTAAGTTTAAATGAATGAACTTAGTTTAAACTCATATAAACGCCAGAAAATATTATTTTTAATACTTTTCAAATATTAAATTTAGTACCTTAATTCGAGTCCTTATAGATTTTTTTTAAAAAAACTGACTTTCCTGTGAATCTCTTAACTCTATTTATGAAATCTAAAAACTTCACTAATAATATACCAAATATAACTTTGAAACTTTCAAAAAAAATTGGAGGGATTATATAAAATTTTAATAAACCTTAAAGGGCCATTCTAATATTATCCCATTTGAAATTTAGGCAGTCCAGCTTCGAGGGCGTCCTCCCTTAATGGCGTACTATCCTTCAATCAATTCTAAAATAGTATAGGTACGGAGATTAATTTGTTTTCATTATCCTCTCAAGATTCGAGACACATGTCAAAACATCAATCTAAAATTCGATATTTCTACATGTTGGAAAAAAAAAATATATATATATATATATATAAAGGTAGTGAAGATAAGGATTCATTGAATTGTTAGCGTTGGATATTGATAAATGAAGAAGAAGATAAAGATGCCTTTTTCATGCAAGCTGACAAACCATTTCTGACCATCAAATTATGGCATTATTAATATATCAATTATTTCAACACCATTATCTTGGACTGTTAAAATAACTCTCTCTCTTTCTTTATAAAATATTTTTTTCAAGTTAATCTCTGAATTTGATAATTATTTTCATATTAAGAGTTTAATTTTTTTTATTTATGTTAGTTCTTAATATTTCTTTAAAAATCCTAAAATTCAAGCTCTTTAAGAATTAGCTTATAAAAAAATTCATACCCTAACGTAAGAATAATTATTTAGTTTGAATCCTAAGACGAGAATAATTACTAAATACAGTGACTAACTTCACAAAAGGAAATTCAGTAAAAATTGTTTTCAAATTTCAACTTAGGACAACTTACCGATTACTCAAATATCAAGCATAATTATGGGCCAGAATAATGCAAATGTCATACGAAAAAGGGCATATCATCGAATAAGATGGTCGAAAAGCCCAACAACCAAAATGATAAGTTGTTTTGTGTTACTCTTATAAATAAATATTAAAATTTTGAATTTTTCTAATTTTAGCTACTCACAAGTTTTTAAGCTCATTAGTTCCTATTAGTTGGACAAATAGTTAAATATTAATTATTAAGTATTAATTAGTATTTTAATAAATATTAATGTTTGAAATTTAAATAAAAAATATTAAGTGCAGTTGTAAAGTATATTATATATATTTAAAAAATATATAAATTTAAATATTAGAAACCAACAGAGAGATAATTGTAAAACTCAAACATAAATTTTAAAACCCACACTAAAAACACACAAAAAAAAAAAGTTAGCAAATTTTCAGTCTCTCATCAATAATTTCATTTGGACGAAAAAAAGGCTTTAAGTTGATTTTAAGTTAACAATTATCAAATGATATTTTAAGAACATGTTAATGTTACAATATACTACGATGAATTTAGCCTTAGGGATATATAAAAAGGCTGTATGGGGACCTCGTCTTCTTTTCCCTTTTTTTTTTTCTTTTTTGCCTTTTCATTTGTTTCTTCGACCTTTGGCTGGCATTTTGTGAGCTTTTCCGGCCTTCTTGTGAAGGTTCCCTCTTTCCGTTCGTAGCTCGGGCCCAGGCCTTTGACTCCTCTTCGATATTCCCGAGCTTTACTTGTTGTGCTCCGTTGTCACCATGGTCCCCTGCTGGTTAGAGCTTGTCGGTGCTCGGGTTTGCGTTGCACTAGTATATTCAACTTGTGACTGAAGCTGTTCGTGGTTGTAAATTCTTCCTTCGGCATCGATTACCATCTGGCTCCATGGTGATTGTCAAAGTTTTTCTCTGGGTTGTTGAAGCATGGTCTAACGTCGGAGGCGTTACATGCCGTCGTTTGGTGCATTCGCCTTTGACCTTTCGACCTCCCTTGGAACTTTCTTCCTGCGACGACGGCTCTGATGTTTTGTTCTTAGTGTTTGTTTGTGGCTTGTTGAGGCTGGGTTCTGCTTTATCGTAAGTCTGTGAGCTTTTATGTTGTAGTAATATAATTTATTTGGTAAAAAAAACATGGTTATCAACTCGTTTAATGATTTTAAGTTTTTAATGATTTATTATGTTTATTTATAAGTTAAAAAATCTTATTCTAATTAATATCTAAAAGAAGTAATACAGTAAAACAATCGTTTGTGAAAATACAGACCAATTCCCCTCAACATCAGTCACATAAAGCACTCATCTTATTGCTTTATCGGTCACTTCCCAACTGTTAGGAATCAACCTGATTAAGCAACAAACAAGTAAAAATAGCAGAAGAAATTGAGAAATTGAACACACAAATTTAACGTGAAAAAACTCCTCTAAAGAGGATAAAAAATTACGGGTAAAGATAATTTTACTATAATGGCAAAAGAACGAAGAGTACAAAAGATGGAGATAAAAACTAAATCCCGAAAACCCGAAAATTAAAAACCTTCAAAACGTAAACACAAAATTCTCTAAATGTGTTATGAATTCTAATTTCTAATGGGTATATTTTTTAAGGTTGTAAAAGAGCCTATTTATAGGCTAAATTCATAGGTCAAATAATAATAAAATAATCTAGACTAATCAGAGTTTAATTGAAACAAATAAACAGAGTTTAACTAAAAGATTATTTCTTAAATTTGACTGAAAATAGGAGTCATATTTAATAAATCTCCACATTGACTCATATTTACACAACGCCATCTTTGCCAAAGCCCGCCACGAGCCTATCTTGAATCATGCAGAGAATTAACTGAGTCGAATCTGTGCTTAGAAATTGGAAGACTTATAGCCTTCGACTTGTACACTGCCAAATCAAAACTAACCTGGGTCTGATTTTCACGAACACAGTACCTTAACTTTTCAAAACCTGCATCCAAAAGAGAACCTCTCTTCAACGAAACAGTCATACATTTTTCCCTCCTATGACCAAGTTGCCTCCGCTCCAAACGAGTTGACTTCAACTCTGTAACGGACGAGGGATGTCCGATTTCACCGATCACTGTAGAACCTTCCAGAATATAAAGGCTGCCAGTTCTTTTACTTTTTAACAAAATGAGAGCTCTACGAGATACTTTAATGCCGCTTGACTCGATGTTGATTCTACATCCTTTCAAGTCTAAAATACTCAAGGAGATGAGATTCTTTCGTAAATCAGGTACATACCTGACATCTAAGAGTGTCCTAGTCGTCCTATCATGTATCCTAATTTTAACAGTACTAATACCAATTACCTTACTAGATGAATCATTTCTCATGCGCACAACTCCACCTTCAACCGAACTGTATGTGGAGAACCATTCTCTATTGGAACACATGTGGAAAGAACATTCCAAATCTAGGACCCACTCGGACGTGAGCTTGAAGTTATCACTCGTTGACACTAACAAGAAATCATCACCGCTTTCATTGGCCAAATTAGCACCAACTACATCTTCCTCGTTACTCTCAGCAGCTCTTTTATTTCGCAGTTTATAACAATCTACTTTGACGTGTCCTAACTTTTTACAATAGCGACACCTTTTGTCTCGTTTCTTTGATGCTATCAAAACGAAAGCTTGCCTATCTGCCTTGCTATCCAAATGAAGTTCATTGTCGAGTTTGTCTCTACTCAACAAATGACTCTTTACATCTTCGAACGAAAGTTTGTATTTGCCCTAAATCAGGGTCTCCCTAAAAGACTTATATGAAGGGGGTAAAAAGCACAATAATAGCATAGCTTGATCTTCATCATCAATATGAACCTCAACGTTCTTTAAATCATTTAAAAGAGTAATGAATTGACTGATGTGATCTTTAAGAAGCTCACATTCGTTCATGCGAAACGTAAATAGACGTTGTTTCAACACTAAACGGTTAGCTAAAGACTTAGTCACATAAAAAGTTTCTAACCTTTTCCACAAGGCAGATGAGGTCTTCTCCATCAAATACCTCCTGCAATACTGTATTCGTGAGGCACAACTGGATTGCAGACAAAGCCTTTTCATCAAGATCTTCCCATTCTGATTTATTTAGATTCTCAGGATTTTTCCCAGTAACAACCTTTTTCAAACCTAATTGTACTAGAATTGCCATCATCTGAACTTGCCACAGATTGAAATTTGTCTCATCATCGAACTTCTCAATTTCAAACCTTGTTGCTTCCATATCTGAATAGGCTAATCTATAAAAATTGAACTAGCTCTGATACCACTTGTTAGGAATCGACCCAATTAAGCAACGAACAAGTAAAAATAGCAAAAAAAATTGAGAAATTGAACACACAAATTTAACGTGAAAAAGCTCCTCCAAAGAGGATAAAAAACCATGGACAAAGATAATTTTACTATAATGGCAAAAGAACGAAGAGTACAAAAAATAGAGATAAAAATTAAACCCCAAAAACAAAAAAACCTCAAAACGTAAACGCAAAATTCTCTAAATGTGTTATGAGTTCTAATCTCTAATGGGTGTATTTTCTAAGGTTGTAAAAGAGCCTATTTATAGGCTAAATTCATAGGTCAAATAATAATAAAATAATCTAGACTAATCAGAGTTTAATTAAAACAAATAATCAGAGTTTAACTAGAAGATTATTTCTTAAATTTGACTGAAAATAAGAGTCATATTTAGCACCAATAAGCATTAGCAGTCTCCATGGAAACCCAATCTCAATTTGGTTGCTTCTTCCCTAATTAAACAAAGAGCAGTGATGACAAATATGAAGATGAAACGAAATTAGGATGCTAATTAATTAAAACTTTAGAAATGGAGATTATTTACCGGTCAAGAAATTGATTCATGTATCTCCAAATGTACAATGCACTGATAGTGAAAATGGCTACCCATGAAACGAAGTTGTATTCATAACCTTCTTGTAATAGATGTTGCTGTTGAGCTTGCACGAAGTGATCCACTTATCTTCTTTCTCTTCCATAAAGCTATGCAACAACAAATAAAAAGGGCTATAGAAAGCTTTTAAAGCTTAAATTTTCAGTCTTTATAATTTAATCCTTAGTTTTACTAATCATTAAATCATCACTTTATCATTTCTTACTTTACTAACATACTATTTTCTCTTCACTTTCTTATCCTTTCTTTCACTTTCTCCTTTAGATTGATTTCTATGGTAGAAAATGATCTAATAACACTAACATATGAAATTAAGCTATAGTTTTAAAGTAGAACTCAAGGAAAATTCATGGAAAATTACTTTTCTTTTCTTTTCTTTCCTCCCTTTCCTTCTCCTTGCTGCTGTCCCATGCTAAAATAATATAAAAAAATTCTACAATTTTCTTTTCTTTCAATTTCATCCTTATTTTCCACCCACCAATCAAATTTCAACAAATTTCATCCTTAATTACCTTATTTCCTCTAAACTTTACACCTCACTAGCTAATCTCATTATTATGTCTAAAGATATCAATTAAAATAGTAACATTGCATTTAGGTCCTTTTCTCATAATATACTTTCCACTACCATTCAATTTAGCCCATACTTAGGTTTTCCAACTCCACACATCAATACATATCCATGTAACATTTAGTAAAACATTTATTCAATTTCAACTCCTCTAAAAAATGGTGAATTTTCACTTTTAATCCTTCAACTTTTATAATTTTTTAATTTAGTCCTTACTAAATTTTCACTATTGATACTTCCTCTCCAAATACTTATTCCACTTTTAAAATACTTAATCCTTTCTGGAATACTAAAAGTTTGGGTATTACACCATCATAAAACCATTTAGTCTCAAAATAGCTCGTCATGCATCATGAAAGAATGCATATCCGATAAAATTATATTTCTTCCCTGATCTACTCTTTCTCGACAGTATGAAAACGTCAACCACTCTTCCATGGTATTGGAACAGTTTCCATAACCATATCCAATGCATCCTAGCCGAAAGGTTATTGACGAACACGGTCACTATACCACGAACACAATACATGGTTGAGATCATTGGCACTACTGAATTTTTTGCAGGTGAAACGCGAGAGAAACCATACGATAGAGGCATGTCAGTGACCACGGTGAAAGTCCAGAGGATGATTCAGTCACAGTGGCTGCAGGTGGTGAGAGAATCGAAGGAAAGCAATGGTGATGTTGGTCGGCAGCTGCAGCACGCACGGCGCTAGTGAGTGGTGGTGGCTACAGGTTTCAAGTTGAATGCTTTAAGTTCATGTTAGATTAATTGCTTAATGAATTATCTCGCTTGATAATACCTATAAAATTGCAAAGATTTATAAAATATGTGGCCCTTTTATCTAGTATAACTATTTTTCTTGTTGTTTTGTTGTACATTCAATTTAATTTGTGTTAGGAATTGAATTTTCATCACTGAATTTTATGGAATTGAATTTTTTGTGTGCATATCACAGGTATCTTTTTCTGCTTTTTAATAGTTATAGGTACCTAAATTCTTATGTTGTTTATTTGCATCTTCGTACCTAAGTTTTTTATCCAATCCTTACTCCTTAATTTTCCTTTTGGAGTAATTGGTTGCTATGTTACAGTATGTTCTCATGGATTGAACTTCTTTAATTTATTGTAGCTTCCTAAGATTGAGGTTGATGGTGGGAGCATTGCATGTGACAACTTCTTGTGGGAAACAGATGAGAAACAAGGTTTTTTTTTTATCTAGCTTAAGTCAACCAATATATATACTAGTTACTCGCATGGGAATGTTTTAAGGTGCTGACTATTGATTACATGTGAAAAGAAAAAAACTATAGATTACGTATTGTGAATTTGCCATTGTGTTTAGTAATTTTATTTCGTGTCCTATTAACAGGAAACATTCGGGTATTTATACATACTACTGTTCACGATATGACCTTACGGTTCATGACTTGACCCCACTACTTTTAGGACTGACGTTCTAAGTGAACTTCAGGCATGCTGGACATGTGTTTCACTCTAGGTAGCCTGCCAAATCACGCGGTCTCCCTTCTGCAAGCTTCCTGGATACATGCGAACTGAGACAGCAACCTCCCCTTGGTTCGTGCGAACTATCCTTGCAAGCTAGACCTGCGAATAGAGGTGTGCATGGGCCGGGCCGGGCCGGGCCAGGTTCGGGCCGAGCCCATAAAAAAATTTTGGCCCGTTTTCAAGGCCCAGGCCCGGCCTAAAATATGGGCCTAGAATTTTGTCCAAGCCCGGCCCGAGAAAAAAATGATAGGCCCGAGCCCGGCCCGGCCATATTAAATTTTTTTTACTTTTTTTATTAAATAAAAACTTTAAAATATAATAAATCAAATGCATTTAAAACATAAAAAAATATTAAAAAATGGGACTAAAATAATTCTTAAAATAATATATAAATTAAAAATATAATAAAAATAATTATATTAAAATTAAAAATTGAAATAAATTAGAACTAAATTATATTAATAACAAAAATTTTACAATATCAAAATAACATTAAAAACAATAAAAAAACCTAAAGTAAAAAAACTAAAGTTACTTAAAATTTAAAATAAAAAAATTTTAAAAAATTAATATTAAAATCGGGTTGGTAGAAAGCAGTGCCCAGGCCAAAAATCTTGCCCGAGGCCCTGCCCGTTTTCTAAACGGGCCTCTTTTTTTGCCCAAGCCCATTTTTCGGGCCTATATTTTTACCCAAACCCTCCTATTTTTCGGGTGGGCCTTTGGGCCGGGCCAGGCCGCCCGGCCCATGCACACCTCTACCTGCGAACTCCCCTTGTTGTCCCCTTACGGTTCGCCTCTTACTCAATTGTCTGGTGGGACCTATCTGGATAGCAGGTATACGACCCGGATCCTACTTGAGATTTAGATTAGTGATCACCGATGTATAACACATGATATATTTTATTATGAGAAAGCGGCCTGATCTTTTCTATCTTCTTTATGTGGGATTGGATCGAATCAAATGAAGATCTTCAACCACAGTATAAAAGAAAATCGAAACCAACATCTTCAGTTCATCAATAGAATCCAAAATTTTCCCAGTATCTTTATATATCATAACCAGAAAGAACGCTTCCAACTCATTCAAGAAATTCTCTATATTGTCTAAGATATTGGATTTTGGCTTGTTAAAATGTTGAAGCACTTCTCAATGTCTATGTTTCTTCCATTGATTGCCATTCTCATCTTTGATCGTGTGAATGATATTCCTAATTCTTCGTTTGTTGGCAGTGAGATGAAAGTATATGGTGTTCCTCTTACCATTCATAATCCAATCCAATTTGTAATGACAATTCATGCAAAAAGTATATTAATTAAAAACTTATGTTAAAATCAGATGAAGCTTTGACAGAGTAAAATTGAAGTTCAAATCTCATAAAATATATTTTCTTTCGTCTTGAGGCTTTTCATCTACTGCCTTTAACCCTTCTGCATTGTGGCCATTGGCACGGCCAGCTGCATGGGTTAACTTGTGATATTAGTTTAGTCAAAGTTTTATGTATTGTATATATATCAATTTTTTAATAACTCGTGATGTCAACTCAATCAAATAATTTAAATATAATATAGTATACTATAATATATATATATATATATCAATTTTTTGTATAGAAAAAATCAAACATCACACAAAAAAAAGTTGCGAATATTACAATTTCTTTTATACGTTGAATGTCGCCTCTTAAGAATGATTATATGAACCAGCTAGATTAAATATCGAATTCTATATATATAAAAATCAATTTTGTTTCTTCATTTTCTTCTTGTTCTCCTTTTCACCAACTTTGCCCACCACACTCCCAAAAAAAGGCTTAATTCGATCCCAGTTCTTTGCCACCAGCATAGGAAATGTTGTACCCATCATAACACCTGCAATAATGCAACACCAACAACCATACAAAAATTCTAACATTTTGAATTCATTAACAATATATATTTATATACTTCAATCAATCATGTTTAAGATCAAAATCATTTTGAATTTAAACCAATTTAAGTTGGAATCAAATCAGGTTGGGCGTATATTTACCTCTACAAAGCGTTGGCAGATCAAAGAAGGTTCCGGCATAGGAGAAAAGCAAAAGAAAGGCAACCGTTTGTGGAAATACAGACCAACAATTCCGCTCAACATCAGTCACATAAAGTACCCATCTTATCACTTTATCAGTCGCTTCCCAACAAGCATTTGCAGTTTCCATGGCAACCTGTTCTCGCAGTTTTTCCAATCTCAATTTGGTTGCTTCTTCCCTAATTAAATCAAAGTAGTGATGATGAAGAGGAGGATGAAACAAAATTGGGATTTAATTAATTGAAACTTTAGAAATAATGGAGATTTCTTACCGATCAAGAAACCGGTTCACATATCTCCAAATGAACAATGCAGTGATAGCAAAAATGGCTACCCATGAAACAATAGTGAGGAAGTTGTATTCGTAAACTTGTTGTAATAGCCATGTTGCAGCTGAGCTTGCAAAAAGTGATCCACTTATCTTCTTTCTCTTCCATAAAGCTATGTCGTTTACAAGCTCTGCAACAACAACAACAACAACAAACAAAAGGTCGTAGAAAGCTTTCAAAGGTCAAATTTGATTTTGGTCCTTTTATTAAGCTAACATTTGAAATTTAATTCTAACAATAACTTAACATAATTTAATCCTCTATTTTTTGGTCGACAACCATGTTTGTGGTGTGTGAACTGATAGTGATTTGCTCCTCCTAATACAAATACCAAAATCAGAACCAAAAGGAGTATATCAGGAACTGACCTGCAGTCTCGGAATCAACAATTTTCTCAAATGAAGCTTTGGATCGAATCAAATCAAAAAAAAGGCCACCAGTATTTTTAGCACCCGAATGAAGATCTTCAACCACAATAGAAAAGAAAATCATAACTAACATCTTCAATTCATCCATTGAATCCAGAATTTTCCTAGTATCTTCATATATCATAACCGGAAAAAATACATCCAACATCGTCCGAATCGAATTATCCACTTCAATCAGCTCTTTGGCAAACTTATACTTCTTGGCATAGCTCCATGAACTCACCCTATTTGATTTATCAACTATTTCCTTAGCTCGAGTCAAAAGATTCAACAGCCTCTCGATCTCATGCGAATCAGTGGACCGACTTATCTCCATCACCCTCGGCGTAACCCAATTCACCGTGTCGTTGAGATGATCGAGGAGTGGCTTGAATCTTTTTTCTGTCCTCTTTGCTCTCTTTATGGAATCTAGTAATAAGTTTATTATGTTTGATAGAGCAACTCCTGGGACAACGTTCATCAGTTGAGGAAACATCATGAACTAGTTTTGTTTTTGTTTTTTTTTTTTTTTAAATTTACGTGAACGTAAAAGGTGTACAATATATATATATTCATGAACTCCATTTTATGAACTTTGTTTCTTGGAATCTGCTTTGTTCATCACTAGAAACTGATGATTTTATGTATAATTTGACCGGGTTCTGATAAAATTATTTCATTTTGTATCTGCTAAGAAACCTTCTCCTTTATATTTAATTCCAACTTTCAGATAGTTTAGCTTCAACAAATCGTATGAAAATGGCAGAAAGCAACCTCTGTATATATATATTGTAGCAATATATGTGAACAAAATGATTAGTCAACTAAGCATGAGTCATCCTCCTCTTATATTAAAATTTTCTGAAACTAATGAAACTTTTCCTGGTTTGATGTTTTGGTTTATTTGTATTCTTAGAAACTTTGGTTTCCTTCGCTTCGGTTTATTTTTCTGAATTAATTAATATATAATTTTGTTAACAAGGCTTGTATGGAATATGGTTTCTGTTTGAAACACTTGCTTTATTAAGAAAAACTAATAAATATTTTTTTTTATTTAATTGGAATTTGGACTGACTTGATAATAAACTATTGCACGTTGATATTGAAGGTAGTAAAATCATTTAATTAATTTAAAGTTCGAAAGTGGATTGAGTTTTAGTTCAATTATTATTGGTATTGTTGTCAGTGTAAAGAATACGTGAATTCGAGTGTGCTGAACTATATTATCCTCCTATTTAAGAGTTTAGAGAAAGATTATGAATTGTATTAAAAAAACAGATATAATAAAAACCCTTAACGAGATAACATTATTTCAAATTTTCTATAAAATTAAAAAAAAATCATCACTTGTGTATTAAATAATAATGTATATAAATAAAGAAGATTATATGCAGAAAGAGCCAAAGTAATTAATATAAAATTTCAAGTCAAACTCCTAACTAACAACAACTTGAAATTAAATGACCATTAATATAATTTATGTTTTTTTTTGGGTATACTATTATAGCAATTATCAAAGCTGTAACAATATCAGCAAACTTTTAAAAAAACTATATATATATATATATATATATATTTTTTTTTCGTACATCAAAAACTATATTAAATCTTATTAAAATGATAAAAATTAAATTATGACAGTGCATGATGTGGGCAGTGGCAGGATGTAGTGTAGACGCATGGTCCTCATTCTAAAATTTTAATTTACATTTTGTATAATTTATATCTTTATAAATTAGTAATAGTAAAATTATATTTTAGTTCCCTCAAAATGATAAAAAATTTAATTTAACCCTTTAAAAATTATAAAGATATAGGTTATTAAAGTGATAAAATTATTTTATTATTATCATAAAAATATATAATTTAGTTCTGCCCGAAAAAAAATTCAGGCTCCGTCAATAAATGTGGGTAAAAAAGCTATGCCTAAAAGCAAATGAGATTTTGGTTGAAATGATGAAATCTATAATGTCTTAGATTTAAATTTGTAGATAATTTTTAAGTTTAAATTGAGGGAGAATGTTTAAAATTATACATGAACTTTGATACAATATGTAATTAGACCTATTCATGAGCCAGACTACCCACCCAAAATTTGGGGGGATTTGGACAAAAAATTAGGCCCAAAAAATGGGCTTAGGCAAAAAAATTAAACTTGTTTAAAATATGGGCCAAGCTCGAGCTTGAACATTTAAGGCTCGAGCCCAACCTAACCTGACTCACCCGTTTTTAAGTTTATAATACTTTATATTATGTTATTTTTATATATTATGTAATTTGTAACACATTAAAAAAATAAACATATACTAAAGATATAATACTATTCTAATGTAAATATTAAAATAATGTTAAGCTGACTATATAACAATTTTCAATTAATAAAAAAATAAAATTATGTATATTAAAATAAAATAAATCTTTTTAAAAAATATTTAAAATATAATATGAGCGGGCCTAAAATGACTTGGGTTAGTTTTTTGCAAATATGGGTGAGTTTGCGCAAAATTTTAAGTCCATATTTTGGGTCGGGCTGGGCTAAATAAGCATACAGTATATTAATATCATGTTTAGATCCTGCCCATGAGCACCTCTGTATGAAATGCTATACATAAAATTTGATTTCATGCAATTTTATATATTAAATGTTAACTTAATTCAATTTTCACAAATCACCAACATAATTATCAATATAACATCATTTTTACATTAATCTACCACATACGCAAATAATAATATTTATTCAATATAAAAATAAGTTACGTATTTATTTCTTTAAATGTGTACAATAAAATCAAAATCAAATTTCTATACATACATTTGAATAGCAATTAAAGTTTCACTAATATAATTGCATCAAAGTTTTGATATTTATCCTTTAAATTGATTTTTATAAATTTTATATAAAATATAAAAAAGATAAAAACACTTTTATAATAATAATAATAATAATTGTGACTATTGAGAGGGGTATCCATGGACCTCAAAAAGATTCATTTTCATGGACCTTAAAACGAACATGAAGATCACATTAACCATGGAAAAATATACCAAATGACTTTTTTTTCGTGAGTTACTATAATGACTCTACAATGCTTAGAACAAGTTTTCAATTAAAATTATGTGAGAGAATATTACTAGTGAGACTTAATTAAAGAAGTTTTTTTCAGCTTTTCATGTTTCAAATATGCCATTAAAGAACTAGGTATTAAATAAATAAATAACTATTAGATTTGTTTCATTCCCTAAAACGAATGTAGTATATAAAAATGTAATCTTTAACGTAGATATAATAAGTGATTATATAATAATCGTAAAAGGAATAATCATATTAATTTTTCTCATCACTAAAAAAAAAGAAGAAAGATTGCACACATCAGTCGAACAAGTTAATTATGGTTATAAACTTTCTGATGAACCCAATTTCTCTATTTTAATTTAGCATAATTTAGTTTTTTTTATTTTTATAATATTATTTGTATATTTAAATTGATAAAGTTATTTATTTTTACACAGTAATTATTAACAGTATTATCAATTTGAACCTACTTATAACATTATAAAAATAGAAGGATGAAGTTCTGCCAAAATAAGATAGAGGAATTGAATTTTGTATTTCAACATAATTGAAAAACTAAAAAAACGACAAAAAATAAATGAGACAGAGACACATGATGATATTTTAACTTTCCTTGTGAAATTTAAAAATTTCATCGTGAATTTATCAAATAATAATTCATATGTTTGTTATTTAGTCTATTTTTAATTTCTAGCATGATGGAATGCGATAAAAGCACGACATAGGTTAATATCAAAGCAATAATATAATTTTAGTTATTATTGATCCAACTAAATTAATACTTGATTAATCCATGATATTAATTCAATCAATGCTTTAATATATAATATAGTATAGAAATAGGTATTGATAACTCAATGTAAAATTTTTTAAGAAGAAAATCCTGTAAGTGTAGCTAAATAAGGGTTAGTTTAGCATTACTTTTAAAAAATATTTCTAAAAAGTACTTTTCTATAAGTGTTTAGTATTACTATAAAAAAGTACTTTTAAGAAATAAAATGTCTATTTTAGACATAGTATTATAAAATAACAAACATGCAGTTAGATAATGTTTAAATTAGTTAATATCATGATATTTTAGTAAGAATATAAAAATAATTTATTATAACTTGTTATAACTTGTTAATATTTTAATATATGAAATATAAATTTTAAATATTTTTAAACAATTAATATTAATTATTTATAAAATTTAATTAGAATATATAAACTATATTTTAAATATTTAAGTATAACCATTAAATATTTGAAATTAGATATTAACACATTTGTATTATTTTAAAAAATGCTTTTTATTTTAAAATTTAATTTGAATATATAATCCATATTAGATATTAACATAACATAGAAAATATAAACCTAACAAATTAAAATAGGCTTAAGGATGTAAAAAGGCCTCAAACTTTTTCAAAAAAAGTAATTAAGCTCCTCCTTTTTTTTTTCACTCAATTGAGTATTGAGACTTTCAAAATGCATCAAAAAGCCCTCAAACTTCTTCAAAAAAGTAATTAAGCCCCTGCTCTTTTTTTCTACTCAATTGGATACTTGAACTTTCAAAAAGCATAAAAAAGACTCTTAAAATTTTTCAAAAAAGCAATTAAGCCCCTGCTCTTATAAAAAATTAGAAAAAAAAATTATAATAAATAAAAAATTATTAAATTTTAATAAAAATATAAAAATTTATAATTTATTAAAAATTATAATTTTTTTATAAAAATTGTAAAATAAAAAAATTGTAAAATTTTATAAATATCATAAAAAATTAACAACCCCTAGTTTTTTTTAATTAAAGTCATCATGTGTCGCAACACAGTGTGATATGTGGCGAAAAATGATAAAAAAATAAAAATCAATAAAAGTAATAGAAAATTTATAAAATGCTTCTTTTGGTACGATTCTTTTTATAAAATGTTTTTACAAAATTTATATTTCTTTATATTTTGTATAATTTTCTTACGACTTTATAAAATTTTATAATTTTTTATATTTCTATATTTTTTATATTTTTTTACGATTTTTATAAAATTTTATTTTTTTACGTTTATATAAAATCTTCTAATTTTTAATAATTTTTAAATTTTTAAATTTTTATTAAAATTTAATAGTTTTTTCTAAAATTTAATAATTTTTTTCTATTCTTTAATAAAAGCAGGGGCTTAATTGCTTTTTTTGAAAAAAATTTAAAGGTCTTTTTGATGCATTTTGAAAGTTGGAGTAGCCAAATGCGTGCAAAAAAAAAAAGCAAGAATTTAATTGCTTTTTTTTAAGTTTGGGGATTTTTTACACCCTTAAACAAATTAAAATATTATATGTATTTGAATTAAAGTTTAAAAAAAGGGTAATATTTATATACCAAATATGAATATTAAAGATTTTACATTAACATTTACAAGTCCACTTCCACTGCTACTTCACAAATCAAAATCTATTCAAAGAAAATGCTATTACTTTTGTTGTATTTCAATCTATCCTACCTTTAATGCTCTCATTTCTACCCTCATTTTCATTCCATTCTCTTACATGAATGCATATATAACACTTTTTTACCACACATAAAACAAATTACCACATCTTTAAATAATCAAATGCCAATTCTCTCTTTTCATACTTCTTTTTCAAGCTTTTGCCTCTCACCTATGTTTTAAACCTGGAGAGATTCCTTGAATGCAGAGTAGTAAATTAACAGCTGTCATATTTTGAAGCTAGCAGATCCCCTTTTATCTATATATATGTCGTTGAATAGAAGAAGGGGAAGAATTTTGGGTTGGGAAGAAGAGCTGAAACAATGGGCAGAAAACCATGTTGTCTCAAAGAGGGAGTTAATAAAGGAGCATGGTCTTTCAAAGAAGATCAACTTTTAAGCAACTACATTAATCTCCATGGTGAAGGGCAATGGAGAACTCTCCCTCAAAAAGCCGGTATATATATAATAGCAAACACTTTTTTATTTCACTTCATAACCTATCTTCTTACTCTTGAATGTGCTCGTTTTTATGGCTGAAAAACCAGGTTTGAATCGATGTGGGAAGAGCTGTAGGCTACGATGGATGAATTACTTGAGACCTGGTATTAAGAAAGGTAACATTTCTCCTGATGAAGAAGACCTTATCATTAGACTTCATCGTCTTCTTGGTAACAGGTAACTTCTTTTTCATTCTTTTTTTTTTTTTTTTTTTTTTTACTCTAGTCTATTTCTGATTTAAGTCCCTCTATTATCTTGAAATTTAAGGCCCCTCCAGAAATGGTTTTTAATTTGTCTGCTCTAGAAATGGTAAAATTTTAAATTAATAGAGTGATAAAATTACATTTTAACACCTTCAAAAGTTTATAACTTAATATTTCCCCCTCAAAAAATTTTTTGAACGTCGCCTCTTATCATTATCAATTAACCATTAATTTACACTTTAAAGATAGCAATTAACAATGTGTTATCAATTTGGAGCTACTAATAACATTATAAAAATAGAGGCAGAGGTGAAGGTAAAAATTAATTTTCTTTGGGGAGGGGCACGGAATCAAGTTATAAATTTTGATAGGAGTGAAAATCAAGGGTGAAGCCCTAAAATTTTTTTAGGGGCGAATGAAATTTTAATTTTTAGTAGTCTATATATTTATAATTTTTGAAGGATTAAATCAAATTTTTATAATTTTAAGGGAGCCAAATTATAATTTAACCTTTACTAATTTAAAATTCTAAAAAAATTTAAAGGGTCTAAATAGTAATTTTCCATTTTAGGGGGGTCGGGGCCCCTGCCAGCCCCCTAGATTCGCCTTTAATTAAAATGTAATTTTACCATTGTATTAGCTAATATCCTAGATTCGCGTCTAATTAAAATGTAATTTTACCATTGTATTAGGTAATATCTTTATAATTTTTTAAAAGACTAAATTAAATTCTTATCGCTTTTGGGGACAAAGTGTAATTTTATTATTACTAATTTATAGTTTTATACATTGTAAAGGGTAAAAATGCAATTTTCTAATTTTTGGGGGTTAAGCCCTGCCTCTCCTCCCGCCGCCTGATGGAAGTATATCAAACTAAATTAGAGATTAAATCTTAAAATTTTCAACATAGTAGAGGCACTATAACTAAAATTAGACCTTTTAATTTCTTGAAAAAAAAAAAATTTATATATTGGAATTTTGCAGGTGGTCTTTGATAGCCGGTCGGCTTCCAGGACGAACAGACAACGAGATTAAGAACTATTGGAACACCATACTATCAAAAAAGTTGAATGCCGATGTTTCAAAGAAAACATCTGAAAGTGAAGACATGAAATCTATCGGAAAATATTTATCGGCCGGAATTATTACTCCGGTTGTACCAAAGGCCACTCGTTGCACTAAGATTTTCTTCTCATCTGACGAAGTTCAACACTTGAAGAACAACCAATGCCCTCCTTTGTCAACCCCGACGGATACCGACGATGGGTTAACGTTGGAATCTTCCAAGGATAACGATGTTCCCGACATGGATAACGCTTTGGATTACTTTGGTTTCTCACAAAATGGGATAGCGGACGTGTTTGAGAACAGTAACATGCTCGAAAGTGGTGAGCTTGCACCAATGTTTGAAACGAAGTTCAATAATGACTTATCATCTTTGCTGGAATTCGAAGATGATTGGACAAATTTTTTGTAGTCGATTAAACTATCCCTTACTCATTCTAAATGCTTACAATTTCTATTTTTGTGACGTCAAAAATTTAAATTTATTAAATTAGTCGCTCCACTATTAAATAATGACGGAAGTCTAATGGTACATTTTTATGTTAGTTACTAAGTAATAAACTAAGGTATCTTATATATATACAAGTAAAAGTATTATGGAGATCCTTGATTAAGAGTTGGATTATATTTGTCTCCCTTACTAAAAAAGACAAATTAAATCGTGTATATTAGATTAAAGAGTAAACTGATCTTTCTGTTAAAAATTTCATCCATTTCTACAGTTAAAAATTACCCTGTATGTCAGTATGAGGTACATGTGGCATGCGACGTGTAACTGTTTGGTTATTTTATTAGCCAAACTAGTTTATAATAGTAGAAACGGATGAATTTTTTGTGGACATGAGTCTAAAGAGGTCCTACACATTCTTAGAGATTGCCCTGCTGCTAGAAGCATTTGAGACAAAATCGTTCCAGATGGAACACTCTCAAGTTTTTACACCGAATCTCTTTTGGAATGGATAACAGGCAACTTTTAGATGCATCAGCTTTTTTCTTTGGTTGGGATTGATTGGCTGTGTCTTTTTGGGATCATCTCTTGCCTCTTGGTGTATTTGGAAAAACTGCAACTTGCTTACCTTTCAAAGTATTTCATGGAGCACTGACGAAGTTCTTAAAGTTTCTCTTAGCTGGGCAAGACAATATACCTCTTCTTTTAAGTCATCGACACATAGAATCCAAAGGTCTTTTGATAGTTCACCTATGGAAAAAAAATTTGGGTGTGCTTAAATATGGATGGTTCAATAAGACAGGATGAAGGATTTACTTAACAAGAAGCTTAGTGCGAGATCAAAAAGGTAGATGGATAACAGATACTTGCGAAATTGTACAGTGACAGAGGCTGAACTTTGAGGTATCTTGGATGGGTTAAAGCTTATTTTAGATAGAATATTTGAAAGAGTGTTAATTCAAACAAATAGTCTAGAAGTTTGCTACTACCATTCAGGAACGTGCCTTTAGAATCTGAAACTCAACACTCCTCAGGAGAATTCATCAGATTCTGAAAAAGATAAAGCAATGGAAAATTCAACATATCCACCGGGAGGAAAACACAATTGCAGGGAAGACTTGTCAAGATGATTCGTGATAGAAAGTCAGGTTTAAGATTGTTTGAGATCCTCCTTTGAATGTTAAGTTTTTTGAGTCTGTATCTTGTATTTTTCACCAAATTTTTTTTATTAAAATACCCTCTCATATATAAATTAAATTATATTTTATGAAGTCATTTTTATCTTTTTTATATAATAAATCAATAAAAATTTGGTCATAATAAGATTTGAACCCAAATCCCTATACATGGTAAACAATTAATTTTACTATTGTAACCAAATCATCAATCAACTTTTATATGAATTTTTAATAAATATATTTGTTACATATTTTTTACTTATATCGCGAGTGTATCATAAATCTAATAATAATAATAGTAATAATAATAAATTTTAAAAATTATTGTGTATAAAGAAAAATAATATAAAATTAATCCATAATATATTAATATTTTAGAAATTAATTTTTTAAATATGAATTCAAGCTAGTTAGGTAAGAATTTGCAGAATCTTTATCCAGAATCTAGCTAAGCTGAGTGGGCTAATTTTTAAAATTAATTAATAATAATAGCTGCTACAATTTTTACATGCTAGACATTTATGTTCCACCTCAACCTAAATAAAATAATAGAAATATGTTGCATGTACATTATATATTGGTTGACTTTTTGTGTGTTTTTGGTCTTCTTTGATCTGTCACATTAATTCACCAAATTAATGTAAAATAAAATAAAAATTTTGAAATTATTTAATAACAATAAATATTTAAAAAAATGACTTAATTTACTTTCTCATGGGGGGGGGGGGGGGAGAGACCTAATTCACTTAGGGCATGGTTTTTTCCCCTTATACAAAATATTGTTTTCTATGCAATCAAATTTAGTATTAATGTATTTTAAATGAAAATATTTAAATATCAATTTTAAAATATTAAAATCTTATGTGAACTGGTACGGATTTATATACACTAATATGAATTAATATTAATTGGAATGGATTGAAACATATCGATACAATTTATGCTGATCAAAATTTACACTAGAATGAAAAATATAATTTTTTTTTCAATTTACAACTGGAATAGAATGTTCCAACCAATATAAGTAATGTCGGTACAAATTTGATTTCCTTACTTAGTATTCTATATAATAGTTTCTAAATATATAAAAGATTATACCAACAAGTGTTTGAGTATTCCCAATGGAAAAAACATATTTGAAACTTGGAGATAACTTTGTTGGAGTGGCCGCAATGAACCTTGAACATAGATTGTAAAATCGGACATTATGAGTATTAATAAATATGTATATATAATATTTTAAAGATATAATTTGATATTTGAGTTTGACACTTTTTTTTATCTAATGTGATACATGTGTTATTTTTTGGTCTAACGTGATACTTCTATTTGACAAAAGTTATACATTTTGGTACTTGAAGATAACAATGTTAACTTTTTAGTGTTTAATTCGAGTTTCAAAGTTGATTTGATGAAATTCATAATTAGCTAATAATATTAGCAATTAACTTTCATAAATCTCATCCATCGATCGAGTTGTATTTGACAAAATAAATACTAAAAAGTTAACATCGCTACTTTTAAGTACCAAAATATATAACTTTTGTCAAATACAGGTACTTAACTGAATAAACTTGAATATTGCATAATATATTAAACCTATTTTAAAATTAATTTTTATATTATAACATGTCTAAATAAGAGTTTTGGATAAAGAAATTGAAATTTTCCTTGTATATGTGACATCCCCACGAATGTGAAAAGTGAATCCAGTCATCAATTGGGAGACAGCTTTAATGCTTCCAATAGAATTATAGAAAGCCTACAATTGTGGACAAAATTCAAAGGTCCAACACACAAAATAAATTATGCTTTAAATTTATGATTTTTTTAGTAGGCCCAAACTTTTTCTTATGATTTTTTTAGCTGGAAATTAGGGATCTCATTGTATTTTTAAAGGTAAAATCATGGTTTTAGCCTTTTAGGGTTTTCATTATTTCGAAATATGAATAGAGGTAATGTCAATTTTTTTGTGTTAGAAGTTGAAACAAGATTAAAAAAATTTAGCGAGTTCTTTTTTGACACAATGCCTAGAACTATTCATAATTCTTCCTCAACCCATAAATAGGAGGATAATGCACTTCAACGTACTCGAACTCACGTCCTCCTGCATTAGTAATAATGTTTATGCCAATCAAACTACGACTCAATCGATAATTTTAGTGATTTAAAAGCATAAATTTTATACAAACAACTTTCTCTATAACCACCATCCATTATAATTGTAGAACCGATTGTTTTTATAATTTTTAGGTTTAAATGATAAATTTGGCTATTAACGTTTTCATGTTCTGTCAAAATGGCCCTAACTGTATTTTTTGAACCTTTTTTGGCCATCAACCTTTATTTTTTTTTTCAATCTACTTTTTATAATAGATTTAATAAAAGTACCTTTAAAAAAGTTAACGGGGATGATGTGGAATTTCATATATAGAATATTTTTAATGAGATGTAATTTATTACTTAGATAACTCAATAAGATAATTACATGAGGAAAACAATAAAATAAATAAATAATACGTTAAATTAAAAAAATAACTCTTAATTTAAATAAAATAAAAGTAATTATCTAAAAAAATTAACTCAGTAGAAAAACTTCTCAGTAAACAAACGTATGAGAAATTAAACTTTTTGAAAAAAAAAAAGAAAAGAAAAATTAGAACTTTAAATTTATTCATTAAATCTGTTGGAAAAAGCATATTGAAAAAAAAAAGGGTTGATGGCCAAAAAAGACTAAAAAATACAATTAGGGCCATTTTGACAAAACATGCAAATATTAGTGGCCAAATCTATTATTAAGCCTAATTTTTACCAACTTTTCAACTATAACAATAACAATCCTAAGGTATGGATTATACTCTTTACAAAATAAGTTCTCTATTACAACCTTAGCCACTTACCTTAAATTTTAGTAAAATTAATTTTATTATTAAGTGAAATAAAAATAATAATTTTTACATTAGCTATTATTTCAATGAAATGTTTAAATTTTATATAAAAAATTATTAATCATATATCATTAAATGATAATAATCTTTAATAATTAGAATTACATTTATAGGTTTTATTAATGATGCTATTTAAATATCACTAATAAATATTAATAATATATTATAATTTAAAATTTAAAATTTAAAATAAAATTAAATATGATCTAATTCTCAAATGTTGTTAGAAGTGTCTCGAATGTTGTCATAAGTGTATAACAATCACCTCTCTAACTTTCAAAATTTTAATAGAGAAATGGATTATTATAAAGATGGTTCATCGTATCTAAAAAAAAATTAAATTCAACTATAAATCTTTGGAAAGTGCTAAAAGAAAATTATAACAATTTCAACTAAAGGAGGTAAAAACCATGGTTGCCACCCTTGAATCTGCCCCTAAATATAATATTTTTTATACTTTAACTTAATATAATTTGATGTCTTCAATTTTATAATATTATTGGTAGAAGGCAAGGGGGAATGGGTTTTCCAAGGAATGAACCTAAGATTAGATGTTAATGCAATACTTAAATCAATAAGTTCTGTGGTTGATGGTCATGTCAAATACATTTTTAGGGAGGCAAACGCACTTGTCAATTGAATGGTGAGACTATCTATCAACAATGAATCATAGTTACAAATCTTCAACAAAGCTCCTATATTAGTGGAGAATGCAGTGTTAGGAGACATGTTTGGTGTAACCAATGACCCTAATTGTGCTATGTGATTTTTGTTAGCTTTAGGATAGTATTTTTTTTTAACTCTAAATTAGACCTGATTATGGGTTGGATCGTGAAGATTCGCTCGAAAAATAGAAAGATTTAAGTAAAAATATAGGCTTAAAAAATGGGTTTAGGTAAAAAAAATTAGGCCTATTTTTTACATAGGTTGGGTAAGCTTTTTTAACCCAACCCAAATTTGCATGAAAAAAATCCTGCTACTTTTTGTTACTGGTTTGGTATTGTTTCGCTATTATATTGTTATTGTCTTATTATTATTATTTGGATATTGTATAACTCTTATTTTATTTTTAATTTTGTTACTATTTTAGCAATATTTGCTTGCTAAGTTATATTTATTTTAGTGTTATTTAAGTTTAAATAATATTTTTAAATTTATTTTCAATTTATTGAGAAACATTTATTTTAATGTTTTTAGTATATTTTATGTATTATATTTTTAAAATTTATTTTTATATAAAAATAATAATATAAAGAAATTAATACAAGCGGGCCAAGTCGAGTTTGGGTTTTAACATTTTTATGCAAACCGGATTTGGGTAAAATTTTAAGCCCATTTTTCAAGTCAGGCCTTGGTATAAAAAATAGGTCTAAAATTTTATTGAGATATAACTTGACTCTAAACTCTACCCCAAATGAAATCAATGCAAGTCGTTCACCATTGTTGTCACTTGTCAGAAGTCCAAACTTTTTAACTATTATTTGGTAACATGGCTAGAGTGACATGGAAATTTAGTAAAAATTATTTAATTAATAATACATAAAATAAAACTATGGATTTAAACCTATATAAGAACATTACAAAAATTGACATCTCAAATTTCATTAATAAAACCATTTTTGAAAAAAATCATTAGCTTGATCTATTTGATGCATTATTTATGTTTAGGCTATCGAACCGACATTATCCATCTACTCGATCTCTGAGTGGATGCAATATTCAATGAGACCACCTAAATCGTAATTAATAGGTAAACTTTATTGTTGGTTCTATAATTTTTCTTTCCATTATTGTTCATCCAGGAGTAATCCAGTTCTTAATCTTATATAATTAATTCACAATTTTAGCTACTGTAGTCTTGGCATTGGTCCCCTACATATCACCATTACAAATCCCTTTACTCTATGAACTATAAATACAAGGACGTGTGAAGTTAGCTCTCGTTTCACATTATAAAAATCGCACTTTTTCAGTTTTGGTCCTTCTTTATATCTAGATTTGAGATTTAATCCATATATTTTAATTTCTAACTGAATTTGATTCTTATATTTTTACAATCTTAGTTAGTTCAAATAATTAATATTGTTAACTATTAGGAGAAAAAAAATCTATTCCGACATTATGAGATAAAATAATTGTTTTAAAAAATTCTACAATGATACTAATCATTTATACTAATTAATGAGGTTATAATAATAAAGGGAGCAAATTAGATCAAATTAAAAGTATACAAATTAAATCATAAATTTAAGTATAATAGAGTGATCAATACGACGATATGACTTAAGACCATCTATATACCTAATACAATTGTTTCTTTTATATGTATATATATAGTAATTGAATGTATAATAGAAAATTAAAAATTCAACAATTTTTAATATTTTTTTTACAGATTTATATATATTACATGTTTGAATATTAAATCCATTATGAAAGAACAAAGACAATAATTGCAAGCAGAAGCAATGCTTAATAATAATGCCAAATACTAAGGCACTAATGACGAATAAAGCAGAAAAACAATCAGCACTCAAAATGATTATGCAATTCAGTTTTATGATATCTCTATGGTCGTCGACACTTTGCTTAAAAAGATAATTTATTATCTTAACACCTCATACAATAAGTGATTACAAGAATTGGCACTTACTAGATTAGTGTAACATCCCGATTTTGGACTTAGTCGGAACAGTGGTTTCAGGACCACAAATTCAATGAGGAAAATTTCATTTTTATTGTATTTTTATGGTCCAGGACTTCACGGAATGATTTCGTGAAAATTTCGTTCGAAAATTTCGACGTTTGGGCACTCAATTTAGAAAAAAGGACTAACTTGTAAAAAGTGCAAAATTTGAGTTTTATATGTTAGAGGTGTCTAATTGTCATGAAATTTTAAATGGGAGGTCCTTAAATGATAATTAAACCCTTGTATAACTTTTTGGACAAAAATGGCCTTAGTTGGGTAAAATTTGAAAGAATAGTAAAAATGACATTTTGGTCATTTAAGGGTAAAATGAATTAAAAGACAAATTTAAACCCCAAATATGCCCCTTTCTTCTTGCTACAGCAGAATGTACCAAGAGCAGCCATGTTTAGGGTTTTTCCAAGCTTCCAAGCTTAATAGTAAGTGATTCTGAGCTCCGTTTTTAATGTTCTATGTATTTTTGAAATCCCGGTAACATGATCTGCTCATTTTTACCATTATTTTGAGCTAGGATTTATGTTTAAAAATTTACCCATGAATGATATGCATGTATTTTGATGTTTAATGGTAGAATATGAAGCTTGAAATTGTGTTAAACAACTTTTGCTAAGCGATTTTACGTGAAAACGAGTAAAACGACATAATCGGTAAAAATACCTAATGTTCATAAGTACATGTTAAAGTGAGAATTTTATGTTGCCATAGAAGGGAAAAATGATCAGTATGTCATAAAGCATAAGAAAATAGGAAGAAGTTTAATTTTCGAACCTTGGGGAAAAAGTGCAAATATGCAAAAGTTTAGGGGTCAAAATGAAAATTTGTAAAAAATGATTTTTAGACCCATATGAATAGTGTGACTAATTAGTAGGCTAAATGTGATATTATAGATCAAGGAAATCGATATTTGGGCTTAAATCGGGAAAATACAAGGTTATGGACTAGAATGGTAAATTGCCATTTCTAGATCCGAGGTAAGTTCGCGTGATTTAATAAGCCTATTATTCATGATATTATTGATATACATGAAATATAATTTGCTATAATTGTATTGAATTTGATTTTAATAGAAATTTGATGGGATATAATATTTAAAAGAAATTGGTGATTACCAAGAATATGAGATCTTGCATATGTTGCAATAAAGGTTGTCCCTAAAGGATAATCTTTTGATCTCATTATGAAAAGGAAATGTACGTATGTGTGTACAATGTGAAAAGTGGTAGCTTCGGATACCTGATCAGTGAAAAGTGGTAGCTTCGGCTACCTGATCAGTGAAAAGTTGTAACACCCCCTAACCCTAAACCGTCGTCAGAACAGGGTTACGAGGTATTACCGGACATATCAGACAACTTACGAATAATTCACAATTATTATAACATTCATAGTATAATTTAAGAATTAAGTCCCTATATTGGACTCTCGAAGCCCAACACATGTATTAAAAATAGAACGGAACGAGACTTGTTTGAATATTCCGAAAAAAAAATTTTCAAAAATTTCGACAGTATTTCCTCTTATTTTTACATAAAACCCCCTGCAAATTCAAACCAGAAACCAACTAATCCAAACCAATGACATGATCAAAAACAATTTAAACCTAAATACACATAAATCATAACCAATTCATTAACATAATCATTTAATAACTAAACATTAATGATATTAATCAAAATTAACTAATAACTTCATTCATTTTTCATTCCAAATTAATACCAAATTATATAATATAATCTTTACCATTTTATCAAACTAGTAACAAAATATGGTATACCATTGTTACAACCAACATTATAAGCATATCTATATAACCTATACAACACCTAGTACATGCCACTTTCAATTAAGAGAGAAAACGTCACCAAAAATTTGCTGGAGTCGAGATCGTTTAGATGATGTACCGGGACACTAGAATCTTATTAACCTGCGCACGGAAACAACCGCACGCTGAGTATTTCATACTCAGTGGTATTACCATAATTCAAATTATAATAGCAATAAAGAATTATAATTGCCAAACATGTAATTATTTAATTTCTCAACTATCAATTCATTCTTAAACTTTCATTAATTAATAATAACAATACAATTTTTTTTTAACTATTCTTCAATTTCTATCACATAATTATCTTTATACAATTTTTAATGATTTTTCAAAGTTAGAACAAGGGAACCCGAATTCATTCTGACCTTGTCTCACAAAACTTATAATATCTCATAATTTACAATTCCATTGCTTACACCGTTTCTTCTATGAGAAGCTAGACTCAATAAGCTTTAATTCCATATTTTTTTTCATTCTCTGTTTCAATTTCTACAATTTTTTTTGTGAATTTTCAAAGTCAGAACACTACTATTGCCCAAAACTGTTTTGGTGTAAAATGTTAATAACCAATTTACAACCCCAATTCACACTTTATTTCTATTCAAACTCAAATTTACCTATTAAAATTTCAACATATTTTCTTAATTTCAAATTTTACTCAATTTAGTCCCTAAAATAGTTTACTTTACATTCCAATCTCTATTCTAACTTAATTTCATTCAATTAAACCCCTATTTCATCATTTTGTTCAACATGAACTTTGTTTAAAAACCTAAAAACTTCTAGACTACCAACTTAATTCTATCAAAACCTTGTTTTAATGCTTTTAAAACATCAAAATTAAGAGAAAAGGACTTGATTGAGCTTACCAATTAAACTCCAAGCTTCAAAAATCCTATTTCCCCTTTGCTCTACTTTTTTTTTTCTTCCTTCCTTCCCTGTTCGAATGCTTTCTGTTCTCTTTTCACTATTCTTTTGTTTCTTTTCTTTATTCTATTTCTTTTATATGTTTTAGTTACTAATAATATATTATAATAATTTATTTATTTTTATTTTACTTTTCACCACCCACTTGTCAACATCTTACTTTATTATCATATAAAAATCCTAGATTTTTACTCTACTTTGCCGCCTCATCTTCCCATATAGGCCTAATTGCCTATTTGGTTCTTATTATTTCCTATTAATCTATAATTAGGCTTTTATCCCTTATTTAATTTAGTCTTTTTTTAC
Source organism: Gossypium anomalum (assembly GCA_025698475.1). Classification (NCBI taxonomy): domain Eukaryota; kingdom Viridiplantae; phylum Streptophyta; class Magnoliopsida; order Malvales; family Malvaceae; genus Gossypium; species Gossypium anomalum. Next base: position 1,751,536 of record CM046957.1, on the reverse strand, counting down.
TAATTACTCTAAATTAAGCTAAATTCACCTAATTTAAACTTAATTTAACACATCGCTAAACTCATAAATATTTCTAACAATTATTTTCGAACTCAATTTACTAAGACGGAGGCCCGTTAATGAACTTTTCCGATGCTCGTGAATTTTGGGTCATTACAAAAGTAGTAGCTTCGGTTACCTGATCAGTGAAAAGTGGTAGCTCCAACTACCTGATCAGTGAATAGTGGTAGCTTCGGCTATCGAATGTGAAAAGGGTTAGCTTCGGCTATCGAATGTGAAAAGGGATACCTTTGGCTATCAAATATGAAAAGGGATAGCTTCAGCTATCGAATTTGAAAAGGAAATGTATACTTTGTGTATACCATTTGAAAAGGAAAGGTATACTTTGTGTATACCATATGAAAAGGAAAGGTATACTTTGTGTGTATCACTCGGAAAGAAACGTACACCTCGATTGTACAACTGAAAAAGGAAAGGTCCATCGGAAATTCAACGGGTATTATAATGAATAATGCGATGAAAGTCCCAAGAGGGGCGTGGTGATAAAGGTAAAGTTAATTGAGATGCTATGGATACGTACAGGTACGTACATTATACTCATAAGTGATGCCTTATTGAAATGTGATAAATGATGACTAAGTGAATTCATGCATATATATGTGTGTACATGATGAACAAGTAAAAAGATTTGAAAGATGAATCATACTCATGCTTATGATTATGAATTGTGTTTCAATATCATGTTAGCCTATATTGTGTAATTGAATATGAGATTTATGAAATAATGAGTCCATGATCAATGTGACAATGGAATTATTATAGCTATTGTGATTTTTGCACTGAAATAGTGTTGAACAGCAGCAGTAGCCCGACTTTGAAAAATCATCATAAATGATGGAAGTCGAATTAGAGGCTTAATAATATATAAAATTAAATATTAATGAGTCTAGTTTCACATAAAGGAAATGTGTACGTAAAATAATTTTTTATTATGAGATATTTGAATTCTTGTGAGACAGAGTCAGAATGAATTCGAAATCTCCTGTTCTGACTTAGGAAAATCACTTGAAATTGTACAAAAATAATTATGAGTTATAAATCATGTGAATAAAATTCTTAATGAGTCTAATTTCATGAGAAAGAGACATGAACATTATCCGAGTCTCGTACTATGAGATAAATAAATTTTAGTGAAGAAAGGTCGAAGCTGTCAAATAGCGAAATAGGGGAGACTTTGATTAATAAAATGTACTTATTGGCTGAACCAAAAATTCTAAAAATTTTATGGTAGAAATATATATGAGCCTAGTTTCTGGAAAAATTTACGGATCTTAATTTGGAGTTCCATAACTCCAAATATAAATGATTTAGTGACTGTGACTCAAGAAAACAGCTTAACCAGAACATGTGTAAATGTACAATTGGGATAGTTTTACTATGGAAAACATGTTAGTAAATTGCTTAATATTTTCATGCGAGCTTACTAAGTGTAAAGCTTACCCCTCCTTTCCATTTCTCATAGTGTTGTCAGGTTAGCTCAGGGTTGGAGATCGTCGGAGGCAGCATCACACTATCAAGCCAGCACCTTGAGAGTATAAACACATATGCTAGAATTATCAAGTGAGTGGCATGTATAGTGATCTAGTTTTATAACATGTGTTATTATAATTTGGCCAAATATATTGGTCTTTAGTGAGCTAATGATTCTGACTTATAAATCTTACTATTCATGTTATGTCTAATATTGGTGATGTGAATATGCTTGTGTGCCATGCATGGTTGGTAAAATAATGTTATGTGTTGTTGTGAGAATGTCGTGCTTGTATCTTGATTGTGGATATATAATTACTCAAATATGCCATGTTAATTGCTATGAAAATATATAAGTGTATATAGGTAATTAAGGGTGACAATTGGCTTGGAAAATAGCCTTGAAATTGTCCACACGGATAGATACACAGACGTGTGACTCTCCGAAGCAAGAAAATTAGTTAAGTTGCCCATAGATTTTCAAAGTTCTGGGTTTAGTCCCGAATCACCCTAATGTATGTTATAGGCTTCGAAGGCATGTATAAGGGACGATATGTATGTGTTTAAGATGTTTTAATTTTGGACAAAAACTCTATGGCCCGATTTTACATATTGTGAATGTTTAAGTCCGGTAACTCCTCAAACTCTGTCCCGGCGTTGGATACGGGTAAGGGGTGTTACAATTAGTAATCTCACTTTTGCACCTAAGATCTAGATCACTCTCCTCTAAGTTTTCTCCTTGAAAACTTAGGATAAAAACCAAGTGATTTACTTGATTTCTTACAAAATGAACTCTAAAAAAACAAGTTCTAAATAACAAAAACTGTGCTAAACTTCTCCACGCCTCTTACCTACATAAACCATTAATATATAAGAGTTTAAGGGTGGTTAACATAAAAATTAATTACTATCAATCTTCCCATCAAAATAGTAAGATAATAAGCATATAAAATATCTTCAATAAGTTCAAGGTAACTCTTCAAATTTTCAAGATACGTTATTAGGTTACCCAAACCAATCCAATCTTCTCGAAATAGGAAAGCCGATTTGCTTGAATCAATCTGAACTAATATTCAAGATATGTTCCTATAATAGGTTTAGATATCATATATGGGCTTATATATGTCCACATAATCAGCAAAGAGCACATCCTAAAGATTTTGTTAACAAAAATTGTCAACTCCATATAAGACAAGTTATAAGGCTCAGCAATGCTATACAATAGAATGCACTAGGCTAGAAACTTTTCATAATTGCCTCAACAATAAAACCCATATCAAGGTTGAACAAGCCTTCCATAGGAGCATGAATCAAACTTCACTAAGCAAACTTCAATCCATCATGATCTGCTCAGATCTCATCAAATCAATTACTCTTTATATAAGGAACAAAGGATCATAAGGTTAGCCCATATCTTATTAAATTGTATAACTCTATATATAACATATATAAATCACATAAGAATCCTAAAAAATAATATTGTTTTATTCAATCTCTTCTCCATTAATAAAAACAAGATTATCTGCACAAAATCCTCAAAAAAGATGCACTGCTACTTGACACTCCTTGTAAATTGCCTCAACATATTATTTGATATTAATTCATAGTGCATAGGAATATGAGGCCAAAAAATTCACTACTTAAATTCACTTTTATCTTAATACAAATATTTTAGATATTTAAATTTAGAATTTGAATCACTCATAACACTAAATATTTTAGATATTCAAATAGAATATTTATTTTATTGTTTAAAAATAATTTAATAAATTTTAATGTTTTTAAAAATCTAATTAATATATTTTATTTTAAAAATCTAATCAATTCACAAAATTATTATATACCATTATAAAACATACCATATAAATAATTGATTTTAATGGACATGATGAAAGAGATAAAGGCATAAACATTATTAGACAAAATTTAATTGGCATTCCATTTGATTAAACAAAAAGCCATTTAACCATCAAATCAACACCCATGATTGGAAATTTTGAGAAAAATACCTAGTAGGTTTAGCATATCAACGCCAAAAACTACACACACATCATTTTGATTTAAGTTCATGTTCCTAACATAAAGATGGTGGAGAATACAACTACAAGACAAAAACAAACCAAATCCCATGGCATTAAGTCACCAAAGAGCAAATAAACAAAAGGATTATATAGTCCTATTTGTACTTTCATGTAGCTAGTAAATTAGTACTAAGATTAACCTTGTACTAGAAATTAACATGAACAATGAACCCCCCAAAAGAGGTGATGATATTCACTTGACCCCATTGGCAGGGGTTGAAATAGAAAGATCAGGCCAAGAAAAACAATCGCCGCCAACAAATCCAGTCTCTGCACCTTCAAACTGCCATGCATTCCCCAATCCCGTGGCAACTCCACCATTACCACGCCCACCACCACCATCAGCGGCCCCTCCATCTCCTACACATGGCAAAGGCCACATTCCTCTTCCATGCCCAAACCCAACATCATCAAGTGATAGAGCAATACCTAGCCCAAACCCACCAAGTGCTAGAAATCCAGGTCCTTGAGTATTCAACAATGAAGTGAAACTTCCAAATATATTGCTTCCTTTGGACTCTCCACCGATACTAAAGCTTCCTTGGTTGGCTGAGATTGGCAACAAAACCGGGGTAGCAGGTAATGGGAAGCTATTATAACTGCTGGTGGTGGTGGTGGCAGCACTAGCTGCAGCATTGGTTGTGGAAAAGGTGGTGGTGGTGCTAATGTTGCTACGTGAACGCTTAGCATTTTTCCTAGTGCCACCACTAACAGGGATGTCCCTAAGTGTACCACCATGAGTCCAATAACGTCTACACGACTTACAGAAATAACGAGGCTGAGAAAAGTTATAGTTGTTGTAATAACAAAACTTCGTGTTAGTGGAATCACACCGTGGGCAAAGCAGTTGTTCTTGTTCTGGTGGTGGGGCGCCATTGTTAAAACCCTTGTTAGAACGCCTACATTGATCTGCAGAACTGGATGGCATTTTCAAACCAAAACAGAAAAGAACAAAACAAGCTTAAGTTAGAGAGTATCAAAAAGAGGGGGGCAGGGTTATGTGGGGAAAATGAGACATGTTGTGAAGGGTTTATATTATAAGAGAGAGAGAGAGAGAAGAGTGAAGAAAACACAGTCTTTTTACAGTGTTTTGTTAGGCACGAGATTCTTTGATCAGTGACTCTGCAGGATGAGGTCTGACCCTCTGTGTTGAGGGTCGGCTCCATCAGGGGATATTTTTGTTTTTTCATACTTTTATATAATCTTCAAATAAATCAATTGAAAAACATCATTTGAGAATCAAACATGAGACCACAAACTTATATAGAAATCTCTTATGACTGGGAGCGGCTAGAGAGGGATTGGCAAGGGCCTTGCCTCCCTCTGAAAATATAAAATTTAATTTTTAATATTTTAAATTAGTAAATGATAAAATTATGTTTTGATCCCTAAAATAATGAAATTATATTTTGGCTCTCATTACAAAATACAACTAAATTTCAGCTTGAAAATTTTTTTAGGTTCTTACCTTTTCTCACTCCACCGTTGATGATAGGTGTATTAAAAATTTTCATTCAAGTTTTCTTAAAATTCTTTGTTTCACGTTTCTTTCACTCCATTTTTAATTTGCTAAAATAAGAAGTAGACCATTTCAACAACAAATTTGTTCCCTATGAAGAAAACTATGGGGTGCAAATTAATTGTGGCATTGCCATCGTCCCAACAATGAAATAGACCGAACTGAAAGTAGTATAGACAAAGCATGCCAAAGAGCTTCAGCTAATAATGTCGAATTCCCGACAGGTTCTGGCCGAGCAATGGGGAGGCCAAAAGAATTCGAAACAAACTGGAGTTTTGATGGTCAAAAGAGTAAGAGGATAGAGATTGATGGAAGGGGTGGTGGGGATGGGGATGGTACAGACAGAATCATGAGTTGTCAGACAGCGTGAGGTTCAATTATAGGGTCACCCCCTCTGATTTTCCGACACCTCATGTCCGTATCAGATTCCTGGTCCGTACCTTCCGGTCCTTTCCCGATCTTCTTGCCGGATTTCTCGCCCCTACTGTTACTGTTTCGCTGTTAGCCTTGGTTCTCTTTGTTTTGGATGTTCACCGTTGATTTAGCCTCACGGTTCTAGACCCAGCAGGAACCCGGGGCTGCCATTGCAGGAGAGATGCTGTCCTATAATCTGGTGTTGGATAAAATGAACAGTGTCCTAGGTTTATGAACCCTCTGTCCCTCTATGAAGAATCTTTTGTAAAAGATTATAGAGTTTATTATGAAAGGGCTAAACTAAACTTAATATGTTTCATGCATTACAAATGGAGCCACTTGATTTGATTTTGGTAACGTTTATACTATTCCTTAATATTTAGGCCGGATTACACCTAAAGTTCACTAAACTATTAGTAAATTTATATTTTGGTAACTCAACTTCAAAACGTTACAAAATGACCATTAAACTATTCAAAATTTTTCTTTTAAGTTAATGAACTATTTCGAAAGTTTTTATTTAAATCAATGGGATATTAAGTTTTTTTATTTAAAGTCCGGCTAGCGAGCTCTAAGCGACGATCAGTACGGTGAATTAGTACCCATTGATGAATTGAAGAACATACCTTAGATTCAAGTCGATCTGACGGTCAGTTTTGGAAAACGGAGAAGAAAGTTGTTTGGATTTTGGTTCGTAAATTTGTGACATTCAAAATTGTTTCATGATAAAAAAAAATTGTAGAAAAGACAGGTAAGGAGAGCTTTCGATTGGTGCAAGCAATGCGAATAGAGAAGGCCATATAACATCAATTTTGATAGCTTAGTGACTTATATGAAAATTGTTGAATAGTTTAGTGACCATTTTGTAATTATTTGAGTTGAGTGACCTTGGATGTAGTTTATCCTAATTTTTAATTCACTACGGTACATATTAGTTGATTGTATATAGGTTAAACCATGCCATAATACCTTGTACTTCTCAAAAATTTGAAATTTAGTCCCTATACTTTTATTTCTAGAAATTTAGTCTATTTACTTTTCAGATTTCAAAATTTTGATCCAATTGTTAATATTATTAATTTTTTTGTTAAATTAAGATTAATTACGTCTTTTTTTTAATTATTTGGTTACTAAGTTTTTTTTTCTATTTCAAAATGTCACACCAACAAATTTAACAAAAAAAATCAAAAATATTAACAGTCTGACCTGAATTTTGAAATCTAAAAAGTAGAAAAACTAAATTTCTAAAAATAAAAGTATAAGGACTAAATTCAAATTTTTGAAAAACATAGACTTATAACATATTTTAACTGGAAGTATATTCTTGAATAAATTAAAAATTAATAATAGTGAGTTTGGGACACCTTTATTTAACATCTTATTCGTAGCATTGATTTAATACTATATCTTAATCAAGCATCAATTCAATTATAAGAAAATAAATTACATTCAAAATAAAATTTAAAAAAAAAACTTCTTATTACAAATAGAAATTATTCAGTAGATTTTTATACCACATCACTCATGATCTCATCTAAAAGAGAAAGGAAGGAGAACCCCATGTGATGGCTTGATAGTCAACGTGTTTACCACTCCAAGTGTGGCTTGAGTTTAGATCGTGCTAGTTGTATTTGTTGTAATTAAAGAAAAAAAGAAAGGAGGGAGATGATTTGAAAATTATGAGTTGCAAAAAATTTTAGTAACATGCAAAAATATTCCACATAATATTATATTATTAGATGGAATCATGAATAATTTGACTTACCTAATAAAATTCCCTTACAAATCTTAAACCTAAAAAACCAAAATTTTAAATTTCAAATTAAACCTCATCCATCATGAGTGTATATTGTGCTAAGTTTGGGTAAGTCAAATTTTTTATAGCTAAGCTTTGGGTTTTTCTTTTGGGCAGCATCCTTCACCATTTATAAAAAGGGGCCAATTCAAATGTTAGCCCCAAATTTATGTGTCAGCTCCAACCCAATACATCGGCAAGACAGGCCCCAATAGCGTACAACATTAAAGTCTAGTATATAACTTCAACAGATAATCATAAATCCTGAATATAAACTATAAAATTATCGTAAAAAATATCAAAAAAATAATTATTTAATTTTGTAATAATGAAATTAAAAATTTTAAAACTTTTAAGATTTTAAGTTCAACTCTACCTTATTTTTCTCATATTTTTATTATCATGGTTTGAGTGTTTCTATTGTAACTGTTATAAAATATGACATTAATTCACGAATCGTCCTTTTTTTATATATCAGAGTTAGATTGTATTTTGACTTTTTATTGAGAAAATTGGGTAAATCAATTCTTATACGTTAGATCAAAGAGTAAATTGTAAAAAATTGACGTAGCTAGTTGAATAATCAGACAGTTACATATGGTGTGCTATGTGTACCTCATCTTGATGTACAATGACAAGTTTGTAACAGTAGAAATAGATAAAATTTTTAGTAGAACGACTAGTTTACTCTTTGATTTAATATGTAAGGATCGATTTGCCCTTTTTTTTTAATTAAAAATGACAAATTACAATTCGACTCCTAATACAAAAGTTGTTTTTCACATTTATGATGTTTTAAAATCTGTATGGTCGGATAATTTTAAAGACATGGCCAAGTATAAAAGCATTGATTAAATCCCGCATGGATTGAGCATTGAAAACTGAGAAAACCTTTGGAACATTGGCACTCGGCATCAATGGCAATGGCATGCAGTATAATAATGAAAAAACAATGGAAACTCTTAGCTCAGACTGTAAACTGGCTTTAAGTAACTGTCGGAACCAAGACCAGATATTAAAGCATATGTTTTCAGACCAAAGGCTGATAGTCTTAATTTTCTACACGACAAAGTTAAAGCATTAATTATCCTTAGGAAGCTTTATGATCATCAATTTCATTTACAAATATAACAACAATATTGTCTCATTAATACCGAGGGAAAGAAACATCACCTTTACTCCTGCTTATTGCATTGAGCTTTAAATGTCAAATTCTAACTATTGACTTTTTAAAACAAAATCAAAACGAATTTTCGAATTCAAATACATAATAAAATGTCAAACTACCACCTATAAAAAGTAACCAAATAAAGAGAAAAATAAAAAGATGATCTCCCACTCATTGTAATCAAATGACCCCAACTTTTTACAAAGTATGATTATGTCTCTTATCAATTCAAGAACAATGACCATAACATGCATGGACATGGATGTTTATGTGAATGAGGTACAGTCAAGAAATGCATTCCCTCAAAAGCCCAAACCCATAAAAGAAATTCTATTAGGTCCTTAGTGAATTCCACTATCAATGAACAGATGAATGATGATGATGATGATATTATACAGGGTCATTCGATAGAGTCTATACCATGTGGTCCAAGACCTTTGCAAAGGGTATTTTTGTACTTTCAAAAAGATAGTTGACTAATCATAGATCATGAAACATGAAATCATGATCATAATTGGCTGGCTTTGACAAATTATATCACAACTAAAGTAATGCACGTGCTCTCTGAAGTAAACAAATTGAATTAAGATTATATTACATGAATATAATTAATTTTTTAATTTTAAAAAAAAATTATATTTCCATACTCATATATCGAATTCGAATACGATATTTTAAAAAAAATCCGAAAAAATATAAGTTTTAATCCAATATTAAGGGTTGACTTGAAATTTGTTTGTTTTGAATATCTTTTTTTGAAGATGAAGCAATCTTTGATGTAGCCATTTTTTTTAAAAAAATTCAATGTAACCCTATAAGTACTTGTTCAAACTTGTGACTAAGATTTTTTTTTTTTCATGTTATTATAAATTTATATTCAACGATACTATACATTTATATTTTATATTTATATTATGAATGATAAGAATTGATGTAAATTGACAATATGATTAGAATTTTAAACCTTTATTAATATTGGACTTTTACTTTTGAGGCAGATTATTTATGGGGTTTCGTGCATTGGTTCGGCTATTGAGGAGAGGGAATCCAAAGGCAAAATGGCTTATATGTTTTGTTTTTTTCCTTTACCTGTTACTTATGAGATATTTTTTATCCAATTTATTCTCCAATTATATTATAAAACATTCTTCAAAAACATTACACAAAATAATATTTTTGTTTAGCATTACAACGACTAGCTCATTCGTCTCAAAGGTGGTCATAGGTCGGGTCAAGATTTAATTAAATTTTAAGTTCGTTTTTTAGGTTCGGGTTTGGTTCAATCTAAAAAATGAGTTTAAAATTTTGTCTAAGCTTGATCCGATTAAAAATGCTGAAATTCGAGTCCCACCAGTCCGGCCCATCCTTATTAAATTTTTTTATATTATTGTTTTTATATAAAAATAAATTTAAAAATATAATATATCATATACACTAAAAATATTAAAATATATGTTTACCAACAAATTGAAAATAAATTAAAAATGTTATTTATACTTAAATAACACTAAGATAGGTGCAACTTAGCAAGCATTGCCTTTAAAATAGTAGTAAAATTAACAATAAAATAAGAGTTATACAATATTCAAATAATAACAACAAAGTAGTAGTAATATAATAACGAAACAACATTAAAACAGTGACAAAACAACAATGAAAACAACAGTAAAAAGCAACAAGTTTTTTTTATCAAATTCGAGCTAGGCCAAGCTTGTAAAAAAAACTTACCTGAAGCCCGGGCCGTTTAGAAATGAACCTTGTTTTTTTACCTAATCTTATTTTTTGGACCTATATTTTTACCAAAATCTTTTCATTATTCAAGTAACCCGACCTATGATCAGGTCTAATTAAGCTCAAGCCCCGCCTATTATCAAACCAAAATCTTCTACTTCTTCCATCCCTAATCATTCTTTCTCCAATAAATTGGCTTGTTTTCTAAAGACGTCTCCAAGTTGATGAAGCAATGAGTAACTTTCACTCATAGATTAACCTCCAACCAAGTTTAATGATTTGTGCTTATGTTGAGTGTTTCGTGATTTTCTCTTTCATGGAGGTTAATTTTCTTATTTATATAACATAGTATCTGGATGTGACATATTAAGTAAGTTTCTATGCATGTTAATACGTACTTTATTTTAGGGTCAACACATGTCCTTTGAATATGGGTTTATTTGTATGATTACGCAAACCCATCAAGTGTGAACTCATACAAACGAACTGTACGATTTAACTATTAAAGTAAATAAGATCAGTCAGCCTTAATCGGATAGCAGATTAATAATGACCAACACCATAAGAGCTTTCTTTGATAATAGTCACCTAATTGGTCAAGTGCAATCGCCTTTTGTCCTTTGTTCCCCCTTACAGCAAGTTGTGATTGTTACTATAGTGGTATGTATGAGTGTGAGTCTTCCTATCGGTGACACATTTGGAGAAATTGATACTTTGACCTAACTCTGCCATAAAGGAGTGTAGTACTCCACTTATAGTGAGGATGGATTTTTTTTGTACTTAGCAAACAAAATGACCATCCATTAAATGCAATTTCCTATTAATGTGACATGAGCCCCCACTTCAACTAACATATTTAATAAGGATTACATACTTATGCATTCATTCAATGCTGTATATTCATAAATCTTGGAAAAATTTAGTGTTCCTTTGTGAGTTTGAGTACAAAAATAAAGATTGGGAAATAATATAAACTTAATATTAAAGAAATTCACTCAACTGTTAGAGTTTTAGAAATACCACCCAAGATGAATATAAAAAAATAAACTATCAAAATAGTCATTTTTGTTTATCTCAGATTATATGTTAGTCACTTATATTTGAAATGTTACGTTTTAGTCACTTACGTTATCCCATTGTAACATTTTAGTCACCGAGCTGTTAATTGCCACTAACGGTGTAATAGTAAGTTGATTGACACGTTAAATCATCATTTCAAACAAAAAATTTAAGTTAATTTGTACAATCGGTCCCCATATTTTTTTCGTTTTGAGCAATTTAAACTTTTTTATATTTTTTAACTTTTTTTTTTCATTCTTTTCTGCTTCTTCATCTGTCTTCCTCCATTCTCCATTTCTTTTAACGTAATTTTTCTATATTTTCCATTGGTTAAAACTAGTCCCTATACTTTTATTTTTTGAACGATTTAATTTTTCAAGTGAGGCGAACTTTTGGACTAATTTTAACAAATGAAAATCATAAAAAACCCACATTAAACGAAATGAAGAAGAGAGGAAAACAGAGGGAGAAGCAAAAGAGAATGTAAAAAAAAAGTTAAAAAAATAAAATAAAAAATTTAAGTTGCTCAAAATGGAAAAAATATATAATGATCAATTGTAGAATTTGACCTAAAAATTTCATTTAAAATGATGATTTAACGTGCCACGTTAACTTACCGTTACACCGTTAACGATAATTAATGGCTCAATGACTAAAATATTACAACACGATAACGTAAGTGACTAAAACGTAATATTTCAAACATAAATGACTAAAATGTAACTTGAGACAAACAAAAGTGACTATTTTAATAATTTACTCTAAAGAAATGTTAACCATCTTAATTTTTAAATAATCAAAATCAACTTTTAAATTTTTTATTGATTATTTTTTTTTTCTAAAAGAAAGACAACTAGAAGTTTATAGAATTAAATATTTATCCAACTAGATGTGCCCTTATATGATAGCATGAGTTTATTCCATTGCAAATATATATTTTTGTCTACTTTCAAAAAAGCTTAAATGATCATTTAATTTTAAGATGGCCCATATTAAAAAAGAAATTCAAATAAACATTCATCACATGCTGCAAAAGCAAGTATTTTCCTTTATCATTATTTTTCCTTCTAATAATTTAATTTAATTTCTGTCAATTTTAAAAATAAACAATTAAAGATGATTACTTACAATAATAATGTTCTTTTCATTAATTGTACATGTTTTTTATTCATATAATAATAAATTTAGTTATTACGTATTCTATCAATTTAGTATTGATTTAACAAATTTAGCCTATAACATTTAAATAGAATATATAAACATTGAGAGCTAAATTTATTATTATACCAATTAAAAATATATTTAATCAGCAAAAAATATTAAAGTTGTGATTAATTGTCTTTGGTTGCGAGGGGCGAAGCTAAATTTTTTTGGGATTTTAGTTGTATATTATATTATGAGAGGGTTAAATCAAAATTTTATCATTTTTTAAGTTAAAGTGCAATTTTACCAAGTATTAATTTACAAATTTATAACTTTTAAAGGGCCAAAATTAAAAATTTTCATTTTAAAGAATTAGACCCTGCTAGCCCTTTGGTAACTAATACAGCACTCGTTAATTGCTTACCTTCTAAATTGACAAAAATTAAATTATTTCAATTTTTTAAATATGAAATTTCTTACCTTTATTAAATTGGGTTACAAATTGCTCATAACTCAAAATAGCAAAATACTTGTGATTGAACCAAAAACATACCTTATTTTATGATCTGATCTCATTTTAGATAATTATTATAGTGCCAACAAAACACTCAATCTTTGTGCATCTATGAAATACACCAATTAGCCACAAAAAAGAAAAGAAAGAAGCATTTTTTTTTTTCCTTTTTAGGTCACTTTGTTTAGTAAGGTGTAAGTCAAATATATTGTTTTAGGCAGATAAAGCTAACATATTTTTGCAATAGTAAAATGGCTGAAAATTTGTATATAAAATGAATGTAAAAGAACCTGATATGGGGAAAGTTAAAAATGAAAAAAACTGAAGGATTTGGAAGAGGTGGACTTTTTAGTTTTGCTTTTAGTTGGACAGAAAACAGCTTTAACAAGCCAGCTGATTATTTGACTTTTTTTAGCTAAGAGTTTTTGAAGAAAAGGTCTTTTCTTTATATAGGTCCCACCCACCACAAGGAAAAAAAAATTGTATTTGGGATATTAAAGCTTTAATTTTTTTTTAATGTATAAAGGATTAAAAAAAAGCATCAAACAGATAAATATTAGCACAGTTACAAACACTTCTCATTTGATTTGTTAAGGAGAGTGGTTATCATTAAAAAAAAAAAAAATTTGGGTAAGATCTTGGAGAGAGAGAGTCAATGAAAGAGAGAGAAAGATTGTGGGGGGTTATCATCAATTCTTGTTTTTGTATGTATTATTTTGGGTTTTTCACCTCTTCCCCAAAGTAATTGTGCATTTGATGTAAAGGGGATAGCTTTAAAAAAGGTTCCACTTTTTAAGCTGTTTTAATGGTGGGGTGGATTTGTGTTTTGGAGAAGGGATCTTTATAATCTTTGTTTTGTTCTTCTTGTTGAGCCTTTTTTGTTGGTTTCTTGATTTTTCAAGTGTCTTCTTTGAAGAGAGTTTTTTGGTTGTTGATTTTTGGGATCTGGGATTTTGGGTGTGTTCTAGCTTTCTAGGGCTTTCAATTTATTCACCCTTTGACTCATTTAGTCTCTTCATTGGGTTCCCTTCCATTTTTATTCTTTTGTCTTTCTTGTAAACATGGGCTTTTGACTTTCTGGTATACTTCCAATTCTGGGTTCTTCTCTGTGGGTTTTGCACCTGAAATAAAAGTTCATGGGATTCTCCTTTTCTCATATTAGTGCCTGAGATTTGCTTTTTTGGGGGGTTTTTTATGGGTTGTTTTCCTCTGAATTGAATCCCTTTTTCTGAATTTAGGGATTTCTATGGGTTTTTGTTTGATGTGTTGAAATCCCATTTTTTGTGGCGAATTTTAAGCTGGTTTTGTTTCTGGGTTTGTTTCAAGCTTTTACCGCTTTGATGCATCTTTCACTGTGGAAACCCATATCTCACTGCGCTGCTCTGCTTTTAGACAAGAAGAGCAGCAAGAGAAGAGATGGGTCTGAATCAGCAGCTGAAATAAAAAAGAACCCATCAGTTCTTCGTAGATTACACGAGAACAAGCTCAGGGAAGCTCTAGAAGAAGCATCTGAAGATGGGTCTTTGTTCAAATCCCAAAACATAGAACCTGATTCAACAAATCAAGATGAGAGCTTGGGACGATCAAGGTCCCTTGCTAGACTCCATGCTCAACGTGAATTCTTACGAGCCACTGCTTTAGCAGCTGAGCGTACATTTGAGACTGAAGATTCCATCCCTGATATCCGTGAAGCTTTCAATAAGTTCCTCACAATGTACCCAAAATACCAATCATCAGACAAGGTTGATCAGTTGAGGTCAGATGAGTATGCACATTTGTCACCAAAGGTATGCCTTGATTATTGTGGATTTGGGCTTTTCTCTTATGTTCAAACTTTGCATTACTGGGAATCTTCTACATTTAGCTTGTCTGAGATAACTGCGAACTTGAGTAACCATGCACTTTATGGTGGTGCTGACAAAGGTACTGTGGAATATGATTTAAAGAGTAGGATAATGGATTATTTGAATATTCCTGAACATGAGTATGGACTTGTGTTTACTGTAAGTAGGGGATCTGCGTTTAAGTTGTTGGCTGATTCATATCCATTTCATACCAATAAGAAATTGTTGACCATGTTTGATTACGAGAGTCAATCAGTGAATTGGATGGCTCAGAGTGCTAGGGAGAAGGGTGCAAAAGTTTACAGTGCTTGGTTTAAATGGCCAACTCTTAAGCTTTGTTCTACTGATTTGAGAAAGCAGATTTCAAACAAAAAGAAGCGAAAGAAGGATTCTGCTACTGGTCTTTTTGTTTTTCCGGTGCAGTCTCGAGTAACGGGGGCTAAGTATTCATATCAGTGGATGGCATTGGCTCAACAGAACAACTGGCATGTCTTGCTTGATGCTGGCTCATTGGGTCCCAAAGACATGGATTCGCTTGGTTTGTCCTTGTTTCGGCCAGATTTCATAATCACATCATTCTATAGGGTGTTTGGTTATGATCCAACCGGCTTTGGGTGCCTCCTTATAAAAAAATCAGTCATGGGAAGCCTTCAGAACCAGTCTGGATCTACCGGTTCTGGAATGGTGAAGATTACCCCGGAGTATCCTCTCTATCTGAGTGATTCTGTAGATGGTCTTGATGGATTGGGTGGAATCGAGGACAATGAAGTTGGTACAAATGGTGATAAGCCCTCTGACAACCGTCCAGGCACGCAGTTGCCTGCCTTTTCCGGTGTCTTCACATCTTCTCAGGTTAGGGATGTATTTGAGACAGAAATGGATCAAGATAATAGTTCTGATAGAGATGGAGCAAGCACCATATTTGAAGAAACTGAGAGCATTTCTGTAGGAGAAGTGATGAAAAGCCCCGTTTTCAGCGAAGATGAGTCATCAGACAACTCATTCTGGATTGATTTGGGTCAGAGTCCTTTGGGGTCCGATGGTGCAGGTCAGTTGAATAAGCAGAAAATAGCATCCCCTTTGCCACCTTTTTGGTTTAGTGGCAGGAAGAACCACAAGCGGCCCTCTCCAAAGCCAACATCAAAGATATATGGCAGCCCAATATATGACGATAAAGATGCGAACTTAGGGCATGATGATCATGTATTATCCTTTGATGCTGCTGTTTTATCAGTTTCACAAGAACTGGACCGCGTGAAGGAGATCCCTGAAGAAGAACTGTTTGCTGGAACGAACATCAGATCACAAAATCAAAAGAAGGCTTCTGATCATTCACATGTTCCGGAAATAGAGGAAGAACAAAGTACCAGCAAACCACTGGTTGTGGGGTCTGTATCTGGTTCTGCTATAAATGGAGCTCGCCTCAATAATGGGCTAGCAAATGGCTCAACATCTGAAATTTCCTCGGAGATTAAAGAGAGTGCCATTAGAAGAGAAACTGAAGGTGAATTTAGGTTGTTGGGAAGGAGGGAAGGGAACAGATATAATGGTGGCAGATTTTTTGGGTTAGAAGATGAAAATCCTAGCAGGGGACAAAGGGTATCCTTTAGCATGGAGGACACCCGTAAAGAGCGCACGAGTCATACTTTAGAGCCAGGAGAAGTGTCTGTGACCAGCCTCGATGATGAAGACTACACCAGCGATGGAGAATATGGTGATGGACAAGACTGGGACAGGAGGGAGCCTGAGATAATATGTCGGCATCTTGATCATGTTAATATGTTGGGGCTCAATAAAACGACTCTTAGATTACGGTTTTTAATTAATTGGCTTGTAACCTCATTGCTGCAGCTTAAGTTACCTAATCCAGATGGAGATAGCAGAGTGAATCTTGTTTACATTTATGGCCCGAAAATAAAATACGAAAGGGGTGCAGCTGTTGCATTCAACGTGAGGGATAGAAACAAGGGTCTCATTAATCCAGAGATTGTACAGAAGTTGGCTGAAAGAGAAGGTATCTCTCTTGGTATTGGTTTTCTCAATCACATACGAATATTAGATAGTCCGCGACAACAGCAAGGTGCTCTGAGCCTCGAGGATACTACCCTGTGCAAACCCATGGAAAATGGGCGACATGATGGGAAAAGCGGGTTCATAAGAGTTGAGGTTGTCACAGCATCTCTCAGCTTCCTAACTAATTTCGAGGACGTCTATAAATTGTGGGCTTTCGTGGCAAAGTTCCTTAACCCGTCATTCATCAGAGAGGGTACACTTCCAACTGTGGCCGAAGAAGAACCAGAGACATAATGAATCAAGCAATTCAAAAACCAGTCGTGAAACAATCCAGGAGTCTGACTGGAAGATTCAGAAGACCCTGAAGAGGATTTTGCAGGTACACTAGTATATGCATGGCTTGTTCTTCCTCAAGACTCTCCGATGCAAGTGGGTGAATTTGTTAATTAATGTTTGTTGTTGCTTGAAAATGTCCATTCTCTTTTGGAGGTTCTTGTAGAGTTGTTTTAGGAAAAAAAATGTACCATTTTGGAAGTCACCATGACCTCAAAGCAGAAACTATATGGACAACTGTTACCACTTAAAAGCATTTCTGCTTTTGGTTTATACAACATTCCATTTTCTTCTCTGTAAAAAAGTAGCATCTAATTTTACCTTCTCATTTGCCTAGTTGGTTCTTGAACCATTTTTACTTTTCACCATAGTCAAGATAGACAAGCTTTTTAATGTGAGAATATCAAGATAGACAAAGCATGAATAAACTTTGCTGGAAGTTAGAAATTTTTGTTGGCTATATACCAAATTATGCTTTACTGTCAAATTAGAAGCCATGAAAGTGTAAGAATATCCATGGTAGATACTGGTGGGTGAAACATATTGTTTAGAGTAGGTTGAAGTTCAATAGATCATACAACTTGTCAATAACATAAACAATCTTAATAGAATTGACATTAAACAACAAACCCCATCATGAAACTGGATTAATTAGTCAAAGAATCCAAGGGTGGACTGAAAATCAAAGAGTTTGTATTCGATGTCCTTTTCCAACTCGTAAATTATCAAAGGTTGGGCCATAGCCATTGAGTTTTGTTCCCTATGGAATGTAATGCTGAAGTTACATATCAATATCATTATGCTTTTCTTTCTTTTGGTTACTTATTTTGGATCCCACGTTCAACTTAGTGGGGTTTTTTTAATAAAGTTGGTAGGGTATAAAAAAGGGGGACTGCAAACTTTTTTTCCTATCCTGAAATCATGATTCAAGACCTACTTTAAGTTATATTTTTTTCCAACAAAATCATCGTATAGTATCTTGTAGGCAAAGCTGTCTTGTACAGGGAACTTGTACGAGGTGGTTGATGATGGTGAAACATTGACAAACTTCATCTAAATTGAAAATTGCAGTTGGTCACCAGTTAAAAACCTGTTTGATATGGAAGATTTTGTATGTCATCATCATTATGAAGTATTGTTATTATTGTTGTATATTAATAAGGGATAAAGGTATGTTGAGGGGGGACCAACTCTTCACGGAGAAGTTTTTGAAGTGTCGTCCTAGGGAATGCCAACCCAATCCCTCAACAATGTAAGGTATTATCTCCTAGGGAAGGGTTTTGCACCCTCCGTGGAGAGCATGTACGGTTGACAGAGGGGGAGGTGGCTCGATTGTATGTGGACATATGACCACCCACTAAGAAACAATGTGAGCACCTCGCCCTTGGTAGCTAGCTCAAGTGGTACTGTATGCCCCAAAAATGACCTATATACCATAGGTCAGGAGTTCGAATCCCAAGGACAAAACACTCATATTGCCTCTTGGTGGATAGTTGTATGTCCACATACAGTCAAGGCAACCCCCTCCGTGAACCATACATGGCTTTCTATGGAGCAGGGGCAAAATTCTCTCAAGGGGCAATACTTTCCATCCTTGAGGGACCAAGTCGGTGTCTTTGAGAACAACACTTTGAAGACTTTTTCCGGAGGGGTCAATCCGCACTCAACAAGGTGCAATGACAAACATGGCCAGAAAATTGGTTGATTTGTCAAAGGTGAACCATATTTGGTTGGTTAAACAAGCAACCATCTGGATTATCCTTATAGTTTGGCCAGAACAGAGATAAAATCATAAAAAAGCATTAAAGCCCCACTTTTCTAGTTTCTTCTTGCATCGCATAAGATCAATGGCAGAATCATAATATGGAATGATAGAAGTCAATCCATGCTTCCATTGCCTTTAACACCATATGCTCCATGCCAATGAAGCAATCCGGGGCTTTGTCTATCCTTTCTACTTTTTTTCCCTTTAGTACAGAATGGTTAAGGCCCCATAATAAGAAGAGACATCATTGATTTTTATTAACAAGCCAAAATTCAGATAGGGCATATTAACATCAAATTTTCACACGTGTTGATTTCTCAGCAATGGCTGAAGGTAAACCTTAACCATAACAAAACAAACTCCATGATTTTGGTTCACTTTTTCCTTGGACAAGAGTTTTCAGCCAATGGAAGCCTTTTTGTTTTTTTGTTCAGAGCCAGTGGAATCAAATCAATTTTTAACATTTTTAGAAACTGGGAAAGCAATTCAACAGGAAATCCTGTCCATGATAGCTATAACTGAAATCGTATAAAAAAATCCTGGACTGACACTATAGTATTCAATTGTGAGATACACCATAGTTTGAAAGCTATGCTTTATTCTCTGACAGATTCAAAAAGAAAGAAATAAAATGGAGAGCCAAAGGAGCAACTGAGAGCTGCAACAGTTGAGCAAACTTTCAATATGACTAGGAAACCAAAACGAAGCCCTTAATTTCAAGGTCTTGGTAGGAGACTTTGATAAGAAGTTGGTAAGTTCAAGTCCTACTAGCAGCTATTTAATGTTTGATGAATATAATTAACTTATTAGCTGCTGTTTTTGTTCTTTTCTTTGCAGAGAATTCCACCAGCTTTTGTGAAGTATGCTTCCAAAGGAAATGTGGCTACCGTGTTCACCTTGTATTCTGACTGAGGGAACTCATGGCGAGTTAAAGTCAAAGTTCAAAAACGAAGCTACTTTTTCAACAGTGGATGGTCAAAGTTTGTCAAATACCATGGTCTGGAAAAAGGGATTTTCTGGTTTTCTTTTTGGTTGATAGTTCAATGCTTGATGTTTTTATTTATAATCGAACAGCATGTGCAAAGAACATCATCTTGGCTGCTAAGAAACCAAAGGGTCGACCCCCTAGAGTTAGCAGACAGATTGAACAAACCCCAAACAAGAAACCAAGAACAGTTCCTCGTGAGCCCCGACCTTTTCATTTCATGTATAATCCTTCATGTTCATTTTCCATTTCACTAACTTTTTTAATGTTTCATGCATAGTTTAGGTGCACAGGAGGCTGAGTTTGTATCTGAAGTAACCCCAAAACATGTTTCATTTCAAATGGTTGTGAAGGAATACCATAAATACTATTGTGTAAGAACGACTACTTATTAAATGCTGTTAGTAAGTGTTAATTACTTTCTACATTCATGTAAATATATGTTTCTTAAACTTCAGTATATTCCGCGTTGTTTTGTCAAAGAAACAGGCATGGGAAAGGAATCCATAACGGTAATTAAGGATCCAAGAGGTAGGATGTGGCCAATGAAGACCACCGTGAGTAGAGAACAGGTTCGTTTTGGTTGTGGATGGTTCCAGTTTCTGCATGGAAACGAATAGCTGCTGGAGATACCCTGTTGTTTGAGCACTTTCCAAATACGGGCAATTTTATCCACGTACAGGTTATTAACAAGGGTGGAAATGGGAACTGTGGGAGACTAAACAAGCAAGCAAATCCCTGTGAGGACACCAGCCTTGCTGCTAAGCGACCGAGAGGTCGACCTCGCAAGCAAATTGAAGAACCACCAAGCACAAAATATGCTCCAAGCACAGCTTTTTGAATATTGAACTGTTGAAGATGGTGACCATGGGTTACATTGTATGCCAGTCTTAACTTTTGTTTGGTTTGTAAGAAAAGAAATGGTATGATCATGAAATTGAAAAGCCCTTTAAGTTCGGTGATCAACACTTCATATCATTATTTTTCTGTTTATAGTACTTCCTCCATTAGACTAAAGATTCTAACAAGACCAAACACGTTACACTGACAATGATGAAGACTAAACACGTTACACAGTTAATTACTCTCTCATAATTCTTATTATAAGGTTTTAATTAATAGTGCTGGACAGATAAGATTATCTGCTATAATTGGAGATCCTAGCCTTGGTTTTGAATGGCTGAAGAGGAAGATGAAAGGCAAATACAAACGTTGGTCATTAAATGAATATGTCCTTCAGTTTCCCGTTGAGCTCAGAAACAATGAATTTAGCAGTCAATAGCTAATAATCATCATTAAAATTGTATTAATTACTTTTGAAATATGGGTTTACAGGCATTTCCTTATGATGGATAAAATACTCGGCAATCTCCTTTAAGTTTATGTTAGACAATTATTTGCAGAAACTCTCATAGTAAGCTGTTCTAGCATGGCTGCTTCTTCTCACCAGCAAGGCAATGGTCATTTAAAGTATATAAGCGACTCACCTTATTTCTTCAAAATAATTCTCCAAGACACTATCCAAAATGGAAAACTTGTAACCATTTTCCCATAATCTCTCTTTTATTTTATCTGATAGTTGCATGTATTGATAAGAGTTCTTTTACAGGGAATTCCCAAAAAGTTTGTGAAAAACCATGGAAATGGCATGTCAAGCCCAGCAATGTTCAGTGTCCAACCTGGTGAAGTATGGAAGGTGGAAGTTACAAAATGTGATGACAAAATATGGTGTGAAAATGGTTGGCTGGAATTTTCAAATCATTACTCTTTGTACATTGGACATCTTTTGGTTTTTAGATATGATGGGAATAGCAATTTTCATGTAATCATCTTTGATAGGACTGCTACAGAGATACAATATCCCTACACCAGCAATTATCACAGGCAGTCCAATGTAATTCTGGAGCAGAATATCGACCAATCCAGGAAACCGAGAGAGGAATCGCAATTTCCTCGCCCTTGCCCTCGCCCTCAGTCTCATAAGATGATGACAAGTACTAAATCAGCAATGGAAACCGAAACCGAAACCGAGTGCAATGGGAAGCCTGATTTTCCTTCTAGAAATGGTGATACAAGCACGAACCATAACACAGTTCGACGATTGGATACTTGTGAAAAGGTTAAGGCTCTCGAGAGAGCTCGTAATACTTTCAAATCTGAGAAACCATTTTTCTTGGTTGTCATTCAACCAGATTATGTCGGTCTTAGTCTCGGTAAAAGATATAGATTGATAAGCAATCAATTGAATTCCCACTGTCAACATATATGTATGCTGTTCATTCATTTTGTTATGTGCAGGCCATACCAGCTGACTTTGTAAGGGAAAATTTGATGAAAGAGCACTGTTCTATAACTCTTTGTCACTCGGGAAAACTTGGATGGTTACCTTCAAGCAAAATCCAAAAGGGAAAAAGCTATATTCATTTCTACAAACTGGTTGGGGTACTTTTGTACGGGACAACAATATCCAAGTCGGTGATGTTTGTGCCTTTGAGGCTTTTTTATAAAACTAACCTCCAAAATTTAGTTAATTATATAAATGACCTATTTTTTCAATTAAACACGACCTAAAATTTACGGTAAAAAATTAGTGAAGTCAAAGAATTTACCACGTCGGCAACCAGATAAATTTGCGCCATCAATTTTCTAAAGCTGTCTGCCCCTTTTTCTAATGAGGTTTTTTTTTTTAATTTTAAATATATTAAAAAAATCTTTTCTATCTTTACCTATTAAAAATTATATTAAATATATTAAAATTTTAAAATCAGTTATATTTAATTTTTTTTAATATGTTCAAAATTTTAATATATTTAAATATATTAAGTATATTAAAAAATTAAAATTGGTTATACTCAATATTTTTTTAACATATTTAAAATTTTAATATATTTAAATTATTTTTAAAATTTTTTAAAATTTTAAATATATTAAAAAAATTCTATTTACCTATTAAAAATATATTAAATGTATTAAAATTTTAATATATTTAAAACTTTTAAAAAAATTAAAAAGTATATTGAATATGTTTAAAATTTTAATATATTAAAATTTTAAAATTGGTTATACTTAACTTTTTTTAATATATTTAAATTTTTTAAAGTTTTTTAAAATTTTAAA
Organism: Gossypium anomalum; assembly: GCA_025698475.1. Classification (NCBI taxonomy): domain Eukaryota; kingdom Viridiplantae; phylum Streptophyta; class Magnoliopsida; order Malvales; family Malvaceae; genus Gossypium; species Gossypium anomalum. The sequence goes on along the minus strand of CM046957.1, from coordinate 1,728,525 downwards.
TATATTACCTATTAAAAATATATATTAAGTATATTAAAATTTTAAATATATTAAAAAAATATATTAAAAATTTAAAATTGATTATACTTAACAATTTTTAATATATTTAAAATTCTAAAAAACTTTAAAAGAAAAATCACATTGTGGCTTTGGAAACTGTTCGGCGCCAGTTTATTTGGCTCAACCTGAAAATAAATTTTTTTTTAAAGTTCCTATTTTTTTTGGAAATTACAGTAATTTTTTATATTTATACAAGTGGTCTCATTCTACATGGCTCTACTAAAAAATTGATTTCTTTATCCTGGTTGCTGATGTAGCATGTTGGTGACGTCAAACTCATTAGCTCCATCAACTTTCACTGTAGATCTTAGGTCATTTATGTGTTTAATAAAAAAAAAGAGTCATTTATATAATTAATTAAATTTTTTTAGTTAATTTTATAAAAAAAACCCTGCCTTTGAGCTAATAAATAGCATCAAAATATCCTTCAATGTAGTCATTTACCAAGTCCAGCATGCAAATTGCCATCAATCATTAGCTCCAACTGATGTGTTTCGTTCAGTGAACTGAAGGCTTTGATTCACTGAAGGCTTTGAATGCAATTGCAAGTCCACGGAAGGCTCCGTTGTATGCAATTCAGCTTGGTGATTAAAACTGAATTGGCTTGGATGAAGGAGAAAGCAGGGATACCAGCCTGTAGGGTCGATGTCATTGATTCAATGATTTGTTTGTCGTGTAACCAGTTCGAGGATCACTATGTTCGAATGTTTTCCTTAGTTAGCCATGACATCGTAACATGTTCCCGATGTTCTCCGTATGAATATTTCACCTGTAATTGAATTTCTGATCCTAGCATTACCTAAAGTTTTCCCTGTCTTCATTCAATTGCCTGGTTTCAGCACAATGAATCACTTGAATAAGGCCAAGGCCATAACCAGAGCACAGATAAAGCATTAAACCCCACTTTTTTCAGCTTACAAGCATTGCATAAAATTAATGGTAGAATCATCAGAATGGAATGCTAGAACCCAACTTATGCCTCCATTGCCTTCAAAATAAATGCAGTCTCCAAAGCTGACTTTTAGCACTTACGAAACCTGTTCTGTTCCACGGTGCCTGTCATTAAATTAAGCACTATAGGATGTCTACTATTACATAACTCAAATCTGAAAAGAAAAATGGTTATGATATTTTCACCATTCTGCACGAAATAATAGTTGAACATTTTTTGTATTTTTACAGATACACATATTTTTGCCTATGCTCCAACATTTATCAAGCATTTTCACCATATATGCTCCATGCTTATGAAGCAATGACTGAACATAAACCCATACCTTAAGAAGACAAACCCCGGGTTCTTTCATGGTTTAGTATAGGAGCCTGGGGAGGCTTTAAACCAAATCAATTTTTACCAATTTTAGAAACTGGGGAAAGAGATTCTATAGGTAATGCTGTGATAGCTTTTCCTGAAAATAGTATAGAAAATCCCAGAAAAATGAAATCTCTGACACCGCTAAAATCTTTTTAACTCTAGTATCTTATGGAAAGTCATTTGACTGCAAATCTTCTGCAACTCCACATTCAACAAAAAAAAAAAAAAAAAAAAAAGAGATAAAAAGAAAGAAATAAAATTGACAGCTAAAGAAGCAAATGAGTGCAGTAGCAGTAGATGCGAACTTTGAATATGACTAGGAAACCCAAAAGAAACCCTTCTTTCTTCAAAATCTTGATAGGAAACTTTAATAAGAAGCTGGTAAGTTCAAATCCTACCAAACAGCCATTTAATGCTTCTTAGTTCTTAATCACTCAAGTTTTCTGTATGTAGTTATTAAATGCTGTCTTCTTTGGTTTTTTTTTGCAGAGAATTCCACCAGCTTTTGTAAAGTATGTATTTAAAGGAAATGTGCCCACCATGTCGACCTTGTTTTCAGACTCAGGAAGCTCATGGCGAGTTAGAATCAAAGTTGAACAAGGAAGCTATTTTTTCAACAACGGATGGTCAAAGTTTGTCAAATATCATGACCTGGAAATAGGGGATTTTCTGGTTTTCTTTTTGGTTGATAGTTCAACGTTTGATGTTTTCATTTATAATCGAACTGCATGTGCAAAGAACATCATTTTGGCTGCTAAGAAACGAAAGGGCCGATCCCCTAGAGTTAGCAGACAAATTGAACAAACCCCAAGCCATAAATGTGCTTCAACTTCCAAGAAACCAAGAACGGTTCCTCGTGAGCCCCAACCTTTTCATTTCATGTGTAACCATTCATGTTCATTTTCCATCTCACTAACTTTTTTAATGTTTCATGCACGGTTTAGGTACACAGGAGGTTGAGTTTGTATCTGGAGTAGCCCCGAAGAATGTTTCATATGTAATGGTTGTGAAGGGATACAATAAATACTATGCTGTAAGAACACAACTACTTTATTCAATATTGCTATTAATAAGTGTTAATTACTTTCTATTCTACTTCATATATGTTCTTTTTTTCAGGGCATTCCGAGATGTTTTACTGAAGAAGCAGGCTTGGGAAAGTTATCCATGGTGATGATTAAAGGTCCAAAAGGTGGAATGTGGCCAATGAAGACCACTTTTAGTTCAAAACAAGTTCTTCTGAGTGTTGGATGGTCCGAGTTTCTGCATGAAAACGAGATTGTAATTGGAGATACCCTTTTGTTCGAACACGTACCAAATACAGGCCATTTAATCCATGTCCAGGTTGTAAACAATGATGGAACTGGAAACTGTGGTAGCCTTGCTGGTAAGCGACCAAGAGATCGACCTCGCGAGCAAACTGAACTACCACCAAGCACAAAATATGCTTCAAGTTCCAAGCGTACCAAAGGTCCTTTAACTTGCATTTCATCACTTCAATTTTTTCATGTTTTTTAGTCTCATTTCATTTCAATCATCATTGCTTGTTTAGGTGTATCAGAGTTAATCTTGGAACAGGCTTCATTTGTAGTTGTTTTGAAGAAATACCATCAATACTCTGTTGTAAGAACTATGTCTTGATTATCTATTCTCAATTCAATGCTGTTTCTACTCCATTTTAAATATCTTTTACTTAAATTTCAGTCTGTTCCAGCAAGTTTTGCCAAAGAAACAAGCTTGGCAGAGGAACCGAGCACGGTGATAAAGGACTCAGAGGGTAGGAAGTGGGAATTAAACATCTTGGTTGATGCAAAATCAAATGTTCGTCTAGGTGCAGGATGGTCACAATTTGTGCTAGAAAACAAATTAGAAGCTGGAGATACCATTTCGTTTCAACACATTCCCAACACTGGTAATGTAATTTACTTCAAGATCATTAGCAAGGCTAGAGCTGCAAATTATGGTGGTGGAAGAAACATGAGAAAAAATGTCTGTTAAAAAGTAGTATCATTTGTAATGTCTGTTGTTTACCAGTTGTTGAAGATGGTGATGGTGGTTTGTAACTTGTATGATCGTGTTTTACCTATCTTTTTGTTTGGATGGTAAGAAAAAGAATTGGTATGATCATGTATGAAATCCCAGGAACCCTCTTTGAAGTTGGAAAGTCATTTAGGAAAGCTTGATCATTATGTTTCTGTTTATAGTTAACTTGCTGCAGTAGGCTAAAGATTTGTTGGAGATTGGATACATGACAATATATTGACACTGCATGTACATGATGATATAGTTTAACAGATCCAATTTTTGGCAATTCATTTTTTATAAAAATAACCTAAAAAGATAATTAATTATTTAAATCACTTTTTTTTAATAAAATACGAAAATAATTTAAAGTTTACTGTAAAAGTTGATGGAGCCAAAATGTTTGGCGTCACCAACATGCTAAGTCAACACTTTGCATTAAAAAATTAATTTTTTGGTGAAGCCAATATGTCATGTCAGTAATCTGTATTAAAAAATTAATTTTTTGATAGAGTCATATAAAATAACGTCACTTATATAAATATTAAAGAAATATTGTAATTTTTAAAAGCACGGGAGATTTAAACGATTTTACTTTTTTCTGGTGGCGCTAATTATTCCAAAACACTAGCCCTTTGCCTATTGAAACAACCTAATTTTTTTTAATTTTTTTTATTCGTTACTTTTTTTGTTTAAATTTTTTTATTTATTTATTTTTTATAAAACCAATAATAAACAAATAAATAAAGTACAAATAAAAAAATAAAAAGAAAAAAAATGAAAAAGGACAGAATTAGAAAAAGTAACTAATGAAAAAAAAATTAAGCTGTTCCAATAAGTAAATAGGTAGAACAAGCTAGTGTATTGGAATCTAGTGGCGTCAATTTATTTGGCTCAATCAGAAAAAAGGTAAAATTACTTAAACTCTTTATACTTTTAAAAAATTACAGTATTTTTTTAGTATTTATACATGTGGCGACATTTTACATTATTCCACCGAAAAATTAATTTTTTAATGCAGATTACTGACGTGACATGTTGATGGCGCCAAACACCTTGGCTCCATAACTTTTACTGTCGATTTTGAATTATTTTCGTATTTTATAAAAAAAATAGATCATTTAAGTAATTAATTATATTTTGGGGTTATTTTTATAAAAAACCCAAGTTCTTAATATGATTTTCGTTAGTGCACCTCTCATAATTTAACAGATAGATTAATCTGCTGTAACTAGAGATACTAGCCTTCTTTTGAATGGCTGAAGAGGAAGATGAAAGGCAAGTACAAAACTTTGTTTAATCAAATGAATCTATCCTTCTGTTTCCCTCAAGTCCAAAAACAATGAATTTAACAGTAAATAGTTAATAGTCATCATTAAAATTGTATTAATTACTTTTGAAGTATTGATTTATGAAAAATGAACGGAAAGCTAACCAGTCAGCTATCTCTAAGCATATGTTTCATAGTATAGTAAAGAGTTCAACAGTCCCTGGAAAGTCGAATCAACCTATATTAGTTATTACTTCTTTTTTTTAGCTTGTTTCGTGTTTAGTTCTCAAAGGCTTATTCTAAAGCTGATCAAGCATGGCTGTTGCTTCTCATCAGCAAGGCAGTGATCTTTTAAAGTATATAAACAACTCACCTTTTTTCTTCAAAACAATTTTCTTAGACACTATCCATAATGGAAAACTTGGAAGCATTCTCCTAATACCTCTCTTTTATTTTATCGTATTCATAGATCTCAATTTTATTCATGAACCACAAGAGTATATGCAACTTACCAAGCGCCTTTGAAAAAATGTCAACCAATTGAACTGAGATCGAACCATAAGAAGGTGCAATCAACTCATCCTGAATTGTATCCCTAATAAAGTGACAATTCACTTCAATATATTTAGTACGCTTGTGAAATACAGGATTCTGTGCAATATACAACGTAGATTGACTATCACAAAATAAAGTAATAGCTTTAGGATGATAAACACCTAAGCTCAATAACAAGGTCTTCAGTCACTTAAGCTCACAAGTAGCAGAATCCTAGACCTATACTCAGCCTCAATGGAAGAACGAGAAACAATACGTTGTTTCTTAGTTTTCTAGGAAATAGGAGATTGTCCCAGAAAGATAAGCCAGCCAGTAAGCGAACTCGAGTTAACGGACAAGCAACCCAATTCGAATCATACCACCCCTTTATGGACAAATCACTATTAAATCTCAATAGAAATCCTTGGCCAGGAGAGTCTTTCAAGTACCAGACAACCCACAGAGCTGTGTCCTAGTGCTCCTACCTCGGCTCATGCATAAACTGAGATAAAACATGAACCGAGTATGCTAAATCAAGCCTGGTCATTGCCAAATAGATTAAACAACCCATTAACCATCGGTACTACTCAAAATTAGTCAAACTGCCCATGTAGCATGTATCAATCTATGATTTTGCTCTAGGGATCCTACGGGTTTTGCTTCCAAATAACCAATCTCCGAAAATAATATCAAATATTTATTTCCTTTGAAAAAGAAACATACCCAAAGAAATGTGAATTACATTTATCCCAAAAAAATACTTTTGGAAGCAAGAATTGACATACACTTTACAAGTTTTTTAAGTAGCAAAACCATTCCTTGAAATAATCAAATCATCAACATAAACTAGCAAGTTAATGTGTACAAATTCCTTAGTGTATGTAAAGAGAATAATAAGAATATAATTGAAGAAACCCATAGCCTTTCAGTGCAGTAACCAGCTTAGCAAACTAATACCAAGGAGCGTGTTTTAACCTATACAAAGACTTGTGCAAACGAAAAATTAGTCTAGGCATATCAAGGGCAAAACCTGGCAGAAGCTTCATGTAAACTTCTTCTTCAGGATCACCATGCAAAAAGGAATTATATACATCCATTTGATGTAACTCCCAATTTTTTGAAACTGCAACAACTAAGAAAGCACGAATAGTCACTATTTTTGCCATAAGAGAGAAAGTTTCATTATAATCAATACCTTCTACTTGGCTATTACCAAAAATGACAAGACAGACTTTAAGTCTCTCAATACTTCCATTGAAGTTATAATTAATCTTATACATCCACTTACAATCTAGAGTTTTCTTTTCAGGAGGAAGTGTCTCTATAAACCAAGTGTCAGTATCCTCCAAAGCACGAATCTCCTTTTGCATAGCATTACGTCATACTGCATCCTTCACAGCCTCTTTAAAAGATTGTGGCTTGATCTTTGAGTAGTAGCTATATGAAAATTCCAGTGTTTCATAGTAAATTTGTCACAGAACATAATACGCTATAAGAAATAGAGTACCTGTGGAAGGCCCTAAACTATCTAAGGCGGGAGATAGACTTTTCTTTATGGCAGTATTAATGACAAAATCTTGAAACTACTAAGGAAATTTCTCTCTATGCCTTGACCCCAATTCGGACACATCATTATCCAAAGCCCCAAAGCCCTCTATACCACCGTGTCATCGGAGGAAGAAGAATACTCCACAAGTGACGAAAAATCCGCAAGTGGTGAACTTACAAGCTACGGAGTGATAAGTGAAGGAATTGTATAAAAAATATGTATAAAATATTTCGTCTGCACTCCCATATGGCAGAGCAATATTGTCAGGCTCAATGATTGTAATATTCCCATCCAAATTTGAAAAAAATATCTTTAAAAAAATTCACATCACGGGACAAAAAACTTATTAGAATCCATACAATATAAATATAAATCCTTTTTGCCAAAAGGATACCCAACAAAAACATACTTTTGAGCAAATGTGTTAACTTAGAACGTCGGTTATGAGAAAAACATAAGCAACCAAACACACAAAAATCATCAAACAAAGGAGGTCTACCAAACAACATTTCATAGGGTGCTTTACCATGAAGAAGAGGTGAAGGAGTTAGATTAATAAGATGAGAAGCAGCCACATTTAAAATATATTAATGTTTCCTCTCGACTCTCCCATTTTTTTGAGGAGTACCAACAGAAGATGTTTGAAAAATAATGTAAGTTGTAAGAAAATAATCCTAGAAATACAATATCCTACACCTGTAATAATCATATGTGGTCCGATGAATTTCCGGAGCATAATATCAACCAATACGAAGATGATAACTCTATAAAGATAATAAAAGACATCTCTCCAAGAACAATGATGGAGGAACCGAAACCGAATTTAGTTATGGAAACCGAAACCGAGTGCAATGGGAAGTCTAATGGATGTAAAGTTAGAAATGGTGATAAAAGCACAAGCCATCCTATAATTCAATAATTTAAACCTCATGTAATGATTGAGAACCCATTTTTCCAAGTTGTCATGCACCCATCATATGTTGGTCACGCTAGTCATAAAAAATGTAGACTGGTAAGCAATCAATTGAATTCCCCACTAGATCCTATGCATGCCGTTCATTTCATTACTTCATTAATATATACTAAACTTGCATAAATGAGCAAAATTTTCCTTTTCACAGGACATACCAGCTAACTTTGTGAGGAAACATTTGATGAAAGAGCAATGTTCAGTACTCCTTTGCAACTCAAGCGGGAAAACTTGGATTGCTACCTTCAAGCGGAGAAGAATAGGGGAAAGGCTATTTATACGAAGCGGTTGGGATACTTTTGTACGGGATAACAATATTCAAGTCGGTGATTTTTGCGCGTTTGAGCTAATAAATAGCATCGAAATATCCTTCAAAGTAGTCATTCACCAAGCCCAGCATGCAAATTGTCATCAGTCATTAGCTTCAACTGATGCATTTCGTCCCGAGAAATGGAAAGCTCCGTCGTACGCAAGTCGGAGCCGCACAGAACCATTGACTGCGATCTTGAGAAAACTAAAGCTTTTCGAATAGCTAGTGCTTTCAAATCTGAAAATCCGTTCTTTATTGTAATCATACAGCTATCAAATGTTAGGTCATGTAGATTGGTACGTTTTTCTGTTGAAACTTGTTGGCCATTTCCAAGTTCTTATGACTGCACCATGCAAATGTTATAATGCAACTTGAAAAGGCAGAAAATAACTGAACTGACATGTTTTTGTTTATACGAACAGAGTATACCAGTGAATTTTGCTAGGAAATATCTCACAAAGATGCAGAAAGAGGTCATACATCTCCTTTCAAATGGAAAATCATGGCCAGTGATATTTTTTCAGCACAGTATCGAAAAACCATGTGTAATATCCGGTACGGGTTGTCGTGGATTTGCTATGGATAATAACTTATAAGTTGATGATGTTTATGCCTTTGAACTAATTGAGGGTCCTAAGACATTAATGAAGGTAACCATTTATAAGATGCAGGCTGTTGAAGACTCATCTTTGGGTAAGTAGGTTCCATTTCAGGTAAGGCCTTAGAAGAGGCAAATTAAAGCTATCAAGCTTTTCAAGAGGATGAAGCAAATCCCAGCTACCAAACTGTAGAACCGATGTCATTGATTCAATGATTAGCTTGTCCTGTAACCGTTTAGCCATGACATTGTAACTTGTTTCTGATGCCGTCCTATGAACATTTCACCTGTAATCATTTTCCTTTAGATGGTTTTGTAAATTCACTAACCATTAGCTTGAAAAACTGGTCTGTTTCATATTATAAAAAACCCTGCTTGCAAAACCCTCTTGATTCTCCTAAAGAACCCAAATCACCTACGAGCTTGATGGAGGTAAACAATGGTTGGATAAGGTGGTTGAAGCTTCTAGCTTGATTGTTACGAACATTTTTTTTATTCCTAAGCAAGTAAATGAAAATAGCAAAATTAGTGATATATGTAGCTTTCTTTAATTTTAATAATTCAATTTACTTAGGTCGAATGATACAAGAGGAGAGATGACTACATTTATTTATATGTTTGTAAAACTATATTCTAATTAAAGTCAAATATAAGTAATGCAGTAAGGTTAAAATATATTATTCTAATTAACATCAAATAGAAATAATATGTTTCTATATATATTTTACTTGTGCAGCCTGTGTCATACCACGAGAGTTTAAAAACCCCTACACCCCTAATTATGACTTTAACCTAATATTTTACTACTTGTATTTTATTTTAATAAGAATTTATGTCACGAATATTTAACGTTTTATTTTCCACTCAATGATTTGGGTTGAAGTTGCTTTTCATGCTCTTCCCGTGTTGTGTGGATTGTTTAATGCATGTTTTTTCAACTTCTTTTTTTAATTTTTAATTAATTTTTGGTTTTTGTTCTAATGCATGTTATTTCAAGGTTTTTTTAAATTTAATTAAAAAAATAAGAATGATATTTTCAATTTTTAATTAATAAACATGTTTTTAAATTTTTTTATTTTTAATTCATGTTTTTAATTAATAACTTTTTTATTTACCTAGACAAAATAATAAATACATATTTATTAATTAAAAATATAAATTAAAAATAAAATAAAAACTTAGACATGTTTGTTAATTAAAAAAACTTCAAAATATCATGCTTATTGTCTTTAATTAAAAAATAAAACTTGAGACAACATTCATTAGGAAAATGAAAAAAGAATTTGACTATTTTATCAAAGAAACTAAGTTATCAAATTTTTTTTTATATAAAATTTTTACAAGACCCATTTTTTTATCATGTCTATTTGACTATTTCTAAAGAAGTAATGTGGTTGAATTTTCTAAAAACGACATAATTTTACCGAATGAAAATTATATGGGCAATGTTAAAGGTAAGTTTTAGGTTTGCTCTTCAAGTTCTTGCTGCTCAGGTAAATGGATTTCGGTTCAGTTTTTGTTGGAGCCAAGGGAGGACAATGTTGGCTCTTAAGCTTAAATCAAATCAATGTGTCTTTTAATGAAAGAAAAAAAAAAGAATGGAGATCGTCATCTGCATTTTGATTCGCTGACATATACAGGATCATCTTTCCTGCTCTGGTGGCGTAAAAAGCTAATGTGATGGAAATCATTTGACTGCAAATCTACAACTTCACGTCAAAACAAATAAATAAATGGAGAGAATCCAAAGTAGCAAAGCAAATGCAAAACTTTGAATATGACTAGGTGTTTGAATATACCATATCACATATGCAAATTGTTAGTCTGTTATTGAATTATTAAATGGAGTAGTTTAGTGATTAAAAATAGTCAAGGGTCTAGGCTATAAATATATAAACATGTGTATTTTATAGGGTAGATTTTCAAGTTTTAATATTTAGAATATACTACTCTCTTCGATCCTTGTTCATTCTTGTAGGTTTCGATAGGAGATTTTGATAACAAGCTGGTAAGTTCATATCCTATTAACAGCCATTTAATGCTTCTTAATGGCTCTAGTTTCATGTATATAAACAACTTATTAACTGTTATCTTTTTTTTTCTTTTGCAGAGATTCCACCAGCTTTTGTGAAGTATGGATTTAAAGGAAATGCGCCCACCATGTTCACCTTGTATTCTGACTCCGGGAACTCATGGCGAGTTAGAGTCAAAGTTCAACAAGGAAGTTACTTTTTCAATAGTGGATGGTCAAAGTTTGTCAAATATCATGGCCTGGAAATAGGGGATTTTCTGGTTTTTTATGGTTTTTAGTTCAATGCTCGATGTTCTCATTTATGATCGAATTGCATGTGCAAAGAAAATCATTTTTGCTGCTAAGAAACCAAAGGCCCGACCCCTTGGAGTTAGCAGACAAATTGAAGAAACCCCAAGCCAAAAATGGGATTCAATTTCCAAGAAACCAACAGCAGTTTCTCGTGGGATAACTTTTTCATTTCATGTGTAAACCCTTCATATTCATCCCCCTTTTTTTCACTACTCATTTCAATGTTTCATGCATGGTTTAGGTGCAAGCCAGGAACAGGAGGTTGTGTTTATGACCCCGAAGAAGGCTTCGTTTGTAGTGGCTTTGAAGCAATACCAGAAGTGCTATTTTGTATGAACAAAACTTATTAATTCTCAATTCAATGCTGTATCTACTCCATTTTAAATATGCATTTTTCTTATATTTCAGCCTGTGCCAACCAGTGTTGCCAAAGAAATGGGCTTGGCAAAACATAAGTTCTAAAGGCAAATACAAATTCTTTTTTGCTAGAATCAAAGTATCTTTCATTTCCTTTTACAAGAAAAACAAGCTCTTGGCCATTAATGAATCAGCCTCGAGCCTAGAAACACTTAATTTAACAGTCATTAGCAAATAATATTTTAGAATTGTTTTAATTACTTCTGACAAATGGACCATTCCATACTTTAGGTAGATATGAGTAATAATGAGGAGAATGTACTCAGCTATCTTCTTCAAGTTCATGTTTATGTTTATTACTTTCTCAAAGGCTCATCCCACAACTGTTCAAGCATGGCAACTTCTTCTCACCAGCAAGGCAATGGCCATTTAAAGTATATAAGCAACTCGCCTTATTTCTTCAAAATAATTTCACCTAGACACTATCCTGAATGGAAAACTTGTAAGCATTTGTCTTTTACTATATATGTATATTATATATATAACATTTGCATATGTTGATAAGAGTTCTTTTACGGGGAATTCCCAGAAAGTTTGTGAAAAACCATGGAAATGGCATATCAAGCCCAGCATTGCTCCAGGTCCCATCTGGTGAAGTATGGAAGGTGGAACTTACAAAATCTGATGGCAAAATATGTTATGAAAATGGCTGGCTAGAATTTGCAAACCATTACTCTTTGGAGTTGGGGCATCTTTTGGTTTTTAGATATGATAGGAACAGCAATTTCCATGTAATCATTTTTTATAGGAGTTCTTAAGAGATACAATATCCCTACACCAGCAATTATTATAGGAGGTCCGATGAATTTCCGGAGCAGAATATCAACCAATCGGAAGGTGATGACTCTATAAAAGATCATAGGAAACATCTCTCCAGGCAAGAAAATGAGAGAGGAATTGCAACCGCCATGTCCTCGGCCTCATAAAATGATGAGAAGTACTAATTCAGATAACGAAACCGAAACCAAGTGCATGAGAAGTCTGAATTTCTAACTCAACAAATTAGGCATAATGGATGTCCAGCTAGAAATGATGATAAAAGCACAAGCCATCCTATAATTCAACAATTTAAGCCACATGAAATGGCTGAAAACCCATGTTTCCAAGTTGTCATGCACCCATCATATGTTGGTCACACTAGTCATAAAAAATGTATACTGGTAAGCAATCAATTGAATTCCCCACTAGATCCTATGCATGCCGTTCATTTCATTACTTCATTAATATATACTAAACTTGCATAAATGAGCAAAATTTTCCTTTTCACAGGCCATACCAGCTAACTTTGTGAGGAAACATTTGATGAAAGAGCAATGTTCAGTACTCCTTTGCAACTCAAGCGGGAAAACTTGGATTGCTACCTTCAAGCGGAGACGAATAGGGGAAAGGCTATATATACGAAGCGGTTGGGATACTTTTGTACGGGATAACAATATTCAAGTCGGTGATTTTTGCGCGTTTGAGCTAATAAATAGCATCGAAATATCCTTCAAAGTAGTCATTCACCCAGGCCAGCATGCAAATTGTCATCAGTCATTAGCTTCAACTGATGCATTTCGTCCCGAGAAATGGAAAGCTCCGTCGTACGCAAGTCGGAGCCACACAGAACCATTGACTGCTCTTGAGAAAACTAAAGCTTTTCGAGTAGCTAGTGCTTTCAAATCTGAAAATCCGTTCTTTGTTGTAATCATACAGCCATCACATGTTAAGTCATGTAGATTGGTAAATTTTTCTGTTGAAACTTGTTGGCCATTTCCATGTTCTTATGACTCCACCATGCAAATGTTATAATGCAACTTGAAAAGGCAGAAAATAACTGAACTGACATGTTTTTGTTTTTATGAACAGACTATACCAGTGAATTTTGCTAGGAAATATCTCACAAAGATGCACAAAGAGGTCATTCATCTCCTTTCAAATGGAAAATCATGGCCAGTGATATATTTTCAGCACAGTATCAAAAAACCAAATGTAATATTCGTTACTGGTTGGCGTGGATTTGCAATGGATAATAACTTAGAAGTTGGTGATGTTTGTGCCTTTGAACTCATTGAGGGTCCTAAAACATCAATGAAGGTAACCATTTATAAGATGCAGGCTGTTGAAGACTCATCAACGAAGGTAACCATTTCAGGTACAATGTGCATATATGTATAAAATTCATTATACATTTGATATGTTCAAATATAAGCTTGGATTTTGTTCTTGGAAAACAGATGATAGAAGTAGAGAGAAACAAGTTGAACCCCATGAAAGCTTGGTGATTAAAAACTGCAGAATCAGCATCGATGAAGAAGAAAGGAGATATATCTAATCTGCTTGTTGATTATAACTGTGATGCTTCAAGAGAAAATCTTAGATGACATTTTGGTGTCCAGAAAAGGCCACCGAAGGGGCAAGTCAAAGCTAACTTTACAAGAGTATGAAATCAATTCCACATACCAACATGTAGGACCGATGCCATTGATTCAATGATTAGTTTGTCCTGTAACTTTTTAGCCATAACATTGTAACATGTTTCTGATGCTGTCCTGATGAACATTTCACCTGTAATAATGTTCCTTTAGATGGTTTTCTAACCATTAGCTTGAAAATGTGGTGTATTACATATCATAAAATCAAGTTCAGAACATGAAACACAGCAGTTGCTTGGAGCTACCCAAGTGCTAATTTTGTGTCTACTCAGGTAAATGGATTTTGTTTCACTTTTTCTTGGACAAGAGTTTGCACCAATGGAAGTTACTCTAAGCTTAGAAAAATGGAAACCAATTCAATAGCCAATGCTATGGTAGCTATTACTGAAATAGTATTAAAAAATGGAAGAAAAAAAATCCTGGGCTGATTGTATAGCATTCATATGTGAGATTATCATCTGTATTCTGATTATCTGACAGATTCAGCAAACGTGATGTTAATCATTTCAATGCTAATCTACAACTTTACGTCAAACAACCCATTTCCCCCAAAAAAATTAAATAAATGAGAGAATCCAAAGAAGCAAATGAGAAAACTGAAGCGGTTAATGCAAAACTTTTGAATATGACTAGGAAACCAAAACGAAGCCCTTCTTTCTTTAAGGTCTTAGTAGGAGACTTTGTTACCAAGCTGGTAAGATCAAGTTCCATTTAATGCTTATTATTGGCTCAAGTTTTATGTATATTAATGCTGTCTTCTTTTAACTTTTTTCAGAAAATTCCACCAGCTTTTGTGAAGTATGTTTTGGAAGGAAAAGTACCCACCATGTTCAGCTTGTATTCTGACTCAGGGAACTCATGGCGAGTTAGAGTCGAAGTTCAACAAGGAAGCTACTTTTTCAACAGTGGATGGTCAAAGTTTGTCAAATATCATGGCCTGGAAATAGGGGATTTTCTGGTTTTCTTTTTGGTTGATAGTTCAACATTTGATGTTTTCATTTATAATCGAACTGCATGTGCAAAGAACATCATTTTGGCTGCTAAGAAACCAAAGGGCCGACCCCCTGGTGGTAACAGACAAATTGAACAAACCCCAAGCCAAATATGTACTTCAGCTTCCAAGAAACCAAGAGCAGTTTCTCGTAGGCCAACCTTTTCATTTCATTTCATGCATAACCCTTCATATTTATCCCCTTTTTTCTACTAATCATTTCAATGATTCATGCATGGTTTAGGTGCAAGAAATGTTAGCCAGGAGGTTGAGTTTATAACAGAAGAAACCCCAAAGCATGTTTCATTTGTACTGGTTGTGAAGAAATACCTAAAATACTATGTTGTAAGAACAAGTACTTATTCAATGCTGTTAAGTGTTAATTACTTTCTACTTCATATAATTTTTATATATAATTTTAAAATTTTCAGTTTATTCCAAGATATTTTGCCAAAGAAACAGGCTTGGGAAAGGAATCCATAACGATGATTAAGGGTCCAAGAGGTGGGATGTGGCCAATGAACACAACCGAGAGTGGAAGACAGGTTCGTCTGGGTGGTGGATGGTCCCAGTTTCTGCATGAAAATGATATAGTAGTTGGAGATACCCTTTTGTTTCAGCACATTCCAAATGCAGGCAATTTAGTACACGTCCAGATTCTTAACAAGGCTGGATATCGAAACCATGGACGAGGAGGACGACGGGGGCGACAAAACAAGCAAGCAAATACCTCTGAAAAGAACACCGTTATTGCTATTAAGCAAAAAAGATGTCCACCTTGCAGGCAAATTGAAGAACCAAATTCAAAGATAACCAAAGGTCTTGTAACTTACATTTCATATGTTAACACTTCAGTTTTCATTGTTCTTTTTAGTTTCATTTCATTTCAATTGGTTGTTTAGGTCTAAGCATTGGAGGGGAGAGAGATATTACCCGAAAGGATGAGATCGAATCAGAGTTAACCCCGAAGAAGGCTTCATTTGTAGTGGTTTTGAAGCAGTACCAGAAATTCTATATTGTAAGAACAACTTATTTATTCTCAAATGGTACTCGACTTTTACACATTATTCCAATATAGGAACAATGTTTCTTTTATCAGATAGCAAAAATAATGATTGTATGATTTATCATGTATGATTTATAATACTTTTTTTTTACATTTTAAATGTTCAATTATTTTAGTTTAATTTATTTATTTTATTAATTTTAAATAATGAATTTCTTTTATTTTGGGTTTTCAAAATTATTGTTTTCTCATTCAATACTAATTTGTTAAGCATAGCTCAATTCATAATTTTTTAACACGAATTTCCTCAAGTTCTGATGATATTTTTAGAGCATACATCGATTTTTTCAACACCATTAGTGTTATGGATAATTTGTATAATATTTAATAAGTTTAGGTACTAAACTAAATTTAAAAAAGTTAGGTACCAAATTGAGAAAAATGTCAAGTTTAGGTACTAAATTAAGCCCCTAAAAAGTTTAGTTATAAAAAAAAGTGTAAGTTTTAAGTACTAAATTAGACTAAAAAAATTTAAATACCAAATTAAGAAAATATGCCAAGTTTAATTTCCAAATGTTATATTAAGCATTATTAATTCAATGACGTATGTGCCCCATTTTAAATATGTTTTTCTTGAATTTCAGCCTGTGCCAACCAGTGTTGCCAAAGAAATGGGCTTGACAAAGGAACCAAGCACAGTGATAAAGGACGCAAAGGGTAGGAAGTGGCGATTAAACATCTTAGTGTATGCAAGATCAGTTCATCTTGGTGCTGGATGGTCCAAGTTTATGGAAGAAAATAAATTAGAAGTTGGTGATACCCTTCTGTTTCAGCACATTCCCAACACTGGTAATGTCATTTACGTCCACATTATTCGCAAAGCTAGAGATGGAAATCATGGGAAAAGAAAGAATTGAGTAAATGCCTGCTAAAAAGTGTAGTATCATTTTGTAATTTCTCTTTCAGTCTTTTGTTTTATTAGTTTTTTGTTTGAATATTAAACTGTTGAAGATGGCAACAATGGGGTTGTATTGTAAGGTTGGTTTTTTATCAGCCTCTCTTTTGTTTGGATGGTGAGTCAAAAAAAAAGTACGGTATGATCATGTAATTCCAGGAAAGCCCTTTAAGAAAGCTTCACCAGTATGTTTTTGTTTACAGTTTACGTCCTCTATTAGACTCTAAAGATTGGATGGAGCTTACCAATGCATAAACAAGATAATATGGTGTAACAGATTCATATATGATTATCTGCTATAATTGAAGATCCTAGTCTTGTTTCGAATGGCTGAAGACAAATTTTGGTCATTCAATGAATCTGCCCTTCAGTTTGCCTCGAGCCCAAAAACAATGAATTTAACTGTCGATAGCTAATAATCATCATTTAAGGTTATATTAATTACTCTTGAAATATGGATTTTATCACCATTTCCTGCTTTAAGTAGATATAAGAAACAATGGAGGAGAAAGTACTCTCAGCTCTCCTTTTAAGTATATGTTCAAGTTACACAATTATTTGCAGAAACTCTCTAAGTAAGCTGTTCAAGCATGGCTGCTTCTCATCAGCAAGGCAATGACCATTTAAAGTTCATAAGCAACTCACCTTGTTTCTCAGAATGGAAAACTTGTAAGCATTCTGCCAACTCTGTTGTAAGACATTGTATTTTACTATATATATTTGCATATATTGATAAGAGTTGTTTTACAGGGAATTCCTAGAAAGTTTGTGAGAAACCATGGAAATAGCATGTCCAGCCCAGCAAGCTCAGGGTCCCATCCGGTTCAGTATGGAAGGTGGAACTTACAAAATGTGGTGGCAAAATATGGTTTGAAAACGGTTGGCTAGAATTTTCAAACCATTACTCTTTGGAAGTGGGGCCTTTTGGTTTTTAGATATGATGGGAATAGCAATTTCCAAGTAATCATCTTTGATGGGACTGCTTCAGAGATACAATATCCCTACACCAGCAATAATCAAAGGCAATCTAATGAAATTCCGAAGCAGAATATCAACGAATCCAAAACCGAGTGCAATGGGAAGTCTGGGTTTCTTGCTCAACAAGTTAGTCATAATGGATGTCCAGCTGTAAAAGGTGATAAAAGAACAAATCATCCTGTAATCCAATTAGAGGTGTTCATGGGCCAGGCTACCCGGCCCGGTTCGAAGGCCCGCTCGAAATGTGGAAGGGTTTGGGCAAAAGTATAGGCCCGAAAAATGGGCTTGAACAAAAAATAAGGCCCATTTAAAAATGGGTCGGGCCTCGGGTAAAGTATTTTTAGCCCAGGTCCAAATTCATTAAATGACAAAAAAATCTGTATTTTTTTTAAATTTTTGAATATTATTTTCTTGTTGTTTTCTCCCTATTTTGCTACCATTTTACTATTATGTTACTACTGTTTTGTTGTTATTGTTTAGATATTGTATAAAACTTATTTTATTTTTAATTTTGTTATTATTTTAAAGGCATTTGTTAATTTTTTTATTATTTTAGAGGCATTTACTTGTTAAGTTGCATCTATCTTAGTGTTATTTAACTCTACATATTTTTTAAAATTTATTTTCAATTTGTTAGAAAATATTTATTTTGATATTTTTAGTATTTTTAATGTATTATATATATTTAAAAATAATATAAAAATTAATACGGGCGGGCTGGGCCCGGCTCGGATTTTAGTATTTTTATCCAGATCAGGTTTGGGTAAAATTTTAGGCCCGTTCTTTTGGCCTAGCCCGAGCCCAATAAATGGACATGATTTTTTAGTTGAGCCCGATCCGAACTCAGCTCGGCCCGGCCCATGAACACCTCTAAATCCAACGAATGAAGGGTTGTCAAAAGGTTAAGGCTCTTGAGAAAGCTATTAATACCTTTAAATCCAAGAACCCATTTTTCCTGGTTGTAATGCAACGGTATTATGTCAGTCTCGGTCACAGTA
Source organism: Gossypium anomalum (assembly GCA_025698475.1). Lineage (NCBI taxonomy): Eukaryota > Viridiplantae > Streptophyta > Magnoliopsida > Malvales > Malvaceae > Gossypium > Gossypium anomalum. The sequence continues at coordinate 1,709,815 of CM046957.1, read as the reverse complement.
GAGGATGTAGACTGGTAAGCAATCAAATGAGTTCCCACTAGATCCTATGTTCTATTGCTTGAAAAGTTGAGGTTTGTTTTTCAATTTTATTTTGTGCAGACCATACCAGCTAACTTTGTGAGGAAACATTTGATGAAAGAGCATTGTTCTATGACTCTTTGTAACTCAAGTGGGAAAACTTGGATTGTTACCTTCAAGCACAATCAAACTGGGAAAAAGCAAATTTCAGTACTACAAGCTGGTTGGGGTACTTTCGTACGGGATAACAATATCCAACCTGGTGATGTATGCGCCTTCGAGTTGATAAATAGTATCCAAATATCTTTCAAAGGAGACATTTACCAATGCCATCATACAAATTGTCATCAGTCATTTGCTTCAACCGATATATTTCGTCCTGTGAAACGGGAAGCTGTCATATGCAAGTTAGAGCTGCTCGGAACCATCGACTGCTCTCGGGAAGATGCACACATCTCCTTTCAAATGGTTGGCGTCGATTTTCTGTGGATAATAACTTAGAAGTTGGTGATGCTTGAGTCTTTGAACTCATTGAGGTCCTAAAAACATCAATGGAGGTAACCATTTATAAGATGCACGGGCTGATGAAGACTCATCTTTGGGTAAGTAGGTTCTATTTGTCGTCCAATTATTATGTAACATGGTTGAATGTTTGTCCTGTAACATGTTTGGACATTGTTAACATGTTTCTGATGCTGTCCTGATGAAACAGTTCACCTGTAATAATAAGGTGCCTGAGAAGTTTTGCAGTAAAATATAGTCTTCAATGGATTTCGCTGCTTGGAGAATCAGAGACCAGGCTTGGATTTCTTCATATCGTAAAATCATGATCAGAACATACAACAGAGCGGTAGCTTGGCAATTCTGAAGTGGTAATATTTCTTTAAAATCATTAATCAAAAATGCAAGTTAAACCGACTTAAAAAACATAATTATTGTGCAAATTTCAAAACATTCTAAGGGTAAACAATGCCATTAGTCACTCAACTATAGAAAAGTTTTCGCTTTAATCACTTAATTAAAAAAAGTTACAATTTAGTCGGTAATGTTTTTGAATTATTTTTGTTTGGTGTCATCTTTTTAGTTGATATAATAACAATTTTAATCTTCAGCTTTTATACTTTCTGTCAATTTTACCTTAATTTTGTATAAAAATTGTAAAAATTCAAAAATATTTAAAAATATAAAAATTCAACTAAAATTGAATATTTTTTTAAAATTTTTATATAGAATCGAGGTCAAATTGACAAAAAGTATAAAAGTTTAAAACTAAAATTGTTATTTTATCAACTAAAAAGGTGTCATTGTTAGTCTCTTAATGGTTGGGTGACCAAAAATAACAATTTTAAAAACATTAGTGATCAAATTGTAACTTTTTTTAATTAAGTGATTAAAACAAAAACTTATCTATAATTGAGTGAATAATAACGTGTTTAACCGCATTCTAATTGTCAAGTACCATTTGGTATTTGAAATTTACGTTTGTTTATAATTTCAATATCAAAATATTAATAATGAATTATGACAATTTAAATTCATGTCATCTATGTACCCTATCGGGAGCTTTAATCATACTCCGAACAAATGTCAATTAATATTAATAATTTTTTTTTGCCAACAACTAATATCAATGAATTTAAATATATATATTTTATTTTATAAAATTATATTTAAAATAAATATTTTATTTTCTCAAAAGACAATAAAAATATAAATCTTAAACCAAAGCAAGATTAATTGAACTTTAAAACTTTAAATATTAGTTTGAATTTCACATTAAATAGATTTAAAACATATAAATATAAAGTGTGTTGAAAAACTATTCTCATTAATTTTAATAAAATGGTTTTTTTTATAATACTTTAGACACAAAATTATAAATACAATAAGTACTTAAAATTAATTTAAAATCTTGACCATATTTTTGAGAATGTCAGATTTAATAAACATTTTAAATTTAAAATATTCAATTTAAATGAGTAATATCGTATTGAAAAATTTTGGGTTGCTTGATATATCATTGAAAATTTTAATTGGTTGAAAATTAAATTTTTTATATTTTAATTTTCTTTAAAAAATCATTTGATAATACAATATAAAAGCTACTTGATATTGAAAAGTAAGAGCTATTTATCATTTAATAAAAATATAAAGTAAATTACATTTAACATTATTAAGTTATTAATAAGTATATGTTTTCTTCATTTAGTTTTAAGAATTATAAAATGATCATTGAACAATTTAAATTTTTTCATTCAAGTTACTTGACTTTTTTTTAATAAAATAATTTTTAACGTCACGAATTTAAGAACCAAGATTTTCAAACACTAATTGCCAAATGAATCTAAAATATATATTTTTACTCATCGATTAATGTTGATCTATTGTATTGATCATCTAATTGTCGTTTGAAACTTGTTGGTCGAATTTTTTTTAGTATAAATTACAACAACAATTACTTAATTTTGGGATAGCTGACAAAACAGTCACTCAAATTTTAATTCAATCACCATTAATCATTTTCTGTTACAGAAGTAACGAATTTACCATTTTCCATTATAGACTTTCAATTCACTCACTTAACTTTCAAAAAATAACAAAACAATCAGTATTAACAATTTTCCGTTATATATGTAACAAAGTGACTGTTTTGTTAGCTACTTCAAAGTTGAGTGAATTAAATAAATTTTCTTAAATAATTTTGTAATTTAAATGAAAAGTTTTTAAAATTAAGTAATAACTTAATAATAATTTGGTAGTTTGTGGATGGTAAGCGCCAGGTATCTTCAGCTTTATGGATTTTAACCTCCCATTAACTAATGCCCAGCCCCTAAACAACGTCGATATTTGGAGGGAAAATCGGTAGACAACCCTAAATTTAACTGTCCCTAATTTCTCATGCAATCCACGATTTATGACAAAAATTTAAGATATCATGGTTTCCAACTCACATGGAAATTCTCAAAGCCTCCAACTTATGGTAAAAGATCCTGACTTTGATCAATTCACTAAGAACCCAAATCATGTACGAGCTTGAAGGAGGTATGATCAAACCCGGGCAAGTTCCCGGAATTGATACGGAGGTACGGAGAAGTTTCAAGGTACTTTCAGGATAGAAATCGTGTCAGGTTGCTTACTGTTGACGGCGGCGCTGGCTGTGGGGCGTCATTTTGTTTCAATTTGGATAAGGTGGTTGAAGCTTCTAGCTTGGATGTTAAGAACCTTTTTATTGTCAAGCAAGTCAGTGAAAATATATGAGCTGTGTAAACTGCAAAGTGGAAGTTTTTAGCTATGCTCTTCAAGTTCTTGAACTCAGGTAAATGGGATTATGGTTACTTTTTCTTGGAGCAGTTGTCTCTAAGCTTACATCAAATCAATTGATTTTTTTTAGAAAATGGAAAACAATTCAATAGTATAAAAAATGAAAAAGAAAATCTTGGGGCTGATTGTATCGCATTTAAGGGTGAGATCATTATCTGCATTCTGATTTGCTGACATATACATGATCTTTCCTGCTCTGGCGGCGTAAAAAAGCTAATGTGATGGAAATCATTTGACTGCTAATCTACAACTTCACGTCAAACAAATATATAAATGGAGAGAATCCAAAGTAGCAAAGCAAATGAGAATTGCAGCAGTTAATGTAAAACTTTGAATATGACTAGGAAACCAAAACGTAATCCTTCGTTCTTTAAGGTTTTGGTAGGAGACTTTGATAACAAGCTGGTAAGTTCATGTCCTATTAACAGCCATTTAATGCTTCTTAATGGCTCTAGTTTATGCATATAATTATTAAATGCTGTTATCTGTTTTTCTTTTTTTTTTTTCAGAGAATTCCACCAGCTTTTGTGAAGTACGTTTTGAAAGGAAATGTGCCCACCATGTTCACCTTGTATTCTGACTCAGGGAATTCATGGCGAGTTAGAGTCATGGTTGAACAAGGAAGCTACTTTTTCAACAGTGGATGGTCAAAATTTGTGAAACATCATGACCTGGAAATAGGGGATTTTCTGGTTTTCTTTTTGGTTGATACTTCAACGTTTGATGTTCTCATTTATAATGGAACTGCATGTGCAAAGAACATCATTTTGGCTGCTAAGAAACGAAAGTGCCTACCACCTTTAGCTAATAGACAAATTGAAGAAACCCCAAGCCAAAAATGTGCTTCAGTTTCCAAGAAACCAAGAGCAGTTTATCGTGGGATAGCCTTTTCATTTCATTTCATGTGAAGCCCTTCGTACCCATCCCCTTTTTTCACTAATCATTTCAATGTTTCATGCATGGTTTAGGTGCGAGAAGTGTTAACCAAGAGGTTGAGTATATAACAGAAGTAACCCGTAAGCATGTTTCATTTGTAATGGTGGTGAAGAAATACCATAAATACTTTGCTGTAAGAATAACTACTTTATTCAACGCAGTTCATTACTTTCTACTTTATAAAAATTTAAATGTTTCTTAAATTTCAGTGTGTCCCGAGGTGTTTTGCCAAAGAAACAGACTTGTTAAAGGAATCCATAACGTTGATTAAGGGGCCAAGAGGTGGGATGTGGCCAATGAACACCACCGAGTGTGGAAAACAGGTTCGTTTGGGTGGCGGATGGTCCCAGTTTCTGCATGAAAACGAAATAGTTGTTGGAGATACCCTTTTGTTTGAGCACATTCCAAGTACAGGCAATTTAGTCCACGTACAGATTGTTGACAAGGATAGATATAGAAACCGTGGGAGACGAAACAAGCAAGCAGATGCCAGTGTGAAGAACACCAGCCCTGCTGCTAAGCGACCAAGAGTTCGGCCTTGCAAGCAAATTGAAGAACCACCAAGCACAAAACATGCTCCAAGTTCCAAAAGAACCAAAGGTCTTTTAACTTATATTTCATATGTAAACACTTGGATTTTCAATTTTTTTACCTTTTCATCGTTTCATTTCAATCATCCATGGTTGTTTAGGTGTAAGCATTGGAAATGATGAGATTGTATCAGAGTTGACCCCAAAGAAGGCTTCATTTGTAATGGTTTTAAAGGAATACCAGAAGTACTCTGCTGTAAGAACAGCCACTTGATTTTAATTCTCAATTCAATGATGTTTTCTTTTTCAACGTCATTAGATATGTTCTCTTAAATTTCAGGTTGTTCCAACCAGTTTTGCCAAAGAAATGGGCTTGGCAGAGAAACCGAGCACCATGATAAAGAACTCAAAGGGTAGGAAGTGGCTGTTAAACACCATAGTTGATGCAAAATCACAAGTTCGTCTAGCTGCAGGATGGTCACAGTTTGTGCAAGAAAACAAGCTAGAACTTGGAGATACTCTCTTGTTTCAGCACATTCCCAATACTGGTAATGTCATTAACTTAAAGATTATTTGCAAGGTTGGAGATGGAAATAATAGGAAAAGAAACAAGTGAGCAAATGTACGTTGAAAAGTAGTAGCATACCATCATTTGTAATTTCTCTACCACTCTTTTGGATCAAATTGTTGAAATGGCAACCATGGGTTGTATGTATGATCATGTTTTTACCAGTCTCTCTTTTGCTTGGATGGTAAGAAAAAAATAGTTTGATCATGGAAGTGCAGGAACTCCTTTTTGTAAATGATCTAATCTTTCTGTTGAAATTGGAAACGATTTAAGAAAGCTTCATCATTATGTTTTTGCCTACACCTTACTTCCTGCTTTAGACTAAATGTCACATTGACAATAATGAAGATTCGATATTTTTAATTCAACTCTTTCCTTCTTTTTGTTTTGATCATTACAGTATTTAGCTTAATCAATAGTGCTGGACAGATAGATAAGTTGTCTATGATTGGAGACCCTAGCCTTGTTTTGAATGGCTAAAGACGAAGATGAAAGACAAATACTAACTTTGGTCATTAAATGAATCAGCCCTACAGTTTTCTCGAGCCCATAAACAATGAATTGAACAGGGCAATGGCTAATAATGATTACATTTGTATTAATTACTCTTGAAATATAGGTTTACGAGCATTTTATTATGAAGGTAGATATATGAAAGGATGATGGATGAAGTACTCAGCAATCTCCTTAAGTTTATGTTTATGTTAGTCTATTATTTGTAGAAACGCTCATCGTATTGGAAACTACATCAACCTATTTTTCCAGGTATTACTTCTTTTTGAGCTTGTTTTGTGTTAGTTCTAAAAGGCTCATTCTGGAGTTATTCAAGCATGGCTTCTTTTTCTCACAAGCAAGGCAATAGCCATTTAAAGTTTATAAGCAGTTCACCTTATTTCTTCGAAATAATTCTCCAAGACACTATACAGAATGGAAAACTTGTAAGCATTCTCCTAACACCTCTCTTTTATCTGATATTTTGATAATCTCTTAAGTAATTAGGTCATAGCTGAAAAACAACAGTTTGTTCTTGGACATTGTATTTTGCTATATACATAAGTATTTGCATATATTGCTGAAAATTGTTCTACAGGGAATTCCCAGAAAGTATGTGAAAAACCATGGAAATAGCATGTCAAGCCCAGCAATGCTCAGTGTCCCGTCTGGTGCAGTATGGAAAGTAGAGCTAACAAAATCTGATGGCAAAATATGGCTTGAAAATGGCTGGCTAGAATTTTCAAACCATTACTCTTTGGACATTGGACATCTTTTAGTTTTTAGATATGATGGGAATAGCAATTTCCATGTAATCATCTTTGATAAGAGTGCTTCAGAGATACAATATCCCTACACCAGTAATAATCATAGCCGGTCCAGTGAAATTCTGAAGCTGAATATCAATGAATCCAAAGATGATGGCTCTATACAGATCCTAGAGAACATCTTTCCAAGCAGGAAAACAAGAGAGAAATACAAATGGCCATGTACCCAGTCAATTAGGATGATGAGAAGTACTGATTCAGCTATGAAAACCAAATGTAATTTGAAGTCAGCTCAACAATTTGGACATAATGGAAAAGGTTATAAAAGCACAAGTCATACTAGGATTCAACGATTGAAGGCTCATGCAGAGGTTAAGGCTCTTGAGAGAGCTAGTAATACTTTTAAGTCTGAAAAACCATTTTTCCTGGTTGCCATGTACCCATCTTATGTTGATTGTTGTCATGATAAAAGGTGTAGACTGGTAAGCAATCAACTTAGTTCCCGCTGGATCCTATGTATGACAGAAATGAGCAAAATGTTTTAAGTATTTTCTCTTCTATTGCTTGCAAAGTTGAAGTTTGTTCTTTAATTTTCTTATTGCAGACCATACCAACTGAATTTGTCAGGGAACACTTGATGAAAGAGCATCGTTCTGTAACTCTTTGCAACTCTAGTGGGAAAACTTGGATTGCTAACTTAAAGCAAAGTCAAATAGGGAAAAACCAATATTCATATCTACAAACTGGTTGGGGTACTTTCGTACGGAATAACAGTATCCAAGTCAATGATGTTTGCGCCTTTGAGCTAATAAATAGCACTGAAATATCCTTCAAGGTAGTCATTTACAAAGGCCAGCATGCAAATTGTCATCAAATATTAGCTTCAGAGATGCAATATCCATACACCAGGGATAACCATAGTCAATCAGACGAAATTCTGGAGCAGAATATCGAGGAATCTGAAGATGATGACACTACAGAGATCCTAGAGGTCATCTCTCCAAGCAGGAAAATAAGAGAGGAACTGCAGTCGCCATGTCCTCGGTCTTATAAGATGATGAGAAGTACTAACTCAGCTATCAAAACCAAAACTGTGTGCAATGGGATAAAAGGTGATAAAAGAACAAGTCATCATACAATTCGACAGTTGAAGACACAAGAAAAGTTTTGAGGCTCTTGAGAGAGTTCGTAATACTTTTAAATCTGAGAACCCATTTTTCCTTCTGGTCAATCAACCATCATATGTTGCTCTTGGTCACACCACAAACTTTAAACTGGTAAGCAATCAATTGAATTCCCACTAGATCCCATGTGTTTTCATTTCTATTTCTTGTAAATTGAAGTTTGTTTTTCAATGTTCTTTTGTGCAGGCCATACCATGCAACTTTGTGAAGGAACATCTGATGAAAGAGCATTGTTCTGTAATTCTTTGCAACTCAAGTGGGAAAACTTGGATTGCTATTTCAAGCAAAGAAAAATAGGGAAAAAGCTAACTTCATATCTAATAGCTGGTTGGGGTACTTTTGCAAGCGATAACAATATCCAAGTAGGTGATGTTTGTGCCTTTGAGCTGATTAATAGCATCGATATATCCTTTAAAGTAGTCATTTACCAAGGTCAGCATGCAAACGATCATCAGTCATTAGCTGCAACTGATGTGTTTCATCTGGTGAAACTGAAGGCTCCATCATGTGCAAGTCGAAGCAAGACTCCATCATATGCAAGTCAGGGCTGCCCAGAACCATTGACTGCTCTCGAAAAAGCTAAAGCTTTTCAAATGGCTGGTGCTTTCAAATCTGAAAATCCATTCTTTGTTGTTGTCCTACAGCCGTCGTATGTTCATGGAAATAAATTGGTGAGTTTTTCATTTGAAGCCTGCTAGCCATCCCATGTTCTTTTAACTCATGCAGATGATACAATGCAACTTGAAAAGGCTTAAAATGTTGAAGTAATTATTTAAAAACATTTTGTTTTGCTTCATCTCTTTTGAATAAATGACTGAACTGACGTGCTTTGTATGAACAGAGTGTAGCAATGAATTTTGCTAGGAAATATCTCACAATGATGCACAAAAAAGTCATATATCTCCTTTCAGATGGGAACTCATGGCCAGTAATATATGACCCGCGTTTTGAATGGTCCTATGTATTCCTCTGTAATGGATGGCATAGGTTTGCTGTGGATAATAATTTAGAAGTTGGTGATGTTTGTGTCTTTGAACTGACTGGGGGCATTGAAACCTCAATGAAGGTAACCATTTATAAGAAGCAGGCTATTGAAGATGAAATTTTGGGCTCATCCTTGGGTAAGTGGTATCCATTCCAGTACTATATATAGTCATTGTCCATGTGATTTGTTTATATATATATATATATATATATATATCTCATCTTTGTATTCTTATTTTCAAATGTTTTCCTTCAAAGTGTTTATGCTCAGGGGGTCATCATCTGTCATATACCAGATGATTTTTAATATCACCTACAATTTACCTTGAAAGTTTTGTGTCTGATGGGTCGAATTTTTTTTCCAATGTTTATGTTTCTCAGTTATTATGCAACACTGACTCATTTTTGCCATTCCTGAGACACAAAACATGAAAAATACCGATTGATGATGGGACCTGGCTTGTCATTAATGGGACCTAATTGGTAATAAATTAGACCTACTGGATAAAAGCTGGTGAATGTGCAAGCAAGTTAAAACCCAAGGCTCTGCATGAAACATGAAGCTGAAGGATGAGTCTCTTTTACTCTTTGACCAGCAATGAAATGCTAAAAAGCAGCATTGGAAAATGGAAAAAAGAGGACAGTTTTACTCCTTTTTAGAACTGGCTATGGCAATTGACAAAGCACATCATGCCTTAAACTTTTGTAATTTATCTCACACTCTTTTGTTTACCAGTTGTTGAAGATGGCCATGATAGGTTGTCTGATTGTGTTTTACCAGTCTCTCTTGTAAGGTAGGAAAAAAAAATGGTGTGATCATGTAACTCCAGTAACCTCGTTTTGTAAATAATGTAATCTTTCAGTTGATACTGGAAAGTCCTTTAAGAAAGCTTCATATTAGTGCTTGACAGATATGTTATCTGCTTTTAATTGGAGATCCTAGCCTTGTTTTCAATGACTGAAAGAGGAAGAAGACAACACAAAACATAAGCTGTGAAAGCAAATACAAACGTTGGTCATTAATGAACCTGCTCTATAGTTTCCCAATAGCCTAGAAACACGAATATAACAGCCTATAGCTGATAGTCATCAGTAAAATTGTATTAATTACTTCTGACAGATTACCATTTTGTACTTTAGGTAGATATGAGAAATAATGGAGGATAACTTAATTATCTCCTTTATGTTTTTAGACAATTAGTTGCAGAAACTCTCATAGTATAGTAACCCATTCAGCAGTCCCTGGAAACTATCAACCCGTATTTCGAGTTATTACTTCCTTTTATCTGTTCAAGCATGGCATCTTCTTCATACCAGCAAGGCAATGACCATTTAAAGTTTATAAGCAACTCACCTCACTTTTTCAAAATAATTCTCCAAGACACTATCCAGAATGGAAAACTTGTAAGTATTTTCCCAAAACTATTCTTCTTTTATCTGATAATTTTTTATTATCTATTAAGTAATTAGTTCATAGCAGAAAAACATCAGCTTGTTGTAGGACATTGTATTTTACTGTATATATTTGCATACATTGATAAGAGTTCCTTTTCAGGGCATTCCCAGAAAGTTTGTGAAAAATCATGGAAATAGCATGTCAAGCCCAGCAATGCTGAGTGTCCCATCTGGTGAAGTATGGAAGGTGGAACTGACGAAATGTAATGGCAAAATATGGTTTGAAAATGGCTGGCTAGAATTTTCAAACCATTACTCTCTGGACTTTGGGCATCTTTTGGTTTTTAGATATGATGGGAATAGCAATTTCCATGTAGTCATCTTTGATAGGACTGCTACAGAGATCCTATATCCATACACCAGATATAATCATATTCATAGACGATCCAATATTGACAAATCCAAAGATGATGACTCTACACAGAACCTAGAGGACATCTCTACAAGCAGAATATTGAGAGAGAAATCACAAATGCCATGTCCACAGCCTTGTAAGATGATGCACAGTACTAATTCAGCTATCAAAACCGAAATCGAGTGCAATAGGAAGTCTGAATTCCTAGCTCAACAAATTAGGTATGAAGGATGTCCAGCTAGAAATGGTGATAAAAGCACTAGACATCGTATAATTCAACAATTGAAGCCTCATGAAAAGGATGATGCTCTTGAGAGAGTTAGTAAAACTTTCAAATCCGAGAACCCATTTTTCCTGGTTGTCATGCAACCATCATATGTTGGTCTCAGTCACAGTAAAGGATATAGACTGGTAAGCAATCAATTAAGTTTCCACTAGACCATATGCATGCTGTTTCAACCCATTACTTCACTAACATTTAAGTTTTTTCCATTTCTGTTGCTTGAAAAGTCGAAGCTTGTTTCACAATTTTGTTTTGTGCAGGCCATACCAGCTAACTTTGTGAGAAAACATTTGACGAAAGAGCTTTGTTCTATAACTCTTTGCAACTCAAGTGGGAAAACTTGGATTGTTACCTTCAAGAACAATCAAATAGGGAAAAAGCGAACTTCATATCTACTAACTGGTTGGGGTACTTTTGTACATGATAACAATATCCGAGTCGGTGATGCTTGTGCCTTCGAGCTGATAAATAGCATCGAAATATCCTTCAATGTAGTCATTTACCAAGGCCCGCATACAAAGTGTTATCAATCATTATCTTCAACTGATATCATTCGTCCCATGAAACGGAAGGATCAGTCATATGCAAGTCCAAGCGGCTCGGAAACATTGACTGCTCTCGAAAAAGCTAAAGCTTTTCAAGTAGCTAGTGCCTTCAAATCTGAATATCCATTTTTTATTAGTGTATTACAGCCATCATATTCACGTAGAATGGTGAGTGTTTCAGTTGAAACCTGCTAGCCATTTCAAAGTTCTTATAACTCCACCATGCAGATGATATAATGCCATGTGTGTCTTTGTATGAACAGAATATACCAGTGATATTTGCTAGGAAATATCTAGCAAAGATGCACAAAGAGGCCATACTTCTCCTTTCAAATGGAAAATCATGGCCAGTAATATATTGTCAGCACAAGATTGAAAGTACAGGGGCAAATGCAATATTCGGTAGTGGTTGGCGTAGGTTTTCTCATGATAATAAGTTAGAAGTCGGTGATAGTTGTGTCTTTGAACTGATTATGGCTGCTGAAACCTCAATGAAAGTAACCATTTATAAGAAGCAGGCTGTCAAAGACTCATCTTTGGGTAAGTAGGATCTGTTTCAGTACTATATATATAATCTATATTCATTGTTCATGTGATTTGTATATATATATATATGTTTAATGGTTGGGTTTTGTTCTTGAAAAACAGCTGATAATAGTAGAGAGAAACAAGTTGAACTCCATGAAAGCGCGGTGATTGGAACCAAATCTGCTTTGATGAATGAGAAAGAAGATATGTCTAATCTGCTTCTTGATTATAACTGCAATGCCTCAGGAGAAACCTTGGATGACATTTTGATGTCAAATATCAGTTCTCCAGGTAAGGCCTTAGAAGAGGGAAGTCGAAGCTATCAAAGCTTTACAAGAGAATGAAGCAATCCAAGATACCAACCAGTCAGATCAATGTGTTTGATTCGCTGAATAGTTATGTTGGAATGTTTTCCTTAGTCATGACTGTATAACATGCTACTGATGCTGTCTTGATGAACATTTCACCTCAATAAGGTGCAATTTTCCTGTAAAATTAGTTTGCTATCACTCTTGGTTCTCATGTTCCATTGTAGCATTTCGTGAATTAGGGACCGATGTATTCGTTGTCGGAGAGAGCACAGCTTTGGTTGCTACTGAAATAAACAACACCAATACGGGTGTTTTCAGATCTAGTAGCTGATGCCTTCATTTTGTAGGCTTGATTTTCTCTGTTGCACTTGTTTGCCACTGGTTGGATTCAACCATTGCCCCTATCACCCTGATGATGACAGTCCTTTATGGCTGCTTTTGCCTTTGGGACAGGTTTTATCATCCAGCTGATGTTCTCTGATCATTGTATTGGAGATAGGCCATAGCATTTTATTACCCTTCTTTGTACATACCTGTGGAGAGGGTTTTAAAGCTTTCAACCGGAGGTTACAAACACTATGACTTTACATTAAAGGCGAAATTTATTTTTTAAAGACATGAAAAAGATTTAAAAATTAAATTTGAAATTCAAGTAAATAATTTAACTTGGTCAAATGACACTAATAAAAAGATTAATTCTTTCTAAATTAGGAGCTGAATTCTTTCCCAAAGCACCTTGAATTGAAACGTTTCGTTTTAGTCCAAAAATAAGTATGTGGTTTATAAAGTAACTACCTTTATCCTATATCAACTCTGTTTTTTTCTTAAACCCTAAACCCTCCCCTATTCCCAGCCAATCCCCACCCCTTAAAATACACTAAGAATTGGTGGGAAAATCGTTAGAAAGCCCTAAATTTCATTGTGATTTCTCATGCAATCCACTATTTATTACAAACCTTCAACTTCTCATAATTTCCAACTCCCATGGAAATCCACAAAAAACCCTGCTTTCAAAACCTCCAGATTGTCCTCAAAAATTCTAACTTTGACCAATTCGTTAAGACCCCAAATCACGTTCGACCTTGAAGGGGGTGCGAACGATGGGCTTCAGCCATCTAACCCGGTCAAGCTCCCGGTAGTGATACAGAGGCACGGAAAAGTTTCGAGGTACTTTTGGGATGGGAGTCGTGTTAGGTTGCTTAGTGTTGATGGCGACAGCGTTGAGGGCGGAGGCTCTGGGGTGCCGTTTTGTTTTGATTTGGATAAGGTGGTTGAAGCTTCAAGCTTGGCTATTAGGAACTTTTTTATTCCTAAGCAAGTCAGTGAAAATTATATAGGCTATGTGAAGTGGAAGTTTTTGCACAGGGTTTTTAGCTCTGCCCTTCAAGTTCTTGCTACTCAGGTAAATGGAATATTTATTTTATTTTTTTAATGCAAAATTTTAAGTGGAATTTTTCTTCTTTTTTTTTTTGGAATTTTGATGTTAATGTTATACTGTATGGTTATATTATGCATTGGATTTTGACAGTTTAAGGAGAAAAAAAAATTATACATTTCTATCTTCTCGTTGTTAGACATTGATTTCACAAAACTGTATTTAACTTATTTGTGACAGAATGTGGTGAAAACAGGCAATGTTTCGGGCTATAGGAATCGGGTATTCTCGTTCACTTACGTCAGCTGCTGCACTTAACTGGGTATTGAAGGATGGACTTGGACGATTAAGCAGGTGTATTTATACGGCTAGTTTGGCATCTGCTTTCGATACCAATTTGAAGGTAAGGTTTGTGTTACTTTTTCATCTTCTTTGGCTCGTGCTCATGTTATTATGATTCTTCTTAATCACAGTTTTGCAGTTACCAGTTATCTTACTATTTGTTGTCTTATCTCATTTGAAGAGAGTTAGGTTTACAACCTCGATGCTGTTCACTTTTAGCATTGGAGTTGAACTGCTAACTCCGGTATTTCCTCACCACTTCTTGCTTCTCGCGTCATTGGCCAACATTGCAAAACAAATGAGTTTGGCATGCTATATGGCAACCAGCGTAAGGATTCGGTTTTCATTCAAGTGTAGCATCTTTTAACTTTCATCATCTCAGTCTTGGGATTTTTTTTACACGTTATATGCTTTGGTGTTTTAATGTTTTCCACCATGAATGAGCAGCCTCCCATTCATCGAAGCTTTGCAATAGCTGATAACCTTGCTGAAGTTTCTGCAAAGTCACAGGTTACAGTTTGTCCTTCAAATTCATTGCATGGTTGATACTTTTTGTGTGGAAAATGCTCTGATCTTCGGAACTGTTTTCAGATTCAATCAGTATGTTTCGATAACCTTGGACTCATGCTTGCTGCTGTCTTGAATATGTTGCTCAAGAACAATCAAAGGTTTATAATCTTTAATCTCTCTACTGTTTCAATGATGTTGCTCAAGAAACAATGAATGGTTTATACCAGTTTCACTGTTTGCTATTTTGGACATGCTCATTTTGTAACGGCAATTCAGTACCATTGATTAGGCTCATGCTTGTCTAAAGCCTTATATTATATGAATTTGTTCCTACTAGTGCATAATTATGCTTGATCTTTCAACTCATTCTATTTGGAAACTAATTCCGGTTTTCTTGATTGTCCGCATTACGCTAGGCTGCAAACTGGACTACCTTTCATTCTATACCCTATTTTCTCAGCAATTGACCTGTTTGGAATATATCAAGGTCTGAAGCACGTCCATCTGCAGACCTTAACTAAGGTAGAATGTTTATTTTGAGTACATTTTCAGCTTTCTCATATTTAAGTTGTTACTCTGAAAAAATAAAAGAATCCACACGTCTTTGCTCTGATACCATTAAAATGTGGCACCTCACACCTGACCCCTATGGGGGATCCAAATGTAGGATGTCACATTCTGTTTCCAGAGCAACTCAGACTATTATCATTCTTTTTCCTTGAGTTAAATGGATGAGCATGGCATAATCCATAAGTTATACATTATGCACGTATATAAGGTCAAATGGTCCCACGTAAAGTGACCCAGGGTCTTACGAGGTCAAAACACAGAGTCAAGATACAAATCCAATTATCCAAACTCAATCTATCAAGATGGAGGGTTGTGTCTCGAGACAGTGAAGCCATGTCTCGATATATGCCTCCCCTGTTTCAAACTTGTTATGGGGTTCTTGTCTCGAGACTATGACCCTTATGTCTCAAGACACCTTATTCGATGTTCATTCCTTAGAGCATGTTGGACAGTTGAAAAGAGAGTTTCTGTTTTCCTGTCTTAGTCTCTGGGTTTCTTAATTGGTTCTCTCTTTTTCTTTACCAACATTCAGGATAGATTAGAAATTATAATTGATTCATGGATTTCATCCGGATATGTACCTTCACCTGAAGAAGTGAGTAAAGATGAAGAAATCAATTTTATGTGGAGCAAAGGTAAAGGTTTTTTCATGGTTATGGTTTACCTTTTATTCACCATTTACCTGAGCTGGTAACCATGGATGAAACATTTGGATTAGGCAAAGAGCCATTGCGCATCAGAATAGGGTGCTTGAATCCCAAGGCCCAATTATCCAAGTTATCGGTGATGACAATGCAGTCTGTAAGTAACGAGGATCATTATTTCATATGCACGGAAATCTTCTACCAAGGATTAGCAAAAACTAGAGAGGTGCATATGCAATGCAATCTTTACTAGCTGTGTTTCACTATGGTGCTTACATGAAAAGATCTCATTTGTGCCTTTTGTTCCTTTTCATTTCGTTCTCATACGAAACTCTAGCAAGGCATCCTTCTTTGCATACGTGAAGGAGCTCGCACGGCTGATGTTATAATGGGATTATTGCAGGTGAAAGGAATTAAGTTTCACATGTACTCACAAGCTTATGTTTATTGCTGGTGGCTAAATGTTGTGTTGTTGCAGGCTTGCAATGTTCGCAAGGCCCTCTGTTCAAGCATGTGGGAAAGCAGAACAAAGGCTAGTGATTCCTCGGACTTAATTCTCAAAGAATGGTTTAAACTGATCGATGATAGCAAGCGGTACGTACAGCAACAGTTCGGGCCGTTGAATGAACAAATGATGGTACGAGGTTGGGCACTTAAAAACATTTTATTGAACACAGAAGAGCAGACACGGTACGGTTACATGGATGAATGAAACATAAACATTCCCTTGAATCAAGTTGCTCTTCACAAATCAGCGAATAGTATTTGGGTTCGCATTGGTTCAATTCTTTTTCATTCAAGAAAAGCCAACAATACAACCATTTTACACAAAATGCTTTGTTGTAATATTGGATATTTGTTCTCATTTAATTGTAAATAGAAAAGATGACCCTTAGCAGTCATAATAAGGTACTCTTTAAGTGATTGCTGCAATTACCACATCTTTAACATACTTGAGCCATTAGCAAATCACTGAACCATGCATTTCCATCATATATTACAAATGAATGTAATGAATTGTGTACAGAGGAAGAAACTAGACAAAACATTTTACAAAAATACATCTGGTCTCACTGTATAAGAAATGGAGATTCACTATATATTCCATTTATAATTTGTATTCTAATACCCTAACAAAGCACCATAGCATGAGTCATGACACTGTACACTGGCATTGATGACCAAAATAGAGACCTTTTCTGACCCGGAAATTAGACATCAATGAGAGAAGGAACTTGCTTCGGTGCTATAAAATGAGTGTTCACTTAAGCTGAAGTTGATTCTCTCTTCATCCCATTTTAGAATCTCCCTTGCAAATTTAAGTGCGGCATCAACGCTGTTGGGTTCCAGTCCCTTCACGTGTGAAACATACAACTTCCGGCCGGTGAGTGAAGAATAAAGTCTCTTGAACTTGACAGCAACATAATGGAAAGCTAACTGTCCCAGGGTAGGGTTATTATTAATGCTGTTGCTATTTGTATTTGTACGATGACGACTGATCAGGGGATGAAAATCATCAAACCACTCGCATCGAGTCAATGGTACCCGTTCTACCTTTTCCTCGAATATATCAAACTTGTTTAGTATTAAAAGGAAGTCCATCTGCTCAAATGTTGGATGAGTAACAATGGTTTCAAAGAATTTCTTGCTCAGTAGCATCTTATTAGTCCCATCAGCAGAGTACTGGTCATAGTCACTCAATGAAACACAGAAGATGACCATCCCAACATCTTCAAACATCTCTAGCCACTTGCAATTTTCTCCAAAGCCTCTTGCTTGCACTCTAATTAATTGGTACCTGAGATTCAAAACAGAATTTTAAGGATAAAAGATACTCCACAATAGCCTAATGAGTTTTTAAAATTCAATAGGCACTGTAGATCAGCACAGAGTACACTGGTTTAACAAAATAACAAGTGATTTTTAAGTACCAATTGGTTGATAGCAATCAACAAGAACTACAGCCTCATCACATGCAGAAAACTTCATTGGAAAAAGCACGTGATTAAGACTTTGCTTGGTAAGAAAGGGAGAACTTGTTAATCTAATGGTTAACTTACAAATTAGAAAAGTGATCATTAATGTTAACCATTAGATTAACATGCATTCCATCCTTACCTCTTTCCATTATTCCTACCAAGCAAAGCTTAAATGTGCACTCAATATTGGCACCAACCTGAGCAATGAGTCATGCTGTTCGGCAGTGTCGATATTTTCATCGGGTGAAGATTGGGGAAAAGAGAAGTCGACACAGGCAAGACCATTGGAAGAAGTAACACCTTCAGCATAGAGGATATCTAAATCTGAAGGTTCATAGTCCGTTTTCAATATCTCATCAACCTGGAGAGTAGCAAAAAAAAAAGGTATTAGAAAATAATTAAAAAAGACAAGCCTGGTCATAGAGACTATCTGGCATAAAAGCTCAATACAAAATGTAGTGCCATACAAGTGCAACTGTGCAACTATTAGTGCCAATTGAGATTGCTTGACAGATCTGTGTTAAGAATGATAGACCAGTTTAAGAGGTCACTATAACTTTAGGGATTAGGCTAGATAGAAGGCAAGTGTATTGCTAAATAAACCAAATCTACGGACCATACACTTCAAAATGAAACACAAAGAAGTCAGCAACTTCTCCTTTTGTGTCAATTAAATGTCTGTCTCTAACCACATTCTGAGGGTACAATTCGTCATGGAAGCTAGTGGAACGTCAAATTTACATCAAGGACTAATTTAGTTATAGGCAACAAGTTGGAAAGATAAAAGGAGTATTATTCTTGAAACTAGTAATATGTTCAAGTAACCTTCATAATTCTGATACATAAACCTAGCTATATATATAAATCAATGCTCTCTGAGAAGTTACAACAAATTTAAACAATAACTTCTGCATCAACCATAATCTTACCCGCTCGAGGTAATAACTAGCAACACTGGGTAACATTTCCAATTCATTTCTCCTGTTGTAAGTTTCCTGAATGGCTGCATGCTTCCACAGCTCCTCAACTAATGGAGCATATTCACGAGTAGCAGCTGGAAAAATGGCTTCTAAATTGCCCGACACCATAGTCTTCAGAAGCCAGTCAGAGAATGATTTGAGCCTCGGGCCAATGGAATAGATAGTTTTGCTGTCAGCACCATCACTACTACCTGCTAATAAACATGAGAAAAGAAATAATTAGATGGTTCAAATAGAAATGCTATTTAATCAATTCATTATGGTCATGCTGGATATGAAATGCTAACCTGCCCTGAAAAATTTCGAGAAAATCTAGACTTAAATCCATAAATATCCATATATAGAGAAGTTACTCATAAAGAAGCTGTCTATCAAAAACATAAACATTGTCATATTTGAACATCCAACAAGAGATGGGTATGAACTAATTTCTAGGTGTAATAAGCTTGTTCCTTCCAAAGTAATCGTTCTTTAATGACAGCAGAAACATGCATATACATTCACAAATTGATGCATATGTAGGTAAGAAGGATGATTTCGAGAATAAAATCAACACACAGCCTCACCTTCAGGTATCCTTTTCCTCATTTCAGCCAAACTCTCTTCCTCAAAACGTTCACGGCCCTCAAGAAGGATGCCAAGATAACCATACACATTGGTTTGGATAGTCAACTTAATATTTTCTCGCTCATCCTCTGAGAACGGTACATCTTTATAAAGAATCTTTGCCTGAAACAATCCATTTCATTTAAAAGATCAATAATGAGCTGGATGCAGGCACAATGGTAAACAAAAGCACTGAAAACAAAGATGCATAAAAATTCAGGGACAATTTCCTATGCTCACAATTAAGAATATAAAATTTCCCTACATCATGAACTTGAGAATCATAAATGTTGTAACAGACTATCCCTGAGAGTCTATTCGCACTATTATCTCCGTAAAACTATGGTGTATCAACTACAGAAATATATAAATTCTATAGAACCATTAGAGGATTATACCCCAAACATAAAGAGACCCATACGCTGGTTAAATAAATTTGATTGATGCACTTAAATATCTTTTTGTGTGCACATAAAGAATGTGAGGTTCTTATACAAGCGGTTTTTAGAGATGAAAAGCTCTCTGCACGAGTACAACTACAAATCAATGAAAGTTAAGATGTGATTCCCAATAATTTATTTACCTGCTTAAATATGGTACTTGACCCAGATCCAGTAGATCCAACCAACAGAATTTTCTGTAATGTGCGCTGCTCAAGATAGTCAGGAACAGATCTGCTGGTCATGCTTTTCAGTTGCTCCTCACAAGAATTTGAAGATTTAGAAGGAACAGGCAGTGATAATACAGCACAGACAAGCTTTGTTCCAGCCTACATTAAATTTGAATGATAAACGAATGCTTAATAGAACTATCTTCATCCAAAAAAAGGAAAACATATAAATGCAAAGTGCATATTGATATATGCATATATTATATACCTTTCCCCATATATATCCTTTCGTATTTTTTTGTCCCTCTTCTTGGTATGACCCGTCCTCATTCACCCAAAAATGTGGGTTGCCCGCAACTTGAACCCCTGCCAACTGCAATGTTTAACCAAAATTGTCATTGATAATCTAGCACAATAGTGACCATCTAAACAACATTAGGTGTTTAGAAATTTAAACCTGCAACATCCGAAGTTCAACTTTTGTGATTTCTCGTCCATTTATAAAAACTTGTGTGTTTCCGTTGCTAGCATCTGGCCTGATAGAACCACCAACATTTAGATGGGGACTAATTATCTTCGAAGGTTTCTGTCCCTCCTGTGAATTGCAGAAGAATCATCAGTTTCCTAATAATACAAATGAATTCTAGCAAAGAAACCAAAGAACAAAGTCATTAGAAAGATCCCATATTCACCTTTCCCCAAAGACCAGATACTTTATCATACCAATAGTTTCCGGGCTTTAGCTTCTTGGGTGGGTTAGGGCAACTCTGCAATATAGCTAGCTCCTCATATGAAAGAGCTTGGCCATTCACACAAATATACTCAGGAGGCAGCTGATTTGCTTCACACAACTTTTCAGCCTTCATTATCTGTCTTACCTCCAAATCATTAAGCAAACGTTTAAGCATTCGAGAACACTTTCCCAAGCCTCCACGTTTCAACTCATCAATCGGAAATCCAATACAAGTAACACATTTCCTTCCTTCAGGCATAGACCCCATAGCTCTAAGCACACAATTACTACAATACTTGGCATCACAAACAATACAAACCTCCTTCTCGGTAAACCTATTCCCTTTAAAACATCGATAACATGACCCTTTCTTCCCTTTTGTTTGCGGCTCTCTTTTAACTCTAACAACCTGAGCTTGCACCTCATCTTGACTAAAGTCCTCATCGAGTCCATCGTCCGATTCAATATCTCGAAAAGTAACGACCTGAGGCCTCCTAACATCACCATTTGACTCATTATTACAATCCCCTGTCTTAAGCGATGAAACACGCGAAGACGGGTAATCCAAACTCAAAACAGACTCGTTAGAACCCCAATCAGCTTGATTCAAATCATCATCATTTGATATCCTAGCTCGTGACGAACTTCCCCTTGATTTATCAAAGCTATCACAAGAATCAAGCTTACTCGAATGTTCATTACTAACAGAACAAACCGCTGCTAATCCCCTCGAAGAACTATCATTATTAATAATCAATTCAGCTAACTCCCCAGACTCATAGCTACTCAACTCCCCAGATAACAAACAATTATTCGTATCCTCAGAAACCCTTTCTTCAAAAGCAATAACCGAAGTTGGTGAAACAGTAGGTTGAAGAAGCAATTCTTTAGAAAACTTGTTACGATCCGGTGCTAAAATTGGAGGCACAACCGGTATATGTAGTTCAGTATTCGAAAGGGGTACCTTAGAAACAACAGCCGCAACTGGGATTTTCTCGACGTTGATCGGAACAGCCCGTGGAATATCGTACGTCACCGGAGGACCGGTATACTCCACTGCAAAAGAATACTGTTGGTCTTCATCATTTTCTTCGCTTGGAAAACCAGCAACCTCCTTGGGTGGTGGCATTTTTTTTCTGGGTTTTCACTGATTAAACAAAAGGGAGTAGAAGAGTTGTTCAAATTTGGGGAAAAAAGAAGCAAAATGAAGGTAAAGGGTAAAGGGCAAAGGAGGGAGGGAGGGTGAGGGAAAATGACAAAAAAAAAAAAAAAAAAAGGAAAACAAAAAATTGGGTAATTTACTGGGATTGGCTTAGAATTGGAATCTAACTGTATAATTTAATAAATTGTTTTTCAAGATTTGTAAAAAGAGAGAGCATGTGGGGTATGAGCTGTGGAAGAACTTTTGTCTTTTTAGGTAAGAGGAGGGACCAACTTGTTCAGCTTATGTGAAAAATTTTGAGTGGTGGTGTATTGGAATTGGAGCTATCAAAGGCCAAAAAAAAATTTAAAGTATTGGAGAAAGCAGCCATGGGGGAATTTTGGATTTGGCTGTGGATTTTTCTTTTCGTTTTTTGATGGTAACTTTTCTCTTGATTTATCTTGGTTTTAAATGATTGAATTGATGAATCTCTTTTTTGAATTTTGAACTGAAATAATAATTACAAAACTTTGGGTTGAAATCATACGATAAAAACATCAGAATTGCAGGATGTTAGATAAAGAAAAAGAAGTAGACTTTAAGTAAGGGTTTGGATATACGATTGAGTAGGTACGATGAGTTTAGTTTATTTTTTATCCCACATTAAGTATTGTTATAGTATTTAATTTTATAATTATCGCTATTTTTATATTAATTGCAGATAAACGTATCATCATCCAAACTAAACCTTACTATGAAACATCTTTTTAATAAAAATTTATTTGTGATTTGACTTTTAATTCGATTGATATGAATATTGTTATCAATATAAGAGAACGTGATTCGAGTACTTTGAAACGCATTATCCTTTTATTTATAAATTGAGTAAAGGTTAAGCATTGTATTAAAATAAAAAAATATAATTAGAACATATAATAAAATTGTTCTAAAATATAAATAATACAAAGGGATTAAAATTTAAAACACCCACAAAATTGATTGTTGGCATATCAAATTTGATTAAAGTTGCTTTTATCAAACTTTCATGCTTTGATATCAAGCAAGCACAATTGTAGTTTGTGCTAAAGATTAGGGCAATTAGGCCCCAATTTAATTGCAATTTTAAAAAAATATATATAGATTCTTCTGTGGCTTCATTGGACTAAAATAATAATTTAAAGTTACTTTGAAAAATTTTAAATTATAAGTAATAAAATTTTTCAAAGGACAAAAATAACATCGTCCCTACGTTGAGACAAAATTAACCATCACTGAAAGTGGTTAATGAAAGTTTGAACTGACATCTTTACTTACGTCTTATTAAAGTTTTGATAAAAATTTTTATAAAATAGCATTTGTGGCACGACAATGGAATGGAGAAAGATTGTTTATTTACAAATATTTGAGGGTGGATTCGAAATTTTGCTTATTCGAAGAACATGTTAGGAAATGTAAGCTTCTAAATAGAGAAAATGGTTGAATTAATTTATTACTAAAGAGATCGTGTGAAGAATGAAAACTCTTTCTTGCTAACAACGATATCTTACTGATGATGGAACATGCCAATATTGTACAGGGACTTGATTAAGATATGTTGTTAATGGAGGAGATGAGAAGATGGGTGAAATATGCATCAAAAGTCAGAATATACTAATGATAAATTTAGTTTTCAACGTTTATATTTTTTTATCAATTTGGTCCATAGTTTATTTTTGAGCTAAATTAGGTTATTAACCTTTCACAAAGAGTAACAATACGCACGCGCTTTATGTTAACATGACATTATTTATCTTATATACCACATCAACTAATAATTTAATAATTATAAAAAATTCAAAATCTTGAAAAATATATAAAAATTCAAAAGAAAATAACATCAACTACACGTAGTTTGGCCTAACATTGAATCGAAATAAAATTCGGATCTTTGTAGGAGGAGAAAAAAATGAAAAAACGGCAATTCGTTACATTTCCTTCTATCTTTCGGAGCTTCTATCCGAAATTACGTTTAAGCTCTTCATTATCGTTTCCCCAAAGTTAAGTCGATGACGATGATGAGGTCGGTTTACGTTTGTCGTTCGATGAATCAATCTCATTCGAGCTTTGAATCGACTGTTCTTCCTCTGATACCCGCCAAATCTTCACCGACTTATCTAGGCTACCACTGTAAAGAATCCACTCATTTTCAGTCGATTCTTGATCCTTTTCGATCGTCAAACACTTAATTGGACCCTTATGACCTTTTAGCGTCGACAACCAACGATGCTCGTTCCCTGCCGTTCTTTTCCATATCGATATCGATTTATCTGCAGATCCGCTAATCACGAGATTCCCCGCCGTTACCAAACAAAGAACAGCCAATTTATGTCCTCTAAAAGCACCACCATGAGAAAATTGATTCTCACATTCCCAGTAATTAACCAACCCACCGGAAGAACCACAATAAACAAACTTAGAATCAGGGCTCACAGCCAATGCTGTAATAGCAAAATCCTGTTTCAACAATGTTTGAGACAATAAATGCCTTGTCCCTTTCCCTTCCAATTCTCGTCGCCATACCTTCACCGTCCCATCCGCCGAACCGGTAAACACCAAACCATTACACCCGACAACGATCGAGTTCACCGCATCGTCATGTGCTTGAACCGATTCCAAACATTTCCAATCCGAAACACGCCACACTTTAAACGTTTTATCCCAAGAGGCAGAGTACAACAATGTTTTATCTTCGTTAAAACTCAAACACGACACTGCATCCGTATGTCTTAACCAAACATCACGACGACAAGGCTCCGTTTCGAAGTACCGTCTCGGTTGAATCGCGGCTTTTATATAATCTCTAATCGTCGGTAACGACCCAACTCGTTTATGTACTCCATTATTATCCATCTTACTCGAAACTTTCCAGACTCGGATTTTCCCGTCTCGATGACCCGTAAATATCTTATTTCCGACGACGACAATCGCTTTAACCAATCCACCACGTGATTTAAACCATGAAAATTCCTTTTGTTTCATCCAAACACGTATGTTTTTACTATCAGAACCTGTATATAACAAGTCCCCTATAACAGCCAATGAATAAACATGTCCTTCTTCACGTACTAATGACCCAATCAACTCCTTAGAACAGGTCGATTCATCATCTATCGACGAATCGTAGACCACCAAAGCCGTCGTTGACCACGGCGAATTCACGTACGAAGATGGCGTTGAATCACCCGAAGGAGAGCTCCCCAATGAAGAACAGTCATTACAATTCGTTAAACGCGAACCACCACCATTATCATCACACGACGTCGTTGGTGAACTACCTTTTGAATCTTTAACCTCCTCTTCGCCGGCGATGTAACATTTTATTTTCGCCAGTTTCCGGCTGACGACGGAGCCTGTTTCTTCAAATAAAACGTTGAAAGCACCCCTTTTTTTAACCCTAATGGATTCCATGCAAAACAAGGAGGTAACGAAACCAAGGTAGATGATCCAACGAAAGGGTAAACCATAAAATAAAGTTACACCTAAATGAAGGAGAATAAAAAACGAGGGGAGGCAATGGAAACGCAGCATTTGCAATGCCTTCCCCCCCTTTTCTTTTTCCCCAGAAGAGAAAATGATCGAACAACAAAGAATTTTGTGCCATTTTGATCTTGTTCTTTAGAAGGTAGCTTGGATGATTGGTTGTTGCTGTTTTGGGATTGTTTTTATCTTTATCCAATTGGGTTGTGACACGTAAGATAGACTTGTCTTTTTCTTAAAACTATTTTGGGTCATCTTATTCAACTGCTTGTACAAAGGAAATTTTATTTATGATCATATTTGGTTTTGGTCCCTTTATTATGCTTAAATTTGAAATTTATCCTCTATATTTTAGTTCAACGTAATTTCATCTTTCTACTTTTATAATGTCATTAAATAATCTAAACCGATAGCACCATCAACTATTACGATAAAAATGCTTGCGTTAAATCGAGTTTCTATTAGATGATTTCACATCAAGATATAAGCAGAATATTAACGGTGCTAATTATTTGGACTAACCAAGGATATTATAAAATTAGAAAGACCAAATTATGTCACTTTTAAAGTATATAAACTATTTTACAAATTCAAATATGGTAGACGAACCAAATTATGACATTTTACTATGCTAAAATTTTAGAATTTAATCCTTGTACTTCAATTCAAAATAATTCGATCTCTTCAAATATTTAACAATATTAACTATTTCAACCAGCTAATGGTATTATAAGAATAAAGTGACCAAATTTAATTATATGAACCAAATCGAAGTTTTGAGTAAAGTAAAGGGACAAAAACCATAATTTAATCTTTAGTTTTTTGTTTCCTTTAGGTTTAAGATTGTGGCTAAGAATGTTTGTAGGGAACAAGTTTTTTTAAGGTTGTTTTTGGTTGCATATAGTGAAGTTAGGATTATATCAAATATTTTTTAAGTCAAAAATAACTCCCGAAATTTAAGGTGAATGTTTATTTTCATAATAATAAAAAAAAGGATAATTTAGACAATGGATTAATTACTTGTTTTTTTAATACATAATTAGTTGTTGATAACATACCTAACATAGATTTGGTTCTGTTTTTTTTATTGGATAATTTCATATTCAGATAGGACCAAATCTAGGTTTAGTAACTTATACAAATGGTTAAACTTGATTTGAAATCTATTACATAAATAATTTTTAAAATATTTCTCCAATATTTTAACAACAGGAGTGATAATGAACATGTATTTTAATACTATTAAACACGCATATAACCTTTAAATTTGTAAATTTTAATCTTTTCATTTATAATCATCATAATAATATTAATTATAATTTAAAAGAAGAGGCTCTTATTAGAGAAATCTCTATTATATGTCACATCAATTGCCATTGCATCAAACGAGCCCCACTTATAGATCATTTTGTCCAATCCAATGAACCCTTGTACACATTATAAGCTCACATCAATTACCATCGCATCAAACGAGCCCCACTTATAGATCATTTTGTCCAATCCAATGAACCCTTGTACACATTATAAGCGCCATCCTATTTAGACCAATTACATTTGCCCACTTATTTACCAATACCCTAATTATAGAACATCATGTGATTCCATGAGATCAAAGAAGATCCCAAAATATATAAACCGAGAACTTAATGAGAGGAGCGAGTAACCAAAATACCTAATCTTCCACCTAATTAAGGGTGGGTTTGAATAGACGATACGTTTACTTACGATTAGTGTAAAAACAGCGATGGTCGTAAGATTAAATGTTATAGCAATACTGTAGCGTGAGACAAAAAATAGACTAAACACACCGCACCGCACCCAACCGCCCATCCAAACCCACCCTAAGCCTCCACTATTCCTACACCTTTCTACTACCCATCTCCAACCACAACTCTCCGCTTAACAGGGTGAACCGTCTTGAGACACCGCCTCCTCATCTTTGTATCAACATATACATGTATATATATTCATAAGATATAACTTTTGCATTAAGAAAAGTTAGTATTTAGTATATGAAGTAATTTCCATCTCATTAAAGGATAAAATGATACCAAAAAGAAAAGTATTTTTTCTATCTAAATAGCTTGAGTGTGCGATATTAAATTTGCTCAAATAATAAAACATGATCAAAACCACAAAGGGCAGAAATTGTTGGAATCCCCTATGAGCAAATTAACAACCCAGAGGAGGCTTACAAATAAGAGGCAGCTCATTTTTCAGCTTCATTTCGTTCAGAACCCGCAATAGGAATAGGCTGCATTGAACCCTCTTTTAGAAATATTGGCGTTCAGAAGGACACTAGCAAACTTCATTACAGTCTTTTACAACTTTCACGTAACCCAGAAGTCGAAATGGCACAACTAAGGCGGAGTACTTGGTTAGAGTTCTTTAAAACCAAAGATGATCTTGGAACCTGCATTTTCCTTTTCTTCAAGAACTCCAAGGAGCTTTGTAAGCATTGAGGAGGTGGTATGTCGTTCAAAATAACGGGTTCTACCCTGCATGTAACAAAGGAAAAGGCTTAATTTCAATTCGAAATGCTTCTTTTGTTATCTCAAAGAGAAAAAGACCGCTTTTTTACGATAACGAGAAGAGTAACCCCTCACCCTGAGTTTTTCTTCTTTTTCTTTCTCGGAATTGGATTTACCTCAGCCTTCTCATTCTCGGAGTCAGATAAGAAAACTTGTCTGCAAAAAAGAACATGTCATCTTAACTTTAAACTACACAAACAAATTGTATAGATGGGTAGATAGATATGTCATACTTTTCACGAGATGCAAGCATTTCAACGATGTTGGTAGGAAGCATCCCCTTCTTAGCCTGAGATTCCTCATCGGTTTCGGTTTCTACATCTTCTTGGAGCTTTTCAACCTTTGTAGATTGACGGGGTGTTTTCCTCTGAGCCCAAAGCCTTCGACGTTCTTTTCCCTCACGACGAACCCTATAAAGAAAAAAAACAGATTAAGCTCCATTAAAAGTAAAACTTGATGCAATCAAAAGGTCAACAAGACAATTATGAAGCAGAACAGCATAAGCATTCAATATGATCCAAAATTTTCTTCTCGAAACCGTAAAGTTAATAACTACCAATTCTTTCTCACTGTATTCGAAAATACCAGTCACAGTCTTTCTCACAAATAACAGCAAAGCAAACAACTACTGCATTTTCGAGACAATCCCATGAACAGAAGGGAGCTAGATAAAAATCATAAACCACAGGTAACTCAAAACCAGCATGGCGGCATATCTAAACTCTAAAGTCCCATACTTCATATTTAAAAGAATGAACTTTAGCATCACAACATTAAATCAAGCTCGATACTAACCCCCGAATACACTAATACTCAACCACTAATCACAGCAAACACACAACTACTGCACTTTCAAAACAACCCCATGAACCATGGGGAGCTCAATAAAAACATAGACCGGCATATCTAATCTCTAAACTCAAAATTTCCATACTTCAAATATATATATACAAGTTTCCGTTCAAGAATGAACTTTAGCATCACCGCATTACCACAAAACCGGCCAATTAATCAACCTTGTCTTGCTCTGATGTTAAGTTCAATAAAAATTTAATCAATAAAACTCATACATTTAACCAAGTATTCATTTAAACCTGGTAGTAACATATCAATGTCTTAAGCAGCTAAAACATACCCAAAGCTACAAATTCTTCTCCAATTTGATTTAAGCCAATCAAATAAGCAAATTGATTTTACACAAAATAAACAAAAAAAAAATTACCTAAACAATTTTCTCCAATAATAACAATATATATTAAAAAGAATAGTAAATAATAAATTAACTACCTGGCCTTGTTTTCTTTCTGGATTTTTCTTATGTTCTCATCTTGCTTTATTCCCTGCAATCCAAACAATTTTTTAAAAAAAGAGAAATTTTGAAACTCTCTTCTTCTTTTTTTCCCTGTAAATTTTCGATTACAAAAAGTATATATATGATTTTTTTTTTTTTAAATACCTGCTGATTTGAAAATTCTTCGGGTGCATCAGAATCGTAATCTTCTTCTCTTTCCGACATGTTTAGCTGCGTCGTCGACTGTTTCCGGTTCAAGGTGTTTTTAAGACTGCTACTGTCTCTGCTTCTCTAGGGTTTAAATTTTTAAGTTAACGCCATTGAAACCAGAACTTGAGAAAATATAATATAAATTCACCAAAAAGTGACCCAAAAATGTAATGGCCCAAAATTTTTATATGATTGGATTGTGAGGCAATGGGCTACTTCCGATGTTGTTTGTTTTTTATATTCTGTTGAGCCCAGAAATTTTATAATGGGGATGATTATTTGAATTATAAAATTTTTCAAGGGTTGAAATATAATTTACTATTTTCTTAGCTAACAATAACTACTATTTTTTAAATTTTATAATGGGGATGATTATTTGAATTATAAAATTTTTCAAGGGTTGAAATATAATTTACTATTTTCTTAGCTAACAATAACTACTATTTTTTAGTGTTTGAAACAACAGATAATATAATTATTCCACTTTGAACTTGGCAATTAGGTTTATTTTGATACCTATATTTTTTCGGCCTATTTTGGCACTTAAACTTGACAACTAGGTTTATTTTGACATTCGAACTTGAAAATATAAAAGTTTGATAATATGGCACTTTGAAATTGTACCACAATTTTTAATTTCCAAGTTTGATAATAAAAGGGTTAATTTGTAGTTTACCCCCTGAATTTGTCCAAAAGCATCTAGTTGGTACACGAGCTTGTATTCCATCATACACATTACCCTAATTTATTAATTGAGTTAATTTTTTAAGGGTTAACATGTAGTTTATCCCCTAAACTTGTCCAAAAGTACCTAATTGATACCTGAACTTGTCCAAAAAGTTATACTTTTTTAAATTAATTTATATTTTTCAAAAGATTTTTAATTTTTTAATTAATGCCCATCATGTATCACTATAGTATTGACCATCAATGCCACCTCAACACAAATTAATGATGTTAGTGCAAAGGTACTAACATGGGTGGAAATACAAGTTCAAGTACCAACTAGGTACCAAAAAAATTTTATGTACCAACTATGTACTTTTGGACAAGTTCAGGGCAAACTATATATTAACACAAAATAAAAAATAAACCATTACAATATGTTCCACTGTCTATTTTTGTTATGATTTTTTATTTTTACCAATTTTAAGCAGATTTTGAGTCAATCGATTCAAACCCTTTGTTCAGACCATTATATGAATTAGTTCTCAATCGTCTAATCCAATCTTATTCCAATAATACTGGTCACATCATCAAATACTGACATAATCCAAGTCTACGGGCCAAATTGAAACTAATTACCACGTTTAAAGATCAAAGTGGAAAAAAATACAAGTACCAAAGTAAACTTAATTGCCAAGTTTAGAGACCAGAATTTATATTTTCCATTGAAAGAACAAGGGAGACCAAAGCTCTTGCCTACCTATTTTTGAAATACTCAAGTATTACTTAAATTATCTGTTAAACGATTGCTCCTAGAGTTACATACGGAAAATATATGGAATAAAACAAATAAACAAAAGTTCGAACTCATGCAACAAATGGCCAAATAAACATGAGTCGTGAAACGGATTAGGATTAATTGGAAAAAATGCATTAAAATAATTAGTCTAAGAATTGGTATAGATTCGTTGAATTGAGTTGTTAAATTAATTTTTTTTTATAATTCTTTTAATAATTTATTTAACCAAGTTAATTTAACAAATAAATCAATTACTTAACTGATTTAATTACTAATCTAATTTTGAAAATTGAAATTGAAAGAGGGAGAGAGTAATATGACATTGTAAGGGTAAGGTTTGTTTATGGTTTATCACATTTTGATAATGATTGGAGGAGGTGCATTCGGATGATAAGGTAATGAATGTATGCTCAATAAGGTTTGATTATTCCACGTAGACCATGACGTGTCAAGTAAAAGACATCTTAATGAATGAGATTGAAACATATTTCTTGAACTTTTTCTTTTGTTTATTGTTCTCTTTTGGAAAATAATATGCCATCAATTTAATATATTTTTTCAGATTTTAAAATTTATGTTTAATCTACTAAATTTATTGATATAATATTTTGAAATAAACAAAAATATTTTAATTTTAAAAAATGATATTTCAACGAATTTAAATTTTAAAATCTAAAAAATAGAGAAATTAAATTTTACATTTACAAAAAATATAAGGATTTATGACATATTTTAATCTTTTTTTTTCCGCACTTAAAATTTGAAATCATCACCAATGAAAAACCTTGCTCAAAAGGATTCAAAGATTAATGTGTTCTAAAGGATAATAGTAGGTCAAATACGTACATAGGGATTACAATTTAATTACAGATCAACTAGTAAAAACTAGCCTTACTTGGCAGTTAAGCATACAGATCTTTGAAGTACCTCCTGATACTGTGTTTATGACTCTTCAACAAGACAAATCATTTAGTGTTTCTTAATAGTTAATTTGATATAATTCTATTTTATTTTTTCAGAAAAAAAAAACTACTTTATTTCAAATAAAAATAATCTCGAATTATAAAATAGATAAAGAAACAACAATCCGTTTTACAAATTTTATTTGGACATGGAAAAATGAGAAGAATCAATCTCACACATCACTTTCTAATGGCTCCATGTTTTGAAAAATCAATCTTTTTTTTTTTTTTTTAGCACAAATCATGTTGTAAAAGGCATAGAGTTACAACTGGCCATGTGCAATTCCTTGACTTACTTAAATCCAAGTTAATTTCAAGTCCCCACCCCTTTTCCTACCTTTTTTATGTTTCTTCCACACCCTTCCAAATGTTATTATTTTCCACAAATTAGACGTTGGCTTTGACTATGTCAATAAAACCCAAACCATTTGTACATCCTTTCTACACCCCAACTTGCACGTTATGAATACAAGGGATAACGTATTTTTTTTCTGTATTCGGTAATTAGGTATATTTTAGTATTTAATATTTTTTATTATATTTTAATATTTAAATTTACAATTAGATCTATTATAATATTTGAACTTAGATTTTGTCAATATTTGATTATATAACCAGTGTTATTAAAACATTATCGAATTAGATGGATCAAGAATTGATCAATAAACAGTCCAAATAAATGGTTGAATCGATTGACTCGAAAATTACTTGAAATTGATAAAAATTGAAATTTGAGTTTTTTTTAAAAAATATTTTTTAGATTTTTATGTTTTTTAATTATTTATTTAATTATTGTTGGTCTGGTGGTCGAACCAATCAAATTAATTGAATAGAGAACTAGTGGCCTAACTTTTTCAATCACTACTTTGATTATTAAAACATTAAATGTGACACTTTGTGATTGTATCACATCATCACGCAAAATCATATATATATATATTTTTAAATTTTCAAGTGATGACATGGCATAATCTCAGAGTGCAATGTCATCTAACTTTTATAATTTTCAAGTTTAGGGACGAAAAAAATATAAGTGTTAAAGTGAACCTAGTTGTCAAATTCAGGGGCCAAAAATTATATTATTCTTAACAATAATTACAAATAGGAATAATAGAGGATTATCTAAATTTGAATTCGTAAATTTGTTTAAATTTTTAAATCTATTTATTATTTATAAATTATCCATATATTACTGTCTATGTCTAAATCTAAATTCAAATTAAATATTATTATTGATCGAATATCCGAAATCTAAAAAGAAATTGTTTCAAATTTTCCAATAATTTTTCGAATATCCAAATATGCAAAATCTGAATTAAAATATGTCAAGATTCTTTATATATGTAAATAAAATTATAAGACAGATTAAATATTCAAATTCACAATCCAAGTTGCCATCCTTAATTGTAAACAACACATATACGAATCAAGTATAATTAGATTAAAGTATTACAAAGCTTAATTAGACTCATAATCAAAATATATCTCGAGTCAAACCAAAATAGTTTTAGAAAAAAGTACATAAATTATATACGGTGAGACTCGAATACGAGACATCAATGTCTCAAAGCTTAACCTTACCAACTCTGTCTAAGTGCCATTGTAAGATTGTTGCAATGTCATTTTTAGTTACATTGTTATCAAGTGGATTCTTTTTAAGGTTAAAATATGTCACAGGTCCTTGTAATATTCGCAAAATTAAAATTTAGTCCCTGTACTTTTTTATTTTCAGGAATTTAGTTTATCTACTTTTCAAATTCCAGATTTCAGGTCTCATTGTTAACACTGTTAACTTTTTTTTGTTAAATTTGTTGGTGTGACATTTTGAAATAATAATAATAAACTGACTTGATTGCAGTGTAATTTAAAAAATGACGTTATAATGAACACGATTTTAATACATTATTTTTTAATAATATTACCAATTAGATTTAAAAGTTGAAAATCTAAAAAATATAATAACTAATTTCCTAAAAATAAAATATATGGAATAAATATGAAATTTAGTTATGTGAAAATTGAAATTATTGTGTGATTATCTTTTCTTTTCTTTTTATACAACGAAGTCAACCACATGTTGTGACCATGATTAAATCCTATGGTTAGGTCGTGCTATTTACTCAAATACATTTTATCTACTTAACAATTAGTGAAGTTAGAAAAAAAAAAATTGGAAGGCTGAAATTAAATTTTTCTAGAGACTTAAAAATGTAATTTTTTTTTTTATAATTTTTAGAAAGATTAAATCGTAAATTTATCTTTTCTAGTGTCGCTACTCTAATTAGCTTATAACTTGCTCAAGGTTCTTCTTCATAAGATTGTCGAGTCTTAATATCTACCTCAAGAGCAAATAGTAATGGACCGTCTAAATTCTTGAAATAAAAATTTTAAAAAATTAATTATACCTCCAATATTTTTGAAAAAAGTTTTCATTAAAATTTTAAAATCTTTAAAATATTTTAATTAAAATCTAGAAAACTTAATTCCAATATTGGTACTATTATTCGATTGGTCATATAAATGCATTGGCTTGGTGATCAATTGGTTGACCCTGTAACCTTAATTGCTCAAAGGTCCTTTCTGATAATATTATCATATTATTCTATGGCTTAGTTTATAATATTAATATTATCATACAA
This sequence comes from Gossypium anomalum, assembly GCA_025698475.1. Classification (NCBI taxonomy): domain Eukaryota; kingdom Viridiplantae; phylum Streptophyta; class Magnoliopsida; order Malvales; family Malvaceae; genus Gossypium; species Gossypium anomalum. The sequence goes on along the minus strand of CM046957.1, from coordinate 1,675,434 downwards.
CATTTTAAAATGAATAATTTATTAACATATTTTAAATACAATATCTGCTTGTTATTTGTAATGTTGTTAGGTCAATTTTCCACACAACTTGTCCCAAGCTACATGCAGACAAAAAATACGAAATAAAAAATAAATATACTTGTTGAAATATTTTTGGCCATGCATGGGCACTCGTCCTGCATGCAAATTTCCAAAGGGTTTTTAATTGTGTGTCTAAAAAGTCATTTTCAATGAGTTAGGCACCATGGTGTACTTCACTGGTCAATATTTGCTGCTCTTTTTACATCTTCCTTCGTTCAAAATTAATGTGGAAAATTCACTTACATTGCCCACTGTTTTACGAACCCAAGATGGAAGATTTCAATACGATTTGAAATTTTTAAGTTGAATTTTGAGTTTTATTTACGAAAATCGAGAAATTAATCTAAGAATAATAAAGTAATTAATAGTTTAACCATTTATGCGTAATTGAATAGTACAAAAATCAATAGTTTAAGTTCATGTGTATCGATAATTGGATTAATATCATTAAAGTAGAGGATTAATTTTGTAGTTTTCATAAAGTAGACATGATTAGACTGAAGTTTTACTATATAGGACAAACTAAATCAACTTTTTCTTAATAATTTGGTCTAATTATGGTTTAGTCCTTTAATTATATTGGTATTTGGGATTTGATGTTTCACTTTATTTTGGTATGATTTGGCCGTGCTTTTATAATATTATTGGTAAGTCCAAATTAATAACATTGTTAATTGTTTTCATCAAATTGATTATGCGAAATTTTTAATTGTTACTCGATTACATTGCCAATGGTACATAAAAACAGGGGCGAAGTCAGATATTTTTTAAGGGGATCGAAATTAAATTGTGATTTTTACGATAGTAAAAATATAATTTCACTATTTTAATAGCCTATATCTTTATAACTTTTATAGGACTAAATCAAATTTTTATTATTTTTAAGGGGTAAAATGCAATTTTACCTTTAAATTTTTAAAAAAATTTAAAAGGCCTAAATAGAAAATTTTTCATTTTAGAGGGGACCAAAACCCCTACCAACTCCCCTAACTATGCCCCTACATGAAAATTCAATTTACCTTATTCAACTAATATTAAATTTACATATAAACTAAATGTTATCGATTTGAACCTTCTAAAATAGGATGAACAGATTATGTCAAATTACAAAGATTCGATTCGTTACTCTTTAGTTATTTTCTTTCCCTCTTTTTAATTCAAACATAAAATTAAGTATATAAACACTTTGGGAATTAAATTTCAAACAATGAAAATGTTTATTTTTATTTTCTCAGCAATTCATCTTCTTCAAGCAACTCTTCTTCATCACTAGCTTTTTTTTTCCTTAAAAAAAAAGTTAATTGTTTAGGTAAAAAGAAAATCCATGTACATGTAACATGTTAGTGTGTTAGGTTATCCACCATGTACTAACACTCCAAGGGACAATTTAGCTTTCTTGTCATAGCCACCTTATGCAATGGATTCATTATTAATTCTTTATTTAAATAATAAAAAAAAGAAAACAATTATTGTGATGGTATGTCAATTCCATGTTATGCATAATTAAATTGTGATGTTTGAGAATAATTAAAAAAAAAATTTAAAAATAATATAAAATTAAACATAACTTTAGTTAAAATGTTCAGTATAATTAAAGTGGGTTTAGATGGGTGGTGCGTTTATTTGCAGTTAGTATAAAAATAGCGATGATAATGAGATTAAATACTATAACGTAAGACAAAAAATAAGACTGTCAGTCAACTATTTTGTCCGCATGGGCAATATAGTCCAATCATTCAATGTCACCTTATTCTATAAGACAATCCACATCAAGGAAATGTGTTTTATATGCATTAGTATTTGATACAAGTTTAAATTATCATTGTAAATATATATATATATATATAAATATATAAGTAAAAAAATTCTACAAGCCATTTTTAAATAATATTACATGTTTAATTAAAAAAATATTTTTTATTATTTTAGTACATAGGATATGAGTCACATATTTAATTCTGTTTGTAGGTGGGAGGGAAACCAATAATTCATTATTAGAGGCTAAAAATAAAATTTTAGCAAACAAATGTTTAAATTAAATACTTTATAATTAAAAGGGATTTAAATGGATATTATATCCTTTAATTAAGTGGTTAGGGTCATTATTTATCGCTCTCAAACTACGCCTCTATTTGTAGAGTTTAAAAACTCTACTGACAATATATAAAAATAAATTTTCATCAAATCAATAAATTAAAATAAAATTAGATTAAAAAATTACGAATTGCTGGACCTCGAATACTAATATAGGAGAAATTTTTTTATGGACCATTCTCACCATATCATCTATGATCTATTTCCAATTATTTAATGTCATTTTAACAGTATTTTCTATATTATTAACACATAATTTTGGTAATCTTTTTTATTTTGAACCCTAAACCTCAAATTTAGAACCCCAAATCTTAAACAATAAATATTAAATATTAAACCTCGGACTCTAAACCCTGAACTCGAAACTCGACCATTAAATCATGAATCTCGAACCTCAAGTTCAGGATTTGAGACTTGAGTTTGGGTTTAAGATTTATGGTTTAGGGTTCTTCGTTTGGAATTTATGGTTCAAGATTCGACTTTCAAGATAAAAAAAATTATTAAAATTATGTGCCAATAATTTTTAAAAAATCACTAAAAAAATATTAAATAATTAAAAATTAACTATAATAATATATTAGAAGGGTCGATAAAATAATTTCTCCCCTTAAACCCCTTAATCATCTACTCCTTTCGGGTTTTTTACTTAAATAATTTAAAAAAAAATTATTTACCAAAATAAGTTGTCAGCCCGATTATTTACCAAAATGGGTTGTCTCATTCGCGCCTATCTCACAGGCGCGATTCAATTTTTTATATTTTTTTAAATAAAATATTATTTTTTATTTTTATTAAAAATATTTAAATATATATACACGTAAAAATACGGTCTAACGGGTCAAAATAAGGGTAAAAACGGGTCGCGCCTGTCGAATAGGCCCGATTAATCGAGCCTGACAGGTAAGCGTGAATGGGCTGCCCGCCTTGATCCCCTCTGCAACAGACCGCCCACCCACGCCCCTTCGCGCTCGCAGACAAGAGCTCTCCTGCAGCCTCTGTTGTTGCATGCATGTAATTTTTTTGTTATTACTTATTAATTATAAAATATTTATGTTTAGTATTTATAGTTTTGGATTAATATTTTGTATAAATGTAAAATTTTTTTTATAATTATTTTAAAATTAATTTGTTAGTAATTTAGGACTATGTTAAAATTTTCTGTGTTTGTAATTATTTTAAAATTAATTTATTAGTAATTTAGGATTAAGTTATAAATTGTTGTGGTTTAGTTTAGTATTTGGTGAGTTTAACATATAAGTTTATAAAAAAATTAAAAATTATTTCATTTTGAAAATGAATTTGGACAAATGATGTTTAAGCTCATTTAAATTTTTTAAATTACTGTTAAGTATTGGTACGTTAATGGTTGCTGTTAACTCATTTAATTTTTTTTATATCAACTTGGATATCAAGATTAAGGGGTTTTTTATCCAAATAATATAAAAAATAAAATAAAATATCAAAATAGGTTGTTTCAAAAATTAAGTACCAAAATGGTACATTTGACTTGGTGGAGGGTGGTGCATAGGCGGCACCACCCTGAATTTTTGACCCAAAATAGTAAAAAAAAATAAAAAATAATGATTTAAAAGATTTAGGGACCTGTTATTTTAAATATATTTTACCCAAAGTAAAACTATTTAAAAATATATAAACTAATTCACAAAATTTTAAATACTTATACTTAATAAAACTGAGTATTAAAAACAACTTTATAATATTACTAACTTTCATCGACTATATAATCCTAGAGGTGATAATGGGCCGGGTCGGGTCAGGTTCGGGCCCAGCCCAGACACAATTTTAGGCCCGTCTGCTAGGCCCCGGCCTGACCCGAAATATGGGCCTAAAAATTTGTCCAAGCTTGACTCGAAATAAAATTGTTAAGCCCGAGCCCGGCCCGGCCCATATTAATTTTTTTTTTGCTTATTTCATTAAATAAAAAAATTTAAAAATATAATAAATCAAATATATTTATAAACATAAAAACAAATATTAAAACAAATAAAAATGATACTAAAATAATTCTTAAAACAATACACAAATTTACAATATAATAAAAAATGGTTATATAAAAAATTTAAAATGATTAAAAATAGAATAAAAAATAAAAGTAATATATAATTCGGGCAGGGCCCGCGCCAAAAAACTCTTACCCGAGGCCCGACCTGTTTTCTAAAAGGGCCTCGTTTTTTTGCCCAATCCCATTTTTCGGGCCTATATTTTTACCCAAACCTCCCATTTTTCGAGCGGGCCTTCGGGCCGGGCCGCTTAGCCCATGATCAACTCTATATAATCCACAAGTTTGCCTTAAATATTAATGTCCACATCTTTCATGTGTTATTAAAATGCATACTTTATCCGGATGAAATATGTATTAGCAGATTCACTAATATGATTATATATATTTATGCATGTATCACATTACAAAAATAAAAATTTAAATACTTATACCTAATAAAACATGTATGTCATTACAATAATAGTTATTTTCCAAATAACATATTGTTTTATAATTTTATTTCTTATTTAATATTTTAATTTAATTTTAATAATACATACTTTATCCGGATGAAGTATGTATTAGCAAATTTACTAATATTTCTAGTGTTTTGTATTTTAAGCAATGAAGTTCGGTAATATACTATTTGCGCTTTGACATAGGCGTAAGAACTTGTATTATATATCTATATGCAGGTCATATTGATCCGAAAATAAAAAAATAATATTTTATTTAAAAAAATTAATATAAAAAATTAAATCGCGCCTATCAGATAGGCGCGAATGAAAAAAATAACCCATTTTAATAAATAATCGGACTAACAATTTATTTTGATAAATAAATTTTTTTTTTAAAATTATTTCAGTAAAAAACTCACCCCTTTCGGTTGTTGAAAGAGTTGTTTATTCGTTTAATTTATTAAAAGGCGTGAAAGCATGTTTGTGACAATTTCAATGATTTTACATTGTTTTATAAATTTTTTTTGCACATGATGCAAACAAGTCCGCCACTACCAAATCTGGGTTGTAATTTATCATTTAACCGTACATTATGAATAAAAAATAATAATTGGTCCCAAATCTAATGGCACTCATTGTTTCATCACTTGGTCATGTAATATATTATTATCTTAGATCAAGTTTTAACTCGATTGACACTGATATTATTATAGTAATAAAAATATATATATTCAAACACACTTAAATTTATATTATATTCGATTTAAGGATTGAGATAAAATTACGAGTAGAAACAAATTTTATACTACATGTTTAAATTAAAAATTTAATTCAATATGATATAATTTTCTTTTCATTTTTATAATGTTATTAGTACGTTCAATTACAATTTTAATTATTCAACTAACTTATATATTTATTATTGATTGAACACGATTGATGGAATTTTAAGTTGGTTTGTAACCGCCTAATTTAATAATAAAAATAATCATGTTTCCACTCTACCAATAACTAGATATAAAAGTAAAATAATTAAATTATGTCAAGTTAAAGTCAAATAATTAAATATCAAATTTTAACATAATAAGGGATACTAAAATCACAATCGAATGATTACAATTTAAATCAATATACTCGAATAATTGTAACCATTGATTGAATCACGAACAGAGTGGTAAATTTTTTTACATCAAATCATCGGTTGATATCAATCTCGAATTCGCTCTTGAAGCTTAAATCAGAATAAAATTTAAACTAAATACTTATATATTACGAGACTTAAACATGAAACCTCAAAATTCTAACAACCAAATCAATAAATTTTAGAAATTAAAAAAAAAAAGAAAAAGAGAGGAATATTTACGGTAGGCCAACAATGTGATCATCATTTTTATTTGTCAAAACCTTTTTCTTAATTGCGTGCTGACCACAACATTATTCCTGTCAGGGGTGGGCCCTTTTGTAATTTAGCCATACTTTTTCAAATGGAATTTTCGTCTAAATTACTCCCACTTCATCCCACAACATAAGGGTATATCAGTCATTTCACATAAAAATACATGTAAGCTTTTTTAGCTTTTTTTTACGAATGGAGTAGTTTGCTAACATCTCTTTTTCTTCTTCATTTCCTCTAAAAAATCTCATTACTTTCCCTCGAAATTATCCTTTTTTATTTGATTTTAAGTAAGAAAAAATCGAAAACCCGAATTAAAGAACTTCAAAAAAATGAAAAAGGGTTAAAGATTCAAAGCAATTCGTTTCATTTTGAAGCTAAAAAAAAAAAGTGTTATTAATTGCATTGCGGCCATTGAAGAAGTTTAAAGGTGAGCTCATGAGTACCCATTTACCTTTCTATTAAGCTTTTTAAGTACCCGTTATTTACTTTATTGCTCTGTTTCTCATAATGAAGCTCTGTTTTTTGTTTTATCTTATTGTTTTCAGGTAGCTAATGATTGCTCTGTTTTGTTATTTGAGGATTCGAAGATGATAAGGATAAAGCTATGCTTCTCAATAACCATAACAGTTCTTTTCGTTTTCTCCCGAGTGAACTCAGTTAAGTCGGAGAACAACAACATCAAGTGCAATGGCTCCTACGTTATAGGCAACACCCGGAGATTCCTACCGTTTCCATTCGGATTCTCATCGGGTTGCCCGATTCGACTCAATTGCAGCTCGACCGGGGTTAAGATCGGAGACTTCCACGTTTTAAACGTTACTCCAACCAACATCATCGTCGACCTTCCCGCCAAATGCAACCGGCGGCTGGATTCAATCGCCGTTCTTTTCGGCGAAAACTACGGCGTTTGGGCCGCTAATAATCTCCTCCTCGAAAACTGCTCCAAGGCCGTACCAACTCCTTGTGATTTAAGTCCGAGGTTTCTAGAACGTTCGTTTAAACTCAAGCCTTGCGTCGCTAAGAGCGACGATATAAGTTGTTTAAACGGTGGTTACGGTGGTGGGTTGATGAATTACAACGAAGTTAACAATACCCAGTGCCGTTTCCTTCTTTCGTCGACTACAATTTTAACCGAACCGGAAAGGGGTTCGGCGGTTTCATTGGTGATGGGCCGAATTAACTTGAAGTGGTGGGTTAAAGGGAAGTGTAATTGTGATGAAAATGCTAATTGTACCAAAGTTAAAAATGGGAACAGAACAGTGGGGTTTACGTGCCTTTGCCGTGAAGGGTTTGAAGGTGATGGGTTCAAACAAGGCGGTGGCTGCCGGCGAGGTGAGTCATGTCCTTTCCATATCGATAATTATGTATTTTTGTTGTTTATGGGGGTGACCTTTAGAAGAGGGAAGTGGGTAAACCAGACGTTAATGTGAGGAGCTCGTTTCCCAATGAAAATGGTGACGCCCCATTTTTATGACTGGTATTGGTATACAGGGATTAATTATGGCTTTTGGTTGTTTGTTTTTGACTTGGAATTTAGATTATTTTGGAGTGATTTCTGGGATTCTTGCTTTTATCATTGCGAATGAGGTGGAACATTAGCTTTTGAGAATTTATGTTGGAGTTAAGCTGATTATTTAGTGTTAATAATGATTATTTTTAGGTTTATAATGATTAATAGAGAATAGTTTTAAGTAAAAAAATTATGGAGACATTTATATTAAGAGTCATATTACATTTTTTGTTTATTAAAAAATCGAAAAAAATAGTTCTTGTATATAAGATCAAAAGGTAAATTGATTTTTTTTTTAACATTTCATCAATTTTTATTGTTAGAAAGTAGTATGATTAATGAAATATCTTGACTGTTACATATGGTGTACCACGTGTATTAACATACATAGATTATATTTTAATAGTAAAAATAGATAAAATTTTTATCAAAAAGATCTGCTTGCACTTTGATTTAATATACATGAATTAGTTTACCCAATTTTTTATTAAAATTATAAGAAGGTAGGTACCAATAACTAGAATCATCTGACTGAACATGAAGAGTTTTTATATAACAGTATTTTTTTTCAATGCATTTCTTATTTGAGTTGATGAATTGTGGCAAAATGGAGAAGGTTTTTTGCTGAAAATTCGAAACAAATTTTAATTTTGGCCCCTCTATGTTTAAATTTCAGATTTAATTTTATACTTCATATGCATAATTTGTAATTGGATAATTCACTAACTCCCCTTTTCCTATATGTTTATCAGTTTCTACCTGCAATTTTTCGAAATTCTTGGCTGGAAAATGTGGTAGAGCGACAAGAGCTGGTGTTCTCATTGGAGGTAATCATGCAAGAACTGACTCTAATTGTGTATTAGACTGTTGTTTTTTCATCATTCGTCTCGTAGTTTCCGAATTGTCTTCTTCGAGTAACCAACGAACCATGTTGCTTTTCATCTTAGGACTCATCCTCGGATCTTTGCTAACGGGTGGTCTGGTTCTTTTATGTTGCTATGTTCGCCGGTGTTGTAATTCCTCGAACAAACGAGCAAGGGCAAAGCGCCGTTTATGTGAAGCCGCTGGCAGCTCGAGTGTTCCTTTCTACGCATTTCGGGAGATCGAAAGAGCTACTAATGGTTTCTCTGATAAATATAGGTTGGGTACTGGAGCTTATGGTACAGTATATGCTGGGAAACTCCATAATGATGAATTGGTTGCTATAAAAAGGTTTAGATATAGAGACCCTGATAGTATTGATCAAGTGATGAATGAGATTAAGCTCCTTTCCTCGGTTAGTCACCCGAACCATGTTCGTCTTTTAGGTTGCTGTATCGAGGAAGGTGAACCGATCCTCGTTTATGAATTCATGCCTAACGGAACTTTATCCCAACATCTACAACGAGAAAGGGGTGAAGGACTCCCATGGATGGCAAGGCTCACTATCGCCGCCGAAACTGCCAAGGCTATCGCATATCTTCACTCAGTGAATCCACCGATTTTTCATCGAGATATAAAGTCTAGCAATATACTCTTGGATTACAACTATCGATCCAAGGTAGCCGATTTTGGTCTTTCCCGGCTTGGGATGACTGAATCATCCCATATCTCGACTGCACCTCAAGGAACACCAGGGTATCTCGATCCTCAATACCATCAATACTTCCATCTTTCAGATAAAAGTGATGTTTACAGTTTTGGGGTTGTTCTCGTTGAGATAATAACCGCATTGAAAGTAGTTGACTTCTCCCGTCCTCACTCCGAAGTAAACTTGGCCGCACTTGCTACCGATCGGATAGGAAAAGGCTGCGTGGACGAAATAATCGATCCATACCTCGACCTAGACAGGGACGCTTGGACATTGTCATCGATTCACAAAGTGGCTGAACTTGCCTTTAGATGCCTTGCTTTTCATCCGGACATGAGACCGACAATGCTCGAAGTAGCAGAAGAGCTCGAACGTATCCGACTCAGCGCTTGGGTTCCATGTATGTGCACTGAATCACCTTCAGCTTCCTCTTGTCCACCATCTGACGATGAAAGCGACACGTCATTGAGTACCAAAACAGTGACCGAGAAGGCACTGATCATCGGGAATCGGAGGTTGATTACGAAGCAGAATTGTTTAACTTCATTGAATGATGTTAAAACAAATTCCCCTGTTTCAGTCCAAGATGATTGGTTAAGTGAGCAAAGCTCACCTTCAACAAATAGCTTGTTGGGTAATAATGCATCTCAACGAGAATGATTTTTGAGACCTTTGTAAAAAATCAAACATTAATGTTATAAAAGTTAAAAGTTTTTTGGATTCTGGTATAAGTGTTAGATATACAATATGTTCGTATTCATATATCACACCCAAATGTCAAACAAGAATAAGAATGGCAAAAAAATAAAAAATAAACTTGACGAGTTTTGACTTGACTCGGCTTGACAGGCTAATTTTTGTGTTGAGTGAATGGGTTTAATTTTAAAATTTATTTAGTTGGGATCGACTTAAGAGAAAACCCGCCGTCCTAAGATTTATTCTAGTATATAATATATAATATAATAATTTTTATATAAAATTATATTATAATTTAAAATATATGATAATCAAATTTATATTAATATTTATTATAATATAAAAATATAAAAAATAAAATTTATAATCTATCGAATCGAGTTGGCTTAAAATTAGATATAACTTTAATATTTTATATTAAATTTGAAATAAATAAATAATATTTAATTCAAAATCGAGTAAAAAATATATTAATTCTCAATTATACCAAGAAGGCGGTTGACAAAAAACCAACCAACCCCCCATTACACTTTTTCTTTTTAAGAAAAAGAGTATGGGAACATGGTAGTCAGTATAGTATTAGAAAGTACATATCATTTCTGTTCTCACTCGGTATTTAGTAATTTAAGTTTTGTTTCGATCAAAATTTTGATATATATTGGTGAATATCAATTTGTATTTGTACATATCAACCCGGATCAGTTGGTAAAAAAGTTTAATATTTTAATACTAACTTTTTTTTTATCTTATACATTTTAATTTTTCTAATTACATTTCAAATTAAAATTAAACTATAATTATTAAATTAGGTTATTAAACTTAGTTAATAATTTTAAAACTTATATTCCCTTATAAATATATTTATATAGATGTAATTGAAAAGTTAAAAATTAAATTATATATACTAGAATTTCTATCAAATGTGTATGCGTATGAAAATCACAAATTTAAAATTGAAATGTGTGTTTAAAAAATAAATAAATGATAAAACGTATAACTTGAAACTAATTATAATAATTACAAATGAAATATGTATGATATTTCAAATTTTAAAAAAATAGATTTTATTGTTTATCTGTGTTGCTATCAATCTTAAGTTGGTATCAAGTTAACTCGTGACACCAATTCAATCGAATACATTATTAATATATGCACAATTGATTGAAGTAATAAAGTATGCATAATTAAAATTAAAATGTATGAAAATATTAAAATAAAATTTTAGTTAAGTAGTAAATTAAATATTTTACTAATGTAATTGGTTCAGGTTCAAATTCCTCTATAAATTTGTTTTTTATTTTTTTTTAAATGTAAAAAATTAAATTACCTTTAAATAATATAATTTATTTTAATTATGAATGATATTTTCATAATTTAACAATTGAGTTGGTGATTTAATTAAGAGTGACACTAACTTAGTAAAACCTTAATAAATACAACTAATGGAAGTGATAGAACGTGCATAATAAAGTAAAAACGTAGAAAAATATTAAAATGAAGTTTTTTTTTTAATTTCTCAAGGTATCTATAGGAGCGATCCCAGTAATTAATCATTCATATTTCAAAATGAAGCTTTAGTTGATTGTTAAATTGAATATTTTACTAATGTAATTAGTGTGAGTTTGAATCTCAAAACTAAACTACCCTCGAATAAAATTACTTATTTTAATTATAGAGACACACTCTTGTAATTTTCTAATCGAATTGATAACTAATTAACTCGTGACAACAACTCAATTAGAAATTTAAATAATAATATTCATAACCACAACAGACTCATCCGTACGAATTATATAATAACACAATGAACAAGAAAAAAAATTGTAATTACTTCAATTAATAAAGTGCTTTAAACCAAATTAAACAACCAAAAAAAATTAAGATTTTTGAGGATCAGCCCCTAAAATTCCATTAACAATAGAAGTAGCCACCACAACCCCGACTAATTCGGCTCCCGCCACGGCACCCGCCTGAACCAACGCGCCAAAAGTAACGCTACTTTCTATTTCCTTTTCCGCCGTTTTAATCTCAATCTCCGCCGTCTCCAGCCCATTCTCAGCTGTCTGGATCCCTTCCTTTACTATCTCCGTCGCTTCCTCTTCCGCTTTCTTCAACTTCTTCCTCAAACCGAACAATGGAATGTCCTCCGCTTTCGACGGCGGGTCTTTAACTGTCAATGCCGTCGTTGCCGTCAGAAAGAACAGAAGCTGCCTCCGGTTAGGGAGAGAAACCGTCGGCGCAGGTTTACTGACCTGCGCCTTGACGGATCGTCCGGGGAGCGCGTCGCGAACACGGCGGGCTGAGAGAGACTGGAGTACAGGTGGCGAAATTGTGAAAGCCATTTTGCTTTCTTTTCTTTTCTGCCTTATCTTTCGAATCAAATGCTTGAGATACTAATAAATTAAAAATAGAATGAAAGGACAATTTCACCCGAACTAAGTTTACTTATTTAATTAAAAAAATAATTACTAAACTTTTTTTTAAAAAAAATATTTAATTTATCGAACTATTTTAAAGTTTTATTTTTCTCATTAAATTATTTTTTTAAAAGAGTTTAATTAACAAACTCTAAATAACAAATCGACAATAGGTATGGTAAATTAGTATCTTTTGGTAAGTAAAAAAATATATACTAGATCTAAGTTAATCTGATAATTGGCATCTAAGATCGAAGAAGAAAGTTATTTGATTTTAATTTGTAAATTTGTAACATTCAAAACTGTTTTGTAAAAAAAACTAAACTATAGAAAGAAAAAAAAGAATTAGAACTTTCGATTGATACAAGCGGTGCGAATAGATAATATCAAATAATAATTATTTTAACAGTTAAGTGACTTAAATTAAAACAATCGAATAGTTCACCAATCATTTTATAATTTTTTAAAATCAAGTGATCAAAATATAAATTTACTAATAATTTAGTGATATGGAGTGTAGTTTACCCATAAAATAAAAACAAATTTCTATCAATTATGAAAATATCCTTCATCGAGCTAACTACTAGAAACGCTGTCGTTTAGAATGTTGGTCTTTCCCTCCTGAATCTCCAATTTTATGTATTTTTTCCGCCAGAAAGGGCTTTTCGAAAGGAAGCGCAAAAGAGAAACCCCCAGAAGCCAAAACCCTCTTTCCATTTTCTTTTTCTTTTTTATTTTTGCATATTGCGAGAATTTAGTAAATCAAAAGACCGATGGCCGAAGAAGAAGTTACGACCGCGGAATCAGAGGTGACGGTGGCTGTGACGGAGCAAACTCCAGGGAAGGAAGCAGATGGAACCCTAGAAACGCAAGGTTCAATCGAAGCCACTGTGGAATCGGCGGTTCAAGGTGGCACCGAGTCTACATGCAACAATAACAACAATGCCAACGGTTCTGAACCGGCTTCCGATGTTGATCGAGAGAAGACGCTGGAGTTCGCAGACGAGTTAACGGAGAACGGATCTAAAGCTTTTAAAGAAAATGATTTCGCCGAAGCTGCCGATTGCTTTAGCCGTGCCCTTGAAATCAGGTTCAAAACCTTTGGCTTATCAGCTTATGTTTCATTTCATCTCATTTTAGGGTTACATGAAGAAATGGAAACGAATTTTTACCAGTTTAACAAATAATTTCATGATTTAGGGTTTAGGATTTAATTAAAAAGTGGTTGGAAATCTATGAGGAGGTAATTTAAACTACCTTTAGGAAAAGGCAGGTTTCGAGAATTTCCATTAGTATCTTAATTTACTTGTTATTATGTATCAAGATTGTTATTTTTGTTCGCTTTAGGGTTGGGCATCACGGTGAACTTGCAGTCGAATGTCTCAAGGCCTACTATCTCTACGGCCGTGCATTGCTGTACAAAGCTCAAGAGGAGGCTGATCCTTTGGTTTCTGTACCAAAGAAAGAGGGCGAAACTCAACAAGAATTGAACAAATACAAGTCGAGTAAAACCGTTGCAACTCGTGAATCTTCGGTTGCTTCTGTATCAAGTACTACAGTTGCAGATGGCAGTACGTATTCGTAAAAGGGGTTATATAACTTTAGTGAATTGAGCACAGATAACTAGTAGAACCATTTTTTACTGCCTTGGTAGTTTTGCCATTGTTACCAATTGTAGATAGCTGCTCCACGAGCAATGTCATCATTGCATATGTTATCTATAAACCAAATTGTCAACATTTCCTTGCCCGAATTTTAGTTAATATCATTATGTGCTTCAGGTGGAAAAGATGAGGAGGAAAGTGATGATAGCGACAGCGACACTGATGAAGTGGCCGAAGCAGATGAGGATGCGGATGAGTCCGATCTGGATTTGGCATGGAAAATGCTGGATGTTGCCAGGGCGATTTCTGAAAAACAACAGGTGGGTGACACCATGGAGAAAGTTGATATTTTATCAACATTAGCTGAGGTTGCACTCGAAAGAGGTCAGTACATGATGACTCATTATTATTAGTTTCATGTGCTTTGTTGGGTGACTGGGTGGAGGAACCTTCTTTATGGATTTTCAGTGGATTTTTCTTGAAGCATGTCATTTCACCTAAAATCATCGATTTTTGTTTCTGTCATGCTTCTTAGAGGATATTGAATCTTCGCTTGGCGACTACCAGAAAGCTCTATCCATTTTGCAACGGCTGGTTGAACCAGATAATCGACAAATAGCTGAATTGTATCCTTGATATGGCTGAAATATCTTTATTATCAATTTCTAGTTCAATTAAATGGTGCTGTGTCTTGGTTAGTCAATGCATGCTAGTTAAAATTGAATTGGGGATTCCCGAATTACACCCTTTAATTCCATCCGGGTTCTATTTTTGCTACTTAACCCCATAATTTAGAAATTTTCGAATATGTATGTGTTTGGAAATTGGCTCAAAGCCTGAAGAAGCAATTCCGTACTGTCAGAAGGCCATCTCCGTTTGCAAGTCTCGGCTGCAGCGACTCACAAATGAAGTAAAGACTTCCTCAGAACTGGCATCATCTTCAGCTACATCTGAATTGGATGATGGCGTTCAACAGTCCTCCACTGGCTCTCAAACTGTCATATCTGTCAAAGATAAAGAAGCAGAAATCGAAACACTTGCCGGACTTGCTGAAGACCTTGAAAAGAAGGCAAGTGCAATTTTGATTTATCTAATTTGAACTAAAACAGTAAAACCTTAAGTGTATAACTTTATTATTCCATCCCTTTCGGCATCTGCAGCTCGAAGATCTACAACAGCTGGTAGCCAACCCAAAGTCCATTATTGCCGAAATCCTGGGAATGGCATCTGCCAAGGCAAAGGCCAATGAGAAGAGTGCATCTCCTGCTGTGGGGAGCTCATCGCGGATGGGTACTGTTAACAGTAATGGAGGTTTTGATTCTCCAACTGTTTCCACTGCTCATACAAATGGGGCTGCAGCAGTCACGCATCTTGGTGTCGTAGGACGAGGTGTGAAGCGTGTTTTGATGAGTCCGGTAGAATCGGGACCAGCAAAGAAACCAGTCACCGAGCCATTGTTGGACAAAGGAGATGGAAGCAGTGCCCCTTGACGGTTTTTGGTTTTGGATTCTGATAATGCATGCTTAGTAATTGCTAGTGAAAATTAGCCATTGAGGATATTATGCTCTTTGAACCCATACCATACTAATGCTTGATGTTAATGGATTGTTGTAAAATTCAGATGAGGAATTTGTGATGCAATGAACTTATTGTTGCTATATATGATCTATTGAACAGTTAAACTATTATTTATATTTTAATTAGATTTTTTTAATTGGGAAAACTACACCTAAATTCAGTAATAATAGTTTATGTTTTAGTTACTCATTTAAAAAAAAAGTTATAAAATGATCATTAAAGTATTCAAAAGTTTTCATTTAAGTCCTTGTATCGTTGTTGTATAGCTTTTTTTTTGTTTGACTTGGATTTAATGTATGTTTTACTCGTCAATAAGTATTGATTCTTTGCATCAATTGTCGAATCATTGTTTAGAGCTTAGTAGTTGAATTTTTAAAAAAATAATAATAATCAAATGATGTAAAAGAAAATTTTTGAATAATTCAATGATTATTTTATAAATTTTTTAAGTTGAGTGAACCAACAAAAACTTATTAATAATTTAGTGACATTGTAGTTGTTTATCCTAAAATTTAAGATAAATTACACCAATAGTCACCTAAATTATGAGTGTTTTTATTTTAGTCATTCAATTATAAAAAAATTCAATTTCATTAATAATGGTATCAATTTGATTTTGATTTTAAAAATTTTAATAAAATACATAAAATTATAAAATATTAAAAAAAATGTAACGATTTGGTTCCTTCTAATTAAAAAAAATTAAGCAAAAAAAGTAGAGAGAAAGAAAAATAGAAATTAACCTGCCCCATAGTCATGCCTGCAGATCATGTACAGACATAAAAAGAAAACATTATATTATCCATTTCCCTAATGATTAGCTACCTAACCTAACCTAACCACGTGAAAAATAGCTAAATTAAACAAAAGTTCTTCCATTACTCCTTAGTCTACCTCTTCAATCATTTTTCTCTACCTTCCAATTTCCCTTCCAAACACAATTATTATCAGAAGATTCAGCTTTGAATAACCAAAGCTTTGTGTTCTTTTTTTTACTTCGACATCATCATCACCACCACCATTTTAACTGGATATGACAACAACACCCACTCTTAAATAAGTTAAAAGAAAGAACCAAGGAGAGTAATAATTGTAATTCATGTCTAATCACAAATCCTTCCCCTTGTCCTCTTCCTTTGATTTTGATTCACATTTTATAAATCTTTCCAGCTCTTCATAATAATCCTATTGATCTTCGATTTTTTTATATTACTTTTCAGAGTTTTTAAATTTATTTTTACTAATGTTTATGACCTTTTGGACATTATTTAGTATAATTCCAAAGTCTTCCCTATAATATTTATAAAAAAAAAAAAACCAGTTTTTCAGTTAAATATAACATAATTAATAACTTTTAAAAATCTTTGAGTTAAATCAGATTAAAATTGTTAAGTATTAAACTTGAAAATTGTTTTCGTATTAAAAGTTGTCACTGAACTTGACAATTGTTTCAACATTATAAACACTATTTTACATTGATATATTGCATATATAAATAAATATATTAATCCAATATGAAAATAAATATATATATTTATTTTTTAAGGGTGTACAATTGAATTAAAATCAAAGTTTTATATATAAATATAAACCACAATTCAAGTTTCATATGTATAATTGTACAAAATTAAAGTTCATAAATCAAATGACACATTAGACAAAAGTTCGATAAAAATACCATGGAGACCATTTTTTATATTTGATATTTATCCTTAATTTTATATAAAAAAATTAACTTATTATCGTTATTTTAAATATAAAATAATTTATTTTTATAAAAAAATTAAAAATAACTAGAAATTAAATAAAATATATATTTCCATTCAATTCAAGTAACAACAAATTTTAATTTATACTCCAAAATATTCAAATCAATTTTCGATTTTTCCTACAGACCCTATTTTCCTTAACTCCATTTACACACACATCCTTAATGGAAAATTGTACAAAATATTCTTTAGTAGTTGTCTCATTAATGCATTCATAAATGCAAAGGAAAGAAGAGGGTGGAAGAACTTACAAGGGTGGAGGCCATGTTGCTATTAATGAAAGCCAGCGCCACGTTTTCAGACCTGAAAATTTCAAAAAGAAAAGCTTCAAATTAGAACTTCAAAACACAACAAAAAACCAATCATTTTTAAAGCTGTGTGGTTTTCTTTTATGTGGGTCATGTGCTTTAGAATATGGCCAGTACCCCATTTATTTTCATATGACTATATTAAATAACAATGGCTTTTTTTTTTTTACTTGCAGTGTTGGACACCCAAAGTTTCAATTCTTTCCTTTTGCCCCTCAATGGAAAAAAGTTTGAAGAAAAAGCTTATCAATTTCCTTCTCAATTAGTTGTTGCATCTACAGCATTTTTAACAAGACTCTTCAAACTATCATGGTAGACAATTTTGTCATCTTGCTTTGGGATTTTGGTTTTCTTGTAGATATCTGGTACCAACTTTGATAATGCCCCCACATGAGAAAAGCTAGTAAAACCCAATAATCTCTTGTTCTCTTAGCCATGAAAGCAAAAGAAAAAACCTTCCAAATAAGAGTATTTATCACTGGCCAAAAAAGTGAAGAGTAGATACTACTCACTCTCTCTATAGTTGTTGTTGATGATTCTATTAAGCATGCTTAGCTTTTGAGTCAGCTCCCAAGAACTCAGATTTGAGTATTGTGAATAAAAATAAATAAATTATAGTAGAGGGCATCTAATTATGTTTTTTTTTTTTTGTTTTTTAGTTACAAGATAATAATTCAATTATGATTTTTTTTTATCACAAACTATGAAAAATTATAAAATTGTTATACAACTATTCAAGTTTATCTTTTTTGATCACAATGTGACTAACGTAAAAATAGACATATCTAAAATATAAGATAATTGAATGACAAAAACGACAAAATTTAATAATTAAATGATTATTTTATAAGTTTTCATAATTAGTAATTACTCTAAACCGGATCCGACCTTGTGACTATAGCATACTAGGGGTCAAAACTCAGACCAAAAAAGAACTATAACTAACCTAATAGAAAGAAATTTAAAGCTCATTATTGAAAAAAGTAGGAAGTACTGTGTACTAATATCATGGTATAATTACATTGTAATAAGTTATACCACTTTAATTATTTATTGTTTTTGGCACAATTGTGTTTTTATTATTAAATTTAAAAGAATAAGGAATTATAAAATATGCATTATATACTCAAATGGGAAGCAATATAATGCCAACCAAGGTGGGATTAATTGCTACTTTTGGTCTTTTTCTTCTAAACGCTACCCTTTTTCAGTCCCATTTTTCCCTCTCTTTGACATTTTTAGACACAGTTGGAGTAGTTGAGACTTGAGATTCTGATGTGATTCAAAAGAAGGACCCAAAAATAAAAAATTAAAAAAAACCTTTTTTGGGGGGTAAAAGATTATAATAATAAAAAAATTGATCTTCCTCCTTTGAAATTTGCTCAAGTTTCATTTGTCCCTCTTTGAGTTTTCTAGGATTCCAATTTCCCACCCTTTTTTTATTTTACCAATTGCTTCTTCTTCCTAAACCCAACCCCTTCTCTCTTCTCTAAACTGGGGGGGGGAAACCCTAAATTAATCTGCTTTAGGTTTTTCCAGAACTGTTTCTAAATACCCAAAGCATTTTCAACTTAATCTGAACGAAAAAAAAAAATGGCAGCTGATAAACCTAGCTCTAAAGGCCAAGCATGGTTAGCTTTTCATTTTCGTTTCCTTCATTTTTTTCATACTGCAAAAATATGTTAACTTTTTTTTTTTTTAAATTCTTACAGGTTTTGTGCTACTGGGTTACCCAGTGACATTATTATTGAAGTTGATGATATGACTTTTCATCTTCATAAGGTTAGCTAAGTTTTTAATTTTCTTTTTCATGGTGTTTTTTTTTTTTTCGTTGGTGAAGCAAACATTTATTTGTCTTTTTTGTTGTTGTTGTTGTTGAAGTTTCCATTGATATCCAAAAGCAGAAAGATTGATCAGTTAATAGAAGAACAAGGTAAGAAATCATCTACTGTAACCGTTACTAAGCAAAAGCAACGTGAAACCGGGAATGAAATCGAAGAAGAAGAAGAAGAAACAGAGGAATATCAAGACCAACAAGATGATGAAGAAGAAGATCGGTACCAGATATCTCTGCAGGATTTTCCGGGTGGTTCTGACGCTTTCGAAACCGCCGCCAAATTCTGTTACGGCGTCAAAATCGATCTCTCCTCCTCCACCGTTGTTCCTCTCCGTTGCGCCGCCGAGTTTCTCGAAATGACCGATGAGTACTCCGAAGATAACCTGATTTCTAAAACCGAAAGGTTCCTTTCTCAATCCGTTTTTAAAAGTCTTAAAGCATCGATCAAAGCGTTGAAGTCATGCGAGTCGGTGATGACTTTAGCGGAGTCTTTAGGCATTGTTGAGAGATTGATCGATTCGATCGCTTTGAGAGCTTCTTCTACAGATCCGACTCTGTTTGGCTGGCCAGTGAATGACGGAATCGTTGAAGCCAAAGGCACTTCGGCTCAAGCTTTGTGGAACGGAATCGAAACTGGTTTGAGAAGAAAAGCTTTAGCTCGAACAAGCAATGTGGAGTCGTGGTTTGAAGATCTGGCATTGCTGAGTTTACCGTTGTTCAAACGCTTAATTTCAACATTGAAAAGGCGAGATCTGAGTCCTGAGGTCATCGAAAGCTGCCTTATGTGTTACGCAAAGAAGTACATTCCAGGAACGTCGCGGTCAAATCGGAAACCGTCATCGTCATTGGCCGCCGCTATTACAGAGAGTGAACAGAGAGAGCTTTTGGAAACGATAATCTCTAACCTTCCGTTAGAAAAGACACATTCAAGTTCATCAACCGCAACGCGGCTCTTATTCGGTTTATTACGAACCTCTAACATTTTAAACTCATCGGAATCTAGCAAAGCCGCGTTGGAGAAGAAGATCGGTTTCCAACTCGAGCAGGCTACGTTAGACGATCTGTTAATCCCGAGTTATTCCTATCTCAACGAAACGCTCTATGACGTCGATTGCATTGAGAGGATTTTAGGTTATTTTCTGGATGGATTAGAAGAGAGAAACGCCGCAGGAATCGAAGCCGAAAACGAAGGGAACAACGATAACATTATTAATAGCAGTAGGCTGCCTGCATTGATGCTCGTCGGAAAATTAATCGACGGTTACCTTTCTGAGATCGCATCCGACGCCAATTTGAAACCGGAAAAGTTCTATAACCTCGCGATTTCGCTTCCCGATCAAGCTAGAAATTTCGACGATGGACTTTACAGAGCTGTCGACGTATACCTCAAGGTACAATTAACAAAAACAAGCGGTTTAAATTTAGAAAAAAAAAACATGATTTAAATTAGATAATTAAGCTTTTCTTGTACTTTTTTTTTTTTTTTTGGAAGGCGCATCCATGGATACCGGAATCTGAGCGGGAAAAGATATGCGGAGTATTAGACTGTCAAAAGCTTACACTCGAAGCATGCACTCACGCGGCACAAAATGAGCGTTTACCATTACGTGCGGTGGTCCAAGTCTTGTTCTTCGAGCAGTTGCAGCTACGTCACGCAATCGCCGGTACATTGTTAGCGGCGGAAACGGCGCCGATGAATGCGGGGAGATTGTCGGGGACGAGAAGAGACGACGACGAAGAAGAACAACAACAACAACAAGATGATGAGGAGGAAAGGGTGGCGATGTCACGTGGTGAACAAGGAAGCACCACGTGGAGAGCAGCCGTGAGGGAAAATCAAGTGTTACGACTAGACATGGATTCAATGAGGACGCGGGTACATCAACTAGAGAGGGAATGTTCCACAATGAAGAAGGTAATCCAAAAAATCGAAAAGGAAAATCCACGTGGCAGCGGATGGAGAGGGTCATTGAATAAACGGTTTGGATGTAAGTTCAAGACACAAGTTTGTGATTCTCATGAATCAACGGTTACGGAGACACGAAGACGAAAACATCATCATCATCAAGAATAGAGGTTGGTACATTAGAACATTAATAATTAACGAACAAGAAATTTGCTTTTTTATTTTATTTTTTTTATGGGGGTCTGGTTATTTTGTTTATTTAAGAAAAGAAAAAAAACTCACCTTTTGAGGCAAATGGCCAACGCAATGGAATATGTAAATAATGAAAGGGGCAGGTCATGATGGGGTCATGGAGTTAGTGGAGAATTTTAAGGCGGATGGTGAATGCCCTAATTTTTTAGTTAAAGTTTTTTAAATTCTTGTGCTTTATTTTTCTCATTTTTTAATATATATTTTTGTGTTGTTTACAAGTGGGATCCGTGGGGGGGCGTTTGCTTTGGAAGCATGCTCTAGGGGTGAAATTTCTAAATCCGGACTATATTTTTTTAATGTAAAAAGTTGTCAATTTTTTTAAATATTTTTTTCTTATTAAATAAATAATTTTTTAAAAAGTTATGAATGATTTAATTGTAAAAATAAATAAATAAAAAACACTATATTAAAATTTTTATAAATATCATTATAATTCTGAAAAATTAAATTAAAAAGTTTGGCCTTAGTCTTATTTTTTAATACTAGGCATTTCAAATCTCACTTTATTCTTTTTCGTAAGATTAAACTTATCAATAATAGAATATGTTGAAAATTATTGAGTTATGTTTCTTTTCAATGTATGCCACTAAGTGAGTTAAAAGAAAACCATACTTCATTCTGTTGTGAAGTCTTATCTTTACAATTTTCATAGTTGAAAATATTAGTTAGGTTATTACAGTACACACGGGAAGAGTTAGCACAAGATGAATAACTTTATCTATAAGAGGATAATATTTTACTTATTTGTCTTAATTAGGACTTGACACAATTCGACGACTGTAAAAGCTTTTTGCAACTCTATGCTTTGATGAACATCAAGTTGAAAATGCTTTAATTGAATTTTAATGTGTAGCTTTTTTTGCTCTGTAAAATTGTGCGGATAGAAATTATTCATAAGCTTGTAGATATCTTTCACCCAAAAAGCTTTGTAATTATCGTGTAGATCCAAAGCATAGCTAAGAACAAGTAACTCTATTACCTCATCATTAAAGTGATAATTCATTTTTGTTAGCAATGAATATATCAAATTGATAATGATGCTCAATGGTAAGGTTATCTCTTTGGATGCGAGATCGACCTTAATCAGCTTTGTACGAAGTACTTAAATTGGGGACTTCTATCTTATGATCTTTACAAAATAACTTCACTTTCTCAAATAAAGAATCTCTTCCATGTTCTCTGAATTTTTGGAGAAGTGTTTTAGTTGATGACATTAGCTGCATCGTGTTTAGTATATTCTACGATTTATATTGCAATGCTTGACAGAAATCATTAGTGATTCCAAGCATCTCAATCATGAAATGCAAGATGAAAACAAATTAAACGAATGTCATTGCGCCATATATTCCATCAGCTTCACTTTTTTGAGTAAGGTTGCCGGACTTGATGGTATATTGTAATATGACATAAACGAAATCGAACATCCTCATCAAGCTATTGAGA
The DNA here is from genome assembly GCA_025698475.1 of Gossypium anomalum. Lineage (NCBI taxonomy): Eukaryota > Viridiplantae > Streptophyta > Magnoliopsida > Malvales > Malvaceae > Gossypium > Gossypium anomalum. The sequence goes on along the minus strand of CM046957.1, from coordinate 1,652,513 downwards.
GAAGTTAAATGAGATCCCCATCAAGTATTGCCTGGACATTGGAGAGTACCGATTTGATTTTTTCCTTTGCCAATTTCAAGCTCCCCATTGTTAATCAACTCCACGATATGAGATGCCTCAATGTATTTTAATTGATCATGCCGCTTGCTCGAAGAAGCAACCAAATTGATTATACCAGTCAAGTATTGGTCCTCTAAGTTTAGTCTTTTAAGGGCCCATCATGCATTAATATTTGATTGTTATTATTATTAAAATTAGCCTTGTGGCTTAAAGGGGCGAATCTTACACAACGTGGACACCAAATCTAAAATATATGATAATTTATATATCAAATTCAAAATTCTGAAAATCCTAAGGGGGCGACTGCCCCTCTTGGATCCATCATTGAGTCGGGGTTTTCTTGGTAAAAGTATTGTAGATGATTTTTTCTTTTCATACTCAAAGATTAAATTGATTTTATCTATTTTTATTATTGTAAATTCATTTTTGTACGTATAATGATTAGTTTATCCATTTTTATGTAAAAATAGATGATTTTTTTAACAGAAAAGATCAATTTACTATTTAATTTAATGTACATAAATCAATTTATCTAACTTTTTAAATAAAATAAGTAAAATATAATCTACTTTCTAAAACAAAGATTTTCATAATATTTTTACCGGCTTTCCCCTTAATTTAACTATTAATTTAGATTTGATATGTAATATATTTAAAATATGTGAATTAAATTATAAATATTAACTTATTAATAGTTTGAATTTATCAAGAAAAAAGAATTGTGATGTTGAAATTCAGGACAATTCTTTTTTTTTTTTTTTACTTCTTTTTTTACTTTATATACAACTATGTAAAAATTACATACAAACTTGTGATTTGATTTATGTGATTTAATATATATTTTACATTGAAGAAAAAAATAAGGATAAATTACTTTGTTAATCACTATAAATAGGATCCTTTTTATTTTGGTCACTTTAAATTTATGTTAACCACTTTAAAATTAGGATAAACCATCCATTAGTAATTCTAAATAAGAGTAGTTCTTATTTTGATCACTCAAAACAATTCCTGAAATGTACTTTTAGTTTTTTCATTACCATTTAATGTGGAGTAACTAATTTGGTTATTTTCGTTTTTGAAATGACCAAATTAAAAAAAAAATTAAGTGACCAAAATAAAAATAATTACTATTTAAAATGCGCAACAGAATAATTTACCCAAAAATTTATTGATACAACATTAATACTTTCAAATTTGAAACCAATTTAAAATTTAGTACATGATTTTGGGGTTGTCTGTGAAGTAACAAACCCACATTTCAACCCCCTAAATTCTCTTTAAACAAAAGTAAAATGGTAGTTTGAAATCAATAAATGCTGGGTTCTGTCAAAATAAATAATCATAAAGCCATTCACAGAACAAATCAAGTGGTGACCCAAAACCTCTATTTATTATCAAAATAATATTTAATAAAATCATCTTTCATTTTGAAGTGTTATTTGTCTCGAACCAACGTATCTTTTAATACATTTAATATTATTTTCAGTCAGGATTTTATCTCTCAATTTTGATTAATGTGCATTAAGCATAATTATCTATCTAAAATATGTGGACATTTGTGTTTGGTAGAATTTAAGCCAATTTATATGACTTTTATCGAACATTTATACTATTATTTGATTGTTTTGAAGTGTCATCCACTCAAAACCAACATATCCCCCAATGATTTTATATTAATATTTAGGTTATTAAATTTAAATTGAGAATAAAATACTTCAATCATTGAATTTAAGAATAAATATCAAAATTGTACATGAATTTTGGTCCAATGTGCAATGTCATACATGAAATTGTAATTTGATTTAAAATTTTACAAATCATTGACAACTTTACGGAATTAGCATCATTTTATGTTAATATATTATATACACAGACAATTATATTAATTTAATATCAAAATAGATGTATGTATTAAAGTTTTTAAACGTGTACAGTTGAATCAAAATTAATGTTTTATATGTACATATGAATCGCAATTCAAGTTTACGTATATAATTACATCAAATCAAAATTTACTTATAAAATCACATATTAAATCATAATTCATGTATAAATTTGATATTTAACCCTTAAATTTATGTCATTCCAAAAAAAAAAATTATTCAAATTGAACGACCTGCGGGCTTTGCCCGGCCCGCAAAATGGCTTCTATATCTACCTAAGTATAATTGGGTCATAGAATTGGGCCCAAACCTAAGGACATGTTAATTAATTGGCCTTTTGGGTGGTCTATGTGTTAATTAATATTGCAATTCAAAAATTTTACATGAACAAATATATTGAAATAGCTTGAATAAGCGTGGCTTGAGTTTTAACTCGATTGGTATAAGAATTTTTGTCAATGCAGAATGACATAGGTTTTAGTGCATTAAAGCACACTATGCTCCTATTTATTAGTTAAGGAGGGGTTATGAGTAATTCTAAATATTGTGTTAAAAAGAACATATATGACAGAACCTATAATGACATTTAAAAAAAAAAAGCTCGAATAAGTAACTTAAAATGACCCAAATCGGCCGATGGAGTTTTAACTCGATTGGTATGAACATTGTTGCCAATGCTAGATGATGTGGGTTCTAGTGCGCTGAAGCACATTATCTTCCTATTTATGGGTTGGGAGAGAGACTATATAAGTAGAGGAGACAAAAAAACCCAAATCGATTTTATATTTGATGTGCTTGAATTTAAAATAACTTGAATAAATTTTTAAAAAATTTAATTTTAAAGTGATTTAATTTCTCATAAAAAACCCAAACCTCAAGTATGATTTAAACCCTAAATCATATAAATTCAAAATACCCTAAACTCGAAATGATTTGGATTAAAAAGTGTCACAAACATTGTCAAATAAAAAAAATAAAAATAAAAATTGATTTGCTTCCAAATCAACTTCACCCACAAACCAAAGCCCAATATCAAAGTAGGAACCAAACCCAATGGCTATTTAGGTAAATTTTAAAAACATTGAGGGTAAATATTTAATCAAACAAACCCTAAACCCTAAATCATTTTGCCTATAAAAAAGAAAGCTCGCTATTTTTCATTCCAAGCTGCCTCTCTTTCATTCTGAAATCCCATAAACCTTTCTATTTATTTATTTTTTAATTTTTGTCTCATCAATTCTTAGCTTAAATTGTTAATTTCTTCTTTTTACGTCTTATTTTTTTTCATGTTTTTAATGATGATTTAAGGGTTTCTCAATGATGATTCAACAAAGATGACGAGTCTGATCCATTCCATTCTTTCAAATCGTGACGACAAATCGAGGCATTTGTCTGAGAGAAATCCATCCCTTTTATCTCTAATTTTGCTTTTTTTTTTTCATTTAAAAATGAATTTATTTTTTAATTTGCTTTTGCGTGTTTGGATCTCTCAAAGGCATAATGATGAATTTCTTTTAAAAAATCTGATTATTTTGATGATCAATTACCTCCTACTCATTCTGAATGCCTGAACCAACATCAATTTTTTTTTTCCCATTATAAGTATAATTTATAAGCATTTTTTTTAAAAATAGAGTATTATTTGTTGTAAAGCGCAGCGATGATTAAAAATGATGCTTAGGGTTAATGAGCAATGGGATTTAACCTTTCGCTTTGATTACATTTCATAAATTTCAAGCACTTATGAGCTGCCGCCATCTCTTCGCTACGATTTTTTAGGACTGAAATTTATTGAAACTTTTATCTATTATCAATTTTAGATTGTTTTGAAATAATAGAAAAAAAAAATCATTTATTTACAAAATATTTATCATAAAGGCCTATTAGCTCAGTTCATTGGTGATTTATTGGAGGTGTTTGTGGATCAAATTTGGATGTTTATTAAATGAGGAAATTAAATTAGATGAATAAGCTTAACTTGGTTAAATACATATCATTAATTTTCCCTAGTCATGAAAGCTTAATTCTAAATCAAATTAGGTTACTTAAATTTTTCTAGATTTGATCATGAATTAATTATTCTACGAAATCTAAAGGTTGAGTTGAAAGATATCATGTTCAATATAAGTTGGGTTTTGAATTTAAAGTTTAGAGTTTTGAACATTTGGGTTTTATCCAGCTTGATATATTTTTAAATTTATAATATATTTTTATAATTTAATTTAGAACACAAGAATCTATCTTAAATTATATAATATATAAAAATAATATAACATAAAGTATTAAATATGGGCGGGTTTAAAATAGATTTGATTTAATCTTTCGAAAATATAGAAGGATTTTGACAAAATTTTAGGATTATATTTTGGATTGAGTTTAGATAAACATAAAAGATGAAAACTTGAATTTACTTCTAAATTGGACTCATCTTCTATTTTGTGGATTGAAATTTGTTGTTGATTCAATACCTTAATGATTTATCAATGAGTTAATTTTACAACTGTTTATATGGAAGATTGGAGCAAAAATATAAAGGCCTAAAAATGAAATTGAGAAAAAAATTAGATTATTTTTATATATTATATAATTTATAATACATAAATTTATATTGATTGAGATCTCTTTTTGTTGGCATTAGATTTATTTTTCTATTTAAGGGTTTAGGATTTAAGTTTTGAGTCAACATAAATAGTCTTAGACAAAAAAGTTAGGCCCGTGTTTAAAATGAGTTGGGTTTGAACATTCAAGGTTTAAATTTAAGTTTATAATATTTTATACTCTGTTATTTTTATATATTATGTAATTTAGAACACATTAAAAAAATAAATTTATATTAAATATATAATACTACTCTAATGTAAACATTTAAATAATGTTAAGATTATTATATAAAAAAAATTTAATAAATAAAAAATGTATAAAATAATTAAATATTAAAATAATATAATATAATATAAAATTTTTAAAAAATAAAAAATAATATGGGCGGATCTAAAATGAGTTTGTGTTAATCTTTTGTAAATATGGATGGGTTTGGACAAAGTTTTAAACTCATATTTCGAGTCGAGCTAGGCTTGAGTAAGCATAAAATATGTGTTCGACCTAATTTGACCTAACTCGACCCATGAGCACCAGTACACATTAAAGAATGTTAGATTTTTATATATGAAATTTAATAAATTAAAAGTATATAAAATTATTAAATATCAAATTAAAAAATAGGGTGAACTTTTTTTTAAACATTAATATCATTACAGGTTCTTATCATATTTGTTTTTTTTATATAATACCTAGAGATACCCATTACCCCTCCTCAATCCTTAAATAGGGGAGTAATATGCTTTAGTGCCTCGAGCCCATATCTTCCTGCACTGACAATAATACCAATATCAATCGAGTTAACACTCAATCGACAAAATAGGGTGAACTTAAAATGAATTTAGATTAATTATTAGATAATATAAATTAGTTTAGACAAAATTTTAAAATTATATTTTAAATTAATTAAATTTAAATAAATATAAAATATGTTAATATGATTTAGGTCGAAAATGAAAACCTATTGGTTAGTGTCATATATATCACACTAAACCTAGAATTGGTCTTCGTGATTTTATCTCCACTTTGAGACAACCCCAAAATTAGCTATGATGAGCCAGCCTTGAGCTGTAGCAACATTGGGTCTAATCAAAGCCCAAAGCTTCCCTTTTGTACATTGATTTTATCCTAGCATCTTATAAAAACCCAAGAGTAAAAATCATTATTTTGTTTTATGAATTATTTTGGAATGGAGGTTTGCTAGTTTAATAAATTTTAATTAAATAAATCATTAAAATTTTATAATAAATTTTAAAAATTTAGCCGATGTAATCGATTTTTTAGTTTAGTTTAATTTATTTATATTGGTTCATGATCAATCAATTTGATGTCTCTTTTTAAATTGATACCGAATTAAGTTTTAGTCGAATCGATAATGCTTTTATTTTCACACTCTTATTTAAAACTAAAGGATAAAGCCTGATTCTAATTCTGAAAATATAAATAAAATAAATAAAAAAGGGATAAAGGAAAAAATAAAAAAGAATTATAAAACGCGTGGATCAAATTGTAAACATTTATACACTTACCATACGGACAATTTGAATATGAAATGTTAAAAAAATAGATACTAAAATTTAGAAACCTTGTTTCTTTTTCTCTAACATTTTAAAACCAAGCCGTTTATCATTTATGCGATAGACACTCGTATACAATTTGAGTCATAATTTTTAAACATGCTTGACGTCAAAGTAGGAGTAGCATTTAATGCCTAAGCTAATGGGGAAATTAATAGGGAAGAGCAGTCAATTTTTTCAATTAGTTTAGTTGATTTTTTATTAAATTGATAATTTGACCATAATTTACAAAAATTGACTTGACCAAATAAAGTTCAAGAATCGATGTAACCAAATTGACTTTAAATTGATCGGTTTAATCAATTAACCAACTTAATCAACGTTAGATTGGTGGATTCAATCAATAATTTAAAATTTCGAAAATGTTTAATGAAATTAACCCATTTTAATGTAAAGACTTTCAAATCTTAAAAGCATGGGTGACACTAGAGGGACCAGAGCAAGCAAGGCCTGGCCCTTCAAAGTAGGAAATTATGTTTTGACCTCTGTAAAAATTGGAAAATTTAAATTAATCCAATAACATTACCGACTCTGTAAAATTTAAAATTCAATTTTAATTCCTCTAAAAATAGAATTTTATATTTTAATCCCTAAAAATCGTAAAAAATTACTAAGATTATTAAAACGTCTCTAAAAAGTTTATAATTTAAATCCTTTCCAACCCTCCATAATTTTAAATCAAAATCCAATAATTTGATTTGCAGAGGAGTGTTGTCTCATGATCTCAGATTTTGACCATGGAAGATCAAAGTCCCCCTTAAATAGCCCTACCAAATGTGCATGACAACCTTACATTATAATATATATAAAAGCTTCATGTTCTCAACAATGGAGGAACCTTCATGGGAATGTTCCAATGGTCACCTTTTCCATGATCCCCCCATATGATTGAAATCAAAGATACTATATACTGAGAAAAAAAAGAGTTGTCTGTCACTCAAATCTTATTAACAAATCTATAAGATCTAATTAAATTTATATTTAATTAAATCCATTTTTATAAGGGCATTTTTAAAATTTATATATAAAAAAATCATGTCTCTAGTGTGTTGATGCCGGTTGTTGGGGGCTTTAATTTCTTCCTTTTGCCAACTATTTTTTGTTCATACAACCCCCCCAATGGATTAAGCAAAAACATGTATCCCAGAATGTCACACACATCAAAATCCTTGTCTATATTTTTTCATTTTTTTTATTGATATTGTTGTTATTTATGGAAGCTTCAAGCATGGTCTCTCCTAAATTTTTCATTAGTTATTTACCATTAATATTTGGTATAAATATGTATGATTTATGGAAGTTAGGCATGTAAATTGCAATTATGGTTTCGACCGATATATATATATACACACACACACAAGTTGATAGGCATTTTAATGTAAGCCTAACTCATCAACATGCAACAACGTCATAATTTCAAAGTAATTGAGATTAAAGATAATTATTAACTTTAATTTATTAAAAATATTAAGAAGACGGATAAACGTTGGGTGCAACTGTATGATCTATTGCATTCTTAATAGGAGAATTCAGGCAGGGGCAAAGGTACTTTAAAATGGAAAATTTTAAATAAATACATATTAAACTTATCATTTCGGCTTAAAAATGATAAACTTTTGATTTAGTCTTTTTAAAACTATTAAGATATATACTGATGCAATGGCAAAATTACATTTTTAACTCCAAAAAAAGTTTCTAGCTTTACCCTTAAGTTCAAACTCTGGAGATGATATTGTTTGAAGGAGTAGCCACAATCATTGAACGGATCTTTATAGGTTGTAAAACAGACATAGATGATACCTTAATTATACCAAAAAAATATTAAGAAGAAAAAGATAATGGGATGAAATAGCATTTCTTTGAACAAAACTCTTGTGATATTTCATTTTTTATATATCACAAAGGTTGATTCCATCGTTTTGAATAAAAAAGAAGTGTCACAATATGTTTTTCAACTCTTAATAAAAATTTATCTTCTTTTTTTTTTTTAAATATTTTGAATTTTGAATTTTCTTGATTCCCATCCAGATAAAAAGATTAATAAATTAGTCTTATTGATACACGGTATCAACAGAGGTCAAGATCGAATATCCAGATGGAGAAGGATGGTGTTCTCATCCAAAAATTAGAGAAGAAACCCTGAAATGGAATGTTTAGTATTACCTAAATCATGAGTATTTCGAATCGGATAACCAAGCCAGATCCTGAATCGAATTATTTTACATTTTATTCTCTTTAAAACGAAAGTAGAGTCACCCTTGTTTTAAGTCAAATAAAAAAAGGGAAATATAAATGTCACTTAATTCAACAAGGAAACTAATGTAGTTTAATTAGAATAATATTAAAGAAATGAAAAGCATTCGTGTGAGCCCTTTATATATATATATATACACATATATGTATGTGTATAAAGTTTGATTTCAATTATTGGGTTTCTTTTTAACTAGCTAGGTTGAGTGTTTTCGGTGGATGGTGTGGGGGAGAGAAGATCCCCCATGAAGGTTCGTAGAAAGGTTGCAATGGGACATCATGTTTATTCCTCAGTTATTATGCAATATTCCTTTATTTAAAATCAAATTTCGATTTTTGATCTCTATATTACGCTCATATATCACATTTATTTTTTTATATTTTAATTTACCTCTTCATTTTTATATAATTTATTAATTTATCTAAATAATTAAAATATTGACACGATAAATATTTTTTAAAAACACATTTTTCGAACACAAAAATCTATGAGTTAAAATAGGTATTTTGAAAAATATTCAAATCAGTATTTTAAGTGGAGTATATAGTTGAATAGATTTGGAACTAGAATCTTAATATTTGCACTTGCTTTCTTTGACTTTTTTTTTTAAAGATTTTTTATGTTTAAAATCGAAATTTTATTTAAAAGGTATCAAATTTTAGGGGCCTGGCCCACTTAAAATGGTAAACATAATTTTTAATCTTTTAAAAATTATAAAATTTTAAGTTAGTACATGATAAAATTATACATTGACTCCAAAAATGATAGAAATTTGATTCCGTCCTTAAAATTATAAAGATATAAGCTATTAAAATGGTGAAATTGCATTTTAATTCTTGTAAAAATATACAACTTAATTTCATCTCCTAAAAAAACTTTTTTTAACTTTGTCCTTGATCAAACTTATTGCCGCTTGACCCAATAAATATCAATAAATTTGAGCTTTAGAATACAAGATTAATTATGAATTCAAAATTCGAGTTGAATGAAATGATAAAAGGAGACAACTAGTGTCATGGGTAAACAATTGGAATCATGCTATTCATCATAAATATATGGTAAAACCAAACCAACATTTCAAAATTTGACCTAAATTGTTATTAGTTCTTTAATAAGAATGATAAATTCCCCCATTTAAGACCAAGTTTACTAAGGATAAAGTTGACATTTCCCATACATCATGATAATCAAGTTGTGAATTTATGTTCAATAGCATGTTGTCATCAATAAATAAAAGTCTTCAATTAAATTGCAAAACAATAAAAATGTGGGAAAAAAACCTAAAATGTGGGGAAAAGAATTTTGATCCGAATAAATGTGTTTAGACGGTTTATGAAATTTAAATTTAAAAATTACAGTTACAAGAACCAAACTAAGTACTAATTTTTATTTAATTTATAATAAATTTTTTTTACAATTTGAAAATAAATATTTTATATTTAAAATGGTGAAAATAACTTAAAATATATAAGAAATATATATTTTTTAAAAATACCATATAAAAATTATTGTTTTTTTTTTAATTTACTTGAAAAACTTTTAGAAATATTTATAAAAACACATTGAAATTTTTACCTCATAAAATAAATCTTATGTTGTCAAAATAAATCTAATATATATATATATATATATATATATATATAAAATAAAACAGAAAATTTTATGATAGATTGTTCAAAAGATCTAAAAAACCCGATTGAACCAATCTCACCCCTAACTAAAATAAATTCAATGAAAAATTCACATGTACATAAGATTAAACTTGAACTTGATGGCAAATGTAAATGGGCAGACAAGGGCGTCCTAAAAAATGAAATTGGACCCTTAAAATATTAAATTATAAATTAATATATGATAAAATAACACTTTAGACCTTTAAAATAAAAAAAGTTTCTAGCCTTGTACTTTGTGTTAATTGTGTATTTAGTATATGTACTTTAATTTAATCAGTTTTAGTCTTTGTACCTTTCTAATTTTGAAATTTTGGTCTTGACCTAATCATAACAGTTAAATCTATTTGGTTAAATTATGTTATTAATCCTGTATTGTGTGTAAAGTTATAGATTTAGTCCACGTTCACCAATTGGATCATTCTTAGTGATTATATTTTTTGAATTTCAAAATTTTAGTCTTAATATGCAAATGACAACCATTAAATCTATTAATTGATTTTTGTGAGTAATATGTGAAAATAATAAATAGACATAGCATTACACATGTGATAATATGTTTGGCACATCAAATTTTAAAAATAACAGAACTTAACTTAATGAATTTAATAGTTATCATTTTATTAGTATTAAGATTTTCAAATTCTAAAAGTATAGAAGTTGAAAATGACCGAATTAAAGTACATGTACTAAATTCACAACTTACGCAAAGTACAAAGGCTAATAGCATAATTTGACCATCATAAACTGATTTATGATAAATTATGCTTTGACTTTATTAGAATTGTGTGACCCGAATCATTGTTAAAAAAATAATAAAGTGGTAAAACTAGGGGATCTATGGCAAGGACTATGTTGCACAAGTAAAATCCGTATAGAACTACACTCTCTCTATTTGACTTTCGTTAGAATAAGGTTTTTTCGGTTTTTAAATAGATGTAGTCGGAACTCCTCTTGAATCATTTGATTTTCAGCACTAGTGAATTTTCTTCTTCTTTACCTGTGATTTTTTCCCAAAAGAATTTCCACATAAAATTTGTGTGTTTTTATTTTTCTTTCTTATTATTTTGTAATCGTTCTATATTATCATTATTGACATTCAATTTTACAAACTTCTCAAAAATTTATAATTTAATTTCAACTCACCTAAAAGTTTAGATCATCACACAACCTTACCATTAAAGCAATGTGTCACTTGCCAAAATTTAGAGTATTGAGTAGCATATATGCACATGTAAATCCTGAGGGCTAACAGCTAAATAGAAAAATAAGTGCCATTGTCGACGCTTCAACGACAAGGAAAGGGTATAAAATAATTAAATGAAGTAAAGGAATAGGGACATGACCGGCGTAAGGGGAGGCTTTGCCGCTTTGGGGTCGAATCCACGGCAGCCGTGCAGCGGCAGTGCCAGATCAGATGTCGGATTGTTGGGGGTTCTGCCCCACGTGTCTTTTCTGTTCCTCATGGATACTTGCTTATTTCATATTCCCTTTGGGATAATATTATGTATCAATCTCACGTTCTCTTCTTCTCCAAATACCTTAATTTTTCAATATAAATTTCGTTACACGATTATTTGATACGAAATGTTTAGAAAAATAAATTATTAATCCATCAAAAGTGTACGACGTTATTCAATTACTTTGTCAATCTGTTATCGAATCGTAATGAATTATATTGTCGAGTTAATAAGAGAAATCATACTACTTAACTTAGGTAACAATTATCAATCAGGCAATAGCACGTAACTATTACTACACACTTGCATCCCTCGGGGTGTTTTCCTTAAACTTTTGGCTCATTTCTCCTAAAAAAACCCTTAGGCTTTCGATCCATCATGTAGGAGTTTGATGGCGAAGGGAGCGGAGCTCTTAAAATGGGAAATTGCTTTGTTAGACCCCAAAAATCTATAAAATTTAAAGTTAATATATGATAAAATTATAGTATGGCCCTTAAAAGAATACTAGAATTTCAATTTAATTTTTTTGAAAAACACAATGATATAAATTAATATAATGGTGAAATTTTATTTTAGCTCTTATAAAAGCATATAATTTAATTTCACCCTCATAAAAAAAATTTCTAACTTCACCCTTACCACCAGGTGAACCATCCCTACGAGGCTTCGACCTCATTTATCTCTACATATTTTAATCTACTTTAAAATTCTCTTGATTCCTTAATTGATTATCCTCGTATAGGAAAAAAATATTATCTAAATAAATTTATTAAAACTTGTGAATCATGTATCGAATAATTTTTATGGCATATAAACCCTCAAATAACTATAATAAAAATTGGAAAAAAAAAAGAAAATAAGGTTATAAATTTAAATTTTATGAATAGAAAATATTTTTTCCCTCACTTAAAATTCCATTATCAAATATCAAAACATTAATATCACGTTGCACTAATCCTCAACACTTACTACAACCTGTCTGTCACCACCACCAACTTACAGGCTGGCACCCATGCCCACTGTTCCAATAAAAATGGTTTATTACCACGTCACGACAAAATCCCACGTGGCAAACCCGGTTCAATATCTCCGACCGGACACCGGTCCACTTATTTCTTCCCCCTCTATATAAACTCACCCATCATCTTCCCCTTCACCAAACCCCAAAAAAAAAAAAAAAACACTCCGTTTCAGTTCCAAAAAAAGGACACGACATTATTTAAAATCCAGGAAAAAATGGGTATTTGTAGTTCATGTGAGTCGACTCAAATAACGACGGCTAAGTTGATTCTACAAGACGGAAGGTTACAGGAATTTCCGTACCCTGTTAAGGTTTCTTACGTATTGCAAAGGAACCCCATGTGTTTCATTTGTAACTCCGACGAGATGGATTTCGACGACGTCGTTTCCGCCATTGAAGAAGACGAAGAGCTTCAACCTGGTCAGCTTTACTTTGCTTTGCCGTTGACTTGGCTTAGACATCCTTTACAAGCTGAAGAAATGGCCGCATTGGCTGTCAAAGCTAGCTCGGCTTTAATGAAAAGCGGCGGCTGCGGTGGTGAAAAATCTGGGTCGCGGCGTAAAACTGTTATCCCTTTAGAGTTTGCGGGTGAGTCTCCACGCCGGAAAGTCGGTTCCGGCGTCGGTTGTGGCGGAGGGAAGAGAGGGGGGAGGGGGAAGGGGAGGAGGAAGTTTACGGCTATGTTGAGTGCTATTCCTGAATAAGTGGGAAAGGGTATATTTGTAAATATGAGATGGTATTGGGTATTTTAGTCAGATCACTGTGAAATAAAGTGGTTGACCGATCATCTTGATGAACTCACTTGTCTTCTTTACGTTCTTGGGTATGCCCATTTGAGGGTCGTTTTACAATTTTACCCCTATTTGGGTCAAAATGAATGTTCTTTTAAAATGATAATTTTGGATTAGTGCCTCATTCTCGAAATGCGATATATATATATATATATATATATATATATTTAAATAAGCAATTATAAGTTCCGATCGTATCCGTCTTTTAGTACAATATTTTAAAATTATTTATAGCCCATTTTCAACCTATGAAGAGGAGGATAATACGCTTCAGCGCACTTGAAGCCACGTCCTCTTATATGGACAACAATACTCATGTCAATTAAACTAAGACTAAATCGAGCCAAATGCAATATATTTTAAATACATGTATTATATTTATTTTTAAAATTTTAATATATTTAAAAATTGATAAAAAAATAAAATAAAAAAAGAGCATGCTCCATAGAAGATTAAATTAGAAGAATAAATAAACCTTGAATTATTGCGTACGTTGTCTACTGTGTAAAAATATTTACAAATGAAAGGGAAATATTTCAGCAGTTATGTTCTCTATCATATTAAACAATGGAATGTAATTTTGTAATTTAATTTAATCGAAATAATTAATAGTATTAATTTAAATTTAAAAAAATATGTTAGCATGATGAGTTAAAAATAATGTTTTTTAAATCACCATAAATAATTTATTGAAATTATTAATAGTGTTAACTATTTAAACAGACTAATAACATTATAAATATATAAAAAAAACTAAATTATACCACAATAAAATAGAATATCTAAATTCCGATCTTAAACATAATAAAAGTATCAAAATCAAATTTAATCTAAATAAATCATATAATTATTAATTGAAAATCTTAAATATCATTTTATCGACTATCATTGGCATTAACATTTTTTTTCATCACTAAAATTTTATAATTTTCTTTTTTATAGATAAAACATAGCATAAAGCGATTACATTAATTCGTCCATATTAAACTGAATTAGAACCATTACAATCAGTAATCAACACATCTTTTATCAAATCCGATAGAACTTCAAACAATTAGAGCATGGGGTTGCCTATTACAACATATTTAGTTATATGATCTACAACACCATCCTGATTTCTCGAAATATGACAAATTCTTAACTCTCATTTTCTACGCAACAACTTATCATTTAATAAGTCGAGTTTTGCCATTGGGCAAGTGGCTTTCTCTGCCCATAATTAATTTTATAACATGGTTATATATAGAGACTGGGACATCGTAATGGGAGATAAGAGGGGTAAATTTAATTCATTAAGTTCCCTAAAAGTTTCAAAATTTTTAATTACACCCTCTAAAATTTATAAAAAAATCCCATTTAATCTCTTAATATTTATAAAAATTTTAATGGCAATGTATATATTTGAAACCATAAAAAAAGATGTTTTTATGTCATTTTTTTCTAAATGGGGAACGTAAGATTTACTGGTGCTGAAGCTGATGTATGCTTGTTCTTTTGATTTTGTGGCATTAAGCAAAGATTGTGATTTTTTAATTAAAACTAGGGAATGGGTAAGATTTATTTTTCCCACTAAGTTTGAAAATTTCAGATTCTTGATGATGCTGGTGAAAATGACAATTGATACTCCCATGGAAACTTGTCACTAATTTGCCACTTTGGTTGGTTTTGGATAAGGCGAAGAAATCTCAACTCACAATTTCAATGCATGAGTTTGGATTTTGAGATTTTTATGTTGTTTTGAATTAAAATGATGTAAATAGTTGAAAAAGAATTATTTTTTTAAAGATATATATTGTTACAGTACAAAATATAAGGGTGATTTGTGGTGATCATTCACATTTTAAGAGTGTGATAGTCACTAGGATAAGGGCAATTCACACCGTGAATGGTATGAAAAGCAGCTATATAGAATGAGGTTGTTTGCCCTTTACTCTACTCTGGTCAAGAGTATTTGTAAGGGAACGAGGGTTGAGTGTGAGTTCTAGCCATTGAATAACCTTCCCTCTAGGTGCAATGATAAAGTAGTATGTGCCAATCTAGGACACTGTTGGAGCTAACTTGAATGAGATCCGATAAAGCGTTTGTCTGATGTAATGAACTGATAGATAATATCAAGTTTGCGTGGGTCCCCAAAAGATGATGTCTCATGATGTTAAGAAGTTATAGCGAGGCAATGCATCGTCAAGTTTTTGTAATGAACAACTATTCCAACGAAGGGCATAAGGTAAAGATATAATATATATTATTTTTATATGAATTAATTTCATCATATGTTCTCAAACTATGTTATATATATATATTAAATTGACCTATACGTATTTAAAACACGTGGATTAAACTTGAAATGCGTTTGTATTAATTGCATAGATAACTAGGTACATATGTGTTTAAAAGTTGACCCATATGCTAACAGAATGACTTAATTGATATAATACTAATATTTTAAAAACTAAATTAAAATGATCAGAAATTTGCAAATCGATTTAAAATATGAACCATAATTTGAAGACGTATGATGGAATTAACCCTTTTTTATATTTAAAACATCAAAACTTATATATTTCTGTTTATAATTATATGTTCCATTGAAGGAAACAAGGAAACAAATATGTAATAATTGGAGCTAAGTACTGAAAAATAATTGTTTTCATTGGATGTATTG
Source organism: Gossypium anomalum (assembly GCA_025698475.1). Lineage (NCBI taxonomy): Eukaryota > Viridiplantae > Streptophyta > Magnoliopsida > Malvales > Malvaceae > Gossypium > Gossypium anomalum. The sequence continues at coordinate 1,636,537 of CM046957.1, read as the reverse complement.
ATAATGTTATCACCATATCGGTTTGGTTCGATTGGAATTTTTAAATTTATTAAATTATTTATAATAATTTAGTTTGATTCAATCGGTTAACGATATATCTATATCAATATTGAGTTATTTTATTTTGATAAAATAAGTTTTAATTTATGATTTTTTAACATTATTTGGTAAAGTTTTTAAGTCTTTTTCATAAATATATCTATAAATTTTTTTTTAAGTAGATAAAAAATCACCAATAACTCTTATATGGTATTTTTTTAAAATTATATTAATATTATTTTTACTATTTTAATTATAAAATATTTATTTTTTTTACATCATAAGAATTTAAAATTTATTTATAGATTAAATAAAAAGTATAATTTGGTTCAGTTAGGATAATTGAGATTTTTAGCTAGTAAATCAAAACCGTTCAAAACATTATGGTTTGGATCGATTTTCAGTTTCTTGATTTTTTTGCTCAACCTTATCATATAGGCTACCATTAGTGGCGAAGTCAAAATATTTATAATTAGGGCCAAATTTGAATTGAAATATCATGGGGTCTAAAATAGAAAAATTATTATTTATTAACTAAATTTGATAGGGTTAAAAGGAAACTTATACCAAATAAGGGGTCCAAAGTTGGTGCTGCACCGACTATCATGAAAGTTCGAGATTGTTTGTTTAACGATAATGTTGAGGTATAAATTTTAAGTTTTTAAGTTTCACTATATGTAAATCATATTTAAAATTTCTTCAAATTTTATTCTAATTTATGTTCCGTGTGAGTTGTATTTGAATATATTCTAATTATCGATAAATATAATTTCAAAAAAGCTCATAAATAGCTGGACCCCTTGATTAATTGCCACATTTTTAATTCAAAGGTTAATATAAAGTCAAGCTAAACTTCATCAAATGCATATAGCTTTGAAGAATCCAAGGCATGGCAATGGCAAATCATGGTGAAGAAGATAAATAATTTATTTTTAAATTATTTTTTTTGGATAATTTTATAAAAGAATTGTTTGAAGTAAACAAAACACAATATTATTATTAGCTTTAGGGTGCGAAACTCGATTCGATTAAAAAAATAATCTTTTTTTAAATTTTGAGTTAATAAAAATAAATTGTTCGAGTTATTCAAGTTACTCGAGTTAACTCAAATAAGTAATTCGAGTTTCGAGTTCGAGTTGAGTTAAATTTTAAAGATCAAATAATTCGAATAACAGATTGGTATAAATACCCTTTTTGTCCCTATCAATTTTTAAAATGAGTAAATTAGTCTCTCTCAGTAAAAAATATAAAATAATTTTCAAAAGTTCAAAATATTTATAAGAATTCTAAAATTTATTTTTTAAAAAAAATTATAAATTTTAAAAAATTTCTAAAGAATATATAAAGAAAGTTAAATTTTTTAAAAATTTTCTGAAATAATAATTTTGAGACTAAATAAGTTAAATAATTATTCCAGTTCATTATACTAAAGTGTTTTTTTTTATTGTTTTGCTTCCAAAAGTTTTCAAATATATATGGTTTCAAATTTATGTGCTCTAACATGGAATTAATTATTCTATAACAAGATTTTGATTTGACATGTTTAGTTTTTAAATTTAACTCGAATAATTTCACTCAATTCGATTTAGTTTGAATTTCATTTCACTCGACTCGATTCGAAAAAAATTTAAATCGAGCTAAGATGATAAAATATGACTTGACAATTTTATTAACTTAAAATATATTTACTCGATTTGAATCGATTCAATCGAACACTGAACCTAATTAGCTATAAAAAAATTACCATGCATGTAATAATTTAACAAAGTGGGATGAAAAGAATAAAAAATAAAATAAAGTAATTAAAAAAAAAAAACAGCCAAATGTAGGTTGCCATCATTTCATATACAAGTTGATGTTGTGGTCCTTAGTTTCTTCTGAGTTGGTCCAATTAAAGGCGGAAATTCCATAATAATACTTTAGGTCAAATTTTATAGAAGGTATTGTATTATTATTATTTTTTATAGATTTAATCCTTTTACTTTTTTTTATTTTCAATCTTATATGCATTGTACAGGCCAAATTTTGGGCCCCAAACTAAAACAAAGCCGATTTACATCTAAACCTACCCAAACCCATTTACAACATTAACCCACTAACCTAACTAATCAACACCCACAACCCATCAGCTAGCCCAAAACACCAAACCCCAATTACAACCAACCCCCTAAAACCCAATAAACTAGCAGCCCAATACCCTTGGCCCAATTTTAACCTAGCCCAACAGACATCAGAAACCCTAGCTGAGCCTACCCCTACCCCCACACGCAACCCTAGCCTCCCCACTTGCATCGACCTTGGCCAACCACCCCACCTGTCTCTGCCACCACCCACCACCTGCTCCACCGTCTGCACCTGCAAAATCAGAAGAGAAGTGACAGCAAACAAGTAGCAAAATCGGGCTATAAAAGTCCCAAAATTGTAAACAGAGAGGACTTTTTTTAAGATTTTTCAGAATACAAAAAGGAGGATATTTCAATATATTAAAAAAACAGATTAGAAAAACATAAGGAAATACAAAAACAACAACAATCCCACAACCAAAATACAGGCATCAAGCAAGGTGATTTTCGATTCGATTTTTATTTTCGTTTTTAAGTTTTTCTCATTTATGCATATATTATAAACTAATAAAACAACACTTAAAAATATAGAAAATTTTACAAAAAAATAATAAAAAAATTTCATACCTTTCCGCCACCATGCGCGTATGCAGTGGCAGGCCGGCAGCGAGAGCTCGCTCCGTGGCCGTCCGTGTGACAAGGCCCCCCCTGAGCTCCCTCCTCCTCTCCCTCTCTCTTTTCTTTTTCCTCTCCCTTCTCTTTTTTTTTTCCTCTCATCATTACAAATGAAATTTTTAAAAAAATTTGTCTTTATATATAGGGACCAAAACATGCCGTTTTGGTCCCCCCAAAAATAAGTAAAACGACGCCGTTTTGGGACGCGGGTCGGGTCGACCCGACCCGCACCAGGTCAGGTCAGTCGCGTGTTTTTAAGGGAGGGGCTATTTGCGCAATTGGCCCCTCCGCTTTCCGATGATTTACAATTGAATATTTCGAGCTTTTAAATTTCGCCTAAAATTCTATATCGTTTTCAACTGGTCCCCCCGTATACGCACCGGTTTTAAAGGCGTTGGAAAATTGCTCTTCTGGTCCTCATTGTTTTCATGCGTGTTCATATTGGTCCCTTATTTGTTTATTTCCTTTTTAAATTCACCCTGCAATTCTGTTTTTACTCCGATTTCGTCCTCTTTCGTTTATTTTCCTTTTTTTTTCATATTATTAATATTATTATTATTATCACTTTATTTCTGTTATTATCTTTATTATTATTATTATTACATATTAGTATTATTTTTATTACTGTTATTTTATTAACATATAAATTATTTTTAAAGCATTATTATTTTAAGTGATTATTATTTCTAACTTTATTATCATTATTATTAAGGCATGTATATTATATAGGTATGTATATATATGTTTATATATATTTTATTATTATTTTTAATATTATTATTCTTAGTTGTTATTTATTTCTAATATGTATATATATATATATTAGGTAAATGTTTTGACATTATATTATTATACATATATCATGTATAAGCTTTAATACTTTTTTACATATATTCTTAGGTATTATACGCATGTTTTAGTACTATAATTTATATATCCATGTTTTTACCATACTATGTATATATTATCCATATTTATATTAATACATGTATTTCTTTATACGCATATGTATATATATACTTTTTATTAGTGTTATTTTTGTATATTGTATTATTCATTTCTATCCCTGTATATACTCTATATATTTATACAAATATGTTAGTAATAGTTATTATTATTTCAAATGTGTCTACTATATATTATTTTGTATATCTATGTATTTTATAACGTTACATATACACTTTTAATGCTATGTTATGCATATTTTTTACCATATATCATATACATACTTCTAACATTATTATTATACCTTTTGACTCTATATACATATACTTTCCATAAGCACATCATTTGTGTCATTAATAGTTAAGTATTTTTATTTCATAAATATTTTAAATATTATATGTAGTATATTTCAATATTATTACTATAAATATATACATGGTCTTCTCGTATTTAATACTATTGCTATATTCAATATCGCAGCGTTACCATTGTCTTTAATATCATCATTCATGTCTCGATGCATTTAGTATTAATATCTTTTGTTTTCGCCTATTTTTGTATATTAGTTCGTTGTTCATTATTTTAAAACGTTGATTCATGTCTTTATTTACTTGAAAACCAAGGCAACGTATCGGTTCAAATACAATGTCATCGATTTCATCGCTATGTTGGGTGAATATCGGTCGACTCGTGTTAAAACGATATGTCCTTCTCAAAAATAAAAACTTAAAGATTTCGTCTTTTCAATGGGATCACGACTAAATTTTACATTAAACTCGTATTTTTGAAAATCAAGACAACGCGTGTTTATGAGATACCAATTTTTGGCGTCGCGCGAGGGTGCTAATACCTTCCTCTCGCGCAGAATCGACTCTCGAACCCTAATTTTTCTCTGGCTTTTAAACGTAGACCTAAATTTAGCCTTCCTTTTGTTTTAAAAATGAATCTAATAGGTGTCCGATCACGCCTAGGAAAAAGGATCGGTGGCGACTCCCGGTTTATTTTAAAACCAAATTTCAACTTCCAATTTTCTAATAAATCGCCACAATTAGCGACCCGAAGCCAAAATTTTTACGTCGCTACAGCTGGCGACTCCACTGGGGACCCGGTTTTGAGAGTCGAGTTGAATAAACACATATTGTCAAAAGTTTTCAAATTTCCTTGTTCAAAGTAAATATTTGGTCGTGATCCGAAAATCTCGTCTTCAAAATTCATGCATTGGCATCGTGTTGTAAATATTTCTTCCCACTTGTTATTTGTTTGTTTTTCAGTCTTTATGGTTTTAATTTCGGTTTAGTTTCTTTAAATAAAACGTAAAGGTTTATGAGTTTTCCCCACACACCGTACACTTGCATTTTGCATAACATGAGCTTTAAACCCGGGCTCCGTCCGTTTAAGTGAAAGTAAACGCTACGCCTTCGTGAGTTAACTCGTCCCTCCGCACAGGCTAGTGAATACTTTCGGGTTACATATGACTTATGCTTTCGTGAGTTAACTTGTCCCTCCGCATAGGCATAAGTAAATGTAATCCCTCGAATTGAACTCGTGAGCTTGTGATGAGCTACGACCGAGGCTTCGTACTAGTCTTAGTAGACGACGGTACGAACGATTCGAGTACCTATCTAGAACCAAAACCGCATGTAACGAACCATACGAGCTGTCCAATTAGAGCCATGCCGAACCTCTGTCCGCTTATAGTCACCAAAATAAGTACACGGGGAAATGCTTTTTGCCTTTCATTTACACTGTCTATGTAAAAGAATTGGGTTGAGTAGTTTAATTTGTTTCTCAAAATATATTTGTTGTGTTGCTAACCAAGTTTGTTTGTTTTTATTTTTATTTTCATCATGCATCATAGGCATCACATTAGGAAGGTGTTGATTAAAGGATAGTTGCCAAAGAACGGGTTTCTGATGGAGGAGTCAATTACACAAATAATCGAGAAGAATGCCGGGGGTTGGAGACTGGTCTCTAAAAACTTCAGAGAGAAAAGGGGACAGCCTAGTGGAAGGGAGTGTTGCCAATTTGCCCGAACATACAACTGTGAATGTCCGCCAAAATAACCTTGAGGATTTGGTGCGAGTTTGGAACCAATGGGATTCAGACACTAGGGGCATTTTCACCGAAAGGTATGGAGATATAGCTCACTTGATCACCATTCGTGTAGACGAACAGTTGATTCAAGCCATGGTTCGATTGCAGGACCCGACTTATCGGTGCTTTACATTCAATCAAGAGGACATGACTCAACCATAGAAGAGTATGTCGCTTTACTCGCATCGACAATGTGCAATTCGGCAAGATATACGTGAAGGAGCCTAAGCCATTGACCTTTAGAAAAAATTAGTAAGACCCGATGGACATGATCGATGCATGGGCGAAAAACAAATAAAAAAAGAAGAATGAAACAGTTTGCATTCCATGGTCTAGCCCTACGAGAATCGGTTTTGAGTCATCCGGACATATTGAAGAGAGTTAATCTATTCGCCTTGGCCATTTACGGTTTGGTCATTTTCCGAGAGTTCTCGGACATATTGAGGTCATGAGATTTGATTTCTTGAAAGGCTAAAACAAGGAGTCAACCCTGTCCCGACTATCTTAGCCGAGACATTCAGGTCCTTGAGTACCTGTCGAAGGGTTGGAAAGGGACGATTTATCGGATGTGCACAGCTGCTCAACGTTTGGATTTTGAGTCATTTTTGGAAAGTAGAGCGCACTCCATTCCACATGTTTTCAAAAACATTCGCCCCGCTAGAAGCTTACCTCAAGAAAGAGTGGCCGAAAGAAATCACCGAGCAACATTGGGTATCAGTGTTTCAGAATCTTCGCGCCGAGGATATAACGTGGAGAGCACCCTGGATCCGTCCTTCAGTTTTGCTATACAAATGTGGAAGCCAAGATTGGGTACCTTTACTCGGGTTATGGGGAGAAGTTGGATATGCTCCGCTATTAGTCCAAAGGCAATTTTCTTCGCGACAATTTATACCAGCAACCGGAGGGCTAGTACAGTCCGAGTTCGCTTTCATGGGTGAAGGATATATGAAGAAAATCCGAGACACTGCAAAGTCTTGGAATGAAATTCATTTCATGGAATTAGCCTTGTATCTTTGATACCCTTACCCAAGACTATGACAAATGGAGAAAGCAACGGGTAAATAGTCGACCAAATCTCATCAACAAATTGCTTTGCCGTAACCCCTTTTTGGAGGAAATACCGTCTGAGTTGGACATCGCTAGACAAGAATTCGAGCGAGAAAAAGCTAAGATGTCTAGGGACCTCAGTACCCTTCAAGAAGAAAACTATCAGTTGAAGATTGAAGCTCAAGTTGAAAGGTCCAGAACTGAAAAAGTACAAAGGGAGGCCGAGATCGTGAGAAACGACTTAAGGGACCTTCATTTGGAAAACAAGAAATTAAGAAGCACTATAAAGAATAGTGGATTGGGCAAGTCAACAGCTGAGTGGAAAGAAGAAATTAGCAACATCAAAGGAGGAATGGAGTTTTGGAAGGGAAAAGCAAAGAAAGAAGAGGAAAAGGCCGCGCGCGCTGCAATAGAGTTAAGAAGGAAGAATGCCGAGTATGAAATGGTGACCGCAGAATTTGCGAATAGTCAGTCTGAATATCAAGAATTAAAAAGGAGAGTACGAGATTTAGAAAATATGCTACAATCTCGTCAACAACAATTAGATGACCTCCTGAAAGCTCTAGAAGAAAAGAACGATCAATACGATAGGGACATGCACGCGTATGAAGGAACTCTCCAAGAAAGAGAAATGCAACTCAACTTCCTGATCAATGAAATTCGCCAAGCGGCTATGCAAGTTGTTCAATTATCAGATGAAGCCGAAGTTCTCAGTTGCCAATTCCCTCCGAGCCAAAGATCGAGTATATCAGAGTTTTTAGAGCAAGTGAAGAAACAAGGCAATGTGGCTAGGAAATTTGTGTAACTGTTGGAAAAAATGAAAACTTTTTGTAACGTACTCTTCTGATAAATGAAATGCCTACATATGGGGCTATCTTGAAATCAACACCAAATTCTTGCATATTTACTCATAACTAATATTTATGCATCATTTATTTCTTTGGACATTCATTCATTCATACACTCATTCATTCATTCATCGCATGTACATATCACCATAATCATCCACGAAACTAAAAGAGCCATATAATCCGCATGATTGCAAGACTTCAAGACCTGGAATCACGACATTTATACAGAACGCGTCGACAAACTAGGGCAATGGAAGCTGAGTTCAATGAGAGAATCGAAAGGATAGAAAGGGCTCAAAAAGAATTACAAGAGCAACTGGCTAAATCGCAACAAGAGACGAGAGATCTAATAGTAAGATCTCGAGAGGATTCACTCGAGCAAAGAGATCAGATGGCCAAAATTATGGAGATGATGACAACTTTGGTCAAGGGAAAGGGACCCATGCAGAACCCCGATGTTATGGAACCTCAATCGAGAATTCACCACGATCAGGATCCACTCTATCCTCCGGGATTCACTCCACCACCCGTATATACAACACAGAGAGGGTATGCTCAAGGAGAACCCGCGGGCTTGGAACATCGACCTATGCCACCTGCTCCACCCACTAATTTGGGGCCAGGAATATTCGCGTCGAACCCAGGGGCCAGTCCTGCTGATCCCCTAGTTCCAGATCTGGATGACCCCGCAGAAGTGGCCAAATTGAAATTGGATAACCATGACGCGAAATATAGGAGTCTAGAGGAAAGGCTCAAAGCAATAGAAGGCACTGAGGTCTTCTCTGCGCTAGGTGCCAAGGAACTCAGCCTCGTACCTGATCTAATTTTGCCTCCGAAGTTCAAGGCGCCTGATTTTGAGAAGTATGATGGGACTAGGTGCCCAAAAGCACATCTCATTATGTTCTGTCGAAAAATGACTGGTTACGTGAATGATGATAAGTTACTTATACATTGCTTCCAAGACAGTCTAACCGGGTCAGCCCTACGTTGGTACAACCAACTCAGCAGGGAAAATATTAGATCCTGGAAAGACTTGGCATCTGCATTCTGCGAGCAATATAAGCATGTATCAGACATGGTGCGGGCCGGATGACCTTACAAATGATGGAGAAAAAGCCGTCAGAAACCTTTAGACAGTATGCGCAGAGATGGAGAGACGTCTCAGCCCAAGTGGAACCCCCACTAACAAAAACGGAGATAACCGTTCTCTTTATCAACACCTTAAAGGCACCGTTTTATGACAAATTAGTGGGAAGTGCCACGAAGGAGTTTGCAGATATTGTAATATCTGGTGAGCTCATAGAGAACGCCGTTAAGAGCGGTAGAATGGAAAGTTCAGAAGGTTCGAAAAGGGCAGTGCCTATGAAAAAGAAGGAACCAGAAACCCACATGGTCGGGAAACCGCTATGCCTATCCTAACCAACCCCGACCCCGAAATTTTCCACCTCCAAATTTCTATTATCCTCCTCAAACCCCTTACTACCAAACACCACCTCCTTCCTACCCCGTATACGCTATGAACAACCAAAGACCTGCCTCCACTTTCTCACAAAACACTGCACCAGCTCAAAACCAACTCAGAAATGAGCCAAGACCAGCGAGGCCTAATACCGAGAGACCGCAGTGTACTCCCATCCCTGTGTCGTATGGGGAATTGTACCCAAAACTTTTGGAGAAACAACTGATCTCTCCCCACTACATGGCACCCCTTAAACCTCCATACCCGAAATGGTACGATCCAAATGCTAGTTGTGCATATCATGCCGGGAATCAAGGGCATTCTACAGAGAACTGTCTTGCTTTCAAAAAGGAGAGTTCAAGGGCTCATCGACGCGGGCATCTTGCGATTTGATGGTGCTGGCAGTGCACGGTGGGAATCCATTCCCAAACCACACACACCGGAAGGAATGTCGGTGCTGAGGGGAGGAGGATAAACGACGAAGTAAAAGATGGGTATCTGAAGTAAGAACACCTCTGCAGAGAATCTGGGAGGTGCTAGTTGAAAAAGGGCTACTCTGTCCTTTTAACGGAGTATTCGAAGGAAGGGATGCAAAGAGTCACAGTTTTTGCGAGTTCCATGGCGTCGAAGGACACGACATTCAGTCCTGTGATGAATTCAGAAGATTGTTACAAAGTATGATGGATAACAAGGAGATAGGGATTTTTTGTAAAGCCGAAGAGGCCGATAGTGGAGAAATATGTGCCTCTGACAATCAATCATCAGGTCCCCCTTATAGCGCTGATCGACCATTGGTGATTTACTATGACGCGAAGAGGGAGCCGGTGAAACCAAAGATGATCATTGAAATACCATCTCCTTTTCCTACAAAATGACAAGCGGTACCTTGGAAATACGATGTCAACATCGTAACACACGAAAGTGAAAAACACAAGCCGCATAGCTGGAAGCGTCGGGGAAGTGGGTCACTTCACCCGCAGTGGGAGATGCTATTCTAAAGAAATTGAACCGACAAAGAAAAGTAGCGATTTGAAGAAAAAAGGGAAAGCAGTGATGCACGAAGTGGAAGTTGAGCAAGAAATTCCACCCGTGCAAGAAACCAAAAAGCCTGTGGATGAGGAAGAAGCTCAAGAATTCTTGAAGTTTATCAAGCACAGTGAGTATAGTGTGGTGGAACAATTGAGTAAGCAGCCAGCGCGAATCTCAGTTTTATCTCTACTGTTAAATTCAGAGCCACACCGGAATGCTTTATTGAAGGTGTTAAATCAAGCTTATGTGGCTAATAACATATCCGTTGAAAAGCTTGATAGGTGGGTAAACAATTTGAATGCGGACAATTTCATCTCTTTTAGTGATGATGAGATACCGCCAAACGGTAGAGGATCGGTGAAAGCGCTGCATATCACGACTCGCTGCAAGGGCTACATAATACCGAACGTACTCATCGATAATGGGTCGGCGTTAAATGTTATGCCATTGGCCACACTTTCCAGAATACCGATGGATTTGTCCTACTTAAGGCCCCCGCCATTCCACGATAAGGGCATTCGACGGGACGAGGCGTGAAGTTATGGGAAAGATTGAGATCCCTTTAGAAGTGGGCCCTTACATTTATGATGTTGAGTTCCAAGTCATGGACATTACGCCATCGTATAACTGCCTTTTGGGGAGACCCTGGATCCATTCTGCTGGAGCGGTCCCGTCATCCCTCCACCAAAAAATAAAATTTATCATGGACGGCTGTCTGGTCACTGTCGAAGGAGAAGAAGATATTGTCGCATCAGATCTCACTGATGCACCGTATTTGGAAGCGAACAAAGACGCGAGTGGAGTGTTCCTTCAGGTCCCTTGAATTTGTGAATGCCACTTTCGTTCTTGAGGGAAGCAGAATTCGAGTGGCGTCGAGAAATACCGAATGGGTGTCAAGTTGACCGTAGGAAGAGGAGCTCGAGCAAGAAGAGGTTTAGGCGGACATCCGCAAGGAATAGTTAGGGCTTTAAAGCCGGTGCGGCACAAGGCTCGTCACGGTTTGGGATTCGGCTGACATGCGTCAAAGGAGAAGGCAGTGGAAGAAAGATCGGGAAAGAAGGATTGCAAGAACTTTGGGCGAGAACCAGAATGGGAGCCCATGGAATACCCTCCTTTGTCAAAAACATTTACGTCTGGAATGATATACCTGGACAAGACGATCCACGAAACTAAACATGCCGAGGATAATTGAAAGGGGTTTCGAGAATGTCAAAGCATAAATGTCATTGACAAAGAAATTTGGTACAAGTAAAGATGTCTCGAGGATACGCCTTGCCCTCCACGGTTTCATGTTGAACAATTAGACTTCCGAGGAGCTTCTTGTAGTTTATAAGTCTTCAGAGTAATGCTAAACATTAACCTTCTATTGTGTCTATAGATATAATAGAATTCTTTTGTAAGAGCGTGCATTCGCTCTTTATCATGCAAATGAATATCAATGAAGATGCATTTTGTCACGATTTTTTCACATTATCGCTAATTTCACGATCATTTTCTCATTTCATAGCCTATACTCATATTTGCCACATTCCATGCCAAAACATTTTGTTTGTTGTTTCCAATACTCGGACGCCCCTCTATAGTTTCCTTTTCCATTCAACTTTCAGGTGCTCAGATATCGATGACATGAACAAACCCATTACGAGTCTTGAAATCGATTTTGAGAAGGCTGTTTGTTTAGGGGAATTTGAAGTCAAGAAAATTTGAAGATTACGTCTCGTCTCCGAATTGTTAAGAATGGTGGAACAAGAGGATAAACAGATTTTGCCTCATGAAGAATCTGTGGAAACAATAAACTTGGGCACTGAAGAAAGGAAACAAGAAGTGAAGATTGGGACTTCTATTTCAGAGAGCGCCAGGCATAATTTGATCGCTCTACTCTGCGAATACAAAGATGTTTTCGCATGGTCATACCAGGACATGCCAGGGCTAGATGAAGATTTAGTGGTCCACAAGCTCCCATTAAAGCGAATGCAAGCCCATCCAAAGAAAAATTAAGACGGATGAGACCCGAAATGCTACTAAAAATAAAAGAGGAAGTCAAGAAGCAATTTGACGCTGGTTTCCTACAAGCCTCCAAATATCCGGAATGGGTGGCTAACATAGTCCCGGTACCAAAGAAAGACGGCAAAGTACGAATGTGCGTAGATTACCGTGACCTGAATATAGCAAGCCCAAAAGATAATTTTCCCTTACCACATATTGATACATTGGTGGACAACACAGCAAAACATTCATTGTTTTCTTTCATTGATGGATTCTCGGGGTATAATCAGATCAAGATGGCCCCTGAAGACATGGAGAAAACTACCTTCATAACAATGTGGGGAACGTTCTGCTACAAAGTGATGCTATTCGGGTTAAAGAATGCCGGGGCAACATATCAGAGGGCTATGGTGACATTATTCCATGACATGATGCATAAAGAAATAGAGGTCTACGTAGACGATATGATTGCTAAATCCCGAGGGGAGGAAGAGCATATAGTGAACTTGAAGAAGTTGTTCGACAGGCTGAGAAAGTTCCAGTTAAAGCTTAATCCAGCCAAATGTACGTTCGGGGCTACCTCAGGGAAGTTGCTAGGCTTCATTGTCAGTGAAAGAGGCATCGAGGTTGATCCAGATAAAATAAAGGCCATTCAAGAGTTGCCACCCCCGCGCACGCAAAAGGAAGTTAGAGGATTTTTAGGGAGATTAAACTACATCGCCCGATTTATCGCTCAACTTACCAACCAATGCGACCCAATCTTTCGGCTTCTTTGAAAACATAACCCGGGAGATTGGAATGAGGAATGCCAGGTGGCCTTTGATAAGATAAAGTAATATTTGTCTAGTCCTCCAGTGCTAGTACCGCCAACCCCGGGGAGACCTTTGATTTTGTATTTGACGGTGTTCGAAAATTCAATGGGTTGTGTATTGGGGCAACACGACGAGACGGGAAAGAAAGAGAAGGCGATCTACTACCTCAGCAAAAAGTTCACTGAATATGAGGCAAAGTATTCGTCCATTGAAAAATTTTGCTGCGTTCTGGTTTGGGTAGCTCGGAGACTCAGACAATACATGTTGTACCATACGACATGGTTGATTTCAAAGCTGGACCCGATAAAATACATGATGGAATCGCCGGCGTTATCAGGAAGAATGGCACGATGGCAGATTCTCCTTTCGGAATATGACATTGCCTATGTAAGTCAAAAGTCAATAAAAGGAAGCGCAATAGCCGACTTTCTAGCAACTCGAACGACGGAGGAATATGAGCCTTTAAGATTTGATTTCCCGGACGAAGACTTAATGTGCATCACAGAAATGGAACCAGAGTCATCAAAAGAAAAGTCATGGAAGATGTGCTTTGATGGTGCGTCGAATGCTTTGGGACATGGAATCGGAGCAATCCTGGTATCACCAGAGGGGAATCACTATCCGTTTACTGCAAGGCTAAACTTCTTTTGTACCAATAATATCGCAGAATATGAGGCTTGTATCATGGGGCTTCGTGCAGCTATTGATCGAGATATCAAAATCCTAGAGGTGTACGGAGACTCAGCTCTAGTGATTTACCAAATCCGTGGAGAATGGGAAGTGAGGGATCCAAAATTGATTAAGTACAGCGATTTAGTGGCTGGATTGATCAAGGAATTCAAAGAAGTAACTTTTCACTATTTCCCACGAGAAGAAAACCAACTGGCTGATGCCCTGGCCACTTTGGCTTCAATGTTCAAAGCAAGTAAAGAAGCAGAAATAATGCCCCTCAAAATGAGCATATACGAGGTCCCTGCACACTGTTGTAGCATTGAAAAAGAAGCAGACGGGCGTCCATGGTTCCACGATATATTAGAATACATCAAGAATCAAAGGTATCCTGAACAAGCGAATGAGAACGACAAAAGAACAATCAGAAGAATGGCAGTCGGATTTATTCTTGACGGGGACATCCTGTACAAAAAAGGAAAAGATCAGATGCTCTTGAGATGTGTGGATGATGTTGAAGCTAAAAAAATACTTGAAGAGGTCCATGAGGGAATCTGCGGAACACATGCCAATGGTTTCAATATGGCCAGAAAGATCATGAGGCTCGGTTATTATTGGCTGACGATGGAAAGTGACTGCATCAATTTTGCCAGAAAATGCCACAAATGTCAAATCTATGGCGATAAAATTCATGTAGCCCCTTCGCCCCTTCATGTCATGACTTCTCCGTGGCCTTTTTCTATGTGGGGCATGGATGTTATAGGGCCAATTTCTCCAAAAGCATCAAATGGACATCGATTCATTTTTGTGGTCATCGATTACTTCACAAAATGGATAGAAGCCACTTCATTTGCCAATGTGACGAACTGCAGGTGTGTGAGTTTTTGAAAAAGGAAATCATTTGCGCATGCGGCTTGTTCGAAAGAATCATTTGAGATAATGCCACGAATCTGAACAATAAAAATGATGAAAGAAGTGTGCGAGCGATTCGAATAAAGCATCATAATTCTTCTCCTTATCGCCCAAAGATGAAGGGTTTGTTGAAGCAAACTAACAAGAACATTAAGAGGATCATTGGGAAAATGATCGAGACGTATAAAGATTGCACAGAAACTTCCATTTGCTTTGTTTGCATATCGCACATCTGTGCGAACATCTACGGGAGCAACTCCTTTCTCTCTGGTCTATGGAATGGAAGCTGTGCTACCTATCGAGGTTGAGATCCCCTCTCTGCGAGTCTTAATGGAATCAAAGTTAGAAGAAGCAGAATGGGTTCGAGCTCGATATGATCAGTTGAACCTCATCGAAGAAAAACGTCTAAAGGCCATTTGTCACGGGCAGATGTATCAGAAAAGGATGATTGCGGCCCATGACAAGAAAATACGGCCAAAAGAATTCCATGAAGGAGAACTCGTGCTGAGAAAGATCCTCCCAATACAAAAAGACCTGCGAGGAAAGTGGACACCAAATTGGGATGGACCATACGTCGTAAAGAAGGCATTCTCAGGAGGAGCTTTGATCCTTACCGAGATGGATGGCAAGGAGCTACCCTATCCAGTGAACTCAGATGCAGTGAAGAAGTACTATGCTTGAAAAAAAGAAAGTCAAGATGAAAACCCGAAAAGGGCATCGTCAAAAAAAAAAAAAAAAAGAGGATCAGAGCGAAAACCCGAAAAGGCGCTTTGATTAAACAAAAGATTAGGATGAAAACCCGAGAGGGCATTCTAATGAAGCAAACATTAAACTTACAAGGCAAGGTGTTTTAAACAAACGACGACAAACAAAGTGAGACTACAGATTTGAAGCATCTCTCGAAAGCTCAAAATCTTCTACGCGAGGAGCCGGACTCGAAAAGATTGATTGATTGAGGAACGTGGCGAGTTCATGTGTTGAATATCTTGAGCATTTGTATCAGTTGAATATGATCTTTTCTTTCTTTTTGACATTTTTACTCTCATTGGTTAACTTCCTTTGTTTGCCACACTTGAAATAAATGAATACGAGATATCATTTTTTTGTCCCTACTTGACCTTTTGTTTCATGCATCTCATTATGTGTTTATTTACATGATAAATGGTGAAATGACATGCTCTAAACAAAAGAAATGTTAAGCATTACATGTTTGAAAATTTGGTAAACACAAGAGCCTCAAAGCAAGAATAAAGTTCAACCGGGGCTAAAGAGTGATATCGAGAAACGTTGATTACTTGTAAAGCCTAAAAACGGGTACATGGCTTAAAAAGAAGTCGAGAGCCAAAGCAACGGACACAGATCATGAAAAGTCGTGACCAAAAGGACAAGTGACAAACATGCTTAGGAGACCTTTGCATAATCATGTAGGCATGAAAGCATTTAAGACAAACATGTGCATATCATGATAACAACATGCATAGTATATACAGTACTCACAGAGCAAGAAACTGGAATGAGAGTCGCATTGAATCAAATGAAAAGACACACGAGTTCTACCAAAGTATGAGTTTTGGTTTTGATGTTTTAATTCATGTTTTTCAAGAAAATCAACTCATATTACGAGAGGTGAGTTGAGCCTCAAGAGACGTTGAGGTAATTCCAATTTATGTTTCAAAAAAATCAACTCATATTGCGAGAGGTGAGTTGAGCCTCGGGGCACGCTGAGGTATTTTCAATTTCTTTTTTTAATTCTGCTTTGGGTTTATGTTTTTCAAAATTCAACTCATATTGCGAGAGGTGAGTTGAGCCTCAAGACATGTTGAGGTAATTTCAATTTCTGTCTTTCAAAAAAATCAACTCATATTGCGAGAGGTGGGTTAAGCCTCAAGACACGTTGAGGTAATTTCAATTTCTGTCTTTCAAAAATCAGCTCATATTGCGAGAGGTGAGTTGAGCCTCAAGACACGTTGAGGTAATTTCAGTTTATGTCTTTCAAAGAGTCAACTCATATTGCCAGAGGTGAGTTGAGCCTCAGGGCAAGCTGAGGTATGTTAAATTTCTATTTTCAATTCCTGTTTTTTAATTCATGTTTTCAAAAATCAACTCATATTGCGAGAGGTGAGTTGAACCTTGGGTCACATGCCGAGGTATGTTCAAATTCTATTTTCAATTTTTGTTTCTAATGTCTGTTTTTTTAGAGAGTCAATTCATATTGCGAGAAATGAGTTGAGCTCAGGATCACATATCAGGTAAAGAATAAAGATTTGAGCTGATTGAAGACATCAGATTTGGTCTCCCTAAAGTTGCAGTAAAGCAGGTCAAAGTTGCAAGTCTTGTTCCCTGAAGTTGCAGTGGAGCTGATCGAGGATGTCAAATCTTGCCTTTCTGAAGTCGCAGAAAGAAAGACCACAAACCTTATCTCACTGAAGCGATAGAAGAGCAGATTGAAGTTGTAGATCTCACTTTTCAGAAGTTATAAGTGAAGCAGATCGAAGCAACAAAATCTCATATCCTTGAAGTGGCATTGGAGTAGATTGAAGTTACAAGTCATACCAGAAGATATAGTGGATTGAACCAAAGCTACAAGATGCAATAAGATGGAAAGAAACTGCTTGAACAAGAAGAGCGACAATGAAGTCGAGGACTTAGCAAGACAAGGCAAAATTGGCCTTTTTTATGTCTTTGCTCTATTCAGTTACGACAATGAGCAAGAGAGGGGTATCAGACAGCCAAATTTTGGGCCCCAAACTAAAACAAAGCCCATTTACATCTAAACCTACCCAAACCCATTTACAACATTAACCCACTAACCTAACTAATCAACACCCACAACCCATCACCTAGCCCAAAACACCAAACCCCAATTACAACCAACCCCTAAAACCCAATAAACTAGCGACCCAATACCCTTGGCCCAATTTTAACCTAGCCCAACAGACATCGAAACCCTAGCTGAGCCTACCCCTACCCAGTGGCGCAACCCTAGCCTCCCCACTTGCATCGACCTTGACCAACCCACCCCACTGTCTCTCGCCACCACCCACCACTGCTCCACAATGCACACTGCAAAATCGAAGAGAAGTGACAAACAAACAAGTAGCAAAATCGGGCTATAAAAGTCCCAAAATTGTAAACAGAGAGGACTTTTTTTAAGATTTTTGAGAATACAAAAAGGAGGATATTTCAATATATTCAAAAAAACAGATTAGAAAAAACATAAGGAAATACAAAAACAACAACAATCCCACAACCAAAATACGGGCATCAAGCAAGGTGATTTTGATTCGATTTTTATTTTCGTTTTTAAGTTTTCTCATTTATGCATATATTATAAACTAATAAAACAACACTTAAAAATATAGAAAATTTTACAAAAAAATAATAAAAAAATTTCATACCTTTCCAGGCCACCACATGCGGTGTGCATGTGTGGCCAGCCGGCAGGCGTGAGGCTCGTGCGTGACGTCCGTGGATGACCACACACGGAGCTCCCCTCTCTCCTCTCTCTCTTTCTTTCCTCTCCCTCTCTCTCTTTTTTTTCCTCTCATCATTACAAATGAAATTTTTAAAAAAATTTGTCTTATATAGGGGACCAAAACGCACCGTTTTGGTCCCCCCATAAATAAGTAAAACGACGCCGTTTTGGGGACGTGGGTCGGGTCGACCCGACCGCACGCAGTCAGTCGCGTGTTTTTAAGGGAGGGCTATTTGCGCAATTGGCCCTCCGCTTTTCCGATGATTTACAATTGAATATTTCAGTGCTTTTAAATTTCGCCCTAAAATTCTATATCGTTTTCAATCGGTCCCCGTGATATACGCACCGTTTTAAAGGCGTTGGAAAATTGCTCTTACGGTCCTCATTGTTTTCATGCGTGTTCATATTGGTCCCTTATTTGTTTATTTCCTTTTAAATTCACCTGCAGTCTGCTTTTTACTCCGATTTCGTCCTCTTTCGTTTATTTTCCTTTTTTTTTTCATATTATTAATATTATTATTATTATCACTTTATTTCTCATTATTATCTTTATTATTATTATTATTACATATTAGTATTATTTTTATTCTTGTTATTTTATTAACATATAAATTATTTTTAAAGCATTATTATTTTAAGTGATTATTATTTCTAACTTTATTATCATTATTATTAAGGCATGTATATTATATAGGTATGTATATATATGTTTATATATATTTTATTATTATTTTTAATATTATTATTCTTAGTTGTTATTTATTTCTAATATGTATATATATATATTAGGTAAATGTTTTGACATTATATTATTATACATATATCATGTATAAACTTTAATACTTTTTTACATATATTCTTAGGTATTATACGCATGTTTTAGTACTATAATTTATATATCCATGTTTTTACCATACTATGTATATATTATCCATATTTATATTAATACATGTATTTCTTTATACGCATATGTATATATATACTTTTTATTAGTGTTATTTTTGTATATTGTATTATTCATTTCTATCCCTGTATATACTCTATATATTTATACAAATATGTTAGTAATAGTTATTATTATTTCAAATGTGTCTACTATATATTATTTTGTATATCTATGTATTTTATACGTTACATATACACTTTTAATGCTATGTTATGCATATTTTTTTACCATATATCATATACATACTTCCAACATTATTATTATACCTTTTGACTCTATATACATATACTTTCCATAAGCACACATCTTGTGTCATTAATAGTTAAGTATTTTTATTTCATAAATATTTTAAATATTATATGTAGTATATTTCCAATATTATTACTATAAATATATACATGGTCTTCTCGTATTTAATACTATTGCTATATTCAATATCGCAAGGCGTTACCATTGTCTTTAATATCATCATTCATGTCTCGATGCATTTCGTATTAATATCTTTTGTTTCTCGCCTATTTTTGTATATTAGTTCGTTGTTCATTATTTTAAAACGTTGATTCATGTCTTTATTTACTTGAAAACCAAGGCAACGATCGGTTCAAATACAATGTCATCGATTTCATCGCTATGTTGGGTGAATATCGGTCGACTCGTGTTAAAACGATATGTCCTTCTCAAAAATAAAAACTTAAAGATTTCTCGTCTTTTCAATGGGATCACGACTAAATTTTACATTAAACTCGTATTTTTGAAAATCAAGACAACGCGTGTTTATGAGATACCAATTTTTGGGCGTCGCGAGGGTGCTAATACCTTCCTCGCACAGAATCGACTCCCGAACCCTAATTTTTCTCTGGCTTTTAAACGTAGACCTAAATTTAGCCTTCCTTTTGTTTTAAAAATGAATCTAATAGGTGTCCGATCACGCCTAGGAAAAAGGATCGGTGGCGACTCCCGGTTTATTTTAAAACCAAATTTCAACTTCCAATTTTCTAATAAATCGCCACAATTAGCGACCCGAAGCCAAAATTTTTACGTCGCTACATGCATTAAAACAATTTTCTTTTTGCACATTTTAAGAAAATGGAGAAAATTGTATAATCCAACTAGAGGTGGATAAGAATTTTGGAAAATTGTTATATATTAAGCTCTTCAGAGTTTTTGAAAATTTTAATTAGACTCTCCAAATATTTTTAAAATTTCTCATTAAATAAGCCCATTGAAGTTTTGAAAAATTGAAATAAAACCTCAAAATTTTTTAAAATTTTAATTAAATCCCTCAAAACTTAATGCAAAAATCTACCACTAAATTCGACAGAAAAAAAAAGAAGCCAAGGTACTATATATATGACACATCAATACATTAAAACAATAGGTCAAATCGAATTATTTGATAAAATTTACAGAAAAATTGATCTCATGAATAAAAATGGATATATTGAAAAGTAAAGGACTAGAAATGATCAAGTTATAATATAGGGACTAAATCCGTCAAAAACATATATTCCAAGGACCTTTTATAGAATTTGACCTAATACTTATCCAATCATGCACAACCATATATATTTGGCTCAATTCATTTGGAAATATTCAATATTGTAAACCAACAAAGAAGAAAGCAAAAGCATTATTGGGGGTTTCGAAGGGTATTATTCTTATCTTCTAGTTGCTCTCACCAAGGTTACATGTCCTTTTATGAAACTGTAATGATTTTACTGTACCTTTTCGTAGAATTATACCATTTTCTAAAACAACAGTCGTTTTTGGCATTTAACACCCACTGTTTTTTGTTTGTTTACCTCCATGTCAGAAAACAACTAATACCAAACCCTACAAAAATGTTAAAAATTTGAACCCTTTTGGTCAATTTTGGGTTGCAATATGTGCTATTGGAAGGCTTCAACTGCTTTGAATTTGATTGTAGAGTGTTTGGATCCAGCTGTTTCTCAGATTCCAAATTGTATAACAGTTTGGATATAGGGTCCTTCAACTTAGCAACAATTTCTATATTGGGGCTTGAACATTGTTTTTGTTCAAGTTAGCCCTTGAACTTGGTAATTGTTCTCATATTGGAACTTGAACTTGTTTTTATCCAAGTTAATCTATGAACTTTGCAATTGTTCTAGCATCGAGGCCAGAACTTTAAGGTTTTCAAGGAAATATCAGGAACTAACTTGGACAAAAAAAAGAGTTTAGGTTCTAAAGCGGGAACAATTGCCAAGTTTAGGGACTAACTTGGACCAAAAAAAAAGTTTAGGCCTTAATGTAGGAACAATTGTCAGATTTAGGGACTAACTTGGACAAAAAAAATTCAGGCCTCAATATGAGAATAGTTACCAAGTTCAAGTCCAAAATAGTGATTTAACCCTTCAAGATATTAAATGTCAACTTTTTTTAAGGCCAAATTGTGAATTTTGTCCATCTACTCTACGAAAATCAAGAAGTTAATCTCTCAACTTTTAATTTGTTAAAACTTGATTCTCGATTGTATCTTATTAAAGCAGAGAAGTTAATTCAATTGAGTAACACTTGTACATCTTCCTGTTAAACTATTAACCTAGAAATCAGCAGCTCAGCACATTATACATAAGAAATTAACGAAAATAGCAGTGAATCCCTTTATATGCAATAAATTAGAAAAAAAAATCAATAACTCAAGTTCACGTGTTTACCAACAATTCTCAATTTAATGTACAAGGATCAAATTCAGAAAAATTAGAATAAATGGAGTAGCTTATTAAATTTCATGAATTTCTAATTCATAATTACGCCTTAAGTTTTTTTTTAAGTATTGTATAAAAACATTAAAAGAGGTAAATACTTTTATAATAGTATTTATTAATTTGAAAAAAATATTATTTTTTAAAATATTTTCCAATCGAGCTGGTGTCCATTAACTCATGATGTTAAATTCAGTCAAAAAAGTATGCGTTTATCGATAATTGAATTAACTTTTCAAAATTACTAAAATAACTATAGCAAATTAAAGTAAAGGGACTAACTTTCAATTTTTGTATAGCTTAATAAAGAGTTGCCTATAGTCCCTACTTTAGATTTGAGAATTTGTTCAAAGAAATTAACAAATGTTTTATAGCCAATCCTTCTCTGCTAAGCTATATATATATATATAAATGAAGGCCTGGTATAAGTAAAGTTAGAAGACAAATTAGGCATGGAATCTGTGTCTAAAATAAAAGTTTCTTGAATATGCATGTATGGTTCAAGTACTTTTAATTGTTGCTTTACTTTTGGACTTTATATTAAACTATGAAATCTTAAATATATGTTTTATTTCATGTCTCATAATAGAAACTTTTTACATGTGAACATTGGGATCTTACTTTTACAATCTACATATAATGATACAAGTTTTGAACAAAATAATAATAATAATAATAATAATAATGATAGAAGTAAAGAAGGTTTAATTATGCTTTACACATTTAAAATTTATTTCTTATATTTAATTTTAAGATTTTAGTTATTTTACTCTTTTAATTTAATAATTAAAGTCCAATTGATAACAACATCTGATCAAAATATTATACATGTGGAAGACCAAATAAACTAATAAAATGTTGAATCTATTTCAATTTCAAATTCGGGGTTACAAGGTTATTTGACATTATTTCAAAAAAAAGTCGAGTGAAAGTTAATATATATATTTTTTACTTACGTGCTTCCTACACATCTTTAAATTGGTCATATGAGCAAATTTTTTAAAATATATACAACATAACTTAATTTAACCGAACTTATTTAATTGTATTATTAACTAAACCTTAATTACAATATAAAAGTAAATGAATTAAATTTTAAATAATCGAAGAATACAAAGAGTGAAAGTACAATTAGACCAAACAACAAAAGATTGGTCCACACTTTTGCATCTAAATATGGCATAATGTAAATCTACTTAAGCATTTGATAATTTACCTTTGATGGAGCACTTTGGGTTTTATTGCATCAAAAAGGAAAGGCTTTCATTGCAATATACTTTTCACATTTAGCTCCTCTATTTTTATAAAGTTATTAGTAAATTTAAATAATTAATATTATTAAATATTGTTCATTGAACCTTAACTCAGTTCACATTATTATTGTGATAATTAGGAGAATGCGGATTCAAATGTTTCTGAACACGTATTTTTCTTTTATTTAAGGGCTCGAGGATGTTATAAGCATAAGTAAATGGTTAAAATATGTCATAAGTCTTTGTTCTTTTGGAAATTTTGAAATTTAGTCCATGTACTTTTATTTCTAAAAATTTAGCAATTTTAGTTTTCAAATTTCAAAATTCAGGTAATGATAGCCATGTAATTACAAAAAAGGGACAAATCTCAAAATTACACATAAACTTTGTTTTGGTGCAATTATACACGTGAAACTTTGATTATGTTTTAAATATACATATGAAACTTTAATTTTGATTCGATCATACACATTTAAAGAAATAAATCCATCAATTTATTTATATATTGGATAAATATAATTATTTGAGTGTGCAATATATAAATATAAAATGATTCTATATCAACAATTGTGCTAATAATTCATGAGAACTGAACCAAATCAAAATTTCATGTATGAAATTGCACATTAAACTAAAGTTCTTGTATAATTTTGAGATTTATGCCTAAAAAATTAACGTTGTAATGAACTTGAATTTAACCTAAAAAAAACTAACAGTGTTAAGAAGACCAAACCCTTTTTTTTTTACCAAACAAATTAGGGTAGAGAATAACGTTGTTAGGGTTTAAACCCTAAACATAGAGGTGTCAATACAAATCTTTTAATCACTTAATCCTCTGAATTGTTGACAGGTTAACTCAATAAATTGAAATGATGAGGTTAGTTTGAAATAAGAAACCAATTATTTCTTCAACTTAAACTCAATTATCAAAGCTTAAAATCAAGTTCAAATGATGGAGGTAGACATGGTTTTCAGAGGCAACAGAGAAGAGTGGATGACAAAGCTGTCTGTCACTTGTTGGTGTTCTTGTCTGAAAGAAACACATCGAAACCTTGTATTTCGTGAAGGAACATGAAATATTTTGTGATAATAAGGCATCAAAAAGAAGAAAAGTGAAACAAGACAGATTAGAAGTGGGGATATATTGGGAGAAATTGAGTACAATAATTTGAGAAAATTGTTGCTGAAAAAGGAGGCACGGGTTATCGGCATTTTAGATTGCCTGTTAGGAATTGAGTATTGGAAGGATGGAGATAAAATTTTAGAATTTTGGGATTAAGGATAAAATTTTTGTCTAAATTAAATTTAACATTTAATAACTGTGAGGACTAGAATTGTTATTCGTCCACTTAATTACTGGTTCAAGGTTTTTGTTATAAGACCGTTTAGGTTATTAGTTCCCAATTACACCAGTTAGGATCTTGCATACCCCTAGTTCAAGGTGTTTGTAATAGGATCAATGATCGAATTAGTTAAGCTACTAATTCCTAGTTGGATTGGTCGGGTCTTTACTTTACCCCAGTTTTAAAGTTTTTGTAACTAGACAGGTGGTCAGATCAATTGGGCTCAAGGTTTTGGTAACTAGATTGGTGATCAGATTGATTAAGTCACCCCTTCTCGGTTTGATCAGTTAGTTCGATTTGATTAAGTAAGTTATTAAAATTTATTTGAAAATAAAAATTTTCTAAATGGAAAAATGGAAAACTATGTTCAACCATTTTTTTAACTTTGTTGCACCTCTTTCTCCTGATTAATATACTAACTGATTTTCAATCTAACCAATCCAATCCGATTCCAACAATCTTATCCTAACTGTTTCTCCAAGCTTACAAAAAGAATTAATTAAAAAAAAAAAAAGTGATCCATAGTTTTCAATTTTCTTTTCCCCTTTGAAGAAAAATTGTCAAAAAAAAAAGAGATATGAACATATTAGATAGTGGGCATTGGATGAACTTTAAACTGTTCACTATCTTGTTGTTGAGTATAAAGCTCCTTGGAAGGTGGGGATGAGCTAATATATATATATATATATATATATAATATGAACAAATTAAATAATCCTTAGAAAAGAGTTATAAAAAATCATAGAATTTTCTGAAAAAAAAAGAAGCACTGGTATAATTAGGTCGAAGATGTTAGAAAGGGTTTGTGAAATGAAAAACAATTTATAAAAGTGCCATAATTTGTATGTTAAGATATTTTTTAATGCGTAAATTAAATAAGGATAATGAAAGTTAAAAAGAGTTTTTTAAGAGATACATACATTAATATTATTTGTACAAAACTTTTCGGTTGTCTTAAAGTTGTCTGTTTGCATCAGAGTGCGTGGAGATTAAGTTACATTTTATCTATGATCGGTTAAAGTAGGTGTTCTTAGTTCGCTAAGATTGTTGGTTCTACCTCTTGAAGATAATAACTATGCTTGACAGTGTATTAATATCCATAAAAAATTAAAATTTTTAAAATTCGTAATTATCTCTTTTAACAATTCGTTTCGAAAGTCCAAATCTATATTCTACCTCCGAAGTTCGAAACGCACTAAAAGTATAATGTAACTTATAAGATGTTTGTCATTTTGAGTTATGTACTCTTTGGAAAGTGAATGCGGTTCAATGGGTCAAAACAGATGACACAAAGCCTGCTACCTTGGTGGTGGTTAGCGTAGTGGCTAGCCAATTGAAGCCCAATAGCAGACTTAGTCATTGGACCATTTAATATCTGGCTCAAGGATCTACCACTTGTTTTAGCCCTTTGGTTAATGCGGCTGAACCCGAAGTTGACAAATTGATTAAATGCACATAAAATCTGCATACTAGGACTTAACAAATCATAGTCAACATGGTCACATGCAACCATATATCTTGACACCTAATTGAACATCAATTAAAATGCACCAAAACTCCATAATTCTAACACCCCGTTTCAATGGCTGCAATACACCCCCACCTAATGTTATTTTTTCCCACCACATTGTTTTTTCAGATGATATAATTTTTGGTAATTATGTTGATGTTAGTCTTTGAACTTAGCAACTAGATTTATTTTGGTTCCTAAATTTAGATTCTGTCAAGATATGATTATGTAACCAGTGTTGCTGGAATAAGATCAGATCTGACAAACCAATAATTGATCTATATAACGGTCCTAACAAAAGGTTGAACTGATTGACTCAAAAACTGCTTGAAACTGATAGAAATTGAAAACCGAAAAAAATCATCAATTGAACATATTGAATCAACTTAATCATTTTTTTAAAATTTTTCTAGATTTTTATGAATTTTTAATTATTTATTTATTTATTGTTGGTTCGGTGGTCGAACCAGTCAAACTAGTTGAATCAGGAACCGGTGGTTTGACTTGTTCAACCATTAGTTCGATTATTAAAACATAGAAAATGACGATTTAAGATTATGTCACGTCATCAAACTTTTATCATTTTCAAGGTTAGAGATCAAAAGGGACCTACTTGTCAAGTTTAAGTGTCAAAGTGGATAAAAAAAAATACAGGTATTCAAGTGAACATAATTGCCAATTTTAGGGATCAAAATTTGTATTATCCCTTTTTAAACTTTCAGATGAAAAACTTTACAATCAATAAGAGCCAGGTCGGTATAAAAGAATTAGGTGTAAGCATCCGGTCGAGTCAAGTTGAATCGAGTAAAAAAATTTCGAGTTAGTCGAGTTGACAAATCCTATTTTAGCAATCGAACTCAATTTGAATTTTTTCGAATCAAATCGAGTAAAAAAATTTCGAGTCAAGTTAATGAATCATATTATTTATACTCAATGTTGCATTTACATGTATCGATTATTTAACTAATAGACAAAGTACACGATTATTTAACTACATAAACAATATAATGATTTTGCCTTTTAACTTAATGGCTAACCATTTATTAAAACAACGTATTTTTGCCTTTTAACTTTAGAAAAGGTAAACATTTATCAAAATGACGTAGTTTTATTTTTTCTTATTCGAATTTTTGGATAACTCAAATTGTTTAATTCATATTCGAGTTAAATTGAAAATTTTGATTTTTTATTCGAGTTGATACGAATAACTCAATTAACTTGAACTATTTAATTCAAAATTTAAATTTTTTATCGAGTTTTTCAAATCGGATTAGATTTTGTTTACCCCTAAAAAGAATGAGAGCATAAACTTCGAATAAGAAAAAATTTCTGACAAATTTAGTACAATAAGAGTAAATGCTCCGACCAAAACAAAACAAGGATCTAATAGCCAATAAATTGAGAAATTATTTATGGACCCTACCACATCATCTATGATCCTTTTCTAATTATTTAATGACATTTCAGCAATTTCTTCCCTGTCATTGACGCATAATTTTGGTAAGTTTTCTACACTAAGCCTCGAATCCTAAACCTCAAACTCGAACCTTGAACCTCGAACTTAAACCCTAAACCTAAACATAAACCTTGAACCTCGAACCTTAAACCTTGAACATTGAACATCAATTCATGAACCTTAAACTCTAAAACCAAAACCATAAACCCCAAACTTGAACTTGAATCCTAAACTTGTTTAGGGTTTGAGGTTTGAGATGCAAGATTTAGTGTTCGAGTTTTAGATTCAAAGTTCAAGGTTCGGGGTTCGAATTTGAGATTCAAAGTTTAGAGTTTGAGGTTTGGGGTTAATGATTTAGGGCTTAATATTCATGACATAGGGTTCATTATTTAAGGTTTGGGGTTTAGGATAAAAAAATGACCAAAATTATATGACAATGATATGAAAAAATTACTAAAATGACATTAAATAATCAGAAAGGGACAATGGATGATGTGCTAAAAAAGGTCCATAAAATAATTTCTTCCAATAAACTTGATCTCTTTCTTCAATCTTTATAAACATAAAAAATAGGGTGAACTTATGTGATAGCCTCTCTAATTTAGGGGTTGGTTCAAAATAGTCCTTGGAAAAAATATTAGTATACATTCAAAATTGAATCTCATTTAAAAAATATATATTAATATAATGACTAAATTGATGGATTTAATAGCAAGCGAACTAGCTAATGGAACCTTAGTTGTGCAAGAAAGGCCGAGGCTTTGACCCTTGAAGTACCCATGTTTGAGTTCCACATTATGAAATTACATGTGGGCTAGTTAGTTAAATAGATAGAGTTAAATTATACAGTTTAATGATTGTAATGATTGATTGAGATCGGAGCTAATGGTAGGGTTAGTTGTAAACTTTAAAAAAATGATTAATTTGAATAATCCCTATAATATAAGGACGTGGGAAGGAATTTCACCTCAAAAATGGGACCTGAAGTCTATAAATTCTTTCCATGGTAATTAACCCTCATCTAAACAATAGACAACAGAGATCATGGCCTACTACCCATGGTTACAATTCTATGTAAAATTCAAGACATGTGACAATCTTGTTGTTTAAACTTTAATGTAGGAGACAGGGTCGAAGTCAAAATTATTTTTATAGGGATGAGAGAGTTAAAAATGTAATTTTGTCATTGTATTAACATAAAATTTTACAGTTCTTCAAATGATTAAATTATAAACTTTTCATTTTTGAAGAGGTCAAAATTAAATTTTAAATTTTAAGAGAAACAAAAATACAATTATGATTGAATTATCTTAAAACTTTGTACTTTCTAAAGGGATTAAGGGGGTAATTTTTCATTTTGAGGAGTAAGGCCCTTGCTTGTCATCCTTTGGCTCTATCCATGCTATGAGATGAATTTTTCTATTAGATATTTGTCACAAATATCAAAAAATTCGAAATGGTACTTCAAAACATATCAGTATCGGTATATATTAATTTTCGTATAAACATGATTATAATTAAAAATAGATTCAATGTTAATTGAATTAGATCGATTAAATTAAGAATCGAAGAATAATCGGAAAAATTTGATTAAACACTGATTTATTTTTAAAATTTTTTGAAACAATGAGTAACCGATTCTATGAATGATCCAGATCTGAAAACCAGAATCACATTCACAAAGTTGTCTCTTAATTCAATGGGGGGACCAATCCTCTGCAACTCTATAAATTCTTGCCACCAACAGAAACCATTAACCCTGATCTCAAAACACCACCCAACACCCAAAATGGCCTACGCCTTGATTACAATCCTACTCCTAGCCATTTACCACCACACGGCCCAAAGTGCAGCAGCACCACCAGCAACCACAGCTCCACCATCAATGCTGCCACCAGCAGCCAGAGACTTCCTCCAAGCCCACAACCAAGCAAGAGCTGCAGTAGGTGTCGCACCTCTCAAATGGAGCCAACAACTAGCCAATGCTTCAAGTCTCATCGCAAGGTACCAAAGGAACAAAATGGGTTGTCAGTTCGCAAACCTGACAAACCACAAGTACGGAGCAAACCAGTTATGGGGTAGCGGAGCCGCCGTGACGCCGCTCATGGCGGTGGAAACTTGGGTAAAAGAGAAAGATTATTATGATTATGGGACTAATACTTGTGCACCGAATCATAAATGTGGTGTTTATACTCAAGTTGTCTGGAAGAATTCTTCGGATTTGGGTTGCTCACAAGCTACATGCAAGGATCAAGTTACTTTAACTATTTGTTTTTATAATCCTCCTGGTAATTATATAGGTGAGAAACCATACTAGAACCAAATCAGCTATATATATGTGTGTGTATGTATGTATAGCTTGTTGCAGGATCTGATCTGATCTGAGAGTTATTCTGGGAAATTTCTTGATTATGTAGGCAAGTAGGTAACAATGTTGTATCATCTTATATCCATAACTTTGGATCTAAATAAAAACCAGTTCTGAATATGTTGTCTGATCATTACATTTTTCATCCATTGTTGTGTTCATGGTGAGCTCGACCGACAAAACAGGACCCGTGTGGCTAAGAGCACGGGTGCCTCCCAACAGGACTTGGCTGGCACATTGTGGGCAGTGACAGATGGTGAATGATTTGAGACAATTCTGTAGATTTCCACCATCATACATTCTTGCTTTTAAAATTAAAATTAAAAAAAATTAAATTACACAATTTATTAAAATCAAACTACATTGACATAATTTATAAGTTATAAATGTTTTTAAGTTGAAATTGTTGAAATTGTTATTATGCTAATTTTAGTACTGGTTGTTGAAGTATACCAGCTAGATTTGGAATGGTATAATTAATTTTGGGTCGGCTTAATCCGGGTTGAATCATGTTCGGTTTTAAAATTTTGGGGTCATTTCGGTTTTTTCATAGTTTCATTAATTTGACAACTATTTCCATGTAAGAGTCTAAACTATTTAAACCTCAACGGGGGAACAATTGTAATATGAGAACAAATGTTAAATTCAAAGTCTAACTTAAAAAAAATTCAAGCCTTAATACGAAAATAATTGCAAAGTTCAAAACCTAACTTTGAAAAAAAAAATTCAAAATTCAAACCCTAATGCAAGAACAATTGTAAAGTTTAAAGCTTAACTTGAAAAATTATTCAAGAAAATAATTGCCGCTGAATCCAAGCCCCAAATAATAATTTAACCCTTTGTTATATACCGCTTTAATCAACATTACATAAATCATTGGTTCCTCCTATTGAATGACAAAGGATAATAACAATTAACATCGCAAAATATGCTCCATTGTTATATATCCTTTTTCATTTCTACATTTTGTACAATGAAAAATCATCTTAGTAATTCTTTAGATATTAAATACCTAAAGGTAAAGTTCCGAGGAATCCATGCAATGTTCTTATGTGATTTTCCTAGCTGACATTTTCTAATGCTCCTACGAAGGGATTCGGGCAACGCGTGTTCGACCATTTCGATGATGCCGACTGAATCCAAACTCGAATCCTTTGCGAATGACTCTATGATCTTCGGTAACAAAATTTTCTGGTCTTTACGGACACCGAACGTAGCACGTATGTACTCTTCTTTTGCAGTTTCTAGCTCTTGAAAGACTCTCTTCGGCGTGTAAGCACGGATCTAAAGAAAAAAGAATTAAGTATAACAACAAGGCTGATAAGGGGAAAACATGGAAGGATATGAGACAGTACCGCAGGATCCGAATGGTTTCCTGTGCAGAGGGCGAAGTACAAAAGAGGTTCGGGTTGTTTGATTGCATATGCTTGCTTCTCGTCTCCGGTTTTAAACTTTGTCTTCGAAGAGAGTAATAACCGAAGCCACTACAAGTAGGAAAACTTTATCAGCACCATAAAATTGAGGAAATGAAAGATGAGGCGTGTGATTTACCTGTCCGGGACGAGATATACGACATCCAAGGATAGAACTCTGTATTGTATCTGCACTGATGGTGTGACCCCCTATGTTATACGCAGCCTGCACGGTAAATGGTATAAGATAACACGAACCAATGCAGTTGCATCACTCTAGATATGCAACAACGGGACAATGGGACGAGTTATTCTTACCCTTAATAGTAGAAAGAGTCTCTTCACATTATTTTGCGGGATACCGTAAGCTAGAAAAGCCTATCATAGAGGAAACGAAAGACTGATAAAACTGAGCCAACATTATTATAGCAGATTCTTTTCATTGATGAGGACACTTACATGCATCACTAATGAATTGTGTATGTTTATCCAAAATGCCAGCTTCTCTTCGTGTTTCAAGTTCATAGGATTGATTTCTTCGAGTCGACATATAAGTGACCTATATAACAAAAGAAATCAATGAACATATGAAAAACCATGACAGGTTTTTATTGTGATGTTTGTAAGTACAAGAGACATGCCTGAAATTTTGTAGCAAGTGTTCAACATCACCTAGCTTTTGACTATCTCTGAAAATCCAAGGCACTTCGACCATTGTGCTATACGGTCCGCTAAACTCTTTAAGTCCTTCCACGTGAAAAGGGTTATCTAACAGTACATCAAAAGATGAATTGTTTCGGAACCCAGGACTCCACATGTCATGTTGTTGTGGTGGGGAAAATGCACTGGCCGATGACATGGATGAATTGGGAGATGAAAATCCGTTTTGGATCAAAGGCGGGTCTGCGAGCTTGCAATATATAGCAGCCATGCATTTTATCATATCCTCGGAAAGCTTGTTTGGTGTCTCTGGAACATGATCAGATATACGAGTCCCAAGATGTTCGGCCAGACTAATTATATTTGATGCATTCTGTGCGTACTGTCGAGAACCAAGCAAAAGTATGTTACCCGACTGATGGTTTATCATGTTGTATATAACTGGCAACTAACCAAAAATGTAATGTAAAGTACAACGAAAAACGATTCTTTCGGGATGGTTACATGCTAAACGTAAGTTACCTCAGTCATGGACAAAGGTTGTGAATGGCAGGCACGTATAGCTCTATCCAAATTCTCGTCCAGAGGTGAAGTTCTACTCGAAAGTACCGAATGTTGAGATAGTGAGGAATGACAGCGATGAACACTAGGCTCCTCGCATGGGTTCTCACAGTAACTGGACCGAACAGCTAAATTTTCAACTTTTGATACATCATCAGGTCTCGAAACTTTTGAAAACCTCCCTCTTGGGGAATCTAGTGGTGTTTTTTTCCTTTCATCCCGTTTAGACAGTGATATGGAAGACACTTGTTGATCAAAAGCTTTCCTATACAACAAGAGAAGATATTGTTCTAAATAAACAACTTCCAGTTCTAACACAGCAATTTCCTTGATTAACTCGGTAGCTGGCTGCAGAAAAGTAGTGCCGACCGTCATGACGTAAACATATAATGAAAGGGCTAAAACGATAGTTCGAGAGTTTAGAGGAACTACCTTAGTTATGGACACTGATGTTTCATTTCTATTATCATGAGAGGAAGTCCTATAACCCAATGCTGTTTCCAATGCACGACGAACCTCAAATTGATCTTGTAACCGTTTCTCAAGCTGTAAAATCTGCATGAAAAACGATATAAAGACCTGACCGAGCTATCCTTGAATCAAATTAAAGCCCTCAAATGACCAAAGATAAGTAAAATGATATAAAACCAGGTTCAGTTCCACACCTCTTGCTTCAAAGAGTTTTGTTGGACCTCAGTGCCAGGACTAGGAGATTGGTTATTCCGAGTTTTGACAGAGTCCTTCAAGTGCCTCATATCCTACTTACCATATACATACATATATATAACCATACCCTTGATCTCAAATAATTAATCTATATATCAAGAGACATTAAACTCAGCTAAACAAAGCCTTATACCCCAGTTTTTATTGAGGAGCATATGGTAAAAGTATCATGGAGTCCCCCGAGTAGAGGGGCAAAATGCAATTCAACTCAAGGTACAGGGGCCTCCATGGTACTTTTACCGTGATTTATAAATCACTTTTGGAGTTAACAAGGAAAAAAAAAAGTACCAGCTTTATACGATTTGATGCTTCAAGAGAACCATCCAAGCTATCTTCTTCAACTCTTCTCTTTTCTGGAAAGCTGTTATGTGAATAAAAAAAAATCCAAGAATCAATGGATAAGATTTGCAAAAGGCAAGATTTTTGAAAGCTGTCATTGCAATTCTGAAACTAAAGCATAAAGAAGATAACTTTTTTTTTCTTCTACAAGCAAGAAGAACAAAATTTCAGTTTCTTAAAGTAATTCACCTATGGCTTATTAATTGCAAATTGCTATAAATCAACACTATTAATCAAAGAGTCAATATTTAAGTTGTTTCATGGTTTATGAAACTTCCCTTTGTTACTCCACATGAACCAGAACCACAGCAAAAACATGGAGAGCTAAACAGATAAAGGGGAATTAGCAAATTCGGTCCTTCAAGTTCTAAGTTTTTTCTTAAGGAAAACCCCATATCAGAACTCACCTTTTTGATCGCTTGTGCTTTGATGATGACAATTTCAATCCCAACATTTTACTTTCTACACTGCTTTGAAATCCCATCAGTGAGAAAATAATATCAGAGAAAACTTTGTTCATAACTGAACAGAAAAAAAAATTAAAAAAACGTTTCTTTGAAACAAGGACAGCTGATAATGGAATAAAGAACAGGACTTTACCACTCTAAAAGAAAAACAAGGAAGACCCAAAAATGGTTCTGAGGAAGATGAAGAACTGTGAAATGACAGAGAAGGACCATGTGAGTTCACAGAGACCCGTGAATATGTGATCACACTCCTAAACCCAACTTGTTTGTTTGCATTTTTCAAGAGTACTTCAAATCACAAAGCAGCAACATTGATCATTTTCACAGCTTAAAAAACAATCCTGAAATTTAGCAGAGAGGACTGATATTGCTTTTGCATTAAAAACCCACAAATTTGGCTCAGTAAAGATGAAACCTTTTACGGCTTTTGAGCAGTGCTGCTTCTTTTCTCTTTTTCCTAAGGTACTTGCTTCACTCCACTTTTTAAATCCTTTAGCTTTTACAATGAGGACATTCTCTTTCTCTCCCCACACCCTTTTTTTTTTTTTTTTACTGTAAAAAGATGTAAAACCAGCTTGTGGGCCTTAAGGGAAGAAGAAAAGTTGGCACAAACATAGCTTTGCTTTTGATACTGTACCGCTCATTGGTCTCAACACTCAATTGTCAAATGAGAGGAACATAAATAGTGGCTATGACTATTGAAAAGAGTTCAGCATTAGATGAAGAAATTTTTAGTCTAAATCATGCATTTATTAATTAATACCTTAGTTTCAACAATCTTTTTTTTCTCTTTGGTTGAAAAAGCAAGTGGGAGTTGGTGACCTTCCCTGCTGCCCTGTCTCATACTGCTACCATACATTGTAACTAGGAGGGCTGACTCCTTTTTGGAAAAAAAAAATTGTAATAGTTCCAACCTAAAGGATGTAACCAACATATTTGTAAGCATTGCTTAAGTGCCTTAGGTTAATGGTTTAAGTCTCTCATCGTGTCTAATGAAGTGATTTCCATAATTAATCCTATACATTATATTGATTCTTCTCCATTGAACTTTTACAGGTCATATCTTCATCAATCTTGTAAACCAAATATTTTAAAGGAAATTGACTTTCGACAAAATACGACAAACAAAACCCTCTATCAGGAGATAATACATTAACACTATTAAATATTTAATTAACTGCTCAACAAACAACATTTCAAAAACTTCTTCTTAAAGAATAAATCCCTCAACACTATCAATTTCAATCATAGCTTGTTACTTGATGCATTACCTATTTTTGTTGCAGTTAGATAAAGATTTTGTATTTAGAACACCAATACTAATAATTTGCTGGTCATTTGATGTTTAGGCTTACTTAACATAGGTGGAATAATGGGGTTAGTTTAATTTAATTGTTAAAATGTTTCAACTAAAGTGTCACAAACAGTCTAATCCACTTAGAAAAAAGCTGGTACTTAGTTGATTTTTTTCAACTAATGTGCCAATAATTTATATAGCATCAAACATGCAACCCATTTAACATTCAATTATCCTTAAAAACAATGACAAATTTCTTTTTTATTGATTTGATATAAATCTAGAAAAAGTCTGAAGCAAGTCCTTCCAAATATAAAGGATTATGAACATCAACCAAGAGCATGTTTTCATGTCCAAATGTGAGTTGTTAAACAATAATAATGTTTAAAAAAACAATACCAAAAACCTCTCACCTCAAAAGGAAATGAGATTTTGTGGTTTCTCCTTTGTCTAAATCTTCTTTTTGGGATGAAAATAGGCGAATAGCCAGATACCCAAATTGTCTTTCAGTATCAAAGAGACTAATGTTTGTCATAGAATCCACACACACACACACACTTGGAATAAAATAATTAAAAAAGATAATATGCTTATGGGGCTTGACCTTTTTACAGGTTCAATACAGAAAATATTGAAAATATAAATAGGGTTGTGTGTGTGTCATTGTAAGGTGGCCTGGTTTCTCTTTTCCATTAATAATTGTTTAATTGAATTGACACTTTTATATTGAGATTGCAGAAAAATCCAAAAGGCTACTCGATAAACAAATCTAGCTTAGAGGGAAAAAAAGTAAATCGCTTTTATTTACTGAAATTTTTATTCATTTCTATCGGTAAAAATTAATGTTATTAATGAAATAACTAGACAATTACACGTGGTGTGCCACGTGCATCTCATGTTAACGTACATAGATAATAGAATGAGTAGTATGCTCTTTGATCTAATATATAGGAATTAATTTATCTCATTTTTAGTAGAGGGAGAAAAATTCATCCAATTTCTAGTAAGGGCTTCGATGATACTTTTACCTAATAATACCCTTTGAGAAGCATTAATGTTATAAAAGTATTATAAAGGTCATTGTACTAAAAGTCAGATTGTATTTTTCTCCTTTTACTAAAAAAAAATGAGCAAATGAGTCCTTATGCCTTAAACCAAAGAGCAAACTAGTCATTTCAATTAAAATTTTTATTTAGTTTTACCGTTAAAAACTGGTATGATTAACGTACATGGACCGGTTTTTAACTATAGAAATGGATGAAATTTTTAACAAAATAACTAATTTGCTCTTTAATCTGATATACATTAATTAATTTGTTCATTATTTAAAAAAAATAAAATATAATCTGACTTTTAATATAATGATCTTTATGATATTTTTACCGTATTAATTTATATGATTAACATAATCTTTGGTAATTAACATCATCATTTTCCTTGTTCATATATTAAGCTTTGCAAAGTGAATTCTTTCCATTGGGATGGAGTTTCTTTATGGAGCTACATATAGCACAGGGTTTAAAAACAATTGCAGTCTTTGTAAATAATAAACAAATGAAACTTCTATTTTATCTTATTATCTAGATTGATATACATATATATATATATATATATATAAGTCAAATAAGATGGAGTAGCTTCTCAATGACAAAGATATGACAGTACCAAGAAAACATGATAATTTATACTATTTTTATTTTGGGGAAGTGGAGAAAGAATCAAATTTTCAAATCAAACTGACAGACATACTTCATATAGATTCACAAAGTTCCATGCTTGATGCAATACTATGATTATAAGCACAAGATGAGGGCTACATTACCTGTGTGTCTATTATAGGGTTATTGATTAAGTTTGAATCCTTATTTTAAGTATAAAGTAATTTTAAAATTTATGGTCAGTATTTATTTTTTTAATTTAACGTATAGAATGTGAAAAGTTAATTATTAGATTTATTTTGGTAGATATATTGAGAAATTAAAAAAAAAAAAGATGTTTATCTTAAATTCAAGAAAATTATTATGGAGGTGTTTGTATTAAAAATATATTGTATTGTTATTTTTACTTAAAAGATGAGTAAATGAATTCTTATAAATTAAATCAAAAAATAAATTATTCATTTTTACTGTTAAAAATTAGTATGACTAACAAAATAACTACACAGCTGAATATGGTGTGTCACGTGTATCTTATTCTGATGTACAATGACTATTTTTTAATAGTAAAAATTGATGAAATTTTTAATAAAATAATTTTTTTTTAGCATGGTGACAAGTGAATAAAAGAAAAATTAGAAACGGAAAACAAAAACGTTTATGAACTTTTAAGGAAGCCTGGAAAAAATTCAGGAACCAGATTATACGGACCGTGCTATTTAGGTGCTTGTTCTTTTGCTTCGGCTACCATTGTTGTTCGTTTCATGTAGAAAACAAGTTCATAATTGGTATATAAGAAGTTAATTTGTATTTGTCATTTTATTTAAAAAAATGAATATATTAGTTTTTATACATTAGATTAAAGAGTAAATCGATTTTTCTGTTAAAATTTCTATCTAATTTTTACTGTTAAGTGTTGATATGGTTGATGGAGCAACCAGACATAGACACTTAACATGTCATATGTACCTCGTATTGACATGGAGAGATTAATTTAAGCAAAATGAACGAAACTTTTAATAGACATTAAAATGGATGAATTTTTATGATATATTTATAGCTATAACTCAATATAGATATAAATTGTTGTACCATCATATACAGAAATCATTACTCCTTTTTAAGTATCCACTGGAAAAAAAGTTGAATGTAAAATCATTTGATAATGATGATTTATCAGCCTTGTACTCTTGAGTCAAGCATGTATAGGCAGAAATGATAAATTTTACTTGTTGTTACCATCATTCTGCATACAAAACCAGCTTTGAACATAAGAAAAGAAAAGGACAATACAGAATATACAATAAAAGAAGTGACCAAATCACTAACAAGAACATGATTCAGAATTCAAAAGGCAATGAGTGGGGTTGGGCGGGAGGGGGGGACTGAAGCAAAACGGTGCCTTGAGTTGGCCAAAACAAAACCATAAAAAAGAGAAAAATGCAACCATTAATTTGAGTGGTGAAGACAGAGAGAGGGAGGGTTAAGCATAAAGTAGTACTTAGCAATTTGGCACTGTATGTATGTGTGAAGTGGTGGGGAAATGGGAAGGGGGGGGTGGGGGTTAGTAGCTACGGACCTTATGGCCAGCCATATGGGGGTTGTAGTTACAAGGTGGTGGCTGGTTGTAGCAGTTTGAGACGGGGAGGGAATAGTAAAGTGAGGATTCCCACAATTGTGACTGAAAAAGTGGAACTTTCCAAGGACATTTGGACAAGGGAGTCACTGCCAATCATAACCAGCAAAAAGGTATCTGTCTCCCTTCCCCATTTCTGTCCCCACTCCCTCCCCCGCTCTCTCCCTCATATGGGTTGGTCCATTATCAACATTCCATGCATCCCATATGAGTAAAAGAATGATCGAAATTATTATATTACTTTTTTATTTAAAAGAAAAAATTAATTAATTATTTTACGTTAAATAAAAGAGTAAATTAAATATTTTTTTAAAAATTTCATGCATATGTATTATTAGGAATTGGTGTGGCTAACAGAATAATTAAAAAATGACACATGACATGTCACATTACCTTTATGTTAATGTATATGAATTAATTTTTAATAGTAGAAATGATTAAAATTTTTAATAAAAGAACTAATTTATTTTTTGATCTGACGTACATAAACTAATTTGCTCACTTTTTTTAGTAGAAGGAGCAAAATGCAATCCGACTCCTAGTATAAAGGTTTCCATTGTACTTTTACCGAAGCCCTTGTACAAGAAGTCAAATTACATTTTATCCCATTTACTTAAAGAATGAGCAAATTAGTTTTTGTACATTAGATAAAATAGCAAATTACTCATTTCTATTAAAAATTCTATTAATTTCTACTGTTGAAAAGCTATCAACCATCTCAGTTTTTAACAGTAATAGATGTAATTTTTAACAAAAAGAATCAATTTACTTTTTTATTTAACCTACATGAATTAATTCACCCATTTTTTGAATAAATAGAGCAAAATACAATCTGACTCCTAATATGAGAGTCTCTGTAATACGTTTAATCTCATAAAGGCCAAAGTAAGGGATCTAAATTGTGGTTTCAATAATTTTTTTAATTATTTTACATTTCATCATAATTATTGATATAATATATGTTATCTTGATCAGTTTCAATAAATATCGATGATGAATATCAACAAACTTGCAATATATCTAATTTCATGTGCAGATAAATCAAATAAATCATTGTCAAAGGTCTTGTGTTGTCATGGTCTAAATTCTCCCCATTAAGGTATACAATGCAAGTGTAAATCAAGAACATTGAGGCAACGAAATCCCCCATTTGTTGGTTATCTTTATTCAATTTTCTCAATCAACTCCTTCAAAATTTGAACAAAAACACAAAAGGAGCTATGTACTATCAAGGTCCACAAAACAAAGGCTCCTTTCTCAGCCTGTGCAGTTCTTGTCATGTGATGAAACATGTCTCATAGATTGTGAAATACTAAAAATCATGTTTCACCAAAAAATAAATATTAATCTAGGTAAAAATACTATTGACGCTCTTGTATTAGAAATTAGATTATATTTTGATCATAAATTAAAAATATGGATAAATCAGTCATCGTACTTTAGATCAAAAGGTAAATTGGTTATTTTGTTAAAAGATTCATTCATTTGTATTGTTAAAAAGCTAAAATGAGTAACAAAATAACCAAGTAGTGACACATGGTATGTCATGTATATCTTATGTTAATGTACAAGGACCCATTTTTAATAGTAGAAATTGATAAAATTTTTAATAGAAATACCCGTTTATTTTTTGATCTAATGTAAACGAACTAATTTACCCCTTTTTAAAGATAAAGAAACTAAATGCAATCTGACTCATAGGGATTAATATGATACTTTTACCAATTAATATATTATAAAGAGAAATGGGGAAAATTAGCAGCCATTACCAATACCATATATGTATGGAAACTGAAGAATGAGAAAAGCTGGTACATTTGATTTACTAAAAACTCCATTTTCCCAATAAATGAATGAATCATCCAAAGGTGAAAAAAAAGGGTTTTTCTTTTTATCTTTTATGGTAATTTCAATGTGAAAGTAAAATGCTTGAAAAAGTTGAGAACTTTAAGAATTCATTGAAGTTTGCTTTGTTATTACTAGTTATATAACAATGGAAAGAAACCTAGTAAAAATAAAAAGACATGTTTGCTTCACTAATTTTCATAAAAATGGTTAAAAGAAGAAGAAGAATAAAATCTAATGTGACTTTTCAACTCTTTTTAAGCAGATTTTTTTTTTTTAAATTTTCTCAAAGGAAGAAAATAGAATAAAGGGTATTGAGCAAAAAGGCCAAAGAACATGTAAAAATACACCAAGGTGGAAGAATCCCAGATTTTATCTCAATTTTGACATTTTCATGGCTCATTTCAATGGTGTAAATTAGCTTAGGGAAACAAAAACAAAAACCATAACCAAGAATGCTTTGCTTGCTCCCTAGTTTGAATAGGTACAAGGCTTTTAGGTCTTGATTTTTGTCCTTAATGAATGTGTTTTGGTTGTACCAAATTGTAGCAAATCTTAGTAGTTAAGATGCCATATGATCTTTCAACTAAATCAATATCTAAAAGCTAATTACTTTCACTACTATGATAACTAAGTTTTAAGATTTGTGATAACTTATGAGCTGTGATGACACTTGTTCATGGATCGAGTTACTCGTCCAAATCCGAAGGTTCGCTCAAAATGTGGGAGGATTTAGACAAAGAAATTATGCCTGTTTAAAATATGGGTCGGGCTCGGGCTTGAACATCCAAGACTCGAGCTTAGCTCGACCCGACCAGTTTTAAAGTTTATAATACTTTATATTATGTTATTTTTATATATTACGTAATTTATAACACATTAAAAAAAATAAACTTATACTAAATATAAAATACTACTATAATATAAATATTAAAACAATATTAAGATGATTTTATAAAAAAAATTATTAAATAAAAAATATAAATTTATTAAATATTAAATTAAAATAATATAAATATTAAAAAAATAAAAATAATATGGGCGGGCTTATAATGAGTTTAGTTTAGTCTTTTGTAAATATGAGCGGACTTGAATAAAATTTTAGACTCATACTTCAGGTTGGACTGGGCTTAGACAATCATAAAATATGTTAACATCATGCTTAGACCTGACCCAACTCGATCATGAGCACCTCTAGTTGTGACCAAAATATGACTTTTACTTAGATAATACAAAAAAAAAAATTAAATACCAAAATAGTATTCCAATGCCATTATTTATCAAAATGGCATGTTATGAACAATGTTGAAGGATAGAGGGTGAGAAG
Source organism: Gossypium anomalum (assembly GCA_025698475.1). Classification (NCBI taxonomy): domain Eukaryota; kingdom Viridiplantae; phylum Streptophyta; class Magnoliopsida; order Malvales; family Malvaceae; genus Gossypium; species Gossypium anomalum. The sequence continues at coordinate 1,594,957 of CM046957.1, read as the reverse complement.
GTGGCGACACCACCATTGTTTTTCCACCCAATAATAACCCTGTCATTAGCCTATGATTAGTGTTGAAAAAATATATATATTGAAATGCAGGGCGTAGGGATGATGGCACCTGTATTTTATATCAATACACGAGTGAGAATCGGGTTAAAATACGGATTGGAGAGGTGGAGGGCACATGTCAAGCGACACCCAGATATATGACTTGTTTTTTATTATTTTTTTTAAAGATTGTATATGGCCTATATTCTGATCGGATTTTTTTTCAACCCGTATACTAGTGCCGTCATCCATACGCCCTTCACCACTTAAATATATATTTTTTTCAACACAAATCATAGGTTAGTAATGGGGTTATGATTGGGTAGAAAAATAATGGTGGTGCTGCAACCTTCTCACTCTCCATGCTCAACACTGTTCATAGCATACCATTTTGATAAACAATAGTATTGGAATACCATTTTGGTATATAAATATATTTTTTTTGTATTATCTAAATAAAAGAAACCCAAAATATCTCTCTCTATATATTTTTTGGAAACTTTGGATTTCCTCTTTTGGGTCTAAATTATTGATTGTTTTTCCATTAGGCTGAAATTTTAAGGCCCAAGAAAATTCTTAACAGGCCCTGGAATTTAGTAGTAGAAGGAGACTGGGGCCTATTCAACAACCTAAGGGGCTTGTACGGGAGCTGAAAGCTTGAAAATCCGACATCGTTCTGCTTTTATTATGACTAATATTAGGGAGGAATAAAATTTAATTCGAGTCGAAAAAATGGGAAAATTTTCACTCACCAGTACAGTAACCCATTCCTTGCTTTTGTAGTTTCATGGCTTTTATTCTGTCATTCAGGCCTATAAAATGTTACATACAGTTTGATTGGCAAGACTTGAATAAATGGCCAGAATATTGCAGTGATCCTAGCATGGAAATTGATTCCCACCATTAATTTTTTACTTGTAATATTCTCCTTTAATACTTTTTTCCTTGATTATCTGCATTTTGGATCATGTTATATATATATATATATATATATATATATATGTGTATGTTCTGATTAAGCATCTCCATGAAAGATTGTCTGAAAAAAACAGTCATCAAATTATAATGAAAGTATGATGTTAATTGTCATGTCATATTATGTATTCGCCATGATTTGAAAGACTGTATTAAGCTAGAAATGGTCTTCAAATCCAGTTTCTTTCTGTTGATGTTCAAATACGAGTTTGCTGGTTTACGGCGGCCGTTGGGAAGCCGAGAGCCGTATAGATGATTGAGAGTTGGAGGTGTTTCCGAAGTGAGCGAGAGGAGGTCTTTTTATTCTCTTACCTTTCTTTTTTTGTTGGGAGTAATTGTTCTCAATTAAGTCATTGGGAAATACTTATATAGCTTTCAAGTCTCGTTCAACAAGTGTAGGTGTGTATGTATACTATAAGTTAAATTGTATTATGCCTTTTTTAATTGTAAAATAAGGAAATTAGTCTCGATACGTTAGATAAAAAAACAAATTGATACTTTTTGTTAAAAAATCCATTCAGTTTTATCATTAAAAATTGATTTCTGTATGTCAAAAGGAGGTCCACATGGCACGCCATATGTAACAATCTAGTTATCTTATCAATAACGTCAATCTAATAAAAATAGATGAAAATTTTAATAAAAATGACTAATTTGCTCGTTGATCTAACATACAAGTATTAATTTACACACTTTTTGAGTGAAAGAAGGAAAATATAATTTAACTTCTAATACAGGGGTCTTCATGATACATTTATCTATATAATCCACATGTCCGTAACTATTTAGCACTCGACAATATGAAATGTTGACAAAGAATATAACTAACACGTGTAAGTCATGTATAATTTACGTGTCCACTATTAATTATAAATTATTATAGATGTCTCTTAATTTTACTCCACGTTATATCAATTTTTAAAATATTCGTATTTGATGTATGTCTGATGATAAATATAATTAACACGTAATCTTAAAATTACTGAATTTAGTGTTTTTTATTAGAAAAGGATTTGTTTCATTGAATTTATTAATTTTATCCAATGTAAGATTTAGCCATTAGTTTCTAAATAAAGTACATTTTTTTTCAAATATTATAAGATTTTAGTCAACTATTAGAATTGGACAACAAGACAAAATTGTGATCACATGGCTTTGACACTTAGAAAATTTCACATATAGACTAAAAAGTAGTAATTTGAAAAAAGGTTAAATTATGATTTTGGTCCAATTATTTTCATATTTTATATAGTTTGATTCTTTTACTTGTTAATATATGATTAGTTAGTCAAAATAGTTAATACCTTTAATTATTCAGGGTAAAATATTGATATAGATTTTTTTTAAAAAAACTTTCATTTTAATAGAAAAAATTATGTCAACATGATGAGTTAGAATGTTTTTTTTTTAAATCCATGTTATTATTTTAGTCGAAATAATTAAAGGCGTTAACAATTTGGATTAAATAATGGCATCGGAAAATAGATATTAAATTTTGACAAATTAAAATATAAAGATTGACATAATAAATTGGCCAAATTTAAAATTTAACCATTAGAAGAAGATGGTGGAATTGGAAAGATCAAATTATGAGGAATTAAGTGATTTATACACTCTCTTTTTTCACTTGATTTTTTGGCAAATTTAAAAAGACAAAAATGAAAAATATAAAATTAGTTTGATTGTAGAAAAATACCAAGATATACATGTTTAAAACATAAATTACATCAACTCATTTGATTGAAAACTAAAAAATTATATTTGGAAAAATAAAAGGACTATAAGGATTAAATCAATAAAAATACATAGTATAAGGACTTTCTCTGAAATTCGACCATTTATAGACTTCACACGGTACCCAAAAATATACGGCGCACCACAGTTTCGCACATTGATTGATAATCAAAAACGAAATCTGATCTCTCTCTTTATCTTTACCAATTTAATCTCAAATCTCTATGCCCTTTTCACCATTAAACCAATTTCCCTAGTTTCTCTCCTCCCTCTGTTTAGTCAATTTTATTTACTTTTAAAATAACACCCAAAGTCTAGTTTTTTAGATTTTGACCCCTCATTGTATGACAAAATTTCTGAACCAGAACAACACAAGCAAAAAGCCGTATATACAGAACCAAAAGCCTGTTTCGAGTTTAGGCAAGGGTATCTTTTTGCAAATGTGTTTCCCTTTGTTCCTTTTATATTTAGTTTTGATTTTGGCCACGGGGACAATGCCCGATTCCCCACTATATCACGACTCATGAACCACATATATAGTGTTATATATATATATATATAACCTCATCAACACCCAAATCCCCTCAAAAAGAATGAAACCCTTTTCTTGAATCTCATTTGCCTAACCAAAAAATCAACAACCGTGGAAAATAAACATTGGGTGATCATCCATAACAATTTTTTATATATATAGAAAGGTAAAATACATTAGCCACCTCCCCTTTTTTTTTCTTTGTCTCTCCTATGTGATGCATGTTATTATGTTTTATGTGTGTCACATTCTGCAGTCAATTTCTAATTCTTTACCCTCGTCTGTGATCTAGCAGCTGCTTACCTAGCCTTCCCCCCCCCCCCCCCTACCCTAGGGGAACTAACCCATTATCTTAAAAGTAATGAACCCCTATTTTTTTTCTTTTAATTTTAGCCAAAATTTCGGGATATTAATTGTTCTTATGTTCTTAGATACATGTTTTATGATTTGGGGATCGTGTATATGTGTATGTGTTTACTTGTATCATCTGGAATTTGGACACACCTACAATGTTAGTCAACATTTTGATGATATGTCTGGGCCATGGTGGGTTCTTACATAATGTGAATCTAATGAAAGGAAAGTTTTTTTTATTTTCTTTTGGGGGGTTATAATTATTGTTACTACCAAGATAATGAAGGATGAAATTTGCTGATTATGTTAGGGTTTTGTGGCAATTCTGTTTCTGGGTTTTGTTGGTTTGGGCTTTTTCTCTTGGAAATTTTGGTTTTTGAGATGCATTTTAAGATCTGGGGTCTAGCTAGCCATATTGAAGTTTTTATATGGAGAAATAACATAGATTTTAACAGGAACCCTGCGCTTTGATAAATTTAACTAAATGGGTTTTATATTACTAATTAATACATTATTAAACGAAGGTATCTTTCAAGTTCCTGGAAAGCTTTTTCCTTTTGCTGGTTTGTTGGTTGATTTTCTTTACCTAATAAAAGACACTTTGATAAATTTACTGCTTGATAATCCAAATGAAATGGTTGATAATAATAATAATAAAGACTGCAATTTTGTTCAAGAAATGCGATTAAAATTATGCATGGATTAAGTAAAATTTGACCATGGATTTTGTATTTGATCTAGGGTGTTTAAGAAATTTATAAGTAGCTGTAAAAGGTGAGGAACTAAGGAATTTAATGCTGACAAAAGAGCTTTAGCTTTAGCAACATGGAAGATGTTATGTTCTTTAAAATCATAAATAATGCAGTGATAGAGACCATATTAAGCTGGTCATTTGACCCCTATCTTGATGTTTGTATAAATGAGACAGCAAACGTATGTGCGTTCTACATGTTCATGTTCAAGTGTAATTGGTATCTTCGTTCTGTCTTCCTTTCAGTCCTACATATACTATGTCATATATGCATGTATGTATATATTAAATTTTCAGTATATATATTGGACAAGGTTTCTTTTGCAGCATCTTACGATTGCGTGGATTGAGCTTTGTTTGGACAGTAATGACTTTGGTTCATAATCAATGTTTGTATGCAGATTATACTGCTTTAGAGATTCCGGTTTGAATCATGGAAGTGCTGCCCTGCTCTGGTGTTCAGTATGTTGCGGATTCTGATTGTGCTCAACCGACTCCAGAAACAACTTTTACTTATGACCCAGAATCTAATTGCTTGGAACAAATGAAACAAGTTCAAGTGGCAGATAGTAGGATGAATGACTTATTGGTGACTAATGAAGGGAATCAAACTGGAAGACAGGATGAAGGTCAAGGCACAAGGGGTGAATTACCAATTTCAGAGGAACATCATAGTGGATCTTCATATTATGATTGTCAGGCAGAAGGCCAAAGATTAGACTGTGGATCACATGATGATGAATATGATAACTTGAATGCTCAGAGTTGTTGCACTGGACCTTATTTGACCTCTGAAAGTTCTCATTTACTCGTTAACACCAACAAGAGTGAATCACCGAGCAACAATAGGGAGGGAGAGTTGTCTCTTTCAGAGCCCAAGTGGTTGGAGCATGATGAATCTGCTGCATTGTGGGTCAAGGTAGCATATTTTTCTTTTAGCTTTGGTTTCCTTGAAATATCATTTCTTATCCAAATATTATGGTTTGGACTTGCATTACGGCAACAGTTTCTAGGAAGTTTTCTCACAATATGCCCTATGTTTATTTTCTTGGCAATGGTTTATTTGTGTGCTTTATGGATCATCCATTTGACCACTTAGGTTCCCTTGATAATTCCTGTATCTGGTCCCCATTTAAATATATATTTTGCTTCTTTTTTTTTCTCATTTTTTAGAAATAGTTTCTTATCAATTTTTTATTTCTGATTTCCTAGAAGATAAGGATACATGCTAAATTTATTTTCATATGATACGCTTCTGTTTCTCCAAGTACAGTGGAGAGGAATATGGCAAGCTGGAATCAGATGTGCAAGGCCTGACTGGCCATTATCAACTTTAAAAGCAAAACCGACTCATGATCGAAAGCAGTATTTTGTAGTATTTTTTCCTCACACCAGGAATTATTCTTGGGCAGACATGATATTTGTCCGACCCATTAATGAGTTCCCTCAGCCTATTGCATATCGTAGTCATAAAGTTGGACTGAAAATGGTTAGAGATTTGACTGTTGCAAGGAGGTACATACAGCAAAAGCTAGCTGTTGGCATGCTAAATATAATTGATCAGTTCCATTGTGAGGTAATGATTTCTCATCTTTATATTGCTTGTGTATTTAATATATTTCTGCATTCTTCAGCTCTATTCTTACCAGAGTTCTATTCCTATTTGTGTAGGCTTTGATTGAGACAGCACGTAATGTGGTTGTCTGGAAGGAGTTCGCTATGGAGGCTTCACGCTGCAATGGTTATTCTGATCTTGGAAAGATGCTTTTGAAGCTTCAAAGTGTAAATCCTTCACTTACTTGACATCTATATTCTCTCTCTCTCTCTCTCTCTCTCTCTCTCTATATATATATATATATATATAAATATAAATTTCCTAACTGAGTTGGTTCGTGACACCAACTTAGATGGTGAAAATATGAAAAAGCCAAGTTATTAAATTAAAAGAAAAAGAATGCAAGTATAATTATGTCATTTAATTTTTTAATAAAAAATCTTTTTTTTTTAATTATCCACTCTAAATTTATGCCCTCTTAATAGCCAAAAAAAAAACCCTACACACTGTTATTCACAGAACTTCTCAAATTATTTTTGTCAAAAAAAAATATCATTATTTCTCAAAGTAAAATTATATATATATATATATTCTCTTTTTCTCCCACATTGTGGTGGAACAAATTCTAGTACTTCATAAAATGTCTGAAAATTCTCAACATGAGATGATGGACCAACCATATAATATATGCATTATTTCTCAAAGTAAAAAAACATATGCATTGAATGTTTGTATTATATGAGATATTTCCCGAGGGATCTGAATGAACACAAATCCTTACCTGTTGATGTTAGTTGGGCAATACTGCTATCAATATCATAACCACTGTGTTATCTCCACTGTAACCTTTCATCTAATTTATCTTTATCTTGTCCACTATTTTCTTCTTGTACATGCATTAAAAATGTAAACAGTAATATTTCTCTTCTCTGCAGATGATATTGCTGCGCTACATAAATGCTGACTGGTTTCAAGAGTCTTTTCACTCGTGGGTGCAACAATGTCAGAATGCACATACTGCTGAATCCATTGAATTGCTAAAGGAAGTATGTCTCACTCTATTGTTCCCTGTTTATGTTATTATCGGTGCATACTGTCATAGTATGTGGATTGTAGTTAACAAATGGTCTTCCCATATTTGTAGAATTTCAGTTACCTAACATTCACTGACACCTCTCCCTTATCACCTAAAAGAAGAAGAAAAGAAAGGGAATGAAACCTTCTTCCCTTGACCTTTGGGCATGGAAGTAAAGGTTTTATAATTAACCTGAACAATCCATCAAGGCAAACAAAGGACCCTGTGCATCAGTTGCATAACTTTCTTTTCTTGCTGGGCATACCATTCTTAGGATTGCATAGTCAACTTCATACTTTTGAGTCAGGGACTATTCATTAATGCATCAGGTGCATAGTGCATGTTGAAAAGTAATATTTCTCTTTGCCATTGATTCAGGAATTGTATAATGCTATACTATGGAATGAGGTTAGGTCTCTTGGGGATGCACCGGTACAGTCCACAATTGGTTCTGAGTGGAAAACCTGGAAGCATGAAGTTATGAAATGGTTCTCAACGTCTCATCCTGTATCTACTGCTGGAGATGTCAATCAACGGAACAGTGGTAGTCCCTCAAACACAAATATACAAGTTAGCAGGAAGAGGCCCAAGCTTGAAGTTCGTCGTGCAGATACACATGCCTCCCAAGTGCAAAGCAATGGATCAGATCAAACAATGGCTGCTGAAATTGACTCTGATTTTTTCAGTAACCGAGATGCTGTAGATGTCAATCTGCCAACACCACGACTTTGCAGAAAGGAAGACAAGAGAGAGGAAACCACACCAATGGACAGATCAAATAATTTGACTGACAGATGGGATAATATTGTTGTTGAAGCAAGGCATTCGGAAGTCATTCACACCAAGAATGTTGAAATAACAACAGCAAGTGAAGAGGTCAATAGTACCTCAACTCTGCACATTCAGTCTAAAGAAGTGGAATTAACGCCTGTGAATGAAGCAGTTGCTAGGAAATCCATGGATGCTGGGAGTAAAAACCGACAGTGCGTAGCATTCATAGAGTCGAAAGGCAGGCAGTGTGTGAGGTGGGCAAATGAGGGGGATGTTTATTGCTGTGTGCACTTGGCATCTCGTTTTACTGGTAGCTTCAGCAAAATAGAGGTGACAACCCCCGTTGATACACCAATGTGTGAAGGTACCACTGTGCTTGGTACTAGATGTAAGCATCGGTCGCTATATGGCTCCTCATTCTGCAAGAAACACAGACCTAAAAGTGATGCAAATAATAGCTGCCATTCTCCAGAGAACACACGAAAAAGGAAGCATCTGGAGATTATTCCGAGTTCAGAAACCACATTCTGCAGAGATATAGTGTTGGTGGGAGACAATGAAAGTCCCTTGCAGGTGGAACCAGTATCGGTAATTGAGGCTGATGCCTTGCACAGAGGAAACAGCTTAATTGAGAAGCCTGAACATTCTGGTAAAGATCATGATGGCACAGAATTAATGCATTGCATCGGCTTGTACTCCAATAATGGTTTTGATCCTTGTCAAGAAAGTCCTAAGAGGCATTCATTATACTGTGATAAACACCTTCCAAGCTGGCTCAAGCGTGCAAGAAATGGTAAGAGTAGGATAGTATCCAGAGAAGTGTTTGTAGATCTTTTGAAAGACTGTGATTCACTTGTGCAGAAATTGCATTTACATCAAGCATGTGAGCTTTTCTACAAGCTCTTCAAAAGTATTTTCTCTCTTAGAAATCCAGTTCCTGTGGATGTCCAACTTCAGTGGGCCCTTTCTGAAGCATCAAAAGATTATAGAGTTGGGGAATTTTTAATGAAGTTGGTTTACAACGAAAAGGAGAGATTGCAAAGTTTTTGGGGCTTCACTGGTGACAAAGGTACACCTTCGTCGTCTTTCGTGGAAGAACCTGTTCCATTGCCATTGGCCATCAATGATAGCTTTGATGATGACAAGACCATTAAGTGCAAAATGTGCTCAGTGGAATTTCTTGATGACCAGCAGCTTGGAACACACTGGATGGAGAATCATAAAAAGGAAGCACAACGGTTGTTTGAAGGTTATGCTTGTGCAATCTGCCTGGATTCATTTACTAACAAGAAGGTTTTAGAATCCCATGTCCAGGAGAGACACCATGTGCAATTTGTCGAACAGTGCATGCTTATCCGGTGCATTTCCTGTGGCAGCCATTTTGGCAATACTGAGGAATTATGGTTGGATGTGCTGTCAGCTCATCCTGTTGAGTTTAGGCTATCAAAGATTGCTCAACAGCATAATCTATCTGCAGGTGAGGAACCTCCACCGAAGCTTGAGTTCGGCAATTCTGTGGAGAATAATTCAGAGAATGTAGACAGTTTTCAAAAGTTTACTTGCAAGTATTGTGGCTTGAAATTTGATTTGCTGCCTGATCTTGGCCGCCACCACCAGGCTGCTCACATGGGACCAAGTTTAGCTAGCTCTCGTCCTCCAAAGAAAGGGGTTAGTTATTATGCTTATAAACTAAAATCTGGGAGACTTAGCCATCCTAGATTTAAGAAAGGTCTAGGAGCAGTGTCATATAGGATCAGGAATCGGGCAACTGCTACTATGAAAAAACGCCTCCAGGCATCAAAGTTGATTGATGCTGAAATCATTAGTGCAGAGCCTCATGTTATGGAGACTTCAAATCTTGGTAGATTAGCAGAACCGCAGTGCTCTGCCCTTGCAAAAATATTGTTTTCCAGAACTCATAAAAAAAAACCACGGCCTAATAACTTGGACATTCTGTCTATTTCTCGCTCTTCTTGTTGCAAAGTGAGCCTCAAAGCCTCATTGGAAGAGAAGTATGGCATGTTACCTGAATGTTTGTACCTTAAGGCAGCCAAACTTTGCAGTGAGCATAACATTCAAGTCGAGTGGCATCAAGAGAAATTTGTGTGCATAAATGGATGTAAGCCTGCCAAGGATTCAGATTTTCTGCCCCCATTGATTCCTCTCCCTAATGGTTTCAAGGGTCGCCAATCAGCAGATTCCTTGAAAGATGTAGATGAGGAGTTGGAACTGGATGAATGTCACTATATCATCGATTCACAACATTTTAAAAAGGGGCCCACGCGGAAGGCCAGTGTCCTGTGTGATGATTTAAGCTTTGGGAAAGAATCAGTTCCAGTAGCTTGTGTTGTGGATGAAGGTCTTTTTGATTCTCTTAACATCTCTGGTCTTAGTTTCAATGAGCAAAATGCTGGACCCTCCATGCCTTGGGAGAACTTCACTTATGTTACAAGTTCTTTGCTTGATAAATCCCTTGATCTTGATGTTGAGGTACCTTCGTATTTAGATTATTTTATCATTTTCTTCATTGCTACAACATATAGGTGCCTTACAATTATGCCTCAGTGCAGTTTACTTTGATTGCATGTCAAAGTGACCTTGCAACCATAAGCTATTCTTAGGATTCTTAATAATTCTCTTTCCTTGAGATTTCTGGGTTTTGTTTGATACTACCATGAAGTGCCTTGCAGCATCATCCTTGTTTCATATGGATTGTATCTCACCTGTCACATGATGGGATATATTGTACATTGCTTGGATTGGCTTAACTCATATGTTTTGTTTTGTTTTTTTTTTTTTTTTTTTTTCCTTCTAATTACTTACATATCTTTTCAGAGTATGCAACTTGGGTGCACCTGTTCCAATTCAACATGCTGTCCTGAGTCATGTGATCATGTATATCTCTTTGATAACGATTATGAAGATGCAAGAGACATATATGGTAAACCCATGCGTGGTAGATTTCCTTATGATGACAAAGGGCGAATTATCTTGGAGGTACTGTAATTCTTTTCAGTCAAGTGTCAACCATTATTAATTTTCACTAAAGTGTCATATGTTGCTTGGTTGCTTATGGTGATTCTCAAATCACATATAAAAGAGCAAGTGCTATTATCTTGTCAAGGGAGTGCAATATTGACTTGATATGATACCCATAAGAGTCCAAAATGATTTTTTTTCACTTTTAGACTTGCAACGTTTCACCTTCGCCATTCAGAACATTATAGAAATATATGCCCTTTTTCACAAGTAGATACTGATACATAGCCTTGTTGGTATCTTCCTGTGCACCTTGATTCTGGTTTATGACTTGAGATTAAACCTTTGTGAAACTGTGCAGGAGGGCTACCTTGTCTATGAATGCAATCGTATGTGTAGCTGCAATAAAGCATGCCCAAATAGGGTTTTGCAAAAAGGTGTACGAGTAAAACTGGAAGTCTTCAAAACCGAGAATAAGGTAATTATTTCAACTTTTCCTTGTATTCTAGAGTCTGTCCTTTGACTTCGCTCCATGTTGATCTTCAGGGCTGGGGAATCAGGGCTGGTGAACCAATTCTGAGTGGCACATTTGTGTGTGAGTATGTTGGGATCTTAGGCAAGCAGGAGGCAAACAATAGGCTTACCAGGTTTCAATTTGATTTTCAGAGATCTGCTGTTACCTTGTGCTTGCTTTTATGCTGAATTGGCTGTATGATCTAATATCAGGTATGGTGGAGATGGTTGCAACTATATGTTCAATGTTGATTCTCATATAAATGATATGAGCCGATTGATTGAAGGACAAGCGCGATATTTTATTGATGCATCCAAATATGGAAATGTTTCTCGGTTCATCAATCATAGGTGAGGATACACTTGTATGCATCCGCTATCTTATACTGAAATGTTTTCCCATTCTCTTGATTCTGACATTTCCAAATTATAACTTGGCCATAAAAATTGTGTAACTGAAGATCCTGAGATTCTAAATTCGTTCACCCTTTTCTAATCATATGTAATAGGGTCTTTAGCACTAATGACATTTCTGGAGTAATTAGTTTAGCCAAGTGGTTCATCTCAAGTTGCTGTTTTTAAAAAGTGATACCAAATCTCCACTTTTGAAATCCCAAATTCCTATTGATGCACTCATGATTATTTCTTCGCTTTCTTTCCTTGAATTCTTCTCAGCTGCTTGCCAAATCTTGTGAATCGTCAAGTTCTTGTGGACAGCATGGATTGTCACCGAGCTCACATTGGTCTCTATGCCAGTCAGGATGTAAGCGCATCTAAAAAATATAGAGTGCAAATCTGTTGCATATATGGAATCTTGGATGATCTATTGTTGAAAATGGTTTGTGGACTAAGATGTGGTTTAGATGGCTGAGTTTAATTGAGTGGCTAATCTCAAAAAATATATATATGTATATATAAAACCATTAAGTATTTATTGTTCCAGTGTTATAAACGTATTGAACCTAGCCACCCTTTCATTTCACAATTTTGCAGATATCTGTAGGTGAAGAGCTGACTCTTGACTATCGATATGAACTGCTTCCTGGACAAGGATATCCATGTCAATGTGGAGCTTCTACATGTCGGGGCCGCCTTTACTAAACCCTCAGTTAGCATAATGGGATCTCTATGGCATCTGAGATTTTTCTTTTCAAGTTCACAAATGCGGATACCAAGCTCTAACATAATAGGAGATTTACTTCCAAACCAATCATGGGACTAAATCTGGCACTCTTGCTTAATTCTAACAGTTCCTACATTTTTATCTGGTGGTTCTTGCACTAGGGCCACTGTAAACTGCCGAACCACTATCAATTGGAGTTCAACAGAATTTTCAACCAAGCCAGATTGTACCTATTGTAGTTCTTTCGAAATGGGATGAAAGCATGCAACGTATTTACTCATCTCTTTTTAACCTCTCTTCAATCTCCCAATTCTTTTTCTTCTATCTCGAGTAGCTAAGTCTGCTTTTGGGCAGAGCTTGCCATCGAATTTTTCCCCCTTTGATGTTCCCATCGTAGTTCACAGGTTGATAACTTAGCCTAGGAATATTATTTAGCATTTTTTTTCTCATGCATGGGTTGCCTTTTTCTGGTAATAGTCTTTCAGCCTTACTTGTGACATTCTCTAATCCCTGTAGTTTTTGCTCTCTGTTGTATAAAGTTTGAACAATTCTTCCTATTGTTTAATCTCTGATACTCGTTGATTGAACGTGAGATGTGTAAGACAAGGTTATATCCTTACTGACATGTCAGAACTTGCAGTTTCCTTGAGAAATTTGTAAGCAAATTTTCTCGAGAAACAAATAGAAACATGGATCATTAAGCCCCAGAAACAAACAGAACCCACATCTGTTGTTTAGAACCTCAATTCCCCTTTCTGAATCACAAAGAACACAATGGAAGCCCATTACTGCAAGCCACTAAGCCTGCCATTCCTGTTTTTGACAATTTAAGCAGAAAGCACGACAATTAAAACTCTGAGTCTCAGATTCTGATTTTCACATCAACCATAAAACCCCGAAAGTTTTAAGAACATGAATTGAAATCAAATGGAAACAAAATTGATTCTAGTGCTAGTGGCATAATCATAGTAAACCTTCTCTTTCACCCATGTCTCAACCACCATGTGCCGTAGTGGCTCTGCTACCCCATAGCTGTTTTGCTCCGTACTTATGATTTGTCTTGTTTGCAAACCAATAACCCATTTTGTTAGTTTGGTACCTTGCGGTTGTTTGCTCCACTTGAGAGGTCCGACCCCTACCGCAGCTATTGCTTGGTTGTGGGCTTCCAGGTTTTCTCTGGCTGCACGTGGCAGCACTGCTGGTGCAGCCATGGTGCCGGGGCTCATTGCTGGTTCAGCCCCCAGGTTGTATGGTGGCAAATGGCTAGAACTAGAACAGCAACCAAGGTGTAGATCATTTTCCGCTGGCTATTATTTTAGATGAGGTGTTACCGTGCAAACAAGAGAGTTGGATGTTTTAGTTTACTACTAGAATGATGAACATCACCTGATACAGTCAAAACCGATGCAAAATTGATTACTTTGGTTGGAACAATGTTGTAAATGACATAGTGGAATAGTCTCAATCCATTGAGCCATAACTTCTAGTTTAGTTTTCTGTAGACAACAATTAATGATGTTTCTTTGTTGATTGATCGGGTTTAAAGATAAATTTTTAAACTAACCGGACTACTATGTCCCTATAATATGAACATGAGACAAAAGGCAAGACACGGATTATTACTTAATGAAGAACTTAAAAAAATAGAATCAAGAAAATACTTAACTTTAAAAACTCGAGACAATAAAAAATCCAGATTAATCATAATTCTTCAACATTGTTTAACAAGTACAGGAATTTTACACCGAGCCATGACACCAAGTCCAAGCCTACCAAACAATTTAGGAACATAAAGCATAGACCATTGCACCCAGTGATTACCTCATTTAGGAGGCCCTTTTTGCTGCCAATTCTTGCTCATAATAGACCTGAACTGATCACACAGAGCTTTAGGAAGGAGAAAACAAGATATGGCATAAGTAGGAATTGACAGTACATCATATTTGATAAGAATTTCTTTACTCTATGAAAGAAAATAATTATACCAGTTATTAACTTTCACGTTGAATTTATCATATAAATTTTGAAAAAATTACCTTCGATAACCTATAAATTAATCTTCTTTAGATTATATATCAACCGAGTGCTTGATTAACGCTATTTTAAAAAAAAGGTCTCATCAACATTTTAACGGCAAACATTAATGGTATTTTTAAGTTAGACCTAATAAAATAAAAATTTTTAAAAACTAAAACCACAATTAATAAATAAAGTTCACAAAATCAAAAGGTTAAAAAAGTGTTAAGTGTTGACCCATGAAATTTTTAGAATATACAACTCACGATTTAAACCCAATTTTCATTGATGTGTCCTCATAAAAGCACGATAAATGAGCACTTATGTCTCTTTTATGGAAAATGACTTATAAAAAATATTGTTTTTTATGCATTTTCAACATTTTTTTTATGTTTGTTTTATGAAAAATAGATTGATTAATGAAAAATGATTTCCTGATAAAGGAAAAATAAGTTTTTTTAAAAAAAATGACTTTTCCCCTTGAAATGTGTTAGCTTTGATTTTTAAATGTTTTGATACAACAAAATAAAATTCCAAAATTCCCTTAATCAAAATTTGCAAAAAGATTACCTTGATCACATTTAAAGTTACTTTCTAGTGTTACAAATTAAAAAACAAAGTTTCTAAATGACTTAAGTAATTTACAAAATTTTTGAATGGTTCAATGACTTAAATGTAAACTTTCAAATAGTTTAGTGATTATTTTGTAATTTTTTAAAGTTTAGTGACTAAACGTAAACTACTAATAGTTTAGTGACTTTAGATATAATTTACCCTAAAAGATAAGATTTGACAGAAATAATAAAAAATTGGCCGAAAAGTAAAAAGATAATAAGAATTAAATAAATCAAAACTACATAGTACAAGGACCTTTTATAAAATTCGACCATAAATAGACTTCTCACGGTAACCAAAAACATAAGAGGCGCATCACAATTTCGCACATCAATTAATAAATTGAAAACCAAATCTGATCTCTCTCTCTCTCTTTCTTTTGCTTTCTCAAATCTCATCAAAATTTTCTCTATCTTTACCAACTTATCGCAAATCTCTATGCCCTTCCACCATTAAACCAATTTTATATACTTCTTTAAAGTTTTAAAACAACACCCAAAGTCAAGTCCAAGAAAGAAAAAACCCCGAAGTCTAGTTTTTTTGGATTTTGACCCCTCATTGTATGATAAAATTACTGAACCAGAACACAAGCAAAGGGCCGTATACAGACCAAAAACCTGTTTGAGATTAGGTAAGGGTCTTATTGTTATCTGTTTACATGTGTTTCCCTTTGTTGTTGTTTTCATGTTAGTTTTGATTTTGGCCACGGGGACAATGCCCAATTCCCCTCTATATCACGACTCATGAACCACATATATATATATATAATTATATGTATAACCTCATCAACACCCAATTCCCCTTTCTAAAAAGAATGAAACCCTTTTCTCGAATGTCATTTGCCTAACCAAAAAACCAACAACCATGGAAAATAAACATTGGGTGATCATCCATTTAACACTTTTTTATGTAGAAGGTAAAAATACATTAGCCACCCCCCTTTTTTTTTCTTTATCTCCTATGTTATGGATATTAGTATGTTTATGTAACATTTTTGCAGTCAATTTCTAATTCTTTACCCCTCTTCTGTGACCTAGCAGCTGCTCTTTGTTATGCGTATTGTTTACTTACCTAAACTCCCCCATCTCCCTTAGGGGAACTAACCCATTATCTTAAAAGTAATGAACCCTTTCATTTTTTTCTTGTAATTTTAGCTAAAATTTCAGGATATTAATTGTTCTTACGTTCTTAGATACATGTTTTATGATTTGGGGATCGTGTATATGTGTATGTGTTTACTTGTATCATCTGGAATTTGGACACACCTAGAATGTTAGTCAACATTTTGATGATATGTCTAGGCCATGGTGGGTTCTTACATAATGTGAATCTAATGAAAGGAAAATATTTTCTTTGGGGGGGGTTATTATTATTGTTACTACCAAATTAATGAAGGATGAAATTTGCTGATTATGTTAGGGTTTTGTAGCGTTTTTGTTTCTGGGTTTTGTTGGTTTGGACCTTTTCTCTTGGAAATTTTGGTTTTTGAGATGCATTTTAAGATCTGGGGTCTAGCTAGCCTTAGTGAAGTTTTTCTATGGAGAAATAGCATAGATTTTTCCAGGAACCTTACGCTTTGATAAGTTAACTAAATGGGTTTTATATTACTTATTAATACATTATTAAACTATGGTATCTTTGAAGTTCCTTGAAAGCTTTTTCCTTTTTGATGGCTTTCAATTTGATTCTCATATTGAAGCAATTGGTTGATTTTTCTTTACCCAATAAAAGGGTTTATCCTTTTTTTTTTTTTAAATTTCTATAGAAAAGATTAGCACTTTGTTAAATTTATTTCTTTAGAAACAGAATGAAATGATTGATAATGATAAAAAGAGTGCAACTTTGTTCAAGAAATGCGATTAAAATTATGAACGGATTAATTAAAAATTGACTATGAATTTTATTCTTGATCCAGGGTGTTTTAGAAATCTATAAGTTTCTGGAAAAAGGATTTAGAGCTAATGAATCCAATGCTGACAAAAGACCTTTAGGTTAAGCAACATGGAAGAAGTTATGTTATTTAAAGTCGTAAATGGTGCAGTGGTTATGACCTTGTTAAGCTGGTCATTTGACCCCAATTTATATGTTTGCATAAATGAAACATCAAGCCCTATGTCCATTTTACATTGCTTGAAGCACATTCATGCATGCATATATGTGCTTTTACATGTTCATGCTCAAGTGTAATTGGTATCTTTGTTCTGTCTTTCTTTCAGTCCTACATATACTATGTCATACATACATACATATATACATATGTATCTTCAATTTTCAGTATATATTTTGACAAGGTTTCTTTTGCAGCATCTTACTCTTGCCTGGATTGAACTTTGTTTGGACAGTAAAGTGATTTTGGGGGATAATCAATGTTTATATGCACATTATACTGCTTTAGAGATTCCAGGTTGTATCATGGAAGTGCTGCCCTGCTCTGGCGTTCAGTATGTTGCGGATTCTGATTGTGCTCAACCGAGTCCAGAAGCAACTTTTACATATGACCGAGAATCTAATTGCTTGGAACAGAAGAAACAAGTTCAAGTGGCAGATAGTAGGATGGATGACTTATTACTGACTAATGAAGGGAATCAAGAAGGAAGACAGGATGAAGGTCAAGGTACAAGGGTTGAATTACCAATTTCAGAGGACCATCATAGTGGATCTTCATATTATGATTGTCAGGCAGAAGGCCAAAGATTATCTTGCGGATCACATGATGATGAATATGATGATTTGAATGCTCAGAATTGTTGCACTGGACCTTATTTGACCTCTGAAAACTCTCATGTCCTCGTTAACACCATCGAGAGTGAATCACCAATCAACAACAGGGAGGGAGAGTTGTCTCTTTCAGAGCCTAAGTGGTTAGAGCATGATGAATCTGTTGCATTATGGGTCAAGGTAGCATTTCTTCTTTTAGCTTTCACTTCCTTGAAATGCCAGATTTCGTATAATGTTATGGTTTTGACTTGCGTTATAGCAACAGTTTCTAGCATGTTCTCTCACGACATGCCCTACATTTATTGTCTTGGAAATGGTTTATTTGTGTGCTTTATGGATTATCCATTTGACCTCTTAAATTCCCTTGATAATTCCTATATGTGGTCTCCTATTAAATATATGTATATTGTTTTTTTTTTTCACTCATTTTCTAGAAATACTTTGCTACCATTTTATTATTTCCAATTTTCTAGAAGATAAGGATGCATGCTAAATTTATTTTCATATGATACTCTTCTGTTTCTCCAAGTATAGTGGAGAGGAAAATGGCAGGCTGGAATCAGATGTGCAAGGGCTGACTGGCCATTATCAACTTTAAAAGCAAAACCGACCCATGATCGAAAGCAGTATTTTGTGATATTTTTCCCTCACACGAGGAATTATTCTTGGGCAGACATGTTACTTGTCCGATCCATTAGTGAGTTCCCTCAGCCTATTGCATATCGGAGTCATAAAGTTGGACTAAAAATGGTTAGAGATTTGACCGTTGCTAGGCGGTACATACAGCAAAAGCTAGCTGTTGGCATGCTGAATATAATTGATCAGTTCCATGTTGAGGTATTGTTTTCTTTTTCATCTTTATAATTCTTGTGTATTTAATATATTTCCTCAATTCCTCAGCTCTATTCTTACCAGAGTTCTATTCCTATTTGTGTAGGCTTTGATTGAAGCAGCACGTAATGTGGTTGTCTGGAAGGATTTCGCTATGGAGGC
This sequence comes from Gossypium anomalum, assembly GCA_025698475.1. Classification (NCBI taxonomy): domain Eukaryota; kingdom Viridiplantae; phylum Streptophyta; class Magnoliopsida; order Malvales; family Malvaceae; genus Gossypium; species Gossypium anomalum. The sequence goes on along the minus strand of CM046957.1, from coordinate 1,576,214 downwards.
TTCACGCTGCAATGGTTACTCTGATCTTGGAAAAATGCTTTTGAAACTTCAAACTGTAAATCCTTTAGTTGACATCTATACCATATATAGAGTTCCTCATTGGTTCATGACATCTACTTAGTTGATAATTATGTCAGATAAGAATTTTATGAAAAATCTTTTTCTTTTTTTTAAATATCCCCTCCTCTAAATCTATCCACAGCCAAAAGAACCAAAAAATAAAATAAAAACATTCCACACGCTTATTCACTTTTTTGATATAATATATCATTATCTCTCAAAATAAAATTTATATATAAATATATATAGGAATCAAGTCTATATGAATTGATATCATTACAGGAAATAACAAGGCAAGACAATTGGAAACAAATGAATCTATAACAGAAATAGATATCATTACAGGAAATAATTCTGATAGCATTATTTCTACTAGATCTCTATTTCTGTATAATAGATTCATTTGTTTTCAGTTGTCTTGCCTTGTTATTTCCTGTAATGATATCTATCTCTATATTATATATCATAACCACTGTGTTATCTTTACTGTAACCTTTCATCTAATCCATCTCTATCTCCACCGGTCTCTTCTTTTACATGCATTAAATATTTCTATTCTCTACAGATGATATTGCCGTGCTATATAAATGCTGAGTGGCTTCAAGAGTCTCTTCATTCGTGGGTGCAACAATGTCAGAATGCACATAGTGCTGAATCCGTTGAATTGCTAAAGGAAGTATGTCTCACTCTATTCGTGCCCGTTTATGTTATTATCAGTGCATAGTGAAATAGTTATGTTGATTGAAATTCACAACTGGTCTTCTCATCATTGTAGAATTTCTGTTACCTAAAATTCACTGCCACCACTCCCTTATCACCTAAAAGAAGAAAAGGAAAGGAAAGGAACCTTCTTCCCTTGACCTTTAGGTTTAGAAGTAAAGGTTTTACTACTAACCCGAACATTCCGTCTACACAAACAAGTGGCCCTGTGCATCAGTTGCTGAACTTTTTTTTTTTTTTTTTGGCCGGGCAGACTGTTCTTAGGATTGCATAGTCAATTTGATCCTTTAGGTCACGGACTGTTCATTAATGCATCAGTTGCAGGGTGCATGTTGACAAGTAATTTTTCTCTTTGCTGTTGTTTCAGGAATTGTATGATGCTATACTATGGAATGAGGTTAAGTCTCTTGGAGATGCATCAGTACAGCCCACACTTGGTTCTGAGTGGAAAACTTGGAAGCATGAAGTTATGAAATGGTTCTCGATGTCTCATCCTGTATCTTCTACTGGAGATGTCAATCAACGGAGCAGTGATGGTCTCTCAAACACAAATATACAAGTTAGCAGGAAGAGGGCCAAGCTTGAAGTTCGTCGTGCAGATACACATGCCTCCATGGTGCAAAGCAATGGGTCGGATCAAACTATGGCTGTTGAAATTGACTCTGATTTTTTTAGTAACCGAGATGCTGTGGATGTCAATTTGCCAACGCCACAACACTGTAAAAAGGAAGGTGAGAGAGAGGAAACAACACCAATGGACACGTCAAATAGTTTGACTGACAGATGGAATAATATTGTTGTTGAAGCAAGGCATCCGGAAGTCATTCACACCAAGAATGTTGAAATAACAACAGCAAGTGAAGAGGTCAAGAGTACCTCAACTCTGCACATTCAGCCTAAAGAAGTGGAACTAACACCTGTGAATGAAGCAGTTGCTAAGAAATCCATAGATGCTGGGAGTAAAAACCGACAGTGCATAGCGTTCATAGAGTCAAAAGGAAGGCAGTGTGTGAGGTGGGCAAATGAGGGGGATGTTTATTGTTGTGTGCACTTGGCATCTCGTTTTACTGGTAGCTTCAGCAAAATAGAGGCGACACCCCCTGTTGATACACCAATGTGTGAAGGTACCACCGTGCTTGGTACTAGATGTAAGCATCGGTCGCTATATGGCTCCTCATTCTGCAAGAAACACAGACCTAAAAGTGATGCAAATAATAGCTGCCATTCTCCAGAGAACACACGAAAAAGGAAGCATCTGGAGATTATTCAGAGTTCAGAAACCACATTATGCAGAGATATAGTGTTGGTGGGAGACAATGAAAGTCCCTTGCAGGTGGAACCAGTATCGGTAATTGAGGCTGATGCCTTGCACAGAGGAAACAGCTTAATTGAGAAGCCTGAACATTCTGGTAAAGATCATGATGGCACAGAATTAATGCATTGCATAGGCTTGTACTCCAATAATGGTTTTGATCCTTGTCAAGAAAGTCCTAAGAGGCATTCATTATACTGTGATAAACACCTTCCAAGCTGGCTCAAGCGTGCAAGAAATGGTAAGAGTAGGATAGTATCCAGAGAAGTGTTTGTAGATCTTTTGAAAGACTGTGATTCACTTGAGCAGAAATTGCATTTACATCAAGCATGCGAACTTTTCTACAAGCTCTTCAAAAGTATTTTATCTCTAAGAAACCCTGTTCCTGTGGATGTCCAACTTCAGTGGGCCCTTTCTGAAGCATCAAAAGACTTTAGAGTTGGGGAATTTTTAATGAAGTTGGTATACAGTGAAAAGGAGAGACTGCAAAGTTTATGGGGCTTCACTGGTGACAAAGGTACACCTTCATCGTCTTTCGTGGAAGAACCTGTTCCATTGCCATTGGCCATCAATGATAGCTTTGATGATGACAAGACCATTAAGTGCAAAATGTGCTCAGTGGAATTTCTTGATGACCAGCAACTTGGAACACACTGGATGGAGAATCATAAAAAGGAAGCGCAACGGTTGTTTAGAGGTTATGCTTGTGCAATCTGCCTGGATTCATTTATTAACAAGAAGGTTTTGGAATCCCATGTCCAGGAGAGACACCATGTGCAATTTGTCGAACAGTGCATGCTTCTACGATGCATTTCCTGTGGCAGCCATTTTGGCAATACTGAGGAATTATGGTTGCATGTGCTGTCCACTCATCCTGTTGATTTTAGGCTGTCTAAGATTGCTCAACAGCATAATCCATCTGCGAGTGAGGAACCTCCACTGAAACTTGAGCTCGGAAATTCAGCTTCTTTGGAGAATAATTCAGAGAATGTAGGCAGTGTTCAAAAATTTATTTGCAGGTTTTGTGGCCTGAAATTTGATTTGCTGCCTGATCTTGGCCGCCACCACCAGGCTGCTCACATGGGACCAAGTTTAGCTAGCTCTCGACCTCCAAAGAAAGGGGTTCGTTATTATGCTTATAAACTAAAATCTGGGAGACTTAGCCATCCTAGATTTAAGAAAGGTCTGGGGGCAGTGTCATATAGGATTAGGAATCGGGCAACTGCTACAATGAAAAAACGCCTCCAGGCATCAAAATTGATTGATGCTGAAATCATTAGTGCAGAGCCTCATGTTATGGAGAATTCAAATCTTGGTAGATTAGCAGAACCGCAGTGCTCTGCCCTTGCAAAAATATTGTTTTCCAGAACTCATAAAACAAAACCACGGCCTAATAACCTGGACATTCTATCTATTGCTCGCTCTTCTTGTTGCAAAGTGAGCCTCAAAGCCTCATTGGAAGAGAAGTATGGCATGTTACCTGAATGTTTGTACCTTAAGGCAGCCAAGCTTTGCAGTGAGCATAACGTTCAAGTCGAGTGGCATCAAGAGAAATTTGTGTGCATAAATGGATGTAAGCCTGCCAAGGATCCAGATTTCCTGTCCCCATTGATTCCTCTCCCTAATGGTTTCGAGGGTTGCCAATCAGCAGATTCCTTGGATGATGCAGATGAGGAGTTGGAACTGGATGAATGTCACTATATCATCGATTCACAACATTTCAAAAAAGGGCCCATGCAGAAGGCCAGTATCTTGTGTGATGATTTAAGCTTTGGGAAAGAATCAGTTCCTGTAGCTTGTGTAGTGGATGAAGGGCTTTTTGATTCTGTTTACATCTCTGGTCTTAGTTCTAATGAGCACAATGCTAGATCCTCGATGCCTTGGGAGAACTTCATTTATGTTACAAATTCTTCGCTTGATCAATCTCTTGATCTTGATGTTGAGGTACCTTCGTATTTGGATTGTTTTATCGGTTTCTGGATTCCTACTACATATAGATGCCTTACGATTATCCCTCAATGGAGTCTAGTTTGGTTGCAAGTCACAATGACCTTTCAACCATAAGCTGTTCTTAGGATTCTTGATAATTTCTTACCTGGAGATTTCTGGGTTTTGTTTGATAGTACGATGAAATGCAATTTCTTAAGACAAGGACACCATCATCCTTGTTTCTTATGGATTGTGTCTCACCTGTCACGGATGTGATCATTTTTACTTTGTTTGGATTGGCTTAACTCTTACATTTTTTTTTTCATTTTCCTTCTAATTACTTACATATCTTTCCAGAGTGTGCAACTTGGGTGCACCTGTTCCAATTCAACATGCTTTCCTGAGACATGTGATCATGTATATCTCTTTGATAATGATTATGAAGATGCAAGAGACATATTTGGGAAACCTATGCGGGGTAGATTTCCTTATGATGACAAAGGGCGAATTATCTTGGAGGTACTGTAATTCTTTTTCTGTCAGGTGTAATTGTTAATTTTCACTAAAGTGTCATATGTTGATGTTGCTTGGTTGCTTATGGTGTTTCTCAATATAAAAGACCATGTGCTTTTATCTTGTCAAGGGAGTGCACTATTGACTTGATATGATACCCATAAGAGTCCAATATGATTATTTTTTCCTTTTTAGACTTGCAATGTTTCACCTTCACCATTCAGAACACTATAGAAATACATGCCCATTTCACAAGTAGATACTGATATGTAACTCGTTGGTGTCTTCCTGTGCTCCTCGATTCTGGTTTATGTCTTGATATAACCTTTGTGAAACTGCGCAGGAGGGCTACCTTGTCTATGAATGTAACCATAAGTGTAGCTGCAATATAGCATGCCCGAATAGGGTTTTGCAAAAAGGTGTACGTGTAAAACTGGAAGTCTTCAAAACCGAGAATAAGGTAATTATTTCAACTTTTTGTTGTATTCTAGAGTTCTGTCCTCTAACATTGCTTCATGTTGATATTCAGGGCTGGGGGGTCAGGGCTGGTGAACCAATTCTGAGTGGCACATTTGTGTGTGAATATGTTGGGGAGATCTTAGGCGAGCAAGAGGCAAACAATAGGCTTACCAGGTTTCAATCTCATTTACAGATACCTGCTTTTACTTTGTGCTTGCTTTTATGCTTATATGCTTTATGCTGAATCAGCTGTATGATCTAAAATCAGGTATGGTAGAGATGGTTGCAACTATATGTTTAACATTGGTTCTCAAATAAATGATATGAGCCGGTTGGTTGAAGGACAAGCACGATATTTTATTGATGCATCCAAATACGGAAATGTTTCCCGGTTCATCAATCATAGGTGAGTATACACTTGTATGCATCCGCCATCGCATACTGAAATGTTTTCCCATTCTAGCATTTCCAAGTTGTAACTTGGCCATAAAAATTGTGTGACAGAAGATCCAGAGATTTTAAATATGTTCATCATTTTTCTAATTATGTGTAATAATGACTTTAGCATTTATGACATTTCTGAAGGAATTAGTTTAGCTAAGCGGCTCAGTTCAACTTGCTGTATTCAGAAAATGATACTATATCTCTACTTTTGAAATCCCAAGTTTCTATCGATGCACTCATGAAAACTTCATGTTCCGTCCTTGAATTCTTCTCAGCTGCTCGCCAAATCTTGTGAATCATCAAGTTCTTGTGGACAGCATGGATTGTCACCGAGCTCACATTGGTCTTTATGCCAGTCAAGATGTAAGTGCTTCTCAAAAATATTGAGTACAAATCTGTTGCATATAAGGAACCTTAGATGATTTATTGTTGAAAATGGTTTGTGAAATAAGATGTGGTTTAGATGGCTGAGTTTAATTGGGTGGCTAGTTAGCAAAAAATGTTTAATTGGGTCAAGAAGGTTTTAAATAGGCATGTCTTTGACGTTTCTTTCCCCTCCTATTTCACTATTTTGCAGATATCTGTAGGTGAAGAGCTGACTTTTGACTATCGATATGAACTCCTGCCTGGACAAGGATATCCATGTCAATGTGGAGCTTCTACATGTCGGGGCCGCCTTTACTAAACCCTCAGTGAGCACTACGGGATCTCTATGGCATCTAAGATTTTGCTTTTTGAGTTCACAAATGCGGATACCAAGCTCTAATATAATAGGAGCTTTACCTCCATCAAACCATTCATGGGACTAAATCTGGCATTCTAACAGTTCATTTTATCCGGTGGTTCTTGCACTAGGGCGACTATAAACTGTCAAATCACTATCAGTTGGAGTTTAACAGGCTCCATACAGAACATGCAACTTGCTGTACAGAATTTTCAACCGAACCAGATTGGTTCTATGGTAGTTCTTTCGAAATGGGTTGAAAGCATGCAATGTATTTACTGGATCACTTTCCAAACTCTCCCCTCTCCCCTCTCCCCTATTTCTTTTTCTTCTATCTCGAGTAGCGAAGTCCGCTTTCAGGCAGATTAGCTGTCAAATTTTTTCCCGTTTTATGGTCCATCGCAGTTCTTAGGTTGATAGGTTAGCCTAGGAATGTTAGAAAGCAGTTTTTTTTTTTTTCTTTTTAATGTATGAATTGCCTCTTTCGGGTAGTTTTCCTTTTTCGTAACATTCTCTAATCTCTGTAGTTTGCTCTCTGTTGTATAAAGTTTGAACAATTCTTCCTACTGTGCCTTATCGTCATTAGGTTACTTAAATACTCAATCATGACATCCATACATATAGTAAAATAAACAAAACTGTCATATGTAGTTCCCTCAAGTGAGTCATAAGCAAATTTTCTCGAGAGACAAACTGAAACATGGATATCATTAAACTCCAGAAACACACAGAATCCACCAAATCTGATGTTTAGAACCTCATTTCCCCTTTGTGAATCACAAAGAACACAAAAGGAAGCCCATAACTGAATGCCACTAAACCTGCCATTCCTGTTTAAGAATTAAGCCTTGAAAGCTGAAAGTTCATGAAATGAAAGTATATGGAAAAAGGTTAAATCACTTTTTGCAGGTTTTTCACATTGGGGTCTGATTTTCTTTTATCTAAGTTTGACCTTGAACTAGGTAATTATCCCTACAATGGTGATTAAATTTTTTTTTCAAGTTAATCCTTTAAATTTTCCTGAAACCTTAAAGTTTAGTCTTCAATATGAAAATAACTGTCCTTAGATAAAAAGAAGTCCAAACCTCGATGTGAAAATAATTACCTAATTCAACTGTAAATAAAAAAAAATCAAACCCTAATATTGAAAATATTACCGTGTTTAACTCGGAAGAAAAGAATTAGACACCAAAATATTTAGTTGAAGCTCAAAAAGTGATTTAAGCAAGTTGAAAACAAAAGTGGTTCTAGTGTCACTCACCATATGCAACAACACCTCTTCCAACAATTTTCCTCTTCTTTCTTTGCTTAACATCCACTGGTTCTGATAAACATACCAAATGCAAAACCATGGAGATTATAGCCAACAAACTCCCTGTTTTCTCCCTAACAACTCTCTCAGCCAAATCTAATGACCACAATCCAGCTATCTTTCTTACATAACCTTCAACCACAACCTTAATAAACAACAATACTCCAAGACACAGTGCCACTTGTGCAACATGTTTGATATACCCTTTTGCTGAGATTCTCCAATTTAGTAGATTGACAATACAAGCGCAAGCATAGAGGGGAAACCAGAAGTACCAATCTATGGGAGAAATTATCAGATATTAAAACAAAAACCCAATATTATTAAAACATAAAACGAAAACAATAAAACAGGAAGTATACCAGGGTCATTTAATTGAACTGATGATGAAAAACCAAACATGATTGCCATTAGCAGAGAGCAGCAGGTGAAAAGATTTCTGGGTTTTGCCATTTTCTTAGGTTGAACATGGAAAACAAATTTAATTATTATGATATATGCGTATATTATTAATAAAAGCTATGATATAGGTCAACCCTTTCTGGCATATATATTTCTTCCATCATCAATGCACTAACTTTAATAAAATTGCAAATCTTCTTTCATCTACCAAAATCTAAATATGTTTGATAATCTTAATTTTTAAGCTTCTAACAATTAAAAATTGTTGGTTTCTGTTGATGGGTGGGCGCTTTCAAGGAAAAAATCATGCTAGCTTTCGGTAAAATACGAGATGCAAAACCTTTCATTAAGGGAAAGACTAATCAATTGTTTGACGGACGATACTTTAGTTTTTAATAGTAGAGATGGAAAGATTAATTTAATTTTTTATATAAAGTACAATAAAAAGGACTAAATGTAATCCGATTCTCAATGCAAGGACTTCCATAATACTTTTACTATACCTTTAAATCGTAATTTTAAATTTCTAACAAATTAAAATTATTAGCTTCTATCGAAGAGGTTAATTTCTTTAAGAGAAAACTAAACTCATCAAATAGTTACTCACAAATCACAGTATATTGATTCTCAACAAAGTATGAGAGACAATCTCTATATTATTGAAAGATGAACTAACTACCCAATAAATCTCACAAATTTCAAATTACAATGCTAAAATGGAGTCTAAAATAAAGAAATAAGGAAAGTGACCATTGACCACATAGGCAAGGGGTTGGGTTTGGGGTTGACAAAAGTTGAAAAAACAAAGCTAAGACATAGAGCAGCCAACTTAGCTGAGTCTACTTCATACATTATCCACAAGTAATGAGGGTAAAACAACAGTACTTCAAGTGAGCCCAAAACATGTTATAGATAAGATTCCAGTGTCCAAATTACAGAAAAGACAAAAAAGAAAAAAAAACCATTTTTTTCTTTTGCAAAATATGTATGAATATAGTGAAAAGAAAAACTTGAGGTACAAACTTATTTATGGAGTTATAGTGACAAAAAAATTTAGGAAAAATTAAGGAAAAGAAGAAGAAAAAAATGGGTAATATACTTTTTAATCCTTGAATTTGGTAGTTAGATTCATGTTGGTCATTTCAAGTGATGATAGGGTACAATATTAGAATGTGGTATAATAAATTTGTTTTAAATTTGTTAAATTTAGTGACCAAAATAGACCTGATTATAAAATTCAAACACCAAAACCAACAAAAATAGAAATATTCAAATAAACTTAACTATCAAATTCAAGTCATAAAAGTTATAGTAACCCAAATAAAAAACTAGAAATTTGACCCATTCTTGGGTCTCAAATGACTCTATATTTATATTGGATCTTAATTAAATTCGGAGTTAAAAAAGATTTAACTTCTAAATCAGAAATAAACTCTTCTAAAATTATTATTTTCTACTTAAACTCGAAATTTTATTTTAAAGACATCTAATTCTTTACCACTCGAATTTAATAAAATTTATGGGGAAGCAAATGATGATGGCACACCATATGAGAAGGCATGATTCATATGAGTGGTAAAGGTGGGCCAAAATTTTACAACTAGCCATGCCCATCTTTGCAAATGATTCTTTTATTCTTCTTTTCCATCATTGCTGAAACACTCCATTATTGCATTCCAGCAGAACCTTTTCTTAAAGAGTAAAATACAGACCAGTGTTTGAACTTAGAACCAAAGTAAAAATAAAAAAAAATAAAAACAATATCTAATCCCTGAATTTATCAACTATTTCAATTTGATCTTTGATTGTCTTTTTTTACATTAGTTCCTAAACTTGACGATTTTTTCTTAATTTTAGTCCTCGTAATGATGTGGCATTTTAAGATTGTGTTGCACCGTTACTTACATTTTCAAAAAAGGTTAAAATATCTTTAAGTCCCTATATTTTTTGAAAAATTAGAACTCAGTCTTTATACTTTTATTTTCAAGAATTTAATCTTTTTACTTTTTAGATTTCAAAATATAGGTTCAATTGTTAGCACTATTAATTTTTTTGTTATTTAAGTTCATTGCAACTTCGTTTTTTTAATAACATGGCTATGAAATGAGTATTTTTTAAAAAAATTTAAAATGTCACACAAACAAGTTAATAAAAAAATTTAACAACTTTGAATTATGAAAAATAGATGGACTAAGTTCTTGAAAAAAAAAAGTAAAGGGATTAAAATCTAAAATTTTGAAAAGTACAATAACTTTGGCATATTTTAATATTTTTAAAAAATATATAGTTTTTTGAGTGATGACATGACGCAATATCAAAGTATCACGTCATCACATGGACCAAAAATTGAGAAAAAATTGTGAAATTCTAAGACTAATGTTGGCAAATTTAAGGACTAGATTGAAAAAAGAATATTAAATTTAGGGACTAAATATTGTTTTACCCAAAAAGAAAAAGACTTTGAAGAGCATTAACTAATTTCATCATATTGTATATAAAATGGCCACATGCAAAAGCTTCCTCCTTTTGATAAAGTAAGTATATTTTCATGTTCCCATAAATCAAGATGTTTCCTTCTTTATTATTATTATTTACAGATGGGTCCATTGAGGAGCTTTTATTAAGATCTGAATTTATGGCAAACTAGAAAACAAAAGGGTAAATTTGAAGGGACCAATGACATGATGGAATATCTAATAACTTTGAGGAAATAAATGAATTAAGAATAAATGGTTTAATTAAATAATATATTTGAGTTGTTTGATTAGAATCTAACATAATTTCTCAATATGATTTTTTTCATATACAATTTAATTTCAACATTCCAAGGTCATAACATCTTTTATTAATGCTTCGGGATAAAATAATATTCAGGGTGAATTTGGATGAGATGCGTTTATCTTACTTTTTGTCTCATGCTACAATATTATTATAGTATCTAATCTCACCGTCACTGTTTTTTTTACATTAATCGTAGGTAAACGCACTGTCTATCCAAACCCACCCTTAGTTTCTAAATTTGACTTTTTTTTCTTTCAATTTTTTTAGTTTTTATAATCTTGAGATTTTGTAATTTTTCTTAATTTTGGTTTATGTGATGACGTGATATTTTAATATTATGTCACATCATTACATAAAAAATTCATTTTTTAAAGAAAAATTAAAAATATTAATGTGTCACATTATCATAGAGACTAATTTTGAAAAAAAAAAAGTACCCAATTTAGAGATTAAAATACGCAAAGAAAATGTAGGGATCAAATTAAAAATTACTAAGCTCAGGGACTAAATATTGAACTTATCCCTTATGTTTTTAGCTCCCTTGTTTTAAAATGTCATAAATTTGTCCAAATTACTGTTGTGGTCATAAAAGTTACCAGAAATAATAATTTTAAACATTTATGATGTTTCCTACCCTATTAAAAAATTGCTAAATTTAGCTATTACTGTTCATTTTATTTTCTCACAATGCCCTTCACCAACTTCCAATAGGTATCGGGTTTATTGTGTCAAGTAATAAGAAGCTCGATATCTCTTAAATAAAATCACGATAGGTTTTTGAAAATGCCTCTTTCATTCAAGGGTCCTATCTAACTTGCCAGATTTAATTATGATCCAATATAAATACCCGACACCAAAATTCTTTAATAGAAAAATACTCTCGAACCCGTAATTTGATTTTTTTTTCCTCCTCAAAATGCCCTTCACCAACTCTTAATAGGGAAAAGCAAATTTTGGTTTTAACCGAAAAATTGAAAAAATCGACCCATTCTAGTTTCCAATTTCAGTTTAATCGAGTTGTGCATGTTGGTCAATTTTGACCTTGATTTAATCGTTTAAGTTGGTCGATTATCGTTTTTTAAATCCCCAAACTAAACTGACCAAAAACATTGACTTATTTTATATTATTTTAAATTATTTAAAATATATTTTTATTTTATGATATATAATAAATACATAACCATAGAAATCCAACCTAATAACTTAAAGTTGATTAACTGAAAAAAATCGACCAAATCAAAATCGGTTCAATTTGGTCAATTTTCTCAACTAAAGTCAATCAGACCAATTTGTTAAGCATAGAGCTTAATGTCCCTCAAGGAACAAAATTAGAAATTCAAAATTTGTAAATAAAAAAGTGTTACTTTTATTTAGGGGTTTAATCAAACTTTACTACGAATTTAATCACAATCCAGTATATGAGTACCTAATATCGAAAATCTTTTGTGAAATATCAATTTTATCACGAAAAAATCTCATAGTTAGGCAAAATCAATTTATTAACTAATATCAACATTTGTTGAATCACATCCAAATTTTAGCTAGATTCATATAAATAAATGGGATAAGTCAAAATTTAGCTTTTGAACTTGGTAAAATTTTCTAATTTAGTACCTAAACTTGGTAAAAACTTTTTCAATTTTAGTACTTGTGATAATGTGACACTTTGAGATTGTGCCTTATTATCACTTGAATTTTTTTTAGAAAAATATAATTTTTTATGTGATGACATAACATAATCTCAGAATGCCATACTTATACATAAACAAAACTGGGAAAAGTTACATGTGGACCAAAAAAAAAAATCAAGGACTAAGTTAGAAAAAGCTGATAAATTTAAAGACTAAATGTTGTTTTATCCCTAAATAAAACACCTTTCAATTAGTCATTTGACTCAAACCCTATCTTTCAATTAGTCAACATTTAATCCTTAATCTTAGCAACTTTTTTTTTTTAATTTGATCTTTGAATTTTTTTTGTCCATATTAGTCACTTAATTTAACAATTTTTTCAATTTTGATTTCTATGATGATGTAATACTTTAATATTGTATCACATTATCACGCAAATTTTTTTAAAAAATTATATAATTTTTATGTGATTACGTGATGCAATATCAAAGTACCACACCATTATATGAACAAAATTGAGAAAAAGTTGCATGCTGACAAAAAAAAAATCAGAGACTAAATTGAGAAAATTGACAAGTTCAGGGACTTTATCCCTAAATAAATGACCTTTTTAATTAGTCATTTGACTCACACCCCATCGGTATTAATGAAAACGATGCTCGCTTCTTCTGCATCGAAAACCCAGCAGCGTCCCATAAAAGCAACAACACCTCAAAGACAGATAAGAACCCAAAAATTTATGGGGTTTGGCATTTTTTAAAAAAACTTTAATGAGAGTAGAAAATCTTTTTTTTAAAAAAAATGATGAGAGACCATTAAAAAATGAAAACTTGTTTTGATTAAATAGAGGATTTAGCAAGTGGTGTTTTTTTTTTTTTTTAGTACAAAAGAAAGAATATTCAGACTTGCAAGGTAAAAAACAACAGTAATCTAAAGCTTAGTTGAGACAGAAACAGTGGTAAAGTTCCCCTTTTTTAATATTTGATTTTTTCTTTTTTTTGCTTTAGCTGTTGTGGGGTTTTGTTTTCTTTCTATTTCTTATATACAAAATATAAAATATGAACACTTTACTCATTATTCTGCCCTGGCCTAAGTCTTGAGTTGAATGGTTCCCTTGATGCTTAACACCATAGCTCTCAATCAATCATTTTAGGCACCTGTGGGCTTAGAAAATAAGATATTGAAGATGGGTTTTCAAAGGAGATAGCAAATACCAGGTTAAAACATTAATACCAGTCCTTCTTTTGCTATGGCTTTAGTGTTTTGAAGTTTTCGATATTCTCTTTGTTGGGTATAGAAAAGGTACTCTTTTTTTTTCTACAGCTAGGAATAGGAGAATCTCTAAAGATTTTTGCTTCTATTTTTTATTATTATTATCTTTCTTACCCTGTGATTTGTTGTTGTTTGATGAAGAAATTTTTAGGTTCTTTACTATTGTAGATTACCGTTAAATGCATGTTTTAGGTAAGTTCATATAGTCTTTTTTGTATAGAAATCTTTAGGGACTTAACTTTAGGGAGTTTATGCCTTGTTTTTTCTTAAAATAATGCATTGAGTTGGTGTTGGAAATGGCTGAAATTAGGCTTCCTAAGGTAGAACAGGGTCAAACCAAGATTAGAAATGTTCCAATTGCAGTGACCCCTGAAGGTTTTTGGTGTTGTCCATCTCCTGTTGGGTTTCAAAAGACTCTTAAATCACAAAAGCCTTTAAACAAGCCCAAACCCTCCTCGCCACCCCCTCAGGTTACTGTTCATAAGAAGCAAATCCCGGTAACCGAGAAGAAGCCGATGACTACACCAATAAAGCCAGCAGGTACTTATGGTGATCAAAGAACTTTTACTCCAGTTAATCATGGTATTAGTGCACCAGTAGTTCCGGAGAGGGTGCCGAGGCCTAAGGTAGAACATGTGCCTAGGAATGTGGCAATCGAGTATGGTGAACCGGGAACAAGTGATATGAAGGTGATTCTACTTGGGAAGCAAGGGTTTTGTGTGAAATTGAGTGTCCACAAGAAAGTTCTAATGGAGCATAGCTGTTTTTTTACTGATAAACTTTCTGGACAAGAGTCTGGTTTGTCTTGTCTTGAAATCGATGACTGCGAGGATGTTGAAAGTTATGTCGAAACCGTGGGGTTGATGTATTGTAAAGAAATGAAGCAGCGGTTAATCAAACAAAGTGTTTCACGCGTGCTTCGCATTCTCAAGGTAATTTGCATATTCGTGCTATGGCCCTTCTATTTTTAGGGGCTGAATCCTTTTATATTGCGCGTACACATACATGCTAAAAACACCATTTCTAATACCGGTCTTATCTTCACAAATAATAATAATCATAATAGTTGGTACTCAACTGTGTCATATCTCTTTGAACTTCTTAAATTCTAGTGAAAAGACGGTGTTGATCGCAAGCTCAAATTGACGGCATATCTGCACACTGAAAGCCCTGTTTGTTATTTTGAAACCATATATTACTTTTGAACTTTACCAATATAATCTATGTACTTAGTATTCATGCTTGCCATGTTCGAAATCAATATGCTATTATTTTCTTTAACATACACGGACTTGTAGAGCAATTAGCATTACAACTGATAATTATGTTTATGCTGTGCCATACTGTATATTGGCAGATCAAAAATTATTTCTTATGCTTGAAAAGCAGAATATAAGTACTTAACCATTGAGAATGTTATAAATATGTGTAGGATTTACTTATATTCTTCATAATCTCCAATCATACTTTAGTATGTCTATCGGCTGATATGGATGTTACTGTTCCTTGTGAAGCGATGTTTTCAACTCGGAGAACTTGGAGATAGGGGTTATGTAGGATTATGAATTGACCTCATTAACAACTGCCTATACCATTCTGTTTCTCTGCTTGCTTGATGTAGCTTATTCGGTAAAAGTATCATGGAGGCCTTTGTGCTAGGATACGGATTGCATTTTGCCTTTTTTACTCAAAAAATGGGCAAATTAGACCTTATACGTTAGATTAGATAGCAAACTGGTCCTGTCAAGAAATTCCATCCGTTTCTACTATTAAAAATTGGTCCTTGTATGTCTGCATGAGGTACATGTGGCACATCACGTGTAATTGTTTGGTTATTTCGTCAGCTACACTAGTTTTTAACCGTAGAAATTGATGAAATTTTTAATAGAAAGGACCAGTTTGCTCTTTGATCTAATGTATATGGACTAATTTGCCCATTTTTTGAGTGAATGGGGCAAAATACAATCCGAGTCCTAGTATGGGGGCTTCCATGGTACTTTTACCTAGCTTATCCTTGCTAAAATTAAGAATATCATGTGACCTGCATGTTCTATTTCAAGCTCGCTTAAGATTCATGGTCTATTATATTTCGATCCATGAATGATATTCACTAGTTTATGCCATGCGATCTTTGTTTATTCAAAGTTCACTGTGATGTTGATTGACATCCAACAATTTGTGGAATGTATTGTTAAATGTCTCTTTTTGTGAAACCAGATAGTGCATATTAAAATTTGTCCTTTTACAAAACTTCCCTTACGCATGTTATGAACTTCTTTCCAGGTTGCCGAACTACTTGGCTTTAACTCATGCATACAGTCATGCTTGGAATATTTAGAAGCAGTTCCTTGGGTTGGCGAAGAGGAAGAAGACAAGGTGGTCTCTTCAGTTTTGCGACTCCAGGGTGAAGGTATCGGGGTCACACCAGTATTAAAACGCATCTCCTCTAATGTCTCTAATCCCCCTAATGACACTATTTCACACATAATGGAACTTGTTCTTAAAAGCAATGAAGAGAGAGGACGGCGTGAAATGAAATCTGTAGTATTGAAGCTTCTTAGAGAGAATAATAGCCTCCCGAGCTATGCTGGTCCAGCCGACGTCTGCAATGAAACAGTTTATACATTGTCCAGAAGTTGCTTGGATTCACTTTTATCTCTGTTCAAGCAAGCAGTTGAACTAGAACCAAGTGATAAATCCTTGGACAGCAGAGAACCTGTGGTGAAACAAATAGCTTTGGAGGCAGATAATCTCTCATGGTTGCTTGAGATTTTGGCTGACAGGCAATCAGCAGATGAATTTGCACTAATGTGGGCTAGCCAGCAAGAATTAGCAACTTTACATTCGAAGCTTCCCATTGTGTCTCGACACCATGTTAGTTGCATTACAGCTCGGTTATTTGTTGGAATCGGAAAAGGGGAGTTGCTACCATCGAAGGACACTCGTCAGTTATTGTTACAAACCTGGTTGCAACCATTGATCAATGACTACAACTGGTTGCAACATGGTTGCAGGTCATTTGATAGGAAAGTTGTGGAGGAAGGCATCGGTAGGACGATTCTCACTTTGCCTCTAGAGGATCAGCAAAGTATTCTGCTTACTTGGTTAGGCAGTTTTCTCAAGGCTGGCGACAACTGCCCCAATCTTCAAAGGGCTTTCGAGGTATGGTGGCGAAGAACTTTCATTAGACCTTACTCAGACGCCCAAGGCAACGTACCCCAGTCTGATAGCTCAATGGCATCAAAGCAGCAAGACTAACCCTACGTAAATTAATAGCAATAACCTTTTCTGTTTAGGGGAGCTTGCTTCAACTGAAAAATAATGATATACTGAACCAAAGACACGCTCCGGTAAGTACCAAGAGTTGACAGTGGCAAGTCTCCTTCGATATGGTGTGATATAACTGTTTCATGTTTGATGTTTTGTGCTAGAATTCATATATGGAATGTATGAAACATGTGCTTTGATTGTTTTGATATGGCAATTTTCATAAAGAAATTAAAATATTAGAGTTTCGCTCCATCTGGTTTCATATATGGTCTGTGTAGCTGCAAATGAATCGCTTTATTTAGTTTATTTACATCTCTATGTAGAATCCAAGTCTTCATTGCAAGTGTTTATTGTGATTGAACATCATGTGATCATAGTGTTCATTGTGAGCCTGCAAAGTGTTGAACATACTATAGTCCAACAGTGATATATATATATATATATATATATGATATTCTGTTCAACTTTGCATATCATCAGTTTGTCGGTGCAGTTCATATGGTAGTGAATGTGTATCATTGAATGCCCTAAATCCTTCCTCTTTTACTGTCCCACACCACATGCTTTTATGCTTCCATGCTTCCTGCTTGCCAAACTAAAAATCACTAGGCAGCAGTAACTTGGTTTCAACTTTCAACATACCCCATCATATTTTTGCTGCTAGCTGTAATATATATAGGTAAGCAATCAAATGTGTATGATATGTATTATCTTTAAACTTTGGGTTAAATCGTATTTTGGGATTTGAACTTGACAATTATTCTGACTTTGGGGTTAATTTTTTTTTTTATTTTTTGTCTAAGTTAGTTCTTGAACTTAACAATTGTTTTTACATTGGGGTTTGAATTTTTTTTAGTACAACTTAGTTTTTGATATTTTTTTGAAAACCTTAAAGTTTAGGTCCTAATGTGGCAACAATTGTCAAATTCAAAACTCAATACGAGAACAATTGCCAATTCAGGGACTAAAATAAAAATTAAGCTTTAATGTGAGAGTTATTGCCAAATTCAAGATCTAAACAATAATTTAACAATCATTTTACTGAAGCTATAAGTCCCGTCCATCATAAGTTATGCATACAACAATATAGAAATAATTGTCTAGTTCAGACTCAAAAATAATTTAATTTGTATAAAAAAAATTCAAACCCATAAATATTATTGTTAAGTTGAAACTTCAAATGATAATTTAATTCCCAAACTTTCTGTCATTTTCTTGGTTGCCAATCATTTTACTGGAGCTAGCAAGTCTAGCATAAGTCATGCATGCAATTAATACAACTGTTTCTTTTAATAGGCTAATCTTTGAATCTACTCATTCGTCATGTGATTCTTACTCTTATTTTTTTAATATTATATTTTACACATATTCGAATACAATATTTAAAATATATAAAAAATTAAAAAAAATAAACATATACTCACATTTAATAATGTATCGATTGAGTCTTATATTGATTGTCACGGGTATTGTTACCAATACGACGTGAGTTCAAATACACTAAAACATATTATTCTCCTATTTATAAATAGACGGAACAAAATACAACTCTTAATATAACCATCTACATATAAACTTAATAACATGAACATAAATTTGGAAAGCTGCAATTTAATAATTTCTGAACTCTTTCATGAGGAGAAAGGAAAAAAGCAAATTTCATTTTTAGAAACAAGTCTTTTAACTCTTTCCATTTAAGGTTATATATTGTACTTCAAGCCTACTTTCTTTCATATTTACTACTTACACTGTATTGAAATAGTAAAATTGTGTCAATGTTTGGTAAAAGTATGATTGCATCTTATTATATTTTCTATTTTCTTTTTAAAAAATTGATAAATTAATTTTTATAAGCTAAATCATTAAGCAAATTGAATTTTTTTTAAAGATTCATCTATTTTTATCATTAAAAATTGATGTAACTGATGTAATAATCAGATAATTACACATGAATCAATTTTTAACTATGAAAATAGGTGAAATTTTAAAAGAAGGATCATTTTGCTCATTGATGTAAAGTACAAGGATGAATTTATTATTTTCTTAGTAAAAATGATAAAATACATCTCTTAACTACACATATAGCTGGCAAGCAAAGGGTAGGGCACCATTCACACGGGCTGGATTGAGTCTAGCAAAAGTACTACTGTTGCAGCCTAAGCCTATACAAAGTTATGACCCCAATTTCAAAACTCTGTCAAAAATGTGCCCCAAGCCCAAAAAACAATGGGGGGTCAGTGGACACAGGTCCTTGGTTTAGCATCGAATGCCTAGCTTTTCTGCAAATTGCATTGACCGTTTTGTACTAAAAGTTTAATGCACCTTATTTATTTATGGTTTTTTTCTAAATCATAAATGAAATTAAAAGCATTGGCACAAAGTTTAATGACAAAAAATATTGTACTCTCAAGTGGACATCTTTAACTAATTTTAGAGGCCCTATTGTTAAGAGAGACAGTCATAAATCCCGACAAAAAAAGAAGAAGCATTGTCCCAAATTATCATGAAGATTCTTGTATTTTAAGTTAGATTGCATTTTGTATTCTTTACTCAAAATATAAGTAAATAAGTTATTATATATTAGATTAAAAAGTAAACTGGTCTTGTTAAAAGTCTATCTATTTTTACTACTAAAAATCGGTCTATGTATAACAGAATGAGGCATGCGTCACCGTTATTTCAGTTTTTAACAGTAGAATTAAATAAAATTTTTAACAAAAAATACTAATTTATTTTTTAATTTAATATACAATGACTAGATTATTCATCTTTTAATAAAGAGGACAGAATATAAATTGACCCATAAGGAGCTCCATGGGATATATATACAAACCCTAATCAAGAGAGAGAGCATTGTATGGCAACCCATTGAATTGTCTGGTAAAAGGTTTGAGCCTTTATCAAATATCCCAAGTCATAAGGTGGCATTCAAAGAGTCTTCTGACCACCTATCAGACATTGAATGTAAGGTAAAAACCAAAACAAAATGATAAGCAGTCATTTAGGAATTATGATAGATTCTATTAGTATTTTCACTTTCAATCACATTGGTCCCATTTTTCGTGAAGGGTCGATTTTAAACACTTTCTTTCATGTACAAAGCCTCAGCTAAATGCCCTTACATCAACAAAGAAAACATAGTCAATGACTCACTTTTGTGTGTTCTTTTTTTCTGGTTTTGCTTCAAAAACATTCAATAAATTGAAACAAATATTGACTAAAAAAACTCCAAAATAAAAGCATCCAAAAATATTAAAAAGAACATAAGCTGAAAGTGACACTACTTTGCTACACTTTTGTCTTGTTTGTGTGACGGTAATAACGTTTTTTGAATCTCTGCAGCTTTTAAATAATAATTTAGCAGCTGAAATATCATATCAAAAAGTCCATTTTTTATTCATTATTTCAAATAAAATGGAAGTGATGGTTGCAGCAGAAAGCCATTGGTAAAAGATCTGTTTTTTCACTCAAAGGAAAAGCAACATATTAGGTAAAGTGTACTTGTTGCTTTGCATTAGATTTCAAGTAACCTAAGAACCCAACCCTTTGTTTGTTTTCTTTTTCTTTTTTCATATAGTTGGTGTTGATGTAACACTTAATTCAAATCCAAATATGTGTTGGATAGATAAGTATTGCACAGTCTGCATAAGCATTAACAATGACACATGCCAGTAAATTTCATTGTAGGTAAAACAATGGCTTTTGTCTTTGGTCATTTCCACCACTCAACCGACCAATCAAAGAATCATCATGTAATGACAATGTTTACTGACAGAATTTGCTGGTTGAAAATGAAATACTCTTTCAGTGTATATAATTCAAATGCATTAGCTGGAAAGTTAGAGGGGAAATTGTGTTTTGTCCTCTCTACTCTTATGTATATTAAATTAAAGAGTAAATTGATCTTTTTATTAAAAATTAATTCATGTACATCAGCATGAGATACACGTAGCATGTTACGTGTTATTATCTGACTATTCTGTTAGCCACGATAGTTTTTAACAATCCAAATGGACAATTTTAACAAAATGATCAATTTGCCATTTGATTTAATGTATAAGGACTAATAAGCCCATTTTTTTAATCAAAGGGGGCAAAATGCAATCTAATTTCTAATATAAGGACCTCAATGGTACTTTACTATTTTTTTGTAGTGTAGGGGCTGAAATTCAAGCACAAGTGTGAGGTTAACAAAGATAACTAAGAATATAAATAATTTTTTTCTCACCTTTAAATTGTAAGGGAAGAGTGTGTTTGATAGGTTATTGAAAATTTTCATAATCATTTAATATTTTAAATGTGTTTGATAATTATTTTAATTTTTTATTTAATTTAATTTTTTTTAAAAATGTTGAATAAGATAAATAGGTGGGTAGCTAATGCAGAAAATATCCAGTTGATTTTATTTTATTAAAAATTAAAATAAATTATCTTTTTAAAAAAAAGTTAAGATATTTAAATTACTATATTTATCTTCCATCCAAAACTATCCAAAATAATATAAATATTATATTAATAAAATTAAAATATTAAAAATTAAAAATATTTTAAAAATCAATATTTAATTTTATCAAACAACATAATTATATTTGGTATTTATATTTATTATTTTACCAAACAATTTTTCAATATAAATTCAACATTTGTAAAATTAGTAATAAAAAATTTATACTTTTCAATTTATAAAACAATACTTTAATCTCTTTATTATAATTTGATAATTTTTAATTCAATCCATCTACTTTTCCAAATATTTATTTGGCCAACTTTTTTCATTAAATTTGTTAAATATTTTCACATACTTCTTTTTAAACATTTGGCGATATGAGCATATGCATATTAGTATTTTTTTTTATTTACACACGAAACCCAAGGTGTATTTATATATTTTAAAGAAAATAAAAAATAGTCACATCAAAATGTTGACTTCAAAACCAAAAATATACATTTTGAAAAAGACTAAATTAGCTCAATATGCTATTTTTAAAAAAAATTAGGCTTTTAGGCTATTTTAAATTTTAATTAGGAAAATAGACTATTTTTAAGAGATAGATTTATTTTTTTAGGATTTAAGGTATTTTGAAAGTGTTTAGGATTTTCGACTGAAACTACGAATGTTCTTAGGTAGTTTTGAGGGGTTAGGGATGTAATAACACGCCACAGCACACATACATTTTATATGTCATGGTGGGATAGAACCATCACCTTAGAAACCCATTGTGGAGAAATAAAATTTCAGGGTAATAATGCTTGAAACAATCAGGGGTCGAAGTTTAGGTGATCTCAGTTGGCGACTATGATGTGGTCGAGTATAACCTGGGGGCTAGGTGACAGTTATTACGCGGTCAGGAGTTTAAGCTTTTTGGATACCCGCAAGTAATGCCCTGTATATACCATACGTAAGATTGATGCCATAATTATATGGAAAAACTCTAGGAACTTTCGGTGTAATCAATGTAAATTTTTTTCTCTATTTCCAAGTAGCCGACATCTTTAACCTTTCATTCTTGTCTGAAGGCTGACATCGAGGTGGACACAAGAGGGCTCTCAAGTGGAAAGCGGATGTTCCGCAACTATAAAGGTCAAACTCAGGTTAGCGTGACAACGCTTGTAGTTATTAATGGGTTGTGTAATAATGACAACCATCGTCGTCTCAAAAGGAGCATCACATTTATTGCACTGTAATAACTGCTCCCTACCTGAGAGTTTACTTGTATCTACGACGGTGCCGGCCTTCGAATAAGAAGGAAGGTTAAAGGTATCAGTTTATTGGAAATAGAGAAAAAAATTACACCGATTATAGCTGGAAACCCCAGAGTTTTTCCGTACAAATATGCCATTAAACTATTTTTTATTTATTTGAACGATGAATAATTAAAGTTAATTTCACATTTCACTATTATGTCTTTTGTATTTATATCTTTTATATTTTGCATGCATAACGAAATTGTGATAAGCAAATATTAACTCATTGATTGTCTAAAGTTCAAATTGAAGATAAGTGGTATTGTAAAGAACGTTTACATTGTGAGAAAAACAACTTAATTACTTTAGTTGATAACCTAAATGAGTCCATAATCCCGTAAAAGAACTAAAATGAGCATTTGATTTAAATACTGAGAAGGATTATTATGTCGTCTACAATTTTAATTGGGGAGATGACTAGTTTTGGCTATCGGAGCAGTTGACTCCACAAGTAGAGACATAGATGTATTCATTGGTAGAATGATACATTGGACTAGACCCAAGATAAATTAATTCTGAATCTGTTTGTAAATTAATTCACTTGTGACGTCCATGGTGTGATTTACCTAAATCTTGAGTTAGTCACTGATCAGACATATGCAACTCATGTGCTTTGATAAAAGTAAAGGCTTATGCTCTAAAGATGATCGAGTCCATAGTCGGTATGTTCAGTACATGACTTATGTATGGCATGGCTTTACTAGCAACAGAGGAATTCATAGCTCAATTAAAGAGTTAATGATATCCTTTCATTGGTTGTGTGGATTGATAAATATGGAACATGGTCACGGGTTGCTTATTCTCAAACGAGCAATTTATCACAGTCATTTGACAGTGATCATATTAATCATTAAGAAGACATAATGGTGACAATGAGATAAAATAGGATTGTATTGAGTGAACATATTTAACTTAAAGAAATCAATGATATCATTATGAGGGTAACACACACATGACGAGGTCATTTGACAAAGCAGTTGGATGAATTGCTTTCGTAAAGAGTATACAATAAGAAGCTTTCAATCATGGCACTTCTTGTGGACTGACTCCATGATTAAGTAATTCCAAATTATCAAAATAATGCTTTTGGACATAATTACAATCACTAGAGCCTAATTGTTTATATCCGATTGGTCCCCCCGCTGGCTCAACAAAAGCTCGATCGGATTGCATTTGAATCAGAAGAATACTCTAGGACTTTAGGAATAATTTAATTGAGTCAAATCCCTCGATGTGGAATTAAATTAGATGGTCGTGAGAATTGTTCAACTAGAGAATTTGATTAAAGAATTTTCTTAAAAAATTAATTTAGAAAATCTAAGCGACTTTTGGAAAAATTAATTTTGATCAAGTAAAATTAAATTAATCAAATCAATTAAAATTAATATGACAGCTATATGGACAGGTTCACAGTCGTTGAGATGAGAGTTACGGGACGACATGACAACGCTATTTTGGGAAGATACATGGTGCGGCAATCCTCCTCTAGAAGATGGATTTCCAAGGCTTTATCGATTGGAAAAACTCAAAAAAGGAAAGGTGAGAATGTATACAAGAAACGAGGGATTTAGTGAAGTAAAGTGGGAGAATATTTTATAAGAAAACTGCTTGATATGATGAAGTAATATTTGCAGGAGAATTTTTGGTGGATATGTCCGAACAGTTGTAGGATTGATTCAATTAAATCCAAACCAGATGCATCATTTTGGTGGCCTCCTCCTCATGGATGTTTAAAGTTCAATGTGTGTGGGATTCCAAGCGGGGATTGAGTAGGATGTGGAGGAGTCTTGAGAGTAAAGAGGGTGTCGCAAGAGCGTTATTTTTTGGTTCTGCAGCAGCAAATGATTCTGATGTGGTAGAGATTGGCGCGTTGATGGTATTGAAAGCGACATTGTAAAGGTTGGAAATGTTGTTTTCTCGATGGCTGAAAAGAATGGAAACGAAATGACATCTTCCTTGGCGATTGTAAGTATAAATCAAGAGAAAATGTTTAAAGCTTGGTGGTGAGTTTTTGCTTTGTTGTAATTGTAGGTCTGTTAAGTGATCGAATGTGTTTTATTTTAGAATGCTATATTGTTAAACTTTTGTTGCTATTTTGTTAGTATTTTATAACAGAACAGATCAAATGAAGCAAAAAAAAAATAAAATTAATATGATATTTTTTGAAGTTAATTTTTAAGTCAGACAATTGGCCCAATGGGTAATTGAACTTGAAAATTGGACCTGATATCTTAAATTGAGTCCTGGAGCCTAAAACCGAGGCCAAGACCCAAAAATTAGTCAAACCAAACTCGGTATGTGAAACCAGGCTGACGGTCCAACCGATGGCTAGATCGAACCGGTTGGGTCATCATTGGCTGGACCAAACCGGCTCAGGGTGCCGTAAGGGTGTTACACCTACATCACCAGAAACAACAGTGCTGGTGGCTGCGACACGGCATCCTAGTGGCCGACGACGGTTAGTCATTGGCGGTTGACCAATGGAAGAGTTACACTCCTATTGGGACTCTACCAGAGAATTTGATTTCGGATTAATTATTCCAAAAATAATATTATTTTAATAGTTTAATATTAAATTAAATTTAATACTTATCTTAATAGTATTTTATTAATTTAATATTAAAATGATTATATTAATATTTAATTTAATTTAATGTTTATCTACAAGACAAACATTTTATTATTTTAATAAGATTTAACATTAAATTTAATCTAATATTTATTTTGATAAATATTATATTAATTTAATATTAAAGTGATTAAGTTTAATCATAGTTGAACTGTTTAAACTCTCCTTTATATATTTACACACACTTGAATCTAAGATAAAGTTGTAGCGAGAAAATTCCCTAGAGAGATTATTCAAGAAAATTTTTAGAGATATTTTTCTGGCTTACAATTTGACTCAAAAGTTTAGAGAAATTGTAAAATTACCCACTAATAATTTTTGTGATTTTTTTTTATTCGAAGCGAGCCCACACTTGGAAAACGTGAGCTTGAGGATAGCAGAGAAGACAACTCAGTTGAAGCACTCATCCTAGATGAATAAAAAATATACAAATTTGATTAAGTGTTTATTACTTTAGATATCACAACCAAGATATTGTTTTGGAAAAAAAATTAAAACAATGGTTTTTCCTTAAATTTATTTTCTGCTGCGTTTTCCAAACCCTTTTTTCCAACAATCGCATCACTGACAAATGTTACAGACCAAAATCAAGAGGAAAGTGAGTTAGCGCAAAATCAGGAGGAAAGTCAGCAGATTGACTTTGGGAAGAATTACGTGATTGCAATGTAAATTTTTTACGCTTAGCTGGATGCGCTTTCACTTTCTCTCCTAAAAATGACTTATTTTTCTAATTAAATTGTAAAACAGCCTAAAAATAGGTTATTGAGCTAATTTGACATTCGAAAAATAGGAGTTTTAGAAGACATGTAATTTCATTAAATTTTGAAGCATGGGTGAAAGAATTTGCCTAACTAAGGTGACCAAATTAAAATAAAATAAAATAAATAATTATATATATATATATATATATCATGCAAAATAAAAGAAATTGGATAAAATATTTAAATATCAAATAATTAATACACTAAATGTTCATACACCTAACTAAGGTGACCAAATTTAACGTGCCTTAAATTCATGTTCATCATTTGCAATCCATAGCATTTCAGTTCTACCACATGATTGTATATATATTGCACTTATTTCACTCATTGATTAGTTGCTTTCACTTCTCTATAATATATAATCTCAAAGGTTTCTTTTTTAATATTCTCATCCCTCTATTATTAAAGAAATATTTTAAATTATGTATATTTGAGAAGTTGACATTTTAATTCTTACACATTAATTTTATTGTTGATGAAATAATATGTTTTAATAGTAACTGACATGGCATTAAATCGAATATTGAATTAAATTAACAAGCTAAACAACACTTTCGAAGAATGACTAGAGGTGAGAAATTGATTCTGGTTTTACCCCAAATTGTTTTCTATTCTATCTGGTTTTTTTGCATGTAATTATCGTGTTTAAATTATTTGTAATTTGGTCCACACCAGCTACCATTAAGCCACATCGTTTCATTTATTTACAAAATGAGTGAGTTTTTTTTTTTTTTAATGTCATGTCATTTTATTAACGACAAAGTTAATGTGCAGGGATTAAAATATCATCTTTTTAAAAGTATAGGGGCTAAAATGGACTTTTTGATATGGTAAGGGGACTTGTATTGAACCTTAACCCATATATAAAAGCTAGCTGTTGATGTATATAGGGGGAGGGATTCACTTACATTGATGTAAAATTAAAGTAGTTTTACACCCTTTCATATCCTTTTGTACGATAAATATTTTAACGATCCAACCATTAAAATTTGTTATAATTATAATTGTCATGTATGTAAATTGTTGAACTGATTCAGTATCATATCGATCTAAAGTATTGTATATATTAATATTTATTAAACGGCTGACCATGTTTTTATATAAAATAAATAGTTAGAAAATTTTAATTTACATCAAATTTGACATGCATGATCTATATAAATGGAATATGAAATATGACGGTTGGATCATTAAAATATGAATTGTACACAAATATATGAAAGAGTAATTTTACACTGATATAAGTGTGCTGAGTGTTTCTGTGTGTCATTTAGATGGTGAAGCTGTGTATTTATATGGTATGGTTACTGTTAACAGATGTGATGTCATAGGTAGGTTCCATACATGTCGACACATGCTCTATTTTAGGTCTAACACGAGTTTATAAGATGAGGGTTTGTCTATGTAATGGTGTGCGAACTCACATCGTGTAGTCTCATGTGCAAACTCATAGTGTCACATGAGCTTGAAGTGCGAACCGTGTAAAACTTGACTCGAATCCAATTAGATTATGGGTCGATAATAATGAGCATCATAACAAATTCGAACTTCCCCGCACATATATAAAATTAGATGGGATAATCTGTCGTCTTCCAAATAATAATATTTTCTCGTTATATAAAGTTACAAAATCTTATGTATATATAGAAGAGGCAAATTACTATATAATTATAATAATGACCAAATACATTATCTAGCTAACTTAATGCTACGTTTATCAAAAGGAAAAAAAAAAGCAAAAAAAAAGAAAATCAAGATGGAATTATATTGTTTTTTTTTTTTTTTCTATTTTAAGAGAAATGCTATGGAATATATGTAATTTGGAAGAAGAAAAAAATTAACAGCCCCCAAAGTCTGTAACTGAGAAAGAAGAAGCTTTATCGGGCATGTTCCCAGCATGGCGTAGCCCTAATGTAAGTGACACATCGCCCCCAGTGGTCCCAAACCTTATTAGGGTCGAACCAATGTCAGTGTTACCAGCAGTAATGGTCCCAACAATGGTGTTGCTGCCACGATGACATGTGTCATCGGTGACAGCTAATAGTCTTTGGTGGATATCCGAGTCGGAAACCGGTGGTGTCACCTCCGTTGCGGTGGAGGTATTAGTAGTACTCGTACCGGTGTTGGTAAGTTGGTTTTCGGAGAAGCATTGTGTAGTATTGGTTCCAATGAGTGAAGGGTCGTTTTCCGGTGGTTGTGGTGGTGGTGATGAGCCACCTGCCCCGCCGACCGCTGTGGTTGAAGGGGTTGATGTTTGTGCAGCATTGTTGTTGGTCCTTGTTCCTTTATTATTATCTCCTCCTTCTTTTGACTCTTGTTGGTACATCTCTTCCACCATGGGTTTCCACAACCTAACCCTGGCATTTATGAACCAATTTGATACCTACAAAAATAAATCGATAAAAGGTAAATTACACTGGGAGTTAATAAATTTCAAAATATTATAAAATTGTTATTAAATTATTTAAAATTTTTTATTTAAATCGCTAGCCGTTTAGTGTTAAGTTTATATATATATATATATATATATATATATATATATATATATATAAAGTCTATTTAATAAGCTTTAAGCGACGATTCAATAATCAGTACAGTGGATCAGTACCCATTAACAAGTAGAAGAACATATATTAAATTCAAATCGATCTCACAATTAATGTCAGAGATCAAAGAAGAAAACTGTTTTATAAAAAAAACTGAAAAAGAATTTTTAATTGATACATATAATATAAACAGATAAAGCCATATGTCAATGATTTAACATCCCAATGATTTAATGATTTAAATGAAAATTTTTAAGTAGCCTAATGATTATATAATTTGAATAAAAATAAACATACTAAAAGCAATAAATAATAAGCAATAAGTAATAAATAATTATGGTGGGGGTGGGGGTGGGGGTGGGGGGGACTGTTGATCAACTAGCTATATCTTTCCTCACATGTTGCTCAATGGTGTCTGTTTCCTTACAGAAAGCTCCAAAAAGCAGTCATGATTAGGGCGAGGCAAGGAAAGGGGGGACTCCATTAATGACCTCGAATCACTGTATTTATTTCAGTGTTATAAATTATAAAAGACATGGGTCTAGAATTAGGTGTTTGTCTTTCATATATATATATATTATATATCGGTATAATTTTCATAGAAGCCCTTATATTAGGATTTAAATTATATTTTACTCTTTTAATTAGATAAATAAATTAATTAATTATTTGTACATTAGATCAAAGCAAACAGATTTTCATGTGTATAGGAACTAATTTATAATAGTAAAAATAGATAAAATTTTTAACTAAAAAATTAATTTATTTTTTAATTTAGTACACAAATATTAATTTACTTATTTTTTAAATAAAAAAATAAAATATGATTTAACTCCTAATACATTGCTTTATGATACTTTATATATACCACACTTTCCAACCCCACGTTTCCATGCAAAACTAAGAATTATATTATTATGCCCCCATTAATTAAACACTTAACCAAAAAACAATAAAAGGAATGGTGTATTTATGGTGACTTTAATCGTGTAGTTGAAAGTGTAATTGATATGAGAGAGAAGAAGAACACAACACGGAGAGAGAGAGAGAGAGAGAGAGTATGTTCAAAGCTGCAATCTTTCATGTCTTCATCTATTTGTGTACTTTTGTCTCTTTTCATTTTCAGAAAAAAAAAAAAAAACTCAGAATCTATGTTATGTCCTATGGGTAATAAAAAAAAAAAATCAGAGAAATAAAAACCCAAATCCATGCAAAAGTCACCCCCCCCCCCTTGTGAAACTTTCTTATGGTGTATATATATAATGTGAAAGTGAAAAAGAAGGGGCATTACCTGGTTTCTCGATAAACCAGTCTGTCGAGCTAAAAGATGCTTATCTGCATCACTTGGGTACCTGAGAAATAGACCAGAAAAAGACATTAAACTCCATTTGCCGTATAAAGAGACTCATAGATGCTCTTTTTTCTTTACCATGCATGGGCGTGAGAATCTAAGATATATAGTAAAACATCATCACCATAACCAGCACCAGTTGTTTCTTTTGCAGTACAACATCTCTCTCATTATTACTTACATGCACACACACATATATCACTTAGTAACAAAAAGAAAAAAGGTTAAATTAAAAGTATCATAGTGTTTCTTCTTCAATATTTTTTTATTATTAAAAATTATCGTGATTAACAGAATAATTAAGTTATGTATTCTTCATGCCTACATGATGAAATTTTTAATAAAAAAGTCAATTTATTCTTTAACTTAACATTTTAACTATATACTGACTTATAATTTCTTAAAAATTAAAACACTTAAATAAAAAAAATATTTTCAGGGAGACGAATACCACTAGCAACACCTTCTCTGCTCCTTAAGGATAAAATGCAATCCGATAATAAGGTGTCATCTGTGATACAAAGCTCTAATAAAGTTGACTCTTTTTTTTATTTTTATTTTTTTGAGATAACGAATTTTTGGGGGGTCACTGAGTGACATATAAACAGCTTTTTATTATTCATCCCAAGGATATACTTGGATTTCGTAAGCTAAATAAAATGTTTCATTATGTCATATATATATATATATACACTCAATTACCAATGATGCAGATTCTATGGTTAACCTATATAATATATGTCAGATAATAAGGGTCAAAAGAACGTACGGGTGTAAAAAATGTTCGAAAAGCCAAGCTCTTAATATGTTGACAGATCGTTCAGGCAAGCCTCTTTGTGGTCTCCAAGCTTCATGTTCCATCATTCCTATTTGATGAAATGCTTTTTGTTGTCTTAAACTTTGTTCTAACATCCTTAACCTTGGTGTTTCTCCTTTAGTTATGCCTGATGTTCCAACTCCATCTTTTTCACCTAACAGTTCACAACTGTGTTTCAATTGGCTTGATATAGCATCTTTTAAACACCTAAAATGTCTTGACATTGCTTTTTGAGCAAGAGCTGTGTATGGTATTGCTGCACCATAACCCATTACTAGATCAAATGAGTTTACTACTGTTTGCATTTGTTCACAGTAATGGTTGTATCTCCTATCCACCTACAACAAGAACAAGAACAACCATTGTTAATAATGTTTTGTAATGAAATGATTGTTAATGGTGGTGATATCTTTGTGCCTTACCCCCCTTTTAACAAGAGTAAATAAGGTTAAAAATATCATGGAAAAATTTGTACTAAGAGTCAGATTGTATTTTGTCCCCATTTACTCAAAATATGGGCAGCTTAGTCATTATACATCAGATTAAAGAATAAATTTTATCTATTTCTACTATTAAAAATTGGTTCATATACGTCAGCATAAGATATACATGGCACATCACATGTCAGCATCTAGTTATTTTATTTGTCATGCTAATTTTTAACAGTAAGAATGAATACAATTTTCAACAAAAAGGATTAGCTTATTTCTTTGATTAATGTATCAAAACTAATTACTCTTTTTGTTATGAGAGAGGATAAAATGCAATGTCAACACTAATAAAACAAATTATAATATTAAGATGTGATATTATGGTATGGATGGGATGTTCATAAGTTTATATATATATGGTGGGCAAATAGTCAACTTTCAAATCAAAAGGAACATCCCACCAAAACTAATATAGACCCCTAGATTTTTGGAATAGAAAAATCAAATAAATCAAACTCTACCAACTAGATACTATTTGAGTACCCTTTGCACCATAGCCGGCTTTGTGCTCTATCATTTGGTCATTGAATATTGAAGGAGAGAGAAGAAAAGAGATTAGAGAATACATGCCTCATCAAGCATGGATAAAAGTTTGACCTTCCTTCTTTGATGTTCCATTCTATCAGAAGCTGAAAATGGAGGAAGATCCTTTGTTGAAGAAGATGAACCATTGGTTGTTGTTCCATCATTGCTTGGATTAGAGCTAGGGTTTATGTTGTTTTTACCAAGTTTTTTCTTCTTGAATCGACCGCTACCCACACTGCAGAATTCTTCTAATAGTTCTTGAGCTGGTTTGGTGTACTTTGAGTTCCTTAATACATTGACCATTCCCAATGATGAATTGTACCCAACATGAACTTGATGGTTTTGAACCAATCCAAGTGGCTGATGAGGAGAATGATGGTCATGCTTGTATTGAAACTGCGCTGTAGCTGTAGCAGAAGAACCACCACCACCATCAGCACCACCAGCAGCACCTCCTTGGTTATAATACAATTTGGCTGCTTCCAAGTGTTGTAAAGATGATAAAGATAGTGAAAGGCCTTGGCCTTGGCCATGGCCTCCTTCATGGGAATTATCAGGAACCCAAGTGAATTGAGGTGGAAAAGCACCTCCATGAAACCCTGGTGGTGGTGGTTGTGGTTGTGGTCGTGGAGGGGAAGGTGACCTTGTTTGGGGGTTCATCAAGAAAAGATGCATGGCAGCTGCTGAATCAGCATTAATACTTGGCAACTGTTGTTGTTGAGCTAAACTATCACGGTGGTTCTTTGATTCACCTAACTGTCCTCGATAATTAGCTTGCAAAGACTGGTCTAATAACTCGGTGGAAGCGGCGGTCACTGTAACACTTGAAGGAAAATAAAACATTTCCGATGATAACATACCTGTTGGTTCATAAACAGGTAAAGCATTTGATTCTTCTTCTTCAATCCCTACTAATGGTGGTGGTGGTGGTTCAAACCCTTGAACCCTTAACTTATCTCTCCGGATCTGTTGTACCAGCTGCTGCTGCTGTTCTTGGTGGTTTATGGCTGATCTCTCGAACCCATTTGAGAAACTGAAGATACCAGCAGCTGCTTGATGGTGGTGGTGGTGGTGGTGGTAACCTTGGGAAGCCATAGAATTTCTTTAGAATCATATATCAACAAGTCTTCATCATCATCATCATCATCATCATCATCTATACCTTCTCTGCTCAATTATGGATCCAAAAACAAAGAACACCCCATCTTGTTATTAATCATAAACAACATAAAAAAAAAAAAAAAACAAGAAAAGAAATGGGTTTTTGTTTATTAATCATTTTCATCATTATATTTATTAAAGAGGTGTATTGTGTATATGTGTGAGAGAGTGAGTGTATGTATATATATAGGGAGACAGCAGACCTTGTTAGAGAGTTGCAGAGAATGAAAGGATATGTAAAAGAGAGAGCTCTTAAGACATCGTTTTCTCTTCTAAGGTACTGAAAGCTTTCTTCAATTCCCTCCTTTTCTTTTCTTTTCTTTTCCTTTCTTTTCTTTTCTTTTCTTGCTGTATATGTCTATGTGTGTGTGTTTGCCTGTGTCTGTCGTCTCTTTCTCTCCTTTTCTTTCCTCTCCTTTGTAGCAGTGACCCTTTTCTTTATTTTATATATATATATATATATATAGGCTGCAAAATAATGACAGTAAAAAAGAATCAAATAATAAGGAAGAAAAAAAAATGATAATCTTATTTTTTTCTCGAGAAAACATGAAGAAATAGACCCAGAGGAGAAAAATATCAGAAATGGGGGGAAAAGTTTGCTATAATGAAAAGATTAATTTTAGAACATTTTATAATGAAAATAATTTGCTAATAATTTAGAGTTATTAGTTCTTTTATTTAACTCCCTAAACTACTCATAATCCAAGTAAAAGTATGATAGAGTATGTAATAGGGATCAGATTGTATTTTGTCCGTTCCACTTGTACAATTAAAAATTAGGGTAAGTGATGGAATAACCAGATAATGACATGTAACATGCCACATGTTCCTCATGTTGACGAACAAAAACTAATTTTTAATAGTAAAAATGAATAAAATTTTTAACAGAAAAAACAATTTACTTTTTGGTCTAACATACAAATATTAGCTTATACTTTTTGAATAAACAAGACAAAATGCAATTCGACTTCTAATACAGGTACCTCTATGATACTTTTACCCCATAATCTCAAAAACCTTAAATCCAAAGATAATACGTGGTTAAATGATGTAAATTGAGTTAACGCAATTGAGGATTATTATTTGACGTATTGAAAGTGAATAAATTATATATTGCAAGTGGAATAAATTATGTAGTCAAATTAAAAGAAAATTAAGTAAATTTAATTTTAAAATTCGTTGATGATGTATTATAATTTGATTTATTATATAGAATTATGCAACTCAAGTCACACTTGGAACGATGAACACCTTGATCATCAACACGCGGGGTTTAAAAATATTATTTTTTGATATTACTTGTAAAATTTAAAAAGAATTAGATTTTTTTTATAAAATAAAAAAATAAAGAGAAAAAAACATAGACTTGAGTTTTAATTTATTACATTATTATCAAATTACAAAAATAACCACTATCTAGATTTTTTTTTTATTTAGCTACAAAATCATTCAACACAAGTTGACATTTTTTAAACATAAAATAAGTATAGTTTATTTCATTGTCCATGGATTTAAAAAAAAAATAATTTTATTATTATTTTCAATAATTTTATTTTTAATGTACGAAAAATAATTATTTAATAAAATTGTGTTGAAAAGTAGGGTATTATTGTAATTTAAAATGGCGTCCTCTGGAACCAACGCAAACTACGGAATAAAATAAAGATAAGGTGAGTACAAAGTCATTTCAATGATCCAAACTACCACCATCCTTCAATATGTTGAAATGACAAAATTACCCTACCTAATCATTAGTATATATTCATTAATAGCAATAGTTGGTAAGGGCAAAAAGGTCTTTTGGGATTTTTTGCATTAATAACAAAAATAAAGGTAGGAAAAAAAAAAAGGAATACAACATTTCTTATTTAAAGATAAAAATTTGTAATTAACCTTGAAAATGTTATTTCTATTTGTGCCAGCTTGATGGTCCAAAAACTCCCTAATAAGGAGGATTCATCAAATTCTAGTCTTTGAAGACAAATGTCCTTAAATTATATTCTAATAGAGTCTAATCGGGTAGCAGATCCTTTGGCAAAAATGGTTTTAACGAGGAGCGAAACTTTGCAGGTTTTTGAAGAACCCCCTTTGGAACTCCAAGTGCTATTGAAGGATGAATGTATTTTTGATAATGTGGCTAGAAATTAATTTTGTAGTACTCTGATTTATTTACCCAAAAAAAAAGAAGATAAAAAATTGTAATTAATTTTGTACAAAAAATTATAATTCTTATTTAAGAAAATAATATTTCGGACTCGGATGACTTGAATTTGAAACGATACAAATACAAAATTAACTTGAACACGAAATAATTCAAATAGAACTAACCTAAAATTTTAAAATCTAAATTGACCTGACCTAAAACTAACTAGTGAGACTCAATCAATTAACCGATGAAATTATGATATAATTTCTAGTTTTAAATTAGGGTAACTACATATTTGGTTAGTAAATTATGAATAAATTTTTCTTTTTACTACCAAATAATGAAAAAAAATTACAATATAGTTATTCATGTTATCGATTAATAGCTCAAAAATTGATAACGGGACATGTTAACTAACAAGTTTATACCAGATTTAGCCCTTGAACTATAGCTAAAAAAATCTTTTCTTCTTTACACATCTAGTTTAATTTACCTAATAGAGTATACTAAGATGCAACGAACATTGTGTTTGGTGCCTATGTTCGTGGTAGTTAAAGTTGTTGTCATTGTAGTCATGTATATGAAAATTATCCCAAGCACAAGTGTATGAAGCTTGCCGACAAGTGTGCGACGAGATTTTTTGATCCGTTTTCTTTTGTGCATTTGAAAGAAAATCCCCTCTGTTAGCTTTGATTTTCAAAGTGTTCTAATATATAATAAATTTCAATCTCTTAATCAAAAACATGAAAATTAATGTAATAACCATTAAAACATTTTCAAGTGTTACAAAAATTCAAAAACATGTTTTATAAAATGCTTTTAACTTTTAAAAAATCTTTTTCAGTACTCCCAATACCTTTCCAAATTGATTTAAAGTGTTTCCAAGCTTTTCAATGGCTAAGAATTGATATCATACATCAAGGTATTGATACCCGAGAATTTGTTCTTAGGTATTTGATACCCAAGTTTTATGTATCGATACATTGTAAGTCAGTAGCCAAAAACACTTTAAAAAGGGGTAAAATATTGATACCTAACCCCAGGTAATACATAGACCCTAAGTATTGATACATTAGGAGTCAGTGTTCAAAATTTTAAAACAAGGGGAGCAAGATATCGATACTTGCTCATGAGGGATTGGTACTTACCTTGAAGGTTCGGTACCCAGCCATTTTTTATGACTATTTTTTTTGTAAGGTGTCGGTGCGACCTTTTAGGATACCAATACCTATGCTTGCAAGCTATTATTAATACGTGAAGTCAATACTATCAACAGCTAGAAACTCTATGCAACAACTCTAAACAATTACATATCAATGATAGAACGTAAATAGGGTCTGAAAACATTCCAATAAAGACAAGAAATAAGCTTACAAAGAGCAAAGAATAAAAATCCAATCTTTCATTTGTTATACCCATTTCTCTTTCAAAAACACTAGTTAGGTTTATTGTTATTCATTGTACAAGTACTTGATTGCATTGTGAGTGTTTAAACTTTGTATATTTATCCTTGAGAGGTTTCATTGTTTCATTTTTTTTCTTGCTGAGTTGGTGTTATCCTTCAATTAGGTCCCAATTCAATGGAGAAATTTTTAAACGCCCTTTGGTTTTACAAAGTAATTGATATTATTCTAAGGGCAATTTAGTCTTTTCATATAAAATCTACAAAAAGAAGTATTTGCACATGATGGAATTCAAACCCAGAACATAATGAATTTCAATAATTCAATTTTACCATTTCAATCAAAGTCATATTTAATTATTCAATTTTACCATTTCAATCAAAGTGATATTTAATTATTATATCAATTTTATTTTAAATTTTTTACAAAAAGGTTGGGTTTTCTATTTTAATTGGTTTGAGTTTTGTTTTAAAAATGAAAAGTTATTCCAATTGGATAATACTTTTAATCCATTTCATTAAATCGCTAATTTGGGAATCAACGATTCAACTATTTATATGCATGAAATTAACAAAATTCAATAATTTGTATGCAACAAACTAGCAAATGTTAATTGTTAAAGTTCATGTGTTTATCAACAATTAGACTGACCTTCAAAAAGGAAAAGAAAAAACAATTGGACTAACCTCTCAATTTTTATAAAGTACGAGGACCAAATTTTTACAATTAGAGAGATAAAATTCATAGTTAGACTACTATACTTGCTATTTAAAATAATAAATATATGCAAAGATGACATCAAGGGGTAGGAAAGGGACTTGCCCCCTAAAATAGTAAGTTTCAACTTTAGCCCCTAAAATTACATTTTAGCTCTAAAAAAATTACAATTCAATTTTAGCCTCCAAAAATGGTAACATTTATAGTTTAACCCTTTTAGAAATTGTAAGATCTTAAGATATACGATGGTAAAATTTTATTTTGAGCCCTTGGAATAACATTATATGCTACGTGATTGATAGAATAAATTGTGTAATTTGCATTCTTATACATTGATAATTACACATGTTATTAAAAAAATATATTCTTTAAAATTTTAATTTCTAATCATATGATAAGTAATTTTGTAATTAATCTTTTTGGAGTTTAATTTATTGTTATATTTTTTTTAATTCGTTTTTTTTTTTGTATAATTAAAATTTTAAGAAATGGTATAATTTTTTTTCAAGTTAGATGAATATATCATATTTATTCTTTTTTGAAAGAATATTATTATTAGTTTACTCAATAAAACTCTTTAAATTTAAAATATTTTGCATAAACATCCTACTCAGGCGGCCGGCACCACCAAAAGTGGTATTTATATGATGGTAAAATTCTATTTTTTGCCCCCAACAAAAATTTATAATTCAAATTTGGTCCTAAAATAGTAAATTTATAGTTTGACCTCTTTAAAAATTATTAAAATTAAAGTTAATATAATGATAAAATTACATTTTAATACTTTTAAAATTTTCAAACTTCATATCTATATGTACAACACATATAAGCAATATCAAATTTAGATATCAATATTATTTTATAATTTCAAAATAAAAACTTTCAAATATTAAATATTTAATCGAAGCTACACAAATTCGAGCTCGAATAATGCGAGTTACCTATTAATAACTATCCATTAATGCCTTAGTTTTATTGTGGGGTTTGTAAGGTGTGAAAAGCACATATAACTGCTTTCTGGTTTGATAATGTCAAGATGGGCATGTTTGATTAACTTTTTTTTCTTATTTAATTTTGTTTTTCATTGAAAAATAATTTTCAATTTAATCCATAAACCTTTTTTTTTTGTTCATAATAGTATGAGAACTTGACGATTTTTCTTTATTTTGGTCCATCTATTGACCCGACATGTTGATATTGTGCCAAATCATCACCTAAAAAGTTATATTTTTTTATAAAAGAATTCGGCGATGATGTGGTACAACTTGAATTGGATTTCCATAATGTGAAATGCTATTTGTTTTTAATAGGAATAATGATTTGTTTGACCCTCTAACTTTACATAAAAATCATTTTAACCTTTTCTTTAAATTTTCACCTCTTTTAGCTTTTAAACTTGCATTGTTTGTCTAATTACTCCAAAATGAATAAAAAAGTTAGCGCCTATTAACTTTGTTGATGTGACATCCTCGTGGAAGCCCACATGTATACTATGTTAGCAAATAATTAATTTTTTAAATTTTAAAAATATTTTTTATACTTTTTATCTTGTTTATATTTTAAAAAAATTAATTAATCGTCGATGTGGTATAGATGTGGCAGCCACGTCAGCAAAGTTAATAGATATTAACTTTTTCATTCATTTTGGGATAATTTTATAATTAATACAGGTTTAACGGCTAAAGGATGTGAAAAATCAAATGAAGAGCTAAAATAAATTTTTTTATAAAGTTAGAAGATTAAATAAGTCATTCTTACGTATTATTTAGTATTTTCCTTAACAATTATTAATAACCTAACCCCCAAACCAATCCCTTATAAAATAACTTAGAAATTCAACATTGAAAACTCAAATATAAAAGAATATATTAACCCATTAGTTAATGCAAATACCCAAAGAGTTTTAAACCCTAACATGGGGACTTGGGTGTCCCTCTCCTTTTGTTCTTTAATAATTAAATGTCAAATTATATTACTAGACTCTGTACTTTCAATAGATTGTGAATTTAGTATTTGTACTTCAATTTAGTCATTTTTAGTCCATGTACTTTCAGAATTTTAAAATTTTAGTCCTGACCGAGTGGAAACTATCAAATTCATTAAGTTAAGTTTTGTTATTTTCAAAATTTGATGTGTTAAACATATTACCGCAAGTGAAAAGCCATGTCAACTTTCCATCTTTACATTTTACTCACAAAAAAAAAAAGTTAATAGATTTAACCAATGTCATTTACATTAAGACAAGAGTTTCGAAATCCAAAAAATATAGTGGCTAAGAATGATCCAGTCAGAGAACATTAACTAAATCATTAACTTTACACATAATACAAAACTAATAGTAGAATTTAACCAAATAGATTTAACTGCTACTTTTTTTGTTAGGACCAAAATTTTAACCTTTTTTTTGAACAATCTCATTATAGGTTCTGATCATATCTGCTCTATTTGACATAATGGTTTAGCCCCTCTCAACCCATAAATAGGAGAATAATGCACTTCAGCACCCTTTAACCCACGTCCTCCTACATAGCCAACAATATTCATACCAATCGAGCTAAAACTCAATCGGCACAAAAAATTATTTTGTTTTTATCTACATAATCTTATATTTAAATAATCCTTAAATAATATATATATATACACGTAAGAAAAAATTCATCAATTAATTCAAACATGATTAATTAATGAACTTCATTATAGAAAGAAAAAATATCTCTTACGTGCTCAAATTGAAGTCAAGCTAACAAAGTCTACAGGCAGTTCCTTCTATACATGGTTAACCTTCATTTAGTCACCATCTTTGGCATTAATTTATATATTATTTCTTAAACAAGGTTTCTTCTTAGTAATTACATTTATAATTTAAATTTTTTTCTCACATATATTATTTATTATTTTTAGTCTATGTTTTAACCAACAACAATATTATAATACATTGTTTTCTTTCAAAGCAAAGATGATTTAAAAATTAAAAAATAATAATAAAGTGTTTCTCTATTTCTCTAACTTCATTTGCCCACTCATTAGTATAACTACTCATGGACAGGTGATCTATCTAAGCTCGAAAATCCACTCAAAAAATGAGAAGATTTGAATAAAAATATAAGACCCCAAAAATAGACTTGGATAAAATTTAAAGCTCGTTTTCTATATGAGCTGAGCCTTGAACAAGATTATTTGACCCGAGCTCGGGTCAAATATATTATGTTATAAGAAAAAAAAATTATCCAACTAAATAACCAAACCCAAACCCTAAATATAAAATTTTAAAATTTATATTTAATACAATAAAATATTTATTATATTTATGGTAGTGTTTTTTAATATAAATACTTTTTAATTTATTTTTAATGTGTTAGAAAACTTTTATTTTAATATTTTTTAGGGTATATAGTATATTATATATTTTAAAAAAATTATTTTTAGATAAAAACTAATCTAAAAAAATCAAATAGGGGCGGGTCGAGTTGAGCCTGAGTTTACCTTTTTTTAAATTAGGTCGAGTTTAGGCAAAAAAGTAACCCATTTTTTGAGCCGAATCAAGTCCAAACTTGAAAATTAGTCTAGATACTTTGCACAAGCTCGACCCATAAGCACATCTATTCATTATCATGACTTAAGACTCAAATGAGAAGAAGATTACAAGAAAGAATATTATTAAATAATAAATAATGATTATTATGATTTTTTTAACTCAATAAATGGAGATTAAGAAATTGTCACGCGTCTTTAATTGATATTTTTGGAATTAAAGACCAAAATTTGCTATTAGTTTGTAGATTTAGTCCATGAACTCTAATTTGATCAATTTTAAATCTTTACTTTTTGAATTTTAAAATTTTAGTCCTATCCCAAAATATTGCATTATGTGTATGTCAATTGAATTGTTTTTAGTTTCTATATGTTCCGAACTTTGAAATTTCAGTTATGACTTAAAACGATAGCTATTAAATTTATTAACTAAAATAACATGATTTTTTTATAAGTACTATGTGAAAATAACAAATTGACATTTTATTGCACATGTGATAATATGTTTATCACATACGATTTTGAGAAAGGAAGAATTTAACTTAACAAATTTAAAGGCTGCTATTTGACGAGCATTAAAATTTCGAAATTTAAAAATATATAGAATAAAAATGATCAATTTAAAGCACAAAGACTAAAACTAAATAAACGAGACATATGACGATTTCTTAATCCTATTATGGAGTTAAGTAAATTAATTTAATAAAAATATTTTTATTTAAAAATTAAATAGGATATTTTGATTTGTTTAATAACTGCAAACCAGATTGAATGTTGACAGCCCAACCTTCCATTTTCTTTTTCTTACTCAACTTGTTATTAATAATTTATTATTTTTCTCTTTTGAGGTGAAGCTCTCACGTGAATCATGGCCTCACACGCTTGCCATCCACCACTTTTCATCTAAAAAACCCAAACTCACGTGTGAAAGTCAGCCTCCATGCACGTGTCCTTCACTTTGCAAATTTAATGTTTTAATTATGGAAATGATTTCCTACCAAAAACTCACTTTTGGCCTTTATTATTCTCATGCTTACTTATATGTTTTTTTTTAAAATACATTTGTTAATTCATTTAATGAATGGAATCATACAATTTAAAGAAAAAAATTGAAAACATTTGTCGTAGATAGTGAATGACAAATTCCATCAATATAATAAAAGTTTTAACCTCAGCATCAATAGAGCATTATGACACGTTGATAATTGGCTTTGTCACAACTCAAGCACAACATATCTGGAGTTATTGCAAGCACTTAATACGATAAGGAATTCACCAAACTAGAGAGGACGACAACAAAATTATCTCTAAAATCACTTGTAAAACTAAAATTACATGCATAAGCAAGACTAAAACACGTGCTACAAGAGCAGACAAAAACTTCTAAAGCTGAAGACTTATTAAACAATAGAAAAACAAACAAAAACAACATATAAAACTTAAGACAATAGGGGTCCCAATCGACACGGGAAATCATTTATTATTCTAAAATAATCTCACAACAGAAACAAATTAAGAAGTTGACAAAGAGCCACCTACTTTCCAAGAAAAACTACTAGTGGCCGGTGGAGTTTTAGCGAACAATAGACGTTGTCATATGTCCATCACAATTTGTGAAGACAACAAAGATACCCATAAAATAGATCTGCAAACTGAAAAGAAAGAAGAAATGTGTAGTGAATGAGAAAAAGAAAGAAATGGTTGATGGAGGGGAAAAAGGAGGGCAATAGCCAGCCTGAAGGCCGACTCCACCGCTAATTAAGTTACTTATAGGTTTTTCTTACTTATAGGTTATTTTTTAGGTAAGGGTTATTTCAATTTCGTCGCTTTTAATTATTATATTTTTCGATCTGGTTAATTTTAGTACTTGTATTTTTGAAATTTAAAATTTTAGTCTTAACCCAAATTGTAGCACTTAATTTCGTTTGGTTATATTTTGGATAATTCTTAGTCCCTATACTTTTCAAATTTGAAAATTTTAGTCTTGACGCAAAATGACAATTGTTAAACACCCGTAATAATATATTTGCAACTTCAGATTTTGAAAATAGCAAAACTTAACTTAATGAACTTAACAAAAACCATTTAGTCAAGACTAAAATTTCAAAATTCGAAAAATATATGGACTAAAAATGATCAAATTAAAGCAAAAAGAATAAATCCACAATATATACATAGTGCAATGACTAATAACATAATTTAACTTTTATTCTCTCTATTTTTATAATATTATCAATAGGTGCAAATTGAAAACAACTTTGCGAATTTATTTGATATGTAAATTTACTATTGTTTCAATATAATTGACTAGATTTTTTTAAAACCCTGGTCGAATAACAATAAAAAATATTAATAGTAACAACTAACATTATTGAATATGCCAACATTTACTATTGAAGAAATTACAATATCTCTTAAATAAAATTTCATGTTTAAATAAATAACCCATAGATTTATTGAGGGCTAATATCACAAAATAACAACCCATATACATACATCTTGAGAAGGATTAGTGGTGAAGAAGAGATGGGAATCTTTGCTCAAGTTAAACGTGCCAACATTTGGTGTGGAAGGTGATGCATGAAGCCAACATATTCAAGCATATAATTTTGTAATTTTATTATATGTTATTATCATTTCTGTTCTTTTTTGATACAATACTTAGAATTACTTCTAGTCTTTCTTCAGCCATTAAATAGGAGGATAATGTGCTTCAACGTACTCGAATCCACTTCCTCCTATACTTACAATAGTACCAAAACTAATCGAATTATGACTCAATCCACATTCAAATATATAATTTAAATTACTATATGTGATGATAAAAACATATAATACAGTGATAAAGAAGGCACCACGTCTATGATTTATTCGTCTCTGCATTGGCTTAGTATTTTCCACTGATAAAATCATTGTATTAAAAGCTCCACGTACCTTCCATATGTTCTTTATATATTTATATTTAGTTTGACTTTTTCTTATGAGATTAATTCATTATAGAAATTAATTTTTTGATTTGTATCTATTTTTCTTAATAATATCACTTTTAGAATTCGAATTTGAGTTACCTTTTTAAAAATATAATGTAATTTATCATTACGCTCAATACCTATTAGTAATCAACTACCCAATTTAACATAATTTCAAACTTTCCTCTTTATTGTAATATTTCTTAAATATGTTTCTTGTTAATTTATCTAGTGGTAGGGTGTTGCTTAAATCACTCCTTGGCATGCACATGAGTAAAATTGTTTATGTGTTGGGTTCGACTTAGATCGTGTATAGTATTAATGTTGGATTTTGATATTAAATTTTCGGTATTAATTAAAAATTTTAAAAATTATAGGATATTTAATGCGAATTTTAAAAATTGGGGTGTGATTAATATTTTCAAAAAATTAGGAGCTTAATGAAAATTTTTAAAAGATTTGTGGCTTTAATTAAAATTTTTCAAAATTTTTAAAAGATATAATTGAATTTTCAAGAATTTTGGGAGTATTGAGATAATTAGAGATAAAGCAATCCTTAAAGTAAGAATTGTGCATGTTAGCTTAGCAATGGTTTATGTAATTGAAGATAAAAGAATTATGGAGACCATTATATTAGGAGTCGGATTGCATATTATT
Source organism: Gossypium anomalum (assembly GCA_025698475.1). Classification (NCBI taxonomy): domain Eukaryota; kingdom Viridiplantae; phylum Streptophyta; class Magnoliopsida; order Malvales; family Malvaceae; genus Gossypium; species Gossypium anomalum. Next base: position 1,531,930 of record CM046957.1, on the reverse strand, counting down.
CTTTCTACTCAATAAATTGGTAAATTAGTCCCTGTACGTCAAATCAAAGAGCAAACTAGTCTTTTTTGTTAAAATTTCATCCATTTCCACTTTTAAAAACTGGTATAGTTGACAGAATAACCAAATAACTGTACCTCATATTGACGTACAATGATCAATTTTTAATTGTAGAATGGATGGAATCTTTAACAGAATAATCAATTTGCTCTTTAATATAATCTACGGGGACTAATTTGCCTATTTTTTAGTAGAGGGAGAAAAATACAATTCAACTCTTATTACAAAGGCTTCTATAGTACTTCTACCATAATTGAATCATGCAATTCATTATGGCATTGTTTTTCTTAATACTTGTTTAAACGCGTTTGAACTCCCATCTCCTTCATAATGTCGCAATAATAACGATATCAACCAAACTAAAATTCAATCCATGTTTATCTTATTCATCTTCTAAATTGTTCATCCATAATTTTTTTTTTGCTAATATAAAAAAACCACAAAAACTTGTTAAACTCAGTCGAATTCACGTGTTTTAATATTTTACAATTGAACTACAATTCAATAAGGCGTTATCTTATCACCCCAATCATTCATCACGTAACTTTTTTGCTAGTATCAGAAAACCAACCAAATTGCATGGCATGCTAAAATATTATGTGACCCTTTTGCAATTTTTATGCCGACAAAGAACTTAAGAAATGTTGTACTACATTTTCCCAACATGCAATTTTCAGGCTGAAAGGAACTAGAGATAATTTAATTAAATTGGATTTGAACCATTTTTGGGCTCGCCATTTTCCATCATTTTATTCGTACATTAAATTATTACTACGTCGCCCAATTGTCGTTTCAAGTACCTGTCCGAAGCCAAAGGTGGCGCTGTAGAAATATTCCATTTAGTATTAAAAAAAGTTAAAGCTAAAAGGATTTGTTTAGGGGTAGATTTAAGGTAAGATTGTAAAATTTAAGAGGTGAAAGTTAAAAAATTTATATTAAAAAATTTACCCATTTACTTACACCCAAAGTTGTGAAGCACATTGCATTCTTATAAATTAAAAATTAAGGTTTGAAGTTAATTAAGTCTTAAATCGATTGGTATGAACATTGTTATTAATATAGGAAGATATATGTTTGAGTGCGTTAAAGTATATTATATTCTTATTTATGCGTCACAACAAAACTATAGATAATTCTAGGCATTATATCAAAATTAAGATTTGAGATAATAAAAAACCCAAAAAATTAAATTTTATGCACCGTATAAAAAACTCCTTACGAAGCTCGTAATGCCAAAAACATGTCTTCGCCATTTGCTTTTTATTGATTTTTTTTCGTAGTTACTTTTTTGATGTTGAAATTTCTACAACGTGCTTAAGACATGTCGTTTTCATCAACGTTTTGGCCTCTGAACATAGGTACATATTGAAACTTGATCATCAGTTTGGAGGAAAAATTGGAATGAATAAATGAATGATTCATCATAAATTTGTTTGGTGAAAATTAAGGTGTTTATTGTTGATAGTAGTGAATAATCACTTTGTTACGGGTGCTTTTTAAAGAGGTAAATATTTGACCACAAAATGTAACTCCTAACTTCATGGTTTAGGGATGAGATAAACAACCATTACACCAAATCTCGTGGCTGAATGGTCATAATTTTACAATCTTAATTGATTTTTTATTTTCATAAAACAAAATGATTTATCATTATTTTTGGGTAACCGAGAAGCCAACAAAGGTACTGAGGACTCGATAGGTGGTTGCAGATGTGAATTTTCGAGATGTTGATAATAGAAACATAAAATATGTGCAATAAGTTGAGCTGGAAACTTATTGTTAATCTCATAAACTTAGTTAAAATTGAATGAGTTTATGATGAATTATGTGATTCTTGATATTGGAATTGAACTTATCTAAATGATATATTGATTAAATTGGTTGAAATATGATATTTGAACGGGGTTCTAGGTGATAAAAACCAGAGTATGGAAAATTTGTGAAAACAAAATGCATGTCATGATGTCGAACTTACCACGTCATGACGAGACCAAGTTAGTAAGCGGCGTCGCAATGTGGAACCCCGACATTGCGACATTAGCCTAAAAATTTAGAAACCTTATGATTTAGTCCCTGATCTATCTTAAACAATTAAAAGAGTTGTCGTAATCTCATATCGAACTTGTATATGAATTTGAATCATGTTAGAAAGGTATAATGACCCTAGTAACTTGAATGTAATGATAAAGTGAATCAAGATTAGATTACTTTATTTCAGCAAGAAATGTATCATTTCGATACTTTAACCTGACAATCGGGTCGAGTAAGGAAGTGTTACATATTATGCACCAAACTTGTACCAACTTATTTCAAGCACCTAATACGTCACATTAACAATCTAATCATGATTATAAGCACTCCAGACATGTCACTCAGTACACCACAATCCAACAAAGTTAAAGTTTTTGAAAAATCGCTTATAATCACGCATATCAACTTACTAATTCCAGCATCAGAATCCATCATTTAAAAGCATTGAGTCAAGTTACCAAAACCATCAAAATCATGTCTAACTTAAGCAAACTTCATACTAATCTCAAAAGCATCAATTTAACCAACTGAAATATGATAAGCATCTCAACTTAACAGTGCTAAACAAAAACCTTAACACTTATTAACATGTAAATCAATTCACTTCTCAAGCATTAAAATTCATCAAATAAAATCTTGTAAGTTTATTACTAACGAAAGCATATAAAAACAACCAAAAAAGCATTCAATCAAATGGCTCAACTTAGGTACATGGCATTAGCGTTATATATACACACACAAAGGAACTCAAACTTGACCCGAGCTGAGCTATTAACCTTGAATGTTTTACGACTTCAATGTACTAGAAACCTATATGAGACCTATGCACGGAAAACAAACATAATCATATGCTAAGTATTGAATACTCAGTGGTGCTAACATTAATCAAACATAAATATATCAAACGAATAAGCAAGTTAAATATCAATAAGATAGATAGTAACAAAAGTTCATTTCAATATAGTTAATTATATAAACATGTAACATTTAGCTGATTGCCCTTAGGGCATCCATATACGGTTCATTTTATCATATCAATATAGTCATTTACTTAATAAATGAAACACCTCATTTACCAACTATCAGATTATTGATGCACCCTCAGGGTATTTGCATCTTGCTTTATATTTCACAATCGATGTTCATTTCTAGTATTATATTTCCATTTCCATTTCACTATCATAAATAATTCATATTTTATTTTCATATTACGACCCCTATTAATTAACTTAGATTTGAAGACGGATACGTTGATCAATCCATTAACACCTGATTATAATTAACAACTGACTTAATATAAATCTTCTTAATAATTTAACTCTACTATTCTCGTATTCGATACGCAATTATTTAATTAAAATTTTTGGACGATTCAATTTAATAAATTTGATTCCACAACTAACTTGTTCAACGAGTAGCGAATCGAAACTATAGCAACGCATTCATTCAAATTGTTATTGATCTATGGCGTCTCTCAAATGATCGACCTGTGGGGACTCATAGAAAAGCATAAGGTTCATGCTGAAAAAAGAAAATACCTAAAACTGGAACAGACAATGACATATGATAAAAAAAAAAAAAAAAAAAAAAAGAAGAAGATAAATTCGACCGATTTTATTTTTAATAATGTGTCGTCATGAAATTCATTAATGGTAAAAGAAAATATGAGGACGAACTGTTTTTATTTTATTTTATTTCAGCATCAAATTGAATGATATTATTGCTACAATAAGGCTTTTATTCCATATGTTTTGTTGAATGAACTCTTTTTTGTATTTATTATATGGTTTGGACAACAATATCATATATGGTACAACCTTATGTCGGGCATGCCAAGCCAGTTTTTGACTAAAAAAGCTGATACATAATCATTGTATTTGTAGCATAAATAATCAAATAATAGATTATTTTTTGTAACGGTTTTTTTATTATAGAGATCAGATTATATTAGTTTTTTTTATTAATAGATTAATTTAGTTTTGTATTATAAAAAAAATAAATTATACTGGCAGTTACCCAATTATCAGGAAATTTCTTTTTTGGTCACTCAATTATTTAATTTTATTTTATTTATCACTAGTTAGTTAATCATGGTAGCTTTTAAAATTGGCATAACGACAACTTTAATCCTCAATATTTATAAATTATGTCAATTTAGTCTTAATTCTAAAAAAATTAACCCTTAATGTTTACACATTATGTAATTTATATATGTTTTTTTTTGTGACATTAAAGGTTAATTTTAAAAGAATGAGAAAGGGTGAAAATTATTATCTTGAATTTTTGGGTGTTTCCAAATTTTTTTTGTATATTTTCAATCAAATTTAGTCGATAAATTTATTTTTTAGCTTTTTAGGTGATAGGGTTACAAAGAAAAGAAAAATTGCAAAAAAGACTAAATTACATAATGTATAAACGTTGAGGGTTAGATTTCTAGAATCAAATATTAAATTGAAAAATGTATAAATATTGAGGATTAAAATTGCTAATGTGTCAATTTTAAAAGTTGCCACCGTTAGCTAGCTAGTGACAAAAAAAAGACAAAATTGAATTATTGGGTGATCATTTTGTAACTTTTATTGTTGAGTGGCTACAGTGTAATTTACCCTAAATAGAATCAAATAATGCCAAATTTTAATGAAATTAACATTTTGTGTTTGAAAAATGTCATTGTGATTGTTTTATTTATTTGCGGTTGAATTTCAATCAAACAAAATATTCCATTTGGAAAGCCATGAAAATTTTAAAAATATTAGCTTTGTTAAACAGTAAATGTTTAACCTTGTTAAAATCTGGCTTGATTTGATTCTTGTTAGTAGTATATGGACTAAACTGATCATTTTAGTACTAGAGAGACTAATTTGATAAGATCCCTAACATAGAGGGATTTACTATGCATTTTCACCAATTATGTTTCTTTCTTATTTTGTTTAAAGGGTTAAATTTTGCTATTAGTCTTTGTAGAATAGATGAATTTTGAATTTAGTCCTTATATTTTAATTTGATCATTTTTAGTCTATGTACTTTTCAATTTTTGAAATTTCAATCACGACCAAATGTTAGTCGATAAATTCACATGTGTAATAACTTGTCAACTTGCTATTTTCACATAATACTTACAAAAAAGCTTGTTAATGAATTTAACATCTACCATTTGAATCATGATTGAAATTTCAAAATTCGAAAGGCATGGGGACTAGAAAATTATCAAATTGCAAAACATAGATTAAATTCACCAGCTTGCAGATAGTATATGGCTGATAGAAGAATTTAACCAAACAAATTTAATTGCTATTATTTGGGTTAAGATTGAAATTTCAAAATTCCAAAAGTTTAAGGACTAAAAGTGACCAATTTGAAAAGAATAATGACTAAAATTGACCAAATTAGAGTACGTAGACTAAACCCACAACTTATCACATGGTTTAGGAACTAACAACAAAATTTAACCTTGTTTAAAGTAATTAATTAGGTACATAATGTGGCGATGAAGTGCGGCTATAATTAAAGTAATTAATGGTTAAATCATACATTAAGCCACGTGAATAACAAACACTATTATCCCATGGCATGCACATTAATAAAAAAAATTGTAGGCAAATTGTTGTACAATGAAGCTTAAACACTACTTTCAAGTCAATACAAAATATACGAAGAGTAAGACAAGATTCGTTCATGGCGTATATATATATTCATTTAGATAGGACATTCACCCGTTACAATTGCGTGTCGTAAAACTTAAATTTAAATATTTAAGAGTTCAAGATCTAGAAGGTGTAAATGAGACATTGGTGTTCATAAGCTACTTGAGTTCGACTCGAAAGATTCAAACCCGATTCGGTAATTATTGAGTTGAGCTCGAGCTATCGATTAAGTGAAATTCAAGTTTAGTAATATTTAACTTAAACGGCTATTAAATTATGTTATTTCCCTTAATACATATTGTTAACCCTAAGCTTAATTATCAAGCCGAGCTCGAATTTTAAAACAAAAATTAATAAATGAGCTTAATTGAGCTTGAGCTCAAAAATTAATGGAGCTCAAATCGAATATCAAGCTCCGAATTTTAAATCAAACTCAAACTTGAAAATATTCAAACTCCACTCAATTTGATTATACCATTAGATGAACTTCCCCTTAACCACAATGCTTATAAGTAATGCAACTTCTAATCTTCCTACCCTTTTTCGGATGCTTATCTTTATTTCCCCCTTCTTTTTTATTCTTTTGATTGGGTTTTCAATATTCTCAATTTTGAGCACTATATATTTACCAAATAAAAACAAGAATTTGGTGACCACAACTTCACTTTTGTGCTTAGGGAATTGGGAATTTGGGATTGGTTCCCCCTTTGCACACTCTCTTTTTCTTCAGTTCGTCCTTTTTTTTACTTTAATATTTAGTCCATTGAATTTTGTGAAAGCACATCACAAAAATAGCCCTACCAAGCTTCAACCCTAAAAAAATACTTTAGTTTTAGAATTAATTGCATCATTCATCCTCAATTTATGGTTCAGATTTTAAATTAATCTTCAAATTTTAAAATTCTTTAATCAATTTTTTTAAATATCAATATCATATCAACTAGATCATTATGCTAGTCTGGACATCAAATTAAGCATTAATTGTTAGCTCAAATATGACATGTAACATATTTAAAGCTCACTACCTGTTACATGAATAACTTAAATATGACGTGTTTAGAAAAATGAAATAACCATCCTAAATTTCGATGACATTATTTGCTCTTGTACAGCTCATATCCAAATCATACACGTGTGGTAGGTATATACTTGTTTACAATTTGATCTACGTGTTTTAAATATACTACATATTATATTCAAACTGGTATTAATGTCTAAATTGATGGTTACTTTAACCATACGACTTAAAATTGATATAATACTTTGAAATTTTATTATAATAAATTAAGGAATTAGGTAAAAATTTTGTTAATTAAATTTTAAACTAGTTCAAATATGAAAAGGGTGCATGCATGGTTTTAATTCGAGGGAGTCAACCATATGACTAAATTTAATTAAGATTATAATAAAATGAATTAATTATTATTATTAGTAGTGGCGGTCTATGCATATTACCCAAGACTTGAGAAATTAGAAAATTTTAAATTTAAAAAAATAAACATTTTATAATAAATTGCATACGTAATTGAAAATTAAAAAAATAAAAATAAAATTATCGGTTGTCTTAAATTATTCCAATCCAATTATAAATTTACTTGTCTAAATCTTTAGGCTTGGATTTAATTAAAAATATTAGAAAATTTTTAAAAAAATTTAATCAGATCCCAAATTTTTGAAAAAATTCATTAATCCTTTCAATTTAAAATTAATAATTAAACTCCTATAAAAGTTTTAAAATTTTTTATTAAATATTTTAAAATTTTTAAAAATTTTAGTGACCTCCTTTTGTGGTGGGCTACGACCTCATTAAGTATAAAATTAGATAGAGATTACGACTGGAGTTTAAAAAAGGTTTTTCAACCCTTAAATAGATATAGTCGAAACTCTTCTTGTATCATTCGTTTTTTAACATTAGTAAATTCTTCCTTTTCTGTTTATGATTTTTTTCCTAAAAAAATTTCTACGTAAAATTTATGTGTTCTTATTTTTCTTTTCTTATTATTTTACGATCGTTTTACCATAATTATTAACGTTTTTTCTTTACATGTGTTGTAGCAGACGAATAAATGGAGAGGAATAGGATGTAAGAAAACAAGGGTCAAGTCTTTTCTAAGGTTTGGAGGCACTTGAATTTTTGTGTCCATTTCTCATTATCATTTTCCAATTTCATTACAGCAGACCGGACCTAGTATTATTCAAAGTCAAATGTCACTCTTATTACAATCATTGCTAAAAAGAATTATACAAAAAAATTTAAAAGGTGTGAAAAATAAATCAGACTTCTTGTCAAATAGGGTTAATTGAGTTTATAAAGTTTAATTAAGCTCTCAGGTTTATTTCGTACTTAAGTTTTTTTTTTTCAATTTGATACCTAAATTAAATATTTGACATGTGTACGCTAGTAAAAAAAAGATAGGTATTTAATTAGGAGAAAAGAAAATTTCAAAAATTAAATTGAATATTGAAGTCAAATTTAAGTACTTGTACGAATTAAAGAAAACCCTGAAGTACCAAACTGAACATTAAAATTAAACTCAGATACTAAATTGAACATTAAAACAAAATATAAGTACCCGTTTCAAATATACCAAAATAAAGTCTATAACTAAATACCTAAGAATAATAAAATGAGACAAGTAATGGGAGAACTTTGTTTAAGTTATTATATAATGTAATGATATCCTAATTGCTTGTTTGTACAACAAATGAACCTTCAAATCTTACCTAATGATGTTTATGTCTCAACCAACCGGTTCTCCAAATCATGTATCTTTGGACATTATTTTAACATAATAATATGATGTTTATTTTTTGTCTTTTATAATTAAGTCCCCTCTTACCTTTTGTCATGACTTTCAGACCCACAAACCAAACATTAGATAGATTTTTTTAATGATTCAATCTCAAATTTAGTTGGTAGATGAAGCTTATGAAATGAAACCCTAAACTCTTACTTTTGTCTTTTTTTTTTTTAAATTTATTTTAATGCGTGTACTATGGGAAACTGAGTAGAAAAATAATATATCGAAAAGGGTAAATTACACTTTTGTTTACTTTAGGTTACATTTTAATCACTTATGTTTGAAATATTACATTTTAGTCATTTACGTTATCGTGTTGTAACATTTTAGTTATTGAGCTATTAATTGTCGTTAACGGTGTAACGGTAAGCTGACGTGGCACGTTAAATCATCATTTTAAACAAAAATTTTAGATTAATTTATACAATTGGTCCCCACATTTTCTCGTTTTGAGCAATTTAATTTTTTCTTTTATGTTTTTTAACTTTCTCTTTTTTTTTTCTTTATTTTCCATTCTATTATGCTTTTTCCTCTAATTTTCTCCTTTCTCCATTTCTTTTAACGTAATTTTTCTATATTTTCTATTTGTTAACACTAGTCCCTATACTTTTATTTTTTTGAACAATTGAATTTTTTCGAGTGAGGCGAGCTTGTGGACTAGTTTTAACAAATGAAAAACATAGAAAAACTACGCTAAAAGAAATGAACAAGGGAGGAAAACAGAGGGAGACGCAGAAGAGAATGGAAAATAAATTAAAATTAAAAAAACATAAAAGAAAAAATTAAATTGCTCAAAATGTAAAAATATAGGGACCAATTGTAGAATTTAATCTAAAATTTTCGTTTGAAATGATGATTTAACATGTCACATCAACTTACCATTACACCGTTAATGACAATTAACGGCTCAGTGACTAAAATTTTACAACACAATAATATAAGTGACTAAGACGTAATATTTCACACAAAAGTGATTAAAATATAACCTGAGACAAACAGAAATTACTATTTTAACAGCATACCCTATGTTGTGTATTTCAAAGGCAACAGAAATTACTATTTTAACAGCATACCCTATGTTGTGTATTTCAAAGGCGCCAATCTTGTCACACTATATTGATTGTTTATGTTTTGAATTTTTTGGGTATACTTTAGCCACACCATAATCATATAATGTTAGAATATATTTTATATCATCTTTTTGTACTATATAAATTTTATTATCTATTACTTTGATTGACAAAAAAAAAACTGGGTATTATTCACACATGTACGTGGGCTAAGTTTTAGCTTAAAAATGATACAAATTATAGATACAAGAGCCTGTTTTTGTGCTATGTCTTAATCTTATATATATAAAACTCGAGTATTTGTATTTTTTTTAATAGTTTAATATCATATTAGTATTTTCATCTTGAATTATAAAACTTTAAAATACAATTTTACAATTCTTAAGAACAACTTAACCCAATTTATCATTTTGGGTAACCCCTTGCCTTCTTCAATGCTCTCATATTTGAATATATATATATATATATATATATATATATATACATTAAATAGAAAAATAAGAGTATGAAACTGCATTCTTTGAAAAGGACTAAGATTAGATAAGAACAAAAGCAATTAATATGAGACTTAATTATGGTCCCAAATTTTGGTACTACAAGCTAGAATATATGTTTGTACACAACTTGAGATATCATATAGAAAGGCAATCAAGGTATCATTTTTTTCTTTTTTTTTTTTTACCATGAGCTCATTAATCAAGAATATATATAATTGAAATAAATAATGAAAATTATTTAAATGAAAATGTTTAAATAAAAAAAATATCAGTGATGAGTCCTTTGGATTTTGAATACCTTTAGGGAGCATTGGCCCCATATAGGAAAACGACCCAAATGGGAGCTCTCTTGATAATATATATGAAGAATGTATACCTCTAAGGGTGGTGGTCCTAAATTGGCATAAGGCCGGCAAAGGGTGGCCGCAGCCACATGGGAGCGGTGGTCCACACCGATATCAATGGTGTTCGAAACGTGACATGTGTCATAAAATGCGAGGTGACAGGCTGTTTGCCAAGAAGCATGGGGATATTGATTTTTCCTTCTTCATTATGAAATTTGAAAACGAGGGTGAAGTTAAATAAATCATAGTATACATAAAAAGGGTTAATTTCACCAAACCTCCACAACCTATTATTCATATTTTAAATTGATCACTAAACTTTAAAGCATTCTAATTGAGTCATCAAAATATCAGTTACATATCAATCAAGTCCTTCTGTTAGCCTAAATATTTCGAATATGTGAGCCAAATTGAATATGTATACATAATGCATAGGCAACTTTGATCTGGCATGGTTAAATTTTTTTTCCTTTGACATGTCAAATCTAAGTTGTTCTTGCAATTGAAACACAAATGTTTACAATTTGATCTATATATTTTAGATACATTCCAAATTATATTTGAGTCGATATTTACCATCTAAACCAACCATATATGGTTATAATAATAAGGGTTAATATACTATTTGATACTTCAATTTAATTTTAGTGTTCAATTTAGTCCTTGAATTAAATTGCATCATATGATCCAATGAATGCTTACAAATAAAGATGGTGTAAGAAGGGGTGGAGTGATTTGCAGCCTTTGAAGGTGGGAACCTAAAGTTTTTTGTCTAAGGCTAAAGACTAGAAGAGCTCTTTTTGTGCTTTTTGGATGGACTTATTGTATGTGTTGGATTTGATGCACATGCAACTTGCATAATAGCTCCACTTTTAACAGTCAATTTCTCATATATTTTCTTTTTATTTTTGGATTGGTGAGGAAATGGAGAACTAAATATTGGCTTTTTGCTTTGGTTTGGGATATTGAAAATAACTTTTTTGTATTTCATATCCCACATTTGCCAACACTTTGTAAATTTAATCAAAACACATAAATTTTTTAAGGAAAAAATAGGATTAAGATATTGGATTTGAGTTTGATGACATGTAGAGATAATTAAATTAAATAATTGAGCTAACCCATTTTTGGTATATGATCTTTACACTTTTTTGGGTAGATATGATGTTTACACTTCTTTGAAAACTTAACTTAACTAATCAAGGGCCTCCTAATCATTGGTCTAGAAATTGAGCATTCTTATGAAAGGTAAAGAATTATGGGTTAATTAATAGAAGTGGACATATGGCAATAAAATTTAATTTTTTTTAGATTTTGTAAGTATAAATATAATATAATTATAGATAAATCTCTGAGCAATTATTAAAAAAAAATCAAACCAATACAAAGTATAAAAAGATGTGCATTTGAAATATAACTGGACAAAACTCACCATGGCAACTATGTATGGTAAGATTAGAGACCCCACATGAAAATTGTGCACAATGAAATTGAAACCTATCAAGTATAGTTGTTTATGGGCCAAGCCACCCACACAAACCCGAAGGCCTTGCTCAAAATTGTATGGTAATTCGTTATTTTTTAAATTTGTTTTTCCCATAAAAAAAATTGTAAAAGTTAAATATGGACGGGTCAATCAAGTTTGGATTTTCATATTTATATTTGGATTTGACTTAGGCAACAAAGCTGAACTCATATTTCGAACCAAGCTTAGACAAAGAAAATGAATATAGACATATAAATGAGTTTAGTTCGAACTCAATCCAACCCGACCTATAAACATTCTACTGTGAGGACTTAATTAGCTTTTAACAGTGCCAACAATTTAACTCTCTCAAATAAGAGAATACTATGGGACCAAAAACTTGAAATATTGTTGTTGTTCCAAACAAACATAATATTCTATGATCCTTTCTATATATATAATAAAAAAGTTTAACATAATCAAAATTTAATTTGATTGGTTCATGTAATTTAAAATTGTTATTAATCATATTTAAAGATCGAAACTTGAATCTACAATTCTTTTTTGGATGCCATAGCCCTAAACCCTTAAAAAAAATAAAAAATTTAAAAATTTATTTTAATAATTACCTTTAATATTTTTTTAATACAATGCCTAAAGTTACCCATAATACCTCCCCATCTTTAAATAGAAAGATAAATGCACTTTAACATGCCCAAATTCATATCCTCCTACATTGACAACACTGCTGACGCCAATTGAACTAAGACTCAATCAACATCAATTTATACAATGTAAACCCCTTAAACATTACTTGCTAAACTATATTGGCAACTTCATTATAATCCCCAACTCCAAACTCAAAGAGCATTGAACCCAACGGTTAGGGTTTTACAAATCCACTATTTGGGCCAAATCATGGCCAGACCCATAATTTAAAAAGAGCCCATATTAATTCAAGCCCGTCCCAAAATCAATTGAACACTTAATTTTTGACCCTATTTGGATCACCATAGCTATTTTAACTGATATAAAGAAAGAAATATTTTTGTGTTCGTTATAACGCAATAGCTCACAAAAACTTAAACTCCAACAACTATATAAATCTATGCTCTGTTGGAGCTTCCACTAGGGAATATTGTTGTAAGCAAGGGCGGCCATGGTGGTGGCGGTGGAGGTGGCACGGTGATTTTCGATAGCGGATCCTGATGTCAACACCAAAAATTTCACTAATACCCGACACAATCGGATAGCTCAACAGATAGTTGACTCCTACATCGGTTTGGTTCCTGGTGAGACAATCACATCGAATAGGAATTGTAATCGTCGATCCAATCATCAAATCATCCGACCAAATACCAGGCTGTTGGTTCTGGAATAGCTTTGTAACAAGCGACAACATAAAAAAGAGGGTGAAAAGAGAGACCGGAGTGAAAAGAATCCATTGGGGATGTTGGATTACAATAATGTTCTTTTTAATGGCAAAATACATGGAAATTAAAGAATCACGTACAATTTTGAATCAGATGATGTTATATTGTTAAAAATAAAGTTTCATTGCCAAGGTTGAAAGCTGTCTTTAGGCACTTAAGTTTCATTGCCAAGGAATGACAAAGTTGACTTTTAATTTTTATGGATTAGCTGAGCTTAAATTTAGACAATTAATGCTAAATGACAGCATGTGTTTCAAACAAACTGATGAAGAGAATCTTTGTTGTGTTGTGATAATAGCTGCTGGGTGGGATCAAATGAGAGTTCTTCAAGTTGCCATGGACAACAATTAATCAAATCAGACTAATTAATTAACTAATCCAATTTAATTAAAATAAATTTGAAATTCGAAGTTGTGAATTCAAAATTTCCAAACTCCCAATCTTACTATTAAACTCACATTTTACAGGTTTTATTTGATTTCTCAAATTATCAATATCATATCAATTAAAATTTTGAATCAGTTGAACTGTTAATTTGAGGGTTAAATATTAACTAAGATCAACTTTGAAGCGTATTTAAAATTCTTGGATCAATTTTTAATTGCGTTTATACTTATTACACAGATAATTTAGATATGATGTATTAAAGAAAATGAATAGCCCTCATAAATTTTAATGATATTATATTTAATTATTTTTAACATGTTGGATCCAAGTTACGTATATAATCCACGCCCAAGTTGAATGGCAACTGTAGCGACGTAAAAATTTTGGTTTCGGGTCGCTAAATGTGGTGATTTATTAGAAAATTGGAAATTAAAATTTGGTTTTAAAATAAACCGGGAGTCGCCACCGATCCTTTTTCCTAGGTGTGATCGGACACCTATTAGATTCATTTTTTTTTAAAACAAAAAGGAGGCTGAGTTTAGGTCTACTTTAAAGTCCAGAGAAAAATTAGGGTTCGGGAGTCGGTTACGCGCGAGGAAGGTATTAGCACCCTCGCGACGCCCAAAGATTGGTATCTCATAAACACGTGTTGTCTTGATTTTCAAAAATACGAACTCAATGTAAAATTTAGTCGTAATCTGATTAAAAGATGACGAGAAGTTTTAAATTTTTAATTTTTGAGAAGGACGTATTACTTTAACACGAGTCGATTGATGTTCACCCAACATAGCGATGAAATCGGTGACCTTGTGTTAAACCAATACGTTGCCTTATGTGTTTAAAAAACAAAGGTAATTTTTTTTTTTTAATAACGCAAAGTGAATTGAAAAAGATAAATAAATGACAGAGCCAGCAACATATGGAAGCAAGTAACGAATATGACAATAATATATAAAAAACAAAGACAATACATGCGAGATTAAATATAATTATAGTATTAAATACAAGAACACAACACAATGAATACACATACGCGGAAAATGATATTTTAGGTAAGTTACATAAAACATATATACATAGATGATGATAATGCTAGAGATATATCGTATATAATATTTGAAATAACACTTAAGATAGTAAAACATAATTTGTAATGTTAAAATATATACATAATACTTGTATAAAATGAGTATAGAAAAATGTATAAAAATAAGAAAATGGTATATTTAAGATAAGTACATGAAAATATCTATACATATATAAATAATAACGATAATATTAAAAATAATAATAATAATGAAAATAGTAAGGATAATACGGTATTAAAAAACTATACCTATAAGGATTATATTGAGAGTATAAACATAAAATACGCGCTAATATTAACACTAATAATAAGGATAATATAGAAAGTATATACGTGGGATAGTGTGAAAAATATATATAACTAATAGGAAAAATATTAACAAATAAGAAAAATATATGTTATATTGATACATATGATATATATATTAGAAGTGATAAAGTATTCACATGATACAATACGTATATATATATATAACGACGTTAGAAATACTTAATATATAATAATTGAAATATATGCATAACATAAAAATATATAATGTAACATTGGAATATATATACAACATATACATAAAAAACATTGATAATACTTCACAAGTATATATGTAAATACTAAAAATGTACATAATGATATGTGTAGCGACGTAAAAATTTACTTTCAGGTCGCTAAATTGTGGCGATTTATTAGAAAATTGGAAATTGAATTTTGATTTTTGAAATAAACAGGGAGTCGCCACCGATCTTTTTTTCTAGGTGTGATCGGACACCTATTAGATTTCTTTTAACACGAAAAAAGGGCCGAGTTTAGGTCTACTTTAAAGCCAGAGAAAAATTAGGGTTCGGGAGTCGGTTACGCGCGAGGAAGGTATTAGCACCCTCGCGACGCCCAAAAATTGGTATCTTATAAACACGTGATGTCTTAATTTTCAAAAATACGAGTTTAATTTAAAATTTGGTTGTGATCCGAAAAAGACGAGAAATTTCAATTTTATTTCGATTTTTGAGAAGGGTATATCGCTTTAACACGAGTCAATTGACGTTCACCCAACATAGCGATGAACTCGATGACTTAATGTTGAATCGATATATTGCCTTGGTTT
This sequence comes from Gossypium anomalum, assembly GCA_025698475.1. Classification (NCBI taxonomy): domain Eukaryota; kingdom Viridiplantae; phylum Streptophyta; class Magnoliopsida; order Malvales; family Malvaceae; genus Gossypium; species Gossypium anomalum. The sequence goes on along the minus strand of CM046957.1, from coordinate 1,516,018 downwards.
TCGAAGTAAATAAAGACATGGATCAACGTTTTAAAATAATGAACAACGATCTAATATACAAAAATAGGTGAGAAACAAAAGATATTAATATGAAATGCATCGAGACATGAAATACATATGATGATAATATTAAAGACAATGGTATGCCTTGCGATATTGAATATAGCAATAGTATTAAATACTGAGAAGACCATGTATATATTTATAGTAATAATATTGGAAATATACTACGTATAATATTTGAAATATTTATGAAATAAAAATACTTAACTATAGTATGTACTTATGGAAAGTATATGTATATAGGGTCAAAAGGTAATAATAATGTTAGAAGTGTGTATATGATATATAGTAAAAAATATGCATAACATAGCATTAAAAGTATATATGTAACGTATAAAATACATAGATATACAAAATAATATATAGTATAGACACATTTGAAACATTAATAACTATTAATAACATATTTATATAAATATGTAAAGTATATACTGAGGATAGAAATGAATAATACGATGTACAAAAATAACACTAATGAAAAGTATATATATACATATACGTGTAAAGAAATACATGTATTAATATAAACATGGATAATATATTTATAGTATAGTAAAACATAGGTATATAAATTATAGTACTAAAATATGCATATAATATATAAGAATGTATGTAATAAAATATTAAAATTTACACATGATATATGTATAATAATATTATGTCAAAACATTTACCTAATATATATACATACATATTAGAAATAAATAACAAGTAAGAATAATGATATTAAAAATAATAATAATCAATTTAACAAAAATAACTAAAAGGGATTAAATTGAACTGAAGCAAAAATATTTGGGGTGAAATTAAAATAAAAATAAAAAGAAAGGACCATCTTGAACACGCGTGGGAACAGTGGGGGCTAAAATAGCAATATCCCCACCTAATCAAGACGCAGCGTGTACATGGGGACGAAATTGAAAGTCGCAACGAATTTAAAGGCTAAATTAAAAAAATGAAAATAGCTTAATTGTAAATGCTTGAAAAAGCGGAGGGGCCGATTGCGCAAATTGCCCTCCAATCAAAAACACGCGGATCCTAGCGGGGCAGTGGTCGGGTCGACCCGATCCATCGATGAAACGCAGCGTCGTTTTTTAGCTTAAGTTTGGGCACCAAACGGTCTGCGTTTTAGTAGGCTATAAATAGCCGAAAAAATCAAAAAAACATTTGGGAAGGGAAAAAAAAAAAAAAAAAGGAGAGGGAGAGAAGGGGGACCTGAGCGATTTTCGGTGGGGAGGGGAGCACACGATCATCATACCTGCCGCCGTGGTGTGTGTAAAGCACATGCCATGAGTGGCGGAAAAGGTAAAATTTTCTTTTTTTTTTTTTATATTATATTATATTATTTTTGTTGTATTTTTGTTATGTATTTTAATATCTATGTATGGAAAATGGGTTTAGAGAATGAGACTAAAAAAAATAATGAAAAGATTACCTTGTATTTGTAGGTTTTGATTTTTGACAACTTTGAACTTCGATTTGAGCATAAAGTCACGGCTTGTACATGTGTTTTATTCTATCTTGGTTATTGATTTCTTTTGAACATTTGAATGAATATCAAAACGAAAAACAGAAAAGAAAAAAAAAACCCTCTTGTTTACAATTTTGATTCGGGTTTTATAACCCTTTCTCCTCTATTTTCTTATTGTTTCTGTCTTGTCGATTTGCGGGAGATGGGTGAGGGTGACAGAGGCATGGTGGTGCAGAGGAGCAGGTGAAGCAGAGGGCAGTTGGTGGCGCGGCGCATAGTAGCGGTGGGTAGTGGCAGAGGTCAAAAGACCTAGGTGGGGTTAGGGTTTTTTTTTTTTGTGTTCAATTTAGGTATTGGGCTTGGGCTGCTGGTGGGGGACTTGGGTAGTAGTAATTGGGTAAGTTGGTTATTGGGTTAGTGGGTAGATTTGTATTGGGTTTGGTTATTGGGCTGTTTGTTGGGTTTTAGTTTGGGGCCTAAAATTGGGCCTCAACAGCTGCCCCTCTTTGCTCATTGTCGTGTAACGGGAATGGAGCAAAGACCTTAAAAGGGCCAATTTTGGCCGGTCTCGCCGAGTTTTGACTTCTTTGATGCTCTTCTTCTTCAGGTAGCCTCATTCTAGTGCGTTGTGTCTTGTGGTTTTGGTTCAATCCACTGCATCTTCTGATATATGCCTTGTAGCTTCGATCTACTCCAATGTAACTTCAAGAATATGAGAGTTATGGCTTCGATCTGCTTCAGTGTAACTTCAGAAAGATAAGATCTACAGCTTCAATCTGCTCTTCTATTGCTTCAGTCAGATAAGGTTTGTGGTCTTCTTTTTAGAAAGGCAAGATCTCGATATCCTCGATCACTCCACCGCAACTTCAGGAGACAAAATCGGTGTCTTCAATCAACTCCAATCTTTATTCTTTACTCGGCATGTGATCCACGAGCTCAACTCATTTCTCTCAATATGAATTGACTCTTTAAAAATAGACATTAAAACAGAAATTGAAAATAGCTCAGCACGTGAGCCAAGGCTCAACTCACCTCTCGCAATATGAGTTGGTTTTTGAAACTTAATTTGAAAAGCGCAACTCACCTCTCGCAATGTGAGCTGCTTTTTGAAAAGCAGAAAAAGGCTCAACTCACCTCTCGCAATATGAGTTGATAATTTGAAAAGTAGATTTCGAGAAACAGAAATTAAAGGCTCAACTCACCTCTCGCAATATGAGTTGATATTTGAAAAACATAAATTGAAGACAGAAATTTAAAATACCTCAGCTTGCCCTGAGGCTCAACTCACCTCTCGCAATATGAGTTGATATTAAAACACAAAAATTGAAAATACCTCAGAGTGCCCCGAGGCTCAACTCACCTCTCGCAATATGAGTTGATTTTTTTGAAAAGCAGAATCAGAAATTGAAATTACCTCAGCGTGTCCTGAGGCTCAACTCACCTCTCGCAATATGAGTTGATTTTTGAAACATAGAAATTAAAAAGCAGAAATTGAAAATACCTCAGCGTGCCCCGAGGCTCAACTCACCTCTCGCAATATGAGTTGATTTTTGAAATATAAATTGAAATTACCTCAACGTGGCGTGAGGCTCAACTCACTTCTCGCAATATGAGTTGATTTTTGAAGCATAGAAATTAAAAAGCAGAAATTGAAAATACCTCAGCGTGCCCCGAGGCTCAACTCACCTCTCGCAATATGAGTTGATTTTTGAAATATAAATTGAAATTACCTCAACGTGGCGTGAGGCTCAACTCACTTCTCGCAATATGAGTTGATTTTTGAAGCATAGAAATTAAAAAGTAGAAATTGAAAATACCTCAGCGTGCCCCGAGGCTCAACTCACCTCTCGCAATATGAGTTGATTTTTTTTGGGAAACCGAAACTGAAATTACCTCAACGTGTCTTGAGGCTCAACTCACTTCTCGCAATATGAGTTGATTTTTGAAGGACAGAAATTAACATTACCTCAATGTGTCTTGAGGCTCAACTCACCTCTCGCAATATGAGTTGATTTTTGAAAGACAGAAATTGAAATTACCTCAACGTGTCTTGAGGCTCAACTCACCTCTCGCAATATGAGTTGATTTTTTTGAAAAACATAAATTAAAAACAGGAATTGAAAAGCAGAAATTGAAAATACCTCAGCGTGCCCCGAGGCTCAACTCACCTCTCGCAATATGAGTTGATTTTTGAAACATAAATTGAAATAACCTCAACGTGTCTTGAGGCTCAACTCACCTCTCGCAATATGAGTTGATTTTTTGAAACATAAATTGAAATTACCTCAACGTGTCTTGAGGCTCAACTCATTTCTCGCAATATGAGTTGATTTTCATGAATTAAAAACATCAAAATACCAAAACCTGTCCTTTGGTAGAACTCAGGTGTCTTTTCACTTGATTCAATGCGACTCTTATTCCAGACTTCTTGCTCTGCTGGAGTACCTGTAATGTCATGCATGATGTTATCATGATATGCACATGTTTGTCTTAAATGCCTTTATGTCTACATGATTATGCAGTGCTCATTAAGCATGTTCTTTTTGGTCACGGATTTTCATGATCTGCGTCTGTTGCTCCGGCTCTTGACTTTCTCTTTAAGCCATGTACTCGCCTTTAGGCTTTACAAGTAATCAACGTTTCTCAGATATCGCTCTTTAGCCCCTGGTTGAATTTTATTCTTGCTTTGAGGCTCTTGTGTTTATCAAGTTTTCATCCAAGTAATTCTTAACATTTCTTTCATTTAGAGCATGTCATTTCACCATTTATCATGTAAATAAACACATAATGAGATGCATGAAACAAAAGGTCAAGTAGGGACAAAAATGATATCTCGTATTCATTTATTTCAAGTGTGGCAAGCAAAGGAAGTTAACCAATGAGAGTAAAAATGCCAAAAAGGAAAAAAGGATCGTATTCAACGGATACAAATGCTCTAGATATTCAACACATGAACTCTTCCACGTTCCTCAATCAAGAGTCTTTTCGAGTCTGGCTCCTTGCGTAGAAGATTTTGAGCTTTCAGAGATGCTTCAAATACTGTAGTCTCACTGTTTGCCGTATGGTTTAAAACATCTTTCTTTGTAAGCCGAATGTTTGCTTCATTAGAATGCCCTCTCGGGTTTTCATCCTAATCTTTTTTTATCAAAGCGCCCTTTTCGGGTTTTCGCTCTGATCCCTTTTTTTTTTTTTTTTTTTTTAAGATGCCCTTTTCGGGTTTTCATCTTGACTTTCTTTTTTTTTTTTTTTTTCAAGCATAGTACTTCTTCACCGCATCTGAGTTCACTGGATTTACTAACTCTTTCCCATCCATCTCGGTAAGGATCAAAGCTCCACCTGAAAATGCCTTTTTTACGACGTATGGTCCTTCCCAATTTGGCGCCCATTTTCCTCGTGCAGTCTTTTTGTATTGGGAGAATCTTTCAAAGACGAGTTCTCCTTCATGGAATTCTCTTGGCCGTACCTTCTTGTCATGGGCGCAATCATCCTTTTCTCGTACATCCGCGCGTGACAAATTGCCCTTAGACGCTTTTCTTGATGAGGTTCAACCGATCATATCTAGCTCGAACCCATTCTCGCTTCTTCTAACTTTGATTCCATTAAGACTCGCAGAGAGGGGATCTCAACCTCGATAGGTAGCACGACTTCCATTCCATAGACCTGGAGAGAAAGGAGTTGCTCAGTAGATGTTCGCACGGATGTGCGATATGCAAACAAAGCAAATGGAAGTTTCTCGTGCCAATCTTTATACGTCTCGGTCATTTTCCCAATGATCCTCTTAATGTTCTTGTTAGTCGCTTTCAATGACTCAGTTCATCTTTGGGCGATAAGGAGAAGAATTATGATGCTTTATTTGGGGCCTTTCGCACACTTCTTTCATCATCTTATTGTTCAGATTCGTGGCATTATCTCGAAATGATTCTTTCGGAGTAAGCCATACCGGCAAATGATCTCCTTTTTCAAAACACCGCAAAGCTGCAGATCCTTGTCACATTGGCAAATGAAGCGGCTTATCCATTTTGTGAAGTAATCGATGACCACAAAGATGAATCGATGTCCGTTTGATGCCTTTGGGAGAGATTGGCCTATAACGTCCATGCCCCACATAGCAAAAGGCCACGGAGAGGTCATGACATGAAGAGGAGAAGGGCCACATGAATTTTATCGCCGTAGATTTGGCATTTGTGACATTTTTCGGCAAAATTGATGCTGATCACTTTCCATTGTCACCAAATAATAACCAAGTCTCATGATGATCTTTCGGCCATATTGAATCCATTGGCATGTGTTCCGCAGATTCCCTCATGGATCTCTTCAAGTATTTTCCTAGCTTCAACATCATCCACACATCTCAAGAGCATCTGATCCTTTCCTTTTTTGTATAGGATGTCCCCATCAAGAACAAATCCCGTTGCCATTCTTCTGATTGTTCTCTTGTCATTCTCATTCGCTTGTTCGGGATAGCTTCGATTCTTGATATATTCTAGGATATCGTGGAACCATGGACGCCCGTCTGCTTCTTTTTCAATGCTACAACAGTGTGCAGGGACCTGATATATACTCATTTTGAGGGGCATTATTTCTGCTTCTTTACTTGCTTTGAACATTGAAGCCAAAGTGGCCAAGGTATCAGCCAACTGGTTTTCTTCTCGTGGGAAGTAATGAAAAGTTATTTCTTTGAATTCCTTGATCAATTCGGCCACTAAATCACTGTACTTGATCAATTTTGGATCCCTCACTTCCCATTCTCCACGGATTTGGTAAATTACTAGAAAGTGAGTCTCCGTACACCTCTAGGATTTTGATGTCTCGATCAATAGCTGCACGAAGCCCCATGACGCAAGCCTCATATTCTGCGATATTATTGGTACAAAAGAAGTTTAGCCTTGCAGTGAACGGATAATGATTCCCCTCTGGTGATACCGGGATGGCTCGATTCCATGTCCTAAAGCGTTCGACGCGCCATCAAAACACATCTTCCATGACTTATCTTTTGAGGACGGGTTCCACTACGTGATGCACATTAAGTCTTCGTCGGGAAATCGAATCTTAACGGCTCATATTCTTACGTCGTTCGAGTTGCTTTAAAAGTCGGCTATTGCGCTTCCTTTTATTGACTTTTGACTTACATAGGCAATGTCATATTCGAAAGGAGGATCTCGCCATCGGGCCATTCTTCCCGATAGTCTGGCGATTCCATCATGTATTTTATCGGGTCCAACTTTGAAATCAACCATGTCGTGTGATACAACATGTATTATGCGAGTCTCCGAGCTACCCAAACCAGAGCGCAACAAAACTTTTCAATGGACGAATACTTTGCCTCATATTGGTGAACTTTTTCTCGAGGTAGTAGATCGCTTTTCTTTCTTACCCGTCTCTCGTCATGTTGCCCAAAGACGCAACCCATTGAATTTTCGAACACCGTCAAATACAAAATCAAAGGTCTCCGGAGTTGGCGGTACTAGCCTTTGGAGGACTAGACAAATATTGCTTTATCTTATCAAAGGCCACTGGCATTCCTCATTCCAATCTCCGGGTTATGTTTTGAAGAAGCCGAAAGATTGGGTCACATTGGTTGGTAAGTTGAGCGATAAATCGGGCGATGTAGTTTAATCTCCTAAAAATCCTCTAACTTCCTTTTTGCGTGCGTGGGGGTGGTAACTCTTGAATGGCTCTTATTTTATCTGGATCGACCTCGATACCTCTTTTTCATCGACAATGAAGCCTAGCAACTTCCCGAGGTAGCCCCGAACGTACATTTAGCTAGATTGAGCTTTAACTGGAACTTTCTCAGCCTGTCGAACAACTTCTTCAAGTTCACTACATGTTCTTCTTCCCCTCGGGATTTAGCGATCATATCGTCTACGTAGACCTCTATTTCTTTATGCATCATGTCATGGAATAACGTCACCATAGCTCTCTGATACGTTGCCCCGGCATTCTTTAACCCGAATGGCATCACCTTGTAGCAGAACGTTCCCCACATTGTTATGAAGGTAGTTTTCTCCATATCTTCAGGGGCCATTTTGATCTGATTGTATCCCGAAAATCCATCCATGAAAGAAAACAATGAATGTTTTCTTTGTGTTATCCACCAACGTATCAATATGTGGCAAGGAAAATTATCTTTTGGGCTTGCCCGAGTCAGTCATGATAATCCACACACATTCGTACTTTGCCATCCTTCTTTGGTGCAGGGACTATGTTAGCCACCCATTACGGATATTTGGAGGCTTGTAGGAAAAACCAGCGTCAAATTGTTTCTTGACTTCCTCTTTTATTTTTAGTAGCATTTGGGTCTCATCCGTCTTAATTTTCTTTGGATGGGCTTGCATTCGGCTTTAATGGGAGCTTGTGGACCACTAAATCTTCATTTAATACGGCATGTCTGGTATGACCATGCGAAAACATCTTTGTATTCGCAGAGTAGAGCGATCAAATTGTGCCCGGTGCTCTCTCGAAATAGAAGTCCCAATCTTCACTTCTTGTTTCCTTTCTTGAGGCCCAAGTTTATTGTTTCCACAAATTCTTCATGAGGCAAAATCTGTTTGTCCTCTTGTTCCACCATTCTTAACAATTCGGAGGCGAGGCGTAATCTTGACATTTTCTTGACTTCAAATTCTCCTAAACAAACGACCTTCTCAAAATCGATTTCAAGACTCATGAATTGGGTTTGTTCATGTCATCGATATCCGAGCACTGAAAGTTGAATGGAAAAGGAAACTATAGAGGCGTCCGAGTATTGGAAACAACAAACAAAAATGTTATGGCATGGAATGTGGCAAATATGAGTATAGGCTATGAAGTGAGAAAATGATCGTGAAATTTAGCGATAATGCGAAAAAATCGTGACAAAATGCATCTTCATTGATATTCATTTGCATGATAAAGAGCGAATGCACGCTTACAAAAGAATTCTATTATATCTATAGACACAATAGAAAGTTAATGTTTGGCATTACTCGAAGACTTATAAACTACAAGAAGCTCTCGGAAGTCCAATTGTTCAACATGAAACCCGGGAGGGCAAAGGCGTATCCTCGAGACATCTTTACTTGTACCGACCCCTTTGTCAATGACATTTATACTGACATTCTGAAAACCCCTTTCAATTATCCTCATCATGTTTCGTGGATCGTCTTGTCTAGGGTATATCATTCCCGCAGATTTAAATGTTTTTGACAAAGGAGGGTATTCTATTGGTTCCCATTCGGTTCTCGACCAAGAAAGTTCTTGCAATCCTTCTTTTCCGATCTTTCTTCCACTTGTCTTCTCCTTTGACGCATATCAGTGGAATCCCAAACCGTATCGAGCCTTGTCTTTGCACCGGCTTTAAAGCCCTAACTATTCCTTGCGGATGTCCGCCTAAACCTCTTCTTGCTCGAGCTCCTCTTCCTACGGTCAACTTGACACCCATTCGGTATTTCTCGCGGTTTTGCACTGGAATTTGTTTCCTCAAAGAACGAAAGTGGCATTCACAAATTCAAGGGACCGGAAGGAACACTCCATTGCGTCTTTGTTCGCTTCCAAATACGGTGCATCATCGTGAGATCTGAGATGCGACAATATCTTCTTCTCCTTCGATCGTGACTGACGGTACCGTCCATGATAAATTTTATTTTTGGTGGAGGATGACGGGACCGCTCCGGCGAGAATGGATCCGGTGGTCTCCCAAAAGGCGGTTATGCGATGGCGTAATGTCCATGACTTGGAACTCAACATCATAAATGTAAGGGCCCACTTCAGAGGATCTCAATCTTTCCCATAACTTCGCGCCTCGTCGTCGAATGCCGCATCTGTGGAATGACGGGGCCTTAAATAGGACAAATCCATCGGTATTCGGAAAGTGTGGCCAATGGCATAACATTTAACGCCGACCCATTATCGATGAGTACGTTCGGTATTATGTAGCCCTTGCAGCGAGTCGTGATATGCAGCGCTTTCACCGATCCTCTACCGTTTGGCGGTATCTCATCATCACTAAAAGAGATGAAATTGTCCGCATTCAGATTGTTTACCCACCTATCAAGCTTCTCAACAGATATGTTGTTGGCTACATAAGCTTGATTTAACACCTTCAATAGGGCATTCCGATGTGGCTCAATTTAATGATGAGAGATAAAGCGAGATTCGTGCGTTTTTGCTTGCTCAATTGTTCCACCACACTATACTCACTGTGCTTGATAAATTTCAAGAATTCTTGAGCTTCTTCCTCATTCACAGGCTTTTTAGTCTCTTGCGCGGGTGGAATTTCTTGCTCGACTTCGACTTCGTACATCACTGCTTTTCCTTTTTGCTTCAAGTCGCTACTTTTCTTTACTGGTTCAACTTCTTTGGAATAGCACCGTCCACTTCGGGTAAAATGACCTACCTCCCCAACATCTTCAAATATGGATTTGGACTTTCCAACTTCCGGTGTGACGATATTGACATCATATCTCCACGGTACTGTTTTGTTGTTCTTATAAGGGAAAGGAGATGGTACTTCGATTATCATCTTTGGTTTCACCGGCTCCTTCTTCACGTCATAGTAAATCACCAATGGTCGATCCGCGCTATAAGGGGGACTTGATGAATGATTGTCAGATGTACATATTTCTCCATTATCGGCCTCTATGGCTTTACAAAAATCCCGATCTCCTTGTTATCCATCATACTTTGCAATAATCTTACAGAATTCATCACGGGGTGAATGTCGTGCCCTTCGATGCCATGGAACTCGCAAAAATTGTGACTCTTTGCATTCTTTCCTTCGGATACTCGTAAAAGCACAGAGTAGCCCTTTTTCAACTAGCACCTCCCGCATTCTCTGCAGAGGTGTTCTTACTTCGAATACCCATCTTTTACTTCGTCGTTTATCCTCCTCTCTCTCACACACATTTCTTCGGTGTGGTTTGGGAATGGATTCCACCGCGCACTGCCAGATACCATCAAATCGCAAGATGCCGCGTCGATGAGCCCTTGAACTCTCCTTTTGAAAGCAAGGCAGTTCTCTGTAGAATGCCCTTGATTCCCGGCATGATATGCACAACTAGCATTTGGATCGTACCATTTCGGGTATGGAGGTTTAAGGGGTGCCATGTAGTAGGAGAGATCGATTGTTTCTCCAAAAGTTTTGGGTACAATTCCCCATACGACACAGGATGGGAGTAAAGCTATGAGTCTCTCGGTATTAGGCCTTCTTGGCTGGTCTTGGCTCATTTCTCGAGTTGGTTTTGGTAGTGCGGTGTTTTTGTGAGAAAGTGGTGGCGAGTCTTTGGTTGTTCATAGCGTATCACGGGGTAGGAAGGAGGTGGGGTTTGGTAGTAAGGGGTTTGAGGAGGTTAATAGAAATTTGGAGGTGGAAAATTTCGTGGTCGGGGTTGGTTAGGATATGAATTAGGGGCATAGCGGTTTCCCATCCCGACCATGTGGGTTTTCGGTTCCTTCTTTTCATAGGCACCGCCTTTTCGAACCTTTCGAACTTTCCATTCTACCGCTCTTAATGGCGTTCTCTATGAGCTCCCGGATATTACAATATCTGCAAACTCCTTCGTGGCACTCCCACTAGTTTGTCATAAAAGCGGCGCGCTTTAAGGTGTTGATAAAGAGAACGGTTATCTCCGTTTTTGTTAGTGGGGGTTCCACTTGGGCTGAGACGTCTCTCCATCTCTGCGCATACTGTCTAAAAGTCTCTGACGGCTTTTTCTCCATCATCTGTAAGGTCATCCGGTCTGGCACCATGTCTGATACATGCTTGTATTGTTCGCAGAATGCAGATGCCAAGTCTTTCCAGGATCTAATCTTTTCCCTGCTGAGTTGGTTGTACCAACGGAGGTGACTCTGTTAGACTATCTTGGAAGCAATGTATAAGTAACTTATCATCATTCACGTAATCGATCATTTTTAATGTAACATGATGAGATGTGCTTTTGGGCACCTAGTCCCATCATACTTCTCAAAATCAGGCGCCTTGAACTTCGGAGGCAAAATTAGATCAGGTACGAGGCTGAGTTCCTTGGCACCTAGGGCGGAGAAGACCTCAGTGCCTTCTATTGCTTTGAGTCTTTCCTCAGACTCCTATATTTTGCGTCATGGTTATCCAATTTCAATTTGGCAACTTCTGCGGGGTCATCCAGATCTGGAACTAGTGGATCGCAGGACTAGCCCTGTGGTTCGACGCGAATATTCCTTGTCCCAAATTAGTGGGTGGTGCGGTGGCATAGGTCGATGTTCCAAGCCTGTGGGTTCTCCTTGAGCATACCCTCTCGTGGTCGTATATGCGGGTGGTGGAGTGAATCCCGGAGGATAGAGTGGATCCCGATCGTGGTGAATTCTCGATTGAGGTTCCATAACATCGGGGTTCTGCATGGGTCCCTTTCCCTTGACCAAAGTTGTCATCATCTCCATAATTTTGGCCATCTGATCTCTTTGCTCAAGTGAATCCTCTCGAGATCTTACCATTAGATCTCTCGTCTCTTGTTGTGATTTAGCTTGATTGCTCTTGTAATTCTTTTTGAGCCCTTTCCATCCTTTCGATTCTCTCATTGAACTCGCTTCCATTGCCCCGGTTTGTCGGCGCGTTACGTATGAATATCGTGATTCCAGTCTTGAAGTCTTGCAAGCTGCGGATTATATGGCTCTTTTAGTTCCGGTGGATGGTGATATGTACATGCGATGAATGAATGAATGGGTATATGAATGAATGAATGTCCAAAGAATAAATGATGCATAAATGTTAGTTATGAATAAATATGCAAGAATTTGGTGTTGATTTCAAGATAGCCCTATATGTAGGCATTTCATTTATCGTAAGAGTACGTTACAAAAAAGTTTTCATTTTTTCCATGATTACACAAATTTCCTAGCCATATTGCCTTGTTTCTTCACTTGCTCTAAAAACTACGATATACTCGATCTTTGGCTCGGAGGAATTGGCGGTGAGAACCTGGCTTCATCGATAATTGAACAACTTGCATAGCCGCTTGGCGAATTTCATTGATCAGGAAGTTGAGTTGCATTTCTCTTTCTTGGAGAGTTCCTTCATACGCGTGCATGTCCCGATCGTACTGATCATTCTTTTCTTCTAGAGCCTTCAGGAGGTTATCTAATTGTTGTTGATGAGATTGTAGCATATTTTCTAAATCTCGTACTCTCCTTTTCAATTCTCGATGTTGGATGACTATTCGCAAATTCGCAGATTGCCATTTCATACTCGGCATTCTTCCTTCTTAACTCTATTGCAGTGCGCGCCTTTTCCTCTTCTCTCTTTGCTTTTCCTTTCCAAAACTCCATTCCTCCTTTGATGTTGCTAATTTCTTCTTTCCACTCAGCTGTTGACTTGCCCAATCCACTATTCTTTATAGTGTTTCTTAATTTCTTGTTTTCCAAATGAAGGTCCCTTAAGTCGTTTCTCACGATCTCGGCCTCCCTTTGTACTTTTTGATCTGGACTTTTCAACTTTGAACTTCAATCTTGGTGGTAGTTCTCTTCTTGAAGGGTGCTTGAGGTCTCTGGACATCTTAGCTTTTTCTCGCTCGAATTCTTGTCTAGCGATGTCCAACTCGGATGGCATTTCCTCCACAAAGGGATTCTGGGCAATGCAATTTGTTGATGAGATTTGCTGACTATTTACCCGTTGCTTCCTCCATAGGTCATAGTCTTGGGTGAGAGTATCGGCATACAAGGCTAATTCCATGAAATGAATTTCATTCCAAGACCTTGCAAGTGTCTCGGATTTTCTTCATATATCCTTCACCCGTGAAGAATAATTGATCGCACTAGCCCTCCGGTTGCGGGTATAAATTGTCGCGAAGAAAATTGCCTTTGAACCAACAGTGGGGCATATCCAATTCCTCCCATAATCCGAGTAAAGGTACCCAATCTTGGTTTCCACATTTGTAAAGCGGGATGAAGGACGGATCAGTGGTGCTCTCCACGTTATATCCTCAGCGCGAAGATTCTGAAAAGAGCGATACCCAATGTTGCTCGGTGACTTCTCTCGGCCATTCTTTCTTGAGGTAAGCTTCTAGCGGGCGAATGTTTTTGAAAACATGTGGAATGGAGTGCGCTCTACTTTCCAAAAATGACTCAAAATCCAAACATTGAGCAAATTGTGCACACCCGATAAATCGTCCCTTTCCTACCCTTCGACAAGTACTCAAGGACACAGAATGTCTCGGCTAAGATAGTCGGGGACGGGGTTGACTCCTTGTTTTAGCCTTTCGAAGAAATCAAATACTGCGACCTCAATATGTCCGAGAACTCTCGGGAAAATGACCAAACCGTAAATGGCCAAGGCGAATAGATTAACTCTCTTCAATATGTCCGGATGACTCAAAACCGATTCTCGTAAAATTTGGACCATGGAATGCAAAGCTGTTTCATTCTTCTTTTTATTTGTTTTTCGCCCATGCATCAGTCATGTCCATCGGTCTTACTAATTTTTTCTAAAGGTCAATGGCTTAGGCTCCTTCACGTATATTTTACCGAATTGCACATTGTCGATGCGGAGTAAAGCAGCATACTCTTCTATGGTTGGAGTCATGTCCTCTTGATTGAATGTAAAGCACTGATAAGCCGGGTCGCAGATCGAACCATGGCTTGAATCAACTGTTCGTCTACACGAATGGTGATCAAGTGAGCTATATCTCCATACCTCTCGGTGAAAATGCCCCCTAGTGTCGGATCCCATTGGTTCCAAACTCGCACCAAATCCTCAAGGTTATTTTGGCGAACATTCACGGTTGTATGTTAGAGCAAATTGGCAACACACCCTTCCACTAGGCTGTCCCCCTTTTCTCTACGAGTTTTAGAGACCATTCTCGAACCACGGCATTCTTCTCGGTTATTTGTGTGATTGACTCCTCCATCGAAACCCGTTCTTTGGCAACTATCCTTTAATCAACACCTTCCTAATGTGATGCCTATGATGCATGATGAAAAAAAAAACAAACGAACTTGGTTAGTAAACACAACACAAATATAATTTGAGAAACCAATTAAACTACTCAACCCAATTTTTTTACATAAGCAGGTGTAAATGAGAGGCAAAAGGCATTTCCCGTGTACTTATTTTGGTGGCTATAAGCGAATGGAGGCTCGGTATGGCTCTAATTGGATGGCTCGTATGGTTCGTTATATGCGGGTTTGGTTCTAGATAGGCACTCGAATTGTTCGTGCACTGGTCGTCTACTAAGACTAGTCTGAAGCCTCGGTTGTAGCTCATCACAAGCTCACGAGTTCAATTCGAGGATTACATTTACTTATGCCTATGCGAGGGACAAGTTAACTCACGAAAGCATAAGTCATATGTAACCCGAAAGTATTTACTAGCACTTCATGCGGAGGGACGAGTTAACTCACGAAGGCGTAGCGCGTTTACTTTCACTTAAATGGACGGAGTCCGGATATAGAGCTCATGTTATGCAAAATGCAAAGTGCGGTGTGTGGGGAAAACTCATAAACCTTTATGTTTTATTTAAAGAAACTAAACGTAATTAAAACCATAAAAAAATGGCGAAAAACAAACAAATAACAAGTTAAAAGAAATATTTACAACACGATGCAAATGCATGAATTTTGAAAGTGAGATTTTGGATCATGACCAAATATTTACTTTGAACAAGGAAATTTGAAAACTTTGACAAAACGTGTTTATTCGACTCGACTCTCAAAACCGTGTCCCCAGTGGAGTCGCCAGCTGTAGCGACGTAAAAATTTACTTTCGGGTCGCTAAATTGTGGCGATTTATTAGAAAATTGGAAATTGAAATTTTGATTTTTGAAATAAACAGGGAGTCGCCACCGATCTTTTTTCTAGGTGTGATCGGACACCTATTAGATTTCTTTTAACACGAAAAAAGGGCCGAGTTTAGGTCTACTTTAAAGCCAGAGAAAAATTAGGGTTCGGGAGTCGGTTACGCGCGAGGAAGGTATTAGCACCCTCGCGACGCCCAAAAATTGGTATCTTATAAACACGTGATGTCTTAATTTTCAAAAATACGAGTTTAATTTAAAATTTGGTTGTGATCCGAAAAAGACGAGAAATTTCAATTTTATTTCGATTTTTGAGAAGGGTATATCGCTTTAACACGAGTCAATTGACGTTCACCCAACATAGCGATGAACTCGATGACTTAATGTTGAATCGATATATTGCCTTGGTTTTCGAAGTAAATAAAGACATGGATCAACGTTTTAAAATAATGAACAACGATCTAATATACAAAAATAGGTGAGAAACAAAAGATATTAATATGAAATGCATCGAGACATGAAATACATATGATGATAATATTAAAGACAATGGTATGCCTTGCGATATTGAATATAGCAATAGTATTAAATACGAGAAGACCATGTATATATTTATAGTAATAATATTGGAAATATACTACGTATAATATTTGAAATATTTATGAAATAAAAATACTTAACTATAGTATGTACTTATGGAAAGTATATGTATATAGGGTCAAAAGGTAATAATAATGTTAGAAGTGTGTATATGATATATAGTAAAAAATATGCATAACATAGCATTAAAAGTATATATGTAACATTATAAAATACATAGATATACAAAATAATATATAGTATAGACACATTTGAAACATTAATAACTATTAATAACATATTTATATAAATATGTAAAGTATATCTGAGGATAGAAATGAATAATACGATGTACAAAAAATAACACTAATGAAAAGTATATATATACATATACGTGTAAAGAAATACATGTATTAATATAAACATGGATAATATATTTATAGTATAGTAAAACATAGGTATATAAATTATAGTACTAAAATATGCATATAATATATAAGAATGTATGTAATAAAATATTAAAATTTACACATGATATATGTATAATAATATTATGTCAAAACATTTACCTAATATATATACATACATATTAGAAATAAATAACAAGTAAGAATAATGATATTAAAAATAATAATAATCAATTTAACAAAAATAACTAAAAAGGGATTAAATTGAACTGGAAGCAAAAATATTTGGGGTGAAATTAAAATAAAAATAAAAAGAAAGGACCATCTTGAACACGCGTGGGAACAGTGGGGGCTAAAATAGCAATATCCCCACCTAATCAAGACGCAGCGTGTACATGGGGACGAAATTGAAAGTCGCAACGAATTTAAAGGCTAAATTAAAAAAATGAAAATAGCTTAATTGTAAATGCTTGAAAAAGCGGAGGGGCCGATTGCGCAAATTGCCCCTCCAATCAAAAACACGCGGATCCTAGCGGGCAGGGTCGGGTCGACCCGATCCACTGATGAAACGGCGTCGTTTTTTAGCTTAAGTTTGGGCACCAAAACGGTGCCGTTTTAGTAGGCTATAAATAGCCGAAAAAAATCAAAAAAAAACATTTGGGAAGGGGAAAGAAAAAAAAAGAAAAGGAGAGGGAGAGAAGGGGGACCGGAGCGATTTTCGGTGGGGGAGGAGAGCACCGCCGATCATCGACCCGTCATGCCGCATGTGGCCAAGGCAACCACCCACCGCACGTGATGGCGGAAAAGGTAAAATTTTCCTTTTTTTTTTTTATATTATATTATATATATTTTTTGTTGTATTTTTGTTATGTATTTTAATATCTATGTATGGAAAATGGGTTTAGAGAATGAGACTAAAAAAATAATGAAAAGATTACCTTGTATTTGTAGGTTTTGATTTTTGACAACTTTGAACTTACGATTTGAGTGCTAAAGTCACGGCTTGTACATGTGTTTTATTCTATCTTGGTTATTGATTTCTTTTGAACATTTGAATGAATATCAAAAACGAAAACAGAAAAGAAAAAAAAAACCCTCTTGTTTACAATTTTGATTCGGGTTTTATAACCCTTTCTCCTCTATTTTCTTATTGTTTCTGTCTTGTCTGATTGCAGGAGATGGGTGAGGGTGACAGAGGCATGGTGGTGCAGAGGAGCAGGTGAAGCAGAGGGCAGTTGGTGGCGCGGCGCATAGTAGCGGTGGGTAGTGGCAGAGGTCAAAAGACCTAGGTGGGGTTAGGGTTTTTTTTTTTTTTTGTGTTCAATTTAGGTATTGGGCTTGGGCTGCTGGTGGGGGACTTGGGTAGTAGTAATTGGGTAAGTTGGTTATTGGGTTAGTGGGTAGATTTGTATTGGGTTTGGTTATTGGGCTGTTTGTTGGGTTTTAGTTTGGGGCCTAAAATTGGGCCTCAACAATATGTATAATATTGAAAATACATGTTTATAATATATGAGAAATATATTTATATAATACAATTATTAAAATATTTATATAATATATACGTGTTTAAAAAATAATAATAATATTCCACAAATATACACAACATTAAATACACATAATATATATATACATAATAAAAACATGCTACTACCATATGTAAAATATAATAAATTTAACAAATATATAAAGATTATAATTAATAATAATAACAGAAAATGAAAACAAATAATTTTGGAAAGTAAACTAATAAAAGGATTTAATCAAATTAAAATTAAAGTTTTGGGGCAAATTTGAAATAACAAATAAAGGAAAATGACTAATTTTAACGCGCACAAACAGTAGGGGGACCAAAAAGGCAATTAGGCCATAGTATTCAAAACGAGGCGCATTGCTAAGGACTGAATGGGAAGTCGCTGAAAATGATAGGGCCAAATTGCAAAACATAAAAGACTTAATTGTAAAGCCTCAGAAAAGCGGAAGAGCTGATTGCGCAAATAGCCCTTCCGCTTCAAAAACACGCGGATCCTCCCTGGTGCGGGTCGGGTCGACCCGACCCTGGGCCTAAACGGCGCCGTTTTCTGCTTTTAAGGGGGGGTCCAAAACGGTGCGTTTTGGACTCCTATATAAATCAAATTTTTAAAAAAAAAATCATTTGTATCAGGGGGAGAGAAAAAAAAGAGAGAAGGGGAGAGGGAAGAAAAGAGAGAGGGGAGAGGAGGGAGCTCTGGACAGGGGGCGGTCACGGACGGCCGGCGGAGGCTCATGCGCTGTTGGCATGCACCACCACGTACACTGATGGCGGAGAGGTAAAAATCGATTTTTGTATTTTGTATTTCTTTTTTTATATTTTTTATATTATATTTTCGTATATTTGATGTATTTAATGATATATGTATTTGTAAAAAAAAAATAAATGACAATAAATATAAAATCACCTTCTATTTTCGATTTGCGATTTTGTGTTTGGTGCGCTGATTCGGTGTTTTTTTTTTTTTTTATGTTGATATCTATTTCGGATGATACTCCTGCTCTGTCTACTGGCTTTATTTCTCTTTTGAAATATATGTCTGTATTGATGAAAATCCAACCCCTTTACAATGGATTTCATTCGGCCTTTATAACCGGTTTTACAAGTTGCTTTCTGTATTTTTTAATTTTTTGTCTTGTCCTCCTTTTGCAGGTGTAGAGGGCGGTTGAGGTGATGGGGCGCAGAGGGCAGGTGGCCGGTGTCGCAGAGTGTCAGGGGTATGGGTGTTGCGGCGCAAGTGGGGAGGTTAGGTGGAGAGCTGGTTAGGGTTTCTGATGTCTGTTGGGCTAGGTTTAGTTGGGTTTAGTTTGGGCCTGGGGTGTTTGGTTTAATGTATTTGGGTCTGGTTTGATTGGGTAAATTGAGTGGGTAGGTTTAGATGGGTATTTGGGTTTTTTAAATTTGTAAATGGGTTTGGGTTTTAAATGAGTTTAATTTTGATAGGCCAAAATTGGCCTTGTACAGTAACAATATAAAAAGAAATTTGATGGACGTGGGTTGTATATCAACTCTAGGTTTGGCTTAACCTTGGAAGGCCTAATATAATATTTGGTATTTGAAATTGACATTTTTTCTTATTTGCTTCCTAAACTTTTTTCTAATCAAACTTTGTATCTGAATTCAACACTTTTTACTAATTTGGTACCTAAGTTTTATTGGAGTCAAATTTAATACGTGAACTTAGACTTTTTCCTAATTTGGTACATAAGTTTTTTTTTTTTTCAATTTGGTGATTAAATTTGTTCAAACGTTATATAAATTACTCCACTATACTAATGGTGTTATTTTTTTTATGAGGTAGAAAAAATAATAAATGTATGACTGACATGTGACAAATGATATAGAATTTTTTTTTTGTATTTTAAATGTTCAATTACTTTTATTTTATTTTTTAGTTTAACATAATGATTTTTTTTTTATTTTGGGCTTTTAAAACTCAAATTTTCTCCTTTAATATCCATTTGTTAAGCATAAGCCGGAACACAATTTTTTAACATGGATTTCCTCTTATGTTGACGATATTTTTTGTGGAATTGAGGGGATGTTTTGAGCATGCATTCCCTCTTTAATCATTCTTGCCGTTAACAATCAAAATAATTTGAGTATATTGTTTAGCAAAAAACTCCAAATAAATGTAATTATTCATGCTATTAAATTTCATATCATCTGCCGCATTTCAGTCATACATTAGCTATTTTTGTTCCCTCATAAAAAAATAGCAATGTTAGTTGTTTTGGTGTAATTTGTATAACATTTGACAAGTTTAAGTACCAATTGGATACAAAAAAGCTTAAGTACCAAATTATGAAAACGTGTCAAGTGTAGGTACCAAATTAGAAAAAAAAAAACATAGGTACCAACTTAAGAAAAAAATGTCAAATTCAGGTACCGAATGTTATATTAGACTATATTAAAAAATACATATAACATATATGTTATTTTAACATTATTATACCTTAGTCACTGGAATCGAGTAATGAACCCACCAATGGTCTCAATGAACCCTTCAAACATACCCCTTGGAAGCACCCCTCATAGATATCCTTCGACTCAACATTCAAGAGGGCACCACTTATTAACTGCCATGCCAGACTCTAACCACCATGTCTCATCTAAGGTGATTGAGAGCACGTTTTATCGCCACCCTATCTAGGACTATAGTATGTTGATATAGTGTACAACAAGGAGAAGGATGTGGTGGGGGAAAAAGATGTCGGTTCAGCTAATAAGGCGGAAAGCCGGAAAAAGAAAAAAGGACAAGTTGAGAACTTAAGAAGGGAGCTGAAAAGGAAGAATGCTCTAAGGTTGCTAAAGAGGCCAAAAGATTCCTTCTTCATCGTCTGAGAGGGTATTTATTATGGAGTCTCTTGTTTGCTAGCGTGTCGTGGTAAAGCCATTGTAGGAGGGTTGCTATTAGAGAGTATTTGCAAAAGGTGTAGGACATGCAAGCCATAAACTGTGGGCCCTATTCTATTATAAATGTATGATGTTGTTATGCTCAGGTGGGATCTAGTGATCATCAAAGGCATGTTCACACTTGAAGTGTATTCACACTTAAAAGACATATGCCTGTCAAGGATTCAAATCAAGCGAGTAGATAATTCTTAGAGACGAGAGGCTCAGGTCCTCAAGAAAGGAGTAGATGGTCTAGGTTCTATAGAAAGGCTGAGGGACCCGAGACAGCTAACTCTCTCTCTCCTCCTCTTTACCATCCCCTCTTATCTTCCTCTCCGACCACCTTAGATAATAACTCTCACCTCGTATACTACAAGATGAACCATACATCTTCACCACCTTTCTTTGTCCTATCCGATTAATCCATCGACAAGTATATGGTGGGAATATTAAAAAAACATACATAATTGTTGAAGAAAAAACTTACTAACTCAAAATAAGTGAAGTGAGTCGAGTTTATCGAAATACTACAAATACAATTTTCTTTATTAATAGAAAATATTAGAAGGAAAAAGAAAGTCCCTTCTAACCGACTAATATCATTACAAAGAGACACGATTCTAGATTGGAGATAAAAAGCAGACAATGATGTAAATGAAAGCTATTCTTATCTTACACTACATAAAATGCATATTATGTAATAATATATATTCATATATAAACATAAATTTTAATTGAAAACCTATTCATCTTACTCTCAAATTCGATTTTCAAAAACTAAATAATCTTTCTAGAAAAATTCTAACCTATGAAAATTTTAATTACTTAAAAGTCTTACTTAAAAAAAAAGAAAAAAGAAAAAAAAAACCCTTTTGCTTATAAAAGATGCCTCTCCCATCCAAGCCTTCAGAAATCTATGTGGAGGTTTTGAAATTGATGGCCAAATTAAGGTCACTTTCTGTCCACTTACATGAAATTGATGGTTCAGTTTTTTCAGCAAAAATATATCTCTACGTTTCTATTACTTAAATTAAATGTTTTTGGCAGAAATCGAGAACTAGTGAACATTGTTCTTGGTGTATTATTGCCAAGTTAATGTTCAATAATTTTGTATATAATTTATTTCTTTTTATTCAATTATAATCATTTTACATAATTGCATTAACTTTTACTTTTTTTTTTTTTTTACAAATGCAACATAAATTTATTTTAGGTTTAGCTCAAACTCATGCCTCCAAATTGAACTCTCATTATTTGTAAATTATTCGCTTAAATGCTTCTAATAGTAAATGGGTAACACGGTTTAAATTTGTACTAAACGGATATTTTTAAGAATTTTAATTACCTCTTTATACAGGTTAAAATTTTAATTATTAATTTTGATTGGAATCATTGATATAGTTTAATTAGTTGTAACTTCAAAGAAAAATCCAACTTATTTTTAAAGGTAAAACATGTCGTAGGTTATCGTGGCACATTCTAAATTAGTTTTATGTACTTTTTTTTCTTAAAAAATTGGTTAACAATATGAATTCGGTAAAAGTTAATGTAGTTATTGACCCTTTAAATTTGGAAAAATAAATTCATTTTGACAATTGTACTTTTTTTCTCAATATTTAAACTTGATAATTAGGTTTATTTTATTCTATAAATCTGAACTCTATTAAAATTTGATGATGTGGTACTTGATAGTTATGTCACGTCATCACACTTTATATTTTTTAAGTTTAAAAACTAATACGAACCTAATTATTAAATTTAGATACCAAAATTACAAGTATCAAAAGAAAATTAATTGTTAAATTTAAAGACCTATAACTAGTATTTACACTAACCCTTTATGTAAATACCTTTAATCTTAACTGCCCTTGTCATTAATCCTCGTTTCGCACTTAAACTAATAAATTATGCGAAATTTTCAATTAACACCAATCTCGAATTTCATTTTTTTAGAACCTCCTTCTCATTATTAAAAAATAATTAAAAACTATGGACCGTAGATTTTAGTTGAAGATAGAATCGAAAAATCTTTTAGGATAAACATGACGAAGCAAATCATAATATAAAAGAAACACGAAGCCACGTGTGACGCATTTCGTTCTCACAAGTTGCAGCGTACCGTCGCCGTTTCTGTCATTTTTTTCTCTTCGTTTAAGGATTATGTTTTGTTTTTTTTGCCTTTAAATCATTTTATTGGGCATAGAAAAAAGGATGGGAACGAAATTTCTAGTTATAAGCTGACATGGCATCTAAACTTTTGTTTTGCCATAAAAGGACAACTCAATTTTGATTATTAACAATTTTGTCCCCCTATGCCATTGATTAAGCTCTAAAGGATCAGAAATTTAACATCTCAAACTGAACTGAAGCATCATTACATTGTTTTGTTTTTATGTTGGAAATGAACCTGGATGGATTTTAGGGCTATGTTCAAGTAAATTGTCACTCCGTTATTGAACATGGATGGAATAATGGGTTTGGTTCATGGGATTATATAATGTTTGTATAGTAAAATGAGATTTTTATATATTAAAGTTCGAAAGGGAAGTACAAAGTAACCCAAAATAGAAGTACAATCATTTGAATAAATCAATCATTACAAGGACGAAAATAAAATTTTAAAAGTATGGGGAGAGATAAAAAAAAATTATTTAAATGAGGTTTAAATTGAATATTATATAATTAGGAGGGACAAAAGTTGCTATTAATTCATTTAACAAGGGGTCTAAGGTCCCTCTTCCATTAACTACGCCAAGGTGGAATTAGAACCTGAAATATCAAAGTTTCCAAGATCTCAACATTGTTATAGAACACCGAGACCTCATCGATAGTATTGATAATATTGTTATGTCTTGATCAAAGTTAATATTTTTTCTCAATATAATGCAAGAAGAATGATTACAAACACAAAAATCCAACCTCAAATCCCATCTCAATTAACTTCAACTCACACAAATTTTGTTACTAGATAATATATAGTGTTATTATAAGCTAAGTTAATTAAATGCCCTGCACATACAGTTATTGTGTATGCTAATTAATGTTAAAGATTCAAATATAAACATTTGCTTTTGCATGCCATGTTCTTAGATGTTTTATATTATAAAGGATATGATATTATATGTTGTTTGGATGCACATGACACACCTGCATTTCATGGGGATCTTATATTAATTAATCCATAGATTAAGTACTATAGGAACAACATCCTAATTATTCGGAAAGATTCTTTGGAAGATTGTGTTTTTTTTTTTCTTCATTCGAATTGATCTGTTGTAAATACAACAAGAATAATATTCAAAAGTTTAAATTTACAATGTCTCATAATGTAATATTTTCTATAATTGAAAACCGGCGTTTGATATCAAATCTATTAGGGATCGACCCAATTAAGCAACGAACAAGTAAAAATAGCGGAAGAAATTGAGAAATTGAACACACAAATTTAATGTTGAAAAACCCCTCCAAAGAGGATAAAAAACCACGGGCAAAGAAAATTTTACTATAATGGCAAAAGAACGAAGAGTACAAAAGATGGAGATAAAAACTAAAACCCGAAAACAAAGAACCCTCAAAACATAAATACAAAATTCTCTAAATGTGTTATGAGTTCTAATCTCTAATGGGTGTATTTTATAATATTATTGTAACACCCCTACCCGTATCCATTGCCGAAATAGGTACGAGGCATTACCGGAGTTTACTGATAATTCTAAGTCATTTATTATTCATATTTTGAAAATAATCATAACGTCTCTTTATTGGGCCCTCGAAGCCCCAAACATATATTAAAAACCAACCGGAATTAAATCGGGATCATAAAAAATTTTGCAAAATCTTAAATTTTATTTTCATCTAAGTACTTACCATTTCATTGCTTCTTGTAATTAAACATGTTACCATTCAATCAATAGCTTGTCCTTTGTCTAAGTCTCAAGCCACATCATTGTTAGTATACTTGCATGTATTTCATATAAATTCAACATTGATATACTTATTTTCTCTACATGTCACACTTGAGTTTAATAATTGTCTTTACTTACATAATTTCCTTGTATCAACGTATCAAATATAATTATATATGTACATGTTGTAGCGACGTAAAAATTTTTAGGTTTCGGGTCGCTAAATTGTGGCGATTTATTAGAAAACTGGAAATTGAAATTTGGTTTTAAAATAAGCAGGAGTCGCCACGATCTTTTTCCTAGGTGTGATCGGACACCTATTAAATTTTTCTTTAAAAGCAAATAAAAGGCTAGGTTTAGGTTTACGTTACAAATCAGCGGAAAATTAGGGTTCGGGAGTCGGTTACGTACGAGGAAGGTATTAGCGCCCTCGTGACGCCCAAAATTGGTATCTCATAAACACGTGATGTCTTAATTTTCAAAAATACGAGTTCAATATATAATTTAGTCGTGATCCGATTAAAAGAAGACGTGAAATTTCAATTTTATTTCGATTTTTGAGAAGGGTATATCGCTTTAACACGAGTCAATCGACATTCACCCAACATAGCGATGAACTCGATGACTTAATGTTGAATCGATATATTGCCTTGGTTATTGAAATCGATTAACAAAACAAGAATATGATTTTCGAAATAATAAGAAACAAAATTGATATGAAATAAGAATAAATGAATGGAATAACTATAAACAGATTTAGAAACAAATAACAAAGATTACTATAATGTTGAAAGAAAACATTAATAATGCATGCAAGATTAAATGTAAAAATAGTATCAAATACAAGAAAATAATGAATATACATATATATAGAAAAAATAATATTAAGATCATGTACATAACATAAGTGAGAAAAGTATATATATACATAACATATTTAATACGAACATATACGATATACATAATAATATACATGTAATAGTAAAAAAATACATAACTAATAATATTAAAAGATATATACATACGTAAAAATGAATGAATAGTAAAGAAGTATACCAGAAATGACATTAAAAAATTATATATGTACAATATATAAATACATAAATGTGTACATGTATTAGAAATATTGATATGAAAGAAGAAACCATTAGTAATTTACATAAATACATACATACATATATATAAATAATAGTGTTAGAATATATAATATAATATTAGAAGCACATGTAACATGAAAAACATATTCATAATACTTAATATGAACACTTTAGAAATAATAATAACTATTAATAATATTACTTAAATATATTTACATAGATATTTAAGACATATATATTTCAACACATAATAATAATAATAATAATAATGATAACAATTATTATTATAATAATTATAATAACCATAATAAATATAAGAATTAATTAGTGAATAGTCAAGGAACGAAAATAAACTAAGAGGGACCAAAATAGAATAAAAACCAAAGTTTTATGGCTGATTTAAAATAAAAATGGAGGGAAAGGACTTATTTGAATGCGCTAAAGACATGAAGGGACCAAATCAGATAATAAACCAACTTCCTGAAACGCAGCGCAGTGAGAGGGAGTGATTTGAAATCGGTGAAAGATTGCATGGCCAAATTAAAAATCATTAAAACTTAATTACAGAACATTTAAAAAGCGGAGGGGTTAAACGCGTAAATAACCCCTCCTTAGAAGAAAACACGCGGATCCTAGCTCCCTGGGTCGGGCAATCGGGTCAGAGCTTGAAACGACGCCGTTTTGAGGCCACTGAAGAGGCCCTAAACGGCGTCGTATGGTATGCTTATAAAAACAAAAATTTTTTTAAAAAATTCATTTCATTCAGCTGCTTAAAAAAAAAAATGAGAAGGGCTTTGGATTCTCTCTGAGGAGTCCGTTCTCAGGCCACAAGGCCGGCCATCCTCCGTCGTCGACGCCGCCGCACCGGCCACCGTACACGGTGGCCGGAAATCGCCCTAGGTAAAAAAAAACTCTCTTTTTTTTTCTTTTTTTTTTCTACTTAATATATTTATATGTATTTTGTGGTATTCGTGTGTGTGTGTAATGAGAGAAAGAAAAAAAACAGATTCAAAAAGAAAGAAGAAAAAAGAAATAAACAATCACCTTGGGTTTTATTAGTTTAATTTTCAGTATGGTTTCTCTGCCTTGAGATCTTTTTTCTTTTTTTAGACTATATGTGTGTCTAGAAAAATCTAAAAAAACTTCCCCCCCCCTTTTTACAAAGTTTTATTCGGGTTTTTATACCCTATTTCTTTTACAAATTGCTTTTTTTCTTTCACTTTCTGTCTTGGCCTTGCTTGCAGAGATTATGGCGGTGCTGAGCAGATCTGATGGAGGTGACAGCGGCGTGGGGGTGCAGAGGGTGGTTGGCCGACAGTCAGAGCAAGTGGGGAAGGCTTGCATGCGCTAGAGCAAGTTTAGGGTTTCAGCTACTGAAACCCTAATGTCTAAAATTGGGCTAAACGGGCTTGGGGTTAGGTGTTTAGTTGGGCTCTGAAATGTAGTTGGGTAGATTTAGTTGATCTAATTTGGGGTGTAATTTAGGGTTAATATAGATGGGCCAGTGGGTTTAATTGGGCTCCGGGTTTATAATTTTGTAAATGGGTTGAGGGTTGATTTGGGTTGTTTGTAAATAGGGTTAACGGGCTAAGGGTTTGGTTGATTGTTTTAGCAGGCCGAAATTGGCCTACTACACATGTCATGAAACATATTATTCTATTACCGTTTCTTTATAAGTATATATCAATCATTTCATTATATCAATATTTCATGCTTCATCATTTCCATATATTTTAAGTATATTTATTCCGGTAAAGTTTATATCAAACTTAACATAAATTATATTCCATGTACTTATTCTTATTTTGTTTATCTATCTTCATAATTATTTCATACAACTATTTTGTACATATATGACCAGTTCTTGTAAACATTTCACACAACCATTTTATGTAACCATTCGTCAACTAATACGTATTACCTGAATATCAATTGTTCAACTAATACAAAAGATGGAGATAAAAACTAAAACCCGAAAACAAAAAACCCTTAAAACGTAAACACAAAATTCTTTAAATGTGTTATGAGTTCTAATCTCTAATGGGTGTATTTTCTAATATTATAAAAGAGCCTATTTATAGGCTAAATTCATAGGTCAAATAATAATATAATCTAGGCTAAACAGAGTTTAACTAGAAGATTATTTCTCAAATTTGACTGAAATAGGAGTCATATTTAACAAAATCTAATACTCACCACCAAGCTTTATGTAACACCCTAAACCCGACCTAGACGACCAACCCAAGTTTAGAGAGTTACCTCATCGGTTATCAATTGCCACACAAACAACACAGTAAAGCTAAACCATGCTTCACATTACATTCACCATAAAACTAAATAAGTATATAATCTTCCAAATTCATAATGTTATAGTTTATCGAAATTCCTAATATACTACTTAAAGAAAGATAAATGCTTGACCGAGCTCCCGTTGCGCCGACCCATTCAAGACTGGGAACCACTTAAAATTCAATCAAAAACAAAATGAGTTGTGAACTCAGTGCATAAAAAAAGTTTATTCAATTAATGTTCATTTATAAGGTAGTTCCAGATTCAGAGGTTCGGTTTGATACAGAAGTAATTTCAATTCAGATTCAGAGTAGATCAGTTACTTATATATATGCAATTTCAGTTCATATACAATGCAGATCAGATTTAGATGCAATATTCCTATCCCCGTCTGCTACACACCGTTTTCGGTAATCCTAACACACCATTAAGGACATTTAATGCCAACCAACCCTGCACACCTCAGAGTGTTCATTTGACACTTTACAGATACGCAGCTTAGCTGCTAAGCAAGATTGCGACTAAGCACCAGAACCAAATTTATACGTATTGTGGTAGAGCCACTAATTCAGAACAAATTACTTTCTTCTTCACAATATCCTAACCCATGCAAATGCAAAGCACAAATACCCATATTGAGTACTCAGTCATTCTATTTTATCTCGCAAACAGATAAGACAGTTTAACTTCAGAATATGTATCATGGTATACATACAACTATGTTATTCACACATCAGTGTCAGAAGATCAGATAGCTTTCATACAATTAAATTCAAATAGTCATACATTGGGGAAGTTAGTAACAGTTTTAAACAACATTCTCGGCCTCAAAATAGGTTTCGAGCCCTAATACCATGACACACGGCTTGGGCACACGCCTATGTATCTTACCCGTGTGGTTTCGAAAACTTAAACAGTGAGTTACACAGCCTAGACATAAGCCTGTGTCCTTGCCCGTGTGACCCATACGGCTTAGGTACATGCCCGTGTCCCTGACTGTATGGTTTTATACCACAAACAGTGAGATACACGGTCTAGGTACATGCCCGTGTCCCTGGCTATGTGGTTTTATACCACAAACAGTGAGTTACACGGCCCAAACAAACGCCCGTCTCTGTTGCTCATGTGAACCCTGCACTAACATAGCCACACACGGCCTAGACAAATGCCCGTGTGACCCCAAATAAATGAACAGTGAGTTACATAGCCAATCACATGGCCTGCCTCATGGTTGTGTGGCTCACACGACCTGGTCACACGCCCGTGTGCCTGGCCATGTAGCGTCGACAGCCACCATTTTTCAGCGACCGAAACTTGCAAGAACTAAGGTTTTTAATACGCACCTGCTTTCATTTGACAGAAAAACAATAAGGAGACTACCCGAAACCTAATTAACCATCTGATAATCAATTACACCATCATTTTCGATATTTTAACAAAATCAACCTACCGTCAAGATTATGTCGAAAGTTTCGACGCAATCCCAACTGCATACTCACCTCGCACGAAATAGAGGAAATCAGACTAACACGGTGGAATAACGTCTCTTGCAATATCCTCGCCTAAAAAGTAACCAATCGAGTCTTTAACAGAACGTCAAGCAAACGAGCAAAATCTGGTTTCGACCGAAAAGCGTTAACACAACGAAAATTACAAAACGAAAGGAAATAACAATGAAACTTACACAATATCGATCTCACAGGCAGCGAAGACTTCCCGATTCACGCAAAAATCAATTGCAGTAAGAAGAAAAATAAAAGAAAGGAAAACAAGAAAAACAGGGAACCAAATGTGGAAAAAGAAAAAGAAGAACGATAGAATTTCTTTAGAATGTTTAAAATTAACCACCATCCCACCTTCTGGCATTTGCAAAAAAAAAAAATATTTCCTAACGCATGCGATGGGACTTGAACTTAGGACTAAACAAAATACAGGCAAATGCTTAACCAATGAACCAACAAGCTCATTATTGACATTGATTTACCCAGAATTGCACTTAACTACCTAACACACGAATAAATGTTGTTTTAAAAATAACAAAACTTTTAACTATGCCACTCGAACTTCGGACCTAAAACACAAAACCAGAGATACCAAAATTTAATTACTACAAATTCACACAATTAAACTCTTAAAATTTTAGGGCGTTACACTTTAAATATGTCTCAACGATTTATACTTGCTATTGCCAAGGTTGAGGCCATTTCATTTCCTTTATTATTTGCCATAAAAAATACAACACTATCTACCTTCTCAATTTTCCTCTCAATATCTACAAATAGTGACCATGGTCTCATCGAAGATTGTAATGTTTGGTAATTTTCTTTATAAGCTAATATTCTAAGTGTTGGTTCACAATTAACTTCAAACTTAATTATTTATGTTTCAATTGTTGATATCACATTTCTTTACTTCTAATGTTCATGTAATTTTCAGGGTTAATTCCATCGGATGCCTCTAATTATGATTCAATTTTTAAAAAGTTTCAATTTAATTTTCAAAGTGTTGGTTTTATATCAATTAGATCTTTTTGTTAGCTTGATCATTAGCTTCAGCATTTAAATGTTAGCTTTGATTGATATAGAAAATATTTAAAAGGGATAAATCTCAAAACTATAAATGAACTTTGATTTTGGGCAATTGTATACATGAAATTTTGATTTGATCCAATTATCAAAAATTATTAACACAATGATTGATATAGCATATCATTTTATATTTATATATTACATACACAAATAATTATACCTATCCAATATAAAAATAATTTGATGTATTTATTTCTTTAAATGTGTTTAATTGAATCAAACATAAAGTTTCATGTATATATATATTTGAACAACAATCAAAGTTTCATGCGTATAATTACACCAAATCAAAATTCATGTATCAAATTACACATTGAATCAAAGTTCATATATAATTTTGAGATTTATCCCTATTTAAGAAACAAAGATCAAATTTTCAACGCATTTATACCAACACATGAACAATTTGAAATTTAAATTTGACGCATTAAAATATTGCCCTTCTAATTTTAATGACAACTTTTGTTTTCTCTAACACGTTAAATCTAATATGATATTTAAAATTCAATCTACATATCTAAGACGGACTAAAATGTCACACAAATGAAACAACTTGATTAAAATAGTACTAATATTTTAAAAGTTCAATTACAACCTAAGTGTTAAATATGACTCCTATTTTCAGTCAAATTTGAGAAATAATCTTTCAGTTAAACTCTATTTATTTGTTTCAATTCGACACTGATTAGTCTGGATTATTTTATTATTATTTGACCTATGAATTTAGCCTATAAATAGGCTCTTTTATAGCCTTAAAAAAAACACCCATTAGAGATTAGAACCCATTAGAGAATTTTGTGTTTACGTTTTGAGGGTTCTTTGTTTTCGGGGTTTAGTTTTTATCTTCATATTTTGTACTTTTCGTTTTTTTGCCATTATAGTAAAATTATCTTTACCCGTGGTTTTTTATCCTCTTTAGAGGAGTTTTTCCACGTTAAATTTGTGTGTTCAATTTCTCAATTTCTTCTACTATTTTTACTTGTTCATTGCTTAATCGGGTCGATTTCTAACAAGTAGTATCAGCGCTAGTTCAATTTTCATAGATCAGCCCATTCAGATTTGGCAGCAACAAGGTTTGAAATTGAGAAGTTCGATGGTGAGACAAATTTCAATCTGTGGCAAGTTCGGATGATGGCAATTCTAGTTCAATCCGGTTTGAAAAAGGTTGTTACCGGGAAAAAGCCTGAGAATCTAAATAAAACAGAATGGGAAGAGCTTGATGAAAAGGCTTTGTCTGCAATCCAGTTGCGCTTCACGAATACGGTATTGCGAGAGGTATTAATGGAGAAAACCTCATCTGCTTTGTGGAAAAGGTTAGAAACTCTTTATGCGACTAAGTCTCTGGCTAACCGTTTAGTGTTGAAACAACGTCTATTTACGTTTCGCATGAACGAATGTGAGGTTCTTAGAGATCACATCAGTCAATTCATTACTCTTTTAAATGATTTAAAGAATGTTGAGGTTCATATTGAGGATGAAGATCAGGCTATGCTATTATTGTACTCTTTACCCCCTTCATATAAGTCTTTCAGAAAGACCCTGATTTATGGCAAAGACAAACTCTCGTTCGAAGATGTGAAGGGTCATTTTTTGAGTAGAGACAAACTCGACAATGAGTTTCATTTGGATAGCAAGGCAGATAGGCAACCTTCTGTTTTGATAGCATCAAAGAAACGAGACAAAAGGTGTCGCTATTGTAAAAAGTTAGGTTACGTCAAAGAAGATTGTTATAAACTGCGAAACAAAAAAGCTCCTGAGAGTAACGAGGAAGATGTAGCTGGTGCTAATTTGGCCGATGAAAGCAGTGATGATTTCTTGTTAGTGTCAACGAGTGATAACTCACGTCCGAGTAGATCCTAGATTCGGGATGTTCTTTCCACATGTGTCCCAATAGAGAATGGTTCTCCACATACAGTTCGGTTGAAGGTGGAGTTGTGCGCATGAGAAACGATTTATCTAGTAAGGTAATTGGTATTGGTACTGTTAAAATTAGGATACACGATGGGACGATTAGGACACTCTCAAATGACAGGTATGTAACTGATTTACGAAAGAATCTCAACTGCTTGAGTATTTTAGACTTGAAAGGATGCAGAATCAACATCGAGTCGAGCGACATTAAAGTATCTCATAGAGCTCTCGTTTTGTTAAAAGGTAAAAAAACCGGCAGTCTTTATATTCTGGAAAGTTCTACAGTGACCGGTGAAATTGGACGTCCCTCGCCCGTTACGGAGTTGAAGTCAACTCGTTTGGAGCGGAGGCAACTTGGTCATAGGAGAGAAAAATGTATGACCGTTTCGTTGAAGAGAGGTTCTCTTTTGGATACAGGTTTTGAAAAGTTAGGGCACTGTATTCGTGAAAATCAAACCCAGGTTAGTTTTGATTTGGCAGTGTACAAGTCAAAGGCTAGAAGTATTCCAGTTTCTAAACACAGATTCGACTCAGTTAATTTCCTGCATAGTTCAAGATAGGCTCGTGGCGGGCTTTGGCAAAGATGGCGTTGTGGAAATATGAGTCAAGGTGGAGATTTGTTAAATATGACTCCTATTTTCAGTCAAATTTGAGAAATAATCTTTCAGTTAAACTCTGTTTATTTGTTTCAATCAAACACTGATTAGTCTAGATTATTTTATTATTATTTGACTTATGAATTTAGCCTATAAATAGGCTCTTTTACAACCTTAGAAAAAAACACTCATTAGAGATTAGAACTCATGACACATTTAGAGAATTTTGTGTTTACCTTTTGAGGGTTCTTTGTTTTCAGGGTTTAGTTTTTATCTCTATCTTTTGCACTCCTAGTTCTTTTGCCATTATAGTAAAATTATCTTTGCCCGTAGTTTTTTATCCTCTTTGGATGAGTTTTTTCACATTAAATTTGTGTGTTCAATTTCTCAATTTCTTCTGCTATTTTTACTTGTTCGTTGCTTAATCAGGTCGATTTCTAACACTGAGGGATAATTATTAATTAACCCTAACGTTTATGTAAATTTGTAAATAAATTTGGACCGTCAACTAAGGTATTACTTGCATGCAATAGTGACACAGTACACTGCAAGTTGAAAACATGAAAATGAATATAAAGTAAAGCATATCCATGGATAATGAATATGCGTACCAGAAAGGCTTCCTTTTCACCACCATTAACTCCCAACAAGACAACAAACAAATGTACAATAGTTACAAATTGGTGTTCCATTTTTTTTAGTAATAATTATTTATATAAAAAAAGAGTAAAAATCCCACTTTGTTTTTCTGCTATATAATAACAAATGGCTCTACTTTCCACACACACAAAAAAAACACCTCACCAACTTCAACACTGTTTCATCATATTGATAGTTTCTCTGCAAAAGAAAAAGCATTGTCAATGTCTCAACCTTATTGTGTTAGAGAAAACAAACCCTGTATTGGTTGGGTTCAAAGATACTTCAAGGACTGTCTTTGTAATTTAAAAGATGAATTTTCTTTTGGGTTTGGGATTATTAGTTTGGTTTGTTGGGGTGTTGCAGAGATCCCTCAAATCATTACTAATTTCAAAACCAAGTCTGCTCATGGTGTTTCCCTCCTTTTTCTCCTCACTTGGGTTGCTGGGTTCGGTTCTTTTTCCTTTAAAAAAGCATAAACTCACCATTTTTGTTCATGTTTGAAACATTAATCTCCGTTTTTTTTTTCTTGCAGTGATGTGTTTAATCTTGTTGGTTGTCTTCTTGAACCTGCAACAGTGAGTTGTGTTCTTTTTTTTTTTTCAAAATTTCCACCATGTATATGATAATTTCATGTTTTATATATATATATATAGATATATGTATTTTTATGCTTACTGGCTTTTTCTTTTTTTGGTTCTTGTTTTGTGGATGCAGTTGCCGACTCAGTTCTACACAGCTCTGGTACTGTTACATGTGACTTACATTTTTCATTTTCCTAGGTTGAAATGTTTTTCCATTTCATGTTAAACCCTTCATTTATTTCATAATTGCAATTCAGGACTATTCTTTGAATAAGTCCCAAATAAAAAGATGGCCCAAAGTCAATCTATACCATGGGTTTATTTCTCAAGTTGTCCTAAGCCCCACTATGCTATTAACCCAACATTTAGAGTTGGGTTTCATTGGGATTTTAAAAAACCTTAGCCCTCATTCCATATAGGACAATTTTGAATAAAGTAATGTTTTTTACTTATGAGAAGCTGATTAATTGTGTGGTTTTGTACTTCAGCTCTATACAATAAGTACTGTGGTTCTAGTGTTGCAAAGTGTATACTATGATTATATCAACAGGTGGTGGAAATGTAGACGGATTAAAACCAACGACGTGGTACACTTTACACAACCTTTGACATTGTTTTTTTTCTTTTTAATCCCTGTATTATAGGAAATTGTAATAGAATTAAATAAGACATGATTTCATATGTTTTGTTTTTTTAAAATGTAATGTTATAGGTTGAAGATGAGAAAGAACCATTGAAACCTGGCAAACATGAACCTGGAATTCCCATACCTAAGCCCTCAAGCAAACCCCATCCTCGTAGAGAATTTTATTACACGTACTATTCTTTTAACTTTTTCATTTTTTTAATATATAATTAAGGTACCTTTTGTATCTATTTTACTATTATTCCTGATTATGTACAATGTTATACTATTTTCAGGTCAGCTAGATCTCTGGCTGGTAGTGGCACTCCACCTTTCCGAACATATTTGAGGGTAGCTAAAAGTGGTCCTTCAGCTATGGGACTCGACGGTGATTCGTCATCCGATGATGAAACGGTTTCGGTTTTGTCCAAGAAGTCTGGAACTCAACCTAGGCCGATCCCGAGAGCCGTGAGTGTCAATTCTCGAACTTGGTAAATGATTTTCAAACTCTTGAAAGATTGATTGAATAACAAAGATATATGACGGTTTTTTAGGCTAAAAGTTATGGCACATTTCTAGCTGCATCACTCAATTTGCCTTTTGGAAGTAAGGCTTTGATGGAAGTGAAAACTGGTTTTACCAACAGAAGGCTATTACAGGTATGATCCATTGATTCTACCTTAAAATTCCACAAAAATTGGCACATTTAGATTTGCCCGAGTGTCAGGTTATTGGCCAAATCTGAAGATTGAGAGAGTTTTTAAAAATTTCAATTAAACCCCTCAAAACTTAATGCCACATTTTACCACTGGTCACAGGAGCATAGTATGGAGCATAGTGCATTTGGACAATGGCTGGGTTGGCTAATGGCTGCCATATACATGGGAGGCCGAATCCCTCAAATATGGTTAAATGTAAGCATTGAATTTCCAATAAAAAAAACTTGGTTTTTTTTTTCTTTTTGATATATAATCACCATAAAATTCCCAGATTCCTAATCAAAATCGTTTTTTCTTTATCAGATCAAAAGGGGCAATGTGGAGGTAACACTCTTATTATAACAATTTTTTTTTTCTTTTAAAATGATTTTTTTTTTTTTTTTTTTTTTTTTTTTTTTTTGCTTAATGTCTGGAAAAAAAATTCATCATACAGGGATTGAATCCTCTCATGTTCATCTTTGCATTGATAGCTAATGCAACTTATGTGGCAAGGTTTGATCTTTAAATTTCAATGTTCTCCATTTTTATTTCTACTTTATTTGAAGCTTCGATTCATTAATGGTTGCTTCAACAGTATTCTAGTGAGAACCACTGAATGGGGACACATTAAGGCAAACATGCCATGGTTGCTTGATGCTGTTGTTTGCGTGGCATTGGATTTATTTGTATCCTTTTCTTGGCTGATTTCAGGTTTAATTTAGTCTTAAAATTTCATTTCTTAATTAGGTTATCAAAGTATCTGTATCACATCAGTTAAATCTTGACATTAGTTTGGAGTAGGGATGACAATAGGCGAGGCGGGGTGGGGCGGATTTTTGCTTACCTCGACCCTGCCCCAAAGGTTGACTAATCTGCTCCGCCCAACTTGACCCGACCCAGACCCTTAAGAAAAAAAATCAACCTCGAACCCAAATCTGAAATTTAATAGGAAATCCAACTCCAACTTGATCCATTCCGATCGAATTTAATTTAATTATTTTATTTTTATTTTAAAGCAAATAAAATTATATTTTTAATTGTTTTATTTTTTTATTTTAAAGCGAATAAAATTACTTTCTAAATTTAGACTTAAAACTTAATATATATATATATATATATATATATTGAAAGCAAAAATTATATATATATCGGAGGTATTTTTATAAATATCTCAAGATGAGTGGACGAATTCATCTAAAATCCGATCCGACTATTTTTTTAATTTTATTTGATCTGTCCTGAACCCAATTTTTAAAAAAAAATAACTTTAATAGATTGGGGTAGGTTGAAACCGTCAAATTCAAGTTTTTGGTCATCCCTAATTTGAAGAAAATATTTAAACAGGGCGTAGTTAGAGAGGAGCAGATAGTAGTCTTGGCCCTCTTAACTAAATGGTATAATAGCAATTTAAGTTTCTTTTAGTTTTAAATTATTCAAGTTCTTTTTGAACAATTTTTTATACCTTTACCACTTTACCTTGTGTTTAGAACGCGTGAATTAAATTTTAAACATATGTATATCTATTGAAAAATTTGTATTTAAGTCTTTAAAAAACCAATATCACTTAATGGATCGTTTTTTCTTTTTCCAAACATATACAAACATGTTCAAAATTTGATCAACGTGTATTTTTAATATTTTTTCTGTCATATTGGAGTTGATATTTTAACGCTTAAGAAGATAACTGAGTTTGTAAAAAGATCAATTGGTATAAAAATTATACTTTGATGATTCAACTGCAACAATAAAGCCTTAACATAGTTTACAAACAGATCATATTACAGTATATTTACTACAAGTATTTCAGACAGACAGTTAACAGTGATGCAGAAGATTATGGAGACTACAAGGAAGCAAATAAAGAAGTTAACCCTTGAGTTTTACATTTTGCGATATCAGCTAAATGATTCAAATAATCACCTCCCTACTTGATAGCATATAGTTGTAATGTAATTGTAAGCTTTGTGTTTATGCAGAAAGACTAGTTTTTTCATCAACAAATTGATAATTTGGTTTAGCTCAATTTTGGATTTAAATTATTTTGAGTATTGAGGTTTAAAGTTTAAGTTTTTCAATTTGGATCATTACATGTTCGAATCATTTTAAGTTCAAATCATTCAAATTTAAAACTCGAGTTTAGTTTTAATCATTATAAATTCAAATCATTTTGAATTTTAACCGAATCATATATTTCATATCAAGATTATTCAAACTATTCATATCATAATTAGTAATATATATAACTATTTGAGACATAAGAAAACGAATACAGCTAAAGCATCAACATCAAACAACTCTTAAGCAATTATTAAATCCTATCTCTTAGTTCACCACAAATTATAGTGCCCCCTCCAAAAAAAATTTCTCTGCTTGAAATCTATCCCGAGATGGCACCAATCCTATTACATGCACCATATAATCTTTAACGTAAGCAAGGATGAAATTAGAAATTTAAAAAAAATTAAAATGTGACTTTATTATATATAAACATATAATTTCACCATTTTTAAGGGACTAAATAATATTTCTTTTCATTTTTTGAATATATTAACTTTTAAGTTTACAAAGGAACAAAAGAAAATAAATTTTTTATTTTGGAGGACAAAGTTCTACCTCCTTGAATTTATCCCTCAATTTAAGTGACTAATTATAATACATTTTTTTGTCGAAATTTGGATATTCACTGTTGACAGTAATGATTAATCTTCTCATCACAAACGACTAGTCACGAACTATACTCTATTTTTATGAGTTAAAATCGAACTTTAATCGCATTATTTAAAGAAGAGATGAAGTATTACCACACGGTTAATTAAAACGCATTTGATGAACCTGACATCCCCCACTTCCCACCCTCCAAAAAAGTTTATTGTACTTTTAAGTGAGTTGCCTCGTTGCTTGATTCCTTCGTGTTCTTCTCACATGGAAGCTCCTTGTCATTGAAACATGGTTTCAATTTTATATTGTTACATAAGATTTCAAAGGGTAACTTCATTCATTGACTCGACTTCATTCAAAATTAGAGATTTACTATATATTGATAATATATTATAAAGCAAAGAGTTGACCTCTAATCTCTAATCCCAATATTGTTAAAATAATTTTTCTGCTAAAGTAATTAGACTTTTAAAAATTCATAAATAGGAAAAAAATATATTTCAGCATACTCAAACTACATTTTTCTATATTAACAATAATGTTCATATCAATTGAATTAAAATTTAATCGGCGTGAGAATACAATTATTAATTTATAAATATATAATTTTATATATGATCATTAAAAGAAAATTTATAAAGAGAGTAAATGGGAATCAGACAAAAGTGGAACTGCAGCCACTAAAAAATGCAAAAAAAGACAAAATAAAAGGCTTTTATTTATTTATTTATGAACAAAAAAGTCTTTATCACTTTAATTTAATCTTTTCTTTTTAAAAAAAAGTCAAAATAATATCAACATGAAAAGTAGATAACGTGTTTACCCATCTAATTAATTAAGCTTTTTTTTTCTAATTTTTTAATTTGCATTTGAAATTATTAATTGCTTAATGAAATTATCATACTTCTTTTTTGTCTTTTCCCCTTGGTTCTGAATATCAGTTAAAATAAATTTAATTTTTTATATAATTAAGATTTTAATAATTTGATCTCTTTGATTAGCACATGAATTTATGAAATAATTTCAGACTTATCAATTTAAAAAATGATGAGAGATTTAATTAATTTTAGCTTTGAGAAATTTTAAAAAAGAAAACAATAATCCAGCGCTGCAAAAAGCCGAAAATTGGATATTGAAAATTGAAATAATTTGCCACTTGATTTATTTTTCTGGGAAAAAGATTACCTACTTTACTTATTTAATTAATTAAAAACCCTTGCAGTAGTATTAAAATTATAATTTGTTCCGCGGATTGAGTATTTGTTTGATTGGCGTCAATATTGTTATCCGTGCATAAGGACGTAGGTTAGAATGTGTTGAAGCGTATTATTCTCTTATTTAAGGGTTGAGGAGAGTCTATGGGTAGTTTTAGATATTGTATAAAAAAATTATAATTTAGTCCTTTTAATATCCTCAAACTCATCCATGTACTATAATTTGATCCCTCAATTTTTATAATGTTATCCACTAATTAAATAATTATCATGGTTAATTAATCCAATTAAAAAGATAATGTAATTTTTTTTTTAAGAATATTCTTTTTTAACTCATTACACTGGCATCAATTTTTAATGAATAGTTTTTAAAAAATCTACAATCAGAATTTTAACCAAAAGTATAATAGTGTTAACTATTTGGTCTAATTAATGATATTATAAACACAAAGATATTAAA
Source organism: Gossypium anomalum (assembly GCA_025698475.1). Lineage (NCBI taxonomy): Eukaryota > Viridiplantae > Streptophyta > Magnoliopsida > Malvales > Malvaceae > Gossypium > Gossypium anomalum. The sequence continues at coordinate 1,476,072 of CM046957.1, read as the reverse complement.
TTATATCAAATTTAAGCATAATAAAAATATCAAAATTTAATATTTTTTACAATAAAATATAACATATATTTCAGTAGTTGTTTGGAAAATCAAAGTCCCAAAAGAAATTTATAAAAAGATATTCTAATTTTGTACATTATTGACTTATTTGGGTGGACTCTATAGTATGGAATCAATATGCTATTTTTTTTTTGCTTATATATAATTAAATTTTTATATATTTATATATGGTAGTTAGTGAAAGATTTGCCTAACTTTTGTTTGATATTTTAATTCCCATTATAGTAAAAAAAATCCCAAGTTGCCTTTACAAAACATTCAAAAAGAATTATACTTAATAAGCATTTAGCTTTTGTTTGACATAGGCATAATATATTCTTACTAATTATTCAAATTCACAATCACTTTCTTTTACTTTATGTTAATCATTGGATTAATAATTTTTATTTTGCAATTAATAATCGATATAATAATATTATTTAAATAGTTATTGACATTGAATTTCAAGTAAAAAATTAGACAAATTTAAATAACGTATGTTGGCTTGATGATCAAGGTATTCACCGTCCCAAGTGTGGTCTGAATTCGAGTCGCACTAATCGCATTACTATTAAAGATTTACCATCTTCTTATAATCACCAAAAAAAAAAAAAGAGTACGAATTTTACATGTTTAGTGCCCTTTCTAACTAAGCCCCATGTGATTAAAGGCAAAAAACAAAAAGGAGTTGCAAGGCTTTGATATATGTTGTCGGGACACCATAAATTTTGCTAAAAATATCAACTTAATTTGTGGTTGTTAGTAGAGAATTGGGTAATATTGGAAAGTTGAATGTAGGGTAGTTTGATTTTTTTTTTTTTTTTTAAGAAATTTTTGAAGAATAGTATATCGAGAATGAATCAATTTTATTTGTTTGGAGTTTTATCTCTCGATTTTTTTGGAGATTTTGAGTGCTTAAGGCAATAGCATATTTTGCTCATTGTTGTTGTTTATGAGGCATAGGTCAAATCCTATCAAGCACGAATGCTCATGTCATTTTGGTAGGTGGTTGTTCACCACAGATGATTCGATCTAATGAAACATTCCTGTTTTGTTAAACATATCACCTCTTCAAGCAGCCTCAGGCACTTAGGCTCTCCCAAAGTTAGAAGACAAAACCCTAATCAAAGACAATACAGACCTAATGAGTTCGTTGGCTCACAATAAACGCCACTTCAAAAACGTCTCTGGAAAAAGCTAGTCTTCCCTCAATATACTTATATATGTACCATTGTTTTATATTCAATTCTTTATGTATATTCAATTCTTTATGTATAAACCACAAGTGTCCTCATCCATTTTTGAGCCTAAGTATAGTCTTGTTCGAGCTGAAGGTGATATTCAGGTAAAACTCTCTCTACAATGTATAATAAGATACAACATAGTTTAATGTTTGGCTATGGCTAGACAAGGCACCAAATGAAAGGAAGAGAAAGAAAAAAATAAAGCTAAGATAGAGTAGTAGATTAAATATATGTATATGGGAGGGATCTACTTACATTAGTATAAAACTAATTGTATAGTTAATATCTTAACGATTCAACCATTGAATTTATCAATATAATTGTACTTGTCATCGATGTAAAATTTTAAACCATCCGATATTTCTATCATATCGATCTAAAATATTGTATATATTAATATTTATTGAATAGTTGAATTTTTTTTACCATTAACAAATAATTAATTATTTTAAATTTATGTCAAATTTGACATACATGATTTATATGAACGGATTATGAAATATAACAATTGAATCGTTAAATATTAATTATATAAACAATATAAAATTATTTTAATTTTAGAGCGATGTAAATGAATCCGGATGAATAGTAGTAAAATGTATATTGCTATTCCCATGATAAAGCTTTCATTACATTAAAGTACAATGTTGATCGCATAATAGGGTATCTACGCAAAAACTAGGAAACCAAACAACTCAAGCTTGTCTTAAATGGTGGAGTAAAATAAGGTGAATTTCAATTCAGACCAGACATTGCTAGGCTCCAACAACACCATTATAGCTTTTCTAATTTTCACAATCAATGTCCTTGATTTTTGCAAATTATTACCATTTAAAAAGATGAAATATTGATGCAATTATATCAATTACTTCAACATGCCAAAAAACCAAGAACAAATCAATATTAAAAGCTTCCTACAAGAAAAAGAAAACATTAAATTATTGATTTGAAAATGAACAGCATTTTATATGCACGGCAAATTAGCAAAAATTAATAGCTCAAACTCCTCGATCTTTGAAAAGTAGGGGACAGAATCACAATTAAACCAACAAAGAGAATTTAATTTATATGCAACAAATTAATTGGATTAGCTTCTTAGTTTTCGTAACAAACCAGAGTAAAGTAGAGGGACTAAATCTTAATTAAACCAAACTACCAAAAAAGCTTTTGATCTTTAATTTCTGTAGTAGGCATAACATGTAGTATATACTGTCCTCAACAATAGATAGATAAAGAAAGGAAGAAAAGATTGTATTAAGATTGTTAATGTTCACTGCTATAGAATCTATAAACATATATCTCCAAGAAAATTTATCTTAAAATTTTCCACTCAGATCCTTTTTTTTTTCTCTATAAGTTCCATGGCATCATTGAAAGAAAAAATCTCAGCCCAGAAAGAAAATTATTGTTGAAAAAAACATATACTAATCATAATTTTTTAAGATTCTAAAGCAAAGGGTGTTTGTAGCAAATCATAAGGAGACCATAAAGCATCTAAAGGACATGGTCGATTAGCATCAAGTCTCACCCATGGCTTCCCTTTACCACTCCAATGTAATAAACTAACCCGACCCGGATGTAAATTTCTGCATAATCCTCTATAATTGTCACCTCCAAGCCCGTGTTGGTTCCATCTATGATCAACAGATGCTATGGTGCCTGCAAAGACCAGTAAAAATGGTGGCAACGAACCTAACTCGTAGATCCTTATTCTTTTTTGAAGCTCCATCCATTCGATGATTTTGGTGGTGTAATCACCTTCACGCCATTTTTGTAAGTCTATGACCATTACACCGGTGTTGAAGTAACAAGGTTTCCGGCCGGCGAAGGTTAGGGAAAGTGTGGGGTTGGACCAGAAGGTTGGGGTGAAGTATGAAGTGAAGTTGGCGTTGCAATATTCCGGGGCTGCGAGGACGGTGTTTTCGTCCAGTGGGGTGGCGGCGAGTTTGGCTATGTCGTCGACGAGGACGAGGTCGGAGTCTAGGTAAACGATGCGGTGTATGCAATGAGGGAGGAGATCGGCGAGGTAGTTCCGAGCGTAGTTAAGTGGGGAGTCGAGTGCTGACCGGATGGATGTTGAGATAAGGCCGGACACGACGGAGGAGTCGTATGGGTAGATTTGGAACTTAAGGGAAGGGAAAGAGTGGGTGATTGTAAGGTGGAGGTGACGGTGGTCGGCGGTGGCGGTGGAGACGAAGTGGAAGAGGATGTTTTGAGGGCAAGAAGAGTGTTGCAGGATGGAAAAAATAGCTGCCATTGAACCACGCAAATAGGCGGCATCGAGGGTCATTGCTACATGAACAGCTTCATGGGAACACATTTCATTGGTGGTGCCATTAATGGAAGGACAAGTGGGTGCGTTATAAAATTGTGGAGCTTCTTTGAACTTTTGGTCATTATTAGTGGTGGTTGTAGCCGAGGAAGGGGAGGCATTTACGGCGGAGATGAGGAGGAAAAGGAGGAAGAGGTGGTGACGGTGGTGGTGGTGTCGGTGGAGGTGATTTGGTGGGATTACTAATGCAAATTTGGACATCTTTTGTTGGTGGGAGTTTAGATTTTTGGTTTTTTAAGCTTTTAATATAGGGGGAAAGGGAACACATCAATTATTTCTAACTTCTTTTGTGTTTTCAACTTTGAACCCGTTTGGGTTTAAAATTAAAAAAAAAAGTACTTCTAGGGACCAATGGTCAAGCTATTTTCAGGTGGAGAATTAGTTACTGTAATGATAAAATTAAATAAAATCGATGATGAATATGTATTGAAATGGGTTGCCTTAAAATCGAAAACTAACATTAAAAATATTAAATTAAAATTATTAGAAATATGTAAAATTGTAATTTTATAAATAATAATATTTTTATTTTGTTCTTTTATTATTGATTAATTTAAGTGTATTGATAATTACATTTTATGTATTTTAATGATATTCAACATATAATTATGGAAATCCAAAAATTATGGGTTTGATATGGAAATCTAAAAATTATGGGTTTGATATTCTTATGGGGTTTAATTATAATTTTTTTTCCACTCAGTCAATACGAATTTATTAATAAGAGAAAGACGTTGGTAAATAAATAAAGAGACTATAAAAACTCTCAGAATAACCGTTCAAACTAAAGCACTTTCGATCGGAGACTTCTAACTCCTACGCAAGCAAACAAACAAATAGCTGAAAGACGGAACTCAATCATCACCCCTCAACACAGCAAATATATAAGCATAAGAGTGAAACAGGATAGAAAAACACTCATCACCAAGCAAAAATCATTTCACCACCAAGCTTTAAATAACGCAAGTCTACTCACCCCTGCATTAGCAAGAGCATTAACCATTTCATTACCATGCCTATAAACAAATACGAGGTGTCGAACAAGTTGATTAATACTTGAATGTAAATCAAATCATTCAATAGCTTTTTATTTTTAATTTAATGTTAAATTTTGATAATGTAAATCAAAATGTGGTAACTTGGAGAATTTTCAATGTCTAAGAAAAGAAATTGCATTAAAAAACTTGAATGTAGATTATGGGAAAACAAACAAAAAGACTAATTATTGAAGTTGGATTTTCCTCCAAAATTCAAATCGCAAGATTTTACAATAACATATCAACAATTTGATTGAGCCATCGATGTCTTGAAAAGCTCCAGCATACCATTTTCTTGCCCTCAGCAGAAGGATTTTGCAACTATTACAATCTAGAGACGAAATCAAAAAATTATTTTAGGTAAATAATAATAAATTGGAATAGAGTGTAATTTTACAATTATATTAATTTGTGATTTCATAGATTTCGAAAAAAATTATATAGCCAATTTACCATTTACAAGGATGTCTTTGTCGTTGTGTTAAACCCGTATTTTCAAAATGTTATGAGACAAACATATATTATCATATGTAATACTACATCAATTTGTTAATTCCATATAATACTCACACCCCCCACATTATTTTAGTTAATGAATTCAGCATCTATCATTTGAATCACAACTAGAATTTCAAAATATTTGAAAAGTATATGAATTAAAATTTATGAATTGGAGAATAGAGACTAAATCTATAACCTACGTATAGTAAGGGATTAATGGCAAAATTTGACCTAATAAATTTAACTCACTCTATTTGAGTTAAAACTAAAATTTTTAAATTCGAAAAGTATAGTGACTAAAACTGACTCAACTAAAGTATAAGAATTAAATCTGCAACTTACACATGATACAAGTATTAATAACAAAATTTGATCTAAAATAATTAATTATAAATATAATTATTATATATTTTTTATCAGATGACTTATTATAATTCACTAGTTGTGTATGTACTTATACACTTACAATACATTAAATATAAACTTGAAATTATTTTATCATACAATCCTTACTTCGACTCATAATCCCAAACACTGAAATCAAACAAAAAAATTACTTTAGCATGCTCGAATCTATGTTAAAACTTATTTGTTTTTGTTTCATTCTATTGTAACACAATAAACTTTACGTAGGTTAAGAATTAGCCAATCATTAAATCTTAGGCGGAGATTTCCTTTACTTATTTTTTTTATTGTCTTTTTTATTGTTATAATTACAATGATGTCAATTTACCTAAGATTTGATGGAAAATTTTAAAATTTATTTAATTATTGTTTTAAATTTTTCTTTTTCTCTTTTTCTAACATGATCCAGATATTCCGTATAACATTTAATGCAGGGGGCCTTGGTGTCTCGAAAATTTATGTGAAGGTATTTTAAAGAAAAAAAGCCAAAACTTGTGTAAACGTGAATTGAAGGGTGACATTGACAAAATGAAAGTTGCCACATGGCTTCGACGAGTGGGACCATGAAGTGCCACGTAAGCTAGACATACTTAAATAAGGAAGAAAAGTTGGGTCCCATTGGTGGAAAGTTTATTGTCCTAATAAAAGAGATAGGGACATGGAAAACAAGAAAATGGTGGGAGGTGCATCTTTAACTACACATTCGGTAAAATATGCCATAAACCCCTCTAATTTTATCAAATTTAAAATTGAATCCTCACAATTAAAAAAGTTGTAAAAGTAATTACTTTTACTTTCTTTTTTTTCGATGTTAAAATTTTAGTCCAATTAATCAGTGGCAGTGTTAGTATTTTTTATAAATATTTTCTTATTATCAAGTATGTTTATTGAATTTATAATAATTTACTTTCGACGATAAATTTTGAGAAAAATCATAATAGCATCAATGATTGGATTAATATTTTTAAATCGAACTAAAGGGAGAATTTGGCCTCTTAATTTCAATTACTCCACAGGCTCTTTATGGATATGGATCAAAATCGAATAATCAAAATTTTAATCCATTTTAATGTAATTTGAATTTCATTTGGTTTGGTATGAAATTCATCAATTAAATCATAATTCGATCTGAGCTGGATGAATATAAATTACAAATCTAAACTTGACATAATTCAAGCCATAATTCACTCTCTCGTCAATATGTTTAATTATAGTATAAAATTAATAATTATTACTTTCATAATCATTTAGTCAAAACCATTGCTTTAATTAAAAAATAATTTTTTTAGACTCTCTACTATTTAGTAATCACATTCCTTCTTAATTAAATCTCAAAATAAACCGAATTTAATCCCTAAACAAGGAGGCAAAACTTTTCCAAAACTATTTTCTTTATTCACAATACTTAAACCCAAAATCTTACTTATAAAATATCAAGCTTTTTACCACCTGATCTTACAGGCATAGGTGAAAATAACTAAATTTATTGATTAGTTAATTATAATCAAATTATATAACATCTTATATCTCAAAGTGAGGACTACACATGTTAAAAATGGACACTTTAATATCATTATGATTTTAATTTTTTTTATAACATGCACGTTTTTTTATTAGAATAAATCATTATCACATACACATCACAAATGGATAATCCATGTAACTCGAATCCAAGACATAAGTTGTGTGATGAACATCCATGATCAATGCATATGTTTACTTGCATAATTATGTTTTGCTCTTTCCAATATATATATATGTATGTGCCTGTGTGTGTCATGGATTAGTTAAGGGGTTTTTTAAAAAGTATTTTAAATCTATTTTATGATTGATGTTCGAGGTTTAGGATTGTTTTTCATCTTCAACTTTTTTGAATATTCAGCAAGTTTAAGTAGGGGTGTTCATTCGGTTAACCGACCGAAATATCATTAACCGAATTAACCGACCCTTCAAAATTTTTAACCGTTAACCGAACCGAATTTTTTTTTCAAAAAATTAACCGACCCCAAATTTTGTCAGTTAATTCGGTCGGTTAACCGAATTAACCGAAAATTATATTTTTTTTAATTTTTGGTTAAAATAAGTATAAAATTAACTGAATTAATCGAATTAACCGAATTACCCGAATTAACCGAATTAACCGAATTAACCGAATTATTTGTATAAAATTATATGTTTTTTATTTTTATTTTTAGTTTTAGATTTTTATTTTTATTTATGAAATTATTTGTAATTTTTATGATTGGGTTGAGAAATTGGATTGGGTTGGGTACTTGGATTAATATATATTAGATTGAGTATTTGGGTTTATGTTAGATTGGGTTTGAGTGAATAGTGGGCTATTTATATATTATAATTTTATTTATTTATTTTTTCGATTAACCGAAAAAATTCGGTTAACCGACCGGTTTCGAACCGAATTAACCATTAACCGAAAACTCAAAAAATTATTAACCGACCCCCGACCGAATTAATTCTGTTAACCGACCGAATTCGGTTAATCGGTCGGTTAACCGAATTTTTTCGGTTTTACTCGAATTTTGCACACCCCTAAGTTTAAGATTCAATTTTTTTTCTTTTATCTTAAATTACAATTTTTTATATAAAAATAATAAAAAACGAAATTATGAAAAAATAAATAGAGAAAACCATATTCAACCATATCATTGAATAACATGCACATAGAGAGACACATCACATGGTTCTCCAAGAAGCGATGTATGCTTACTAACTAAAATGATGGAGAAATGAAAGCATCCCTCTCTTTCCATTATTAGAGTTTGATTGAAGCAAAAATATGTTTAAACCAAAGGCATAAATGCATGTGCCACACATGCCAAAAACTCCCCACACACACCCTTTACCCTTTCAATTATAATACTTTTCTTCTTCTTTTTTTTCCGGTATACTCAATGCTCGTTTTATGATTTATATTCGAGATTCGTGACTATTCATCTTAACAATATCATTCCTTCCTATTATGATTCTTTTCTTTTTTTAGTATGCTTCATATTCATTTCATAGTCCATGTTCGGAGTTTGTAGTTGTCCCATCTCTAATGTTCGAATCTGTGTTTTATTATTAAAAATATGATGTATCTTACCACTATACCTAAAACTTGTTGATATGCTTTTCTTATTCAATAATTCCATTTTATTTTCTTTTCTCTTTCTAAATTTTTTATCATTAAAAAAATTATATATACAAGGATTTGTATAAATTTATACCCTAATAATGAACTATAGCCGAGAAAGGTGAAGGCGAAGGAGGCAAATAGAATTACATCATGAGTTTTCTAAAACAATTTTCTGACTTCATTCTTGGTAGCTGACATCTATAATCTATACTATTTTTTGAATTATGAGTTATTTTCATTTTTCAAATTTATTTTGATTAATTATTTTACAATACTTTGAAATTTATTTTACAATAAAATTTTAATATTTTATCAATAAATCACTTCGTTATCGACCAATTTCATTGATACTATTATCAAAGAAAAGAACAACAAAACTCCATTATTAATCTTTTTTCGAACTCTTTTCCCTTTTATAACTGACTTGGAACATGTTAACACGACTAAAAAAATTATAGGGTAAATTGCAGTCATGGTTACTCAATAGTTATTGATTTTGTACTTTGGTCATCCAATTTTGATAACTTAACTATTCGAAATTGATCACTTGAGTCACCATTTGTTAACTTGTGAATAGATGTCAACGTGGACCATTAAGTCACTATTCTTCAAATATATTTGGGTAAGCTCCACTGTTGTCACCCAATTATTAGTAAGTTTTCGTTTTGGTCTTACTACTATGAAAACTTACAAAATTATCATTAATGGATTGAAGACATGACATATATAGGCTTAATGGCCAATTAATAGTAATCATTTTGAAACTTTTCATAGTCAGGCGATCACAACGAAAACTTACTAATAATTGAGTGACTAACAATGTATTTGAGGAATAGTGACTTAACCGTCCACGTTGACATCGATTAGCAAGTTAATAGATGAGTGACTTAAATGATCAATTTCGAATAATTAATAACCAAATCGTAACTTTTCATAATTAGTTGACCAAAGTGTAAACTTATTAATATTTGAGTGACCATGAGTGCAATTCACCCAAATTTTTATAAATAAAATTATTTATCACTGACATCAGATAATAGGTAAAAACAAAACGAGTTGTAAAAGGAAAATCAAATTATTTGCTAGTTATTGACACTGCAAATTTCATATAGGTAGTATTCAAGTTTTGTTTAGGTTCAGATTTTGCATGTATATTATAGTTCGAGTGAGCTTCCATTCGAAAACATTGTTGCAGATAGCAGGAAACTTAATGCAGCAATAATAAATTCAGCTAGGTCCCTCCTTTTTTGGAACTTATATATCAGAAAATTATTAACAACCCTTTACAATCTAATAAAGACACATGCATATACGACATTGCATGGAAAGATATAATGTCTTGTTCCAATGTGAACCAGTTTACTCTTCTGGTCAAGTATTGTGACAGAACACGTAGTTATTGAAGCTTCATAGAAGCTTACCACAACAATGAAATTAGTTCAAAACAATAAATGCGAAGGGTCCAAATTGATTAAACTACTAAACCAACATCATCTATTATAAAATTTACAAGTGGAAGGAAGGTTGAGTGCTGAGCATTAAGGTGTGCATATTATCTTGTTAGAATCGGATCGAATCAGTTGGATCAGAAACAGGTCAGTATATCAATTCGGTTAAAGAATTGTTTAAAACGAGTTTTGAGTTAATTGCTCAAAAACAGTTGAGCTAAAAAACTGGTTGAATAAGCGGTTTAATTGGTTTTCTCTTCTTCTTTTTTTACACAATGATAAATTGAACCATCAATGTTTACATATTTTATTAATTTAACTTTTTTTTAGCTAAATTTGGTTATTAATCTTTTGAAAAGAATCAAATCAATTTTTTTACTAAAATATTGACTAAAACAGTAATTTTTTAATGATACTGGTGTGGCAATTCATTTGGTAATACATGTGTACTTCATGTTGACATACGCTATTTGTCTTATATGCCACATTAAAATTTATAAAATTATTCAAAAAAGATTTTTAAAAATTCAAAAAAAAATAAAAAATCAAAAAAAAAAAACATAAACTACATGTAGATTATCATGCTGGTTGCCATGTTTAAAATTTTAATGTTTTATTCAATATGTCTATTAAAAACATCAATTCACCTCTTCTCTAAAAACTAACAAATCGCGACAACAAGATTACTGCCACTTGTTACTCAAACATCCAACAATCACGTCCCTTTACGTGGCATTTCCAACCTCGATGAACCAATCATACCCTCCGACTCTTGTCCTTGTCTTCAACTCTTTTACTTCAAACCCTCACTTTACGACTCTCAACCCACCGAGTGAACTGTCTTACAAGTCCCCATCATCCTCAATCCATCAACTCTTTTACTTCAAACCCTCACTTTACGGCTCTCAACCCACCGAGTGAACTATCTTACAAGCCCCATCCTCCTCAGTCCATCAATAGATATGTCAGTTAGCCGAGGAGGAAAAGAATCAAGGGTTGCCTTGTTCTAAAGTTAAGAAAGATTAATCTAAAATTAAATAATAATAAAAAGGAAATAATAAGACATTTTTCAGTTGAAAACATATGGTCCAAGAAAGCATATAACCCTTTGATGAAGGCAATTGAGACCTAAAACGCAGGGTACAAAATTCATTCATATTCCATCATGAGGTAGGAGCAATTACTTTTCTTGAGTTTAATTGCATGATCAAACCAGAAGTACCCTATGACCAAGTTTCCATGGTATGATTAATGAATTCCCTACCCTACCATGTGGAACAAAATAAAAGGCATTATCTTTCCCATGTGTTAACATCAGAACCATCCAACCAATGTAATTGATTCAACAAATAATGTGGTAAAAGTATCATAGAAACCCCTATAATAGGAGTAAGATTGTATTTTGACGCCTCTATTTAAAAATGAGTAAAGTAGTCCCTATATATTCGATCAAAGAACAAATTAATCTTTCTATTAAAAATAAGGCATATGGGAGACGTATATAGCTATTACCACCATGATTGGATCACCCGGAAAAAGCAAAGAAATAGAAAACAGCTGTTCTCTTTTTATGGTTCTAACATGATTGACACCAAATGACCATTCAAGAATCAACACAATGTTTCGATGTATAGGGGGGAAACGAGCTAATTCCTTTTTTTATTTTGAAAAGAACGAATTAAGACGAGTGTAAGTTGTTCCTGAAGCTACAAATGGAAAAGTATTATATTAACAACTTCTTCTCGAGCCAAAACAGAATCGTCGATTCGGCTATAAGCATATATATACAGACACTAGATAACCAAGCTTTGTCTGAGCTTAAGCGGTTATACCTATTTCACCAATATAGCAGAGCAAGGACTACGAAGGCCCCGATCAACAAAAGAAGATTCTTCAACACATTATCTGCTTGCTGTCCTCGAGTGGTTGGCAGCTGGGGAAACCCATGAGGATGACCGCCATGAACTGTATTGTACCCGAAAGGGAACCCCGAAGTTGTTCCGTAAACAGTAGCATCTGGGAATCCATGGGACTGGATGTTAAACAATGATGGCAATAAGCCTCCAAACCCCATTGTGAAGTTACCGATCCTGGTGGTTGCCATTGGAACGAAACCGCCCATTAGTCCAAACCCGTAATTGCCAAATGGATTGGCTTCTGGGGGAGGAGGAGGAGCGGTCGCTGGTCTTTGCCCTGTGGGACGGTTGGGGATTTCCATGCCGGGATACAATTTTGAACGTGGATCGGTATGGTTTTTGCCCCTACCGTAAAGAGGAACGAGTTTTTCCTCTTGTATGAGGGCTTTGCAAACTGGGCATTCATGGCAATGACAGTGATGGTGTAACCATCTGTATAGACACGGCCAACAAAAGAGGTGACCACAAAGAGTGACGATCGGGTCTTGAGCTAACTCGAAGCAGATATTGCATTCAAAACCACCGGCATCGTTAGCATTATCAGTACTACCCGAGCAAGGCGGACCTGGGGGTGGTCTGCTTGTTGATTCCCCAAAACCGCTCGCCATTCCTTAATTCACCCAACACAATAAATCAAAACAATCAAAATCCAAAAACATAATTTAAAGGGGAAAATACGAAATCTAAAATTCAATGGAATCAAAGATTACAACTTTCAAATTCAATCAACCAAACACAAACCCAATTCCCAATTTTTTACCCAAAAATAAAAACCCAGAAAACTCGAAATGAAACTAACACCATAACGATTGAAATCCAAAAAAAAAAAAAACTGAATCTATTTTAACAATAGTTCATTAAATTGTGCCATAAACGACATTAATTATAAACCAAACAACACCATTTTATTAATCCAACAAAAGAAAAGAAACCCTAACCTAAAATCAGAAGAAGACAACAAATTCAAATCATAATCAATTAAACCCAGCAAAAAAAAAATCTAAAAACAAGATCTTAGACGTAATACATAATCCAAATTGGATAAAAATAAAACTAACCTGGGTATTGAAGTAACTGATTGGATCAATTTTTTTTAATTATTTTTGTTTATTTTTTCAGGGAGTCGAGGAAAGAGAGTTATTATTAATGGGAAGTTGGGCAAATTTAGGGAAGAATCGAGGGTTTTCAAATTTCTACACAATTTATTTTTTATATATTTTTTTAGTAAATTGTAAATCTCAAAGCAGAAAATAAGTAATTGAGCAGTGGGGAAACGTTGTTTCTCACCTACCTTCCGCTTGGATTTAGTATTTGACTAATTACTTTGACATGCGAATATATATAGGTTAAAATGTGCTACAAGTCCCTGTATTTTACCTACATTTGGAATTTAGTCATAATACTTTTATTTCAGATATTTAATTTCTCTAATTTTTTGGATTTAGAAATTTAAGTCTAATTAATAAAATCGTTAATTTTTTTATTAATTTTTCAGCATGACATTTTGAAATTAAAAAATTCATTTGATGGCTATGTAAATAAAAAAATGGGTTATAATGGATTTGTATTTAACAAAAGAATTTTAATCTATTGATGATTGGATTTGTATCTTTAAATCTAAAAAATAGATGGACTAAATGTTTAGAAATAAAAATAGAGAGACTAAATTCCAAATGTATGAAGAGTACAAGGATTTATAGCATATTTTAACAAAAAGTATTCTGATCACATGGTACAATATTAAAGTGCTATATCATTACCTAATTTTTTTTTTTTAGAAAACTTGCAATTTTTATATGATGACATGACAAAATTTTAGAATGTCATGTGATTACGAAAAAAAATTTGGACCAAAAAAAAGATAGGAATTAAGTTGAGGGACTATTCGAACATTAAATCTATTCAAATTCAAAAAGTTAAAAAATGGTTATTGAACTATTCGAAGGTTTTATTTAAGTGATTAGGTTATTAAGTTTTCTTTTTTAAGTCCGACTAGCGAGGTCCAAGTGACAATTCAACGATTAGTATGGTGGACCAATACCTATTAAAAGAAAGTTTTTGAAATTTCGAGTCATGTATTCATCAAGTTCAAAGTTGTTTCATTAAAAAAAATTAAATTGTATAAAAGAAAGGGAATGAGAGCTTTTGATTAGTGCAGACATTGTGAAAAAAAAAGGTCATACAACAATGATTTTAACAGCCTAGTAAGTTAAATGAAAATTTTCAAATACTTCAATAACCATTTTGTAACCTTTTGAAGTTGGGTGACCAAAATATAAATTTACTAATAGCTTAGTGACCTAAAATACAATTTACCTTTTTATTTACTAACCGTGGGTTGGACAAGATTGTTGGACTAGGAAACTCAAATGGGATTTAAGCTCATTTATATGTACAACCTAACAGGCAAAAGTTAGGCCGAGTCTTGAGAGCCCATACTTAAAGGCCCAACCCATGCAAATGAATCTCTTACACCAAAATAGCAATTCATCCAAGGTGGAATAGAGAATAATTAAAGTATGAAATGACAAAGAAAAGAAAAAGTGACATGCACTATTTGAATGATTAAAATGCTTTTTAAAAAGTGGATTGAGTCTTGCTCGATTGCCATGTTCATTATTATCAATGTAAGAGGGGTGGGTTCGAGTGTTTGAAGCACATTATCCTCCTATTTATGAGTTGGGAAGGGGTTATGCCTAGTTCTAGACATTGTGTTAAAAGTTGACCTTAAGTTTTAATATTCAAGACTCGAGTTCTACTCAATCCAACCAATGTTTCCATTTTTAATATGTTAATTTTTATGTTATATAATTTATATAATATGAATATTAAAAATATAATAGGTTATTATTATGTTGATTGTCAATGAAAGTAAGGTTAAATGAATGATGTGTATTTGTTTTAATTCTTTTTTAAAGGCAACATGACAGTGATTTACACCTGCAACTGGATCAAATAATTTTTCTAATATAAATATTAAAAAGGTAATTATTCAATACATAATTTATGAAAATTTTGAACTTTATAAATTGAATTGACTAAAATTAAAAATTTATATTTTACGTCGGGCTAAAACAACTATATACAATATTAATATTATACTTAAACTCAATCCTGCATATCATAATTTATATTTTAAAAGCTAGCTAAATTATGTTAACTTCTTATTATTGTCACATTATGGGTAGGTTTGGAAAAATTGATTGACTTCAAATGTAGAATAAATTATTTGGTCATAGATCTGTCCTACACTTATGCTTGTGTCATTAGTTCCTTTTGATTTTTATTCAAAATTTAAAGTAACAATTATAATTATAAAGTAAATTTGTTATAAAGTTTTTTCCCTACTTAATTAAGTAGGTAACATCTACCCTACTTAATTTGTTATAAAGTTACATATCGAGCGATGAATTATTCAAAAGTTACAATCACTAGCTTATTAATTTGGCAACAGACGTTAAGTGTGGAACAAGTAAATTTACAATTTAGTCATCTAACTATTTGCAAGTTAATAAATTTACACTTTTGTCACTCAATCTTTGCACCATTACTCCTTAACCTTATAATCTAAATAGTATTAACAACAACTCAAACCCTAAACTCTAGCAAAACCATTATCAACCCCATGCCTCATCTCTAACCTAACTTAGCTACCTTTCATTCTTAACCCATTCACGGCCAAAATCATAATCCAGAAAAATCCACAATCAAACTATTCAACACACTCTTATCCCAAACCAACGACAAAATATCACCATAATCACAATAAAAACAAACAAAAATACCAATAAAGAAGGAAAATAAAATAAGGAAGAAAGTCGTTTAATTTTGCGAGTCTCAAACAAGATCTATAGAAGCAAAGGGACAATAAAATTAGAGAAAAGAGAATCAAAATGTAAAATAAAAAAATAAATAAAAGAAGAAGAAGAAAGAAAGAAAGAAAGAAAAGAAAAGAAAAGGAGACTCAAGAGGACTAGATTCAATTAGGAGTTAGTCGAAGAGTTCCAGGTAAGAATGTTTAATCCAAAAGGTCAAGGAGAAAGTTCCATTGAGAAGAGGAACATATTGGAGTCAAGTGGTCATTCGATGGTGGATGGAGACTAGAAAGCTTCTCCGTTAGTGCTTCAAGTTTATATCAGCGGAGTTTTGGGACATTTTGAGGAAAGTTAAACCATAAAGTTGAAAAAGGAGGGAAAAAGCTTTGGTTTGGCATGTTTCTTTGCCAGAAGAGGAGGCCAAAGGTGACAAGATTACTGGAATATAACTATGAATGAGGTTCTTAAAACCCTAAAATTTTTAAATAGTTTAGTGACAAACTTGTAACTTTTTTTAAATTGAATGACTAAAATGTAAATTTACTATCATGTCCATTTTACGATCCATATTCAGGATTCATGACTATTCCTTCGAAAAATATTGTCTCCAATATTCAAACATAAGTCCTTCCCCTTAGGAGTCCAATATGCCTTACCATTGCACCAAACCCCTTATTTGTTATTTAAATTTTTTTAATAATGTAGAGATTGAATTAATAGATTTAATAGTATTCCCTTTCTATGCAATGAAGATTCAGATCTGATTTGGTGATGGGTTGATATGCGTTTTCAGTGATTTTATTTTGTGGTCCAAAGGCATTTGATGACTATTTGTATTTGGGCACAAATTTTTGTAACTTTTAAAGTATTTAATATTTGTATAAATATATATTTAAATTTAAATTTAAAATATGATTTTATAAATTTATTTTTTTACTTAAAACTCTTGATTATATAAAATGGTTAAAACCACAATTTGAACCTCAACTTGGTAACTATTTTCATATCGATAATTGAGTTTTTCTTTTTTTGGATTAAAGTTAGTCTTTAAACTTGGTGAATGTTCTCGTATTGGGGCTTGAATTAAATAATTTGGTGAATGTTCTCATATTGGAGCCTGGATTTTTTTTTTTTTTGTCCAAGTTAGTTTCTAAACTTGGCAATGCTCCCATAATGATTCTAAATTTCCCAATTGTTTCCGTGTTGGGAATTGAACTTTAGGGTTTTCAAGAAAATACCAAGAACTTAAAAAAAAATTCAGCTCCAAATGTAGGAAAAATTGTCAAGTTCAAAAACTAACTTGGACCTAAAAAAATGTTTAAACCCCAATGTGGGAGTAGTTGTCAAGTTCAGGACCCCAAAAGTGATTTAATCATATATAAAAATATTTATAAAAAAACCCATTACAATAGGATTTAAATGTAGGGCACAACAAATTTTTTAAGGGATTGAGATTAATCTCTATATTTTTATGAAAGTTAAAATGTAATTTTACCCTGACATTAACTTATATCTTTATAGTTTTTTAAAAAATTAACTTAAAACTTTAACATTTTTGATGGGCTAAATTATAATTTTATCTTAAAATTTTATAAATTTTAATTAACTAAAATAACAATTTTCTATTTTAGAAAGACCAGTGCGCGGTGCCTACACCACTCCCTTTGCCTCTACCTACACCATTCATCAATGATCAGACAACCCTTGGACCATGTAATAAAACAAGGCAAAATCATCTCACCAAACAAAAAAACCATCAAAGTGCATAATCAATCAGCATCTCCTACAATCCAAAGGGCCACTCGACCTTTAATTTGAAATAGTTCAAATATTAAACTACGCATATATATACATACATACATTTAGAAAGAGACATCGATCCGAATTTGTTAAGGAAGAATTCCTTACTTGTAATCTTGCTCCTCTTCTATGATTTGCCTTTTAAATGTTATAATTATAATTGGATTTCGATAATTCGAACATATTCGATCTTAAACTATAATAAATTTAGAGTGATAATTCACAAATAATTTACACAAAATGAGATTAAAATCTAAAATATCAAAAATCTTAAAGTCTCAATCTTAACATATATAAACATTATCTAAATTTACTCAGATTTATTCATCATATGTGAAACTTGTCAAAATTATTATGGTTTAAATAAATTATATTCCAAGTTTAATTCTACCTCAAATAATTTAGATATAATAAATTTGTTCATCAACATAATTATAATTGTAGCCATCTCAAACTTTGGATGAATACTCGAGATGGTAAAATCTACAGCTAACCCATGATTCTAGCAAGAAATCAGAAGGTGAAAACAAAAAGAAAATTAGAATCATGGCTTACCTTTTGTTTTAATTTTGTTTCAAGCTTTTGTTTTATATTTTAATTTCTAATTTTTACTTTTTAATTAATTTAATTTTAATTCAAATTTTTAATTAATAACTCTATTATTTATATAAATAAAATAATAAATATGTAATTATATAATTAATTATTATGTTAAATATATGTGTAATTATATAATTAAAATTATATTTTTAATATATATCATTATGTTAAATAAATTTTATTTTTAAAAACACTAACTAATTTTTAATATATTTTTTATTTATAATTTTTATATGTCTACTATTTATAATTTTTAATATACGCATTTTTAGAGTACATTGTTTTCTCTTAAAATAGTGGTAGTTCTTGTCCGCTATGTTTTCTCTAAAAGTAATGGTGATTTTATTTTTAATTTTGGTTCTATTTGTGTTTTGGCGCATACATGGAATTTATCAAGGCGAGGACATTACTAGATTCATTTGGAACCATTCTCAAAGGATCTTGCCATGATAAAGCACTATGATGGTGTTTGCAAAATAAAACTCTAAGATGATCATGAATTATAGGCCAATTAAAATTTAACTTTTCATGAATCGTTGATGTGGTGGGTCTTTTAGGGCTATTGCCAATCATTTCTAGGTTAACCAAAGTTCACTATCAAATTGATATGATGATGGTAGTATTAGAATGCAATTATCGATAATTTATCAAAGAAATGTATTTTTTATTTGTTTCTGAATCCTTCTAATATTGTAATTACTGTCAGTTTGTCTTTCTCTTCTAATTGACTCTTTTTACAGATAACATTAATTTACACTATTTTATTTATCATTTATACTATCTGTCATATCTCTATATTCTTATCATTTGTGGTTGTTATTAATCACAATATCTTCCTTTAAAAAAATATGTTCTTTTTAATTTACAATTATGTCATGCATGAACCGACTATAATATTTTTTTAAAGTGTGGGTTGGCAGGTAAAATATATAATTAAGCAAAACAAGAAAAATGCAAATCATATTAGTAAAAAAATGGAACACCAACATCATCAAACATAATAATTTATGTCAACATTTCTTACTTTGTAGGCTATGTTTAAAGCAAATTATTATTATTTTAATTATTTTTCCTTTTTCAAAAGTGGCACACAATTGACTTTTAAAAGGTTGCCCAAGGCTCACTTGGTTGTTTTGAAAATGTCATTTCAATTAAAAATTGGTATATATTGATTTAATTTTATATAATATTGGATATATTAAATTACTAATTGAATCGAGTTTCACTCTAAATAAATAAATAATTTTTCGATTGAGTTTTACTTCGATTGGCATGGGCATTATTGTCAATGCAGGAGAACGTGGATTCGAGTGCGTTAAGGCGCATTATTCTCCTATTTATGAGTTGGAGAGGGACTACAAATAGTTCTAGATATTATGTCAAAAAAAAGATATGATTACAAATTATTAAAAAAAATTAAAATTAAACTTTAATAAAAGCATATGATAAATGTGCTAATTTATAATGGTTCATGTGAATTAAATTGAAAACTTTGAATATAAACTTTAACAAAAGCATCATTATAATACTCAAGTAAAATTTGTACATGTGTTTACCTTTTTTTACTTTCTGCCTTTTTGACTGGGCAAATATGTCCATTGAAAATTCTAATTGAGCTAATTTCCCTTCAAATTATTATCAAAAATAGTTATTTATCACAATTAACATATGGGTTAATTGCATAAATGTCAACAAATTATCGCTCAAATTATAAACTGATATATAAATTTTAAAACATTCTAACCGAGTCGTCAAAATATCAGTGTTATACTAATTAGGTTCTTTCGATAGTCTAGTGATTAATTTAAATGTCAAATGTTAGTTTGCGTCTAATAGGAGGCATATTCAAAACACATTGATCAAACTATAAACATGTATACCTACCGTATACACAACTTGAATTTAATGTATTTTAAAAAATTAAATAGTGTTAAATATTTTTTTCTCTCAACACATTAAATACAAGTTGTCCTTATGGTAGGGTAGCATCCGGTTTTCATGATTGATTTAGTTGTTTTTTTTTTATTAAATCAACATAAGTAACCATAAATTACAACATTGACTCGATCAAATTATTGCTCAAGAACTTACATAATCGTATTAACTTTAGGTTGAACAGTTTGATAGGTTAACTGACTTAGTTGGTTCTTTATAATTGGGTTATTTTCAATTTAGGTATTGCGCTTGAAAATTATCAAATTAAGTTTGTTTTTTTTAGTTGGATTGATTTGGAAATTCAAAAACCGATGTATGATTGAAATAACCAACAAAACCAAAAATATCACCCAAACCGAAACCAACATCGATTTAACTAGTTTAGTCTATTTAAACTGACAAATATTATCTCTTACCTTACGGTAGACAACAAAACCTTTACAATTTAATCCATGTGTTTCAAATAGCCTCTATTTCAAATTATGAAGTTCGAAAACCGATTTAAAACTCAAAACAATAATTTAATAATTAAACCTTAAAACAATTATTAGAATTTAAAAAGAAAAACTATTTTTTGTTTTTTCAACAACACATAGTGGTTAAGATAAAAAAATCTTTTGACCAAGTAAAAAAAGTAGATTTTTTAATAATCACACGTGTAGGGAAAACAATTCACACGTGTAGCAAATCATTTCCGACCACCTCATCCAACAAAACAACAACCTTAATCTCCCAACATTGAGAGCTCTATGAGTATCGAAGTGTAATGGCAGCCAGACATTATAACGAACCCTTTCCCCTCTAATCTTTTAGCTTCTTCAAAACACATGTGGAAAAAAAATTAGAATTAAATTATCCATCACCGGAGCTCACGTCACCGTCGATCATAAGCCGTCGCCGTTGCTTTTCCATCGTCGTCGCTATGATCGCCGGCGTTACGTATTACCTTTCCCAACACCCATCAATTGTTGCTTTCCGTTGGAGTCATACTCAATCATGGGGTTCAACATGGTCGTTCCTCGTCACGTCTATAGCTTTTTACCTTATTGTCTCCGTCATGACGCATCTGTTTTTATGCCTCCTCTTCCGCCGTGGGAAACCGGTTTCTTTAGGTCCGATCCCGGCGTTGCATAGTTTGATGATGAGTGTTGTTTCGGCTATCATATTCGCCGGAATCCTCCTTTCCACGGCCGCAGAAATAAAAGAAACCAGATGGTTTTGGCGGAGAACAAAAACCCCATTTCAATGGCTTCTTTGTTTCCCACTCGGAACCCGTCCCTCTGGCCGTGTATTTTTCTGGTCATATATCTTTTACCTTTCTCGGTTCCTCCATATGTTTCGTACAATCTTCTCCATTTTTAAAACCAGAAAACTCACCTTCTTTCACCTTTTCAACAACTCCATTTTAACCATTATGTCTTTCATTTGGCTTGAATTCTCACAATCGTTTCAAGTATTGGCTATTTTATTCACCACCCTCGTTTACTCCGCCGTGTACGGCTACCGGTTCTGGACGGCGATCGGGCTGAGAAGTGCTTGTTTCCCTTTTGTCCTTAATTGTCAAATTGTGTTATTAAGCTGCAATTTGGTGTGTCATATTGGAGTTTTAACGTTACATTTTATGAAAGGTGGGTGTAATGGAATTGGAGCTTGGGTTTTAAACTCTGTTCTAAATGGGGTTATTTTGTTATTGTTTTTGAAATTTTATGTTCAGAGCAGAAGAAAAAAAATTGGCAGAAACGGTGAAATTGGGAAAGATAAAGATTTGTGATAACCAGTTTATCTTTTAGGATTGGATTTTTATTTGTCTTTAAGGAATTTTGTAAAGATAATGGAAAAATAAGGACTTTAATTGTATCGTCTTCTTCTTCTTCTTCATCTGATTTTGTTTCAATTGCATTTGAATTTCGATTACCTTGAAGAAGATTTTTTAATTAGAAAGTTCTATGTTTAGAGCACAAGAAGAAACAATGGCAGAAATGGTGAAATTGAGAAAGATAAATATTTGTGGTTGAAAAAGATAGAGAATTCTTGGATTTTTATTTGATTTTAGGAAGGAGAAAAAAAAACCCCTTTTTTCCTTAATTTGTAAAGATAATGGAAACATAAAGACTTCAATCATATGATATTCTTCCTCTTTTCTCTCTTTCATTTTTTTCCCTAGAAATTAATTCATAGCACTTGTTTGTAATGTAATTTTGTTAGATTGACTTTCTATTTAGATCTTTTAGCATCGGATAGAAATATTGAGTTTCGGTTATGTTTGGATTTTAAATCACGTCAAATTTAAAAATAAAAGAAGTTTTCTCACTTACGTTTTCTCTTTTCGAGCGATATATTAAGTTTCATTTATATTTGATTTGAGTCCGGTCGAGTTTTGAAATAAAGAAAACTTCCTCACTTATGTTTTCTCTTTACTAAGGGCAGAACTTGATATTAAGTTTGGGGTCTACTTAAAATTTTCAAAAAATTTAATGGGTCTAATTAAAATTTTTCCCATATTTTAGGGGTGCAATAAGAAATTTTAAAAATTTTGTAAACTTTAAATAAAAATTTTAAAACTTTCGAGGGATCTAATTAAAATTCTCAAAAAATTTTAAATGTATAAAGAAGATTTTTCAAAATTTTAGAGTGCCAAGGCTCTTCTAGCTCCAATGATGCTCTATCTCTCCTCCTTTCAAAAACTTGAATTTAAAATATTTTAGTT
Source organism: Gossypium anomalum (assembly GCA_025698475.1). NCBI lineage: Eukaryota > Viridiplantae > Streptophyta > Magnoliopsida > Malvales > Malvaceae > Gossypium > Gossypium anomalum. Next base: position 1,453,157 of record CM046957.1, on the reverse strand, counting down.
CGACTCGAATTTAAAATTTTTCTTAAAATAAGGGAATTATTTGTTTCATTGAATATTAGATATTTTTCTTGAGAATTTAGTGAAAACAAAATGTGATAAATAATAGAAATTTTTGAATTTTATAAAATACAAGTTCAAACTCACATACACTCAGGTGATTACATATGTAAATATGCAGATTGAAATCTGATCACAGGCATGGACGAACTTACTTCGACCAACATCATTTATTGTAGTAGACGGAGACTTGAGAAAGGACAAAATTGATCAATTTTCGGCATCTTAAATCGAATAATTCTCCATCTTTTTATGATAGTATTAAAAGGGTCAACATCTTGAGGAACCATTGGATCATATCACTCTTTTCTCAATTTGTTTTATAAATGGGAAAGTGGTTTTGTTGGGACATCAATTTTGTTTGTTGTTCTCACGTTCAAAAAAGAAAATTGTTTGCTGTTCTCAGAATTTGTGGTACAGTGTGTTTTTCTGATGTTTATTGCCATTACAAGTCCCAATTTGCAGTGTGGAATTTAGGGATTTGATGATGATAACAGTTCATTTTTATTTTAAAGTAATTGAGCAGTTCAAGAACTGAGCATTTCCATAACAATTTTTATATATGGAGTGGCCTGCTGGTGGTTTCTTGAATCGGTAAATTAGACTTCGAATGTTGCACTAACGTGAGTTAAGAGATGTCGGAGCTTTGTAATGAAGAAAACAATCTATAAACCCATAGAAAAGTACTAGTCTTTAGCTTATTCAAGGAGCTACCAAGAGCTTGGCAATTCATGGTGATTTTACATTTCATATACAATCAAATTCGAGTTGTACTGTGTTTAGTTACGAGGTATTGGTCTCTTTTTTTTGTGAATAAAACATAAGCACATAACTAAATGATTACAAACTAGTAATTTGAGAAAAGCCCCCTAAACTGATCTAAATCCAAGAAATTTTGGATCATGGTAGGAGGAGAATCAAAAAATTGCAACTCAACATTATCATAAGCAGTCGCTTTCGCCAAACAATCAGCAACTTTATTTTGCTCTCTTGAAATGAACCGTAGAAGCCATGACTTCTCCTGGGCCAAAATATTCTGGATTCGTCGAATTAACGCAGAGTTTGATGTTCCTATAGTGCTTCCTTGTATGGCCCGAACAGCGTCCAGGCAATCCGAGAGAATTATTACAATGTCATGTTCTCTTTTTTGAGCAATCTTAAGTCCTTCAAAAATTGCCCAAAGTTCAGCATCAAATATAGAACATTTTTAAAAATTATTGCTTATGAATCATATTTTTAGAAATTATTAAACTGTCTCCGTCTGTATTTATGGTAATTTAATATTCTTTATACAACTAAATTCAAGTCTTACTATATTTAATTATGAGGTGTGAATCTCAAATAACAAAATAGAAGTATATTTTTTAGAAATCATTGGGCTTAATTAAGGAATTAAACTCATCTATATTCATAATGATATAACATTTTTTAAAATTCAAGTTTCGAGTCTTACTATACTTAATTATGAGGTGTTAATTGCTTTGATTATTGCTTATGGGCTTGATTACAAAAACAAAACCCATCTATATTAATGATGATTTGACATTTTTCACGCATCCCAATTAAAGTCTTTTCATATTCAATTATGAGATATGGGTCTCAAATCGCAAAATAAAATTTGATTCTTGCTTATGAACCATATTTTTTAAAAACAATTGGGCTTAATTAAAAAAACTAAACCCATCTATATATTGTATGAATAGTTGAACTTTGCTTTGGATCCATTGCAATTTCAATTGCGCTAAGGCCATACCAAAATAAAATCATAAATCTTTGTTAGAAGTGATTCGACTAGTTTAAGAAAAAGTTATCGACATGTTGAGCTTAAATCTGATAATACTTTATTGGTAGAATTAATGTTAGTCAGTAACTCTATTGTTAGTTATATTGTAAAATTACGGGCTATTCATAAGATGTTGCATAGGAATTGAAAAGTTCGTATCCGTCACGTTTTCAGAGCTTATAATGAAGTTGCAAATTTTATGGCCAAATATGCTGCTGTAGGATTCACAAATATCCAGGTGTTCTCTATACCTCCTCAAACTGTGCGGGGTTTAATTCAAAAAGATATTTTGGGCTTTTGATTTTATATTTTTTTATTGTAATCACTTAGTGATGTTCTTGTTTACCAATATATATATATATATATTCTTTTAAGGATTAATATATTAATTGGTATTTGAGTTTGATTTTAGTATTCAATTTGTTACTTAAACCAAATGACATTATATAATCTATGAATGTTTGACATATGTGATCTAATAAAAGAACCTACATACTTAATTAATCAAGACAAAAAAACTTAGGTACTAAATTAAACATTGAAACTACGTCCAAATACTTATTTGGAATAAAAAACTCAAATATCAAATTGAAAAAAAAAAAACTTATGTACCAAATAGTATATTAATCCTTTTCTTAAATAAAATTAGACAATGGAATATAATATTTCTTCCCCTAAAAATCATTTGTTAAAGTAATATAAACACTACATTTATACAAGTTAATTTTACAAGCAACCAACGGTAAGATATAAAATAATATCAATAAAGGTAAATTAGTCAATTACTTGAGGCTTCAATCTTAATCCAAATAATTCTATCAATTTGACAAAGTAATTGTTTTATTAGTTATGTTGTTGTTTTCATTTAGTAAATCGTGTTTAAGGGTTTAATTCTCGTTTATGAGAATAGAGTATATTTTATGGTCAATTATTTATCTTTTTAAAAAATACCCACAATAAAAAAGTTAGTCATTGCTACTGGCAACCTTAATTTTGATAAAAAAAATTTAAAACAAATCAGAAAAAAAAAATTATATTTTTTGTTGTAGTTAAATCTATAATTTATAAATTTTACTCGTGAAAGTCATTAATTTTAATTGAAATAATAAATGTTTTTAATTTTCAAACTACTTGACATTTGATGCTGATATAGAGGTTGACATTTCTTTAGTATAATATGTGTGACATTTTTTTTTTCAAACTTCATAATTTCTATATTTAACAACATAAAAAGAGCAACTAATGATGTAATGTTGGCCATTATAGGAGAAAATTTATAGCACATTGAATTTCACTTGTATCTATTTTTACTTAATTGAATGAAAATGTAATTATTAGAGTATTAATTGTATTCTCTTATTATTTTTACGTAATTGAATGAAAATGTAATTATTAGAATATGATTTGTACTCTCTTGTAATTATAAGTAATTGTAATTTTTTAGACGTGTTTAGTTAACATAGTGTAATTATATCGTATTTCCCTATGTCATGTGAAATCACACGGTTACATAATTTATATTTTTAAAAAATATTAATTATTACAAAAAAATTATTGGTATGATAAAAATAATTTCTAAAATTAAAATCAAATCATCATATATGTTATGTTAGTCTAAAAAAGTAGTTGATAGTACAATTATTAATAAAAATAACAAAAAAAAAATAAACATCATATGGAATTTTATCTAAATATTCCAGAGCATTTTTTTGGGTTATTTCCTCTTTAATATTTAATATATGCTACTTATCATCATTTGTTGGTCCTTAACCAAGTTCATCGTTATCATCATCTAAATTCGAATCTACATAATTAAGATTATTAAAATCTCCTTCTTCCATGCACTCTTCAAAGTGTGGATCATCTCAATTTCACCTATGATTGGAGTTATGAAATATGCAACATGCTAGTACGATCCAACCTTATTTTTAATGCTATACTAAGGTGATGTTGTTAATATGAGAAATATTTTTTTATAACAATAAATGTCTTTTTAACCACATTTTGAAGTCTGAAATGTCTCAAATTTAAGAGTTCATGAGCTGTCTATGGTGTTTGTATCTAGTACCAATCTCTCAAATGGTATCATATCCCACAATATGGTACAAAAAACATTTTCTATTTATATAATTAGTATCGACCTTATAATAATTAGGCTCACAGTAAAAATAACATGTAGTTTTAATTATAAAAAAATATAAATTTAATTTGGAGAAAGATTTATACTAAGTTATATCACTTTTTAAAATAGGTGAATTAAGTAAAAATAATATAAAATTTAAAATATATAACCTTTATTAAAAAGGTTTTATAAATTGTCTAAAACTTTTTTAACACTTTTTATAAATAATATAATTTTTTTCATTACTTTAGGAAGTTATATTTTTATAAATAAGTTATGATAAAAAAAACTAAAATATTTTTTATGAATAAATATATTATTTACATATTTATAACATAAACACATTTTCTGTTATAACTTTATAAAATATATAAATTATTTTTATAATATAATTTTTTAGGGTTTAGAATATAAGAAATTTTTTACCATAACCATTCAGATACTCTTACGTGTTCATGCTTATAATATAATTTTTATAAAAATAAAATGAATTAGATTTGAGTGTAATTACCTATGTAATTACTCCAAGTCTCATCCTCTCCCTAAGAATTGGAAAGTGTAATTGAGGTACTCCAATTACACCTAATTTAGTGGGATTCACTAATTACAATGGTTACCCAAACATACCATCTTTGTGTAATTACAAGTAATTACACTCAAATTCAATTATTAGATATTTTTCAAACATTACCTTAATTTATATATATAATATTTATTTAAGGGTTGAGTTATAATATATAATATATAATATATAATAGTTTGGGAAAGGGTTATCGATAGATTGAGCTTGAATTTAATAACGCTCTGTTGGTAGAATTAATGTTAGCCAACTCTATTGCTAGTCATATTGTAGAATTACGGGCTATTCATAAGATGTTGCATAGGAATTGGAAAGTTCGTATTTGTCACGTTTCTAGAGCTCATAATGAAGTTACAAATTTTATGGCCAAACATGCTGCTATAGGATTCACAAGTATCCAGGTGTTCTCCATACCTCCTCAAGCTGTAAGACCCCAAACCCGGCCTAAACATTATGACCGAATCCGGAGATATCATAAAGAAAGGTTTTGGCAACAGTGTCGTTACAATAAATCATTCCAGTTTTTAAATCCATATTTCTTTATATCTGTTGTTGAAAATGTTATTCAATTAATTTCTTTGCCAAAACATAATTTACAGCGATAGTTATAGTAATCGTTATTTTCTTAAAATCCTATTCGTAAGTTTGGAAAACCTTTGTTTTAGTAAAAGCCGTCGCAAATAAAGTATAAAACGAAAAATCCAAATCCCAAAACTTAAACCAAACAGTCCGGAGAGTCCAATTAATACAAAACTCCCAGAAATAATTCTTAAATAAATAAATAAAACCTTTATTTAAAGTCAGTTCATAGACTAGTGGTCACCGCGAGACTCACATTTGCCGATCCGCCTAAGTGCATGTAGATTACGAGAATAGTGCTGGACCAGCGAGAAATGAGTTTACGTCAACTCAATGTGTAACCCAACAGAAATAGACATGCGCTACATACAGAAATCACAAACACAGCCAGATTCAGAATCAGATTCGGACTTAAGTCCTTTACAGATTCATATAACAGAAACAGATATACAGAATCCTACCCTCATCCTCTACACACCAACTCCGACCATCCCATCACACCATGTGGGTTAAAAACACTCACCCATCCTTACACACCATATAGTGTCGAGGCAACACATTACAGATAATATGAAATCAAGCTATCAGAATATAGGCAAAATGTCGTCATACAGATCACTTCCTCCATATATACAAACCCCACCCCAAATACAGATACAAAATACAGAAACAGTATACAGATACAGAAATATCATGCTTGACATGCTCGCATTTAGATATCAAATATATATAAGTAGCAGAATAATCAGACATGCATATCAGTGTCCTACTCAGAGCAAACTATCAGAATATCAGATCATATAAACTAGAGTTTGGTTAGCCCTTAACGGCCTTACGGTAGGCCGAAAATTGATCGAAACGACCCGTGCGATCCTAGAGAAAATTTTAGAATTATGGGCCCACATGTCCGTGTGGGCCCACACGCCCAGATTGGCCTTGCTCGTGTGGCCCACACGGTCTGGCCCAGAACCCACACGCCTCTGTGGGCCCACACGGCTACACTCAAGCCACCACACGGCCATGTCTTGCGCATGGCCACGCCTTCGTCGACCACACGGTCATGTCTCGCACACGACCAACCATATGGCCAGCCACAATCCTGTGTGGCGTCAACAGAATAGTCTTTCGGCTTTTGTCGAAGTTTGATTTTTTTGCGTTTCAGGTACACACCTGGTTCATTTTTTGCAGCGAAGTAATCACGAGACTCCTGAAACCTAAGAACAACACCAAAAACCCGATCAATTCCAATTATCGAAGCCAGTTTATCCAAAACCCTAAACGACATACTTGAGAAACTACTTCAAACGAAAGTTCGATCACTTATCAAAATGGATATGATAGCTCGAACACGCTACACGCTGGAAAACACGTTTTGATCCCCTTAAGCAACACTTATACAAGAAATCACCACATTACCAAACTCGAAATCGGTTCTCATTAGCCCAAAACTTCAAGAAGACATACCTACTATAGAACGAATAGAGTCTACAGCATCCAAACGTGGTGATTTGAAAGACAGAAAAGCGAACAGAAATCAAAAAAGGAAGAAATCAAAAAAAAAAAAGTTTGGAAGAGGAAAATTTGGAGAAGAACGTCAAAAATGGATAGGAATTTCGGTAGGAGAGAGAAAAACAAAATAAAAATTAATATTTTGACAATATCCCACTAAATCACTTTAGAGTTCTAACTCCACCCAAACACTCTCAGACAATCGGAGCAAAAATAACATTCATGCTCACGCAAGGATTCAAACACAAGACCTCCTACACACCAACTCTCTTACCACTCAAACCAATAGGCTCATTCTAATATAGATTAACAAGCATTTTTAAATAAGGCCACTAAACAAGGGTAAGACTTGGATCAGAAAAATGAAAAAATTTACTAAAAGTAGGATTTAAACTCAAGACCTTTTACACACACCAAAAACACTTGACCACTAAAATAGATACACATTAGTGACAAATATTTACAAAAACATAAATTAATTTACCAGGACGTTACACAAGCTGTGAGGGGTTTAGTTCAAAAAGATACTTTGGGCTTTTGATTTTATGTTTTTTATTGTAATCGCCTAGTGCTGATCTTGTTTACCAAAAAAAGAATTTATTCTTTTAAGGATTAATATATTAATTCGTATTTGGGTTTGATTTTAGTATTCAATATGGTACTTAAACCAAACGACATTATATAATCTATGAATGTTTGACATATGTGATCTAATAAAAAAATCTAGATACTTAATTAATTGAGACAAAAAAACTTAGGTATTAGATTAAGCATTGAAACTAAATCCAAATACTGGATTAGAATAAAAAAAAACTCAAATGTCAAATTAAAAAAAAAAACTCATGTACCAAATAGTATATTAATCCTTTTCTTAAAGAAAATTAGACAATGGAATATAATATTTCTTCCCCTAAAAATCATTTGTTAAAGTAATATAAACACTACATTTATACAGGTTAATTTTACAAGCAACCAACGGTAAGATATAAAATAATATCAATAAAGGTAAATTAGGCAATTACTTGAGGCTTCAATCTTAATCCAAATAATTCTCTCAATTTGACAAAGCAATGTTTTATTAGTTATGTTGTTGTTTTCATTTGGTAAATCGTGTTCAAGACTTCAATTCTCATTTATAGATATAGAATATATTTTACGGTCAGTCATTTATCTTTTTTTGAAGAACACTCACAATAAAAGAATTAATCATTACTACTAATAACCTTAATTTCGATAAATAAACTAAAACAAATAAAAAAAGAAGAAGAAACTTTTATGTTTTTTGTTGTAGTTAAATCTATAATTTTTAATTTTTACTTGTGAAAGTCATTAATTTTAATTGAAATAATAAATGTCTTTAATTTTCAAACTACTTGACATTTGATGTATAGGTTAACATTTCTTTAATATAATATGTGTTGCTTATTTGTTTTACAATCTAAAATCAATTTTATTCATATTTAAAGGTGATATTCAAATAAAATTGACTTTTTCTTTTCAAACTTCATAATTTCTAAAGTTAAATACATAAAAGAGAGCAACTAATGATGTAATGTTAGCCATTATAGTAGAAACTTTATAGCACATTGAATTTCACTTGCATCCACATTTACATAATTGAATGAAAATGTAATTATTAGAGTATTAGTTGTATTCTCTTATAACAATAAATAATTATAATTTTTTAGACGTGTTTAGTTGATATAGTATAATTATATCGTAATTCTTTATGTCATGTGAAATCACACGGTTACATAATTTATATTTTTAAAAAATATTAATTACTATAAAAAATTATTAGTATGATAAAAATAATTTTTAAAATTAAAATCAAATCATCATATATATTATGTTAGTTTAAAAAAGTAATTGATAATACAATTATTAATAAAAATAACAAGAAAAATAAACTTGTTGGGTTATTCCCTCTTTAATATTTAACACATGCTCCTTATCATCATTTGTTGGTCCTTAACCAAGTTCATCATTATCATCATCTAAATTCAAATCTACATAATTAAGATTATCAAGATCTTATTCTTCCGTGCACTCTTCAAAGTGCGGATCATCTCAATTTCACCTATGATTTGAGTTATGAAATATTCAACATGCTAGTACGACCCAACCTTATTTTTAATGCTATACTAAGGTGAAGTTAATATCAGAAATATTTTTTTACAACAACAAATGTCTTTTCAACCACATTTCGAAGTCTGTAATGTCTCAAATTAAAGAGTTCACGAGCTGTTTATGGTGTTTGTATCTAGTATCACTCTCTCAAGTGGTATCATATCCCACGATATGACACAGAAAAACCTTTTCTATTTATATACTTAGTATCGACCTTATAATATTTAGGCTCACAGTCCAAATAATATGTAGTTTTAATTACAAAAACTTATATAAATTTAATTTGGAGAAAGATTTATATTAAGTTATATCACTTTTTCTAATACGTAAATTAAGTAAAAATAATATAAAATTTAAAATATATAACATTTATTAAAAAGATTTTACAAACTGTTCAAAACTTTTTTAACACTTCTTATAAATAATATAATTTTTTTCATAAGTTTAAGAAGTTATTTTTTTTATAAATAAGTTATGATAAAAAAAAACTAAAACAATTTTTTATGAATTATAACATGAACACATTTTCTATTATAACTTTATAAATTATATAAGTTATTTTTATAATATAATTTTTTAGGGTTTAGAATATAAGAAATTTTTTACCATAACCATCCCAAATACTCTTATGTGTTCATGCTTATAATATAATTTTTATAAAAATAAAATACATTGGATTTGAGTGTAATTACCTGTGTAATTACTCCTATTCTCACCCACTTCTTAAGAATTGAAAAGTGTAATTGGGGTACTCCAATTACAACCAATTTAGTGGGATTCACCAATTACAATGGTTACCCAAACATATCATCTTTGTGTAATTACAAGTAATTACACTCAAATTCAATTATTAAATGATTTTTCAAACACTACCTTAATCATTTTAATAGGATGGGTACAATTCGACTTTATGCCAAACTTGTCATTGGATGAGAGATGAACCAAGTCTAATAACTAGAGCTTTAGCCACAAATGCATTCGATGAACGTACTTGTGTGTTGATCCCATCAGCAGCAACCTCTCTGTCATTATAAACAACTGCAAAAATTCCAGCATTAATGTTGTATTCGCTGATGTAGGAAGCATCACAATTGATCTTGATGAAGTGATCCAAAGGAGGAGACCAAGAAATGGTCTATGGATTGCTAGCTAGGATTCAAAGTAGATCACGGTGAAAAATTGTAATATTATTTCCCGTAAAAGTAGAACTCAAGCTTAATTATCGAGCTCGAGTTTGAGTTCAAATATAAAAATTGATAAACGAATTTAATCGAGCTTAAAAATAGATGTTCAGTCAAGCTCAAACAGAATAACAAATTTCAAATTTTGAATAGAGCTTGACAATATTTAAACTTAACTCGACTTACTTAAACTCTTAATTGAATGATATGGTAGAAAGGATAATAGGAAAGAAACAAAGGACAATGCTTTAAATGAGTGATCAATTTGTTCAAAAGTTTACAAGCACTGAAAATTTCAATGTATTTGAACGTATAATTCTCATACATTATATCACACATTTATTTCTTAATTTAAAATGTTGGTAAATGAGTCAAAACCCTTTTAATGTTTCACGTTTTTATTATTATTTTCAAGGGTTGAGTTGAAATTAAGCACGTTGACTAAATTAGTCGGCAAGACATTGGCATAACGAAGTCCCAAAGATGAAATCCATCCAAGCCGACATACACGTGGGGTGAGACCAGAAAATTACGCTAGGGGCTAAAAGTAAATTATAAAAATTTGAAAGTCAGAATACAATTTTATTTTTATATTATTATATAATTTACAAAAATTTTAAGGGTTTATTGATGATTTTACCTTCTTTTTGGGGCGAGGTCATTGTTACTCTCACGGTGTCTTTGCCTCTACACACAGGTGTTTCCATTATATTAGTTGATTGAGTATTCATGAGATAATATTAGATAACTTACAAGTGCCGACGTTAGCTTACTCGAAAATACTTTTGGAAACACTAATATTTAAATTTCATTGGTAATTTTAATTGAATTAAAAAAGGAATTAAAAATTTAATTTTTACTATTTTTAATTTAGTATTTAACTATTTTAAATATTTTTTATTATATTAAAATTTTAAACACAGTCAAATTAGCGTATGTTTACATTATGTCTTATATATTATTTCAGATTTAATTTTGATGTGATATAAACTACATAATATATTACAATATTAAAAATAAAAATGTTAGAATTCAAGTTCAACCCATATTTTAAATAAGTCTAATTTTTTTACCCAAATCCATATTTTTGGGCTTGATATTATTGTTCAAACCATTCCAAATACCAGGTCGGGCTTTAAAGTTTAATAGATATAACTAATACCATACATAAGCATGACTTGTTGTTTACCTAAACCAGCCTTGAACACTTCTATTATATATACTACTCTTCAACTGACCTCCTTATATATACATATATATACACAAATGCCTAGAACTATTCATAATTTCTTTCCAACATTTCAATAGCAAGATAAATGTGCTTCTGTGTGTTTGAACTCACGTTCTCCTGTATAAAGAATAATGTCAATGTCAACCGAACTAAAACTTAATCGGCCCTTAATTATATTTTCCAATTTCCCTATGATAAATAAAATCCCCAAAACATTTGTATACTTTCTAAATATTTAATACAATTAAAGCTTACATTATAATTTAGTAGAGAGGATATCAACATTAAAACTCAAACCCTAAATTTTAAAATATTAACACAAAGCTTTAACCATTCCTTCCATTGAGGCATAAAATGAAAGATGTTGATAATCATGATTTTAAAAGGTTAGAAATCTCGTGCCATGGTTGGAAAGTTATAGGGAGAGAGTAGTTGCCAGATTCTTATTTTATGAGGCTGCCATTTGTGACACGGTTTTACAGGGTCCCAAAAGCTTTGGAGTTTGGACACCTAACGCTAACATAAACTCAAAGCATCAACCTGTCTGGTTAAAACCTTCCCTAATAATGCACTCACAAAGAAAGAAAGGTGAATTTTCGTAACTGACTTAGCTAAAAATTGTTCATTCGTAAAATTTATATAAGTTGGAGTTTTTGAGGAAGTAAGTGATAGCGTTTTAGACATAATATGCATGTTTGTGTATATATGAATAGTATCCCTAATTCAAAGATGAAGTGTTGATGAAATTAGAAAATATTATTATTCATATATAATAAAGATAATTACATGTTATTATTTACTATAATGATATGTTAGTTCAAATTAAGAGTGATCTAATTTAGTTAAGGATTATTGGGCTTTAATTATTAAATAAAGAATGGGTCAAATATGTGTAGATACTCTAATAATTCAGGGTTATAGTTTCCAAATTATACACAAGATAATTTTTCTAGTATCCTATCCTTAGGAAAGAGAGAGCAGAGAATGTTTTTGTGTGTTAATTTGGAAGATCAAATCCCTAAGATCCGGAAAAACTTCAAGGAATTCATGGATTCAGGTACGCTTCCGCATCTAGTTTTATTTTTATTTTGTTCTTGATGATTTGACATGACAGATTCTGATCATGATTTCTTAAGTTCTATATCATATATTAATTTATGATTCTAACAAGTCATTCATTTTAAGTCTTTTAATAATTTAAATTAATTATATAATTTAACTTTTTAAATAATTTTAATTTTAATTTTTTAAAAATTTTAAAATTTTTTCTCGATTCCATTATATTCTAAAAAGGAATGCAGGAGGGAGCTGGTGAA